>OV170223.1:2762367-5162367 GCA_921882275.1 Brenthis ino | reverse complement strand
AACATCGTGAGGAAACCTGCATGTCTGAGAGAACCTAGCAAGTTTTCAAAAGACTTGTGAAGTCCGCCAATCCGCACTTGGCCAGCGTGGTGGACTATGGCCTGATTCCCCTCGTACTGAAGGGAGGCCCGTGCCCAGCAGTGGGACGTTAAAAAGGGCTAAATACACATAGATTAATGATGTATATGTTATCATTCTAATATTTTTGTAGAGTTAAGGCTGTTATCTAGTACATCAAAGTATTTTTTTACCAATAGTTACAAATTGAGAACAATTTTAAGTATCCCTAATATCATTTGTAGGTAAAATTAAGTATGTAGATATAATACTTATGTAAATAAAAGAAACTATAAGGTTCTGAGTTCAAGGTCTTCCACTTTATTCATTCTTATTGTTACTAGTCATTATTATCAGTTATAAATGGAAATTAATTAAGACAATAATAATATTTAGACAGCTTCTACCAATGTATGTTTCTATTTAGCCCTAGAATGTAAGCATGCATGACCGTTCTCTATAGTAGCGTGAAGAAATGAGAGCTCGAAGCTGATGGAATCTACACAACCAAAACTTTACATACTGTAAAAAAGTAGGATTTTAATACTCTATACTTAATTAAACTCGACAAACATTTTAAGACAATAAAACAATTTTAAGACACAAAGTGCTTCGGCTTTGAAAAATGTTTAATAAGTACCATGCAATGCTATTATTATTTAATTATGTGTGTAAATAAAAAAAATACATTTCATGACATAACTTGGCTAATAATACTGGCCAATTATGTCACAGTCTTAATTGCTGCATGAATAGGCGAAATAATTTGTTCTCAACAAGCACACATAGAAGCTATTAAACAAATAATTAAATTGAATGATAAATAGATTTTACTTTCAAGCGTAATATTAATATTAGGTGAAACCGAAAATTCAAAACTTACATAATAAATACTAAAATAAACATAACATTCATTTAATGTAGGAACATAAAATGCAAAATAATGTAATCTTTGGATCCACAGAAGTCAATGTGGTTGAACTTAGGTACATTATAAATTCCGATATATTTTAAAAAAATGTGATCACTGTTCTATAGAAAAGATAAAATTCTATAAACACTTACCCATTGATCCAACCCAGAATTTAGCAGCTTCAAAATCAGCAGAATGCATGACAAACTGTTTTTTCTGGACATCATATGTTGCAGTGGTTCTTAAACCCTTAGCATTGGAACCGTGAGATACTTCAGTTAATCCAAAACAACCACCTATTTTGCCTTGTTGAGCATCTTCAATGAAATGATAGTGATGAGGTTTTCCACTACCTTGTATAGTGTTTGTGAACATGCGGAATGTTAAAGACAGTTTAACAGCAAGCGAGCTGTCAAACATAAATATTGCCTCAGTCTCAGCTTGAAGAAGCCTAGGATCTTCCAAAATCTATTAAATTCCAAAAATAAAGAGTATTAAAAAGACATATACAAAAATATTTGTATCTCTTACAAATAGTATAAATTATTTTGTGCGCTAATATCTAAGATAGAATCTTCTATATGTATTCATTATTCTGTGCATAGTTAAGTACATATTTACTCGTTATTTATCCATGTGTAAAATTTATAAGGGTTGTCCTTGTGTGTTCACTTTTTGTTATGTGAACAAGTCTTTTAAATAAAGATTAAATTAAAATTTGGAATAATTAAACTACAAAATATAACACTTAAAACAATATAACATGAAATATAACACTTAAAAAATTAATTTCAATTATAGACCATTAAAATAAATAATATTTATCTTACCTTCTCTAATGGTAAAAAATTCTCATTATATATCGCATACATTCTTTTTACTGCTATGTGCCTTTCCTCGTCCAAAGGAATGGATGTATCAGAGTGATGGAATAGTGGATGGTCTTCCATGAATTTCCAAATGTTATGCTAAATAAAATATTAATAATTAAAAAAAAAACCGGTTACTTTAATTTAATTTACTTTTAAATATTCAGTAAAAATACGTGTTTAAAATATTATATAAATTATGTTTATATTTAATAATAAATGTTTTTTTTTTAAATTCAACAAAATTTTAAAATTAAATAAAACATTAAAATTATTTGAAAGGTATTTTAAAAACCTTGGAAATCAAATACCTACTTTAATTTTAATTGTAGACAAAGTATCATATACGAGCTTCATTCGTCTCCAACTAAATGAAGCTTTTTTTCTGTACACATCTAGAGGTCCACTTGGTAGATCCGGAAAATATTCTTTCAAATCATCCTCTGTTACATATTCCTTAAGAGACTCCATAACTTTAAATGACACTTGCACTTTCAAGTAATTGTTGTAATAAACTGTGTATCGAATTACTTAACTCTATCGTTGAACTCACAGAACTAAATAGTAATTTTAGAACTTTTAGTTTAAGAACTCATTGGGAATAAACAGGAAGGTAATAGGTCTTATAAATTATAATTTATAAATTTTATACATTTGAAATAATACATGAATCTATTATTTGGTCACCTCACTTCCTACCAATAAATATACAGAAAAGTGAATAAATTTAGAAAGTAAGTTTTATGCAACATTAGTTAATAGAATGTCACGTCAGTGTATCTGTATAAGTACATATGTTTAATGTTCGGAAAATCATATTGAAATAGTCAATAATATAGAAATTTTACCTGAAAATAAAATTTGTATTATGTTTCCTAAGACATCCGAAGTCCAATTATGAGAGTACATCAACCTTTTCCGTCGCTTTCCGCTAGATTACTTCCTCTTCCGTTACAATTTGTGCTTTTAGCGCCAGCCGTGGCCAAAACTGAAACTAACTTTTGCAACCTGTGTAAGGCAAGCCGCCATTTCTAAAATCATTGTTCGGTTCATAATGAAAATGATGCTGATAAACACCAGGAAGGCATTATTTGGACTTCGGATGTCTTAGGAAACATAATACAAATTTTATTTTCAGGTAAAATTTCTATATTATGTGTTCCGTTCGACATCCGAAGTCCAATTATGAGAGATCTGTTTGTTATCTCCTGGTGGCTTGCTAAATAGAACGCAACAATGTGATTATAAAAAAAAACATACAATTGGCATTATTTAAAATTTTATTAATAAAATTAACCAATCAAGGATTCAAGATTATGCATTTTGAGTAATTCAGAGCATTCTATATAATTATAAGTTAATCTACATATTTAAACAAATATTTAAACTTAGGACTGAAATGACTAAAAATATGATTAATTTGACTCTATCTCTTATCTTGAGTTTTGAATCAACATTACTATTATGATCTTTACTTTTAATCTCTCTATAATAATATTTTCGAAAGGTATTTTCATGGCGCCAATTTGCCTTAGCTAAAATCTCGTTAACTGGGTACTTCTCTAAACAATTAAGAGATGACACAGCTGACCTAACACTACCTGGCGTAGCCTCTATCCCAGCTTCAGAAAGGATACGTCTTATCCAACCCCCAATGATTACAGGACTAGCTGGTTTACTAGGAACTCTTGTGTTTATGAATAAATTGGTCAAATTACTTCGAACATTTTCCGAAATGCGTATCAATGATCTTAACCAAAACAAGGGGTCAGTATTTCTATCAGGCGAAGCCAGTAACTTCCAACTTGATTGTTTATAAGTTGCCGTATCAGTTTTCGAGCCAAATATAGGATGCAAGATAATTGAATCCCCACTGTCAACAAAATGTTCTGGATCACAATGCAGGAGAGTTAAGTCGTGTATTCTACGACCCGAAGCCAATAACAATATAATCGCTGTTCGCCTAGAAACATCATACAAACTATCTAAGTTAGGATTTGTATTTTTCAAAAAATTTATTACTATTCTTGCATCCCATATTTGCAATTTCGGTGGAGCCGGTCTAGCTAATGACACGGCCTTTAAAATATGTTTAACTAAATGATTTGATGTAATCTTTATATCCGATAAAGTTTCACAGACTGAAGCTATAACTGACTTATGTACCAGAATGGTACGGTATGATAAACTATCTTTAAGAAAAAGTTTAGCTAAGTACCTGGCTACACTGGCAGGTGCAGGACGACGATAGTCCACTTTATTTTGCTTACACCATAGAAACCACTTGTTCCATATTGGTGTATAAGTTTTAAGTGTGGATGCTCTCCAACATCTTGACAAAAGTTGCTTTTCCTCAGCGGACCAGTCCTGTGTTAGAGAGTCCCAGCCGAAATGAGCCAAGCTTCCAACTGTAGGTTGTGAACTTGAGCTGGAGGACGCCCCGTCACTGTGTCCACTAATGTTGTTCTCAGATTCCTGATTTTCATTGGACGAGCTAGGGCGCGGCTCTTCAAGTCCGGCCTCCAAAAGGGTTTCTTCCACTTGGGTGCAACAATTATGAACCTTCCCTTTGCGGAGTTGAGATGCCGTAACACCCGCGGAAGTACAGCTGGTGGAGGAAATATCCAGGCGAGGTCGTAGCTCCAGCATCTGCTGAAAGCGTCGTGAAAGCAGGCGCTCGAGTCTAACAAGTCTAGAGTAGCATAATCTGACACTACGTGAGCCTTTCGCGAGGCGAACAGATCGATATCTGGAGTTCCCCACCGGCCGAATATCTTGTTGGTTGCCTCGTCTAGCAGGTGCCACTCGGTACCGATTCGATTCCGAGAGATCTGATCGGCTTCCGTGTTGTACAGTCCCGGAAGGTGGTGAGGAATTAGTACAACATTCAGGCTGTCCGTTAGTGCTAGGAGCTGATTTGTCAATGTCAAGAGATTCCTCGACTTGGTTCCTCCTTGATTTTTTATATACGACACAACTGTCTTGTTGTCGCTCTGTAACATTATTGTTGAATTTCTTAGAGCCTTTGCCTCCAGAGATATGGCTGCTATCACAGCATACATTTCTTTCAAGTTGCAGTGCCACTTCAGCTGATGTTGACTCCAGCAACCTTTTATTACTTTGTTGTTTACTAGTGCCCCCCATTGAATGTCCGAGGCGTCGGTGACGAGGTAATTGACAGGTAAGTTCCTTGGGTGAATATGAGACTTCTGGTCGATATTTGCCAACCACCACTTTAATTCCCCGCGCACTTCGTCTGCGAACGGGATCGGCCGGCGAGAATTTTTCTGTAAACAATTGCTGTGGCGCTGAAGCACTCGGCAATGCAACCTTCCCCGAGGGGTGATGAAGGTCGCAAAATTGAGATACCCTAAGAGGCGTTGCGCCTGCTTGAGGGTCCAACTGCCTGCTGTCAAGCGAGCCCATAAGCACTGACGAATCTTGGCTACCTTTTCTGGGGGCAAATTCTTGGAGTTGTATTGCGTATCCCAGATAATTCCTAGGAATTCTAAACGCCTCGTTGGCCTCAGAATAGATTTTTCCACGTTGATATTCCAACCTAGGGAGGTGAGAAACTTTAAGGCAATATGAACATGTAATCTTAATGTTGCTTTGCTTTGGTGGACTATTAAAAAATCGTCTAGGTAGACAATTAGGCGAAGACCCTTGCTGCGTAATATCTCGGCAGTCCAATTTGTAACTGATGCAAACATTCTCGGAGCTGCAGCAAGGCCGAATGGAAGACATGTCATCTGCAGCAGCCGACCTTCGTAACTTAGGCGTAGAAAACAACGATGTCTTTGAGAAATTCGTAAATGGTAATAGGCCTGTTTTATATCCAGCTTCACCATCCAGTCGCCTGCTTGTAGAAATGTTGGCATTTTGTGATGATGAAACAGATGGAAATGCCTTGGTTGTATAAATTGATTTAATGCCTTGAGGTTGAAGATAACCCGATTCTTTCCATTGCTCTTTGTTATAATGAAAAGCGGGGATATGAATGACGGACTTAAAGGGGCTGCTTCGAGAATCCGATCTTGAATCATGGTTTCTATCTCTGAAGACATTATCAAGGAACTCTGTGTTTGAAATCTTTCCATGACATCCAGCGATGGAAAGATTAGAGGAGGCGTCTGATTGAATGGAATACGGGCGGCAGAAATTAATTTGAGAATAGTTTTGGGTGGCCGAAACTTGGCCCACACCTCTTGATAAAACATCAGACAGCCGCCCACAAACCTCGAGTCATTTGCGCCTACTCCTGTTAGCTTCATCCTTTTGGCCCCCCCTTCCCCTTTTAACTTGCTCGTCAAAATTTTGTCTCTTATTTTTCCTTTGCTTTGGTTTGACTTGTTGAAAACGAAAGGAGGGTTTTTCCCGAGATGTAGAAGCAATCGGTGATTTAGAAGTCACTGGTAATTTAGAATGTCTCACAGGTTTCAGTTGAGGTCCTATATCTTTATCTAATTTGTCTAATCCGCCTATTTTTTGTATATAAGCCGATAAACTTTGAGGATTAAACATATATTCTATCGAAGGAGGTATTTTATCGATATCTTCCCGTATATACTTTCCCTTTAAACCTTTAAGCAAAGCTTTACGCCGTAGTTCTAATACCTCTGCACGTTTTCCACAAATTAATTGTAAAATGTCGTGAGATACAGCCTTATAATTAGATTCGTTTCCAAATAACTCTTTTAATTTATCATAAATTAAATTTGAAGTTAATTGCGCATCAGGTTTCGCGGCCCAGTCTATTAAATGTTTTAATGCAATATTAACACATTCATTTTGAGCTAAAAAGGCATTAGACAAGGCAGCAAAACTGCGTTCCATCTGATACCATCTGAGCGGAGCAAAAGGATCTTCTAAACGCCTCAATTCCTCATTTACTTTTAGCTCAGAAAATGCCGGGAATGCTACATATTTCTTTTGCACCTCGGTGTACCGAACAGAATTCCAATCCAGAGAATCAAATCTTTGCATTGACGCTATTTTTGCAACCCGATCAGGATTTGCCTTTGGCATAGTTGGTTCCTTGACAGACACATTTAGCTCGGCAATATCTTTTAATTCACCTACTGGCCTTAAAAACGGGTCATCGAGCGAATTTTTTACTGCTGTCGAAGCAGCCGCCATAGGAAACGAGGAGTTCGTGGATATCGGATGCATCGTAGCGTAATTGACACAAAATAAATTATTTATATGACTCACCAACTGCTGCGATAACTGATCAAACCTGCGATCGATTTCTTGACATGAATCGGAAGACCGACTATGACGTCGTCGCTTTGGCGGCGGTTCATCTTCCTCGCTCGAACTTGAATTCGAATCCGATGATTCACTTGAAGGCGTGTGAGTATTTTTCTCCAACCGATTCGAATCACAATCACCAAAAACGTCCACATTATTATTGATCACTGGCTCGGTATTTTTCTCACTGTTGTCCATTTTACGATTTAAAACACAATACTTTAACGTAACGGAATAAAACTGTAACTTTCTACTTTAATCTCGAAAGTTTAAACAATATTTCTACTTTTGAAAACTCTAATATAACACAACGGTCGTTTTTCTTAAACAAGTTTTCTAATAAATCTAGCGATGCGTGCAACTCAAAAAATGACGCAACAATGATTTTAGAAATGGCGGCTTGCCTTACACAGGTTGCAAAAGTTAGTTTCAGTTTTGGCCACGGCTGGCGCTAAAAGCACAAATTGTAACGGAAGAGGAAGTAATCTAGCGGAAAGCGACGGAAAAGGTTGATGTACTCTCATAATTGGACTTCGGATGTCGAACGGAACACATAATAAAGACGCAGGTTCTGCGTAATGCATGGATGACAAATAAGTCCGCGAAGTGCGAACGTTTTTAGAATTTTTGTTTGATGTCTGTGTGTCTGAAAAGTGAGAACGCATCAAGAACAAACCTACTGGTCAGATTTTGATATATTATGGTATGATTAGAACTATTTTAGGTAATTTTATCAGGATTTATAAGGATACTTTTTACTGCGAAAAAATATCTCATTTCTGAGAAATTTACTTTTTTATTGGTCTGAGCTTAAGTTATAAATATTTTCTAAAAATTGAGTTTAAAATTCAAATTTTTTACGTATTTTACAATCTGTTTTTCCATGTTTTGTCATAGACGAATAGGTTATAGGACAGATCTACTTCATCCTAAGGTGACGGTCTACACTTTATGGTATCTATTTTAAAGACTGCAGTAGACGCATCCATCCATCCATCGGATTTGTCCGAATGCTATATTATGTCATCTTTTTGAAAATATATATATACTTAATATGTTGAGTTTTGTGCATTGAGGATAGATCATGCCGAGTGGACGCTTGAAACTCTGGAATAAAACGTAATGTCATAATCTCACTATATCGCTTACAATATGCTTCTATGCAAGTTCTGGAAGTATTTTTTTTTTTTTTTTTTTTTTTATTAAAAATAGGCTCACTCTTGACCTTCATCTTACTTTAAATGTATAGATAAGGTCTATGATGTACCGAGTTTGCCCAGGAGAAGCCTGTTGACACGCACCTTAAAAAGTTTCAAGTTGTACGCTCTCGGAAAAACAGACGCAGGCAGGGCATTCCATTTCTTGGCTGTGCGCAATATAAAAGATGATGAATAGCGCTTAGTGCGAGTGGTCGGAATGTCAACCAAGAAAGGATGGTATCCTGCAGTACGTCTGGTGTTCCGATAAAAGAGTAATGCGCCGCCTTATTGTTTATTTGTTCAAACGATCAATTTACCAAAAACAATTTTATTACAGAATTATTAACTTTTAAATGTTAAATCTTTTGGTATTGAATACACATTTTACTTTAATAAAGCTAATAAAATGATATTAATTCATCTATGAATGTATACATATAGAGATTAGAAATAGAGCTTTGTTTTAAAAATAAAAGAAACTCTTTACTGTAAAGTACAACAAGTGCTGGTCGTTTGAAACTTTGAACAAAAAAGTATTATGGTGACGAATGAGTGGATTCCGGAATTTCTTTCACTAGTAGATCTAATAAGTGCCATTACCAATACCTACTTTTTTTTAACCGACTTCCAATTCCAAAAAGGAGGAGGTTCTCAATTCATCGGATTCTTTTTTTTAATTAGAAATGGGCTCACTCTTGACCTTCATCTTAGCTCGAAGGCAGGAACGAAGGTCTACGATCTAGCGAGTTTGCCCAGGAGGAGCCTGTTAACACGCACCTTCACCTTAAATATATTCAAGTTATACGCACTCGGAAAAACAGACGCAGGCAGGGCATTCCACTTCTTGCCAGCCAACAATATTTTAAAATATGAATATCTAATAGGTAAATATGTATTTTGGTTGATGCTGGATTATTTATTGAGGAAGGCTATGTATTATCTGGGATTGTTTTTTGATTGGCTTTGACTATTGGACTTCGATTCTTGCACTACATGTTTTGACTTTTGGCTTTTCTCACGGATTTTTGGATTTTTTGATTTGGTTTGGATTTTTGTTGTTTTTGGCGACATTTGTCGCGTCGTTTGTGTGTGTGCGAGTGTGTGCGGTTGGCGAATGAGTCATGGCTGACTCAGACGCCAGCGCGGACACAGATGCGTCCATTAGGCGCAAGAGAACGGCTGCGCGTCCTCCGTTAGCGGGCTCTACAGGCTCGGAAACGGAGACCGACGAGCGAGTACGCGCGAAGGAAAATAAGGCGCGAAGGGGGAGGCCCATTGGATCTGGGAGGGGGACGGTCTTGACCCGTGCGCGCGCACAATTGCGCAATATGGAGGCTGAGGCCAGAGAGCGGGAGTTTGAGCGCGCGCTTGAGGCGCGCGCTTTTCGGAAGAAGCCTGAAAAGGCGGATAAGGCGGGGAAGGCCGTTTTCGAGTTCGGCTCGGATTTGTCGGCCTCTGAGAGCCGGAAAGAAGGCATCTCTGCTAGAGATGTGCAGGGTCTGAGAGCGGAAGCAGGACGCAGCGTGACGGAGATTCTCCATGTTGCCAGGACCTCTGGCAACCTGAAGGGGGAATATGTCCGCCGTCTGAAGCTGGCTGCTGAGGCCCTGACGGGGATAGTGGACGCCCTGGCGGATCGCTCCTCGAATGAGGAGACGAGGAAGGTGGCTGCCGACAATGAGCGGCTGCGCAAGGAGGTGGAGAACCTGAAGGCGGAGGTTAAGGCGCACCGTCGACAGTTCTCGGAGATGAGGGCGAGTGCGCCGTCCTCCTCCCTGCAGGGGGATGTTTTAGAGGAGTTGAGGGCCTCTCTTATCTCCTCGGTTGGGGCCCTCATGGATGCCAAACTGGCCGGCATTGAGGAACGCCTGCTGCCGGCCAGGTCGCATCGTCCGCCTCTGGCAGCGGACAGAAGAAAGGAGGCAGGTGCATCTGCACCTAAGCCTGCGCCGAGGGTGCCTCAGAGCACGCCAGCACCGGTAGCGGCTGTGGCGGGTGAGGGTTCGGCGACGCGCAGGCGTCAGCCCAATGTGGATGGGACGGCAGCCCCGGTGCGCCCTAGGTCGGAGCCAGCTCCACCAGCCCCTGTGGCGGGACCAGCTCCTCCGGCCCCTGTGGCAGGACCGAGTACTGCCGGTGATGACACGTGGGCGACGGTGGTCCGCAAGGGCAAGGGAAAGGGGAAGAAGTCCTCCCCCCCTGCGGCCCCGGCTGCCCCGGCTGGCGCAAAGTCGGCGCCAAAGGCCTCTTCGGGCCCAAAGGCGCCTGTGGTGCAAAAGGCCCCTTCGGCGCCGGCTAAGCCCAAGGTTTCGGCCCCGCCGCGTACAGCGGCGGTTATTATAACGCTCCAGCAGGAGGCGGCGGCTAAGGGCGTCACCTACGCCAAGCTGCTGGAGCGCGCGCGGCAGGGCGTTGACCTGGCCCAGTTGGGAGTCACGGGGGGGCTGACGGTCAGGGTTGCGGCAACGGGGGCACGTTTGCTGGAGCTCGAAGCCTCGGCGTCACCGGAGACAGCGGACAGGCTGGCGGAGAAGCTCCGCCAGGTTTTGGATGGGGTGGCGACCATTGCGCGCCCCACCAAAACGGGAGAGTTGAGGGTGTGGGGCCTCGACGACTCGGTCACCAAGGAGGCGGTGGCCGAGGCGGTCGCAAGGGCGGGCGGCTGCTCATCAGAGGCCGTCTGGGTGAGCCGGGTCCACACCGGGAAAGGGGGGATGGGCACGGCTGTCGTAAGGTGCCCAGTTACGGCAGCTAAAAAAGTGGCCGACGCAAGCCGACTCCTGGTCGGGTGGTCGTCGGCCAAGGTCGAGGTTCTGGAGCAGCGCCCATTACGCTGCTTCAGATGCATGGGTTTGGGTCATACTCTACCTCGGTGCCCGTCGAGGGTGGAGCGGGGGCGCCTGTGTTTCCGGTGCGGCAGCGATGAGCACCATTCCGCTGCCTGCACCGCGAAGGCAGTCCGCTGCGCGGTCTGCGCAGATGCCGGGCGCCCCTCTGGGCATATGATGGGTGGGCGAGACTGCAACCCACCCATCACGAAAGGCAAGACGGCTCTAGGGACCGGAGCCGTCGTCAGTGCCGGAAGCCGCCAGGCTGAGGAAGCGCATATGTCGTCATAATGGGTGACGACAAGCGCTTCCTACAAGGGAATCTGAACCACTCGGCCGGAGCGCAGGACCTTTTCCTGCAGTCCATGGCCGAGTGGGAGATAGGTCTGGCGGTGGCCTGTGAGCCCTACTTTGTTCCTCACCAACCGAACTGGGTGGGGGACTTAGAGGGCTCCGTGGCCATAGTGTCTGGGAGCAGCACCGGCCCCCGTCTCTCGGCAATCGAGAGGGGCCAAGGATTTGTCGTGGCAGGGTGGGGAGAGTCCGCGGTGGTCGCCGTGTACTTCTCCCCCAACCGCAGTCTGGCGGAGTTCGAGATCTTCCTCGACTCCGTCCGCGCTGCGGTTTGCAGGCAGTCGCCGAGGCCCACTATCGTCCTCGGCGACTTTAATGCCAAGTCCTTGGCCTGGGGGAATCCCACGTCGAACGCTCGAGGGCGAGCCGTTCAGACGTGGGCCCTACTCTCCGGTCTGTCCCTACTCAATGTGGGGACAGCGTTCACGTGCGTGCGACAGCAGGGGGGGTCCGTGGTGGACCTAACGTTCGCCACCCCCGCCGTCGCACGCAGGGTGATCAACTGGAGGGTAGAGGAGGAGGTGGAGACTCTGTCGGATCATAATTATATCCGATTTGAGATCTCCACCCGTCCGGTGCCGGTGGACCGCCCAAGGGGGCCCTCTCGAGCGTTCCCGAGATGGGCCCTGGGCCGGCTTGATACTGAGCTGGCCAAGGAGGCGGCCATCGTAGAAGCATGGTGCTCCCAGGGGAGTGTGGTGGGCGCCAGCTCCAATGTTGAGGAGCTGGCTGGCCGCATGTGCGACGCCCTTACGAGGGTGTGCAATGCGGCCATGCCGCGGATCAGGCGGATCGACCGGCGTCGCCGGTCTGTGTATTGGTGGTCGCCCGAAATCGCACAGCTTCGGGCGACCTGTAATTGGCATAGACGGAGGTTTGTCCGGTGTCGCAGGAGGAATGGCCTGGACCCGGTTTTGGAGAGCGAGCTGCGGGCGGCCTACAGGTCAGCCAAAAAGGCCCTGCAACTCGCCATCAGCCAGGCCAAGGCGGCGGCCCGCCAGGAAATGCTGGCGGGCCTGGATCGGGATCCATGGGGGCGCCCTTACATCAGCGCGCGGAACAAGCTCCGCGCGCATGGCGCCCCGGTCACGGAGACCACGCCGCCCGAGGTCCTCTTGCGACTGATCGGAGGGTTGTTCCCGGAGTCGTCTGGGCACGTCCCCCCGGTGATGGCTCCTCCCACACGCTCTGTGGGAGTGGAGGAATTCCCCCCAATCACCGAGGGGGAGATGGAATTGGCCCGCGATAAACTGCGGGCCAAACGGACGGCTCCGGGACCGGACGGTATTCCGGGGCGAGTTCTGTGCATCGCCCTGGAATACCTGGGAGGGGATCTTCGGGACCTCTTCAACGCTTGTCTTCGCGTTGGGCAGTTCCCGAAGATCTGGAAGGAGGGGTTGCTGTGCCTGTTGCCCAAGGAGGGTCGTCCTCTGGACTCCCCTTCGGCATACAGGCCGATCGTGATGCTGAGTGAGATGGGCAAGCTCTTCGAGAGAATTCTCGTTGCCCGTCTTACTCAGCATCTCGAGGAGGTGGGGCCGGGCCTTTCGGAGGCTCAGTTCGGGTTCAGGGCGGGTCGGTCGACCGTGGACGCCCTGAACGCCCTGAAGGTTCGGTCCTTGGCCGCGGTGGAGGAGGGAGGCGTGCTGTTAGCCGTCTCATTGGATGTGGCCAACGCCTTCAACACCCTGCCGTTCGAGACGCTACGAGAGGCACTTCGGTACCATGGGGTGCCTCTCTATCTCCGGCGGGTGTTGGACGCGTACCTCCGCGACAGACAGGTTGTGTGGACGGGGGCAGATGGGGTGGTCGGTCGTCGACGTGTCGACTGCGGGGTTCCACAAGGGGCCGTTTTGGGCCCGGTACTGTGGAACCTCGGCTATGACTGGCTCCTGCGTTGTCCGCTTCTCCCCGGGCTTGGTGTCATCGCCTACGCTGATGACACCCTCGTCACAGCCCGGGGGCGTTCTTACGAGGAGGCGGCACGCTTGGCCACAGTCGGCACCAACCTGGTCGCCGACCGGATAGGGATGCTGGGCCTGAGGGTCTCCGTCTCCAAAACGGAGGCCCTCCTGTTTCATGGCCCACGCAGGGGTGCCCCCCGCAACGCCTGTCTGCGAGTCCAGGGTAGGATGGTGGAGGTTCGGGCCCATATGCGCTACTTGGGCCTGACCCTGGACGGACGCTGGACGTTTCGTGTCCATTTCGCCCAGCTCACCCCGAGACTGATCGGCGCCGCCTCGGCCCTCGGCAGACTTCTGCCGAATGTCGGGGGCCCTGGATCTCACTGCCGGCGGCTCTATGCCGGCATCGTGAGGTCCATGGCACTGTACGGTGCCCCCGTTTGGATGGACGCCCTCTCCGCACAGAACAGGGCCCAACTGCGCAAGGCGCAACGGGTCCTGGCGGTGAGGGCGATACGGGGATACCGTACGGTGTCCTTCACGGCGGCGACACTTCTGGCGGGCGATCCGCCCTGGGAACTCCAGGCGGAGGTGCTCGCCGAAGTCTATCGGTTTCGGGCGAGTGAGCGGGCGCGAGGGGAACGTCCAGCGCGGGAGGGAGTCGCTCGGATCAGGCGCCTAGCTGACGAGGCACTGATCCGGCGCTGGTGGGAAGACCTGGGGACTCCAGCGGCTGGCCGGGCGACGGTGGGGGCGGTTCGTCCGTTCCTGTCTCGCTGGGTCAGGCGGCCACACGGCGTCCTGACGTTCAGGTTGACGCAGATGCTTACCGGGCACGGGTGCTTTGGTAAGTATCTGTGTCAAATTGCGCGTCGGGAACCGTTGCCCGTATGCCACGAGTGTGGTGCGTCCGAGGACACCTCGCACCACACCCTCGCGGTATGCGCCGCTTGGGCTCCCCAGCGCCATGCCCTGATGGCGGTAGTGGGTGGAGACCTGTCGTTGCGAAGCGTGGTGGGGGCCATGCTACGCGACGAGAGGTCCTGGTCGGCGATGGTCTCCTTCAGCGAGGCCGTCATCTCACTGAAGGAGACGGCGGAGAGGGAACGCGAGGCTAACGCCTTAGCAGACCCTCTTCGTCGCCGTCGGCTGGGGGAGAGGAGGCGCCGGTACGCGCATCTTCTCCCGCCACCCTAGAGGAGCTACTGCGGGGGGGTCTCTCGTTGACTCCCCTGCACGTCATCGGGGCGGTTGGGATGCCCTGCGAACCGAGGGCATCCTGATTTAGGCGAGGCAGGCCCGCGGGGTACGGGCCGTCCGCAGGGGTGTTGCAGTGAATGCGCAAGCGATCCTGCACACCCCATTGCACTGCGGCGACGGGTTCCGCTGTGGGTTTTAGTGAGTAGGAGTCTCACAGTACCCTACCCATTGACGGCCGGTAGGGTCCCCATGATGGGTTTCCCCAGCGATAACAAAAAAAAAAAAAAAAAAAAAAAAAAAAAAAAAAAAAAAAAAAAAAAAAAAAAAAAAAAAAAAAAAAAAGGTAAATATGTATTTTACGTATCGAAATATATTAGATTTGCTTTGGATTGCTGGATGGATGGATGGATGCCTTTTTTTTTGTTAAAAAGTTTTTGTTTATTCTAACAATTAGAAAAAGTCTTAAACGGTTTAAATAAACGTTTAAGGCATTTTGATATAAAGTAAAAATATAATATTATTATTAACATACGAAATACCACTTCAGAGTACGTAGTGTACTTTACGAAGTGATTTAAAATAACATCTGGGTGGGATAAAAATGCGATAGACGGGTAGACTCGTGTGTGCTAGGTGTTAAATTGAAATGTCAACGTACGTAGGTTACAGATGATATAAATATATGTTTAATATTAGATGTCAAACAAAAAGAAGTTTTCACTTTTCAAAACAAACTTTTCAGTTATTTTGCATATTTGCAATATTTCGTTTTAGCGTAATTACTAATTATAGTTAAATCTTTATATGTTACTTAATATCAAATATGTGTCTTGGTAAGTTCCATTAGTAAAAATATGTAGTTTTTAAAATAGTATATCTTCAATTTAAAGATTTAAGTTAGACTTTGTAATATACAGATAGTTTTGACTTTTGTCTTATTTCATTCTTTTATTCTTTTGTTTTTATTTCATGCTTTAACACAGTAGTCTGTACATTTTATGTTATGTTTGTTTGTTGTTATAAAAGCACCTTTACTGTCTGTCTGTACTGTATGCAAATACATTGATTTTTAAAAATAAATCATAGTAGTTTATTAAAGTATACCATTGTATACTTTAATAAACTACTATGATTTTTTTAATTTTAAGATTCTATTTTAGGATGTTATTAAAAATACTGCCGATTTTTTAAATATTTTTTGTATCAAAATTTAATAGTTTATTTATAATTACTTACATTGATAAGCAGTTTATCTGCCTGCATCTGCCACACATTAATGGAATTTGTAACATTTATCTCAATCTGATGCATAACTTAAATTTGTGTTCCTTTAATTCTATATTTATGAATAAAGTCTTAATAGGTTCTTAAGATACATGCTTACATTTACAACTTACCTTAGCTTTACTCGGGTGCGTCACTAAGTATGTTTTTATAATTTACCTAGCAACTCATCCTTCGCTTCAGTGCTTTGCTCCGGTTCCTCCCTATCTTGATTCCCGATGCAAACTTTCATGCCCATTTTTACCCCGTTAAGGGATGACTTCTGGGATAAAAATATGTCCTTCCCAGGGTCTCAAACTATTTTATTACCAAATTTCATCTAAACACAGTACACAGTTACAGTAGATCCAGATATTACTCCCAACAACATCACAATCTCACAAACTATATATAATATTAATATAGATTAGATAAAAATTGTAATTGGGAGTGTACCTTAGGAAATAGACATATGCCATTATGGTTTTTTTTATTGGATTTCTTTAGGCCTTTTTAAGACCAAAATTTCTAGTACATTGTTTTCATGTATCTCTTAAGGTTTAGTAAGCAAAATTTTTTAGGGACGACTCGAGAGAACAAGTTGTAAGGTATCCTAAAGGTTGACCTGAATTAGTAAGTTATTACTTATCACTATACAAAATTAAGTCAAAATCCGTTTAGTAGTTTTTGTGTAAAAAGTTAAGATATACAGACAAACGGACATACGGACAAACACGCATACAAACAGACAGACAAAAATTTGGATAACTATTGTTTCAGGGTCTATATTTATTGCCCAAAGTGTTGTCAATCGTCTCCTTTTCTTATAATATCATGGCCCATGGGACAATGTTAGGTATATTATAATTTCACTAAATACGTTCAGTGATATTGTGAATCAATGTGACAATTTTACTAAATGATAAAAAGCCACTGCCACTGTAAGGCACTTTCTGTAACAAGTATATAATGTCTTTCAGACGTCTATAACCTTAGTCTCTCCCGTGACCATGATTGCAGTAAAGAATTCGAAACGTCGGGAACCAAAAATCAAAATAAATCCGCGAAATAATCCAAAAAAATAGTTTTATTTAAAATGTCAAATATTCGCGTAAATCTAAGAAAGTATTATTAGCCGTTAAATTTTGAAATGGTCACTGATTTGACTTTGATTTTTAGATTTGATTTGATTGGACTAGTGAAATTCTAATTTCACGGCTTTTACAATATGCCTGCGATATATACACAGCGCCCGCGGCTTCGCTTGCGTAGTTGATTATTATGTGTAGACCGAATAACTCATCTTTATATCTCTAGCAGCAAAAACATAGGTACCGGACCTGTCGCAAAATTCTTTCTTAGCTGTTGATGTCTCTTAACACCTCTAGGTAAATTTCTAAGAAATGAATTAAATTTCTAAGAAATCTATTGTTAACTGTAACGCCGGCGTGTCTGCGGTTGTGGAGGGATTAGCTATAAATTACCTGTATTCAGCCCTTTTTGACGGCCCACTGCTGAGCCCGAGCCTCCCATCAATATGAGGGGGATCAGGTCATAATACACCTCGCTAGCCAAGCCCGGGTTGGCGGACTGCACATGTCTTTTGAAGACTTGCTAGGTTCTCTCAGACTTGCAGGTTTCCTTACGATGTTTTCCTTCCCCGTAAGACAAGCGGTAATCATGTTGGAAATGATTCGCACATAAAAATATCAAGAGATACTAGACCCGTAGATGCGGCTTTGAAAACGGTTTCCCAAGCAAGTGCGTTGTCACTGGGCTACCACTTCTCCAAATTTCGAAATGCTTTTTAGATTTTTCGAGTTTTTGTGTTTAATCAACGAACTAATGACCTGTCACTTTTATATACATACATAATTCGTTGGCTCACTATTACAAGGTTCTATGTTACAATTTAGGTACTTATTTAGTTATTAATGCTACAAGATTCTATGTGTCATTAGCTACAGTATTGCAAAAACAAACCACCAGATAGCACTATAACTACAAAATATTCAATTTTACTTAGTTCTATGTTGTTTTTTTTACGACAACAAAATAACGAAGTTCTATGTAAAAATTATTAAACTTCATTAAAATGAACATAGAACCTTGTAATAGTAAGCCAACGAATTATATAGGTATATTTGTATGGATTTGGTTAATAAAGCTAACCTATTAGCAATAAAGATTTGAGTTATTGTCGGGAAAGTCATTGCGGCGATAGCTGGTCAGCTGGCACTAACTTTTTAGACATTTGTGTTTTCCAAGAGTTCCTTATGGACGCGGTTGAGCGAAGCGATTTAGAATTTCTTTGCAATTATAGTACAAATACTTGACAGCCCAGCTCTCACATTGCCCAAGATTTAGATGAATAATAAAATCAGACAAGAATGAACTAAGATGAGAGTAATGTTATATTAAAAAAGTAGGCCGTTTCAGGAAAAATTAGGTATGTAGGTAATTGAATTATTGATCCTACTACTATATAAATGCGAAAGTTTGGGTGGATGGATGTTTGTTACTCAATTACGCCAGATCGGCTGAATGGATCTGGATGAAATTTGGCACAATGATAGATAATAGTCTGGAATAGCACATAAGCTACTTTTTATCCAGAAAAAAATGTACGGTTCCTGTGGGACAAATTTGTTTTTGTTTTTCACTAAGGACGAACCCGAGCGAAAACGACGCGAGGGTGAGCCGCTAATATTTCCTATAGAATTTATCTATCTATTAGATTCATGAAACATTTAATTTGCGTTCAAACAAATATGAAATAAATTACATCTATACTTATATTATAGAGGTAGAGTTTGTTAGTTTCTTTGTTTATTTGAACGCGCTTATCCCAGGAACTGCTTATCCGATTTAAAAAAATATCTTTGCATTAGATAGCCGGTTTATTGAGGAAGGCTATATATCATCACGCTACTACCCAAGGGAGCGGAGCAGTAATCAGAAATGTCAACAAATCGGACAGACTTCCATACATTATTGTAAAACTTATGTTTATAATCAAATAAATTTAACTTGGGAGAAACCGCGGGGCACAGCTAGTATAGTATAACCAACCATACTACTGCTTTAACATATTGCTAAATATAAACAATGGTTGTTTTTCTTCGTTATAGGTAAAATAACTTGGCTTCTACGCCTTGGCTCATAAAATAACGCTTTAAACGCCACAGTTTATTAGACTTCTTGAAAGCTTCTTGAATATTCACAGGACGGTAATTTTGAAACTAACTAGCTCTTTAATTTTATTAAAATTGCAAATTCTTGAAAGAGTTCGACTAGATAGTTATCTATCTTAATGGAAGATGTGTTATGTAGATATCTGTAACAAATATCTACCTCGGTTCGAGGAAGGCAACTTACAGGTGATCCATCTGATCAAGATTATCACTTTTCATTGTTCATATTTGCAATTTTCATTTGGCCTACAACTCACAAAATGGCGTCTGATGGGGAATCCCTGTTTAAATGATAAACTTTGTCATATCTGTAGTGGTGTTTAGTCAGTTTTCCGGCGTGCGTAGAGTTATCATCGGATATGACAAGAACCGATGCAATTTCGATAGAAACAAAATAATAATAATTCTTTTCGGTAATAAAACAGACCTAAATATAAATACACATGTAACGATTTGATTCGTAGCGTATCAAATTCGCTCTATAACCGTGCATGAATTATCATACTTTAGACATATTTTAAATTTTAATACTCATTCGGCATATCTATACATATAATAAAATTGTAACCAAGCCGAATCTGTACATTAAATATCTTTTGGAAAATCTTATTGAAATAGACATTATTATCGATACAGAGGCCGAATCTATAGTTTTTAGAATTTTTGTCTGGCTGTTGTCTGTCTGTTACCGCATCACGGAAAAACCATTTTAGGGATTTTGATGAAATTTGGTATGGTGATAGCTGGTTATCCGGGTCAACATATAGGATACTTTTTACCGCGGGAAAATATCTCATTTTTGAGAAAAAATACAAAAACTGCAATGTAAGAGTATACTAATATGTATAACCTAAGAATTTGATTTTTGGTCATCTGAACGCGGGCGGAGCCGCGGGCAATGCTAGTTATACTAGGTATATGATCTGTGATTATACTATATTCCTTCGTCAAATTGTTTTCATTTTATTAGTCAGCTTTTATGCAATCGGGTTTTTTATTTTTATAATATATTTTTATTAGATGTTTAACAGTGAACAATTTTCTTTTAAAAGGTTATTATTATTATATTGGTCTAAATTTTATCTCGCTACGTGAGTCTAATATGAGGAAAGGAAGGTATATAAGATTTTTCATATAGCCGAATAACAATTTTCAAAAAGTTAACAAAGTACACAGACCAAAAACTGTGTAAAAACTTTGAACGAAAATTAAATTTTTCACATGAAAATCTTTCAAATCAATAATATCGGTAATCTGTTATCAAAAAATAGATGTTTAGTATCATAAAGGTTGGCGGCAGTGTCGTTTCGAACGTAGGGGGAGGCGAACGCTCGCCAGAAGTTCCCGCCAAAATGATCGCGAAAGGTATATCGCGTCGTATCCTAACATTTATTTATTTCCTTTTTTTTATAGTTTTTTTTAAACATAGTTGTTAATTCTTATTAGTTAATAAAAAAACATATCTGACAGTTTTATTTTTTTATAGGTTGTAATATAAATTATTATTTTTCATGAAAAACAATAAGTTACAACATAAAAACAATATGTGTAATAAATGTACATAAATGACCTTTTACATGTCAATTTTTTTATGTAGCATTAATTTGACATAGTTTTTAATTACGTGCATATAGTACGTAAATTAAAATAGTAAATGCCTATATTTTTATATATATTTACTTTTTGTTAGTTTTTAGTTCCGTTTAGATAAAACTTTCATTTCTTGTTGCAGCTACAGCATTGATGTTGATTGCTTTTGTACAAATTGCCACTAGTTTTGGTAAGTTAAAGAAACAGTTAATTCTTTTTTATTAACATACTAATAAAATAATAATAATCTAATACTCACATTAGATTAGATTTTTAAGTTTAAAATGGTCATATTGATTACTTTTGGTTTTAACATATTATAATATTTATTATTTACCAGTACACGTAAATGGTAAAAAATATTAATTTTAAGACAACAATTATTGAGTAAAACATGTACAATTTTTTAAGGATATATTATACAGGCTCTTATGATCCTACATAACGTGGGTGTGTTGTTAGTTAGTTGAATATTAAACATATTTTAGAATTAGTAATTTCAATTAATTCAATTACTTAATGTTAAGGTATTAGATATTATATGCAATCGTCTTTGTGTAGATTGGACACCGAATTCTAATACGAATTATGTATAAAGGCTTAACCACACTAAAGTTTTGCTACCAAATTAAATTTTTGATTTTATGAATAAAATACCATGAAGCTTCAAAATATTGATTAAGTAGTGATCTATGACTCTTTTCACCAATCACTTTGTTATTATATATTTTTTTATTAATAAAGGTAATTAAAACATCGGTCGAGGCAATAGAAATACTTACTCTAGTGAAAATTTCAACTCTACTTATTACGGTTCATGAGATATAGCCTTCTGATAGACGATAGCGGAGGCTTAGTAATAGGGTTTCATTGGCACCCTTCGGGTGCGGAACCCTGAAACAACTGCAGAATTTTTACCGGTTTTTATGAGCAAAGTACTATTAGGTACTCGTGAAAGCTACGTAATAATAAAACTAACTTTACCTTTATATGTAAATTATGAGTCAAAAGTATTTAAATAAAATATAAGTATTTGTAGAGTTTGATTAAAAAAATAACATGAAGAACCGTTTTTCAGAAAAGATCGTTTTAGATTCCGTCAGTACAAGTGATGAATGATGATAAAGCAACACGATGTCTTTTTCTACTCACCCCGAGGCACATTTTACTCGTTACGCCGCCCCTTGACGGCCAATATGATAAAACAGTCTAACAAATCTAAATTTAGTAAAAAAATATCGATATCTTCATTATATTTCCTTTTCGATACATCGATTTTAAAAAGTTTTAAATAAGTATTTTAATTGATTAAATGCTATTAAAAATATCCTTCTTTAATTGAGAATAGCTCAGTATATCGAAGCTTTCAGTAGTCCATCTCTTTATTCGGAGTATTGACAGCTTGATTAGTATTCAGATCTCACACGCACACACTAAATTTGAATGCCTGCATTGCTAATTGTTTATAGATCTAGCCTTTGTGCGCTGCAGAACTGATAATTTGATTACAATTGGATTTAAAGGACTATAGTCTACAATCGTTTTCCCGCTGTTCTGCACGTGTAGTTATAAATATATTTTTAAAAATTATGGCTTACTACATAGTACCCGCGGCTTCGCCGGCGTTCTAACTTCCGATCGCTACCAAACTTCACAGGCTGGCTAATCTGAAGATTGCCTAAAATTTCATCAAAATCGCTCCAGCCGTTTTGGCGTCCATAGCCAATATACATACAGACATCGATTTATATATACTTAAAAAGATTGTAAAATATTGTAAACTCATAAAAATACGTTTAGTAGATTTTGCGTTAAAGACTAACAAACAAACATCCATGAATCCACCGTTATTAAAACTACGTCAAACTATATTTTAGGCGGACAATATAAATATAACAATACAACTTTATTTAGCGTTGATTTTCATGTATTTTGAATAGATTACCATCAGATGGATTGGCTCCGCACTTACCCGATTGGTAGTGGCACACAATGTACTATTCTAAAGATTAAAGTTTACTAGCAACTCACCCTCACTCTATTCGGGTTCGTCCCTAGTTACGTTTAAAGTTTAGTATAGATTTCTTAGAAATAAGATATTTTCCCGCAGAAAAAAGTACCCTATATGTTGACCCTGATAACCAGCTATCATTATACCAAATTTCATCAAAACCTATCCAGTGGTTTTCTCGTGATGCGGTCAAAGACAGATAGACAAATATTCTAAAAACTATAGATTCGGCCTCTGTATCGGTAATAATGTTTATTTCAATAAGATTTTCCAAAAATATTTAATGTACTGATTCAACTCAGAATTTTGTTACATGTATAGAAGATAGTATTTAAGTTTTAGTACATTTACCTTATTTTACTGTTTTTAAAATAAAATTATTAATTGAATGTCGTCATACGTGCTGAATATCTATTATTTTCGTTAGTTTCGTAACTAGTAATTAAAGGTATTTATCAGTTCAAAACATGTTCCGTTGTCCACATGACCACCATAACGATAGCGTGTAAATCATCTTTATATATGTATAATATTCCAGTGTGTGTATGTGTCTGTTCGTAATTCTTTTCTTTCCTGCCTAACCGATTTTGATAAAAAAAATATTTTCTTATTGGTTAACCTAGATGGTTCTTAGTTCCCCCCCAACGTGCGTTCACCTTGTCGTGGTGGGGGGGCTCAGTAGTGCCCGGCAACCCAACCGGGCGCGAAGCCAAGAAACGCACAGGGTGGTGGCCCACTACGGTGGGCGGTGGGAGGTGGCCCTCTTCGGAGGGCGGTGTATCATGCGGGTTGCTCCTGGTACTTCTCTGATAGCAGAGTGGACCTTGGAGCAACCCCGTGGTTGTTGTGGTCTGCTTTGGCAGACCTGCCGTCGGGGCGTCGTAGTTGAATGCGTAAGCGATCCTGCGACGCCCCATTAAGACGGGGCTTAAAAGAAGGCTTTGTTGGGTTTTAGTGGGTAGTACTGGCTTTGCCGGTGAGTCCCACATCTCGTGCGTAAATGCATTTCCCAACGTTAAAAAAAAAAAGATGGTTCTTAGCTAAAGTTGGACCCGGTAGGTGGCACTTAAAGATCCAGAGCTTTTTAAATTTTTAACAATTTTTTATATATTTTTTTACATTTCCCACACATAAAAACGTATAATTCTAAATTTCATAACATCTACCCGCAATTACCTATTTTATATAGGTAATATGTTTTAGATTAGCCATTGTCGAAACGGCTGGGCTGATTACGTTGAAGCGTACATTAAGAGATTCGTGTATGAAAGACATTTTTTTTTTATTACAAACCAGCAGAACTGCGGGTGAAAGCAAGTATGTCATAAAATAAAACACTTTTAAGTGTTTTTAAATAGTTAAATAAAAAACATTTCAATGCAAATACTTTTAATCTATATTTAAAAGTACCTTTTTAACTATTTGATTTACATTCTATTATAGTTCGTATCTACGAATAAATAATAAGTCAATTTATTCGTAGGTTGATATTGTATATTTCTGAAATTGCTCGTCGCATCAGATGTGCTTTTTCATTGTTTATTTTTAAATCTACTAAAGTGTCGAGTCTGTTATTTCAATTTGTTTCGATTGCTTATTTTAAAAGGGATGGTCTTGACTCTGAATTTTGGGAAGTTTAATTTTCTAGAAATAAATTGATACTTAATTTTTATTATATATGTATAGTACCTGGGCCACCGAGCTTCGCTCGGAGTTTTTGTTCAGAAGTACAATTTTCTTTTTTTAAAAAAAACTAAAAACTTTAATAAATACAAAAAAAAAACAAAAAAATATACCTTTGTATCCGACCGGGATTCGAACCCGGACACCTGTGATTGTTGATCTTGCACCTTGGCCGCTTGACCACGATGCTTATAGCCGAGCGTGCAAATTACCGACCATATTTTATTCATACCGACTAAAACACGCGTTTTCTCAGACATAAGACTAATCTAGATCGATTTAACGCCCCCGAAACCCCCCACGTACACATTTTTCTCAAAATCGTTGGCGCCGCTTCCGAGATTATATATATATATACACACACACAAGAATTGCTCGCTTAAAGATATAAGATTTAATATATTATTTGAAGACAGTCATTTGGTATTTGTAAAAAAATGTGTTCAGAAGTTTAAAAAAATCTCGTGCAACCGGCACAGTTGTCCTTTCGAAGAGGGACGAAGTTTAAAGCCCCGCTACCGTATCTTACATAATTTAGTGTGTACTTTGTCAACTTAGTAGGAAGTTAGGAGATTGTCTTGTACTACTACATTGTAGGTGTAAGCGCATCCTTTGTTTGATTCTTGTGCCGTTATTGCGGATTTTGGCTTGCTTAACATATTGTGTTCAAAAAACTTCATCTAAACCACGGTAGGATGGATTGCTCACACATACGTCAAGGGATAATAATAAAAATAATACTAAAAATCTTTATTGAGCACGTTTTAAAGATTACAATTTACAAAATTATGTTAGATAATGAATGATGAATGACAATGATTAGTTAAAACTGTGTCGTAGTCATTTACGTCCATCTCCAGATTATAAAAATATACATTAATATACTTCAAGGGATGTTTGTTATTCAACAAGAAGTTACTTTGAGAGGGAACAGTACTTTCTTTAATTTACGCGAATATTTGACAGTTTTAAGTATCATCTTTTTGGATTTTGTCACGGTTTACTTTTCCTTAATTTTTTTTTTGTTTTCTGGCTTTGAAAATGCTTTACAAACATGGTCACGGGAGGGACTAAGAAAATCCTAAAAGATTAATATTATTTATTTTAAATAATTTTTTTATTGCAAACCATATAGGTATGGTTTATTTAACTAAAATCTATACATATAATAAAATTGTACTAAGCTAACTAAGCTGAATCTGTACATTAAATATTTTTTGGAAAATATTATTTAAATAAACATTATTATCGATAAAGAGACCGAATCTATAGTTTTTAGAATTTTTGTCTGTCTGTCTGTTACCGCATCACAAAAATCACTGGAGGGATTTTGATGAAATTTGGTATGTCTGTCTGTCTGTTTGTCTGTTACCGTATCACGGAAAAACCACAAGAGGGATTGTGATAAAATTTGGTAAGATGATAGCTGGTTATCCGGCTCAACATATAAGATACTTTTTACCGCAGGAAAATGTCTTATTTCTGAGAAAAAATACATAAACTGCAATGTAAGAGTATTCTAATATGTATAACTATAACCTAAGAATTTGGTTTTTGGTCATCTGAACGCAGGCGGAGCCGCGGGCAATGCTAGTTATATTATAAAACAAATTTTGGCCAATCGAAAATGTCCACCTGTCCAAAGAATAATTGATAATTTGAAAAAATCAATATCTATTTAATTTCTAGTATGTCCTTTGAATTAAAGTTTGCTAGTTGAAAAGTAAGTATGAACTCTTCGTACAATCTTTACTAGCAATAACTTAAAGCAAGTCATAAAAGAGCACTGAAACGTGCAGGTCACAGTTTTTTCTTTCTGAAGCTGGGGGTCAAAGTTTAAAACCTCGGTACCGTCTCTTGAATAATTTAGCGTATGTACTTTGTCAACTTAGTAAGTTAGAGAGATTGTCTTGTAGTTGTGCCTGGGAACGAAGCATGTAGTATGTATGTATGTATGTATGTATGTATGTGTATGAATGCATTGTTTGTAGCTTATAACACGACACAGTAGTGTTGTGTGTTTTATCTACCATATGGTTATCTTTTGAAACTGTGTCTCATATGACGTTGATATCTGATGTTTCATATTCTTTCATTTTCAATTCTACCTGAGTCAATTCTGTATATTAAATATTTTTTCGAAAATCTTATTGAAATAGTCTTTGTTATCGATAGAGAAGCTACACTTTATAGAATTTTTGTCTGTCTGTCTGTTGTCTGTCTGGGAACGCATTATAAGAAAACCACTGGACATATTTTGATTAAATCTGGTATGATGTTAGCTGGTTATCCGGGTCAACATATAGGATAATTTTTACTGCGGCAAAATATCTGATCTCTGAGAAATCTATACCATACGTCAAAATGTATCGCTGACGCTAAAATCATATAATATTACAGGATTATATTTGAAATATTCAGTGCTTTGAAAACACCGCCTTCTAAGGTTTATAGAATTCATATAGAATTGAGTTTCTGTTTTCGAATACTTCAAAATAATGATATGCTTGATATTTGTGTAAGTAATAGTGTGCTCGCTAGGGAAATCTGTGTCCTTATGACATCGGTATATTTAAAACTAAAAGATAAAAAGTTCTTTACGTTATAATATTACATCATGGACGAATTGGTTGATTCGTTCATGTATTACATATACATTTTTATACATAACAATCTATAGGTACAAATAATAAAAATCTTACTGTGTCGAGTCTGTACATGAAATATTTTTTGGAAAATCTTATTGAAATAGTCATTATTATCGATACAGAGGTCGAGTGTATAGTTTTTAGATTTTTTGTCTGTCTGTCTGTGAACGCATCACGAGAAAACCACTGGATAGATTTTGATGAAATTTGGTATGATGACAGCTGGTTATCCGGGTCAAAATATAGGATAGGTGCGGGAAAATATCTCATTTCTGAGAAATCTACACTAAATGTTAAAACGTAACTACTTACGGATGCACCCGAGTGGAGCGATGGTGGCTAACTAGTAAGTATGTATTATATTTGTATATTTTTTTAACTATTTCAGCTTTTTAATTTGGTACAATATTGATAATATATTTTTTAGTTGAATTTTTGATTTTACTGAGTGTCAAGACTGCCAATATTTGAATAAATTAGTAGTAATCTAGCCTATTATTCAATTTTTTTACTTAAAATATAATTTTAACCGTTTGTTGTTCTATAATACATACACTATAGATATACTATTGAAGATGCTTAAGAGTTTTTGTTTGTTTGCGCGATTGGATAATAAACTATTGAATGACGATCACTAATGTAAATTATGAGTGGAGCCGCGGGAAAAACTAGTAAAATTTATTTCTGTTATTTACATAATTTAGGTTGCGTCTTTCGGTATAGGCAAAGAAGATATAAGAGACGCAATTTTGTTACGTGCAAGAGCTGTTTTCTTAATATCTTACAGATAAGTGGGTTTGTTTGTTAATCGAACATTTTATTACTAAAATAATATCTATTAAAGGAAGCGACGTTTTTAATTCAGGCCTTATAACGTAATAACTCGGCACAGGTCTCCCCTCAATTCATCAGGGATAATGTCAATGATTCCACATGCTAAACAAATTCAGGTTGGTGGAATTCATACACATATGTACATATCTTTAAAAACTAGTTCTCTTAGTCGTGAATTTTCTGTTTTCCTTCACCGTATCACCAAGTAAGTGGCTTTAACATATTATATATACACTAAATAATTTTTTTGATGAAATTGAACACACACAAAAAATTTCATCAAAATCGGTCCAGTCGTTTGAGAGAAGTTCAGTGACATACACACTCACAGAAGAATTATATATATAAAGATATATTATTTAGAGAGTACAAAAAACTGAGCGTGCTCCTGAAAGAATAGTACGTATAAATCTCCTTTTTAATTAATTTTACAAAAAATTTACGTTAAATATTTATCGAAATTTGTAATTGGTAATTTTCGAATAAAATAAAATTTTTATGTCATACCAGCCATTACATTTACTGTACACGAATAGAAAGTGGTAGTTATGTATTCCGAGAATGGGTTATTTAGTCAAATTATAGGGTGTAATTCTAAATTTTACTACAATTTCACGTAATATGAGTCGAAGTTATATTATTAAGGTATCGTAGATTATTTCCAATATCTAACTGGTAAATTCCACCCTTACTGCTCCATTATGTATCATTTTTCTAATAATTAGCAATCCACTAATTTTACAAATACGATAACTTGTCGGTGAATGAATAAATGTACTTGTGAATGACTCAACGTATTTAAGTATAACTCGAGACACTTTATGCCGGATCTTGCATTAGAACGTAGGTTTTGAAGCTTTTACTTAAATGAGAGCAATATAATGCAATATTTATTAGTAATTATGTTCGTCTTTAGTTACGTTTTAACTGTTAGCCTAGATTTCTTAGATATGAGATATTTTTGCGCTGTAAAAAGTATCCTATATGTGGACCCTGCTATCATCACACCAAACATTAAAATCTGTCCAGTGGTTTTCTCGTGATGCGTTCCCAGACAGACAGACTGACAAAAAATCTAAAAACTATAGATTCGGCCTCTGTATCGATAATAATGACTATTTGAATAAGATTATCCAAAAAATATTTAATGTACAGATTCGACTCAGTTGGAATTTTATTTTATGTTAAGTAAAATAGAAGCGCTACAGCGCCTATCCCCCAAGTATCTGTTTTTAATAATAAGTATAAGCCATTTGATACAAATCGAGGGATTTTATAACATTTTAAAGGGTATTTTACCTATGTTAGTGTAATAGGTACCTACCCTTTCAAAATTTTATTCTTTCAAGGCTAAAACAGTTTGCATAAGAAGATATATAAAGTAACTAGCGACTCACCCTTGCTCCGCTCGGGTTCGTCCTGAAACACGTTTTAACGGTTATTATAGATTTGAACCAGATAACCAGCTATCACCATACCAAATTTCATCAAAATCCCTCCAGTGGTTTTTTCGTGATGCGGTCACAGACAGACAAAAAATTTAAAACCATAGATTCGGCCTCTGTGTCGATAATAATGTCTATTTCAATAAGATTTTCCAAAAAATATTTAGTCTACAGATTCGACTCAGAATTTTATTATATGTAGGTTTAAATAGAATCAGTGTTAAGTCTTCATACTACTCACGACTGTTTCATTTCAAGATAATAATCCTACCATATTAGTAAGGTCGTTATATTCTTGTGGAACTGATCAAAAATGACTTTTTATTTTCATGTTCCAAATGCTTATTTTGCTAAAGCAATTGAGATGTTAGTGAGTGCATTTTCGTATATCCGCATCTGAATATTCAGTTCAAATATCTTACCATTGTACAATTCTTTGCAGAAATCAAAGAGTAAATCACAACTGACTGCATTCAAAGTTCGTAGAGTCAAATCAGGAACTTAAATCTGATAAAAGATACTTGTGTTATTTGAAATTTCGTCTTATGTATTAGTACAAATATTATTATGTATCGAGGACTTGTCGCTTCTTTCGGAGTTATCCTAATTGTCTAAAAAGAGCCTTGTGACATATAAGGAGGTTTTACTGGGATTTTTGAATGAAAAATAAAACTTTAATGGCTGAACGGCACATGGTCTTACGATTTATTATTAAAAAAAACACCGTCTGTGCTACATATGACAGCATATGACAAGACGCCTGACAGAGATGAGGGCAATAAGTTGATCTCATGAACGAATTAGCGACTACTTCGTTCATGGTTGATCTATACTAAGTTGCTTAAAAATAGCTTGATAAAGCGGTGCTTGAATAAGCCTACATGTACTCTATCTGTGTACAAAATTTTATGCAAATCGGTCCAGCCATTTTAGCGTGAAAGAGTAAACGTACATACAAACACGCACACAAACTTTCCCATTTATAATAATATAGTCTGACTAGAAGCCCACCCTTGTTTAAATATACATTAAGATATGGTGATACTACATGGTATAGAAATCGTGTGGAAATGATGTGTAATGAACCGGAAGAAGACACCTTTTATCATTTTTCATGCTATAGGCCATATGTGAGCCAAAAATCACGATTGAATGAGGTAATTTTAGTATTTTTGATATTCAGTACGAATAACCGTTAAAATTGAATGATTTTCGGTTATATTTAACTGAATATATTTTAAATCTATACTAATATTATAAAGAGGTAAAGTTTGTGATATTGTGAGTTAGTGTTGTTAGTTTGTGACGTTGTAGGGGGTAATCTCTAGATCTACTAAACCGATTTAGATGAAATTTGATAAGAAGATAGTTTTAGACCCTAGGAAGGACATAGGATACTTTTTATCCCGGAAATTATCCCTTAAGGGTTGAAAATGGAGATGAAAGTTTATACGGGGAAGCAAGCTAGGGACAAACCCGAGCGAAGCGAGGGCGAGTCGCTAGTATTTCATAATATAGTATATTAAGATATAAATTACTATAGTGAATATATTTTAATAATAGTTTATATACTTCCGGATATGCATATGTATGTACTTTAAATTCAATGCATAAAATAGCGTATCGTACAAGCAAGCGTATTTTAGATCACGGGGTCGAATACCGAAACTTAAATCTGATAAAAGCTCATCTTATTTGAATTTTGTTTACAAATAGAGGTATTAGAGGAGAATACGTTGGAATACTTCGTATTTTTATAACATGTCTTATTTTATATATGTTAATTGGACAGTTGTTATGTTGGAGCTTAGAGCTTTCGTTTAGTAAAACTTAAATGCTGGACTAAGGGCGTGATTTATAGATTTTGATGACATGTTTGGCTCAGTTTGTAGTGACCCTACTTCATTCAATTCATTTGTATGATGAGCACGAATGTTTATGCTCCAGTCTTGGATGTTTATATTCATAATATGTATGTACTTAAAGTTATATATGTGTAGTGTATCAACTATCTGGTATACATAACACAAGCCTCGTAACTTACCATGGAACTAGTCGGTGCTGTGTGTTAATGTCCGAACATATTTATTTATTCATTATAGATCACACTTTTATTTTACTCTATAAAAAAGTTCTCTTTTAGCATAAGAAATGTTTCATGGTTTTAGAACGTACTTTGCTTAGTACGCGCAGAGCAGTTTTATTGGTTACTTTGTAATCAAAGTAAACTTTGTGTTAACTATTAACATCTCTATCTAGTTCGTAGCTTTATGTGCTCGAAAGTAATATTATTATATATTATTTGATTAATTATTCTAGATATATTTTAGTAATTCGATTTGTCACCTATATAGTAAGTATATATAATATCCTTTTGCTTTATACTAAGCGATCTAAAATTACATTAAATATTTTCCACTATTATGGGTGTAATTTTTCCACGAATTTATATAGACATTCAAATTATGCGGCTTTATAATAAAGTCGTATTATTCAGTATCTTTTATAAAACACATATTATACCATATACATATATTTATGAAAAAAAAAACAAACAAAAAACTTTACGATAGTCAAATACTATACTATACACTTCTTTATTTATGATATTATAACTTTGATATTTTGTGTTAACATTATTTTCTTCATATACTCGAAGAGGTATAAGACTAGCGATTCACCCTCGCTCCGCTCGGGACTATCTAGGACTCGGGACTAACCCGATGTCCTAGATACGTTTTTACGATTAGTATAGATTTCTCAGAGATGAGATATTTTTATGCAGTAAAAAGTATCCTAAATGTTGACCCAGACAACCAGCTATCACCATACCAAATTTCATCAAAATCCGATTATTTTAAATAAAGAATAATTAAGAAAGTATTATGAAAATCCGATTAGTTGTTTTCTCGTTATGCGTTCCTAGACAAACAGACAGACAGACAAACTTTTTAAAAACTATAGATTCGGCTTCTGCATCGATAATAATGACTATTTCAATAAGATTTTCCAAAAAATATTTAATGTACAGATTATCTCACACTCAGAATTTTATTATATGTATAGATTATAATTCAGGTTCACTTGTTTCCAACATCTTAAAATAAAGGAATAAAGTTAGTTACTTACGATAACTTATTCATACGTTTAATATTTAAATAGACATCAAACTCCTTTATTTAGACGTATAAAGATTATAGCACCCGAGAGTGGAGCGTCAGATTGAAATAATTTGTTTCTTACGCCGTATCGGATGCATTCCCACGGGATTTCACAGAATTTGTCCCGAATTATTGATGTGTGCTCTCAGCTCGGAGTGAGAATGTAGACGGCGCCCCGACATTGCCCCTATGTTTTGTACGGAATTTGAGTGCAATGGGCTTGGAGACTCGAAAGCTTTAGTCGCATTGTCTACTTGGAAATATAAGCTCATTTTGGATAATGTGACATTGTTTAGAATCGAGCTTATAGGTTTCTGTAACTTCATTGTTACGTGCTATGAAATTGTTTTTAGTTTGATAGCTTACATATTTATACATGCGTATTTATTTAATACGTTAAAATATATTTATATACAGATGTATAAAAATTACATCACTATTATTTTACATTAATATTTACTTCCAAAACTTGCTAGTAGTACTTACTTACTAAGTAGTGGAGGTTTTTTTTTAATCTATATTTATATTTATATTGTAGAAATGAAAACTTTAGAATTTTCAGTGATGAATTATACTTTGTATTTATTATCAAAAATATTATCATCTTAGTTTTGGTGTTTTTTTTTAGAAATACGCAATAACAAAATGGGAATTGGCGACTTTAACCAATAGGACCACCCTTATGGTATAAGGTATCCCGTATAACATATTCATTAAAAAAATAATAAAAAACGATTTACAGTTGATGACGTAATCGCATAAAAATATATAGCCGAATTGAGTTCCTTTTCCGTTCTAAAATCGTTCAAAATATACATAATAATGTATTTATGAGTTTCTTAGACCTCTTCTTACCGACTTTGCTGCTTTTATGTTGAAAATGTTATGATTGTCATACTATATACAGATGATACCGAAATTGAAAGCTACATACTATACTATTTCCTACAATATTTGATTGAATATTGCACACAAAAGATTTCGTTTCTAAACAATTTTCACCGAATATGAAACTGAAAAATCCTATTAAAAAGCATAGAGAATCTAACGTGAGATTCACATCTATCGACAGTCCCGTAATCCCGGCAGACTCCAATAGAATCCGTCCATTTGGTGCTATAGCGTCGAATTATTAATGCTCGCAAATGCTATTTGCACCTTATCCACGATTCAGTAGGAAAAGTTTCAGCAAAATTGAACAAAATTGATTTCTCTCTGGCAATGGAATATAAAATGAATGCAGTGAATTTGTTATTGGAACACGATGACATGTTAACTTACTGGACTGTTTGGACATACCCAATATTGGTTTAGCTTGATTGTTTATAAATTGTTAAGCTATACACAGTTTTGTTGACTCTTGTATTACGTTAGGTGTAGATGATTTGATACTTGTACGGGGAACTACGAGTATATGCATTGTGACAGGTTTATCGTTGGTTAAAGAAGTGCAGCTTATCTTATTTCTTACTAATATTATAAATGTGAACGTGTTTAGATGTTTGGATAGATGTTTGTTACTAAATCACGCTAGCACGGCTGAACGGATCTGGATATAATTTAGCACAGAGATAGATTATAGCCTGGAATAACACATAGACTACTTTTTATCTCGGAAAAGTGTACGGTTTTCGTGGGATAGATTTGTTTTTTTTCTAGAGGCGAACCCGAGCGAAGGGAATCTGAGCCGCTAGTAGATATGTATATATATTTGTTTTGTCATAATCTGCGACGCGCAAAGTACAATGTGACTTGTCACTATATTCTTTGGACACATATCGAGAAAATTAGTAATACTTTTAGTTCTGTGTGAAATTAAGCTCTATAATTTATGATGCCATTCCGCAAAATATACCACTTCGAGTGCAACAACCTTTTAGTTGTACTTCAAAATATTTTCCAATCAAACTGCGTTCCTATTCGAAATGCATCACATTCGACAATAAATAAATCGGTGTTCAAACACGTGCGAATAAAACGAAAAGTCACTTTATCACTCTCGGAACATTACGCTTATTCTCTTTATCCGCGACCGGCCTATCTTTAAAAGCGAAATCCGACAGAATAAATCCTGAAGGCAGCTACCACCATGAATAATGCAGAACTGAGGTGCGACACATTAAAATCTCATTGCAGGTACATAAGGATAACGGAAATGGTTGTAATAAACGCTGATCTGATCGATTATGAACAAATGTGGGGTCAACCGGAAATTAGATCGCTGGCTGATCCGTTGCTTTTCATTAGTGTAACGCATTCGTTGGATTATTTTTGATTGTGTTTAATTTTTAACCCGATTCTCATAAAAGTGTTTTTCGAATATACATCCATACTTGTATTATAAATATAAAAGTGTGTTTGTTTGTTTGTCCTTCTTTCACGTCGAAACGGATTGAAGGATTAGCATGATTTTTTGTGTGAAGATAGTTGGAGGGTTGGAGAGTGACATAGGCCACTTTTTTCTGCGGGAGATTATCTCATTCCCACGGGAAAACACGTTATAATACAACCCAAAAAAATATTTATGATCAGAATTACTTGAAACATAGTATATGAATACTCTTCAATATAATTAATTAAATACGTGTATTAGAATTTTTCGAAATTCATCCCACAAAGGGGTAAAATATTGGATGAAAGTTTGTATGAAACTTACCTTTTTAGAGTTTTTTTTGTAGATTCAGCGCGAGCGAAGCCGCGGGTTCTGCTAGTTGTATATAAAGCTTTTAAACGCTTGTTTGTTTAAATATGACGTATCTTTGATTCGCCTTAAATACTCATTTATTTATCGACTTAGATGACATATATGTAGGTTGTATAATATTTAAAAATGACGCCTGCAAATAAAGAAAGGAATACAAAGTATTTTGTTACTAGTAACGATATGGACATATATTATAACACTTTTATCCCACTATTATAAAATAATTTTGAAAAAGTATGTATATTGTTTGTTAAGCATATTGACTTCAATTTTTTTTGGTCAAATTTTTGCAGATCCCATTCAAAGAATTTTCTTAAAACGAATATAATATTCATTTATTATGTATGTATTTAGAAGATTTGTTTTTTTCCTTAATACGTCACGCAAAATCTCCAGAACTCGTCACGTGTCGCATGTAGTGTAATTTATTGACACACCGTCAAAGCTCCACAAGCAAACTTTCTTTACCATAAATCTTTCGGAAACTTTTAGATTGCAGTGAACTTAGACGAGGTTATTAGCCGTTGAATAATTCATCCGCTTCCATATACGAGTAGATGTGTGTTATCTATGGTTTTTTTTTATTTTAAAGTGATAACATCGGACTTTAAAGTGCTACTTTTGAAAACTACTCGTCGTTAGTTTTTACGGCTAGCTTTTGGAGAGTATCAAGTGAATGCAGATGCGAAATACTTATTATTCACATAAGATTGGAAAATTATAATTTTTACTCCTGTTTTCATAAGAGAAATATTGGTATTTTCAACCGACTTCAAGAAAGAGGTTTTTAATTTGGCTTTTTTTTATGTTTGTTACCTCAGAACTTCGTTATGTAAGTCCGTCTAAGAGTGGAAAAATAGCTAATGAAAACTTAACCTACTTCAAATTGTCATATTGACTTGAAACTTTGCAAGTGTTTCTATTTCCGTTGATAGTGCAGTGGTTCGGTATCGTCGTCCTGATATGATGATAAGGCCAGAAGGTGGATAGGTGGAATTCTTCAACGGCTAATACTTTGAGTTTGAGCTTATTTTGTTTGATTTGACAAGCTCATTAATTGGATTTTCAAAGCCAACTAACTTAAGCGAATATTTTATTATAATACTTTCTTCTTACTTTGCTACATCTACATTAAAAATGAAACAAAAAACTAAATAAAACCGTCTTCAAAAAAAACCCACTAAAAAGTAAAAAATAACTGATTGGTAGTTTTCATTTACTATACATAGATACCTAATCAGATATTTTAGAAGCCGGTGCTAGCCGATACAAATTAAGCACACCGACTTCGAAAAGATTTTTTACTTTATAGTGTTTTTTTTAAGTCGGTCTTTATTTATTTTTTTATGTTTTTTTAATAGTTTTTTGGTATGTTTCGTGAAAAGAGTTTTATCACAACATTCTTGCTTATCTAGAGAGTTGCAATAATTTTTTACCGTAATAATTATAGTCATAAACTTTAGATACTGTCAGAACTAAATGTATAACATTAGAATATTTATTATTTGGAATTTTACACACTCATGTAAAAGCTATACCTATCTTCACAACCCTTAACCAATATAATAATAGATACTTGTAGACCAGTCAATAAATAGTTGGGACATTAACACACAGCACCATCTAGTTCCACGGTAAGCTACGAGGCCTTTACTATGGATACCAGATAGTTGGTACACTACACATATATAACCTTTAAATATATACTATTATATATTATAAATATAAACACCCATGACTGGAGTATAAACATTCGTGATCATCATACAAATGAATGCTGCCAGCGGGACTCGAACCCGCGACCACAGGAAGTAGGGTCACTACAAATTGTGCCAAACGTATCGTCAATAAACTCCAGTTTGCAACTAGATCAATACAGCAATATACACCCCTTAAGTTCATATACCAGATTAATTGTCATGACGCGTGAAACCTACACTTGATTGATGATGCCCTCGACGCTTGCCGAGGCTATTTGTCATAATTTGACGATAATGTCGTTACGCCGATCACGTTATCTACGCCAGGTAAACATTAATAATACACGGTTCGCGCATTTACTTTGATGGGTCATATCTGAAGTGAAATAATGCTTACTAGCATTCCCCGCGGCTCCGCCCGTGTTCAGATGATTTCAATTAGATTTTCCAAAAAATATTTAATGTACAGATTCGACTTAGTTACAATTTTATTATCTGTATAGATTTTTAAATGGCCTAATTTTAATAAGATTTAGCGTACGCTTGTTATTGTTAATTTTTCAAATCTATTCTTATAAATAACGCCATATATTGCTTTTTTTTATTGCTTATGAAAATGGTTTAGTATTAATTATTACACATATAAATGAATAAATATGTTAGGACATTAACACACAGCACGATCTATGGTAAGCTACGAGGCCTGTGTTATAAATAAGGATAGTTGATACACTACTAACTACACATATATAACTTTAAATATATACATATTATTAATGTTAACATCCATGTCTAGAGAACAAACTTCAACTTCGTGCATCATATAAATGAATGCCCCTTGCGGGACTCGAATCTGCAACCGCTGGCATAGCAAGTAGGGCCACTACAAACCGAGCCAAACGTGTTGTGTGTTGTGTCACATGTATATCATGAAGTTAAATAGAAAGATATCAAAAAGATATCTAACTTCACAAATATATTACGTCACTTAGCGAGAAACATTAAATTTCGTATAACAATACGTCATATATTTTAACAAAATGAACATGAATATCCTTTTTAGCTCAATTCGTTGATTTATATTATTTACATAGGAAATGTGCTACTCATAATATCACTTATTTAAATATACTAAGATGACACTCCAAATTAAATTGGAATTGGAGAATAATAAACTCTGAAAACAAAATATTTTCTTAATCTGCAGCTTGAAGCCAAGCCTTTTATAAAAATATTTCGAAAACCTATTTCGTGTAATGATTAGTCATGCTTTGGATATATAAGTAACTGGATGACATGCTTTTTATTCCAAAAAAAATCCTATAAATAAAACTAAATGTCTATGTGTTTGTATTATACCTATGCGTCCCTAAACAATTTATCCGGTTGTGATGGAACTTTCGTGAGTTTTCCTGGTCCACAAAAAAAACGATATTTTCCTTTGTGCGGTTTCTCAGAGATGAGATATTTTCCCGTTGTAAAAAGTATCCTATATGTTAACTAGCCATCATTATACCAAATTTCATGAAAATCTGTCCAGTGGTTTTTCTCGTGATGCGGTCACAGACAGACAGATAGGCAAAAATTCTAAAAACTATAGATTCGGCTTCAGTATCAATAATAATGACAATTTCAATAAGATTTTCCAACAAAATATTTTATTTACAGATTCGACTCAGTTGTTTTATTATAAATAGATAATGTATCTCATTTTATTGTTGCAGATTCAAAAAATATTATATTTACAATCGTCAGTCAATCGGAGCCTTTTCACGCCAGCGTTGCAACGCGACTCAAGCATGATATACAAAATCAAGTTTTTGAGTTGGAAAAGGTAAGTATACGTACTTTCATACTAATAAAATAAATGTGAAACTATCTCTGTTTGTTTGTACATCATGTACATTGTACATCATGGGTGGAGTAACTACATCTTTCCCCGATTACCGTTCGAGCAGAGCAAAAATTTGTCTCATTAAATATACAAATTAAGAAAAATAAAATACGGACAATTTAGCCATTATGGCAGTTTTAGGTTCTTGGTCTTAAATTATGTGATAAGTCTATCTTTATATGATAAAAATATACTTTATTACTTACTTTGATATACTGCCTAAAATTCTGTTTACTTTATGAAATAAGCACAATTTAAAATATTAACAAAGTGTTAAGGTAATTCAATTAGATCTGTCGCCACTTCCAGTGAAAGTTAAAGACCAAGTTAAAAGGTTAACTGAATTAAATCTCGTAAATAGTAATATTATGATTGACTGGTCAATCCTCGCTCTATCCAGACGTAGCCACTGTAAATGTTAAATATTTTTTATCAACACATAACGTCTACAATTACAGACATTATAGTTATAATGAAAAGCCGTGTTTATTAAAAGGGCTTATAGCATTCAGGGAAATTCCTGAGATCTTCAGAATTCCATCATAATTTCTGACTACAGGCATACAAGCTTACAAATATTGCTTCTTTATATTTAGCACCCGGGCCACAGAGCTTCGCTCGGAGTTTTTGGTTAAAAGTACAATTTTCTTTAAAAAAAAAACTAAAAACTTTAATTAAATACAAAAAAAAAACAAAAATACATACGGACATCTAAGATTGTCAATATTGTGCCTTGGCCGCTTGACCATGATACTTATGGTTGAGAGTGCGAAATTATCGACCATATTTTGCGTGGAATAATGCAAACATAAAAAAATATTTGTGTGTATAATAATATAACTATTAATATATTAATTAATATATTAATAGTTATATTATTACACACACACACACACACAGCATAATGACCCCTCGATGCGAGAGTCAAAATCATTCACAATCATACACATTTGAAAATCATCACAGCCATCAAATTATTATTAATAGCCTAAAGCCAAAAAGGTTTTTTTTGTTGTTTTAGCCGCGAGTTCTGCTAGTCTGTACTAATATTATAAAAAGTTTGTGACGTTGTAGAGGGTAATCTCTGGATCTACTGAACCGATTTAGAAGAAATTTGGTAAGAAGATAGTTTGAGTCCCTGGAAAGGATATATAGGATACTTTTACCCCAGAAATCACCTCTTAAGAGGGTGAAAATGGGGATAGAAGTTTGTATTGGGAAGCAAGCTAGGGACGAACGTGAGCGAAGCGAGGGTGAGTCGCTAGTTCATAATATAAATCAAAACATTTAAGTAACAATATGAACATTGTTTAAAATAATAGATCTAAATGTTACCAAGGAGCATTAAATAATAGAAACAGCTTCTAGCGCACGAATTATTTGTAGTATTAAAACTTTCATGAAATACCTTTCTATGATTTAACAAAGCATTTATGAATATTGTGTGCTATATATTTTCTATAGAATAATATTCTCAATTTATTTTGAATGGCCATTCTTTGTTATGTTATTTTTAAATCTATTGAAAAGTTGATGAAGAGTACTAATATTTTTGAATGTGTAAAAAATATTTATCTTGTTGTTGCTTTCAACAACATTGTTTTTTTTTTCATTTAAAGCTTCTATAACAACTAATATGATGACACGTTTGGCTCCGTGTGTACTGATCCTAATTGCTGTGCCAGCGGTCGCGGGTTCGAGTCCCGCTGGGGGCAATCATTTGTGTGATGAGCACGAATGTTTGTACTCCAGTCAAGAGTGTTTATTTATATTCATAATATGTATGTATTTAAAGTTATATATGTGTAGTGTATCAACTATCTGGTATCCATAATACAAGCCTTCGTAGCTTACCATGGAACTAGATGGTGCTGTGTGTTAATGTCCCCACATATTTATATATTATTTATATTAATATACATATTTTTGTTATATGTACAGGTTTCATATTGAATACTAGTTATGGGCTACAATTTCACCGTCGATTTTATGTGATTATAAAGAATCCAGAAAATTAATTAATATGTTATATAAAGTATTAGAAAACGTTATTTTTAATTTAGCCAGATAAATGAACTGTAACCCCTTACAATTTTATTATATGACGAAAAAATAAATATGTAGCGTAATTAGGTAATATTAGGTCATAATTATATATCTCACTAGCGATTCACCCTCGCTCCACTCGTCCCTAGATAAGTTTTAAGAGTTAGTACAGATTACTCAGATATGAGATATTTTCCCGAAATAAAAAGTATCCTATATGTTTACCCGCATAACCAGCTATCATCATACCAAATTTCATCAAAATCTGTCCAGTGGTTTTGTTGTGATGCGTTCCCAGACAAACAGACAGACAAAGAAACACAAATTCTAAAAACTATAAATTCGGCCTCTGTATCGATTATAATGACTACTTCAATAAGACTTTCCAAAAAATATATAATGTACGAATTACATTCAGAATTTTATTATATTATGTATATACATAGATATATGTACATGTTTCATAAAGCATTTTATAGATTTTTTTAACGTTTATAAATTATATCACTTCCTAATAGCGTTACCCAACGGTGCATATAACACATGAAGACTTTCCTGTAGCTGGCGCTTGGACTATAATTCCTTTACTCAGGCCACTGGTCACCAAATATAAAGGTAGTGATGTCCGATGGATTCTATTTGTGGAGCCACATACTGCTGTACGTTGCAGCAAACTTTTTGAAGCTTTGGCATCGGCTGATAAACATGTTAGTGAACTTTGTTATGGTTATTTTTGTAATAGCTTTTTGTTTAAATTGCCATTTTTTTAGTTTGGTATAGCACTTGAGTAGGTTTAATTAGTATTTTTTAAAAGATATTTCTATTAAAATCAGAAATAATTTCTGAACAGATCTTAATTTGATATGATTTTAAGAAAAAAAAACTTAATTTTCAATATATTTTAGGAATCAATGTGGATAGGCTATCCTCTGAGTGATGATGAACCAACAATAATACATCATTTCGCCTTTTACGAAGATCTAGAAGACGATGGCGGCTTTGTTTATCCTCATTTTGCAAGTGGTTTCGCTATGAGGATAGAATTAATGAATACGTAAGTAAATCGCACAAATACACCTCAAACAACCTATACCTAAATAACGTTTGTACTGTGAGAAAAAAATACAATTTTGTATATTTTTTGCGATATAAAATATACAGATTATATGCTTGTTGTTTATAAATTGTTGGCTCATTTTACTGCCCACTCCTGGATACGGGTCACAGCAAGGTGAATTATGCCATAATCAATCACGCTGTCCACATTACAATTAATAATATCATTTATTAGACCAAATAATTATCAAAAATATCAATCTTCTGTCACCAGGCTTCTTCATCAAATAGAAAATGGTGAGAGGAAGTTGGAAGCAGATTTCTCAATAGATCCAGCGTTCGAGCTGGCACAGCTAGTGTACGGCAACAGAGAAAACCCAGGCCCGCTGTTGACACCTGATTTGAGCTTTTGTGTCGTCTCTGGGGATAACTGTGCTACGTATCCACGACAGTTCGATATATGCGTGAGTTTTTCTCCCTTTCTTACTTTTAATTTTTATTATTAGTTTAGATTGTATAGATATAGTCTATCTATTCCATACCAACCATTTAAACCGAGTGAAGCGAGGGTGGTATAAAACAAAGTCGCTTTCTCTGTCCCTATATCCCTATGTATGCTTAAATCTTTAAAATTACGCAACGGATTTTGATGCGGATTTTTTTAATAGATAGAGTGATTTAAGAGGAAAGTTTTAGTATATAATTTGTTATGTTTTTGTATACATTGGCTAAAATATAACGATATTTGTTGGAGGTGTCGGAAAAGATAAGACGTCTGGGAGCTTTCAACGAAAACGCTGCCTAAACCCTTTGAGATATAACAAAATAATTTATTATTGAAGATTGATAGAATTGTGTATCTTATATAGGTCTACAGAAAAGTCCGCGATGGCATATTATGTCTATCTCTTAAGGATAACATACTATATCCATTTTAATTTAAAACGTACCTAGGGACGAACCCGAGCGAAGCGAGCGTGAGTCGCTAGTTATATATAAAGATAACTGGAGTATTAGGAAAAGTGTTTTCGTACATTTGGTTTTGCAGCTTTTGCGTAGAGTGGAGCGCTGTTGATAAAAATGTTGAAAGCTTTAGAATTTCAATTGGGTCTAAGCTCCTTAAATGTAGCCTGAAAGTTTTGGGCTACGAAATGTATTTACTATACATTGTATTTTTAGTCACCGTCTTGTTTTTGGTTGTAAATTATATTTTTAAATTTTATTATTTAAGTTTCGTTCGTTATTGTCGATTTGTCAACTTGTTCTTGGTTCTTTGGTTTGACAAAATTGAATTATTTCCAAAATACAAAACTGCATACATACGTACATGCACAACTTAATAATACATATGTAGGTAATAAAAAATTGATATGTTATTATTTGCCTTTAGTCACAGTCATTTTTTTCGCTTTTACTTGAAGGACCATTAAAATGTGGTTTTAAAGTAATATGTATAGTGTTAGTAACCCAACAATTGATCTACATATGACACAATATATTATGAAACAAATTATTAATATTGCATTTATTATCGTTTTTATCTGTTTTTGATATTTATGTACTTTTCAATAAATCTTTACTCTTAATTGTGTTACATTTTTATAATTAGCGGCTTACTCTTGCTTCGCTCGTGTTCTTCATTTAGGCTCAGGTAGGTAAGCGGATTTTCTTCACAATCTCATTGTTTTTTTTTTATTTGTCGGAATCCTATTTTTTTTGTCTAAAATAAAAGTAGCTTAAAATAACTCCTTATAACATCAGCTATCTACAAGTGAAAGTTCCGTCAACATCGGTCCATCCGTTTCGGAGATTAGCCGGAATAAATAAATAAATACATTTTTTTTAAATTAATGTTTTCTTATAAGTACCGTATATACTTTTATATGCACTTAGTAATTAGTAAAAAGCTGTTATTTTGACAAAACAAACAGACATTTCAAATTTATTTATTTGTATATATAGATATTCTGAAAAACAAAGGTTATTCTTACCCCGGCAGGGCAGTCCGGTGCCTGAACAATCGATATACTTCGCTGTGAAGACTTGGAGCGGCTTTCATTCTACAAGAGCAAAAGTCGTAAAGAAAACTTGGGGCCGACATGTGACGCATTTGCAATTCTTTAGCGATAAAGCGGGTGAGTTTCAATGACTTTTCAAATGGTGATTTCTTAGTTTTTAACCGACTTCCAAAAAGGAGGACGGAGGAGGTTCTATATTCGTCTGTACGTATTCTTTTTTGTGTATGTTCATCGATTACTCGAAGGCGCCTGAACCGATTTGGAAAATTCTTTTTTTGTTTCAAGGGGTATACTTCCCAGGTGGCCCCATTTAAATTTTATCGAAATCGGTCGGGCGGTTTTTTAAAAAATCAACAATAAAGTATTTTTAAATAAATAGCTTAATCGAATATGTTATTAAATAAAAAAAAACTTCTTACGAATTACCTGTTTATTACGTCTACACTAAAAAGGAAAAATAAAAACTTAAAAAAAAAATAACCGACTTCCAGGCACTAAAAAGTAAAAATAACCAAACGGGCGTTTTCATTTAGAATAGATACGGATTATCAGATATTTTCGAAGTCGGTGCCAGCCGATGCAAATCAAAGCACACCGACTTCGAAAATATCTGATTAGGTATCTATTCTAAATGAAAACCCCCGTTTAGTTATTTTTTACTTTTTAGTGCCTGGAAGTCAATAGATTACGATCGTGTAAAACAGATTGAACTTGGCTGGACACGCTGCCGCGTGTCTTGATGGTTCATAGTACAAGATTAATCTGATTGAAAGCCCAGAGAGTGTATGTACAATATACATAATGTTATTATACTAAAATAACAATATTATTATACATATATTGTAATTAATTAAAATAAATTGTTTCTAACTGTTAATATTTATTCCTACTTATGCGTTTGAGCTTAAATATTTTCTTATAAATATAATTTTCAATTTTTAGTTGGGTAACTCGTAATGTTTTTGAGCTATTTTTTGTATTACTTATATATTTAAAAAAATAATACTATTGCGTTCTACGAGTTCGGGGGATCGGAAATTAAAGCACGTCTTTTGAATATGTTTTATTACTCTTGGTGACTTATGGAGATTTACCAACACGCGCAGTATATGCACAGTTCTGACTAAATTCTGTCACTGAACACTATTTTCACCATTACTTACACTTTCACTATAGCTTTCCGTCACTTTTTCTCTTTTTCGTATTTTTTCTCAGTCTTCACTTAACTCCGAAATTCAACTCATCCCACGACACACTGCCGGCCCTTTCTTATATACGAACGGGAACCAAAAATCAAAACAAATTTGCAAAAAAAATATGCGAAAAGATAGTTTTATTTAAAATAGTTGATTGTATATTAAATATTACTATAATAAATTTAATAACTATAACTAGTTATATATAGGACACTGTACATGATCTCTATATCTCTATCACTAAGAGTGTCAGCATAAATATAGCATATTTGTGTCTGCATACATGGAAAGTCTTAATGGCCGCTATCAACTAAAATAGGCAGTAAAATTATTAACATTTAATATTATATAATTAGTATCATGGCTTCACTTCGCTAAGACGCATTCCACATTTAATATACCGGAATAATATCTACCTTACAAAATTTTCTGATCCCCACAAATTTAATTTATCTATGCAAAAATCCCGTAAATACGTATTTAAGTTGCAACGTTCACGTTGCAACTTAAATACGTATCTCCTTTCAAGGAGCATAACGTAACGAGTACACGTTAGGAATGTTACGGTGGGAAAAATCTACTATTATGTTGGTATTTCTAAATAATCGATTTTGCCGTTCTTGAGCCATTGTCTCTTGAATCAAACAAAGAAATGCATAAACTTTTGCTAATTTTAGAAATAATATGAAAATTTGAAATTAGCCGCATTATGCCCGCAGTCACAATGAGACTTGTGAAAGTTTTCCAACTTAGGCCAGTTGTTGGGTACTTTGAGCTTTCAATAACTTAGTTGGTCCACTTTTTTTTCTTTACCAATATTCTTATGTGTTTTGTAATTTGACTTCGCCTTTCTATAGTGGTATATCAACACTTATGTACTTATCAAAGTTAAAATGTCTATCATATGGACAGCAAGGAATAAAATTTACCTAAACTTGGATAGTCAAATCAAAATATACTTTATCCAAATAGACTTTTGTAAGGACATATGAATCGTCACTTTTTACATGTTTAAAAATTAATGTTAATATGTGAATTTCCCATGTCCCATTTCGGCTTTTGGTTACAGTAGATACCCAAAAAAACTTTACGTCGAAGTTTTTAATTAAACATATGCAATATTTTCGACCTGGTCGCTATGGTTTATTAGGAAAAATCATTGGTTGAAGCTCTAGGAGTATTAGAAAAGTGTATTTTTTAACTTTTAGAGATAGATTTCTAAACTGTATGTTTGTGTATTCAAAGCAGGTAAATACATATCTTTATATATATAATTCTTCTGTGAGTGTGTATGTCACTGAACTTCTCTCAATCGACTGGACCGATTTTGATGAAATTTTTTGTGTGTGATCAAGGGGATCTGGGAATGGTTTAGATTCACAATTTGAATAATAATTTTCATCAAAAAAATTTTTAAAAAAAGTTTGAAATTTTCAAATTAAAGACGTGTAGACAGGACAACGTCTGTCGGGTCCGCTAGTATTATATAATATACTAGCCACTCACCCTCGCTCCGCTCGGGTCTTTCCTAGTCAGTGTGGGCGGATGCCCTGTCACGCGAAAACATCGCTCTGCTGCGGAGGGCGCAGAGAGTGATGGCGATAAGGGTCATCAGGGGGTACCGTACCATCTCAGGGGAGGTGGCATGTGTGTTGGCGGGAGTACTGCCGTGGGATTTGGACGCACGCTCCCTGGCGTCAATATACCGTCGACGTCGAGGTCTATCACCATCTAGAGACCCGATCGAAGAAGAGCAAGAGCGGGTAGTCGCAGTAGAAGAGTGGCGGTCCAGGCTGGAGCACCCTTGCGCTGGCCGATGGACCATAGAGGCAGTTCGCCCCACTCTCGCGCAGTGGCTGGGCAGGCGGCACGGCGTCCTAACCTTCCGCGCCACGCAGATCCTCTCGGGGCATGGTTGCTTCGGGGGATATCTGTGTCGGGTCGCCGGGAGGGAGCCCTCTCCTCGCTGCCACCACTGCGACGACTGTCCCGATGAGTCGGCCCAGCATACGCTGGAGGTGTGCCCAGCATGGGCGACGGAGCGCGAGGCGCTCCAAAGTGTCGTGGGGCCGGACCTGACGCTGATGGCTGTGATCTCTGCCATGGCCGGAAGCGAAAGGTCCTGGGGTGCCGTCCTATCCTTCTGTGAGGACGTGATGTCGCAGAAGGAGGTGGCGGAGAGGGTGAGAGAGGCCAACGCCGGGCTCGCCATCCGCCGCAAAAGGACCGGGCGCCGGAGAGCGGCGTACGATCGCCGCCTCCCCCTCTAGCACGAGCCAGAGGGTGGTCGGCTTTGGGAAGTTGACCGTCCACTGATCTGGCCCGAGTAGGCGCGCGCGGAGTCGTCCGCACGCCACTCGAAGAGGCCGTCCGGGGTTAATCCCCCGTGACTTTGAGATGGGCCTTCAGAGGCTCTCGCCGCTGGGGTTTACAGAAGAATCTGGATGCCTGTGACCCCAGCCCGTGGCGACAAAGCGGCCTTCGTCAGGTTTTTAGTGGGTAGGCTGCCGCGCGTTTACCACCTTTGCGCGGCAGGAGCCCCACATAACCCGTCCCGCTTATCCCCAGGCGGACGGGTACCCGGGAACAGGGTTTTCCTGACGTTAAAAAAAAAAAGGGTCTTTCCTAGTGAAAATTTAGGTTTGTTTGTATTTAATACTTTCTTTCTTTGTTTGTTTGTATTTTTTAATGCCGACTTATAAAAAAATAAAATAAAATTTTTGTCCAAAAAATATTTTTTTTGGGGTGGACCACCCTTATCACTTAGGGATAGGAAAAATAATTTATGTCCTATTCTCAAAACTACTGAATATACACACAAAATTTCATAAGAATCGGTCAAGCCGTTTCGGAGGAGATTTGTTACTAACTCTGTGACACGAGAATTTTATATATTACATGTACATAATACATATATACATTTATTTATTGAAATTATAAATTTGAAAAATACCAAAATTAAATTATATTGATTAAAATATACATAGTTTAAATAATAATAAAAATAAATATGCTAGCAAAATGAAAGTATGTATGATAAAATCAATATGTCAGTGAACCCATTTTCTAAAATGATCATTTGATAAGTATGTTTATACCCTCCATTTCAATAAATCCACAACGGAAAAATTCAGTTGTTAAACTATACGACATAAAGCTTTATTTTTAGGCAATAAGCTAAAATTTTATAACGACCTACGTAGTTGTTCGAGCACTTCCATTTTTATCTTTTGACAAAACTAACTCCCACGTTTTCGGAACGTTTTGTCTACCTTGCATAGCGTAGTCCAATCAAATAAGCTTTAAAATAGAGATGTTACCTAAAGGTATTTTTTGGTTCGAGCTAGTTTGCTCGCAAACTTTCGTAGATATGAAAATAAATATGTTGTCAACGGAAAGATCGAACGGAAGTGGAAAGTAGGGTGCCGAAGAGTAAAAATATTATTTCTGTTCACAAAGAAAATAATTATCTATAATCAAATTGGTTTTTATTAGTATTTTATAAGCACCGTTCAGCCTAAGAAATAAACTTTTAAAATTTGAGAACTTATTAGATGTTTATTGTTATAATTATTTTTATTGTTTATAACAAAATATTCGTGGGGTTACATGTTTTAGTTTATAAGATCGTAATGCAATTTGAATACAATATTGCTAGTATAAAAAACATGAAGGTGGTGAAATATGTGTTGATTTTTTGTATGGAGAATATATATAGATAACTATTTTTTATCTATTTATAACGTACATAGCGACGCACTCAAGAGAATTGAGGGTAAGTCGCTAGTCTATACTAATATTATAAGAGGTAAAGTTTGTAAGTTTGTGACGTTGTAGGTTGTAACCTCTGGATCTACTGAACCGATTTAGATGTAATTTGGTAAGAAGATAGTTTGAGACCCTGGGAAGGACTAATGATACTTTTTATTCCGGTAATCATATATTAAGGGGGTGAAAATGGGGGTTAAAGTTTGTATTGGAAAGGAAGCTAGGGATGAACCCGAGCGAAGCGAGGGTGAGTCACTAGTTAAATATACAACAGGCATTTTTTTTCTTTTAGATCCCAACCTTCCATCTATTGACGTTGGCGTGCCGAACACTAAAACCGGTCATTGCTTGAAAACTGTCACCATTTTGAAGGAAGTTGTAAAGAGGATAGAGAAGTTGCCAAACATTAAATGGATATTTTTAGCTGACGATGACACTATTTTGGGGTAAGAGAATTAATGACAAATATATAAAACTAAAAGCTTGGCACAGTTTATATGAAAACTTTGTAACTTTGAGTCTCCATAACTTTCGACTCCTTCATTTCCTCAAAATATTTTTTATATATTTAAACTCCCTATTACCTCCCCTATCGAAAAATACCTCTCCTCCAGAGGCCGCGTCCCATATACTAAACTGAAAAACCCAAAACCTTTGTTATATTTTTTTGTTTAAATAAAAAAATGTAAAAAAGAAGTAATTACAAGTATTTCTTATGAAAAATATGTCTCTATCTGAAATATATATATATATATATATATATATATATATATATATATATATATATATATAATATTCTGCTTCTATCGAAATTTATAATAATTTTGATTTGTAATTATCTTGAAGTGACGCTCTCGTATAATCGCTTAGCGTCCATTGGATTTGCGGCTTCGATTTCCGCCTAAGGGTCTTTGTATAGAGTATTAGTTTTGAAATGTTACGGCAGTTCCATTGAATAAAGTTACTGTACCTAGTATGCACAGATTAAAACAAAATGGAGAATGCAATTAAAATGTCTGAGCTTTATATCTTCATCATCAAAATCCGTTCAGTTTTCTCGTGATGCGTTCCCAGACAGACACAGACAGACAAAAACTCTAATAACTATAGATTAGGCCTTTGTATCGATAATAATAGCCATATCCAAAAAATATTTAATGTACAGATTTGGGTTGGTTAGAATTTTGTATATGTATAATAGATAACTAAGTGATAATATTTTTTTTGTTATAAACTTTGTTTTTCTTGACAACACTAAAGCTTGTCAATAGCTACTAAACAAAAAAAAAGAAAATCGCTTGACAAACAGAGGAGAAAATCGTACTGAACTGTTTTTTCTTTATCTATTATATTAGTAACTAAAGATGGAGTATTCTTTAAAATAAAATAAATTTATTTTATTCCAAGGGTTCAAAGGTTATGTGAAATCTTAAGTTGTTACCGAGGTGGTTCCGACCTTACCGTACTCGGCGAAAGATACGGCTATGGGTACGGAAAGAAAGAGCTGTCTCTTTCATCGAAAGGTATGATTTGCTATCCTTGTCTTTAAGTTTGTGTGCGTGTGTGTGTGTGTGTATTTTTTAGATATTTTCTATAGTAAGTAATGCGTATTTGTTATTAATCAATGTATATTGTGTTTTATATTCAGTCCTTTTTTAACGTCCCACTGCTGGGTACGGGCCTCCTTTCAGTAATTATATATTTATAAATATATTATATATAATGTATATTGCAACAATTATATTATATAATGTGCGGATTAACTCTAATAATACAAAAAAAATTAGTACAGATAAATTAAATTCATTATCATATAAATGTTTAATTACTCCGTTTAATATTGTTACTAGTTAAGGTAACAATTGCTTTTAGGCACTATTCTTAAAATACGTTTGTAAACAGGCGTAAGTATCTGAAAACGACTTTCGCACTTATATTATAATTTTTAAACTTGCCTTTTTTATGATTTTTTTGATACAATCTTGATATATTATAATTTGTGATATAAGTCTAAGCACGAGCACAGTAGCTCTTTATTAGCGCAAACGAGGTAATTTAAACTGAGTGATTCTTTTTTTGAATCCATTTCAAAATTATATCTATTAACTAACATATCTTATTGCAAATAAATATTTTAGCTACAATTGTTAATTAGATAAGGCTATAATTACTTAAATCACAGGGATAACGTTTTTATCTGTTCTTAATAATAAATACTAACTGTTAAACGGCACCGCAAGGCTACGACTACATAACGGGCGGCGGCGGCACGGCGCTGAGCGCGGGCGCGGCGCGCGCGCTGGCCGCCTGCGCCTGCGCGCGCGCCGCGCCCGACGACATGGCGCTGGGCGCCTGCGCCGCGCGCGCGCCCGCGCTCGCGCTCGCGCACTCGCCGCTCTTCCATCAGGTACATACATACATATATAGTGGGGGGGAGTAAAAAAGAAATATCTTAGTTTAGGGGTAGAATTTGTAGTTTATAAAAAACAAAATTGTTGTCAAAAAAAATTTCTTTTTAACATTTTGAGGTGGTCCTTTTGATTCATTTTGAGTGTTAGTTTTGAAGTTGATTTTTAAAATAATTTAAATTTTGGTATAAATGGAAATTTTTTTCGACTGATCTTTGAAAACATTCAAGAATTGACGAATATGGTCATTTTCTACCTAACTTTCACTGTGATATTGCATTATTGCAATTTTAAAAAAAGTTGAAAAAACATAACATATTCCTTTTTTTTTTGTATTACATGAAAGTTGAGTAGAAAATAATTAAATATATTTGTTAATACATGAATGTTTTCAAAGAAGATGTTTAAATGAAAAAAAAATCATTCAAACCAAAAATTTAATTTAAATGTTTTTTAAATCAAAATGTTGAGTAAAATTTTTTCTTTTCAAAAATTTTGTTTTTTATCAGTTACATATTCTACCCCTCAAGTTAAGAAAAAAAATTTTTTTCGCCCCACCCTATTATAAATATAGGTACTTTACGTACTGCGCGTACACGTGCTGCACTATCATATCTCCTGCTATAATTATAAGTTAAATTATATTGTTTATATATAATTGGTTAGTTTCAGTGAGACTGACCACAATGACTGAAATTTAGGTTAGGAATACCTAATTTATTAGTTTTTTTTTAACTTCTGCTATTGTTATAAACTTTTGTCACAGTGAGAAATGCATGGTAAAAGTATAATCTGAAACACACGTTTTTAACCTAGTACAGGTAGGTTCCAAATTAGTTATCCTAGTTCTAACTGTTCATAATTTACCATAATTTTAAATGAGTTAAGTTTTCATATCTTATATACAGGGTCATTTTCAAATTTACTAAATACCTTTTGAGAATATACTATTTACATCACAACAACAACATCTGTAACAAGAAAAAAATATATTTCTTAAATGTTTTATTTAAAATGTCAAATATTCGCGTAAATCTAAGAAAGTATTATGTTTATTTTCATACAAAAATAAAAATATTTCTATTGCACCTTCTAAACGGTAAAGTTCTAGCATCTGGCCAAGTTTAAATGAGTAAGGGCTACTTCCTACACCCCTCCACCCCTCCCCCTCCACCACTCCCCCTCCACTACTCCCCCTCCACCACTCCCCCTCCACCACTCCCCCTCCACCACTCCCCCTCCACCACTCCCCCTCCACCACTCCCCCTCTACCGGTCACGCGCTTTCTGTTGCTAATTGCTGGACTATTACCGTTTAGTAGGAGCAATAAAAATACTTTTATTTTTGTAAAATTTAAGAAATATTATTATTTTTTTCTTACAAATATTGTTATTATGATGTAAACAGTATATTCCCAAAAGGTTTTCAGTAAATTAAAAATGACCCTGTATATTATGGCACTTTGTACAAGTATATGAATAAAGAAAAATAAATTATTATTATATTATCAATATATCTATTACTACACTACTAGGCTCGGCCTCAGGACTACCCGCGGGAAGTGCTCGCCCGCGACCGCCCCGTCTCCTTCCACAGACACTCGTCGCCCGAGCCCACCAGGGTATACGCGACATGGTTCCAACACGACGATCTAGCTTTAAAAAGAAACAAGAGGGATGAATTGTAATAACTTATATATACAAAAATTTGAATGTATATCCCTGTGTTACATGTTAGATTTGATAATTGCAACGCAACGTAACGATAAATAGTTACGTGAGTTCATATGTAAATAAGCTCTTGGATTTATTTACTTATTATTTTATACTAAGATTGAAAAAATTGTTTGATTATCATGAAGATTGAATATAAAAAAATTATATATGAATTATGTATAATTATTTATTTTATTAAAATATACGCGAAGACTTCCAATAAGTTTAAAGCATTCCATACAAAATTGTTACTTTAATATTATATTATATTTGAAAATTATATATTAACAAGTTAAGCTTCTAATTAGAAGAAATTGCTATTTTGAAGATTTGGTATATGAGGAGTCCCTTTATAATTTAACCTTCCTTGTACCGAATTAGTTGAAATTGAGTGATTTTATGATATACACATTTTTGTTATAGTCACATTTTAAAATGTTTTTTTCTGTGAAATATCTAATGTGAGCTGTTATTTAAGTAAAAATGTTTGTTTGTATATTTTTGTCCAGGTATATATTTATAAGGCAAATGTATATAATATATATTTTAATTTAAACTTATATATAGTAGATATGATCTGTAAGAATCAGCGAGTTAAATGTATGTATACAGTATGGCCTTAATTTTTTTATCCATAGTTATATTATGTTCATAAATTTTTCAGCCTACTTTTCTTGCTATCTTATTTTAAAAAACAAAATATAAATAACCGATTAAAATATTGGATGATGAAAAGATTTCAGTCTTGTAAGAGCCAAAATCGAACCGAAGACCTCGGCTTCAAAATGTCATTCAGATATGCACTGTGTAATAACGACGGATGCATTTGTTTTGTATTATTAACTAATTAACACCTCCAGGTAAAATTCTAAGAAATTAATTAAATTTCTAAGAAATCTATTGTTAACTTTAACGCCGGCGTGCCCGTGGTCGTGGAGGGATTAAATATATTTCTTGTCAATTTTTTCGCCTTCCCTATGTAAAGAATCATATTTAACATCTATATATATAAATAGGCAAAGACAAAACAGTTCAGTACTCATTTCTCCCCTGCATGCATCGATCAAAAAAGTACTAGATACACAATCCCATGCAAAAGTTCTCTTAAAACTGTCAACAATTGTGTTTAAGTAAAATATTATAGTTGAAATAAATATACTACAATGTAAATAGAACCTAAAATGCAATGCTTAAAGTTGTTTTCACAAAAAATATATTAAAAGCGCGCTCAAATGTTCAAATGAGCGCTCATTCGGTGAGGATATTTTTTGTCGCTGATTGTGTATCTAGTGTTTTATTGATCGATGTCTGTATGTCATTTGTTTTTTTGTATAGTGGCTATTATTGATGAGCTTTGGTGTTATCGATAAAAATGTTTTAGCAAGAGTTTGTTTATGTAATGAATACGGTCTTACAAATGTCGACCGCTGGACGAACACTAGAATTTACTATTAAGTGTGCCAGTACTCATAATGTACATATCAGTTTATGGTGTATGAAATAAAGTTTAATATTTTTTTAATCGTCTTATTATTTACCATGGTTATCCGGTTTCCCCCCTTATTCCCCTATCCACTAGCATTGCCCGTATATAGATATCTGTGGAAGACGGAAGTTATCATATCCTTTTAACGACTAGAAAATAGCTGATAGATTGCAAATGGATAAATGGATTTTCTTGATTTATATCTAAGATCACTTTCGAATAAGTCATCTTTCAAACAAAAAAGTTATATTAAAGTCGGTTCATCCGTTAGGGCGCTACGAGGCCAAAGATATACACAAATATAGATAATATATAGACACGTTAAACTTATAACACCCCTCTTTTTGCGTCGGGGCTTAAAAATAGCATTTATTAATAAAAAAGTATTTTTTGAATATTTGACATTATATAAAACTAGCAGAACCTCCGGCTTCGCTCGCGCTAAAACTACAAAAAAAACTCTTAAATGGTAGGTTTCATACAAACTTTCATCCGCTATTTTACCCCCATAAGGGATGAATTTTGAAAAATGCTAAAACACGTATTTAATTAATTGTATTGATCATAAATATTTTTTTGAATTCTATTATAACGTGTTTTGCCGTGGGAATGAGATAATCTCCCGCGATAAAAAGTAGCTTATGTCACTCTTCAGCCCTCCAACTATCTCCACACAAAAAATCACGCCAATCCTCCAAGCCGTTTCGACATGAAAGAAAGACAAACAAACACACTTTCACATTTATAATATTAGTATGGACTTTTATATTTCATATATAAGAAAACATATTATAATTAATTTTCTTAGTTTATTATCGTTATTCAAATGGACGCTCACATCAGGGCTGTACTATCAATAATTAACAAACTGGAAGGGTTAATGGACGTATTGAGCGAGATGACTGGCACCGCGGCAATTATAAAACGTGACCGGTCTATATTAAGTATTATCTCAGTGAATACAAACAAAAGCTCATGATAAAATGAATTTGATATATTTCCGGCTTTTCTGATATTGAGTTTTTAATGTAGTATCTCAAAAAACGTTTTGGATATCGAATAAAAGCGTACTTGCTTTTTTGAAATTGCGAAAATAATCCGACAACTTTGACGACACACTTGGCTTAGTTTGTAGTGAGCCTACTCGCTGTGCCAGCGGTCGTGGGTTCGAGTCCCGCTGGGCGCGTTTATTTGTGTGATGAGCACGAATGCTTGTACTCCAGTCATGGGTGTTTATATTTATACTTATAATATGTATGTATTTAAAGTTATATATGTGTAGTGTATCAACTATCTGGTATCCATAACACAAGCCTCGTAGCTTACCATGGAACTAGATGGTGCTGTGTGTTAATGTCCCAACATATTTATTTATTTATTACAACTAAGATGAAAATGAATCAAGCTATCTATCACTATCATTAGAAAGTATTCTCAGTTGGGCGAAAAAATGTAATTGATGTACTGTAGCCACATTTTACATATATTATGTAGATAGATACGTGGAGTAAAATTCGCGGATACGAGTTTCGTTTAAGGTAGGCATTGTATATGCAAAATATTAATATTATTCTGTTAATGACCTTTGTGTTTTATGACTCATATGAGTCAAGAAAGTTTTAGTAAGATTAAATAAGTACCTACTACATCAGGTACTTTGAAATCATTAGGAGTTAATCTTTTTAAAAAAGTAGTCAATTTTCGTTAGGGTTTAAAGTAAGTATCTATGTTTTTTCTTATTTTTATCAAAATCAGTACATAATTTTTGTTTTATAAATTAAAATTCTTGTTATTAATAAATTTTAATGCTAATAAATACACACAAACCCTAATCTTATGTGGAAAATATATAAAAATATGTGATTACAAATTAGCGTTATTTTATCGTACTAAAATACAAATTTCAGACAAGTTGCGTTATATTTTGCAAGGTATCCTACAGTTTCATTACCCCTTTGTGTTCTGATAACTACGACGTACTTTACTGCATACCTATTTCAAACTACTGTTTTATCTCGATGGTACTCACAAGGCTCTATGTACATTTTTTCCCAGGAATATTTATTGTGATATTACAGCTAAACTGGTTAGCTTGCGTATCTATTTAAATTTTAGTCTATGTACAGTAGTATCTATGAAAGAATGGGTGCATACTAAAAGATTATCTTTTGGTACCATTCTTTTTGTGGAATATTTTGCATGGAATACTTTGTGTAACGTAGAGCTCAAACTTTGTCTGGATCAACTCGACTGATTTAAATTTATTTAATAGTACCATTTTTTTAGTTAAACATATAGAATGTGTTGAATAATGGTTCGTATTGTTAAAAATAAATCCTTTTAGAAAAACCAAACACGGAAATCCTTTCAATTTCGTTTTAATTCATGTTCTTAGAGTAGTACAATTTTCGCTATAACTATTTTTTTTTTCATATAATTATTACCAATACCTACTTGGGAAACCTATCATGGTGTCTGCTCATCGTCTCCTCTTAATGCAGAAAATCCACAGCGTAATTCTAATCTGAACTAACTTCATGACTACTATATTTACATCGTCTAAGAATCGAACATGTGTCCGTTCTGAGAAGTCCATACATATATTTAACATTAAACCGCCTATACACTAGACTCTAGAGTATTGATGTCGCATACCCGATATTTATTCTGAGGAAACTTCGCAAGTTTGAAGCTTTAAGAGGGTCCCCCATTCATCATGCGTCACGCGATACTTTGCTAAGTACAAAGTAAAACTTGCATTTTTCATTGCGATAACTTTTGAGTACGGCTCTGGATATAGATTTTATGTGAAAATATTATTTATTTGTACGTAATAAAGTCCATTTTGCTGTGGAAAAAGAAGATGTATAGTTATATTCGTTTTCTTCGCTTCGAGTGTTCGATTGATCAAATTGTCGCCTCTATTAATTTGTTAGAAGTAAAAAGTTATTTATGAAACGTATTTTTCTTGAAGTATTTCGTAATTTATAGGGATTTTTCTTCCTTTATAGAATCTACCTAGTTGCTATAAGTTTATGAGTATTTACATAAGTGTGTGGCTTATATAATATGTACTTATACCGTTAACTAAAATATGGTGGAATTATATTTTGAAGGCAATGTAGTTTGGATGGGGACTATTTTGTCTAACTGAGTGTGTGTGATGTTTTAATTATCCCAGTGATGCAGGTTTCCTCACGATGGTTTTCTTCACCGTAAGACAAGTGGTAATCATGTTGGAAATGAAATACTCATAAAAATATTAGAGATACGAGACCCGGGATTGGAACCCACTTCACTCGGTTTCTGAAGCGAGCGCGTTATACGGGGCTACAACTGTCTGTCAGAAACGACACACAAAAAAATAATAAAAAATATAACCTAATTAGCTGAAATATGAGCAAAATATAGCGAAATAAATTATTATAGATACATAAAAGGACTGAAAGCAATTCGAGTGCCATGTTATGAAATAAATGCGATATTTACTCATGTAAGACGCCAGAGAAGCTCAGAGCTCACAAGAAATGTATATCTTATTACCTTAGACGTCGGACGAACTAATTTGCTTAGCATCTGAGTCTAAGATCTGACACATGACTGATTTTACATTTATAAATTACTAGCAAAACCCGCGGCTTCGCTCGCGCCAAAACTACAAAAAATCCCTAATAAGATAGTTTCATACAAACTTCCCCTACTTTACTCCCTTATAGGATGAATTTTAAGAAATGCTAAAAAACGTATTTATTTAATTTTATTGAAGAGCATTAATGCCAAGTTTTAAGTAATTCTGATCATAAATATTTTTTGGATTGTATTATAACGTGTTTTACCGTGGGAAATAGATAATCTCCCGCGGTAAAAAGTAGCCTATGTCACTCTCCAGCCCTCCAACTCCACACAAAAAATCACGCTAATCCGTCACTCCACTTTGACGTGAAAGAAGGACAGACAAACAAACACACTTTCACATTTATAATATTAGTATGGATAATAAACTAGCAGTACCCGTGGCTTCGCCCGCGATCAAACTTCCGATCGCTAACAAACTTCATAGGATCACCCGCTAGGTTAATCTGTAGAATACCTAAAAATGGTTCCGCATACATGTAAGTAGGTAATTACCTACATATAAGTATATGTAAGGTTCTCTGGAGTATATATTAAGAGTTAAAGATAACAGTCAGACAGGGTATTATGAATGTGGTAATAACTATGTCGATTTGTTATATTTTTCCTTAAAATTCAGCAAGAACATATTATGTAGATTGCATCAAGAGTACGATTCAGATATAGCTTACCAACCTTTTAAACCAACCCTTTTATTAGCAAGCAGAGACCGACCGCTAGTTTTCTATAAACATGGATGAATTCTAATATATTTTCAAAGTTTTAAATCATTTAGGTCGAAACTAGATAGAACTCGAGAACGTTAAAGTCGTAGTAACAACATACAGACGCAATACATGTACCTATGTATATAATGCAGATATAACATGAATATTGTAAAATAAATTTTTATTCTTGTAATCGCAGCTGTTATTGGTGGTTTCTTCAAGTAAATATTCATATCAGATTACCTAGGACCTAGATACTATAGTACCTAGGTCCTAGGTCGAACCGTATATCAACGTCTGTATTCCTTTGACCTATCCATTGAATTGAGTGAATGGATTCAACCGGACTCTGATGGAACATTAATCACTACAAAACAAACAAACAATGATTTTATTGTTTGTATTCAAATAACAATGCCAGAAAACACTGGAAATGTGTACGATTTACAGAATTTCCAACACTTTTTTATTCGTATGTAATTATAATGACCGCGATCATTTTTAAGGTGGATAGTTTACGAAGCTAGTCTATGGGCTTAGAAGAAAAGGTTATTTATGTTACAATAATATGTTAAATAATTGATATCTAAAAATATATGGGAATATTATGTATTATAATTCTATGATGTAATTTTTTTTCATTTCGATACAATTTTTGTTTAATAAAATTTCTATGCTTCAATTATAGTAGAATGGCATCTTGTGTGAATCCCTTAATTATAGCACTTTTTATATACATATATAATCGCATTGTAATGAAAGAAACGAGTAATATATAAATTAGCGATTCACCCTCGCTCCGTTCGGGTTCGTCCCTAGTTACGTTTTAATGTTTAGTGTAGATTTCTCAGAAATGAGATATTTTCCCGCAGTAAAAAGTATCCTATATTGTTGACCCGTTGACTCGGATAACCAGCTGTCTTCATACAAAATTTCATCAAAATCTGTCCAATGGTTTTCTTGTCATGTGTTCCCAGACAGACAAAAAGAAAGACAGACAAAATTCTAAAAACTATATATTCGGCCTCTCTTCTTCTTCTGCCTGGCATTATTAATCCCGGCTATTGCCAGGGTCTGCCTTCCTACTAAGTCTCCTCCACTTTGCACGGTCTTTGACGTCATCCTGTGTGAGTCCATTGGCTCTCATATCCTTCTTCACGACATCCAGCCATCGCTTTCTTGGGCGCCCGGGAGGTCTTGTTCCAGGGACAGACATATCAAGGCACTTCCTTCCGACATAGTCCTCAGACCGACGTGCGATATGACCATACCACCTCAGACGCCGCTCTTGGAGCTTATCCGCTACGTTACGGACCCCGAGACTACCCCGGATGAACTACCCCTCTCCCTCTTTACTCTCCTCATATAAATGGCGAAATTGGTTTTAAATGGAGCGATTGCCATCTGACCTCCAAAACCCCACATTTCGTGGGTAAAACCAGGGTAGGAAATGGATCAAAAAGAGGGGTATAGGGATAGAGAACAGGTTAAGAAGAAGGAAAAGGGAAAGGGGGGGGGGGGTGAGAGGACACCACTTTCAAGGACTGGATGAAGGTATGATAGTGGTGGCTCGAGGACCCGGGGTCGCGTACCCGTATGTCCTGAAACAAATATCGGACAAATACTTGACAGGACACCCTCTGAGTATTATATATATTCGGCCTCTGTATCGATAATAATGTCTATTTCAATAAGATTTTCCAAAAAATGTTTAATGTACAGAACCAAGTTGGGTTAGAATTTTATTACATGTACATACTAGCATAGTGTAGCATTGCCCGCGGCTCCGCCCGCGTTCAGATGACCAAGCCCAAATAAAATAGCGTTATTGTTTTTTTTTAAGATAAGCTATTTTTAATAGTTTTTGCCTAATTTAGTAAGTTACCTTGCTAAAATATATATAATATTATTGTGGTTTTATTCTAACCAGTTTTTGTATTTTATCTAAGAAATGTGATATTTTCCCGTGGTAAATAGTATCCTATATGTTGACCCGGATAACCAGCTACCACTATACCAAATTTCATTAAAATCCCTCCAGTGGTTTTTTTGTGATGCGGTAACAGACAGACAGACAGACAAAAATTCTAAAAACTATAGGTTCGGCCTCTGTATCGATAATAACGTCTATTATAATTATTAATTCAATAAGATTTTCCAAAGAAATATTTAATGTACAGATTCGACTTAGTTATAATTTTATTATACGAGTATGTATAGATGTTTGATGGACTAAGGCAAAACAGTTCAGTAGCCTATTCTCCTTATTCTCTTCTGTTTGTAAAACGATTTTCTTTTTTTTATTTAGTAGCTATTGACGATCTTTAGTGTTGTCAATAAAAAAAATGATTTTCGAATTTCGACCACTGGCCGAAACACGCCACTAGTAAAACGCGGTAAAATAAAACTATCTTTTCGGATTTTTAATATCTTATTAATAATATCCAAAAAGATAGTTTTATTTAAAATGTCAAATATTCGCATAAATCTAAGAAAGTATTCCAAACGTTTAAAGTAAATTATAACCAAGGGCGCAGAAAACATCAATTCCCAGATAATTTGTAGGCTCGTTGTGTATTGAGAGCAAATCTTCCGGAAAGGCAATTTAATACAACACATGTTAACGGCGACCCACTCTGACTTGGGTAAGTATTTTCCTACATGTAATTTTATATTCGACTAGCATTGCCCGCGGCTCCGCCCGCGTTCAGATGACCAAAAACCAATTTCTTAGGTTTTACATAATATAGTATACTCTTATATTGCAGTTTTTGTATTTTTTCTCAAAAATGAGATATTTTTCCGGGTTAATTAATAAAAAAGTATCCTATATGTTGACCCGGATAACCATTTACCATCATACCAAATTTCACCAAAATCCCTCCAGTGGTTTTTCCTTAATGCGGTTACAGACAGACAGACAGACAGACAGACAGACAGACAGACAGACAGACAGACAGAGAGACAGAGAGACAGACAGACAGACAAAAACTCTAAAAACTATAGATTCTGACTCTGTGTCGATAATAATGTCTATTTCAATTAGATTTTCCAAAAAATATTAAATGTACAGATTCGACTTAGTTACAATTTTATTATATGTATAGATTTCTTAAGTACTTTATAAGTTACTCTGTTTTGTATATAAAGAGCTTAGAAATAGAACAACAAAATAACATAGATGTTTAGATAAAAGTTTATAAAAGCTCTTTTATTTTTAAAAAAACCTTTACTTATATACTTAGTCTATTTATTTAACAATAAATGCCAGTTGATTTTCTTACAGGGTTAATACTCATATCGATTTGAATTTTTTTTTTATCGTTTTCCTTTGTGCATCTGCTGGTTTCACGAATGTGTTATGTAAATCGAAAGTAATAAAATTTTCTATTACATAATTTTTGATTATTTAGTATGTGCTTTATTAAAAACGTTTAAAATAGATATAAATATTTATTAGCCAGCGTTAACCATATATATTTTTTGATCTTAAATTTTTCATTTTCTCTCTTTATTAAAACCTTCCGTGGACCTTAAGTAACATACGAAAAAAAATTTAGCCGAATTGGTCCAGCCATTCTTGAGTAATGCGCTTACCAACATTCATTTTTATTTATATAGATAGATAGATAAAGATAATATGATAGTAATACAACTTCATATAAAAGAAGCACATCAAACTATGTTAATATTTATGCATATATTATATATACTTTGCATTACAACTCCAATTTATAATTAAATTTTGCTATGAAATGTAACACAAAATATGAATTCCTAAAGGACTTCAAGACAAACTTTCAGTGAGCTCGTGTTTGCGACGTGTCGTGAAATGAGAGAAAATTCGGAGATGAGGCGTTCTGCTGGTTCTTTGAGCAAAAAGCAAATAAAAGGAAGGTTTCTGCGAAATCGTAAATCAAGCCACTCGGGCAAAACGCTCGAGTACATGTGCATTGTATAACGAATAGCATGAGCTCAGTAAAATCTGCCATGAGGGTTGTAATAAGTGTGCTTCGTCGTTATATTATACATCGGTAGAAGTCTGTTATTTTATAGTAAATCTATTTAAAGTTATTATAAGTTTTATATATAGATATTTAAAAAAAATATGTCTTTATTTGACATTTCGAAGTATGAAAAAGAAAAGCATCTTCAACCGACTCCCTCAATAAGGAGGAGGTTCTCAATTCGACTGTATGTTTTTTTTTATGTTTGTTACCTCAGAACTCCGTCATTTATTAACCGATTTGGACAATTTTTGTTTTGTTTGAAAGGGTATACTTCCAGATTGGTCCCATTTAAATTTAAAAAAAATACCATCCCTAAGGGTGGAAAAATAGCTAATGATGAACTTAACCTACTTCTAATCGTCATGTTGACTTGAAACTTTGCAAGTTTTCTATTTCCGTTTATAGTGCAGTGGTTCGGTATCGTTGACCTGATCTGATGGTAAGGCCAGAAGGTGGATAGGTGGAACTCTTCAACGCGTAATAGTAGATACTTTGAGTTTGGGCTTATTTTGTTCGATTTGAGAAGCCTAACACTTTAGAATCAGGGTTTAGAGCCAGAAATTTTAGTGTTACTAATAAAAGCGAATTTTAGTTTGTAAGTCTTCGTGTAAAAATTGGCATCAATGTTACTTTAGATGGTTTAAGCGAATATTTTATTAAAATACTTTCTTCTTACTTTGCTACTACTATCTACACTAAAAAGGGTAAAATAAAAACTTTTTAACAAAAAAATAAAAACCGACTTCAAAAAAAGCACTAAACAAGTAAAAAATAACTGATTGGTAGTTTTCATTTACTATACATACCTAATCAAATATTTTCGAAGTCGGTGCCAGTCGATACAAAGCAAAGCACTCGTTAGTTTTTATACATGGAGTTGTAAGTTTTATTGGCGGCCGTTTAGAATTGGGGACTTGGCCCCTAGCGGAGTGGGTGGTATTTCTGGATAAGGGACGTGATAGGGAGTCGAAATGTTAAATAAAAATTGTCCGCGAACGTATGAGTAAAAAGTTATTGAGACTTAAAGTTACAACATTTCCATACATTATTTTGACATTACTACCATTTAGACACTTGGAGTCAAAACGTCACTTTCAATTGTCAAAATGATCTCCAGATGATTGTCTTTCTTTGTACTTTGCGTGAAATTCGAATTTTCTAGTTTTCTAGTCATTTATGGCGCTCGCCGGCCGCTACCGCGGCACGCTCGCTTCGCTCGCTCGGCTCGTGCGTTGTGGCAACTGTTCTAACCTAACCTAACCAAGATATGAGGAATAATAAATAAATAATCTTAAATGTTCTAACCTAACCTAACCCAGATATGAGGAATAATAAATAAATAAATAATCTTAAATGTTCTAACCTAACCTAACCCAGATATGAGGAATAATAAATAAATAATCTTAAATGTTCTAACCTAACCTAACCCAGATATGAGGAATAATAAATAAATAATCTTAAATGTTCTAACCTAACCTAACCCAGATATGGGGAATAATAAATAAATAATCTTAAATGTTCTAACCTAACCTAACCAAGATATGACGAATAATAAATAAATAACCTATGTCTTAAACTAACCACGATGTCGCAAAATAAAAACCAAAAGTAAATAATACATTTAGATTTTAAAAATAGTCTACTCACGTTTATAAATTGTTTACACTAACACTATGAACACTTAAAACTATAAAAATAATATTAAATCAAAAACAAGAAACGAAAGTATATAAAAATTAACAAAAACTAATAACTAATGGAAAATACACAGAGTACAGAGTCACAAATTATGAAACTTCGCGGTATTTTAAGAACACCCGCCAATAATACTGAAAAATATTCACAGATAAAAAAATGTTTTTTTTTTACTAAATGTACAATTGTAAAACAATATATTTTACATAAATCAGATAAAAAATCATAAATGTATTTATGAAATGAAAATAATATTTTTCTTTTTATTTATTTATTAATATTAATATTTTACCAACAGAAAAAGCAAAAATAATCAAATATAATCTGTTGTCATTTAAGCGGTAATATAAAACAAAGTGTCAGTTTTGCTTTTGTCAAAATGTAAGATCATTTTGTTTGTGTTGTGAAAATATTAAAATATTAAATACAATAAAGCATTAATTGTTGTGAAAATGTGTAATGTACATAAAAAAGGATGCGTACTATTCGTTAAAGGTATGTTTATCTGTTGTAATCACTTATTTAGGTAAAGAAATGTATGGAAATGTGTTAGATATGTTATAACTTTAAGTCTCAATAACTTTTTACTCGTACGTTTCCTCCAAATATTTTTAATATATTTTGACTCTCTGTCACCTCCCCTATCTAAAAATACCACCCACTCCGAATGGTGGTAAAGAAATATATGAAAATGTATGGAAATGTTGTAACTTTAAGTCTCAATAACTTTTTACTCATACGTTCGCGGACAATTTTTATTTAACATTTCGACTCCCTATCACGTCCCTTATCCAGAAATACTACCCACTCCGCTAGGGGCCAAGTCCCCAATTCTGAATTTGTGCCGTTTTATTTAGCTATTGTTATATATTATATTAACGTTAAAACACTTAAGAAAAAATGATTTTTAAGTTCTACCGTCTCTACTGAAACAATGGAGACCAACTCGTCAGGTGATAGAATCGTGAACACTTATCAAAATATACATTGGCGGGGCACTCCGTTCAAAGCTAAAAGCGATTACTGTAAATGCCTTCTAAAATATGCGCCTTATATTTTGCATTCGTGCCACATTTGCTTTTCGAAAGCATTTGTTCTTATAAAAAATTTACTTTGAGACGTAAAGAAAAGATATTGACGTCACAGAGTTACGAAAACTTGTACAGTGGGTATATTTCTGATAACATATTTTATTTAAGTAGAAATTAAACACGTAAATTATAAATCAAGAAATAATTTCCCTAGTAGATAAAATAAGATTTCTTCAGACATCGATTGAGTGAAAAATCACAAAATAACATTTATCCTCTTCAGGAGGACAATTGACAAACACGATTACTCTCATCTCACATCCCAGACCTCATCTTAGCTTACGAGCATCACAATAAATTGTTCAAAAATTACATAGCGAGTTTACGGGCGGAAAACGGAACACAGATATATAAAGTGTAATAAAAATAAATTGGACGCGCGACTGCGCCGAGTATATTGGAGTTATGCCTGGTCCGATCGACCCTGACTTCTCAAATAAGGGTATTATCGTATATAGAGCATTTTATTTTGACAGGATAAATAGGTTGTTACTTATGTAGGTACTCTATTATAAAGGTTTTTTTTTAAATTGTAACGAATGTCAATAATGTGAGCATCAGAAAGAAAATTTTTAGATGCTTAGAAGAGCTTGTGAAAGACAAGGAATTTAATGATCTACTAGCATTGCCCGTGGCTCCGCCTTCGTTCAGATGACCAAAAACCGAATTCTTAAGTTTTACAGATTAGTATACTCTTACATTGCAGTTTTGCATTTTTTCTTAGAAATAAGATATTTTCCCACGGTAAAAAGTTTCCTATATGAAAACCCAGATAACCAGCTATCATCATACCAAATGTCATCAAAATCCCTCCAGTGGTTTTTCTGGGATGCCGTAACAGATAGACAGACAAAAAACAATAGATTCGGCCTCTGTGCCTATAATAATATCTATCTCAATAGGATTTTCCAAAAAATATTTAATGTACAGATTCGGCTTAGTTACAATTTTATTATATGTATGGACTATATGCACAAATTCACAAATGATCTTAAAGATATGCCTCAGAGGTAGGTTTATTGCGCCGACTAATTTAGGTCTGCCTCTTTAGGCCAAACGTCAGGGTGTTATGTTAGAAGTCCATATTATCATTTGACGCAAAAAGGTTCCGTGTGGTTTTAGTAGGTGCTACTGGCCTTTCTAGCTAGTGAGCCTTCATGTATGTGTGCAAATGATATATGAATATATTTCTCAATTATATAAATTAAAAATGGTGTTTAAAAAAAACTATATATTTTGATTTTTGGTTCTCGACGTTTTGAATGCTTCTCACTTCCACCTGACTAGTATAGATAAATATAATTATCTTACATTTTGACAAAACCCTCAATTTTTTTTTAAATATTATTGTCATGATGACGAAACTGAACAACTGAACGTCAATCTGTCACTTTTCTGTACAATTTTTCAAATATTTCTTTCACCCAAACCTTGTAATTTAAAACCTTATAAAAAAAGAATTAACCAAATAGGTGCAGCCGTTCTGAAATAGTTATGCCGTTCTGAGATAGATGTCAAATATTCGTGTAAATCTAAGTACTATAGAAATGATCACCACGAAATGATTGAACAGAGAAATCGAATTAATTGTACTCATTATTATCTCCGTCTCCTTAAAAAAGGAGAAAAGTACGAAACTAGGAGTTTATAGACATATTTCAAAATAAAATTACTTCCACTAGTTCTTTAACAGGCTATCAAGAGCATTCGATTCCGGAAACATATCACAATAAAGGGATAAAATCGTTCTTATAATGTTTATAGTGGCATGAAAAAGGTCGCCATAGGTTTAGCTGTGTATGATTTGTTCGGAAGAAGCAGTTAATGATAAAAAATATTTTAAAACAAAAGGCGTATTTTCAATAATATAAGTGATTATATTTTAATCTTATATATAGTAACTAGACCTCACCCTCGCTCCATTAGGGTTCGTTCCTAGATACGTTTTAACCGAAATCGAGTGAACCGAGTTCAAATCCCGGGTCTCGCACCTCTGATATTTTCATGTGCGAATAATTTCCAACATGATTACCACTCGTCTTAACGGTGAAGGAAAACATCGGGAGGAAACCTGCATGTCTGCGAGAACCTAGCAAGTTTTCAAAAAGACATGTGAAGTCCGCTAACCCGCACTTGGCCAGCGTGACGGACTACGGCCTGATCCCCCTCGCATTGAAGGGACGCCCGTACCCAGCAGTAGGACGTTAAAAAAAGGGCTGAATACAATACAATAGATTTCTAAGAGATGAGATATTTTACCGCAGTAAAAAGTATCCTATATTTTGACCCGGATAACCAACTATCATCGTACCAAATTTCATCAAACTCTGTTCAGCGGTTTTCTCGTGATACTCAGACAGACAGACAAAAATTCTTAAAACTATATCAATCTATATCGTATTGATAATAATGATTAATTACTATTTCAATAAGATTTTCTAAAAAATATTTAATTTACAGATTCGCCTCACTTAGAATTTTAATATATGTATAGACAAAAATAATAATTTCCTTCTGGCTGATTTAGGCTACGGCTGCGAATCTCATTGAGACTAGGGCCTGTGCAGAAGATATTATAGTGTACCAGTGCATACGGTAACTACAGAGAGATCAGGTGCAGGAACGGCGGTTTTAAGTGCTTTCTGATTCACAAGGTACATTTCCACCATCAATAATAATTCAGCTCGACCCGGAGCTCGAATCTAGGACTTCGTTATCTGCAGTAAATATTAGTGACTATATCAACGACGCAGTCACATAGAATCAGCGTGCACAAACTTCACAGGACAACTTAATTATTTAAAAAAGAATATAATGGTACCTTACACAAGTAGGTGATAATTATTTATTCTAAAAAAAAATATGTAAATCGATTTAGAGTTGACGAGGATTTTGTGTAACATAACTACATACAAAAAAAGAACAATAACGAATTTAGTACTTCGTTTTTTTTAAAACATGTCAAAAATAAGCTAAATTAAGAACCTTGAGCAGGTGTTTGAAGTTAATTAAAAATAAATAAATAAATATGTTGGGACATTAACACACAGTGCCATCTAGTTCCATGATAAGCTACGAGGCTTGTGTTATGGATACCAGATAGTTGATACACTACACATATATAACATTAAATACATACATATTATAAATATAAACACCCATGACTGGAGTACAAACATTCGTCATAACACAAATGAATGCCCCCAGCGGGACTCGAACACGCGACCGCTGGCACAGCAAGTAGGGTCACTACAAACTGAGCCAAACGTGTCGTCAAAAATGGATTTTTGTATGAACAATTCTATAATAATAAAAATAATAATCAGTAATTATTATAATATTAACACATACGTATATCTTAGAAAATGTAGATTTTGAAGCCAAAATCTCCTTTACGTGGTATTGGCACCTAACCTGCTCACCTACTAGAGTCGTGAACTTTTAATTAAACTCTGTAAAGCGACAAGTTGCTTGGGAGCTAAAAATTGGTAACTCGTTACATTGAAAATTGGTTTTAAATCGTTTTAGAACATAAATTAGTTTTCTAGTACTTTACTTACGTTAAATAAATTTTTAAACATAACTAATAACTTATTTTTAGTTCTTACTACGACATAGTAAATATACGTAATTAAATTATTTTTATAATATGTAAGTTCATTCGTATTTCTATCATATATGTTCTCGTTCGAACGATTTGGATCAAATTTTGTATTTAAATAAAGTTTTGTTTTTGAAGTCTATCTGTCTGTCTTTTCTAAAAAAAAAAGAATACGCCAAGCGAAGCTCGGTAGCCCAAGCACATATCTGTGTATCTTCTGAACTAACGCTCAAAATAAAAAAAAAAAAACACGAAATCAAATCCCTTATATAATACAGCAACATAAAACCGTACCTGCCCAATTATTTTTCATACATTCTAAATCAAACAAAAATGCAGTATATATATATATGCTTATATTAAAAAGGTTTTATTAATCTATACATATAATAAAATTCTGAGTCGAATCTGTACATTAAATATTTTTTTAGAAAATCTTATTGAAATAGTCATTATTATCGATACACAGAGGCCGAAAAAGTTTTACTGCGGGAAAATATCTCATCTCTGAAAAATCTATACTAAACGTTAAAACGTAACTAGAGACTACTTATAAAATTATAATTATAGCTTGCTTTATATTATAGTTGTGAACTTTATCTAACTTGCGCCGAACTTTCAATACATCAGATGCAGCCAACAGACTTATGAAAGCTCTCCAAACTTCGTAGGCTTAACACCCTGTCAATGCCATAACGTTAGAGTAGGGTGCTACTTCTTGATTTATAATAATATACGAAGTGTCTATTTTCGATGGACGATGTATGAAAAATTTTCTTTAAAGAATATTTTATTCTTATTTTTGATTTTAATCTATATATATAAAAGAAAGTCGTGTTAGTTACTTCGCTTATAACTCAAGAACGGCTGAACCGATTTAGCTGAAAATTGGCAGGGAGGTAGTTTAGAGCCAGGAGAAGGACATAGGATACTTTTTATCCCGTTCGACTGCGTTCCAATTTTTATGATATTTTAATTTTTGGATTTCTCTTAGTCCGGAATAGGTAAGTATTAAAACATATAATTAAAATGTGAGAAAGAAAGATTTTTTCTTTTTATATCTATTTAAAACGTACCTAGCGACGAACCCGAGCGAAGCGAGGGTGAGCCGCTAGTTATAATTAATTCAAATAAAATATTTTTTATATTTATTTTATTTTTTAGAACTCTAACTTCTATTTCATCTAATACTTGATTAGGATGTTGAATTGGATTAGAAATTAATTTACTGAGATTTATGAAGAGGACGATGGGTTTATTACGTTTTTTACTAGCCGATGATCGAATGAATATACATATGTAATGTAATTAATCTATACCAATATTATAGAGAGTTTTTGTTGCTCCAAAACTACTGGACTGATTTAGATAATTTTTTGTAAGGTAGTTTGAGACCCTGGAAAGGACATAGGATAGTTGTTATCCCGGAAATCATCCCTTAAATAACCTAGGGACGAATATGTCACTAATCTGATATATAATTATTGTATTTCTAAAACGTATTAAAAATTGTTTTTTTTTTAATGCGGTGAAAAAGTAAATACTAAAGAAATGGCCCATTCTTTGAGAATATTATTGCTTATTAATTTAATGTTTTTATTTATCAATTTAATAATATTTTATGAAATCTCGATAGGTTTTTCAGATATCGACAAATAAAGTATTGAGTTCCGATTATACTTTAGGATTAGGGTTGGTTTTTTCGAAACACAAATACTCACACCCAAATTTTTTTTTCATGATCTTCAATTTTTTGACTGAAAAATCTTTATCTTTTATTTATTAATGCACAAAAAAGAATTGATTAGATATACTCGTATATATATATCTATATCTAAAAATAAGAATTTTCAGGGGGTACAATATAATAAACTTAATATATAACAGCCCTGCCGTAGAAATTCTACATACACATATTCACTATAGTGAATTTTAGTTAATATGTCGAAGTTTGATGTTAAATTTTGCATTCACAGGCAGCGGTTGGCTTGTGTCAGCCATGTGTCGGGGTTAACTTTACAATGTATTGTCAACTTGTCAATTATTGCGTGGAAGAGGATTATGTTTTAACTGAAGTTTAACTACCTAAATAGGTTTAAGTTATTATTATTACAATGTTATTTTGTACGTATGGATACATAAAATGTGTTATTTTTATTTTAAAAGTCCGCCCAAAAAGTTGATGAGTAAATGTAAGAGAATTAATGACTGTTCGTTTGTAACAAAAAAAAACTAAGAAACCCTTCCGCTTTATGATATCACTATCTTTATATTATTAATATGTAACTCTGATATTTCCTACAGTGGTGGCGACGGGTGCTCGTGCTTAATTGAAATCTATTAATTGCGAGTGTATTAGCGGGTTCCGACAATAAAGAATATTGACACAACTACACTCGCTGCGCCAGACCAGAATATTAGATGGACTTGAGTGAGCATTTCCATTGTTTTGCCAAATTATTTTACCATTTTAATGAACATTAAGTTATTAAGTAACTCAAATAGTTTTAATATTATTATTTGCTTCATTAGTTTAAAATATTATGAATAAAAATAGATAAAGCCAAAAGGAAACTTGCCAATCGAGTAAATAGTGCGACCAGTCAAAGTAAAGTATTAAAAACAAAATATTAGAGGTACATATCCTTTCCAAAAATATTGTACAAATTTACTGCTTATAAGAAATTATGCAAACATTATCGCACTATGATATAATCTAGTAAGAAACAAGTATCTTTTAAAAATATATAATATTTCACGGGAAATTTATGCAGGGATAAAAACCTTAGTCACTTTCCAGCCAACTAGTTAGACCATGCAATAGAAAGATAAGAAGATCCATGAACGAATTAGAGACTTCGTTCATGAAAGAAGCTTATTTCAAATGTCATCGTTATCACCATAACAAGTAACTGCTGTATGATTTTAATATTATATGTATAATGTACTCGTGTAACCGATAGGCAAACTTTGTTGTGCTACAGTAAATTATAAAAAAAACTGGATGTCGACAACAGCTTCATCTACTCGTAAGTGTAACTGTAACTAAGAATCATTCAGGTGCCCATTAAAGATCTACACAAAAAAAGTTATCAAAATCAGTCAAGCCTATATAGCCTAGTATATAAAGATATAGTTGTGTTAAAAAGTTGTAAACATTTTTTTTCGTATTTAAAACTTATTATAAAAAATTGATTATATTTACTTACTTAGATTTACGCGAATATTTGACATTTCAAATAAAACTATCTTTTCGGATTATTTCGCGGATTTATTTTGGAGGAAAGGTGTTTGAGACGTCTAAAAACTTAGTCTCTTTCGTGACCATGATTGCTGTAAAGCATTCGAAACGTCGGGAACCAAAAATCAAAATAAATCCGCGAAATAATCCGAAAAGATAGTTTTATTTAGATTATATTTAACTAACATTCACAATCAATTTTGTGGCTTAATTTAGTAGAAATGCAGTATTTTTTATGAATGTACGCAAAATTACTTTAGAAAGTATAATCTTGGTGACAATGGACACTCGCAGACATGGGAACACAACACCAGGGGAATCCCAAACGAGCTCTTAATAATACTCGCTATGATATCGCCTCTATGGCTTAATAGTTTGCGTGTATATCAGATTTGAGTTTAGCATTGCAATTTCGACTTTATTCTCACGATATTAAGTATATTTTAAAACAATTTATATAGGAGTAAAAGAAAAATTGAATTTTCAAGTGAACGGAGTGAATCGCGCGATAACGAGTTTAAATTAGAGTGTTGCGTGGAAATTGGTTTTCTTAATAGTGCTTCTAATATATTAATAAAATATATTATCGGTCTGGTTGTTATTACTAATGATGTTTTACTTTTCATTGCAAATATAAATCTAGTATAGATATCCTTTAAATTTTCTACTGCTTTTTTGTTTGGTCTTATCTGAAAAGCAGACATTTTCACCAAGAGAAAAAGAGATTATGAAGGAAGGCTCCTATATAATTTATGAACATTTTACGAAAATAAGCGACCGGTGTGATGATATTTATGAAAAATCTTAACTTCTGAGAGCTCCTGTAATATTTTTCGCTTTACTCAGGCTTTTAGGTCACTGGCTTTTGAAAATTGGTGAAAGTAGTCTTCATCGGAATATAAAATATTATTGGTGCACTTGTGTCTGTGCGTACACTTGTGCACTATAATATTTCCTGCGCAGTTGGCTAGTCTCTGTGAGATTGGCCGCCGTGGCCGTAATCGGCCAGGAGAACACATATCATCATTATTGGTGCTACACTCTACTAATGAATGTCTCGTTGCTCTAGTGTCTAGCATGTACGAATGCAGATCCAGAGGACCTGTATATAACTTTAAATACATACATATTGTAAATATAAATACCCATGACTGGAGTACAAACATTCGTGCTCATCACACAAATGAATGCCTCCAGCTGGACTCAAACCCGCGACTGCTGGCGCAGCAAGTAGGGTAGGTAGGGTAGTAGCACTACAAACTGAGCCAAACGTATATATGATTTGTATCAACATTTTGATTTGACAAATTCAATTCACAACAGTACAATTCTGTTTACTGAAAGGATTTAAGAATGAATTCTACAATAATAAGTCAACGACTTACGAGTACTTGTCTGCATATTTATTTTTCCTTATTGCTTATTGAACTTAGTCTTTCACAGTAATTGGATTGCTTCTGCTTTCGTATTTTCTTTATAATTTTATGATAACAGTTATCTGTTGTAATAAAACAGAATAGTTACATCTACACATATGTATAAATATGATGGTTGGGCTGTCCTTCTTTAAAAGTGCCGTAAGATACTTATTAATATTACTAGCGACTCACCCTTGCTCCGCTCGGATTCATCCCTGAGTTACGTTTTAACGTTTAGTATAGATATCTCAGGGATGAGATATTTAAAAAGTATCCTATATGCTGATCCGGATGACTAGCTATCATCATACCAAATTTCATTAAAATCTGTCCAATGGTTTTCGCGTGATGCGTTCCCAGACAGACGAACAGACAGACAGACAAAAATTCTAAAAACTATGGATTCGGCCTCTGCATCGATTAAAATGACTATTTCAATAAGATTTTCTAAAAACCATTTAATGTACAAATTCGACTCAGAATTTTATTATATGTATAGATTTAAGTTGATATTAGTTATGAATAAAGCTAATGAAAAACTATAAAGGGTACTTACTGTAATCAATATTAAGTGGTTTCTATGAAAAGTACAGGATGCTTAGAAAAATAAGAGAGGATCGTAAGTAATATGTATAAATCAGAAAAATAAATATATTATAACAATAAAAAACACGACTGCGTAAAAACTACTTAAAGAGATTAAAACAAGTTCACGAAGGAATATAGTATTATACAGTCGGAGACAAACATAAATAAATAAATAAATATGTTGGGACATTAACACACAGCACCATCTAGTTCCATGGTAAGCTACGAGGCTTGTGTTATGGATACCAGATAGTTGATACACTACACATATATAAATTTAAATACATACATATTATAAATATAAACACCCATGACTGGAGTATAAACATTCGTGCTCATCACACAAATGAATGCCCCCAGCGGGATTCGTACCCGCAACCGCTGGCATAGCAAGTAGGGTCACTACACACTGAGCCAAAAGTGTCGTCAAAATATTTCATTCTTGCCGCGAGATGTAGGTACATACTTTTATGTCGCGCAGTCGGGTAAAAATATATTTTACTAAGAGTTTGGATCTATGGGCAGATTGTGTTTTTTCATACTGTGTTAGTTTTAAAGCCTATAGAACATACTGACCAGTTTTTCATTGAAAAATACAAATACTAATTATTATACATTTGCACAGAAATCGAACCTATGATAAGTCACGCTACTACTATACTATATGAACATAATTATTTTTATGTTTCTACCGTCCAGCTATTTTGTTTTATTACATTTAACTCGTAAGTTTATTTTTCTCGAGTATTGCGTCGCTCGGGCGGGGTAATTGCCTCGTTTTTCTGTTTGCTTTCACACTTATCATGACACTCCTATTATCCCGTCTAGATTTGTGCTACCGTCATTGTTAAGCTGGACTGTAATGCGAATTATATTTTCTTTAACCGACTTCATAAAAAAAGGAGATAGTAAATTTTTTATTATTTTTATGGTAGGTATGCATGGATGGGTGTTAAGGATAATTTTTTCCAATTTTTAAAGGTTCGATGCTGTAAAACTTATTCGTGGTTTTAGTTGGATTTCATATTTCCTACATTTCGAATGTTCTACAGCAAACACGTCCAAAGTAGAGACTGAGGTTTTTGACATTTTGGTTTCAGTTATAGTTATAACACTAGTGACTCACCCTCGCTCCGCTCGGGTTCGTCCCTATTTACGTTTTAACGTTTAGTATAGATTTCTCAGAGATGACATATTTTCCCGCAGTAAAAAGTATCCTATGTGTTGATCCGAGTAACCAGCTATCGTCATACCAAATTTCATCAAAATCCGTCCTGTGGTTTTTCCGTGATGCGGTAACAGACAGACAGACAAAAATTCTAAAAACTATAGATTCGGCCTGTGTATTGATAATAATGTTTATTTCAATAAGATTTTCCAAAAAATATTTAATGTACAGATTCGGCTTAGTTACAATTTTATTATATGTATAGATTTTTTTGATGGTGGCCTTTTGAAGGAAAACGGGATCATAATTAGTTCCTAGATTATTTTAATGACGAATTAATATTATTCTATTTTAGTTAATAATGGAAGTCTTATATATCATCCGTGCACTTTGTCATTCTTTGTATAAACTATTCTTTTGATCGTTTCTCTATTCCTTAAAAAAGGAGGTGGTATTTATTCTCTTTAGATATATATTTTTTAAAATTATAATTGCAAGGGGAATTTCCATGATTCATTTTTAACTAGCAACTCAGCCTCGCTTCGCTCGGGTTTTATATCCTTTACTTGAGAAATAATTGATTTCCCGTAGAAATTTCATCTCCCTTTTCACCCCTTTAAGGAATGATTTCCGGGATAAAAGCTATCTTCAAACTTTCAAACTATCTTCATGCTAAATTTCATCTAAATCGGTTCAGCGAATTTTTAGTTTATCATTACAAACAAACATACAATCAAATATTTTTTTCTCGTCATAATAGTAGTAAGTATAGATGTACAGGTTCTTAACCTTATGTATAATCGTTAAAGTTGAAATAATAACCATAAAAATCTGTAATTTTTTAGTCCGAAAGTAATCTATACTATGTATAATATTAATATTATAAAGAGGTAAAGTTTGTGAGATTGTGAGTTTGTGACGTTGTAGGGAGTAATCTCTGGATCTACTGAACCAATTTAGATGAAATATGGTAATAAGATAGTTTGATACCCTGGAAAGGACTTAAGGGGATGAAAATGGGGATGAAAGTTTGTATGGGAAAACAACCTAGTTTTAGATATATGTATTTACACGTATTATATTATATTTTTTACGTTCACTCGAACTAGATAGTTAATATAATTACACGTCACTTTATCCAGCTTGCATTGTTGAAGTAAGGACAATGCATGACGCTTACATTAATGAGACTACTATTGCTATATAAATAAATTCTTTTTTTATACAATACTAGCGACTCAGCCTCGTTTCGCTCGAGTTCGTCCCTAGGTACGTTTTAACGGTTATTATGGAACAGATAGACTTTATATTATATGATATATAGCCTATAGCCTTCTTCAAAAACGGGCTATCTATTGCAAAAGTTTTTTTCAAATCGGATTAGTAGTTCCTTAGATTACCGCATTCAAACAAACAAACAAACAAACAATATTATTGCATAGACTAGCATTGCCCGCGGCTCCGCCGGCGTCAAATGACCATAAACCAAATAAAATAGCGTTATTGTTTTTTTTTAAGATAAGCTATTTTTAATAGTTTTTGCCTTATTTAGTAAGTTACCTTGCTAAAATGTATATAGTTCATCGAGGTTTTATTCTAACCAGTTTTTTGTATTTTTTCTCATAATGAGATATTTTCCCGCGGTAAAAAGTATACTATATGTTGACCCAGATAACCAGCTATGATCATACCAAATTTCATCAAAATCCCTACAGTAGTTTTTCTGTGATGCGGTAACAGACAGTCAGACGGACAGAGAGACATACAAAAATTCTAAAAACTGTAGATTCGGCCTCCGTATCGATAATAATATCTATTTCAATAAGATTTTCTAAAAAATATTTTATGTACAGATTTGTATTAGTTAGAATTTTATTATATGTATAGATTAGCGATTCTAAAACCAGATCTTATGTACAACATACAATATTCATTTAATACTATCTTAGATTTACTAAACTATATTTTTGGTTTTATTCCGCGGATTTAATTTGATTTTTGGTTTTCGTCTGTTTTAAAGCAAATGTCTCTACTAAGACCATTATTAACTTTTCATTCAGTTAGACTTTTATACTTGAGATAATTTACGGATTACTTGGTAGCGAGCTTGCAAGTAAAATTCTGCTGATAAGATTCGTCGAGAATGTCAACAATTGAAAATTGAAAGAATCTCAATCTCTTATATATCCAGTTAAGGTAATTTTAATAACGAATAACCCGCATAGAAAATATTCGAAACTAAGTTTCATTAAGTAACTTTCACGTACGAGAAAATCTTAAACAGAATATGTGCTTAACTTATTAATAAAGGTATTTTCAACTAGCGAGCTACTTACGTTTTAAGGTTTAGACATTTTTCAGACATGACATATTTTCCTGCAGTAAAAAGTATCCTATATGTTGACCCGGATAACCAGCTATCGTCATACCAAATTTCATCAAAATCTGTCCAGTGGTTTTCATGTGATGCGTTTCAGACAAACAGACAAAAAATCTAAAAGACTATAAATTCGGCCTCTGTATCGATAAGAATGTCTATATCAATAAGATTTTCCAAAAAATATTTAATGTACAGATTCGGCTTAGTTACAATTTTATTATATGTATAGATTTTTTTGATGGTGGCCTTTTTGAAGGAAAACGGGATCATAATTAGTTCCTCGATTATTTTAATGACGAATTAATATTATTCTATTTTAGTTAATAATGGAAGTCTTATATATCATCCGTGCACTTTGTCATTCTTTGTATAAACTATTCTTTTGATCGTTTCTCTATTCCTTAAAAAAGGAGGTGGTATTTATTCTCTTTAGATATATATTTTTTAAAATTATAATTGCAAGGGGAATTTCCATGATTCATTTTTAACTAGCAACTCAGCCTCGCTTCGCTCGGGTTTTATATCCTTTACTTGAGAAATAATTGATTTCCCGTAGAAATTTCATCTCCCTTTTCACCCCTTTAAGGAATGATTTCCGGGATAAAAGCTATCTTCAAACTTTCAAACTATCTTCATGCTAAATTTCATCTAAATCGGTTCAGCGAATTTTTAGTTTATCATTACAAACAAACATACAATCAAATATTTTTTTCTCGTCATAATAGTAGTAAGTATAGATGTACAGGTTCTTAACCTTATGTATAATCGTTAAAGTTGAAATAATAACCATAAAAATCTGTAATTTTTTAGTCCGAAAGTAATCTATACTATGTATAATATTAATATTATAAAGAGGTAAAGTTTGTGAGATTGTGAGTTTGTGACGTTGTAGGGAGTAATCTCTGGATCTACTGAACCAATTTAGATGAAATATGGTAATAAGATAGTTTGATACCCTGGAAAGGACTTAAGGGGATGAAAATGGGGATGAAAGTTTGTATGGGAAAACAACCTAGTTTTAGATATATGTATTTACACGTATTATATTATATTTTTTACGTTCACTCGAACTAGATAGTTAATATAATTACACGTCACTTTATCCAGCTTGCATTGTTGAAGTAAGGACAATGCATGACGCTTACATTAATGAGACTACTATTGCTATATAAATAAATTCTTTTTTTATACAATACTAGCGACTCAGCCTCGTTTCGCTCGAGTTCGTCCCTAGGTACGTTTTAACGGTTATTATGGAACAGATAGACTTTATATTATATGATATATAGCCTATAGCCTTCTTCAAAAACGGGCTATCTATTGCAAAAGTTTTTTTCAAATCGGATTAGTAGTTCCTTAGATTACCGCATTCAAACAAACAAACAAACAAACAATATTATTGCATAGACTAGCATTGCCCGCGGCTCCGCCGGCGTCAAATGACCATAAACCAAATAAAATAGCGTTATTGTTTTTTTTTAAGATAAGCTATTTTTAATAGTTTTTGCCTTATTTAGTAAGTTACCTTGCTAAAATGTATATAGTTCATCGAGGTTTTATTCTAACCAGTTTTTGTATTTTTTCTCATAATGAGATATTTTCCCGCGGTAAAAAGTATACTATATGTTGACCCAGATAACCAGCTATGATCATACCAAATTTCATCAAAATCCCTACAGTAGTTTTTCTGTGATGCGGTAACAGACAGTCAGACGGACAGAGAGACATACAAAAATTCTAAAAACTGTAGATTCGGCCTCCGTATCGATAATAATATCTATTTCAATAAGATTTTCAAAAAAATATTTTATGTACAGATTTGTATTAGTTAGAATTTTATTATATGTATAGATTAGCGATTCTAAAACCAGATCTTATGTACAACATACAATATTCATTTAATACTATCTTAGATTTACTAAACTATATTTTTGGTTTTATTCCGCGGACTTAATTTGATTTTTGGTTTTCGTCTGTTTTAAAGCAAATGTCTCTACTAAGACCATTATTAACTTTTCATTCAGTTAGACTTTTATACTTGAGATAATTTACGGATTACTTGGTAGCGAGCTTGCAAGTAAAATTCTGCTGATAAGATTCGTCGAGAATGTCAACAATTGAAAATTGAAAGAATCTCAATCTCTTATATATCCAGTTAAGGTAATTTTAATAACGAATAACCCGCATAGAAAATATTCGAAACTAAGTTTCATTAAGTAACTTTCACGTACGAGAAAATCTTAAACAGAATATGTGCTTAACTTATTAATAAAGGTATTTTCAACTAGCGAGCTACTTACGTTTTAAGGTTTAGACATTTTTCAGACATGACATATTTTCCTGCAGTAAAAAGTATCCTATATGTTGACCCGGATAACCAGCTATCGTCATACCAAATTTCATCAAAATCTGTCCAGTGGTTTTCATGTGATGCGTTTCAGACAAACAGACAAAAAATCTAAAAGACTATAAATTCGGCCTCTGTATCGATAAGAATGTCTATATCAATAAGATTTTCCAAAAAATATTTAATGTACAGATTCGGCTTAGTTACAATTTTATTATATGTATAGATTTTTTTGATGGTGGCCTTTTTGAAGGAAAACGGGATCATAATTAGTTCCTCGATTATTTTAATGACGAATTAATATTATTCTATTTTAGTTAATAATGGAAGTCTTATATATCATCCGTGCACTTTGTCATTCTTTGTATAAACTATTCTTTTGATCGTTTCTCTATTCCTTAAAAAAGGAGGTGGTATTTATTCTCTTTAGATATATATTTTTTTAAAATTATAATTGCAAGGGGAATTTCCATGATTCATTTTTAACTAGCAACTCAGCCTCGCTTCGCTCGGGTTTTATATCCTTTACTTGAGAAATAATTGATTTCCCGTAGAAATTTCATCTCCCTTTTCACCCCTTTAAGGAATGATTTCCGGGATAAAAGCTATCTTCAAACTTTCAAACTATCTTCATGCTAAATTTCATCTAAATCGGTTCAGCGAATTTTTAGTTTATCATTACAAACAAACATACAATCAAATATTTTTTTCTCGTCATAATAGTAGTAAGTATAGATGTACAGGTTCTTAACCTTATGTATAATCGTTAAAGTTGAAATAATAACCATAAAAATCTGTAATTTTTTAGTCCGAAAGTAATCTATACTATGTATAATATTAATATTATAAAGAGGTAAAGTTTGTGAGATTGTGAGTTTGTGACGTTGTAGGGAGTAATCTCTGGATCTACTGAACCAATTTAGATGAAATATGGTAATAAGATAGTTTGATACCCTGGAAAGGACTTAAGGGGATGAAAATGGGGATGAAAGTTTGTATGGGAAAACAACCTAGTTTTAGATATATGTATTTACACGTATTATATTATATTTTTTACGTTCACTCGAACTAGATAGTTAATATAATTACACGTCACTTTATCCAGCTTGCATTGTTGAAGTAAGGACAATGCATGACGCTTACATTAATGAGACTACTATTGCTATATAAATAAATTCTTTTTTTATACAATACTAGCGACTCAGCCTCGTTTCGCTCGAGTTCGTCCCTAGGTACGTTTTAACGGTTATTATGGAACAGATAGACTTTATATTATATGATATATAGCCTATAGCCTTCTTCAAAAACGGGCTATCTATTGCAAAAGTTTTTTTCAAATCGGATTAGTAGTTCCTTAGATTACCGCATTCAAACAAACAAACAAACAAACAATATTATTGCATAGACTAGCATTGCCCGCGGCTCCGCCGGCGTCAAATGACCATAAACCAAATAAAATAGCGTTATTGTTTTTTTTAAGATAAGCTATTTTTAATAGTTTTTGCCTTATTTAGTAAGTTACCTTGCTAAAATGTATATAGTTCATCGAGGTTTTATTCTAACCAGTTTTTGCATTTTTTCTCATAATGAGATATTTTCCCGCGGTAAAAAGTATACTATATGTTGACCCAGATAACCAGCTATGATCATACCAAATTTCATCAAAATCCCTACAGTAGTTTTTCTGTGATGCGGTAACAGACAGTCAGACGGACAGAGAGACATACAAAAATTCTAAAAACTGTAGATTCGGCCTCCGTATCGATAATAATATCTATTTCAATAAGATTTTCAAAAAAATATTTTATGTACAGATTTGTATTAGTTAGAATTTTATTATATGTATAGATTAGCGATTCTAAAACCAGATCTTATGTACAACATACAATATTCATTTAATACTATCTTAGATTTACTAAACTATATTTTTGGTTTTATTCCGCGGATTTAATTTGATTTTTGGTTTTCGTCTGTTTTAAAGCAAATGTCTCTACTAAGACCATTATTAACTTTTCATTCAGTTAGACTTTTATACTTGAGATAATTTACGGATTACTTGGTAGCGAGCTTGCAAGTAAAATTCTGCTGATAAGATTCGTCGAGAATGTCAACAATTGAAAATTGAAAGAATCTCAATCTCTTATATATCCAGTTAAGGTAATTTTAATAACGAATAACCCGCATAGAAAATATTCGAAACTAAGTTTCATTAAGTAACTTTCACGTACGAGAAAATCTTAAACAGAATATGTGCTTAACTTATTAATAAAGGTATTTTCAACTAGCGAGCTACTTACGTTTTAAGGTTTAGACATTTTTCAGACATGACATATTTTCCTGCAGTAAAAAGTATCCTATATGTTGACCCGGATAACCAGCTATCGTCATACCAAATTTCATCAAAATCTGTCCAGTGGTTTTCATGTGATGCGTTTCAGACAAACAGACAAAAAATCTAAAAGACTATAAATTCGGCCTCTGTATCGATAAGAATGTCTATATCAATAAGATTTTCCAAAAAATATTTAATGTACAGATTTAACTCAGAATTATATTATATGTACCTATATAAATCCTTTTAATTTCTATTATTAACGTTTAATAGATTACCTAAGGAATTATTTCTTAGTATCTAAAGAGTAATTAGTGTTGTAATGATGATGTGTTGGTGTTTTTCGCTAATTAGCTGGTTTTCGTGTTATATTTTTATCCAGACGTACCTATGTCTGGGTTCAAGCTAACTCATTGTCATCGAAGCGACGCGGCCATTAAACCTTAATAAGAAGAGAAGTTTCGAACTATGAGTACATAATATTGAATGAGCAAAATCTCTATGTTTGTATAGTAAGTTCATAAATATTTATTATATCTACTAGTATTTCCCGCGGCTCCGCCCGCGTTCAGATGAATAAAAACCAAATTCTTAGGTTTCACATATTAGTATACTCTTACATTGCAGTTTTTGTATTTTTTCTATCACCAAACCAAATTTCATTCAAATACCTCCAGTGTTTTTTCTGTGATGCGGTAACAAACAGCCAGACAGAAAGATAGACAGACAAAAATTCTAAAAACTAAAGATTCGGCCTCTGTATCGATAATAATGTCTATCTATAATATAGCCTCATAGTTCTTGATTAAAGCACGATAAACAGACTGACAAGACTTTGGATAACTACTTACATAAAACGAATAACTTATAACTTTGGAAAGCTATGATTTATAATGTTTCGTGTCAATAGCGCTATCTTAATACTTTTGTTTCTACCTTTCCAATAACTCCAGTGCCTTAGCGCGATATCTCCATGTAACTGCTTGACGAGTTGACTTGCTTATATTGGTTTATAATATATTCACAAACTAACAGGAAGGAATAAAGGAATAAATAGGAAAGAATCTTTCTAAAGGAACGAATATTTCGGCACTGGTGGCATATGTAAGCCATCATGTCATTTAACATGTTTTTGCATTCATAGATTTACTAGTGACTCACCCTCGATCCGCTCAGGTTCGTCGTTTTAACGTTTATTATAGATTTTTTAGAGATGAGATATTTTCCCGTAGTAAAAAGTATCCTATATGTTGACCCGGACAACTAGCTATCATCATACCAAATATCATCAAAATCTGTCCAGTGGTTTCTGTTGATACGTTCCCAGACAGATAGACAAAAAATCTAAAAATTATAGATTCGGCCTCTGTATCAATAATAATCACTATTACAATATAATTCCAAAAAAATATTTAATGTACAAATAGTCGAATCTGTTAGAATTTTATTATATTGTAGCACTGCCCGCGACTCCACCCGCGTTCAGATGACCAAAAACCAAATTCTTAGGTTTTACATATTAGTATAAGAGTATACTAACATTACCCGCAGCTCCGCCCGCGTTTTGATGACCAAAAGCCAAATTCTTAGGTTTTACATATTAATTACTCTTACATTGCAGTTTTTATATTTTTTCTCAGAAATGATATTTCCCGCAGTAGAAAGTATCCTATATGTTGACCCGGATAACCAGCTACCATCGTCGGTCGGTTTTTCGGTGATGCGGTAACAAACAGACAGATAGACAGACAAAAATTCTAAAAACTATATATTCGGCCTCTGTATCGATAATAATGGCTATTTTAATAAGATTTTCCAAGAAATATTTAATGTACAGATTCGGCGTAGTTACAATTTTATTATATGTATAGATTAGATGTATATAGAAGTAAAATTATTTTTGACTGACTTCAAAAAAGGAAGACGTAGGTACTCTCGAATTGATGTACATTTTTTGTTACGCAATATACTCGGACCTAATTGTCAAATATAAATAAAACATGATTTTCCTAATGCGCGAGACGATAAAGTAGGCAAGTAATAAAAAAAATCGTATGTACTTTCTTTATATCTCTAAGGTGTTATTAAGTATCATGTAAAAGTATTAACTTAATAAAATTCGTATTATTTCCGTATTTATATTATATAAATGTGAAAGTTTCTGAGTATGGATGTTTGTTACTCTTTCACGTCATAACGGCTGAACGGATCTGGATGAAATTTGGCACAAAGATAGATTATAGTCTGGAAAAACACATAGGCTACTTTATTACCTACTTTATCTCGAAAAAATGTACGGTTCCCGTGGGATAGGTTTGTTTTTGTTTTCCTTGTTTGTTTTGTGTATAATATTTTAAGTCGGTATTTAGTTTTGTTTATCTCATCGTGTCAAGCTTCTTCGTTATTATTTATTGATAGTAAAAATACACTATTTTTTATGCCAACCACATAGTATACGTAATAACTTTGAAGTTTAGTGGAAGGCTGAAGTATAATTTATGGTGTTTCGTGTTTACAATGGGCGACGGTGTTACTTGTGGCACGTAATAGACTTTGCCCCTTGACTTAGCTATTGTCCCCTATGTTGGTAAGTTATGATTATTTGATGATTTGCTTATAAATATGCTTGAAGTAGTTATTTACTAACTTTGGTTTCGCTTTATTTACCCGAATTCTCATTCCGCATTCCTCCACGCGATCACGGCTTCACGATATGTATATCTACATATATATGTATGTACGAGGAGAAGAGTTCATAATGATTATGATATGATTAATAAGTATGATGGAGGAGGATTTAGTTACCTTTTTCTGCTATAAAACCTTATTATTGTTTAAAGTCACTATGTTATTTAGTTTAGTTTTTATTGCTTTTAAATTTAAAGCAGAGACTTCGTCTCGAGTGGGGTCGAGACGCCATCATGACGTTCATTGGAGATATGTTGGTTGATCAGAGTTATGTTTTGATATTGAGTGTGGAAGTATGATCGGTGTGTGAGAACTTACTCCTAAATTAAGTAATTAGAATTACTGTTTCGAGTGTGATTTCCCTCATTAAATTGTATTGAGCATTAATTCTTTATTATTACTGGCAGATGTCGGTAGAATATGGATGACATGAAAAATATATACATATTTTAATTGATGTTTTTGTTAAAAGAATTTTTTTTTGTTAATTTGTATTGTACACTATGGAAGAATCAGGAGAAAGTGACACTTCTCACTGATTCTTGAAAAGTCAGCAAGTGTTGTATTTAAAAAGCTACCTATAGGTTATATGAGGGGGAAGATGCAGTATGTAGAATCGTATATCGTAGAATGTCCTATCTTGTACATCTTTAACCAAATAAAAACAATTATGTGACAAAATGTGGACAATTTTATAAAAACTAATGAAACCTCAAACCATTTTCTCGAAGGTAATCAATGTTCCAACATACATACAACTCATTTTCCGCGACAAATAGAAAACTCGTTGTTAAAGGTTAATTACATTAATTTTCGATAAGACAGCCAATAAACAAACCAAATGATAAACGCTCGGGCGCCAAGATGGAGTCATTTCCGCAGAGCTAAGGTCGATTAGACCGACAGACGCGAACTAAGATTTACGTATTTCGTTAGTGTAAGGTTGCGAAAAACATATACATTTTTAATTTTAGGTTAAATTACGATTAAAATCACACTTGTTTTTAGCTATGTGATTTTTCATACAGATTTGATTTATCTCGATTGTATTCATCCCTTTTTTGAACGCCCTACGGGCGGTGCGGTGCGGTGAGCACGGACTTTCCCTAGAAGTGAAATGAATCAGGCCATAACCACTAATCTGGCCAAGTGCAGGTTGCCGGACTTCATACGTCTTTTGATAACTTACTATGTTTTCTCAGGCACTTAAGTTTCCTCACGAGGTTTTTTCACTGTAAGGCGTTCGTAATCATGTTGAAAATTACTCGCATATGTGCAATGTGCATATCAGAGACGCGTGATCTGAAATTTGAACCCACTTTCTCAACGGACCAATGGACTACCGCTGCTTATCTTATGCTCTTTACGAACACAGTTTTTCCAAAGAAAAAAGTGATGACAACAGTACCTGCCTGTCACGAATTTCTTTTAAAAACCAAAAAAATAAATAAGAAAAATTAAAGAAAAAAGACTGCCTAAATGTATTACAAATAAATTATAATTCATTGATCTATTAATATACTTTGCAAAAAAAACAAAATTATTTTATTTTTTCATTTTCTTGCGAACGCTACTTAGCGAGCTAATTTAATCGGTTGGCTGTGGACGTCAGTTTATCTCCGGAGCCAGTAATCGAAAACAAGTCGAAAACGTCAGACTGCGATCTTTACTTAATGGTGTAGAGTCGAACTAGAAGTTCGTTTAATTAGAATGTTCTTTAAAGGCTTCAATTTTAGTATATTTAAGTTAGTGTTTTGTGGGATATAATTTGATTTATTAATAGGTAGCTCCTTAAGTTACATCACATGTATTTCTATTGCCCCGTTGGCTTATGGTTCGCTTGTAGGAACATCGAGTTTCTGGATTTGAATTCCGAGTTGGACAAAAGGATTATGGTTTAAAAAAAATCAGTAGCTATAATATAAAACCCGATCCTAGCTATTAACTTATCTCTCTGTCTGATGCTCGTTTGTGTTTTTTGTCAAGCAAAAGATAATGGCTTTATCATATATAACAAAATATCGTTTACAAATAGCTGATCTCAAAGAGACTGCCGCTGTTGGGCGGCGGTATGCGGTAAAGGGCTGGTTCTAAGTAAGAGTAAAATTTTAAGTGGACTCTGTATATAAGAGAGAGAATTAAAGGATGGTTTTGGGCGTGGACAGCGGTAATAAAAAGCACGCCTACCTTGCTGGAGTTCTGCGACAGGTCTCAGCTTCAGCGTCAATGAGGATAATGGCAGCGGTTAGATGGCGATGGCGGTGATGGTACTCATGAGGGCACACATCACGAGGCACTCGAACGTTCCATGCAAATTATAACAGGTGCGCACGGGTTTACTATCTGTGTATGATGACCCTTCAAATTACAGGTGTCCATAAAAAAGGAAGCGGGTAGGTATAAAAATTATGTAGTTTTACTATTGGCGCAAATAGTCCGGAAGTGCATACATTTGCTTAGTTTTAAATTAAGTCACTCGAATTACGAAATTATATAGAAAATGCAATATATTTTGTGTTATATTGCGCCAATATTACTTAAAGCATTAAGGGGTCATATAAGACGATTTTCCCATTCATAAAATTATTTCCTAAAGATATATGACGATAGTTAAAATAAAACAAGATAGTGTAAAACAAAAAGTGTATTATAATTTTTTTTTTTGGTAAATGCGTATTACCACCAGACAAACAACCAAAATGTATGATACATACAAAAATATTATGGCATCCACAGTTTAGTTCATTAACTTATAAGTAAAAGCGGAATTCTTAGGACGAAATTAGAAATAAATAATTAATAATAAAAATTAACAAATGTTGCTAGCGCTAATATCTTTTCTTAAACACATTTTTTCACAGAATTTTATTGCTTTACTTTTTGGCGGATTGTATTACTAACTCAAATTTGACAGATAATATACGTAATGTTAAAACAAATTTATTTTATTTTAAATATATTTTTTCACTATATTTTTTTATAAAGTGATACTTAACACTTTCTTTTTCGAATTTTGATTAAAAAATTATATTATTTTATTTTAAATATATTTTTTCACTATATTTTTTTATAAAGTGATACTTAACACTTTCTTTTTCGAATTTTGATTAAAAAAACATTATTAATACACACTAACATTATTAAATTAATTTTGCATAGTTTTAAATAGATTTTTAGCCTTAATTTTAAAACTATTATCTCTGTTTTGGCTCAAATTGGTTTATGAAGTGTAGATATGTCTTTACCTATCCCTTTGATATTAGTTTCTAAGATAAAGCATGTTTTAACTAAAAGCTTTTTTTTTTAAAATATGCATAAAGCTTTTTTACTTTTTACTTCATACTTTCTTATTCTTATCGTAAATACTGTGCAAAAGCAAAGCTTCAATTATATCGATCCAAATTTTCTAATTTTTACACATTCTTAACATTATTAAGTACGTAATCAAGTAAAAACGTAATATTTTCTTAATTCTTCTTATATTCTGTGAAAAAATGTTACAAATTCATGTCTAAATATTTACATTAATAAATTGAATTAGTAATTGGCAGTTATCAGAAGGCACGCGTTCGTAAGGCATTATATTTAAAATTAGGCACTTAAAAGCACAACTTCTAATACTTATTGACAATATTTATTATGATATGACTTATAATTTATCTTAAAATTCTTAAATTTTATTTTCTGGTAAATACTTGCATAACATTCAAACATGTTACTGTTGATTTATTTTAAAAAAAATAAGAAATATTTTGTAAAAAATCTTCATTAAGAATTGATTTTTGATATCCAGTAATACATAAAGCATTTGTTATTTAAAATAACAATTTTATATATTTACCTTCTCAATGAGCAATAAAATAATTGTGCAAGTCGATAGTGTGCGCCAACCCTAACTACAGAACGAAGCCTAATATTGCTTATCTTTTAATGTGATGATAAAACACCAAAGCGACCTACATTCATAATTTAGATATGTTTCATTTAAAACTAGCTATTCTCCTTGGTTTTGTCCGTGTTTAATTTAAATATTTTATATTAATACAAACAGACGAGACAGACCTCTAATATTTATATAGTTGCATTATAAAGGCACTAACTCTTAAACACGCACATATTATGTACATTTATTAATATTGGTCAATCCAAAGCCTACGATATGCCTTCTAAGTTACTATTTACTGACAGTGATTTCAATTAGTGGCGAAACGTTAATTCAAATTAAATAGCTTCGTAATTGAGAAATAATCCTAAATAATATAAATCACATTTTACAACACTCATCCATATATTGTTTTTAGTTACACTTGAAACATAATATTTTCATATCAAAAATCCTCCGCGGGGTTCAAACCCGCACTTAAATATCGTAAATTCATAATATATACAATATTTTTATTGAAATTTTTGATACAACGCTTTCGACCAACCATAGAGTCATATATTTAAGGGCAACTTCGCACGGAAAGATAAATGGCAGTTAGCATAAGTTAGAGACTATTATATATTTCAGATAAATAGTATCGAAAATATTCATTTTTTGTGAATATTAATATAAAATTATTATTTAAAAAAACATGTGTAGCTGCCCTAATACAATGTTACACTTAGTAATTTTTTATATATTTTTTTATTTTTTCTTTCTACGTAAAATGGCGTAAATACTAACGTCATTCACGTTTTATTATCGTGACTAGTTATTTCATATATTTGATCGACCTTAGAACATTTTTCAATTAAAAATGCTTAAAGTTCTTTATATAGACGATATCTCATGAGGCACTTATATTGTTTCTCTATTGATATATACAATTAATTTAAAGGCTTTTTCTGTGCCCCATTAAAAGTTAATGTATAAAATAATCAACCATTAAAAATATTTATGGCCGCACTCTATAACGTCTATTCTCACCACAGATTGTAAATTTTATTTATATTGGAACAATATCAATAACGGATGAGATTCGATTTAAAATCCATTAGAATATCGATTAAAAAGTTTTTTGACTTCAATATCTGTCAATGCTAGTCGAGTTTTGACTAGTGATGTCACTAGCGGCGTCAGTAGAGCCCGAGGTCGTGTCGATATCTGAGGTGGCGTTGACGTCAGAGGTGGCGTGTACGTCAGAATCGGCGTCAACGTCAGAGGTGGCGTCAACGTCAGACGTGACGTCACTGACGAGGCCGAGGTCGGTAGTTGGATATCAAAGATGTTCGTCGCGACCGTTTAAGGGTTGTCGCTCGGTGTGGTCGGAGGGGCGGTTACGCTTGAAGAAGCCACACTGCAAAATTAATAATAAAAGTTAAGTTATTGTTAAAATATTAAGTATAAAGCGTTTTTTTTTCAATGCATCATAATATGTCATCTAGATATATGATCGATTTGTTAATTTAATAAATCTCTAAATTCTAATAGGTATATCTTTTTAATCCAGTAGGTAATTTTAGTCAATATAATCAATAATTATGAATTATATGTGTATTAGGCCTACAAAATTTTATTACCAAAAAAAACAAAACAAATCCGGATTGAAAAGAAATCCGTGGCGACGATAATACTATATCGTATTGAAATATTTAATGTTAATGTAAGTAAATATCAACCCACCTTATATAAAGCGAAGATAAGCAAGAGTAGCAATAAAGCGCCAACGACCGCTGCAAGGATGATGACCCACAGCGGTATGGCGCCGCTCTCCAGCGCCTCCAGCTGCGGCGTGACGAGCGTCACCGCCTCCGCCACGTGCCAGCCGCGCTCCGCAGGGCGCCCCACCATCGGCAGCCGCGACACGCGCGTCGCCGTCAGCGACGACAGCTTCACTGCGCGCTCTTGAGAGATCTGTGAGCATGTGTAAATAAACGTTTAATTTGCTTTTCCTGTTTCTTTCTTTACATTATAAAAATAAGCCAATTTTAAGCTCATTATTGCTGTACTTTACTAGCACGCCTAAAGATTATAAGCTAAGAATAAAACAAAAAGTTCATCAGAATACTCTTCATTGTACAGACGGCAGAAAACACACAGAGGATCAATCTCTCTCCGAAAGCTTAAAGGTTCTTGATCATCTGGGATTGAGGGATCATTAACACTGCCTCTATTAAGACACTCCAAAAGATCACGAATCTGAGCTTTATGAAGTTAAGTACTGCTATGTTTTTTAAGCATTCTCGTATTTTTAACAAGCCATTATGGATTTTTTCTCCAGATGATACCTACATTAGACGTCACTCGATATATCGATTTCAAGATCCCACTCTTACAAATCTCCTTATAGGCAAAATAGAACATGTTATATATAAATACTTAATTAATTTAAATAGTAACAAAAATTATAACGTAGCTCACCTCATTAAGTACAGAAGCATTGATGCGCGAGCGCAGCGCGACCCACACTTCCTGCCCGCGCACGAGGCGGCCGGTGCGGCATCGCACCACCTCGCATTTGTACTTCTCTTCGCATTTCTCTAGCATTTCCTTTAATTGAGGGTCCACCTGTTGATGTAATTGGTATATATAATATTATATTTATATCATGTTAGGTTGTATAACAATATAACGTAAAAATATTTTAAGTTAATATAATAAATAAATACCACATTTTATCAAATTTAACATCAATGTTACTAAGATCAAGATTTTAAGTTAAAAAATTAAAGCGGTTTTAAAAGTAAAGGAAATCTTTCTAATCAATATTTTACCTCATCTTGACGACGCCGCCTAGTGCTGTCACGTCTTTGTTGCGAAGTTGAACTAAAACTGCCGCCTCCCGACGAATAAGATCTGTGGCCACCTGTCAAAATTAATATGTAAATTAGTACCTATTGACTCCAGCCAAGCTAAACTAACGTCATCAATAATACTCTGCAATATATTACCTGATTGTGAAGAGTATGAGTAGGAAGTACCACTGCCGCCACCATAAGATGCAGATGCACCTCCTTGGTAAGCTCCGCCTTGTTGCATTCCACTTTGATAGCCACCACTATGGAAACCACCATTTTGCTGACCACTCTGGAAGCCTTGACCTTGACTTCCACTATGAACTCCAGACCCTTGACTATTGGTCACATCAGCAATTCCATATTTAAATTCATTATTAGAATTCTGCGCAGCATAAACCCCAAAACCTTCTAATCTATCTTCTTCCTCATCACCAACAACGGTAACACTTGGTCCACCTCTGAATGTATTGGAACCAGCGTTCATGATATCTGGATTGATAGTCTCCGTCGTTCCCCATGACCCATGGATAAAGCCGCCTTGTCCTACAGAATTTGACCCTGAACCGTAATTTTGTTGGATACCACCTTGGTTGTTGAGATAGCTGAAAAATAAGATCCATAATTAATTTGTTCATTTTTTCTAAGTAAGTAATGCAATATAATAACATAAAATATTGTTTTTTAAGCGTTCATCTTTTGAATTTATAAATACTTACGCATTAAAGGAACTGCCAGCTTCGCCTTCATGTCCAAGTGAACCATATTCAGTACTTGTTTCAGTCTGAGATATAATATTATGATTTGAGTCATAAACAATAGTCCTATTCTTAACTCGAACGATGCGACCATCTTGATTGCCTTCAAAACCGCCCACACCACCTTGAACGATAACAGTTTGACCACCGTAACCTTGGCCAGTTTGGACATGACCTTGGCCTTGATAACCACTTTGACTATATCCTTGGCCACTTTGACCATACCCGCTTTGACTTCCTTGAGCATGACCACTTTGACCATAGCTACTTTGACCATTTTGTGTGAAAGTAACTTGACCCCCTTGGGTAGAACCTTGAGCGAAACCACGGTTTGAACCTTGGTTTGATGATGCCAACGCTGCAAGATTTCTTCTGATAGCTTCCTGTTGTTCCACTGTTAACCCTTCTTCACCACTAGACCAAGTTCGGTTATAAGTGTACACGGTACCAGATCCCTGACCGTCAGCAACTTGGCCTGTACCGTATTGGCCACCAGAAACTTGACTACCATATCCTCCTCCGCTAACATGGGTTCCGTATTGTCCATTGGAGACTTGACCACCACTTGCCTGATTGGTGTTATACTGTCCACCAGCTACTTGACCACCACTACTTTGACTTGTACTACCACTGACATGACTTGTGCTGAACTGACCGCCAGCTACTTGACTACCACCAACGTAACTACTGCCAAATTGTCTGTTACTTTCTTGGCTTCCACTAATCTGTCCACCACTAGATTGGCCAGATCCATAAACACCACCAGAGCCTCGGCCGTACTGACCTCCACTTGCTTGACCGTATTGTCCTCCACCCATTTGACCACCGCCAGATTGAACATTTACTTGACCATTATCCGCATACTTTTCTTCCCAATAATCTGTAACAAGAATAACTAATAATATTGCATCTATAAATTCACCTTACAATACGTGAGTATTTAAAACTAAATATTCAAGGCGCGTAAAATATTTTTAAACCTTTAAATTTGGAATTTTCGTAAAGTCCAGTCATTGATAAAATAACTAAATTTGAAAATATACTCTTAGTATTAAGATTAATCTATTTAATAGTACACCTTTGACAACACGTGTGGCTCAGTTTGTAGTGACCCAATTTATTGTGCGAGCAGTCGCGGGTCTTAGTCCCGCTGAGGGGCATTCATTTGTGTGATGAGCACGAATGTTGTACTCCAGTCATGAATGTTTATATTTATAATATGTATGTATTTTAAGCTATATATGTGTACTATCTGGTCTCCATAACATAATAATAGCTTACCATGGAACCCGATGGTGCAGTGTGTTAATGGTCCAACATATTTATGTTTATACCCATTATTTATATGTTCAACATGTATAATTTATATAAAAATAACTGTTCAATTTTTCACCTATTTTAAGGAATAAGAACTTACGTTGGCCATAATATCCTCCGCCTCCTCCTACTTGGGATGCTGTGTAGAGATCGCTACTCTTCAATGCTGAAAAATATATTATAGGTTCATCAAAATCAAATACATACATCACTTCCGATATTATTAATCGAATAAACCACAACAAATGTAAGATCCAATAAATATAAAATAAACATTGCATTTTGAATATATTATAATATAATTTAATAATATCATCCTCGTACAAATTAATGCATGTCAATTAATATTATTTACATTAGCTATATATGTACACAAAATATACTGTATTGTGTGTATGTGTGGGTGTATTTATGTAGTGTAATGTTTATAAATACCCTCTCTCTGTATAAGTATATTCCTTTAATATCATAATAAGTCTCGGCAATTTACGACCACTGCATTTTTTGACAGAAAATATTAAAATCTGTGTCGTGACTCCGGACTCGAACTTTAGACCAAATGGACTTTTGCCGATAGCATTCACTACGCCTGATTATCAAGTCAAACAACCAAGTATACAAATTCAAAATTTCGTCTATTTTACCAATAATTTAAGCAAAACCAACCTTCTTTTTCCTTTGAAAGTAAGAATGAGTAAGGATTCTGCACGAAGAGGCTCTCCGGGTTGACATGCCGCGCGACGTCGCACACCATGTCGCCGAGCCACTGCGGCTGCACCAGCATGTACATCAGGTTTTCCCCTGAAAATGTTTATGTAATATAATTATTCTTATATATTAAGTAATTGATAATTTATCATTTTAAATAAAACTATCTTTGCGGACGTATTTTGATTTTTGGTTCTCGACATTTCGAATGCTTTACAGTAATCATGGTCACGGGAAAACTAAGGTTTTAGATGTTTCAAAGGCATTATTTAGTTGTTACAGACAGCCTAACCAAAATAACAAAATGAATTCAACAAATTTAAAATTGCCGTAAAGTACATAATATTAATTGTTAATTTTAATTTTAAACATTTTTATAGTTTTATTTAAAATATCAAATAATAATTTATTATCAAAAATTGCTTATTTGGTATATCTGACAATCTGCTTCAAATATAATAATGATTAGTATTTTACTGCTTCAAATCTGTTAAATTCTATTAAAATTGCAGTTCACTAAAATAGATTCTCTTATGATTTTATTTCATTAAAAATATTTTTTTCTAAAATATAAAATATGAGCTGATATCTCACCAGTCAGAGTTTGATATGGCCACATTATGTATAGTTCAGCTTCTTCTACGGTGAAAGGTCCTTCGTTCTTTATATTGTACTTGTGGATAACTTGCGGTCCGAGCTTTGTGTCGTCTTTGAGGTTTTGAGCATCGTAGAGAGATGCATTGTAATGGAGTTCTGGTGGATCTGATGTTCTATAAAACAATTTTTTAGTTATATTAAAATTAATACCTCAATTTTCAATCCTTTTTTTCCTTCTATATAAGATAGTGATAAAGTAGTAGGTAAAAAGTAAAAACGAATAATAAAATAATTACGACTCCATGTAAAGTATGTAAATGCTACATAAAGTTTAAAAAATATAATAATTTAATCGACAATAGTGTCAATTTTATATATGGATTTTAGAATTATAAGAGACTAGCATTGCCTGCGGCTCCGCCCGCGTTCAGATGACCAAAAACCAAATTCTTAGGTTTTACATATTAGTATACTCTTACATTGCAGTTTTTATATTTTTTCTGAGAAATGAGACATTTTCCCGCAATAAAAAGTATTCTATAAGTTGACCCGGATAACCAGTTACAATCATACCAAATTTCATCAAAATCCCCCCAGTGGTTTTTCCGTGATGCGGTAACAGACAGACAGACAGACAAAAATTCTAAAAACTATAAATTCTGCTTCTGTATCGATAATAATGTCTATTTCAATAATATTTTCCAAAAAATATTTAATGTACAGATTCGGTTTAGTTACAATTTTATTATATGTATAGATTAAAATTTGATTTTTAATCACCAATCTTACCCAATAATAGACAGTACGGCTTTCACCACCACGCCGATACCCAAGTGCCGCTTGTTGTCGAACTGAGTGCCTTGCTCGGGGTTGGTGGAGTTCACTTCCATGTCGAAGTCGAGGGTCGTGACGCGAGCGTCCACTTCCACGATCACCCTGAAGTTTATCTGTATTAAAAGAATATATGTTCATTATTATAAAAATATCAAGTTTATTAATTCCATTAATATTATAAATGCGAAGGTTCGGGTGGATGGATGTTTGTTACTCAATCACGCCGGAACGACTAAATGATCTGGATGAAATTTGGCACCGACATAGATTATAGTTTGGAATAGCACATAGGTTACTTTTTATCCCGGAGAAATGTACGGTTCCCGATCCGATAAATCTATCCCAGATTTATTTTTGTTTTTATACAGATAACCCGAGTAAAGCGAGGGTGAGTGGCTAGCGATGAAATATTATTATAATGCTATTGCACATGCAGTGGATTTAAACATATAATCAAAGATATATCCAAATTGAGAAGTAGGTATTGCATGACGCCAATTTTTCCTAAACCTTTTAAAAATCCAAGTCACTTTTACACTTATTTATTATAATATATACTTACATTTTGTCCACTGGCCAAAGGATTTCCCAAATCGCATTTCAAAGTACTATTTCCACTGGATCCTTTGTTCTTAATAGAGCAGTAGATCGGAGTTACGTCCGCATTTGCTTTATCCAACCTCTCCATCTTAGCGTAAGTGACTCCGGCGGGTATTTGTAGATAGTACCCGGCTTCGAATGCGTCCTCTCCGGAGTTTTCAACTTTGACATCAATGTGAACATTTTCGCCTGATCCCAGAACATAGTTTACAGTTGGTCTGCAAAAGAAGTGAGTTTTTAAATGACTTTCACAACATAATATTCATAGACGAAGTAACTTAAACCGCTTTCGCTTCCGCTTTTTTTCTTATTATCTAATAGCAGAACCCGCTTCAACTTCGCACAAAAAAAACTCTTCTTTCTCTTACCGTTCCAATAATATATTGGAAGTCTGCCCGAGCATGATGATATAATGTAGCCTATAGGTACCCTTCCTAAATAAACGGGCTATCTAATACACAAACAAACTAATAAACAAATTCGATATATCAAACTCTGCAAAGGGCAACATTGTTACTGCGTATTAAGATAACAATTTGAAAATATTTCAAATGGGCTAGGTGTACTGAGTGACAATTTTTTTCTAGCTGGCATAAGTGACATTCTTTGTCGTATAAACTTAATAAAAAAAATAATTCTATCTTTTTCTCCATTGCTGCGAAAAATAAGGACAAACAAATAACCGAATTCACATTTACAATTTCAACAGAAATGTTTACTTACGTAGTAACAAACATCTTAAGGTCGGGTATGCACACGTTATCGGGCCCACAGTTCTTCTGTATGTTGAGAGAGTCGGTGCGTTCGATGCTGCGCGTGCGGTCGAGCACGGGCGGCACGGCGGCGCCCGACGCCTGCTCTGTCAGCTCGTACGTCATCTTCACTTCTATTGGGGTTAACTTGTCGCGGATTTCGTCCTGTGGTATAAAATATAATAATAATATATATATGTACAATTAAAATTTAATTAATCGTCAGGTTTAATTATTGTAATAATTTCGGAGTTCGGAGTAAATTGTATATGTACAATTATTATCAATATTAGATATTACTGGCAGAAACCGCGGCTACGCTCGCGTTCAATCTACACAAAAAACTCTTTGGTCTTATGTTATACAATATAGTTATTATTTATATAATATTGTTCATAGAAAATACTAAAATCACAATTAAAAAATGAGGTGGGGCAGAAGGGTGAAAAAAGCTTTACGACCTATTCTCATACCTACTAAATATACAAAACAGAAATTATTAAAATCGGTCGAGCCGTTTCGGAGGAGTGCAACCACAAACACCACACGAACACACATACGAGATATTTATATATTAGATTAATAAATAAGAAGATTCAGGATTCTTTATAAAATTAGTGCAACTTACATCAAGATACACTTCAATTTCTTTGCACTCCTGCTGTCCTTGAGTAAGCAATATGTGAGTTTTGTAAACTGTCTTTCTCGATTCCATTAGGAACAGGCGTTTGCTGCTCTTCTGTCGGGAGTCTAAGTCGAGGGTTACTTCGAAATCTATAAATAATAAAGAAAATATTAACATACAGGTAATAATATTAAAAGTATTTGTGGTAATTTCAAGCCAAAAAATACATATCTTGAAAAGATTCAATTGTAAACCGATTTTTATGATTTTTTAATGAATAAGAATAAAAATGAAATAATAAAACATTCAATTCGTATGGTGAGTTCAATTATTTATTTTAAAATGTGTTTATTTTCTATTTTAAATGATTTCAAAATAGCTGTCTGTACCTTTTTGTCAAGCCATTATAGTAATAAAAGTAAATATAACTAATTCTATACAGTCGTTCTAAGTTAGTTCTTTTAGGTCTTTGAAAAGAACCGATAAAAATATATAATTCTATCAAAACGGATATAACGTATATCTACGTATTGATATTAAACACTATGATTGCCCTTAAAAAACTTACATCTAACACATTTTCTAACAGCTACATGCGGTAAAGTGCGATGATAGTTTGTGAAATCTAACACTGAATTACTATGAGTGGTTTATTTACATATGTATGATAATCTTATTATTAATAAAATTATTAATAATAAAATCGTGTATAATTTTGTTTTTTTTAATGCCAATCTTTCTCTACTTCAACCACTCACCGAAAAAGCAAATATATCCTTCCGCTTGGAAAAAAGAAGACACCATTGTAACAATTCAAGAAAAAAAAACCTAGCTTGTTTAGTATATTTAAAATAAATAAGCAAATTTTTCATAGAAATAAAATTCCTTGAAAATACCTAATTTATAAACAATCCTTAAAACCATAAATAATTTTATATATTTTGTTTTGTTATTTAAATGTGTATGTATTTAACTAATTCTAAGGACTTTATACATTTGAGCAGTGGTAACCCAGTGGTAACGCGTTCGCTTGGGAAACCGAGTGAAGTGGGTTCAAGTCCTCACACCTCTTGCACGGATCTCACACCTCTGATATTTTCATGTGCGAATCATTTCCAATATGATTACCACTCGTTTTACGGTGAAGGAAAACATCGCGTGGAAACCTGCATGTCTGAGAGAACCTAGCAATTTTCAAAAGATATGAAGTCCGCTAACCCGCACTTAGCCATCTCCCTCGTACTAAAGAGAGGCCCGCGCTCAGTGGGATGTTATAAAAAGACTAAATGAAAAGATTTTAAAAACTCCAAGGACTTTCTCTAGTTAAATTCGTGATTGCTTTAGTAGCACATATAGATGGATATTTTTATGCCACTTACTTATTTGTTGATCAACATTAACACCGTCATACGTGAGGCAGAACATCAGCTGCGCGCACGCCACCTGCGTGCCGTTCGCGAGGGTGCATCTCTTCTCATCCAGCGATATGAGTTTGCTCTCTCCCATAAATTTGACGTCAGCCATCACTTTAACTACTGGGCGAGATCTATGAACGTAAAGAAAAAATTGTTACTATAAATATTTTGTTTTCTAAAACTTCTCACAAACATTTAAAAAATATGACCCTTTTTGCATGTTTTAAAAAGAGGGTATTTCGTAATAAAATTAAATTTACGGAAAAATGAATATCATAATTACAGTAAATAAAAAATAGTGATTAACGAAAGACTAAAGGTACAAACGCAATTTAAGATTTTTACTTCTTTTTGTATTGTTGCAATAAACAGACTATGATACCAGAAAGTCTACTAATAATTACCAAATTAAAAAATAAACTTACTTCAAAAACACAACACTATCAGATTTGTAAGCGCCGACAGCTAAGTCCGTGTAGTTATTGTTGTCCAAATCCACGCCTCCAGAGAGTGAAAATCCGAAGGTAGTGAGAATCGGACTGATCTCTTCAGCAGTTATCGCTTGCGAGTACTTCTCTCCGATACCGAGCTCACTGCCGTGATAGATGTAGACTACACCACGGCCGTTCTCACCGCCGTACGGCGCACCCACGGCTACATCTGGATTTTTTTATAGTACTTTAACTACAAATACGTATTATTATTACATAAAAGGATGATTTTATTTCTCAAGAGAATAAGTTTAGCTTACGAAGTAGGATATATTATTTGATTTAATTTTAAATGGTTAATTTACCAAGTTATTTTCTTCTTCATTAGTATACTAAAACCATCCTAGTGTTAAAATATGTGTATTTCTATATGTCTATTATGTGATTATTTTACTATTTTATAATATAAAATTATCTTTTCGGATTTTTTTGGGCATTTATTTTGATTTTTGGTTCCCGACATTTATGATATTATTATTATATTTCTATTATACATGCAATATCATTACAATACATACCTCCAAATCCGTCATAATTGATATCACCAAGCGATGTTATGGCTAAACCGAATCTACCTCTAGATACTTCTCCAGTTCTCGCGTGATTCTTCGAGAAAGCCTGCAAAGATTTTAAGTTTTTATAAAAAAAATGGGGAAAATAAAATCTTATCTATACTTTTAAACGAAAAAAGATTCACGGACCTAAAAATCAATTAAACACTAACTAATCTCACCTTCACAGTTGAATTTTTTTCTTGAAATTTGTATGGACAGAATATTCATAGGTCTATAAAGTAGTAATAAAATATCACCATATCTCCTTACCCTATTCAGACCCTGATAGATAACATAAATTCTGCCATGCTCGTAGCCATCGCTCTTCGGTTTGGTGAACATGGGGGCACCAACAATGATATCATCAGTACCATCTCCATCAATGTCTCCACTTGCCAGACTGTAGCCGAAGTAGGCACCAATTTGGGAACCACTAATGTTCTTTATATTTTCTAGCTCCCATGTATATAGAACCACCTAAAAGATATAATAATGTAGTTAAACCTTAAAGTATGATATTTATAGCGGTAAATTTCATTGTTAAAATATCATATATTTAGAAATTATATGGTGAAATACAAATCATATGAAAGATTTGTGACAAATTATATTCTTTATTGCACTTAAAATATGATACAGAAAAAAAAATAACAAAGTAAACATAGTTCACAAAGGTGGACTTATCTCTAAAAGAGATCTCTTCCAGTCAACCCTGGTTGTGGAAGAAGATATCAGCGGGCAATATAGTGCAAAAAAAAAAAAACTAAATATATACTAGAAATAAAGGTAATAATAACCACTTATACATACATACATACATACATACATATATACATATATATATACAAAAATATATAATACCTGATGTAAAGACTACTTATACATACAAACATATATACATATACATAGTTAATATATAAAATATGAAAATGGAGAAAGGTACTGATTGATATTGTCTACATTTGTGAGAATAAATAATTTTTTAATTTACATTTAAAAACATGAATAGATTAGATTAGACCTAGAGATAATTTTTTAAAATAAGGAATTAATATATTTAATGCTAAACTAGACAACTTTATAGGGTCAAAAATTGATAGTAAACAAGAAATCACTAAAAAATTACCAGTCCTCGCAAGTCAGATCCTCTAGGCACACCTACAGCTACACTTTGAATACCCTGGCCAGCGAAATCACCGACCGTCACAGAATATCCCATATACGAGTCATCGTACTTAGGAGTCGCCTCAGGCGTTGATAGTAATACTGGTCTGGAGTTTAACGTTTGTACTTTAAGTTGACCTAAAATGAGAATCAAACATTAGAAACCATTTCTCGTTTTTCTTTTTTATCCTCAAATCTACATATTGATAGCAACTCTTCCATCAAAAGGTATATTAAATTAGATAATCAACAAATTACGGTATAAAGAAAGGATTAAGCTAATATGTGGATTTTAGGATTACTTATAATAATAACTGACAAGCTTCATTTTTTGTTTCACTATAGTTTAGGTACGCGGCAGTGCAACCGCCAAGTTCAGCGTTACAACAAGCATACGAACGATCATTCAATGGGAATATTTATACAACGCATCTGAGCCATGACGATGAAAAGACCAAGATTTTCTTGTGTCCACTAACAAATATTACAAAAATACGTTAAAAACATCAAAGCTGAAGTTAAATAGCATTGTTAGTAGACACATGTTATAAATTATTTATAATATTATCATGTGCCTTAAATTTTACATCAATGATCATGATTTTTCAAAGCACCTGCGGCTAACATTAATAACCTATCTTCCGATTGTTTTGCCTATCAGATATAGAAAGTTGAAGTAACCGCTAATTTCTGTCAAATTTCTATCACTGGTAGGGGTGATAATCAAAAAATAGATTATTAAATTAAATCGTTCAAAAATAGAATTATAAGTAGAGTCGTATACCAAGTTACACATTATTTAATACTAATAAGTAATATGAGGTATTATAACTATTTGTGTGTGATTTCCTTACAATGTTTAGTTATCTTTTTGAGTTAGCTATTGTAGAAAGTCATTTTCTGTAAACCAGCAAAATATGAAACTTGATATAAAACTCTTAAAATGCATGATATTCATTGAATGTAGTGATTATTTACGTTCATTATGAAAACAATAATAAAACATTTTCTTGCCAATATTTTACACTCTATAAAATGTCAATTTTATAAAAAAACACTTTTGACACTTATATGTAATGTACACATAAAATCACACCTTAATTAAAAGGGATTTCCGAGTATGTTAAGAACCACCAAATTGTTTAAGCGACCAAATTAATTTTGAAGCCAATGGGGTGAACTTTAACGTATTTAATTAGTTTAAAAAGCATTGGGCGTTTATTTGAAGCGTTAATAGAAACCTCTTAATCCCTTTTATAAGTAATTTCTCATCCGATCTTACACCTGCCCGGATTATAATTATTTTGGAGGTCTTGCAATTTTATTAGTCGAATATACTTCATTATTACTATTTTTTTGTTTCTGTACATAATTTTATATTGAAAAATGTGCATCCGAAAGAGAATGTAATAGGAACATGATGAAATAGGATATAATGTACAGATCAGATTTGAATGAATTTATAAGATTATTCTCGTGCTTTGAGTTAGCACAACGACATAAAATATGGATTGCGAAACATTCATGAAAATCTGAATTTTAATTTTCGTGCTAGGACGTCTAATTCTAATCTATGAAACAGGGAATCTATAGATACGACAGATATGACATGAGAAGCTAATGACTTATCTACTCATACTGCTGATGTGCGCATCCATTTGGTGACTATCAGCAAATATAAATGAGCATTGAAGTCCTATTAATTCTTATTTAGATCTCGAATTTAACTCACTATTACATCAATGACGAGAACTTGGTAGGTATTTTTGCTTAGTTAGTTTTTTAAAATTATCTTTTGAAATACAATTAAAAAATCTTTGTCATTCTTTATAATTAAAAATATATATTTACTAAAATATTATAGTACACAACCATTTGATTCAGACTGGGATATTTTGAAAAGGCCATATAAAATGTAAGAATTTTGACTTTTTGTTATTAGGTATATTCAATTGTTCTCGATCGGACTAAATAAGAATTAAACATCTTCCATGTGACTGTCTAGTGTTTAGCCCTTATATTTGTAGGATTATGCTTCAAAGCCTAGGTTATCTGGTTAAGAGTTACGAGGGCAATCTGGCGATACGTTTGTTTTTACCTTCCTTCGGCATATAGTGGTTGAACCTTGCGCTAGGGTCTATCGAAAATGTTCGCCCTGTGGATTGTTATTAAATATTGAGAATTTTACACTAACATGACGTAACGTTCACATTATATTATTTGCTAAAGAAATAACACTTTCTATAACAAATACAATTATACAATTTTCAAAATACAGGATATTTATTAAATACAATTTTTCTTGTATCTTTAGATACTAATAATATTACTTAAATTCATAATTTTCTTTGCAACTAACCTTGCCAGTAGAAGCTGCCCGGTGCTCCCATAAATAATCTTTGTCCATCCTGAAATCATAAAATATCATTAATATTAGAAAAGAAAAATATAAATTAGTGGCCGAACTGTAAAAAATCCTCTAAACAGGTGGGTTTCATGCAAACTTTCATCCCATATTTTACTCCCTTATGGGATGAATTTCGAAAAATGCTAAAACACGTATTTATTTAATTATATTGAAGAGCATTAATTCTAAGTTTCAAGCTATTCTGATTATAAATATTTTTTTCGGTTGTATTATATTGTGTTTTCCTGTGGAAATGACATAATCTCCCGCGGTAAAAAGTAGCCTATGTCACTCTCCAGCCCTCCAACCATTCCATTCAACAAAAAATTACTGATGTACATACAAATCCGTCACTGTGTTTCGACGTGAAAGAAGGACGAACAAACAAACACACTTTCACATTTATAATATTAGTATGGATTTACTAGGAATCTTTATGATACTGATATACTATACCTATCAAGAATAATAATTTATTTTAAAATAATATAAAAAATAACCATAATTTGTACTGGGAGATTAGAAGAGGTATTCCTACTACAAGCACTTATCGACAAATAGAAAGTTAAACACTTTGTATAGAAATGATAATAGCAATATAATATTTTTTAAGATTTCTATTCGATAACTAGTGTAGAAAAGCGACAATGCATACATTTCCTTAGTTTACTAAATCGTTAACGATTACAGATAGTCAACTTGGCTAACTTGGCCCTCTGGACAAAAATGTTGCCATCGAAAAAAAAGCGTAAGAAAAGCCTTTAACCAGTATTTAATTTTAATAACACATTAAAAATTATAATATTAATTTAAAACTAAAATAGATTGGACTCTACAACATAATTCCTAAAATAGAATATTATATTTATCTATTATTAACAAGTTTTATAATAACAACTGTACATCGATGCCTGTACTTAAAAGTTTATACCCGCACTCTATTAAAATATTTTAAAAGAGATAGTGTGCTACTACGTACTTATTCTTATCGTAATTTAAGGGGTGGTTACAGCTATAATTATTTTTGTCGAGATAAAATTGATTTGTATATGTGTGAAGCGCACTTATACTAGCTTCCTTTGAATTCTTTCAGAGTGCATGATAATTTAAGTGGATATATGTAAATGTTAAGTGTAGAGAAGACATTAACAGCATCAATCCTATTAGATGTAGAGCTAAAAACTAAGGGAGCTAAAAAACTAAGGCTTTTAACTCTCATAGTTTACAATGTTTTGTAAGTGAATATTTTTAAACATTTAAAAAAATATAAAGTTTCATTTAGATACAAAACAGCTAGTGTTAAGACTAGCAGATATAAACTTATAGAAAGCTAGCGACTAGCCCTCGAGTTTGTCCCTAGGTACGTTTTAACTGTTAGTATGGAATAAATAGATTATACGTATATACCTAGATATAGAAAAGTAGATAAGTATATGCTTAAAATAATATGCATTGCTTGGAAAATGATTTTTACCTCCTTAAGGGAGGTAATTTCTGGGATTTAAAATTATCCTCTTACCTTCCCAGGGTCTTAAACTATCTCCAAATTTCATCTAAATCGGTTCAGCGGATTAAACGTTAAAAAGTAACAGACAGACAGACTTTCGCATTTATTATATGTAATAGTATGGATTATAAAAGATATAGTTTTTAGCTATAAAATTTAAAATTGTTTAGCAATAATTCCATTAATATCTTACAAAATGAACTCATCGTACGCTCGTCAAGCCATTAGCTTATCGGACAATATGCAGACGCACCCAAGTCGTGTGAACGCGAGATAGTTGCAGCACAAAAACTGTACTGTTAACATATGTAATGATTTGTTACTCGCCTCTTGAGATACCATAAGTTTTGAGACGAAAATTAGAATTCTTTTCTGATAATATTATAATTTTCATCGTTGTTTAGATGTTACTGCTTATATAAATTTAAATTAACAGATAATATATAAATCTACTGACTTTTGAAATTTTAACGAATGGATAGAGCTTTTTGTAGAAATATTTGTTTCGACCGTATTTTTATGATTACAGAGAATTTTCAAATTAATAGTTTATACAAGTTTGATCCCAAATTCATATGAATATATAAATATGGATGAAAAAATTCCATCACCAAGGGTGAAATACTTATTTTTAAAATGAGTCAAAAAAAATATTAACCACTATTCGATCCACAATTGTAGCATAGCCAAATGTGCTTTGTTGTGCATTTTGTTTAGTAAGAACCTCGTAATTTTAAAATAATTAGTATGAAAAATATGTTAAATATCATGTTTCAAGTATTATTAATTCAAAAAATTCATTACAGAAAACGTGTAGTAGTAGTTTCCAGGGTCTCAAACTATCTTTTTACCAAATTTCATCTAAATCGGTTTAGTTGTTTCGGAGCTTATTCGATACAAACAAACAACGAAACAAACAAAAAATCTTTCCTCTTTATAATATTATTATAGATGAATTAAGCACGATATTCTTTATTGATATAATAATAGGAAAATGTGAAGGTACTTTTAAATACACGATGGTATGGGAGCAGCATGTGCGGGCGCCTGCTGGCCGATAAATAAATATTCGCGTACGCCGCGTCACGCCATATAAAGAGCGACAAGCTCTGCGCGGGCGCACGCCTTCTTTCGGCGCTGTCACGTGGGGGCAGAATGTCAAATCGAAGTTTTATGGAGTTGAGTTTCGCAACTTTTTATACATAATGAGACGTAAAGTTGTAAGTTGTTGGAGTGAATTGATTTGGACAATTATAAACGCTGGTAGTATTCTTATCGTATTATATCTTTATTAAGTATGTATTTATATGTTAAACTGCCTCGGTGGTGTAGTGCCTGCATGTACAGCTGCACACCCGGAGGTCCTGGGTTCAAGTCCCGGGTCGGGCCAAAGTTTAGTTATTGAGTCTTTCTGTATAGTAAGTCTCAGTAACAGCCCGGAGTTGGGAAGTTGGCGGTGTTTCACCCCCGTGCCTCGGAGAGCACGTAAAGCCGTCGGTCCTGCGCCTTAACTCTCACCGGTCGTGTCGAGCAGTCATCCCACCGGAGTATGAGAGTGATAGGAATAGAGAGTGCACGTTGTGTCTGCGCGTACACTTGAGCACTATATTATCTCCTGCGCAGTTGGCTAGTCTCAATGAGATTGGCCGCCGTAGCCGGAATCGGCTAGGAGGAGAACATCATTTATATGTTATTATTAACCCTTTCTTTACCCTCAATGTCGTAGTACGTATGCCTAAATTTAAGTCACCATGTTTTCTGCGCTTGGGTTACGTGTGATAGAAATTATACGTAGTACGTAGATATCCAGTCTTGCTATTAACAAATTATAAGACCCACTTTGACCTTTTCTGGTAATATCCAGTAAATATAGTATGAAACGAAACAAAAGTTAGGTATAATAAACACGTGTTAAATAGTTTTTTAAGTTTTAAAATTAATATAATGTGTTAGTTTTTAAGGTATATATATTACAGCTGTTTACATATTTAAGTTCTTTTTGTAAATATTGCCTGAAAATAAATGAGGAAGTAAATAAAATTATATGCAGTTTAAAACAGACAAATGCTAGTCAAATTCGTCAACGCGTAACTTAGTGGGCGGGAAGATATCCTGCCCTCCCATGAAAAATTGTAGAACGTATGGCGCCTTAAGCTGCATCCTTATAAATAAAACAACAAGTATTCACTTGCAACTAAAATAATTCATAGAACACGTTAAACTCAACAGGTTACCGCGAATAATTGAATATTCCATTAGCCCATAAATATTGGCAGCATTTAAAACGCCATAACTCACCGTAGGGTCGCAGTTAACAAAAACTCTACAATTGTTAAATGCAGGCATGAATATTCATATAAAAGGTGCAGTTTTAACCAGTGATTTCTAATCAGACAGCAGAAATAATGTCCTATGTCCTTCCCAGTGTTTCAAACTATCTTCTTACCAAATTTCATCTAAATCAGTCCAGTAGTTTTTGAGTTTATTCGTTACAAACATACAAAAATACAAATCTTTACTCTTTATAATATTAAGTGTAGATTATCTTTCATATTACTATACTGGTCTTTAATACACCAAAAGGAATTACTTTTAACTTACACAACACACAGACTTCCAATCTAATAACGAGTTTAATAGCTATGTAGCTGGTGTGTCAGATCGAAAATATCCCAAATTCCAAAGACTCAAAAGAATTTACATTACATTGTTACGAACCAACCCAAATACACATACACCCCCAAATATGTTTATCGTATACATAAAACAATTATTCGGACAAATCTCTACATGTCTGCGATTCAATTTTGCAAGGCGTATCGCTTTTCCCGCCGACACCATTGTCTGTAAATGGCTGCCGTTTACGGCTACGTTCCGAAACCATGTATGTAAACTCACAAAGAATGTTTAAGACGTTTCAATGACAAGGAATTTTGTTTTGCATAGGAAAATGGCTAAAAAATAAAACAAAATACAAAGGGTTAGGCGGCCATCCATATATGATAGTGGCGGATATGGCGGATGATTACATTAAATCTATACTGTGGGCACGTAGAGCGAAATTTTAATAATAAATTTATTTTGTATTATTTGACGAACTAAGAGGGGCAATATATTATATACATTTATTTATACTAGTGTCGGTCCAGTTGTTGAAAACTAAATGCTCTTCAATAGCTACAAAAAAAAATGGAATGATAAGCAGAGGAGAAAAAAGTGCTGAACAGTCCATGTCTATTTATATGTAGATCCACATCCCTTTAAGGGTGTATATCGTCAGTAGAAAACAAAAAAAAATTACTTGAAGCTTAGATTATGTAATACAACCAGACTTTTACAGCTTTTCTATTATCGATAACTATATAGTATAGTAAGTTTCTACCTATTAATAGGGAAAAGTGTGAATATAACAATTCCCTTTTGTACATACGATTAAAAAATTAATTACATATTGGGCTCTTGGCATGTACTGGCCTAACTCTGGGATTGAACCTGTGACCTGATATACCATATCTTTCGTATGATTTAAAAAAAGACAGAAATATTATTTTCATTTTTCAAGAAATTGTAACCTTATATTATGAAGAAACGAGCAAATAATATCTGCTCGCGAAACAACAAGTTGTACCAATGAATAGTAATAAAACAATTGAGTTCACTTTACATCTAATCGAATTTATTGCAAAGATTTGAGTCTATTGCACTACTTGTATGTATTGATGAAATTATATACCCATGTTACGAGTATATATTACCTCTTTATAATATTACCTCTTCCTCTTTATAACTTTACCTCTTTATAATATTAGTATAGACTAGCTAAACAAATAGAAAAACAAAAATAAAACTATCCTGCGGGAACCGTACATTTTTCCGAGATAAAAAGTAGCCTATGTGTTATTCTGATGTATGAGCTATATTATTGTAAAGTTTCATTAAAATCCATTCAGTAATTTTAGTGTGAAAGAGTAACAAACATCGAAACATCTATACATCCATATAGTATAAACCCACACAAACTTTTCCATTTACGAGTATAATATTACTACAGATTATATTTATAAAATGTTCGAATTTTTAAAGTCCAACTCCATGTAGACTATCACTTTACCCATATTAGAGTGATCGTGAAAACAGCAAAGTTCTCCGTCGTTTAAAATTTTTATTATTATAAGTCATTATTTATAAATGGATAATTCTATAATCTGAACCTAACAAATAGAAATCAAAAACTAAGCATATCTAATAAAGTAAAATAAATCTTGCTCTATGACTTCCATCACTCAATCACTTATCGCTTGTCAGCTTTTAGTCTCGAGGAAGTAGCAAAATGCTAGACAAAAACATCAATCAGTCACTCAGTCATACAACAGCTGAATATCATCTTATAGTGTCAATGTAGCTGCTTTCAAATATTTTTAGTATATCGAACCCGTTATACTATACCCATTCATAAATACTTTGCCAATCCTTCATTTTAGAAGGTTATTCCCCTATAAGTCTCTAAGTTGAGAAACGGTTCATAAAACGTATGTATGTATTCAGCCCTTTTTAAGATCCCACTTGGCTTGTGCGACCTTTTAATGCGAGGTGACCAAGTCCATAGGACCATTGTCCACCACGCTCGCCAAGTGCGGGTTGGCGGAATCCACACATCTTTCGAGCCATTTTGCTAGTGTATTTAGGATATTGCTCAACAGTTGTTTATGGTTTCTATAAAATAGATCTTAGTAAAAGAATCACGTAGCATCTTAGTTTACACGACGCGGACGCTGATTCCGAGGATTTACGAGTATGCATGCGGTATCTATAGCTCTATTCGTCGAAAAGATCTCATCTCGCTTTTGCGAGTGCGGAGATTTATGGATAATGTTAGACGTAGGTAAGTATGAATACAAAATAATTTAATCACAAATATTTTAATATGGTAATTCATTTAGATATCCTAATCGGATTTAAAGTACTTTGTATTCTTCATTTTTTATTACCTATCGGCATATTATGTAAATCCTACTAATATTATAAATGCGAAATTTTATCTGGATGTATAGATGTATGGATGTTTGTTACACATTCACGCAAAAACTACTGAATGGATTTTAATGAAACTTTACAATAATATAGCTCATACATTAAGATACTTTTTATCCCTGAAAACGTACGATTCCCGTGGGATAGATTCGTTTTTTCTCCAGAGGCGAACACGAACGAAATGAGGATGAGCCGCTACCTATTTATTAATTTGCATATATTCTTGAAATGAGTTACATGCTATGTATGTAAATAAAAATAAATTACAAATAAAGATATCCCATAAAATTTACAAATTTAATATTCAGGTCTTGTTTCAAATTAGGCTCGATTAAAAAAAACTTTGGCAAAAAAGGTTCGTCACGCACGACTCTTTGTCACCTTTGGTTGACATTTTTGGGAGACTATTCTGTGAATAGTGGAAATTAATTTTGATCGTATTTATGATTAGAATATATAGTACCTGTTTAGTAACAAACTGTGAGTTTTATTAATTATACAAAAAGATATGTACCTATTACATATATACGTAAAATGTTATGTTAATTTTTTTAATAGCCTTCAAGTGTTTTAAATAATATGTTTCTTAGAAATAATAATAATTAATAATTCAGCCCTTTTAACGTCCCACTGATGGTCTCTTCACTTCACACGTCCTTTGGAAACTAGTTGGTTTCTCTCAGACATGGAGGTTTTCTCGCAATATTTTCCTACACGGTTGCTCTAACCATATTGAAAATTATTGTATGTGAAAATATCAAAAGCGCGAGTTTCGTGGTTTGAACCCGCTTCATTTGATTTTCCAATCTATACATATAATAAAATTCTAACTCAGTCGAATCTGTACATTACATATTATTATATAATTTTTTTTATTAAATAATCATTATTATCGATACATAGGCCGAATGTATAGTTTTTAGAATTTTTGTCTGTCTGTCGGTTTATTTGAGAACGCAATATGAGAAAACCACTAGACAGGTTTTGATGGAATTCGGTATGACGATAGCTGGTTATCCGGGACAACATATTTATAAGGAGACTTTTTAGTTTTTACTGAGCAAAAACATTTCGTATCTGAGAAATTTATACTAACCATCAATAAGTACCTAGGGACGAACCCGAGCGGAGCGAGGGTGAGTCGCTAGTCTTTAATACAATAAAGTGTCAACAATTCGTTATTGTGCTATTATTATATCTAATCTAAACCAATATCAAAGACATAAACTAAGCTTGAATGAAGACCCATCTCAGCACAACAACATAACGACAAATACGTCAAGCCGTCATTCATACAGCTATAAACAAACTCCAAACAGAGAGAACCATAAAACCAAGAACAATTCGCGATATTACCTCCTATTTTTGGAATAGAAATCGTCCGGTTTTATTATATTTTTTGCGATGGCAACAATATAAGTTTTAATAATTCATAAGGGCGGCGCGGGCATTCTCGTCACGTACGACCGATGCGATCTCGATGATAATTCAACACGGTAAAAATAATGCTATTCCCACGATTGTAATAGCACGATGTCGTTCACAAAAATGGTCTTTTTGCAAATTTACCGAAAATATTCTTTTTTTCGTAGAAAATATTATTATTCGTTTTTATCGATGTTGTCTTCATTTAGTTTTTTAAACCTTGACAAAAGATTTATTGTAGTTTTTTCTTTAAGAGAAATATCGATTTAATTTACTATTTTATATATAATATATGATATTGGATCTTGTGGTTTAACATGATATAACTGGCCAGTAATAAATATATTTTATCTGCTATAATGTTTCGAGTTGTTATCTCAAATCCGCGTAACGAGTATCGATTTTACCATTTTCGAAATATATATAAATCTTACGTCCTCATCTAAGTTGATCGAATCGATACTGCCTTTAAAAGGAGCGCTTAATCGAGATTTGAAACGCTAAGATAACGATGGAACGTTATTAGACGATTTCTAATTTCTAAACAATAGTGTCATTTTAATTAATTTTGTTGATTTTATTTTGAATCGATTTTAAATTCTATACTTTTATGGTTGAGTTCAAACATAATATGATATATACCTTGCCACAGTATATTTACTTTTTTATCTCCATAATTATGTCTTAAGTGTACAGGAATAATCTGCAGTATTTTTAAAAGCTTATAAGCCATTTTTACAAACCACGTTAATGACTAATAAAACCTCACTTACATATATATATTCAAAGTACAATAAATCTTAAAGAGAGAAAAAACCAAACACAAAAGGATCCGAAATTCGAACATTTAAAGTCGACAATATAATACTGGTCTTACACGATTAGTGTTATTACAATACGTTTAACTCACCTTTGAGACTGCCGCAGAAAAACCTGCTTGACACACGCCCGTCTTGCGCTGCCCGTGGCTCGCTGAAATCGTAAAACTAATTGAATATCGCTTTCTACAATCATTTTACTGAATGTCACGGTAATAATTCAAATTACGACATTTTTAATATTTTCCAGTAAATGACAAGAGCACTCAAGTGTCAGTGTCTAAACACTTCTGTTAAAATTGTTCTATCGGCATTTCTTGTATTTAGTTGCAAAATTTTAGGTTTTACTGTTTCTTAATTTTTTGGACAAATTCTACTTTTTGTTTTTTTTTTTACTTTTTATTGAAACAAACAGAACTTACGATTTTTTTGTACTTTAATATTGTACTTTAATATCTATGAACATAATTATATTCATAAATTAATCGAACAAAGCCGGACGATTTTATTTAATATAAACCGTTATTGAGAATATTAGGAATTATAATTTAATCCTCTTAGATACAAATAGGAAATTATTCATTTTATATAATAAATACCTATTTTGTGTATAATACATTTCATTTTGCGATTATACATATATTTACACATACATACATGCAATATAATAAATTAAATATGTATATATTGTTATTTTATTACCAAATATACTATATACTAATATAACGCAGCTACACTTATTCGGTTTAACTTATATTTTTATTTATTGTCTATATGTGACGCGTATTACAAAGTTTATTCTTCAAGGCAAAATCTTTTAAAGTATCAAAGTGAAATAATGTTGCAAGTTAATTATTAATTATGCACAATTTTGATAATAAGTTGTCTCTCACTTAAAAAATATCTATATCAATAGCAATTTGTATAACACAAATATTTATTTGTAATGTTAACTAAATATAATTCTTAAATTTAGTTTCTCTACACTTTACATATATTAAAACCTTTATATATTAATAGTTTGTAAGCATGCTAGTTGAGATAATAATAAAAAAAATCTTCATCTAACATCGACACTTCTAATAAGTTAACAGTGTATAATCTGTAATCTCATATATACAAGTACCGACAGATTATACAAAAATATTTATAAAATATACAAATGTACATAGATTTAAAATATAATTGATATAAATAATAAAATAATAAGTGAAAAACTTCCCTACGAGTGCATCATCTACTTAAATACATACCCTCTTCCTGTGTACGGACCCCTAAACAAAGTACATAATTACTAGCTACATTTTATTATATGTAACATGTTCTAAAAATATAAATCATATAATAGTAAGTATTTCGTATATTATTAAAAAAAAAGGTTAAATTTTTTTATTATAAAAAAATAAAAAAACACAGTAAATAATATAATACCTTAATATAAAATATGTCGAGCTTGAACTGTAAATTCTCAACCTATTTATTTATTAGCTGTCATTAAAATGTTTTTCATTGCTTTCAAAAGTAAAAATATATGATAGGTATATATTTTTTAATTTTTTATTTAAATAAATCTTAAATTTAATAAATTCTTCATGGTGTAAGCCTAATAATAAATCAAAGTGTCGGCGCCGCGGGCTCGCGTCACGCTAATTTCCCTCTCGATCCGCCATTACCGGAGGAAGTGACGTGCATTTTGGCGCGCTTTTACCGTTGTAAGGCTATATTTAAATATACTTCCGGTTGTGATACAGATTACTTATGACTATTAACCATTAAACTTACCAGCTTTTTAATATTATAACTACCTATTTTAATTTTAAGTACCAATTACCTATTACTATAATATTAATTTTAATAAAAAAAAATTAATTTTATATGAATATAGTTAACTTAAATACTTACAGTTTCGACAGGGCGAGAATTCGTTGACCTCATCGGCAGTGGAGGTTTTAGCGACGAAGCAGGATCCCACAGGGTCGCGTTGGTTGAGTTTGGCCGTCACATACGATACGTAGCGTGGAGCACAGGCCTGTCACAAAAAGATAATAGAATATAAATATCATTTTATATCGTATAATATTATAAATGCTAAAATGTGTTTGTTGATTTATCCTTTACTGCAGCGATAAAACTGCAGAGAAATTGTTAAATAGTCCAGTGAAGTAACAGTCCACTTTTAGTTCCGATAAAGTGTATTCCGTAGAATTTCTATTAGTTAAAAGATAATTAGAGATGTATCAATTATATATTTATAGATTTTATTTGTACTAACTGCATGTATTAAAAAAAACAAGACAAAGTTATGGTTTATACATAATTTTTTTACCGTTAATATTTAATAAGTAACAAAACGGCTGTTTTATCTATATAAAATAAACCACGATATTTTATACACATAAAACTTCATCGAACAAACATACATACACTTTCTTAATCATATTAGTAGAGATTTATTAATAGGCCAGTTCGCAGAAACACCGCAAGAGCCCTACAATTTCTTAGTAAACTGCAATATAACAAATCAATAATTTAGCAGAGTTTAATGAACTTATCCGACAATGTTTCATAACAGAATGCTAATGTCAACGTTTTATGATCATAACATCCTTTATAAGTAAGGGCAATTCTTGAAAGATCACGCCCTGAAGCCAAAAATAGTTTATAAACTTAGAAATTCGATAGTTTGTATGTTACCATAAACAACCCCACACTTATGTTAACATTGAAGCTACCTTATATGGTTGTTTAATTAAATAAATAGCTAGTACTGAAATTCAGTTTAAATAATTTTCAGCAACTCTTGCTAATACTGTAAAGAAAGATATCATAAGGAAACAAAAAAGACTGTGTGTCAGAATAGATTTCGAAAAAAGCCTTAGGATGTTATTTATTCAGCCCTTTCTAACGTTAGATATCATAGATAGAGATCATGGTGGAAATAATTCGCATTATTATGAAAATATTAGAAGTGCGAGACTAGTATTTGAACCCGCTTCACTGGGTTTCCTAAGCGAGTGGGTAACCACTGGGCTACTCTTGCCTACTTGGGGATGTTAAGAGGGCTTGAATTATTATTTTTATTCATAACTCAATTCAATCTGATGTCTCAATATTAGATATTAACAAATTAATTAAAGTATATACGAGTATATCCAAAACTCTGTAGGGTCAAGTTAGATTTACCTTTGTTCGAACTACAAAATTGCAAATTTTAAATGCACCTCTACACTAAAAAAACAGGTAATATTCTATTTGGGTGAATGTATTTTCGTGTATGTTACGTGATATCCCTAGTTGCAAATCGACTTTTCTAACTGGCTAGTTGGTGATGGTCCCATATAAATCGCATAAAATTTTAAAAAATCATGTCCAAATGTTGAGTAATTACGTATAGGTTAGTGTTTTTTTAGTTTTCAACGAATTATAATAAAAGCAATAGGCAACCCTATATAAATATAATTAAATAGAATAAAAATAGATGCATCTGCGCGTGCGCGTTAAACTTAATAACAAACAAACAAACTTACAACGCTAGTTGTTGAGCATCTGGCGGATATGGACTTATACCGCTTACTTTAGGAAATAAACAATTTATTATAATCTATAACAATGAATTATCTATTATAATAAAATATAAAAACTATTTTTTTTGTTTTAAATATGTTTCTTTGTACATGTTGCACTGTTTTATCGACTTGTAATGGAGTTTGTCGGGTTTCAGAGGAATTAATAGAGATTGATAATAATGAATGATTCTTCTGTGAAGATACTCTTACATTGAAATTTCGAAAGCAGTAAAAAATCTATCAATATCTTAAGCTTTTAAATCTGACTTTTACTATACAGAGACTCAGAGATTTAGGCCTTCAATAAAAACTATGCTCCAGTAAAAAAAAATAAACATTCTCGTCAGTTTTATATTATTGGTATAGATATTGATTTCAGTCGTCTAAACCAAGTCAAGAAATAGATGCTATAAATATCCTATTTTTATGAAACGATGTAATAGCTAACTAATGTTGCCCGATGAAAAATTCCCCGTTGTTTGTTTATTGGTGAAATTAAAAGAATTTGGATATACTAGAATAACATATTATGTAAGAAATATTTTTAGAGGTAGTGGGTTCAATCCCTGAATGAAGCAAAGTTTTTCTGAATAGCAACGTTTGCCTAACCTTTTTGTTGCAAACGCATAGAATTTTTCTTGCTAAAGTATATGAATAGTGGAAATCGCATTTATGAGTTCGAATATGTTACACGAAGCTCAAAAATAACTATAAATTCAACACTCAAACATAATCAAGCAAAACAAATCAATTTCATCTCAGTTACTCGTAACCTCATATGGCATTAAAATAAAGGCCTTTGTCCATCGGGCAACAACCTAAGTTTTCGAGTTAGCTGTGTCACTGGAATTTGTGAATCATCCTCTTCGTCATACCTGAGTCAGTCAGTGAGTAGCCAAGTGCAGGACTGTAAGGAATCTTGACTTAAATTATATATTTAAGTAAAATGCAGGATGTTAATACTCGTACCGTTAACCCTTTCCACGATGTTGGAAAAAAACATTTTATTACTCTATGTAATGTGCTTGTACATATATTTTTTGTAAATATATGAAGCCACCTAAATTGGATGAATTATTTACTTTAAATGAACAAGTGTGTTGGGTGACGATCTCAAACTTTGATAAATTATATATCTATCTTATTTTTACTTGTATTAAAGAACTTTACAAAAGTTGTTCTTTTGACTGTAGTTATACATACGTACATACGGAATTATGAAATTTTTGTATATTTATTTTATTTTTTATTTATTTAATCAGTTATTTCAGGCAATATTTACAAAAGGATCTTAAATATGTAAACAGAGGCCCATAACATATATACATTAAAAATATATATATTAATTATAAAACTTTAAAAAACTAAATGTATAAAGATTATTACAAATTATAAACTGCGTGACAAAACATTTTATAACTCTACATCTCTACATATATGATTTCTAACAGTGATTCTAGTGGTTACTAGTTATTAAACATATTATTTTAAATATGATTATGGTACAAAATCGATGGCGTTTTCTAATAAAAAAGTGAATGAATCAATCGTGATAAATATTTTCATCATATTTATCTTGCATACATTAAATTTTAACATATTTTAGTCGATGTTATAAAAGTAATACAAACAACAATAAATTTAACACGCTTAGTATCTAATGAGTAAAGGCATTCTTGCAAAAGCACTAAAACTAACACGAAGTATTGTTCGACCTATTTGACACACAATGGAGGTCTGTATGGCAATAAATCATAAATAGAGTCACATGTCTAAATACTGGTATTTGAATTTTCATGATGTCATAATATTTCTTCATAGAGCCATTGTTAAGTTGAAATATGCTTTGAAAATAATTACTTTCTAACTAAAAGTAAGGGGAACTAACTTCGAAAACACTTTAAAAGTACTTATGCCATCCTTATGGTGTTTTTTTGAAATTCCATAAGATATTAGAATTTAACTTGTCTTTTTTTTTAAAGTATTATAACAATCAGTTCATAATTAGCGAAGATATAATTAACATAATTCTTTTAAAAGTCGGTCAGAAAGCAAATGAACAGCTGACTTTAATTATAAATTTGTGATGCATTTATTATAACCAATGTAAATTTGAGGAAAGTAATATATAAATGTAATTTACCTATATATATATATATATATATATATATATATATATATATATATATATATATAACAATAAAGATAAAGCTCGTCGATGGCTACTAAACAAAAGAAAAGAAAATATATTGACAAACAGAGGAGGAAAAGGTACTGAACCGTTTTGTTTTTGCCTATTCATATGTATATAGATAAAATATATAGAGAAAGACTTACCCCGGAAATATGAAATATATGATGTATAAACGAAATGAGGGCGTATTAGTAGTGTTATTTTTATAAACATTTTAGAAAATTCTTATTGAATAGGTTCTTGAATTGAAAACAATAGCATTCCCAAGGAGGGTTGATGTCAGGAAGGCGGCCGGTCGTCAAACTTTTGCTAAATCCTATCAGCAGTACGTAAGATCTACTGCACCGACCCCAAGTGTTTGGAAAAGGGCAGGGAGAAGAAGAAGAAGAAGAAATTGAATAGGTTCTATTGTAACGCAATATCATGAAAATTCTCGCCCTATAAGGTATACACCGTGAATGGTATCCACTGTTCCATGTCTTTACCAATCCTGATTACACCTCCTTACTCTAAGATAAAAGTGTTCTAAAGACATTATTGGCTATCAGTTTTTATGTCCACGATTATGCGCCATTGTTTACTTATAAACGTAAATCCATGTTCTAATCAAGTGAACATTCAATTCCACTCTAAATATCGTGTAAAGTCACCGGCGCAAGCGCAGCTAATCGATTTTTGGTGTCGCCAGTATTTAGAACTTTTATAATGTTAGATCATCAAATTTAAATATTCTGTTAAATGTTTATGTACAAAAATATATGGCTGTAATAATGATCGTAAGTATTAAGGAGAAATCGTGTTTACGTCTATAATAAGCTATAGTCGCAGGCTCGATTTTTGTTCAAATCCTGTAATTTTAGAGGCCATGTTTATTTATCTGAGTTTTTACAAACTGTTTTAACCTTTTTTAAGATACGAAAGTATAGTTATATTACATATATGTATTTCATGGTTATTGAAAACATGGCGGCTTATTTATTTTTATTAATAAATTTTTTATTGTATTTTTTTATTTGCTTTAATTTTTATTACTTTATGTATCATTTTTTGTGTAAGTAAAAAATACAATCTTAATAAAAGTACATACATATTCCCTCCACGACCGCGGACACGCCGGCGTGTCAGTTAACAATAGATTTCTTAGAATTTTAATTAATTTCTTAGAAATTTACCTGGAGGTGTTAAATTGTAATATGATCCTACTGCTAATGAATCCCTAACAAACCATATAGTGTGACTCTCGCTAAGCACACTCTCACTGCTCTACCGCTATATCAACGCAGTTAATTTTCGAGAACTCTACGTTACGCTATTAGGTAGAGATAAAAACTCGCCATTGAGTTGACAGTTATCGACTTTATATGGACCCCGGAGTTCTAAATGAGCACAATCGTACAAGGAGCTTTGCGTATTTAAACTGTGCGTAGAAAAAACCGAGGTCAGTTTACTTTTCTCTTCGTACTTTGTAAAAGATAAATTTGATTCGGAAATTTATTGGGTATTTAGTTAAGTTAGCTAGATTTGTTTTCTACGTTAATCTATACATATAATAAAATTGTAACTAAGCCGAATCTGTACATTAAATATTTTTTGGAAAATCTTACTAAAATAAACGTTGTTATCGATACAGAGGCCGAATCTATAGTTTTTAGAATTTTTGTCTGTCTGTCTCTCTGTCTGTCTGTTACCGCATCACAGACTAAACCACTGGAGGGATTTTGATGAAATTTGGTATGGTGATAGCCAGTTATCCGAGTCAACATATATGATACATTTTACCGCGGGAAAATATCTCACTTCTGAGAAAAAAATACAAAAACTGCAATGTAAGAGATGTAAAACCTAAGAATTTGGTTTTTGGTCATCTGAACGCGGGCGAAGCAGCGGGCAATGCTAGTTATATATAAAGCTACTATTATAAATGCGAAAGTTTATATTTGTCTGTATGCTTGTTGCTCATTCATGATGAAACGGCTGAACGCATTTGGATAAAATTTAGTACAAAAATAGACACTTACTTACTAGAATAAGCACTTCAGGACTCATCAAAGTTAATTCGCTAGCTAATTTAAGCCTTATAAGTATATTAAAATTTTACGATTTCTGAATAATGTTATACCAAGTTGATTAAGCGATTAAATTAAACCTATGTTATGTGTATAATATAATTATAATATAATATAATTATAATATAATAGCACAATATAATAACGTCTAAAAATGATAAAACATAATTGTTTTTAAAAAAGTTACCAAGAAAATACGGTAAGAAATTCTCAAAATGAAATACCATAAAATAAATTTCACCTTAAATACTGTTAAGTCATCAAGATAAATTATTGGCTTCTTGGTACTGAAAATGTCACTACGTGATTTAATGTTTAAGGTACAACCCACATGTATTAAAAAATTAATGTACAATACTTATCTTATAGAATAATTAATACATAGTGCCGTCGTGGTCAAGAATTATCTCGAGTGGAACTACACTACTTCGTTGATAATCACTGGTTCAAATTAGCGTAAAATATTTTTTTATAATAATATTTACGATTTAATGTTTAGTATAGATTTCTCAGAGATGACATATTTTTCTGCAGTAAAAATTATCCTATATGTTGACCCGGATAACCAGCTATCATCATACCTAATTTTATCAAAATCTGTCCAGTGATTTTCTAGTGATGCGGTCACAGACAGACAAAAATTCTAAAAACTAAAAAATAATGACTATTTCAATAAGATTTTCCAAAAAATATCAAAAGTGCAGATTCGACTCTCAATCCGTTAGAATTTTAATATATGTTTAAATAGATAGATATAGAATCAACACGCCAAAACACTTCATAAATACTCTCAAGCTCTCTTTTAAACTGGTTTTTCCCGACTTTTCCAGTTCTCTCCATGATATGTCTGTCATAAGATCTCTATTAACTGTGGAGGTTGATTGGATCACGATATGTAAAAATAGAATCTGCAAATGAAAATATATTTTTTATTATTTATGAATATATATCAATAAGACTAATTAAGAAAAATATTCATATATTATACTATGACGTTTTTACGCCGTTATTTTGAAATTAAAAAAAACATTTTTTTATATTTCATCCACAGTATAAAATAAGTTGTATATATCGTCTTAAAGATAACATAATATATATGGTATTGACATGTTATAATTTTTTTTAATTCTATTCGTAATACATTATAGAATATTAGCATTGCCCGCGGCTCCGCCCGCGTTCAGATGACCAAAAACCAAATTCTTAGGTTTTACATATTAGTATATTCTTACAATGCAATTTTTGCATTTTTTCTCATTCAAATGAGATATTTTCGCGCGGTAAAAAGTATCCTATATGTTGACCCGGATAACCAGCTACCATCATACCAAATTTCATCAAAATCCCTCCAGTGTTTTTTCCGTAATGCGGTAACAGATAGACAGACAGACAAAAATTCTAAAAACTATAGATTCGGCCTCTGTATCGATAATAATGTCTATTTCAATAAGATTTTCCAATAAATATTGAATGTACAGATTCGGCTTAGTTACAATTTTATTATATGTATACTCGTAGATATAGTCAAAGCCAGCTGTTTACTTTTTCATGACCGCTATCGCTGCAGTGCGGCGTCTAATTATGAACGTGTTACGCCGTTACATACTCATCGATAAGGGTGAACAGGAAAAGCTATTATGGAGTAGGATCTAGTTTTTGCAAAACATTGGTACCGTTCTCCACAGTTATGACAGAGCTAACTAAATAAGGAGGTGCATTTTAAATAGTAAGTGGGGCACTAACGTGACTTGCCCTTAAAAGGTACAAGCGCTCGACCAAACGGTGTTTGCTGTTGTTTCATAGTAATAAGTGAGTACTACAGTGTACGGTAAGTATACTTTAAATAGTCCGTTTGATCTATTTGTTTTATTTGAAAAACCTTGTTTAATAATATAAATGTAAAAGTATGTTTGTTGATTTGTCTACTTCGTACGGGGAACTAGCTATCTGGTATAAAGGTATTAATTTTCAAGTATTTTTAGTTAATGTTGGATATGCGAATTCTCAATTGTGAACCAATTTTCATGAATATTTTATGGATAGGTGTTTTTTACACCTCATGATGATATGAAGGTGTTATACCTTTTTAAATAAAATCTATGAACGCCATTTTTTATATAAAAATATTTCATAGACAGAGAGTTTTTGCAAGTAAAATTTCATTGTATTTTATAGTTAACGTGGAAATAGAAATAAAATATGAGTGAATCGAATAAATCCGAAACAATTGAAGGCTTACACAAGCATCAAGACATACTTGTATTATATACATACAACTAACTAGCAGAACCTGCGGCTTCTTCTAAAAAGTGGGTTTCATAAAAACTTTCATCCCCTATTTTACCCTCTTATGGGTTGAATTTTAGAAAACGCTGAAATGCGTAACTCTTTATTTTTGCTGTACTCAATTCATACGAAATTTCATGCAAATATATCCAAAGAATAAAAAGTTTCATACAAACTTTTATCCCCTATTGCACCCCCTTGGGGTTGAATTTAAAAAAATCCTTCCTTAGTGGATTCGCCATATGAGGAATATGTGTGTGAAATTTCAATTTTCTAGCCTTAAGGGCCTGTGCGTTGATACATTAGTCATACACTTTTGCCTTTTATGTATATAGATTATAATTCTATAAATGATAGCCGGGCGCCAGGACGATGTAAATCATCGCGGTATTCAACGTATCGGTTCTAAAAGGAAATTAGCTGCCCAAAGGTCACCACTATCTGATACGTTGGCACGCGCATCTATCATCTTTCATTACCATACCTACCTGCTAGGATGTAATAATAAATTCTCATGTTACTCTACAATTCATTGTCTGTTATGTATGTGTTTGTTTGTTTAAAATTATGATTTTTATTGTATTCATTACTAGCGGCTCATTCTCGCTTCGCTCGGGTTCGTCGATAGGTACATTTAAATAGATATAAATAGTCATTAGCCAGAGTTAGCCATGTAACTTTGAATAAAAAAAATTTGTAATTTTTTCCGATGTTCTAATAGTTATTCCGCTATTCACGCGGAGTCAAATCCAATAAATCAAAGACCATGAAAAGCGGTCCAGCAGTTCTCGAGTTATAAATATCAGTTTAATTCATACTCTTTTTCAACTCTATATTTGATTCTTTTACAAATATTGTCTATTAAAATCATTTTTTTAAGAAATGTTCATTGTTAAAAGTGAATTCGTGTTAATCTGTACATAAACTGTGTGTATAATTGTAGTAATAGTTCGAGAACATCTTCATATAATTTATTAGTATTTTCGCGCCCGAGCCCGCCCCCTTCGTTGCTCATGAGCTATCTAGCGACCTGCGAGGGCGCGGCGCGTGCGCTCCGGCGCAATGAACTTGTGTGAAATATTGATCGCCGTAAAAGAATCTAGTTTTGTATACTGACTTCTCCTACTTTAAGATATGGAATTAGTGTGTTGATGTTAGGAAATCAAACCCCGTTTTGTCTTTTGAAATGTAAATATCGAAAAATCCTTTAATCTATACTAATACTATAAAGAAGTAAAGTTTGTGACTTTGTGAGTTTGTGACGTTGTAGGGGGTAATCTCTGGATATACTGAACCGATTTAGATGAAATTTGGTATGAAGATAGCTTGAGACCCGGGGAAGGACAAAGGATACTTTTTATCCCGGAAATCATCCCTTAAGGGGGTGAAAATGGGGATGAAAGATTGTATTGGGAAGCAAGCTAGAAACCGAACGAAGCGAGGGTGAGTCGCTAGTTATACAATATACAAATTACCAATTGACAAAATATGATAAGTTGCATACGTTAGTAGTTCTTGGATTTCGTGACTAATCAGTAAGTGATATATCGCTTTAGAATAATAAAAAAGAATTAATAAATGCAAATACATATATATTTGATTTGCTTAGAGACATTATGATGTTTGATTCTGTTATTGTAACTCCGAAACTACTTGACCGCTTAAGGATATTTTGATACAATACATATTTGTGTTGTTGAAAGAAACGATAATTTAATTTTATATTTTCCACAGTCTTTAATTCCTATTTAAAACACTTACGTGTGTACATATGTTACCATAATCAAAAACTTTATACTATTTTTACCTTGTACGTAGAGGACATACTACAATATCATGTTTAATTCAAATTATTTTAGACACAAAATTTATAAGCTGCATACTAAAACACTAGATTTGGTTCGAACTGCAATGTCTCTCCACATCTGTTGAATGGATCCCTACAAGTCCCAGCTCCTTATCCACTGGAATAAATACAAAGCTTGCCTCCAATGCAGTTAAGGCAGTGACAAATTGTGCCCCTGTTTTTATGTACAGCTCTGACACTATAATGGGCTACAAAATAAGACTGGACTTAAAGCATCCTGATGAATAATCGTGAATGAACTTTTGTTTTTACATATTTAAACTTTAAAGATAAGTTTTTTTAATTTATTTTTTGGGTTTTTAAGTGAATTGGAAAAGAAAATTGTGTCAATAATTACACTACACTAGGATAGCTAACTCAATATGACTCGAATTGCCTGAGTGTTGGCTTAAAAAAGGTGCAAGATTTAATCGTATAGTGTTTATTATTAAAGTATTTGCCAATCTTTTGACATAACTAAGATATACGATACTATTTCCACACTCAAAATTCATGGTAGATGGTATTCTAAAAGTTTTGCCTTGTTGTGACAGCTATATATATGGCTGAGCTGATTTTGATGTTATCTGTTTTTTGGTGTGATAGTTTGAAAAAGAACAGCCTCCAGGAGGAGAAAAAATATTATTTCTCTTGTAGCGTATAATAATTATTAATTTACAATATAAACATACAAATAATTTAGATTTCAAATCATAAGTTTTCGAAATTCACTTTATTTACATTGTTTATAATTCAGACCAATAAAATACTTTTTTATTGATCTGAGGTTTATAATCTGTATAATATCTGTTCCGTTTCCGCCATTATGGAGGTCTCCGTTATATAATATTACCTTATAACAATCTATGTACAATAAACTAGTGATCCTAACAATTATCAAATTAAGTTTTTCATTTGTCAACAATCGCGACACTCTTACAAAGTATCAAGTAATAGCTGTTTTCTAGATATAAATAAGTAGAAGTATTTAGGCTATCGCTTTAACCCTGAACCATAAATTATTATATTTTATTAATATATCTTATTGAAACGCTGGCGCCAACTTGTATGCTATAAAATTTTATTGAATCTTATTACATTTAAAGTTATGAATAGGTTATTTTTTATAACACACGTTGTCTCATAAATATAAAATAAATATATATTACATTTGATACATGAGAATAAGAAACCAAAATCAATCAAAGCGAATATATAATCAATATATATATATATCAAATATATTATACAAGGGTCTGTAGATACAAATTCCTAGACATGCCCATTGCCCGCGGCTTTTGACATAATTATAATAAAATTCTAAGTCGAATCTGTACATTAAATATTTTTTGGATGGATGGAACTCTAGTCATTATTATTGATACATAGGCCGAATATATAGTTTTTTTAAATTTTTGTATGTGTGTATATCTGTGACCGCATCACGAGAAAACCACTGGACGCATTTTGATGAAATTTGGTATGAGGATAGCTGGTTATCCGGGTCAACATATAGGATACTTTTTACTGCGGGAAAATATCTCATCTCTGAAAAATCTATACTAAACGGAAAAACGTAACGTTTAGTATAGATTCTCTCTTATAAAGAAAATTGAATATGTTGGGGACATTAACACACACCACCATCTAGTTCCAGGGTAAGCTACGAGGCTTGTGTTATGGATACCAGATAGTTGATACACTACACATATATAACTTTTAAATACATACATATTATAAATATAAACACCCATGACTGGAGTACAAACATTCGTGCTCATCACACAAATGAATGCCCCCAGCGGGACTCGAACCCGCGACCGCTGGCACTGCAAGTAGGATCACTACAAACTGAGCCAAACGTGTCGTCAACAACATGCAAAATTATATTTTTTGATTTCCACATTAGTTCAAGCATGAAATAATTTAACTTAATATTTTTCACAGAAAAACATCTCAAGTTGTCAATACATAAATAATCACATTTCCTACTCGCTTCATTTTAAACGATGCGCACACGCATGTTGCAATGACGCTTTTATCGATCCTCTATCGTATTGTTCTTTTGTTGGAGAGAATTATTCGCATTAGTTAGCAGCATTGAACCAATGATAAATCGATTTTGCGGAAGTTGACTAGCATTGTGTTAGTGGACGCTGCATGAGTGCATAGTACCTATAGCGTGACATATGAAAGATATTGATGAAAATAATACAATTGTTGAGTTATAAGGTACCTTTCCTTAGGAAGATAGGAAGAAAAAGTAGAATGTATTGCAAGGAAAACAAAAAGTTTCGGTATATGATTGCTTTGGAAAAACATGTATAGGTACTTAAAAACGTATTTCATATAAGTATCCTGCAATGAACGTGAATTGGGCGTAAAGTGCTACAAAGATAAACATAATAGATATTTTTATTATTATTAGTATTCGCTCAGTGGTCGAAATCCATCTATTTAACAAAAATAAAAAAAATAGGTTAAACAGACGAGAAAAAGGCACTGAACTCTTTTGTCTTTGCCCATTTATTACAATTAAAAAAATAAAGTTTAAGGTTTTTTTTTCAGTTAAGTAAAATATAATAAACTAACTCCACAACATTCAAAATTTTGTCTACTAAGCTATTTTTTAAATAGCAGTTCCTATTGAACATCACTTGTAATAGATTAAATCTTAAAAATCATCCTTATAATGCAGGGTATATGCTTACGAAGTAATTAAACAGATATACGTATATAGATATTACACAATAAAGAGAAATATAGGGCATAGCTCGAACGAAACTGTACGCGAGAAAGTTTTCAATCTATCTATAGGTACATATAATAAAATTCTGAGTCGAATCTGTACATCAAATATTGATTGGAAAATCTTATTGAAATAGTCATTATTATCGATACAGAGGCGAATCTATAGTTTTTAGATTTTTTGTCTGTTTGAGAAAACCACTGGTCAGGTTTTGATGAAATTTGGTATGATGATAGCTAGTTATCCGAGTCAACATACCTATAGGATCCTTTTTACTACAGGAAAATATCTCATCTCTGAGAAATCTATAGGTACTAAACTTTAAAACTTAAAACCTAACTAGGCACGAATCCGACGAGGATGAGTCGCTAGTTAAAAATATATCACAGAACTGAACATTCAAAAAGTATTTATATTATAAATATCAATACACGAAACTACAGTAGTTACGTTAATTTCAAAACATGTTATATGAATCGTGTGGATCGTAGTAATCTATTATATTTTTTGTGGCCAGTTCATCACGTCTCATTAACGTTTAACCGGAACGAAAGCTTCAAAGGGATATAATTAAATAATAGAAATAATAATAGCTGCTAATGAAAAAGCTCGGGACCTCCGCAGGCTAATAGATTTTTTACCATCATATCTGTATAGTAAAGTAAAAACTATAAAAATAAATAATACCTTCTACATTGTGTTCATAAAGTAATAATTAATACTCACAAATGTTGTTTATTAAAATTTTGATATCGAGGCATTAATTTTTGTTCCTTTGCACGTTTTTATAAGTAAATCTTAAAATCATCTACAGTTAGGTATTTAACTATAATGTTTTTTTTTCTTAATATTATAATTGCTAAAGTGCTTCAGTTTGTTTGTCCTACTTTCAAGCAGTAAAGAAGTACGCTTCTTGAATGACGTGATTTTTAGCATTAAGATAGTTATGTACTTCATTTTAAGAATCAATAACTCAGCTTCCATTCCCAATATATAAATATGCAACAGACAAAGCAGTTCGCGTTTTTCTGCTCTGTTTGTCAACCGATTTTTTTTTGTAGGTTTTTTATAGATAAGTTTTAGTATTATTAATAAAAAATAATATTATGAAATTTTCTAAAAAAATATATATAGACAAAAGCCACTAAAAATACAACAAATTATTTATTTAACAACATAATATGGCATTTAACTTACGAAATTATCTATCACTATATCCCATAGTAGCAACTTTTAATCTTGTACTTAATATATTTTTTTGCATCCACTACCCGCATGTCATGACTATACTAAATTTAATTGAAAATAAACAAATTCTACACGCATACTTAATAAAGACATAATTTACAAAAATAAAAAAACTTCGTAAAAAAACGAACTAGGAAGATGAGAACAAGTTGACTAAGAACACTCTCGATTAAGACATCTTTCAAACGAAAAAAAAAACTAAACTAAAATCGGTTCATCCGTTTTGTAGCTACGATGCCAGGGACTGTCACATAGATACACAGATAAACTTATAACAAACACCCCTCTTATGGATCGGGGGTTAAAAATAATAACAGATATAATCACCCGGGATTTCTATTTAAAATAATAAAAGTATTAAAAATAAATTTAAAGATATTTTAGCCACTTCTAATACGTATAGTTACTCTATGCATTTAATCTCATGGCACGCGTGTCCAATTCTGCTTACATGAATAATAGGCTTTAAATGGCGTGTTATTAATGTTACAATGTGTTGATTCTACTTGATCCTTTGAATAGAAAAGTATATTATATTACACTAGAAAATCATCATAGGCTTGCGCGTATTTTTCATCAGCTATTTTTCCATAATAACTTAAGCAGTGGCAAATTATTTTATGGCATAAAATATATCTAAAATCTAAATCTCCTTAATATAATCTGTTTATCAAGAATAAATAAACAAACTAATCGATTAAAGCCAAATACAAACACAAATTCTAATTCAAATGCAAATTCTAAACAGAAAATTATTTTATATTAAATATGTATAAATAACTAACATCCTTTATCGTCCATCCACGTCATATAACGCACCATGGCATACCAAAAAACTTAAAATTTGTGGAAAAAGGAAGAAAATACGAAAATATTCAAGACATCCTTTACAACAATACGGACCGGCCGCCTTAAAAGGCTCTTCGAAACCTTACATAGCTGTCACCGCGCGACGCCATATATGGGGGCAGTAAGAAGTCAAGAATCCATCTGACAAATGACTGGGCAATTTGTTACCTTATATACCACACATGCCTCTGAAAATTCACGCAATTAAAAATTTAGGATACGATTGTATCAAAGTTAATGTAATCTCAAACACGCCTGGGATGCGATTGATAATCTCAATGGAGAAGATAACGTTAATATTTTTTAATTTATTTTTTAGAAAGGTGCACATTTTTTTATATTTTTTAATTAAATAAATTTCTTTTCAAAAAAAATGCTGGCTGAGAATGATTTAAAAAAATATTTTTCATTAAAAAAGTAAGTAACTAAGTATAAATCAATGTCAATCAATCAAATTACTTTTGCAAAATTGAAACATTTTAAAAGAATATATTATTTATAGTAAATATATAAATAATTTAGTAAAGAATTTCTACACCTTTAGTAGAGAAATCGAAATTCAAAAAGAAAATTATGGTATAAACTTATAAAAGTGAACAATACAAATAATACTTTCAAGTCATGGGATATCGACGCATCAATCAGCCAAGCCCCATATAGAGAAAACCTTGAAATAAAACTTAGAACCTAGACATTGCAGTAAGAATAAAGTAATAATATTGGTAGTCATGTATGTACCTACACATGTATCTATATATTATTAGCTTGCCATTCATTTTTTATTAGAACTAATGGCGCTTTTACTTTTTATGAAATATTGCGGTTAAAAATTGTTAAAATCACAGAATTTTTGTTATTTGAATGCGGGATGAATTTTACAATATTTGCCATACGTTAGTTTATCCATATTTATAAAATAAAACAGTATAAACAAAAATAGCCCGAAGAATAGCCCGAATTAATGCTGTCCAATTTCTTTGTATGGGATGAGGCATGTGTACTAGTATAATACTTGTACAATCGGTTTGCTTTTTGTTCAACTTTTAATGATTTTCATAGATTTCTGCAATTTGTGACCATATAATGTTCGTATTAATTTTACTTTTATATTATTTATTTACGAAAATTGTATATCGGTATATTCGTCTTTCACTTTACAGATTGACTTCTATTTTTGTTTAGAAATATCTAAAAACTATCCTCTAGTTTTTGTGTCTTTGCAACCTAAAAAGTTGGCAGTATACTAAATATTAAAAACATGTACAATAAAGTAAAGTCGGGCTGTACATAAATCTGTATATAATAATGATAAAACTAGATTTATTAAGCACACTATAACATAAAACTTATTTCAAGCTTTAGACGAGAGCATTAAATACCACATCCACATTTTCTGTCTCCTTGACACTAAGCATATGTCGTACGCAACTGGCATGAAACTGTTGGGGACGGTGATATCTTAGGATTTATCGCAGGAAATATATTTGCAAGTGTAATAGAGCGATACTTGATAGGATAGTAGCGGAAAATTACATGTTTCAAGTAAACGTCGTGTCTACAACCATTTAAAGGAAGACCTTATTATAGCTATTATATTTTTTCTTTAGCTTTCGCCCGCGATCGTACGTACCTTTATTGTTAATTTAAATTATCTAAATCCTGCTAGAACCCTTACTTTTCCCGGAAACAAGTGCCCAAGTGAAAGTTCTATTCTAAGCCACTTGGGAGATTAAAAGGTAGAAACACACAGATGTAAGAAGGGTAGATCAAAAAATTAAATTTTAGTATCATGCACACTTGACGTGAAATAAATATTTATAAATCATGAACAGATAATTAAATTAAAATTATAGAATATACATATAATATACATAGTCTTGTATATAACTTTACCTGTTATTTTTTTATTTTCAAAATATTTACAAAATTTAAATTAACAATCAAACTTTAATTAGAGTTTTAAGTAAATGGCTAAAAAAATATAATATACACGTTTATTTCAAGTATCCGTATACGTATGAACTTCATAACATTTCAATATATATCGCAAACCAGACTTTGCCACTTGTCTATTGAGAAGAATCTTGAAAATGTAAAAATTCTTAGCACACAGTCGTGGGAATGTGCAACAATAAAAAGCACACCTAATAAAATGAAAACGATTACATATGGAACAAAAGCAAGTACTTTGATCCAAGTAATTTGTTATAAATAAACGATGTATTACAAAAACATTCTCGCGACTTATCGGGAGGGTAATTATAAATCAATAAGCTTAAACGATATCAATAGTGTATAGGATGTTTTATGTTTTAATTTATATTATAACTAGCAGAACCCGCGGTTTCGGTCGCGCTAAAACTACAAAAAACTCGAAAAAAGTAGGTTTCATCCCCTATTTTACCCCCTTATGGAATGAAAAAGGAAACATGCTAAAATATTTATTGACTTTTATTGAAGAACATTAATATCAAGTTTCAAGTAATTCTGATCATAAATATTTTTTTGGGTTGTAATATAACGTGTTTTACGTGGGAATGAGATAATTTCCCGAGGTTAAAAGTCGTTCACCATATTAGCAAATGATTAATAATCATATTGGAATGATACCTATTACCTATATTCTCAGAGGCGCGTTAACTACTCTTATCACTTAGTTCTCCAAGTGAAGGCATTACCAATGGGCTACCACTGCTTTTAATATAACTATGAGTGAAAATGTAACAAACAAACAGATAGATGAACGTTTTATGTATTTATAAGCAGTTATGGTTATATTCTATAATATTTTACAATTTCATTCATTCATTCATATAGCTCTAAGATATCAAGTGCAACAAAATACTCAGACTATTAAATAAACAAAATAAAACTTTCGAAACCCCCTTTATATCGAAATTCAGGACTCGCCGTGTTCTAAAAGAAAACAAAACCCGATACAAATTGCCGCATCAGCCATCAGCCAGTTTTTGCACTAATTCGGCATACCGAAATAAAAATTCCATCTCCTTTGAGATGGCGAGAAAAACTGGAGACAGACGCTTCGGGGAACGAGTCACAAAAACCAAGTAAAAGCGAAACTCGATAGTATTCGTATGAGTTGTGAGTAATCGACTCCGTTTTGTTTTTCTTTTTTCTGGATTTAATTATCATTACATAGTTTACTCTTGAGGGTTGTTTGGTATTTTTCTATGGACGCCATTACAGTTATGGGATTATTATTACTGTATTAAGTATGATTATGAATCAAGTTTTATAATCTTACTTATAGTATAAATGTGAAGGTTTAGATGCTTGGATGTTTGGATGGATGTTTGTTACTCAATCACGTCAGAATGGCTAAATGAATCTGGATGAATTTTGGTACAGAGATAGATTATAGCCTGGAATAGCTCATTTTATCCCAGAAAAATGTACGGTTACCGTGGGATAGGTTTGTTTTTGTTTTTCTAGAGGCGAACGCGAGCGAAGTGAGGGTGAGCCGGTAGTGAACTATAATACTATTATAATATGACGAATTGTTTTGATCATAATATAACATATATTATTACTTTATTTGTATTATAAGCCTTCTGCGGAGCTCATTGATCTGGTATTTATAGAAAGAAATATTTATGTTGTCCAAGTAAGAAATTTGACCAGAAAAAATGCTGTATGTGAGACTCTTTTTTTCAAAATCTATTAATTTATTTCTCATCTCTCCCTATTTAAAAATATATACGAAGGTACTTTAAGGCTACATATTATTTAAGTGAACTTTGCCCACGGAATCGCTCGCGTAGTTGATTTACGTGTAATTAGTACGCCTCTAAAGTTTATATTAGATGCAGCGTGCAATACTTTTTTTAATTGGACTGGTAATTCCAGAAATAAGCGTATCCATACAAAAAAACAAGCAAAAAAAAACTTTTAAAGTCTATATTATTTTGTACAGATTACGAAAGGGATTTTCTCTTAAAATACACCTTTCAACTGACCCATATTAAACGAAGACGGACAAACAAATTTCACCACTAACCCGATTCCGTGACACAAATAGCTAATCTGTCCACAAATCGTAAAGACCCATGACCTAATGGTGTGCCAACCCCATTACGTCTTTCTGACCCATTTGCAAATATCATGCTATAGAGTAGGTATAGATATAACACCCTTAGCAGAATAATCAAGTAACAAGAAGTTACATTTTTATAACAATACTAGCGGACCCGACAGACGTTGTCCTGTCTACACGTCTTTAATTTGAAAATTTCAAACTTTTTTTAATATTTTTATTGATGAAAATTATTATTCAAATTGTGAATCTAAACCATTCCCAGATCCCCTTGAACACACACAAAAAATTTCATCAAAATCGGTCCAGTCGTTTGAGAGAAGTTCAGTGACATACACACTCACAGAAGAATTATATATATAAAGATACACATTGCATAATATGTATATATCTATACATTTAATAAAGTTCTAAGTCGAATCTGTACATTAAATATTTTATACATAAAATAAATAGACATTATTATCGATACAGAAGCCGAATGTAGGTATAATTTTTTAGAATTTTTGTCTCTCTGTCTGTCTTTTGCGGTAACAGAAAAACCACTGGAGGGATTTTGATGAAATTTGGTATGGTGATAGCTGGTTAGCCGGGTCAACATATAGGATACTTTTTATCGCGGGCAAATATCTCATTTCTGAGAAAAAATACAAGAACTGCATTGTAAAAGTATACTAATATGTAAAACCTAAGAATTTGGTTTTTGGTCATCTGAACGCGGGCGGAGCCGCGGGCAGTGCTAGTATTATATACAATGATATTATATACAAAATAATAATCTTAATTAAAAACATTATGCCATCGTTGTCAAAAATAAGCTCCTTTGAAGTCATTAACAAGAGAATTGAATTGAATCAGTACAAATAGACTAATTAAAGCCAGTCTAAATTCCTATCTATAGTCTGGTCTTGCTATTGAACTATTCCTGTTAGGGCAGATCCGAACTATAGTGCCGACCGCAATTCGTCTTCGGTCCGATGTATACAAGAAACGTTGTTGGGGTGTGATTCGACTGAAACTCGACTTTTACTGATAGTGTAAATGCAGTCATTGATTCTTGGATAAAAATACTATATCGGATCGAAAACGAGCCGGCACTATAGTGTGGATTAGGCCTTAACCTTCCACTCAGTGTGTATCCTACTTTCGCATGGGAAGATTAATGGATGTCGCGATGAATCGTATAGCGTCAAGCCTTAATAATAAGTTGGTAATGTCACGATATTTTTAAATGCCACTTTATATTGTTCAGTTTTATTAAAAATATTAATATGATAACTAATTGTAGGTTTTGGGTTTATTTAAGAAATTAAAGTTTAAATTAAAAAAAAGAAAAAACACTTGTCATCGATGTTATTTGTCTTACTTGGTCTTTCCTCATTGTAAAAATATTTTCGACTGATTTTAAAAGGTGTTACATATTGGGGTGTATTTTTTTTAATACTGATATTTTTACCAATTGTAACCTATTGAAAAAAATAGTCCCAACGGAAAAATAAAGTATTTTTAATGTCGATGTACCCTTTTTATTTAAAAGTAATTATTGGTATTTCTAACAAACCTAGTTAAGCGGGTATCGCTCCTCTGATATTCTTATGTGCGAATCTTTTTTATCATGATTACCACTTCCTTTACAGTGAGAAAGCGAGAATTTTACTCATCATGTTCCTCGTACATGTCTGATGATGTCCTAGCAAGTTTTCATAAGACATGTGAATTCCGCCAACCCGCACTTAGCCAGCTGGTGGACTATGGCGTGATCCACCTCGTATTAAAGAGCCAGCAGTGGGTCGTTAAAAAGGGCTGAATACAGATATATATTATAAAACTAGCGATTTACGCTCGCTTCGCTCGGGTAGATCCTTAGGAGGCTATTATTATATCTTTATATACCTAAGCAGCACTACCTTCTGGAAAATTTTATTTACTTCAGTATATAGTCTATAGTATGTGGACTACATACAAAAAATCCATCGAGCTTTTTCAGTGTAAAATAGAACAAACATGCAGATGCTAATTATCAAAATACAGCAATTGTTACATGCTAAGCGAAACTATTTCTCACTAATAATAGCTTCTAATTTATAAATAGACTATTGATTCCCAATACAAACCTCCATCCCCATTTTCAACCCCTTAAGGGATGATTTCTGAGATAAAGAGTATTCTGTCCTTCCCATGGTCTCAAACTATCTTCTTATCAAATTTCATCTAAATCGGTTAAGTAGATCCAGAGATTACCCCCTACAACGTCACAAACTCACAAACTTTACCTCTTTATAATATTAGTATAGATTGCGTGAGTTTACTAAATAAATTAAAGAAAACAGTCCGGTTTTCACGACATTTTAAGACAAAGCGACCTTTCGTCTAAAAGCCATTGTGCTGACATCAAATCAGTTCTATGGGTGTAACAGGAAGGGTGCAGCCGAGACCATAAACTTTATAGGTCACTATAACACTTTATGGGGCCGTACCATAAATACATGTAGTATGTACGAGTATATACAAGACATCTTCAAATTCAACGTTTTTATCTGTTCACATATTATGATAAAATTGTAAGAGGTAAGTTATCAAACGATCAAAGTAATTTTTTTTAAGTTTTTATATTTTTAATATACTTTTCAATGTTTTTATACGCAACACTTCTCAATCAAAAAAAAATGTAGTTTCATTTTAGTCATGATAGTGTGAAGTTAATGAAATAAAAAAAAATACAGTCGAATTGAGAACCTCCTCCTTTTTGAAATCGGTTGAAAATAAAAACCGGTCAAGTGTTAAATCAGACTATGGAACCTTAAGTATTGCGTGCAACTCGCACTTGACCGGCATTTTATTCTTTGTGCACATATAATATGACTTACCACAATAGGCCCGTTTCTACCGGTACTAGTGAGGGTGGCCCCAAACCATTGATTAGATTTCTGATCGATCTGTCGATGCGCGGAGTCGATGTTATTATCTGCAACAATTATAAAAAGGCTTTATTATTAAACATAAAAAATATACTTAGTTATATGACGACACCTTTAGCTCAATTTGTAGTGACCCTACTTGCTCTGCATGCGGTCGCGGGTTTGAGTCCCGCTGGGGGCATTCATTTGTGCGTTGAGCATGAATGTTTGTACTACAGTCATGGGTATTTATATTTGTAATATGTATGTATTTAAAGTTATATATGGGTAGTGTATCAACTATCTGGTATCCATAACACAAGCCTCGTAGCTTACCGTGGAACTAGATGGTGCTGTGTGTTAATGTCTCAACATATTTATATTTATTTATTACATATATCTTTTACTAGAAGAAATAAATTCGTGTAAGAAAGAGATATCTGATATCTGTGTCTTACAATTACTCTATTAGTATTTACTTACATAAAATAAGTGTTAGAGCTACACTAAGTATTTGCAATATGTGATAGCAGGTTCGAATCCAGCTCAGAGCGATTGTTTGTAGTGTATATAATATTCATGTTTTTCTGGGCTAGGTAAAATTGGCCAAGCTTTTAGATAGCCTATATAGATAACTGCACAGATAAGCCACGATTTTAGCTACTGTACTTGACTGCTACACACGCTGCATTTAATCTGTGTGTGGTTTATCCAAAAAAGTAAATTTTTTAACGTGTATGGCCATCTTTAGATTTAACACTATATTGGTCTCTATTACGCAACTAATTAACACAAGATTAAAAAAACTAACATTGTAATATGAATTCTATCTGAAAATAAAAACATCTGGCAGAGATATTCTTTAACATAAAAACTTTTTAACAAAAAAATAAAAACCGACTTCAAAAAAAAAGCACTAAAAAGTAAAAAATAACTGATTGGTAGTTTTCATTTACTATACATACCTAATCAAATATTTTCGAAGTCGGTGTGCTTTGCTTTGTATGGGCTGGCACCGATTTCGAAAATATTTGATTAGGTATGTGTTTAATTTAATAGGTAGGCTTTAATTACTTAGCCAAAGCACACCGACTTCGAAAATATTTGATTAGGTATGTATAGTAAATGAAAACTACCAATCAGTTATTTTTTACTTTTTAGTGCTTTTTTTTTGAAGTCGGTTTTTATTTTTTTGTTAAAAAGTTTTTATTTTTACCTATTTAGTGTAGACAGTAGTAGCAAAGTAAGGATTCTAACGTGTTAGGCTTGTCAAATCAAACAAAATAAGCCCAAACTCAAAGTATCTACTATTAGCCATTGAAGAGTTCCACCTATCCACCTTCTGGCCTTGCCATCAGATCAGGTCAACAACACCGAACCACTGTACTATCAACGGAAATAGAAATACTTGCAAAGTTTCAAGTCAATATGACAATTAGAAGTAGGTTAAATTCATCATTAGTTGTTTTTCCACCCTTAGGGGTGGTATTTTTTTTTGAAATTTAAATGGGACCAATCTGGAAGTATACCCTTTCAAACAAAACAAAAATTGTCCAAATCGGTTAATAAATGACGGAGTTCTGAGGTAACAAACATAAAAAAAAAAAAAAAAAAAAAAAAAAAAAAAACATACAGTCGAATTGAGAACCTCCTCCTTTTTGAAGTCGGTTGAAAATAAAAACCGTTTTAACACTATTAACGTCTCCTGCGGAAGTCGGATGTAGGCAGTGACGCATGTAATGACGTCATTAATGTATATGATCATTAGTAGGCAACACTGACTTACTTAAAAAAGGTTATGTATGGTTGACGACAAACGATTTAAAGACAAAAATAATTTATATGTACAATATTATATAATTATTCTTTCTTTCCACAACAAATATGTGAAAAGAAAAGTTATAATGTGATAGGTATAAGGTTATACAAATTAGTTTGTATTTGTGTATTTTAATAATATAGTTTACCCTATAAAAAAAATAATAGAGCAAAAGGGTTAAAAATTGTCAAACAAAAAACGGCCTTTAATCTTATAATTCTTCATTCTACGTGACATTGGCGAAATAATCTGTACTTAAGTAGTACATTTTGAAGATTAACAAGAGAATTGAATTGATCGATTAATTATCTATACATATAATAAAATTGTAACTAAACCAAATCTGTACATTAAATATTTTTTGGAAAATCTTATTGAAATAGACATTATTATCGATACAGAGGCTGAATCAATAGTTTTTAGAATTTTTGTCTGTTTGTCTGTCTGTCTGTCTATCTGTCTGTCTGTTACCGTATCACAGAAAAACCACTGGAGGGATTTTGATGAAATTTGGTATGGTGATAGCTGTTTATTCGGGTCAACATATAGGATACTTTTTATCTGGGGAAAATATCTCATTTCTTAGAAAAAATACAAAAACTGCATTGTAAGAGTATACTAATATGTAAAACCTAATAATTTTCTTTTTGGTCATCTGAACGCGGGCAGAGCTGCGGGCAATGCTAGTAAGTACATATAAATATAATATGAAACTAGGTTAATTCTTGATCTCTAAGAAATGTATAGTTTTGATATTAATTGAAATGCATATTAAAATGTGATAACTGATAAGCGACCGTTTATCGTAAAATTGACATCAATATATGGACATTTTATGGTTTGAAAGTTTTGTATACCCCGTGACGGTATGTGACTCATGGGGAAAATACGTGAAGCAATATCTACATTTTACTTCACTGTATGCATGAGTCACTTGATTTGTATTTGTCTGATAAATTACATAATAGCCATTATATAATTAAGATCGTCTAGTCAGTGCATTACAAATGAATGGATATAAATAATTATAAACTAAACATTAAAAAAAACCTTCTTTTTTATCCTGCCCATTTCCCAATCAATTGGGGGATGCCAATCGGGTTTTTTTTTCTTATAAATTATTTTTTCTAACCTGAGCAAAGCCAAGTCTGTACATATAGCACAGATAAGTCGCTCGAATTAAAAATCATAAAAAGTGGTCTTGAGATACCATTAAGGCTTCCTATAAAAGAACCTAAAAATAAGAATAAACGATACCATAGTAAGACTCTCCGCGTACTCCAGACTTTATTATGCGATTAGTCGATTCTTAGTAAGCAATAAGAATGCATCTTCTATTGTAGGTATATAAGTTATAACAATACGATATCGACTAAAAACATTATAAATCTTCATACTGATTATGAAATCGGCTAAACTGTAAAAAGTCTGCAGTGACCGGTCACTCTAAATATATATTTCAACACATTTATAGTAGCCCAAATATGGAGACTGACAAATGATACACTGTGCCTTCCTTTATGAAATTCAATGCACTTAAATCAGAAGATGCCGCTAACCACGCCCCATGTTTGTTTTACTCTCATCGCCACCCGAAAGCGATTATGCATGTATCACAATGAAAATATAGCGCTATATATCATCAGAATAGTTATACCCATTGCAATTTTTTGAAGTGAAACTTCTATAGAATCGTTCTGATTGACTCTATGAAACCGAAATGAAACGGAAATGCGACACTAAAAAGAGACAAACACATAAATATATGGGATTAAGCCGACGAAAGAATGAGATAGAATACATCGCCATGTTGCCATGGTAACTGTTATTATTATCTGACAAATATATAATATTAAGTTTCACTTCTACCATGTGTGAATTGTACACACTGGCACTTTTTTTCTTTACATAAAATATAATTTATTTTATATACGAAACACATGTACATTTAATTATTACTGTACAAATCATGTCCGTGTCGAGTTGTGGCAATAAAAAAGAAGGATTTCTCCTCTGGGTGGCAATGCCGTTTCTTTGGGCGAAAAACGAGCCAGTTAAATCTCTTTACGTCACCAGTAGAGGCGATAAATAATTTTATCGGTTACACACACATCAAATATTTTAAGGGTAGTTATTGGCCTTAATTTTTTGGTAAACTTTGTACTCTTAGTTTAAAAAAATGAAATGATCAGTTGACAATTTCTTTATTTTTTTTTTATTTAAAAATTACATAAGTAATTTAAATATTTTAAACCATAAACTAAGTATTTTTACGTACTTTTTTAAAGAGCCGTAAAATTATAGAGCATCTATAGCTAGGCTTTTAGTGGATGACAGAAATAACACTTGATTTTTATCGCAAACCTTTAATGCCCGGCCTTATAGGGATTATTGGAGTAAATTATACCTCACCTTTATTGTTCCTGTCGTTATCTTATGAAGAAATTAAAACAGTACCGCAGCTCTGTTAATGGCTTCTTGTACATCGTGTATTGTGTTTTAAATTGCCAAGTAAATTTAAATAGTTTTAAAATTATTACCACGCAAATTGAATAAATTCAATTATTTACATACTAATATATTAAAACTAAAGCGTTTGTTTATTTAAACGCTCATATCTCTGGATCTACTGTTCTGATTTGGATTTTATAGCCTACTAGCATTGCCCGCGGCTCCGCCCGCGTTCAGATGACCAAAAACCAAATTCTTAGGTTTTACATATTAGTATACCCTTACATTGCAGTTTTTGTATTTTTTCTCAGAAGTGAGACATTTTCTCGCATTAAAAAGTATCCTATATGTTGATCCGGATAACCAGCTATCTCCATACCAAATTTCATTAAAATCCCTCCAGTGATTTTTCTGTGATGCGGTAACAGACAAACTAAAATTCTAAAAACTATAGATTCGGCCTCTATGTCGATAATAAAGTCTATTTCAATAAGATTTTCCAAAAAATATTTAATGTACAGATTCGGGTTAGTTACAATTTTATTATATGTATAGATTTATTGGGGAAGAACATTATGTAACATAACACTACGACCTACGAGAACGGACAATTGTTTTTAAATTAACAAGACGCACAAGTTATAAAAATATTGCATTGAAGATCAAGTCATTTTCACTCAACGATTTGAATACAATGATAGAAATTTATTATGGTCAAAACAATGATACCTTGTATTAGTATAAGAAATTTGAGAATCGATACTTATGGTTTTTGTGGTTTATAATTGACATCTTATATACATTAAAAATGCTTTCCTTATGCCTTATTGATTAGGCAAAAGGAACATTCTAACGACTTGTTAACTAACCTATAGCTACCATTATAGTGCTTAAATATCTTACTTGACACTGTGTGTGACAAATACATGATGTTTCATAGAAAACGTCAAACTGATAATACAATAATTCAGTAATAAAAAAATATGTATTATTTAATATAAAAAACACACTGTATAATAAAGAAAGTCAATAATCTCCTCTTGTAACATTAAGACATTAAGCTCTTGCGTGAGCTTTCATAAGCTTTCCAGGTGTAATTAAATAACATGATGGACTCGCATCTAACCTACATTGGTACTTATGTATATGATGACTAGTAATTATTAATACTCACGCTATGTATGGGTGATAGATTTAACTAATAATTCTTAGAAAAGAATTACAATAAGCCAAAAAGTTAGATTATTTTTTATCACATTACCTCAAATAAATCCCGTAGAATGTCAAAATTATATTATAAATTACACACAATTTTTATAATACAGACACAAAACTATTATAATCGACTGCCTCGGTGGTGTGTCTAGTCACATGCGAAAGTTCTGGGTTCGAGTCCCGAGTTACGCCAAGTTTACTTGTTGAGTGTTTCTGTTAAGAAAGTGTCAGTAACAGTCCGGCGTTGGGAAGATGGTGTTTCACCCCCGTGCCTTCAAAAATCTCTGACTTGTGCACTATAATATCTCCCACGCAGGCTAGTGAGATTGATGAGATGAGGGAGGATATCATCATCATGATCATTATATAAGCGATGGTTTATATGTGCGTCTAAAATATAAACCATCTCTTTCCAGCTAAACCCGCTGGATAAATTTTGGTGAAATATACCTAGTACACAGATAGATTCCTAGAATAGCTTATAGGCTACTGATATAAAATTAACAAACAAAATAAGAACGAACCCGCGGCTTTGCTCGTGCTAAATATACAAAAAAAAAACTTTAAAAAAGTAGGTTTCATTCAAACTTTCATCCCCTATTTTACCCTTATAGTATGAATTTCGAAAAATGCTAAAACACGTATATATTTAATTGTATTGAAGAGTATTAATGCCAAGTTTCAAGCAATTCTAATCATAAATAATTTTTTGATTGTATTAGAATCTTTCCGTGGGGATTAGATAATCTCCCGCGGTAAAAAATAAAATCCAGCTCCATACAAAAAATCACGCCAATCTGTCACACTGTTTCGATGTGAAAGAAGGACAATCAAACAAACACATTTTCACATTTATAATATTAGTATGGATAAATAAAAATATTGCCTAAGAATGCAACTGATCGAACCGAGGGTAAGTCGTTAGTACTTTGTTAATAAAATATGAATGTTTAAAAAATATCCTTTGAAAATCGCTCGAGAAATATTTTCCCTTCCTATAATTTATATTTCCATTTCCGTGACTGGTTCATATAAAAACGCCCCACTGAACGTTTATTGTAGCAATTATACGTTTAGAACCGACATGACAATGATTCGGCTGAGAGAACACCATAGCATGTGTCATAGATACTATAGATTATGGTTTTAATGTTATAATATAATTTAATTAAAATATACAATCTTTACATATTTGAATAATTAATGGCTTATAATTTCGAAATAAAATGTTTTTTGTACAGATATGATATTTTTAAAGACCAGTGTTATAGTGGAAGTTTTAGTTTGTCTTTTTTAGTTTAAAAAGCAGATTCAATTTTTACTTTAATAGGTATCATTGGTGGGATATACATATAATAAATCTATACATATAATAAAATTCTAACTAAGCCGAATTTGTACATTAAATATTTTTTGGAAAATCTTATTAAAATAGACATTATTATCGATATAGAGGCCGAATCTAGAGTTTTTAAAACTTTTGTCTGTCTGTCTGTTACCGCATCACGGACAAACCACTGGAGGGATTTTAATGAAATATGGTATGGTGATAGCTGGTTGTATATATACTCTTACGTACATACAATAGATTTTTCTTAATTATAGAAGTATACTAGTGTTCGCAGTTGTATATAAAATCACCAAGAGTTTCATTATAATCGGATCGTTTGATCTAGGAACATACGAACATTCATTTTTATTTATATAGATTAATCCATATATACTTTACATATCAAGATATTGAATCGCTAACAAACAAGTCATCAGGTAAGACACATGTCTGTGTGGTTTAAAGGATATTCAATCTTATAATACAAAATTGAAGAAACATATTCATAAAAAAATGAAAAATATAGGGTGGAACCCTTCCCGCTACACATTATTAGGTAAAAACACAAAAGCCCCTTTACACAGTTCAGTAGCAACAGTAATAATATAATAATCAATAGTTATTTCTTAATATTTTAGGATTCCTCACAAAAATAACCAAAGCTTTTTTACCAAAATACAACACAATGAATTTTATATGTATACTAGCATTGCCCGCGGCTCCGCCCGCGTTAGATGACAAAAAACCAAATTCTTAGGTTTTACATATTAGTATACTCTTACAATGCAGTTTTTGGGAGGAGCCGCGGGCAATGTTAGTATGAAATAAGATCCTATAAGTTACTGCTAACTAAAATTTTAATAGTTTGGCCCTTCTACATCCCACAGCTGGGCTTGAATCTGCCCTCAATGCGGCATTAGGCTCTAATTCATCGAACTTATGCGTGTTAACGGTTAAGAAATAGTAAGATTGTTGATTTTCGAAAGACATGTGAAGTCCGCCAACCCGCACTTGGCCAGCGTGGTGGACTATGGTCTGATTCCCCTCGTATTGAAGGGAGGCCCGTGCCCAGCAGTGGGACGATAAAAAGGGCTGAATACAAGATTGTTGAAAACGAGATAAAAACCCAGCTTTTAACCAGATTCGTTTGGTTTCTCGATCGCATTACTTAAATGTGTTACAAAATACTATATAATGCTATATGTACACAATCTATTAGCTAAAAATACATCGAGTTAATAATAATTATAACATATTTTAGCCATACTAATAGTAATCATTTGTAAGACAATAAAGGAAACAATGACCGAATTTTATTGTCGCGTTTACATAAACACATTCCCACACACGAAGATTATTTATATTTTAGCTGCTAAAGGCAATGTAGAGTCTGAAAAAATTTTCATAAATATTTATGTTAGGTCATTTTTTTTGATACTCTACATGGCAGTATGATTACATTTCTGTATACGATAAGTTTCATGTGAATTTTTATTTAACTAAAGCACTTCGTTTTAAGTCTTATTTTAAGGTTCATTCGTGCTCTAGAAATAAGCTTAGCTTGAGCTAGAAATTAGACTTATTATTTGAATTATATATATATATATATATATATATATATATATATATATATATATATATATATATATATATATATATATATATTTAATACTTATTATCTGTATTGTAAAATCAAGAAAAGTAGCATAAAGAGCAAATCCTGGTACTATTATTGACTTTGACGTTAGTTTGGTGGGCTCCGTCTACGTAATTCTTTAGTCTAAGACTTGAATATGACATAATAATATTGCTCCAATTACAATAAAATAAAACTATCTTTTCGGATTATTTAGCGGATTTAGTTTTAATTGAAATGTAAAATATTCGTGTAAATCTAAGAAAGTATAATTTCATTTTACTTATAGGAATTATTGAGTTTAACTGCGGTACATTTCTAACTCACGAGTATTTTAATATGCTGAGACTTCTTGCATATATGTATAATGTATGATGTATGTATCTAAATATAGACTTTGTCACTTTCCCTCTCTTGAACAATCACCCACAAATAATGTACTTTATAGTATGTACATATGTAAATAAATAAAAAATAAAATAAAAAAGTATTTATTGCCATAAAAAAGAGTAAAAAAAGTTACCATAATCAGTGAATCTTAAACTAACTTATGGCAAAGGGTAATAACTCAGCTAATACTGCTAAGACCGAAATCTCAATCAGCACTGATTTTCAGTTACACACAGCTCCCTAGGGAGTTGAGCGGGAGCAAGGCAAGAGTTCCTCCAGTTCATGTATATTGTATATAGTATATCTAAGCAAAACTCACATCAACTAAACATGTAAATTTCGCCTTCATACTAATATTTAAAAAAGAAAATGACTTTTCACGCTTAAACCGCTGAACAGATTACGATAAAATTTGGCAAAGACATAGATAGCATCCTGGGATAGAACGTAGGCTGTCCTTGTACCCCGCTCCACTTATCACTCTAATAAGTTTCTAATATTGTTATTTTTCAAACATTTAAAGTTTCAATGAGTTAGTTTAAAAAGCATAAACGTTCGATGTAATTGCTAATAATTCAACGTACCTCATCAATCTGGTCTCAATTGAGATACCAAATTGAGCGAATTGGCTCGGACTCTGAACCACTTGTTGCTAATTTATTGGTATACTAAGGGGAGCGTTGTTAATTAGCTTTAAACTAATATAACATGTATTTATATTGTATCAAGGGCGTCTTTTGTTTGTAAGATTATTTTTAAGCAAAATTTTTTTTATTAAAGAGATATATTGTCTTAGATTTCTATCACTTATTAATCAACTGTTCATTGATTGATTACTATTATGATCTATTTTTAACCGACTTCCGAAAAGGAGGAGGTTCTCAATTCGTCGGAATCTTTTTTTTTATGTATGTTCACCGGTTGCTTGAAGACGCCTGAACCGATTTGGATTTTTGTTTTGTTTTAAAGGGTATATATCCCTGGTGGTCCCATATAAATTTTATCGAAATCGGTTGAGCAGTTTTAATTAAAAATCGACAGTAAATTATTTTTTTAAATAAATTGTTTAATCGAATATGTTATTACAAAACTTTCCTCTTACAAATTACCTGCTTATTACATCTAGACTAAAAATGGAAAAATAAAAACTAAAAAAAGCCGACTTCCAGGCATTAAAATGTAAAAAATTACTAAACGGGGGTTTTCATTTAGAATAATATTTGGCCGACAATATTTTGAGATATGAATATCTAATAGGTAAATACGTTTTTTACGTATCGAAATATATTTGATATGCATCGGCTGGGACCGACTTAGAAAATATCTGATTATGTATTTTTTCTAAATGAAAACCCCCGTTTAGTTATTTTTTACATTTTAGTGCCTGGAAGTCGGCCTTTTAAAAAAAGTTTTATAATACAATATAAAGATACTGAAAAGAAGAAATATTAGTTCTTATGCAAAATTATTATCAAATAATCATATATTCTCTAACATACTCTATATTATCGCTCTATCTATATATGTAAAAAGATAATTCTTGTGTGTATGTAGTAATGTTTTTAACTTTTTCAACTATAACATCCCACGGGATCTTAATAGAAAAAAAAATCTGTTCGAAAATAGAATAAATGAGCAAACACAATTATGTGCTTATAATATCTACACTATCATTAATTTATGTTAAATTAAAAAAAATCTATTTAGATTTTAGAAATTATTTATCTATATTACAGCCTCTTTATTAAGGAATGACATCTAATATCACACTACGGCTCTTGGAATCAAAGCAATTATATATAAATGACTAGCATTGCCCGCGGCTCCGCCCGCGGTCAGATGAACAAAAATCAAATTCTTAGGTTTTACATATTAGTATACTCTTACATTGCAGTTTTTGTATTTTTTCTCAGAAATGAGATATTTTCCGCGGTAAAAAGCATCCTATATGTTGACCCGGATAGCCAGCTATCACCATACCAAATTTCATCAATATCCTTCCAGTGGTTTTTCTGTCATGCGGTAACAGATAGACAGACAAACAAAATTTCTAAAAACTATAGATTCAGCCTCTGTATATAATAATGTTTATTTCTATAAGATTTTCCAAAAAATATTGAATGTACAGATTCGACTTAGTTACAATTTTATCATATGCTTAGATAGATCTATGCAAGCCAAGCCACATACAAAAAATGGTTAAAATATATAAAACGTACGCATTTTAAAAGAAATAGCGCGCGCATCTGATTGTCAAGAGCCTTATATCAACAATTAGTATATGAACAGTTATCCCGCATTTTTCAATTACATGACAAATATTAGCGACAATCATGAGGCGTACAAATTTTTGTTGAAGCGTATGTTTATTCCACTTGAGGTTTGGAGCTGGTTTGGTTGAATTTGGCCAAGCGTCCAGTGTTTGCCAACCTTAACGTAATTGTTTGTTTATTAGCACGTGAGCTATGTTTGAATAACGTTGGGTAAATGTAAACTTAGAGATAAGTAGTTAGGTTCATTTTGAATATATGAAAATAGGTTTTTTATGGCTTTTCTAAGAGTCCAATACTTGCTTTCAGTCATCTAATGAATAATTATTAATTCAATTAATGAAATTTTTAATTGAAATTCTTTCAATTACAATAGGTATAAAACTATGATTTGCTCCACAAATTTCAGAACACTGACCATAAAAAATTCCTGGTCGATTAATAAAAAAACTTATTTGATTAAGTCGACCAGGATTTCCTAAAAGGAAACACATTTTTTTTCAAGAAAAACAAATAGGCTGACAAATGTGAAACTTCAGAAAAGAACCTACGAGAGAATGAGATGAATATAGAGTATCAGGAGTAGGATACTTATAAGGTTTATTTTTTTATAATATTTTTACCAATTTTATAAGTTATTTTACATTTTATTTGACATAAATATTATACATTTGTCAACAATAACAATGGTTACCATGGCAACATTACAATGTATTCTATCTCATTCTCTCACCGGCTTAATCCTATATATTTAATTGTTTGTCTCTTTTTAGTGTCGCATTTCCGTTTTATCGACTTTCAAATCACAACGATTCTAAAGAAGTTTCACTACAAAAATCGATAAAACAGAACTAAACCAGACACTAGATATAAAAATAAGTCAGTCAATTAAGCATCATGCGTCTCTCGAGTCACATGATTTGCAATAACAATATAAAAATCGAAGGTTTATCGAACAAATGTGCCCTCGTAATAAAGTCATTGACTTTAATACTCATGTACATAATACTAGTGTCTTAACTGTGGAATACAATATATACTGTAAATATACATATAATCTTTACTTATATTATAAATGTAAAAGTAACTTTGTCTGTTATCTTTTCAAATCTCTGAACAAATTTCGATAAAATTTGGGAAGGATATAGATTGCATATATGGGGACGGACATGGCTACCTTTGTGTCCACTTAAAATGCGAGTGTATCCGCAGGCAGAAAGTAGTGTATTATATTACGATCATATATTAAATTCGTAATATATGTTCCGTTCATTAATATAACATTACAGTATGTTATTATATACTAGTAAAGAAATTGCTTGTCAAGACTTGTACATAAATGTAGCATTCAAGCTAATAATTTTTATTGCTATCTAAACATTTCTTTACAATTCTAATAGCAAGAATGAGTACAATTATTGACAATATATATGCAAAAACAAGGATAGTCCGTATAATGGATGGTAATATATACATATGTATAAACTGCTTCCCCATATAAACTTTCATCCCCATTCTAACCCCCTTAAGGGATGATTTCCGGGATAAATACTATTTCGCTCACTCACTTTTCATATCATGAGATTTAAAAAAAACTAATTTTAGTAAAAAAAATTCTTTTAATTTTCTTCTATACAAAGCTTGTCCTGACAATAACAAACACAAAAAAAAAGATTTATCCAATTTGTTGCAGTCGATCGGCGATTCATTTTTATTTATATAGATAAAATAAAAAGTACTTATATTTAACTACTATCTTTTTCCCGTAGCTTCTTCGTTTCTAAAGTTCTTAAGGTCAATAGCAATTTCCATGTTTCTTACTTTTGAATTTTGATCAAATTTTCAACTCATCATCCTCTATTTTATCATTCCCAAAAGACGTACTACCAAAAGCTTCGAATTAGAAAAATCGACATTTGTAATTTTATAAGAACTGAATAAATGTCTAAAAAGAGTCTATATTGTTAAAAATTATTTTCTTTTATACACTATAATAAGAAGTCTAGATTTGCCGGACAAATGTGCACTTGTTGCAAAGGTCATTGATCTGTGTCTTTGCATCAAAACGAAATAAATGACGCTCCTCGAGAAGCATCAACGTCGACCCTAATACTGCGCTATGTGCAGTACATTATTGTGACCAACGATCTATTTCGTTACGGATTCTTTACAATTTTGTAAGAACTAAATAATAAATAAATAAATATGTTAGGACATTAACACACAGCATCATCTATTTCCATGGTAAGCTATGAGACTCGTGTTATGGATAGCAGATAGCTGATACACTACACATATATAACTTTAAATACATACATACTATAAATATAAACACCTATGACTGGAGTACAAACATTCGTGCTCATTACACAAATGAATGACCCCAGCGGGGATTCGAACCCGCAACCGCTGGCATAGCAAGTAGGGTTACTACACACTGAGCCAAACGTGTCGTCTAATCCATCACTTTTGAAAATGCTAGCTAGAAAAGTGGACTTCTTAAAGTACGAATTTTACTTAACTATTATATCTATTATTGGACATCTCTTGTAAATGGGAAAGATTGTATGTGTGTATACGTGTTTGTTACTCCTACACATAAAAACGGCTGGACAGATTTGGATGAAACTTATTGTACAGTGAAATCTGGAGTAATACATAGGATATTGTTAGGCACCTAGTGACGCACTCAAGTGAAATTAGATTCAGTTACTTTAGTTACTTATAAATTTAACGTTAAAATATTATTTTCATTGATCTTGTCTATATATCATGTAATCTATACATATAATAAAGTTGTAACTAAACCGAAACTGTACATTAAATATTTTTTGGAAAATTTTATTGAAATAGACATTATTATCGATACAGAGGTCGAATCTATATTATTTAGAATTTTTGTCTGTCTGTCTGTCTGTTACCGCGTCACAGAAAAACCACTAGAGGGATTTTGATGAAGTTTGGTATGGTGATAGCTAGTTATCCCGGTCAACATATAGGATACTTTTTACCGGGGGAAAATATCTCATTTCTGAGAAAAAAATACAAAAACTGCAATGTTCGTACACTCAATAGTTCATAACACAATAGTTCATATACTCGTGTATATGAACATGTAAAACCTAAGAATTTGGTTTTTGGTCATCCGAACGTGGGCGGAGCCGCGGACAATGCTAGTACATATATAATGTTTACTTTGTTGTAAATAAAAATACACTGCTATAGAAAACTGATGGTCCACCATTAAAAGATTACGTGCATTGAATGCAAATAGTTGATTGATTATTATTAATCAATGCGTAGGACGTCAAAGTTGCGTGATGTTGATTTGACCTAAATGCCCATATTATCAGTTTATTCAACAGTAAACTTAATTTATTTAATTACAATACTTAAGCTATATATTATTACATTATACGCTTCTTTACGAGTAAATAAGAATGATTGAAGACGGGGATATATATATATATATATATATATATATATATATATATATATATATATATATATATATATATATATACCACTTAATGTTATTATATTTCTATACTATACAATTTTAATCAATTTTACCCATATTTTTAAATCAACTGTTTACTTATACCTCTTACCAAATAGTTTTAATTTTGGAACATTTAAAAAAATTGTTTTACACTGTTTTAAATATTTTATATTTTTAGTTGTAGTTTTTATAATTTTTGGATGTTTTTTTTGGCAATAACTTTTTATACCATTTAAATTTTAAACCTTCACATTTTTTTTAAGTATATATTTTTTTGTAATTTTTTATGCATGTTTTTTTAATTGTTTATTGTTTTTTTTAACTTTACTTTTTTTAACTTTACACTTTTATTAAGTATTTTATTTTTCATAGGATAGATATGTAATATAAGTTTCGGAACAGCTAGCTAGTTTACGCATGTTAAGTTAGCCTATAAGTGTGGTGTATAGTGTAAAAAAAATATTTTATAAGAAATTATTATGTATAAAAGATCAAAAGCACTGTATACTATGTTGGCTTCCTATATAATAAATAAATAAATAAATATATATATATATATATATATATATATATATATATACTAATATTATAATTGTTTAAGTAACTCTGTCTGTTAGCTTTTTACGCCTAAACTGCTGAACAGATTTCGATAAAATTTGGCAAGGACATAGATTGCATCCTGGGATCGGACACACGAGCGAAGCCACGGACAAAACATAGTTCTATAACGTTCTCAATCGTTCTTTTATTTTTCCGTGCAATTTAGAATGTATAGTAATAATTATATATTATTGATACTAAGCAAATGAGCAAAGCACATTATTCCGGGAGACACACTTCTCAGGAGAAATGACTTCCGGAGCCTATGAAAGCGTCTTCATTGACTTCATACTGACATATAATTTTAAAAAAATGACTATTCAAAAGTGCTTGTAAAAGTCGAAATAGACAATTTGTACTATTTCAATTTGATTTAGTTAGCAGGCAAAAACGTTCTATACTACATATTTATTATTTTTAAATGGTAACTAAAAATATTGTTTATGTTTAAACTAACGACTTTTGATCATAAAATTATTAATTTACTGTTGAAATATAAGACATTAATGAACAAGAAAAACTTTTATTTTTGTTTTTCTTATTAAGTATTATATATACTATTTATTAAGAACTTTTTTTTATCACCATATATGGACACCCTACACACAGTCGCGGCGACCCATTGATTTATGTTTTATCAACGCTCGATGCGTTAATGTTACTGCTTTCAAGTCGGTCTGAAAGCGCTTCCAATCACAGCTACTTCGAAGACCATTCGACAAGTACACATAAGATGGATTGTGTTTGCGCATCTTAAATTATCTCTTTAATATTACTACATCGAAAACCCTCTGGTCAAATTGGTGGTGTAGCTGGTAACTACTTACTTAATCATACTAATACTCGTATTATAAATGTAAAAGTTTATGAGGATCAATAGATGGCTATTTGTTACTCTTTTACTTCAGAATGGCTGAACGAATCTGAATGAAATTTGGCACAGAAATAGATTATAGACTGAAATAACAACAGAACAGAACAGAAAATGTCCGTATTATTCTATAATAATTACTCTTTTTCTTAACGATCTCTTTACTTCAGTGTCCTAGTTAAATTATACATATATTTCTTAAGTAAAATTATATCTTATATGTATATTTCTTTGACCCTGGAACAAAACGTGTAGATCGTACATTGCAAACATTAGATTACTCAAGCTTTTGCAAACATGACGTCAACGTTTCTAAAAACGAACATGGTCATAGATACCGGTTCCATAAAACCTAGTCTTCACATTTAATGGCTTAAAAAACTATCTCACTTAATATTAGAATATAAATATCCCAAAAAATATAACAAAAAATATTTTTATTGTACTAGTATACAAGCTTCCACGTGCGTTTTTCACACGCCCTTGTATATGTGTCTTAATTGTGAATTCATACAAAAATCTTATAGAAGAAAGCCCAATTTCTATCTTTCATCTTCTATTTTTTAAGCACCTTTCTCTTGTTTTTTTCTACAACCGAACCTTATACGGACTATTAAGGATAATATAAAAAATGCCAAATTTGGCAAATTGATCCAAATTCTTAGTTATGTATGTTTATTCTTTAGTTCCCCTTACCAATGGACAGAATGCCCAATTTATTTATAAAGATAGATTATTTTCAATCGTGTAGATGCCACAAATTTTTATAATATTACCCAGAAATTGCTAAATATTTATGCTTAAGTGACCTATTACGTATATACATACTTTTGTCTCGTTCAGAATTTGCTACGTTTGTATAAACATACAAACATAATAATGTCAAGGCCGGCATAACTTTTATCTATAATAACTAAGTATTTTCAAAATGACCTATTTGTGGTTAGAACAAAGGCTCGATTTACAAATACTGATATATTATATATCACGGATAGTTATCAATATACCAATATCTTTACATAGAGACAGTTTGTAAAATATCACTTGTAATGTGTCAAAACAAATTTATAAAAAAAAAATCATAATTATTTTTTCACTAAAAAGCAATACTGAATGCCGTTGAGGTATAACATTAATCCCATAACACACACGTACAAAATATACATATAATCAAATCGAACCTCCTTTTTGTTGCAGTCGGTCAAATAAGCAAACAACACTCGTCTCAATCATTTGCAATGCTAGTTAACGGCAAGAAAAATCACACCGGATATACAGTATTAGCTACACCTAACGCCGTTGCCCACGCGCAGTTGGCCAGCCAGTAACCAATGTCGTTTATGGTTTGCACAATAAAATGCGCAGGAGTATTATTTGGTCTTGATTATACTACTCTGCCCACCTGAGCCTAAAGTGCAGTAATAGACATTTTGGTCGGTTTTGAGTTAAATATATATTCTAAATCCCCATTTTAGTAGCTATCAGTCAAATTAATTCTTTTTTCTGTAGCGCTAATAAAAGTATTTTATTTTAATGTTTTTTCGGAAGGTGTAACAGCAAAAATATCACAAATCTGTTAAAATATTCCATGTTTACCAGCTAAAACGCAGTACAATTAATACTGCACAAGATTTTTCTCTGTTTCCTAACTAAACTGCAGTGTTTTATCATATTTTGTGGCACTTAAAATAGTAGTTTGTTCTAGGAGATTCAAGAAAAAACTTATTAAAATGCAGTATTATTCGACTCTATACAAATTGATTATACTGCAAAGATTAAAAAAAAATATTTTTTATTTATATTCCTAATTAAAGTGCAGTATTAACATTCCATACTGCACATTAACTTGTGGGGGATTTTGTAATTTCTTGTGAAAAACTAAAAGACATGCAGTATTTAATAACTTTACTGCAGTTTAACTTGTAGGATGTTTTGTAGTTGCTTGTAAAAGACCATTTAGTTTACAATATTTATAAATTTTACTGCATATTAGTTAGTTTGCTTCATCCAATTCATACTACCTAAAATACTTAAAGTCAAATACTATTCCCTAATACTGCGTTTTAATAGGTAAAATTATTAAAATATTAAAACACAGGACAGGCAATATCGCGGTTTGAGGCAGTCTCCTTAATCTGTGGCTTAAGGCTGACTTGACGTGCCATGCTGTACCAAAGAGATATGGAGAGTAGAACTAAGGCGAACTATTTCTAGTATAAAAAGTGACCGCTGACAAGCATGAAATTGGTGGCGCCACAGAAAACAAGTATATGAATCTATACATCTATACAGATAAATAAAATTGTAGTGTCTGTTTGTTATGTCAAAATAAACCTTTTTACTAAATGCATATGAAATTATAAACGGTACTCATAAGAAAAACACATTTTTAAAATTTTTTGTCTGTCTGTTTGTTCCGAATAATCTCTGAAACGGCTGGACTGATTTTGACGGACTTTCAGTGGAAGGTAACTGATGTTATAGGGAGTAATATAGGCTACTTTTATTTAAAAAAAAGAATTAGAGTTCCGCTCAAAAAAAAGTATCCAGGGGCGAACCCGAGTGAGGCGAGGGTGAGTCGCTAGTTTAAAACATAGCGTCATAAAAGTAAGAAGGTGAATTAAACAAGGAAAGAAAGATTTCCGCTTTGCTGTGGCGCACTTTTCAAAATAGTTCTAGCATAGGCAAACAGCAATATAATTATATATTATTTTCAAGTAATAATAATTCAGCACACTTCACTCCGTTAAAAACTACTAACTTCACATCACATCTACTTGCTACGCTAGTGCTGTAAAGCCTAGTTCGCATTAAGCTAGTATTTTAGTCTAGTAGCGAGTAATTTAGTAGCTAAATTACTCGCTACTCACCAAACATCGTTCGCACTTTGGTCGAGTACAGTTTACAAGTGAGTGGTGTTTTGCAAGATGAATAGCCTACAACGCAATAAAGTAAATAAACTGATTAAGCTGATCGTAACGGCTATTTTAGAAGAGGTTGATGAGGAAATTTGTGTGATTAATAAAAAGAAGCTATGGGTAAGAAAATGGATCGAAAGACGAGATAAACTAGGAGCTACTAATTGTCTTCTGAAGGAATTAGCATCGGAAGATCCCAAAGAATACTTCGATAGTTTGAGAATGTCCGAAAGTTGTGTAAATTTTCTGTTAATGAATGTTATGGCGGCAACTAATGAACTCGACTATTTCGACAGGTTCGTACTTGCTTAGCCGGTGAACCAGTGAGCTCGGACGCGTGGTAGGGGCTGCTACTCGCCCAAAAAAATAGAATAAAATGGATTGACTCGGCTAAATTTCTTACTAAACTAATCGACTAAATTTTTAGTGTTCAGACACGTTTAGTTACTAAATTACTTGCTACTAGACTAAAATACTAGCTCAATGCGAACTAGGCTTAACGGTGAGTTTCTGAGCTATAATTTGTTGCTCACTACTGGACACTTTTTACCTGTTTCCCATATAAGTTAATTCTCCTTAGTTCTCCCTTCCATAATCTTTTCAGACTATTATTTTTGTAAGACAAGAATACTCATTTAGTAATTAGTTATGTTCAGAAGAAAGATTTTATGTAAATTTTATTGATCCATGCATCAGAAATACATGTGATATAGTTTTATGGTGGATTAACTAGTTAAGATTATCAACATCTTGTAAAGATTGTTATATTGTTAGTCATATAAAACAATTTACACTATTAGATTATAATGTACAATGTTTTGATGAATAGTTTTAATAGCATAGTCATAAATGCATGTCCAGTTTTGTTTAAGAAATTACATATTTTTATCAAAATTAAAGGTAATTTTATATTACTATAAGTGTGGAATATCAGTGTTTTGTTCAAAAAAACAGATTAAATAGCAGTATTTTTATAATATTACTGCACTTTAGTTAGTAACGATCATGGAAGAAATGTCTAAAATGCAGTAATAACAGGATTTACTGCATTTAAAACAGTTTTTGAAAAGATTATACAAATAAAGTGTGTGTAGTAATAGGGCCAAAAAAATTAAAATTGCCATAATTATAGTTTTTTATAAAAAAACTAACGTAACAATGTTTAGTATTTTAGTTTGGTACATATTCTTTCACTTTCCATTCAAGGTTTTATCGAAAAGTCTCTTTTTGATATATTTTTATGGATTCTAAACTTTAGGCGCGTTTTTCTCGAATTCGTGTTTTTGCTGTTACTGCACTTTAGGTTCGGGAGGGCAGTACTAGTTACTATGACATAGAAATAAAAAATGTTCCTGCATTTTAAATAAAACTATCTTTTCGGATTTTTTTGGCGGATTTATTTTGATTTTTGGTTCGAAACGTCTTTGAACATCTAAAACCTTAGTCTCTTCCGTGGCCATGATTGCTGTATGTACGTATTAGTATAGATCTATGTATTTAAAATTCCAAATATTCGCGTAAATCTAAGAAAGTATTAATGATGCACTCATCAGACCTTAGTAGGTTGGTAGGCTACAAATACTGATACGGACACAATATGTACAATGTGCAATGTGTAATAGAACTACATGGACGATACACCCAAGTATATATAAATACAGGTCTCAAACGAGAGTCGAATCCACAACCACCGTAGAGATACTTGAAATGAAGTTAAGTGGTGGGTTTAAACTGCTAGAAAAATCACTTTTTTGATATCTTATCGAAATTGCCTTAATTTAGATAAGATATCAGTCTAACTAATTATATAAACTAGAAAGTTTATGAGTAGAATGTATTTGTCACTTTTTAATGCCCAACATATTTAAATGAAATTTGGTGAATGAGATATGAGATATGCTTATCTCCTGGATTAGCATACAGGTTACTTTTAAGGAGACCGCTCAAAAGACGCAGAGTCGGCAAGAACGAATGAATTATATTCTGTTTCTAGTTAAAATATTTTATTATTATTTACTTTTTAGTAAAGGAAATAATTTCTACATCTTTACATATAATAAAATTGTAACTAAGCCGAATCTGTACATTAAATATTTTTTGGAAAATCTTATTCAAATATACATTATTATCGATATAGAGGCCGAATCTATTGTTTTTAGATTTTTTGTCTGTCTATCTGTCTGCTACCCCATCACAGAAAAACCACTGGAGGGATTTTGATGAACTTTTTACAGCTGGAAAATTTCTCATTTCTGAGAAAAAATACAAAAACTGCAATGTAAGAGTATACTAATATGTAAAACTTAAAAAAATCGTTTTTGGTCACCTGAACGAGGGCGGAGCCGCGGGCAATGGTAGTCTATACTAATATTATAAAGAGGTAACGATTGTGAGTTTGTGACGTTGTAGAGGATAATCTCTGGATCTATTGTACCGATTTAAAAAAAAATTGATAAGAAGATAGTTTGAGACCCTGGGAAGGACAAAGGATACTTTTTATCCTGGAAATCATCTCTTAAGGAAGTGAAACTAGGGATGAAAGTTTGTATTGGGAAGCAAGCTAGAACCCGAACGAAGCGAGGGTGAGTCGCTAGGGTATAGATAACATTAGTGTAGTATCCTTGTTTGTTTGGTAAGAACGTAATTTGCTAGAACTTCTAAGAGTATAAATTAATTGAAAGATAAGAATTAAGTTAAACTAGGAAAGTACTATATCTTTAAAGATTTAAAACAAATAAAGCGTAGATATATCTAGTACAGAATGTTATCTATACATATAATAAAATTGTAACTAAGTCGAATCTGTACATTAAATATTTTTTGGAAAATCTAATTAAAATAGACATTATTATCGATACAGAGTCCGAATCTATAGTTTTTAGAATTTTTGTCTGTCTGTCTGTCTGTTACCGCATCACAGAAAAACCACTGGAGGGATTTTGATGAAATTTGGTACGGTGATAGCTGGTTATCCGGGTCAACATATAGGATACTTTTTATCGCGGGCAAATATCTCATTTCTGAGAAAAAATACAAAAACTGCAATATAATAGTATTCTAATATGTACAACCTAAGAATTTGATTTTTGGTCATCTGAACGCGGGCGGAGCCGCGGGCAATGCTAGTACTGTAATATAATAAAAAATGTCTTGCGACGAGACGGCAAGTGATAAGTCTTAATAAGCCTAAATTGATGAATGCGAACTTTACCATGTGACAAACTGTACAATTATTTAAATTGCTAAGATGTTGTTTAAAAAACAAAGAAAAGTATTTTTTTTATCTTCTAAGCAACATAAATCAATAAATATTGACCTCATCTTAAAGGTACACCTAATTCAAGTTCACATGATAAGTAAATTTAGTTTACTGCTTAAATAAAACTATCTTTTTGGATTTTGTCGCGGATTTATTTGCATTTTTGTTTCCCGACGTTTCGAATGCTTTACAGCATCCATGGTCACGGGAGAGAGTGGAGGGGAGTCTCTCCCGTGACCATGGATGCTGTAAAGCATCCGAAAAGATAGTTTTATTTAAAATGTCAAATATTCGCGTAAATCTAAGAAAGTATTAGTTTACTGCCTTAAAGGTGATTTTTTCTCGAAAATTAAATAATTCAAGTGTATCGTACTAGCGACTCATCGTTCGTTCGAATGCCTCTTTAATTACCTTTTTATTACTAGAGCTTTTAGTAAAACAAAAACAAATCCATCCCACGGGAACCGTACGTTGTTTCGGAATAAAATGTAGCATATGTGCTATTCCAGACTATCTCTCTATGTATCTCTGTGCCAAAAATCGAGATACGTTCAGCCGTTCTGGCGTAATTAAATAACAAACATCTAAACATTCAAACACATCTAAACTTTCACATTTATAATATACTAGCATTGCCCGCGGCTCCGCCCGCGTTTAGATGAACAAAAACCAAATTCTTACGTATTAGTATACTCTTACATTGCCGTTTTTGTATTTTTTCTCAAAAATGAGATATTTTCCCGCGGTAAAAAGTATCCTAATTATGTTGACCCAGATAACCCGGATCACCATACCAAATTTAATCAAAATCCCTCCAGTGTTTTTTCTGTGATGCGGTAACAGACAGAAAGACGGACAAAAATTCTAAAAACTATAGATTCGGCCTCTGTATCGATAATAATGTTTATTTCAATAAGATTGTCCAAAAATATTTAATGTACAGATTCGGCTTGGTTACAATTTTATTATATGTATAGAAGTAAGAAATTATACATAGTCAGCGCTGATGTATGGCAATTTTTATTACAAACAGTAACCTTGTATGTACTCTTTGGTCTAAGATTAGTCTATCTGTGTACTTAAATATTGTAGTAAATTCAAGGACTACACTAAGTTGCAACGGTTTGTTTTCACCTGTAAGCAATCTTAAAATTCCTAACACATGGGGATTGCTTTCATCGAAGATAATTTAAGAACCAATCGCCTACATCAAAACACCCACAAACTAAATATCGAGCCCACGTAATTGATTTTCATAAGTACTCTACTAACTCACTATCGCACCAGTTTGGTTCTTGCGTTGGTGGTTGGTACAAGTGTCAACTACCGAATAAAATTTGTCAATTGAGCAACATTCGTGAATGAATGTTTTTCTCGCTGACCGTTCTAGTATCTATCTAAAGCATATCTATCTTTATAAATTACAAAACGAATTCTGATAAGGTTTTTATTGTTATATACATAAAAAAGGTCGTCTAGAAGTTTACATGCATACATAATTTTTCAATATTTATAGTAACAAGTGCATATGTACATACATACATATACATCTGACTATATAATAGCTTGATTCCCCATACAAATTTTCATCCCCATTTTGACCTCTTTAAGGGATGATTTCTGGGATAAAAAGTATTCTATGTCCTTCCCAGAGTCTCAAACTATCTTCTTACCAAATTTCATCTAAATTGGTTTAGTAGGTCCGGAGATTACCCCCTACAACGTCACAAACTCACAATCTCACAAACTCGCAAACTTTACGTCTTTATAATACGAGTATTTAGCTCTTTATAATATTAGTATAGATGTAAGTAGTTTCATTATTTTTATTTCGACTTTTACACAGTCGGCCCTTCCAGTTTTTGTAATTCAATGAATGCATTTTTTAATATTTTTATAGTATTAAATATTGGTATCATCAATATCTGGCGAAATTCCTAAAGAGTTCCGTTTTTGCCTTTTGGCCACGCAAAATTTAAAAGATATGACGTCTTACAAAAATGTCTATCTTGTACATGCAATGTAGGTACTTCTACAGTGTGTGTATGTTTATCACTCTATCACGCTGAAACAGCATAGATTTTAATGAAATTTATTTCACTGAGAGACAAGACTAAAGAACTATATCATAGTAATTGGTGTTACTATATCATAATATTATTAAATTCTAGAGCATCTCTCATCTCTGGAGCAACCCAAGTTCAAAAGTGCATTCAATCTCGGAAGCGGCTCTATTATACTCAGCTAGATAACCGCTCAATACAGATAACGCTGATGTGGTATGCAAATAAATAGTGTTGTTACCTTTATCTATACTAATATTATAAAGAGGAAAGATTTATTTTTTGTTTGTTTGTTTGTACCGAATAGGTTCGGAAACTACTGAACTTAGATGTTTGGTAAGAAGATAGTTTGAAACACAGAGAAGGACATAGGATAGTTTTTATCTCTGAAATCATCCCTTAAGGGGGTGAAAATGGAGATGAAAGTTCGTACGGGGAAGCAACCTAGGGATGAACCTGAGCGAAGCGAGGGTGAGTCGCTAGTACATAATACATTAAAAAAATATTATAATAATAAACAGTCCTATTTTATGTTTATTACTAATGGCTTAAAAAAAGTAAAAGTACTCAATTCAGATGAGTTTTAGATTTTCTATCTGTCTGTCTGCTAAACTACTTTGCTCTCACTACTACGCTACTTGAAGTGGTTAGTTGCACTGTAAAAATTTTATTGTACATAAAATAATTTAATCCCAATGATATGTAATTTGAACTAATTTTGTTCACTAGTAACAAAAATTACAGATATGTAGATATTTACGATCGACTGTTAGTAGATCCATCTAAAGATCTTATTAGAACCCTCTCATCGGCGTTAATTAGACTTTTTGTAGAACATCTAAACTATGAACAAAATAAATTGAATTTAAATAAAATTTAACTTAAATTATTTAATAATAATATTTTTTATTGTACAACCAGTAAAGAATATAAAAAAATACAGAAAGGTTAGAATATTTACAAGAGGCGGCCGTATCGCGAAAGAGCTCAAAAGAGAGAGATATGGTAAGTGAAAAGGATATATATACTTGAAAAAAAAACATAAAATCGACCATACAAATAACCATACAAACAAAAAAAATCTCCCGCAGTCTGCACATCCCTAGCTCATATCTTATCAAAGGCGGTGGTATTTCACAAGCTCCATTGTAATAATCGGTGTCGACTTCTGTAAATAATCGCCGCCGACTTTCTAATATCATAGAAATGGGAAAAATTGACTAATGGTACACCAGTTCCGTTAATTATAATAACTAATTATTATTATTGACACGCTTTTAAACATATTGACAGTATTTAAAATTTCTATATAGTTTTTTACTAAGTACTATTTTCTCTGTATAGAATAATTTAGATATGTATTTATGTATTCAGTCCTTTTTAATGTCCCACTACTGGGCACAGGCCTCCCTTCAATACGAGGGGGATCAGGCCATAGTCCACCACGCAGGCCAAGTGCGGGTTGGTGGACTTCACGTGTCTTTCGAAAACTTGCTAGGTTCTCTCAGACATGCAGGTTTCCTCACGATGTTTCCTTCCTTCACCGTAAGACAAGTGAAAATATCAGAGGTGCAAGACCCGGGATTTAAACCCGCTTCACTCGGTTTTCCAAGCGAGCGCGTTACCATTGGGCTACCATTGCCTTAATTTAGATATAATAAATATTATTTTTAACTTGATATAGTACAAATTCTAGTTTTACACGTTTGTAAGAAAATACAATCACTATGATGTAAGTACGAGTATCTTAGGCCTTTGTTTTTGCTTCGATTACCGTATTAGATGATTTTTTGCAAAATTTTCCCGTTATTACCTGCTGCCTTATTTTATTTATTAATACCTTCTAAGAAAGTTCGAATGTAAGTATATCTACAAATGCTTACCGACCTAAGCCACTTCAAATTTTATTTTATTCTTACACACAAAAAGTAATATAAAAAAGTAATTATTACAACAAATTTGACTAAATATTTTATCGCCATGTAAACAAATTCTAAGCGGTAAAACTAATTGCGTAATCGGTAGCAAATGAATCTTGCGCAGGTTTTTGCACCGCCCGCGTCGCTCCCACGCGCCGCCCACGAGCCTCGACCCACTGATCCGATGTACGGTAATTATATACACGTTTGATTACAGGCCATAGTTCAGAGAAAGCTTAGAATTTGGAATAACAAATGATAGCTAAATTCCTCTACGAAATGATCTACATATTTTTGCCTTCCTTTTAAAGTACTGTAGGAAAATTACAAGTGATATATTTAGAGAGACCGAAGAGTTATCAACATATTATAAAAGAGCAATATGAGAAATTAATTATTATTAGAAAAAAGTCCTTTAATATCCCAATTAAACATTGGCACAATACTGAATGATGATGATGTTCTCCTAGCCGATTCCGGCCACGGCGGCCAATCTCATTGAGACTAGCCAACTGCGCAGGAGATATTATAGTGCACAAGTGTACGCGCAGACACAGGTGCACTCTCTATTCCTGTCACTCTCATACTCCGGTGGGACGACTGCTCGACACGACCAGTGAGAGTTAAGGCGCAGGACCGACAGCTTTACGTGCTCTCCGAGGCACAGGGGTGAAACACCGCCAACTTCCCAACTCCGGGCTGTTACTGAGACTTACTATACAGAAAGACTCAATAACTAAACTTGGCCCGACCCGGGACTCGAACCCAGGACCTCCGAGTGTGCAGCCGTACATGCTAGCCACTACACCACCGAGGCAGTTACAATACTGAATAACACATTGTTAAATGTTAAGGCGATATTAGAAAATCTTGAGGTATATTAAATAATAAAATATATATAAAAATAGGCTATCCTCGATCCCCGCCCCGCTTATTACGCGAACAAAACCACGGGCAAAGACAACCACATAACATACGCAAAAATAAATATTTTAACCATTATAGTACACAAAATTTACTTTAATTTACTCAGTAAATAAAAAAAAACTTTTTAACAAAAAAATAAAAACCGACTTGAAAAAAAGCACTAAAAAGTAAAAAATAACTGATTGGTAGTTTTCATTTACTATACATACCTAATCGAATATTTTCGAAGTCGGTGTGCTTTGGCTAAGTAATTAAAGCCTACCTATTACGAGTAAATACATACCTAATCAAAGATTTTCGAAATCGGTGCCAGCCCATACAAAGCAAAGCACAGGAGCAAAGTATTTTCCTTTTTGAGGAAGTCGGTTAAAAAAAATATACAGGTGAATTTAGAACCTCCTCCTTTTTGAGGAAGTCGGTTGAAAAACGGTTAAAAAGTTAATCCTATTGTTCAACATAATGTCGAGCATTTATTCGCGAGAGGAATCTCAAGAACGCTTGAATTTTAGATAATTGGCCATCAGGAAACCGAATCGAGCATGTTACGCAATAAACACTTACTGCCACTTAGATTTATAGAGGTTTTTAAAGCATCCGTTCGACTTTTATACAGAATAGCTACCACGTCGTATTCACGCTTATAAATAAAATTAAAGTGTCCGATTACGATTTCGAAAGAGCTACCCTAAATTGTACAAGGCATATAAAAAATCAAAACAAACATTTTTACCGCCTTTAAAAAAAGAAGTATGTTAATTATATGTTTTCCTATTTGTTTGTTACATGATAGCGTCGCTAGTTGTCAATCAATTTTCATGACTTTAAATCCCTCTACGACCGCGGACACGCCGGCGTGTCAATTAACAATAGATTTCTTAGAATTTTAATTAATTTCTTAGAAATTCACCTGGAGGTGTTAATAAATTAGGTTTAGACTAAAAAGTGAAAAGCTTGTACTATAAGGCTAATAAATGTAATTTTGTAACTAATCAGCTAGCACATTTCCTAACAAATATCATTAATTTTATTAGTAAAGGAGTCTAGACTGATATTTATTTTCAAGGCCCACGACTACGTAAACTAGATCTGACACATCCATTTATTAGGTTAGAATCGAGATTTGAGTTAAATGTTGTATGTTCAAACATTTCGCGGTGCTTTATTCCCTGACGTATTATATACGGCATCCGTCTAAACAAAGCGGTGGCGGTGGAGCATTGATATAAATCAGATGCGCGTGCGCCGGACAGTCACGGCGCGGTGGCACGCTACAACATACATACACACGTTGCTTCAAGTTTGCACAAACATTGTCATATTTATCATTGTGAATAGAGCATCGTTTGGTGGATAAATTGTATTTGCCCTTTTGTGGTTTATTTGAGAGTTATGTTTTTTAAGTTCTGAACAGATGGAACTATCGGTATAGATGGCATATGAGATTTAGCAAACGATTTCTATATTAAACAGTTGAAATTGACTTATTTATTGAATTTATCTAAAATTTGATTTGTATATAAAAAGCAGGGTGTTATGGACCTAACAGAGTCCTCATCTCTATGCTCTACTAAAGAAGTTATGTACATATCGTTACTTCCCCTTCCACTTTCGCACTCCTTATCATCCCTTCAAACAATACCTACCTACATGCAAATTACACGATTATAGTACATAATATAGTGTTTAACATGTGATAACATCTATTTATAACAAGATTACTTCTATTGATAGTGGTACTTACATTTGGTCTTATCAAACTCCATGAGTGAGCACATTTGTAGCGGATTACCGGAGCCCTCGGCCACGGCGCCGCGGTGTCCCGGGCGGCAGCGGTACACCGCGCCCGGCCGCTTCACACCGTTGATGTGGTACGGCTCGTCTTCTGGCGCACCCACGAGAATCCTGTTGACAATGTTTAAAATTAGGTTTAATAATAAGTTTTTCATAATATTTTCTTAGATGTACGCGAATATTTGACATTTTCAATAAAACTATCTTTTGGGTTTTATTCAAACATTCGCGTAAATCTAAGAAAGTACTATCCTTCGAGACGTTCTAAAATCTTAGTCTCTCCCGTTTTTTGCTGTAAAGCATTCAAAACGTCGAGGACCAAAAATCTAAATTAAATCGCAAAACAATCCGGATACTTTAAAATAATAAGTTTTTATTAAATTCTAATGACTGGCTCTCGTTTCGCTCCGATGATGTAATTGTTTTTTGTACATAATTATAATTTTACGTAAAGCTAGCGTCACATTTTTGGCAAATTTTATTACTGAAAGTATCTTATGTCATTTGATTCTAGGTCCATAGACCTAGGTCCATATATGTTCTAGGTCCATAAATATGTTCTAAGCATTCTTATTAGTTCAGCCTTTTCGGTATAAAATAGCTACAAACATACACATACACACATATAAACTCGCATTTATAATAGCTGTGTAATTTGCTTTAAAAATAGACACTGAATTCGGATGTTTGTGTTTGGTGGTTAAGAGATCTTCGCTAATAATAGTGGACGGATTTGAATTATCGATGATTTTTTTGGACGATTAGTTAATACCTCCAAGATCATCCCATATACATTTCTAGAAAAATAATGTTCGCAAAGGGTCTAAAGTGGTTTTGAAATCAGTAAGCCACTTAACAAATTAACTACAGTAGATATGGTAATCTTATCCATAATGTTTTTTTTATTATTTTAATTAGCATTTATTTTTTTATTATTATTTTTTTTTAACCAAAAATACAAAAATATGATACTCAAAATACCAATAGATATTCAAAATATTCAAAGCGCTACAATATGGCATACCACCGGATCAATAGGAGATGTAATCAGAAGTATCGTGGAGAATGAATAAGGTCAAACAAACGCTGCGCTGGCGCAGAGCCAGCCACGCAAATAGACAGAGTTCAATCCCCGGCTACACTCTCGCCAAAACGTATTTCTAAATTACTGACTCATATTGACAGTGTGTGTTGAAATTATTGAATATGGCACAGTGTTTCTTGACATAATTGTGAATGATATAGAATTATCAATTTTATTAGAATCGTTTCCGCTATTTCATTAATGTGTATATACCTATATGATTCGATGAGGAAAAATTTAAAATTTATTAATCATTGTTAAGAAGATTAAATACTACTGTGATAAGAAATTGTTTTTGTATTGATATATGTACTTTATAAGAAAAAAAATTGCGTGCAGAAAAATAGTTTGATTTATGGAAGCTTTAAATTTTCTTAACAATATACATAATTATGTATACTTCTTAATATCAATTGACGACAAATTTGGTTCAGTTTGTAATTACCCTATTTGCTGTGCTAGCGGTCGTGGGTTCGTGTCCCGCTGGGGGCATTCGTTTTTGTGATGAGCACGCATGTTTGTACTTCAGTCATGGTTGTTTGTATTTATAATATGTATGTATTTAAAATTATATATGTATAATGTATCAACTATCTGGTATCCATAACACAAGCCTCGTAGCTTACCGTGGAACTGGATGGTGCCGAGTATTAATGTCCCAACATTTATATATTATTTATTTCTTAATAGAGGTTACTAATTTTCAATGTCAATTCCCTCTAAACTCTTATAACACTCTAACAAAACTACCTGTTAGTAAACTATTAATTAACATACTACTTCCTTAGATTTACGCGAATATTTGACATTTTAAATAAAACTAGTATCTCCCATGATCATGATTGTTGTAAGCCGTTCGAAACGTCGGGAACCAAAAATCTAAATAAATTTGCGAAATAATCCGATAGGATAGTTTTTTTAAAATACCAAGTAACAATTTTTACAGAAATTTTTAGTTCTAATTCCCATAAGATAATTATTATTTACTTTATTCTCTATAACAAAATATTATATATAGGTGACATCTTCGTTTTTGACAGTCACGTCTCGAGGGTTCGTAGCGACAGGGATATTTTTGTCGCCGGAAGAGGGGGCTATTTCCAGCGTCTCACCTTAGATGCTTCGCACTGAGTTCGTAGGTAGAGCTACTTGCGGTATCGTATTTATGATGTTGTTATGGTAGACTTTTAGTTCATATGTTTCAATTTTTTGTTATATATTTAAATTTATTATACCTTTTATGATGTTATTTTAACGGTTTATTATGATTTATCATATTCATTCAATCTACTGAAGTTAAATGATGAGTTACATGTTATTTAATTTGTAGCAAATATATGAAACTAGTGACTGATACTCACTCCGCTTGGGTTCGTCCCTAGTTACATTTTAACGTTTAGTATAGATTTCTCAGAGATGAGATATTTTCCCGCAGTAAAAAGTACTCTATATATTAAACCAGCTATCATTATATCAAATTTCATCAAAATCCGTCCAGTGGTTTCCTTGTGTTGCATTTCCAGACAGACAAACAGACAAAAATGACTATTATATGTACTTACTTCATACAAATAAATTCTCTATGATTAAATATATACAGTAACTCTAAGCAGAGTAACAAAAATTACACATTCATAATTCTATTTCGTTAATCGTTTTACTCAGTGACTAACATTACTTATAGGCAAATTAGTAGAAATGGATGACATGTTGGAATGACAAGTACAACTGTCATACACTAAATACAACTTGATTGGATTTTCTTCACTCATCTTCAAGTAAACGTGACCAATCGTTTGAGACAGTTTTGAGTCACCACTGACTCACGCCGCCGTAAGCGCCACCTGGCTTGAGTTTTATTTTTGTTGTTATTACAACATGACTGTTTGCTTCACATCTATTTACGAGTAGGATCGTAATATAATAAGGTTTAGAAGTAAATTAATTGTGAAATACGAACAGACACACTAAATTTATCTAATAACAACGATTGCTTTATTATTTGTAAGTAATATATGGATTTTGGAATTTGGTAAAGTGTTCAATTCGGCATTTAAAATAGTTTTATATATTAACGAACCTTTTCTAATAAAAAAAATGATATCAAAACAGATATTCAATAAGTAAATACAGGTTAGTACACACGGGGACCAATATTAGTACAAGTGTGTACGAAACGTTCTGTTCTTTTTGATTCTCAATATGCGTATTCAAATAAATATTCAAATAAATATTCAAATATATATTTTGATTAATATTTTTAAAAAGGCAGTGGTAGCCCAGTGGTAACACACTCGCTTGTGAAACCGAACGGATTCAATTCCAGGGTGTCGCACCTCTGACATTTTCATGTGCGAATCATTTCCAACAGTATTACTTATCTTTCGATGAAAGAAAACATTGTGAGGAAACCTGCATGTCTGAGACCGAGCAAGTTTTCGAAAGACATGTGCAGTCCGCCAACCCGCACTCGGTCAGCGTGGTGGACTATAGCCTGATCCCCCTCGTATTGAAGGGAGACCCGTGCCCAGCAGTGAGACGTTAAAAAGGGCTGAATTCAATATTTATAACTTACAAACTAGTAATAGAAGATACTAAAAGAAAATGCAAAGTACCACCATAATATAACAATTTTATCAAAGTTGTCACATTTTCCGCTACATTGCGACAGATGCGGCTTACATATAAACATGATAAAACCTATCTCTTGTAAACAGTGAATTTCACATTTAATCTCTACATGAGCAAATCGTGTCACTCGAATAATTACTAGGCATTATACTGTGATAAAAAGAATTTGGAAATCACTTATAATGAGCACTTCCATCATTCTTCATATTTGTAAGACTTCTTATAATATATTAATAAATATAAAATATTGGCTCCAATGACGACACGTTTGGCTCAATTTGTAGTGACCCTACTTTCCGTGCCGGCGGTCGCGGGTTCGAGTCCCGCTGGGGGCATTCATTTGTGTGATAACGAAGTATGTACTCCAGTCATGGGTGTTTATATTTATAATATGTATGTATTTAAAGTTATATACATATATGTAGTGTATTATTATTATTATTATTATTATGTAGTGTATCAACTATCTGGTATCCATAACACAAGCCTCGTAGCTTACCATGGAACTAGATGGCGCTGTGTGTTAATGTCCCAAAAAAAATGTAAGTTATCCATAATATGTTTGTCAACAAATATTTTACTTTCTTTTGCATGGTTTGTACGTTGACAGAAAAACCCCTTATCAACCGACTTCAAAAAGGAGGAGGTTCTCAATTCGACTGTATTTTTTTTTTTTTTTTTTTATGTTTGTTACCCCAGAACTTCGTCATTTATTAACCGATTTGGACAATTTTTGTTTTGTTTGAAAGGGTATACTTCCAGATTGGTCCCATTTAAATTTAAAAAAAAAATACCACCCCTAAGGGTGGAAAAATAGCTAATAATGAATTTAACCTACTTCTGATTGTCATATTGACTTGAAACTTTGCAAGTCTTTCTATTTCCGTTGATAGTACAGTGGTTTGGTATTGTTGACCTGATCTGATGGTAAGGCCAGAAGGTGGATAGGTGGAACTCTTCAACGACTAATAGTAGATACTTTGAGTTTGGGCTTATTTTGTTTGGTTTGACAAGCCTAACACTTTAGAATTCTTACTTTGCTACTACTGTCTACACTAAAAAGGGAAAAATAAAAACTTTTTAACAAAAAAATAAAAACCGACTTCAAACAAAAGCCCTAAAAAGTAAAAAATAACTGATTGGTAGTTTTCATTTACTATACATACCTAATCAAATATTTTCGAAGTCGGTGTGCTTTGACTAAGTAATTAAAGTCTACCTATTAAATACCTACATACCTAATCAAATATTTTCGAAATCGGTGCAGCCCATACAAAGCAAAGCACACCGACTTCGAAAATATTTGATTAGGTATGTATAGTAAATGAAAACTACCAATCAGTTATTTTTTACTTTTTAGTGCTTTTGTTTGAAGTCGGTTTTTATTTTTTTGTTAAAAAGTTTTTATTACGTATGTATGTCTGTATATTAGTCTGGAATATAAGCTATGTTCGCTTGGGAAACCGAGTGAAGCGGGTTCAAATCCCGGTTCTCGCACCTCTGATAATTTCATGTGCGAATCATTTCTAACATGATAACCACTTGCCTTACGGTGAAGGAAAACATCGTGAGGAAACCTGCATGTCTGAGAAAACCTAGCAAGTTTTCGAAAGACATGTGAAGTCCACCAACCCGCACTTGGCCAGCGAGGTGGACTATGGCCTGATCCCCCTCGTACTGAGGAGGCCCGTGCCCAGCAGTGGGACGTTAAAAAATAAATAAAAAGGGCTGAATACATAAGCTATGTACTTTCGAGATAGATGTTAAATCGATTACAGCGTTATAAATATTACTAGTGTCCGTTCACGGCGGGTATCTATAGATTTAAAAGTATGGAATATAAGTCTAACTTCTTTAAGCTCAACTACGGGACAAAACGGATTTAGTAATTTCATATACGGAAAAAGGCAATTAGGACACCTAGAAATTTCGTTTGTGAAGGACTTCAGTGACCGGTACTCCCCTTCCATAATTACGACTCTGATTTTAGATTTTATTTATATACTAGCATTGCCCGCGGCTCCGCCCGCATTCAGATGACCAAAATCCAAATTCTTAGGTTTTACATATTAGTATACTCTTACATTGCCGTTTTTGTATTTTTTCTCAGAAATGAGATATTTTCCTGCGGTAAAAAGTATCCTATATGTTGATTCGGATAACCAGGTATCACCATACCAAATTTCATCAAAATCCATCCAGTGGTTTTTCTGTGATGCGGTGACAGACAGACAGACAAAAATTCTAAAAACTATAGATTCGGCCTCTGTATCGATAATAATGTTTATTTCAATAAGATTTTCCAAAACATATTTAATGTACAGATTCGGCTTAGTTATTATTTTATTATAGATATGTATAGAAGAATAAGATTATTTCAAAAGCAATAGCTATAAAATAGGTACCGAATGAGTTATACATGATTTAGGTCGTTCCGACATTCATTCCTATTAAGGTCGCTGGTACAATTGGTCCTGCTAATTGTTAGCTACGAAGTGACCGACGCGACGGACAGGAACGTCATGAAACTGACGTCTTCGCATTGTTTTGTTGATGACTTTCCAACTGATAAGTTGGAAAATTTACGTATGTACGTTCGTCCCTAATTTTGGGGTTAGTATAGATTTCTCCGATGTGAGATATTTTCCCACAGTAAAAAGTATCGTAAATGTTGATCCAGCTATAATTATACCCATCAAAATCTATCTAGTGGTTTCTCGTCAGACGGACAAAAATTCTAAAAACTATAGATTCGGCCTCTGTATAGATAATAATATTTATTTCAATAAGATTTTTCAAAAAATATATACATAAGGTACAGATTCAACTCAGAAATTTATTATAAGTATAGATTAGGACAATCCTACAAGCCACCAAATTACAGAATTGAATTAAATTATACATTTTATATTAATCAGGCATACGTTTTTCTGTTTGCTTCACAAATACAAATTTTGTTGATCGATTAATTAATAATTATTAAAATAATATTTTTTCAGCAGCTTAATATGTTTTATAGAATAAATAACTAAAATATTATGATTACCTAATTATTGTTTAAAATACCATTGCCATATAAACCATTCGTGTTAAAATTAAATCACTAATAATAATCAAAATGCTTCATATAAAATTTGATAATGTAAAATTATGACTATGTTAATTAGAATTTAAAACTATTTTTAAACCTTGTGGTTCAAAATATGTTTGTGTAGGAGGTAAAACTCCGATTTTACCAAAAATGAACATATACCTATATTGCTCATCTATATCACCTATGGTTTGCGAGTGAAGCCTTGTCCAGACACAGTAAATTCCACGTCTTCATTTTCACCCTTCTGTTCCAATCTTGCTCGGTCATGATTAAGTATTTCTTATGGTTTCACCAAAGTATTTATAATTATATAAAAAAAATATAAAATATGAAAAGTATCGGTTTGTACAAGATATTTTGCTCTTTCTTTTTTGTAACTATAAATCAATAAATACATTCTTTCTATACTAATATTATAAAGAGGTAAGATTTTTTTGTTTCTACTGAATAAACTCCGAAGCTACTGAGCCGATTTAGATGAAATTTGGTAAGAAAATAGTTTGAGAGAAAGTAGTTTTTATCCCGGATAACATCCCTTAGTGAAAATGGGGATGAAAGTTTGTAAGGGGAAGCAACCTGGAGACGAACCAGAGGGAAGCGAGGGTGAGTCGCTAGTCTCACATAAAAAAAACACATTCTTATTAATGTTCTTATTCTGGAGATTATTATTATTTTTTTTACTTTACAGAGATCTTTTAAATGTAAGTTGTCGGTCGGCAAGTATCAATGGATGCTGAGCCCGCATAGGGTGGGTCACCCTGATTGAGTCAATGAGAAGATTGGCAAGGGACTGCGTGAGAAGCGTGGTGTTCGCGAATTAGGTATTAAAGACTGATGACATAACTTTAAAACCTGTACAGAAAATGCTACTTCATAGTATAATTTTTTAAATTTAATTATTAAAGACTGTAAGTTTTTTTTCAATTCCTTAATATAAAAAAGATTTTACACCATATTAAGGAATTAAAGTTTAGATGTTCTTCTGTAGGAACAAGTTTATAGTTAGTACAGTTTTTTATTTAACATAGTTCGTATTACTGATCTATATATTCTATATTATACTTGACACATTAGGGCTTTTTACTATTTACAATTTTAAACTAGTATTCATTTTAACATAGTTTACGATATAAGGAAGTATTTAGTACCTTTTTTATGTTACCTGTTTTACTCTCAAGAGAGGAGAGGAAAGTCTCACGCGCATGTCCGTTAACTAATAAATCATACTCGAACGTCAACCTTTTGTATTATATTATATTATAACAAAGCCAATAATAAAGATATATACCTTTATTTTATAACAAGCAGTGAGCTTGATGGGATACGATAGATAATATAATCAAAAGCTTATTAAAAATATTATTTAACAAATAAAGGACACAGAGTAATTCTTCTAAAGTTTATGGTGTATTTTAAACGTACATATATGGGATCTCCCACATCGACAAAGAATTATGAAAATCTAAAAAAAACTATCTTTACGGAATCTTACGGAAAGATTTTGTTAATTAAAATATTATATAAAAATCTATTTACAATTCGGAAAGATATTGCTATGACATTGCATTACTCACAAAAAAGACAGAAAAATTGACCTACTTCTTTGTAAATGAATGAATTTTCAAAATCGTTGACAATACGGAGCTTTAGGACAAAAATGCATGACTACTATAAGGATTTATTGTGAATTATTTATCTATACTAATATTACAAAGAGGTAAAGTTTGTGAGAATGTGAGTTTGTGACGTTGTATGGGGTAGTCTCTGGATCTACTGAACCGATTTAGATGAAATTTGGTAAGAAGATAGTTAGAGACGCCGGGAAGGATATAGGATACTTTTTATCCCGGAAATCATCACTGAAGGGGTTGAAAATGGGGATGAAAGTTTTTATTGAGAACAAACCCGAACGAAGCAAGGATGAGTCACTAGTTTAAAATAAAGAGAAATATTTTTAAAAATTATAAAATATGATAGAACTTTCGCAGGAAATAAGAATTACACCAACTGATAATTTTGTCCTCTATCATCATGATATGACACTAAAAATCCCTAGTACCATTATAAAACACTAATTTAGTAATTTAGTATAGCTGATAATAAGCTTACTTAATACCTTACTAATACTATAAATGTGAAAGTTTAGATGGATGTTTGGATGTTTGTTACTCAATCACGCCAGAACGGCTGTACAGATCTGGATGAAATTTAGCACAGAGATAGGTTATAGTCTGGAATAGCACATAGGTTACTTTTTATCTCGGAAAAATGTACGGTTCCCGTGGGATAGATTTGTGTTTGTTTTTCTAGAGACGAACCCGTATGAAGCAAGGCTAAGCCGTTAGTAATAAATACACTTATCGTAAACTAAATTGAACATAACTTTTTGACGATCACATTCGACACTGTCTGTTCAATCATTCCTATCACAGCAGTGACACTTACGCAAGCCTGTGATTTTAGCTGATCCTAATGCAAATGTAAGAGACAGTTGCGTGGGATGCATTTTTATTGTTATTTAAAGGTAGCCTGGATCGAAGTGCTACGTAAACTAAGTTTTTTTGGTAAATATGCTAGCGTTATAACATTGCTGCATCCTGCGATCGATTAATATTAAAAAGATCGATTAATATTAAATTGATTTGAATTTTTTTTAACTTTTCATTGAACTAAAAGCTAATATACTCATAAGTATATCCTGTTAACGTATATTAAAATTATGTCAAATATACAAAAATTATCGTTATTCAAAGATTTACAATATAATGATGCTGCTATCAATAGAGAAATTAGTAACATTTTAGAATTGAACTCATGTTTTACTATTTAGCAACGCTGTCATTGCACTATATCAAAATAATAATTTAATAATATTAGTTGAACCCGCGACTCCACTCACCACGTTAAGCAGAATGCGCATAAAAGATAGCTTTTGTTCATTTCCATGATGAAATCTATTTTCTCACCAAATTTCATCAAAATCTATTCAGCGTTTGTGCGTGTTTAAGCTCAAAAAGTTAAAAAAACAGGCATTTTTTTCACATTTATGATATTATAGGTTCTCATAATAACTTTAAAAATACTTTACAATTTAAGCGTATTGTATTAAACTTGATTATCACTCGAAGGTGTCAATCTGTAGTTTTATATGACGTATGAACTCTACACGATCTCATCTCTACCTACTCTATAATTCTATTCACCTTCAAACATTCAATAACTGAAGCCGCTATGTTTAATAAATCTTAAAGTGATTCCGCGTATTTAGTAGGTTTTCAAACTTTAAACCTCAAGTAAATGTATTGAAAATCACACACATACTTTGTAAAGGCAAAATCCATACTCTATACATATAATAAAATTGTAACTAAGCCAAATCTGTACATTAAATATTTTTTGGAAAATCCGAATCTATAGTTTTTAGAATTTTTGTCTTTCTCTCTGTCTGTCTGTTACAGCATCACAAAAAAACCACAAGAGGGGTTTTGATGAAATTTTATATGATGATAGATGGTTATCCTGATCAACATATAGGATACTTTTTACCGCGAGAAAATGTCTCATTTCTGAGAAAAAGTACAAAAACTGCAATGTGTATACTAATATGTAAAACCTAAGAATTTGGATTTTGGTCATCAGAACGCGGGCGGAGCCGCGGGCAATGCTAGTTTCCATAAAGAAGCTATTTCGAAGTAAATGAGATAAGATATAATGAAAAATATATGTGGTTACTTTATAAAGGGAAGTAATAACAGCGAAGACGATTATGAATGGAGTAAGAAGGTATATAAATACATCTATACCTACTGCATTCTGTAAGAACTTTTATAAAGCTCGACAGGTGAACTCGCGGATTCACTGAATGTATGAAGAATATCCGCGGATTCAGCTGTCGAATTTAATGAAAATTCTTATAGAATAATAGCATTACTAAATTAAACTAGATATTAGGAGGTGGTGAAAAAGGCGACGGACAAAAATGAGTATGTTGAGACATTTTAAAACAAACAAAAATTACTGAACGAATTTTGATGAAACTTTACAGTAATATAAATCATACACCAGAGTGACATATAGGCTATAATTTGTAAAGATATAATAATACATATTTAAACATATATGCGTGCGGAACCGCGAAAGAACGCTAGTTAAGAATAAATAAGGAGAGATAGAAAATAGTAATAGGATTTCCAGCAAGTGGCTTCATTAAGCCTCACCCAAAGGTGAAGCTTTACAAGCAAATATTTTTCACGCAACATATCTCAAAACTAGTTTAAATCATGACCCGTGGAGTCAAAGTGCTAAAAAGTTCTTAAAAGACAGTCCCGTCTAATCGCCTCTACTGGTGACAAGAGGGCTGGCGCATTTTTCGCCCAAAAAATCAGCATTGCCATACAGCGAAGGAATGCGGCTAGCATTCTTGCCACACTTCCATGCACAAATGATTTGTACAGTAATAATTACTTATTATTAATAATTGTATAGTTATTTGACGACACGCTTGGCTCAGTTTGCAGTGACCCTACTTGCTGTGCCAGCGGTCGCGGGTTCGAGTCCCGCGGGGGGCATTCATTTGTTTCGTAGCACGAATGTTTGTACTCCAGTCATGGGTATTTCTATTTATAATATATATGTATTGAAAGTTATATAATATGTGCAGTGTATCAACTATCTGGTATCCATGACACAAGCCTCGTAGCTTACCATGGAACTAGATGGTAGTGTGTGTTAATGTCCCAACATATATAAAAAAAAAATTATGTGTGCGTTTGTTCTGTATAGGTATATAATTAAGTATATTTGTAATTTTCTTTATTGTCTAAATCATAACACGTTTGTAGCACTAGCAGATAACAACACGCTAATTTATTATTCTCGCATCTCGCAGGTACGCGTGGGAGTGAGCCCGCCCTACTTTATACAGCGATACAAATGAAAGTGCCCTTGAATGAGAGAATACCATTCATAAACTGATTTCAATGTTATTTGATCATATGATTGTTGAATGCTGTATCCAATACATATATTTAAATATAAGATTTTTACTTAATACTCAATTTATAATAAGGTTTAGCTCAGATATGATATAATTTCCCGCAGTAAAAAGTATCTTATATGTTGACCCGGATAACCAGATATCATCATACCAAATTTTACCTAAATCTGTCTAGTGGTTTTTTCGTGATGCGGTCACAGACGGACAAAAAATCTAAAAACTATAGATTCGGCCTCTGTATGGATAATAATGTCTATACAATAAGATTTTTCAAATAATATTTAATGTACAGATTCGGCTTAGTTACAATTTTATTATATGTATAGACTAGCGGACCCGACAGACGTTGTCCTGTCTACACGTCTTTAATTTGAAAATTTCAAACTTTTTTTAATAATTTTTTTGATGAAAATTATTATTCAAATTGTGAATCTAAACCATTCCCAGATCCCCTTGAACACACACAAAAAATTTCATCAAAATCGGTCCAGTCGTTTGAGAGAAGTTCAGTGACATACACACTCACAGAAGAATTATATATATAAAGATAAATAACTAATAACCTAACAGTGAAGTGAAATTGAATCAAAATTAGTTTAGATACCGTCCATAGTTTTAATTACAGTAATATATGATGTGAAGGATTAGAGTTAGGCAATAAATAATTGTTATTAGCACCTCGTCCAGATTTTCGACCCTTTATCTAAATTAACATCAACAAAAGAGCTAGTAATTACAACCCTAATCATGGATTAAATTAACTGTTGGTCCAAGGCCAAGAGTAAAGCGAGTGTTAGTCTGTCCTTATTTTATACATAAACAGTGGATTTTATTTGAACAGACGATCTTCGTACATTAATACTAATAGAACACTGTAAATGGTATCACGAGAGATAATTTGAACGTCATTTAAAATATTGATATTATGTTTGCCGTTTACAATATATACATATAATAAAATTCTAACTAAGCCGAATTCTAACATTAATATCGATACAGAAGCCGAATTTATAGTTTTTTAGAATTTTTGTCTGTCTGTCTGAGATCGTATCACGGAAAAACCAGTGGAGGGATTTTGATGAAATTTGGTATGATGATAGCTGGTTGTTCGGGTCAACATTTAGGATACTTTTTACTGCAGGAATATATTTCATCTCTGCGAAATCTATACTAAACGTTAAATCTATTCTAAACGTTATTAAGTTAACTATTGGGCTATTAAAGCAATACGCTGATGTAAGTAACCGTCTAAAATATTGTTTGAGCGACGACCTGCGGTTATTCGCATCCTCTGTCCATCATAAGGAAGCCAATAGATGCTATAAAAATCTAAATAATTTATTTTACGTAAACAAAATATAATAAAATTCGTATAAAAATGACGGTCCATCTCCTAAACTGTACTCCCAATTCATTTATGATAGCAAAGTATGGATATTTATGGGTATACACGGACGTAAGTTTACAGTGTCGGTGTGACGCGACCACCCGTGTTATATGTTTTTACTACACGTGATCCAACGGTACCCTTCAATTAAGGTTTTATGTTAATTTACTCGCATTTCACGCTTATTAGGTAGATTTTTGAGAAATTCTTTCCGACATTTTAATAGGAGATTTACAAATTTACATATAATATTGATGATTTTTAATAGATTTGTTTTATGTTAGCGTGTTTTTTAATTTTTTATTGCATCTCATTATTTAAATGATTTGCTTATACGATCGGTGGTCTATGTAATATTCAAATTCTAACTACAAGCCCCTTTGCATAATTAATATGAATCGATGAAATATTTAATAAAGTGCCGTGTAGCTTATTAATTAGGAAGTAACATAAAAATATTAATTCACTGTTGTTCTTTTTATTTGTAAAATAATCTAATGAAACCAGTTTTGAAAGAATTTATTAGAAATCAATAAATATAATCTGTGGCTTGACTAAAACAAGCGATTACGTATTATATTAGTATGCATTTTAATGTCTACAGAAAGGTCACTAGCATTTACTTCTTGTCCTCTAATTAAATCAGTCGCCACCTGCCGCTGCTCGCGGGATGCGCGCGTGCGCACCTTCCTTCCTCCCGTACACAGTTACAAGGAAAACTGAACCTTATTCCTTCAATATATAGCAAAATTTACATTGATTTAAAACAATTTATCTGTATTCGGCATCACAAAAGCTTTCAACTGGATCGCAGGTGTTGGTTATCGTTTATTTTGAATTTTGAACGCACGCGACTGTATATTTTTTAATAATGGTTTACAAATCCACAGTATATATTCTGTTTTGTTAGTTATACTTTGAATATAAACGTCTGACTGTAAATATTTATCTGTTATATTATAAGTTACTAGCATTGCCCGCGGCTCCGCCTGCGTTCAGATAACGAAAAACCAAATTCTTAGGTTTTACATACTCGTATTATACTCTTACACTGCAGTTTATATATTTTTTCTCAGAAATGAGATATTTTCTCGAGGTAAAAAGTATCCTATACGTTGACCCGGATAACCAGCTATCACCATACCAAATTTCATCAAAATCCATCCAGTGGTTTTTTTTGTGATGCGGTAACAGACAGACAGACAAAAATTCTAAAAACTATAGATTTGGCCTCTGTATCGATAATAATGACTATTTCAATAAGATTTTCCAAAAAATATTTAATGTACAGATTCGGCTTAGTTACAATTTTATTATAATGTATAGACTAGGGATTTACCTTCGCTCCGTTCGAGTGCGTCTGTCTCTACGTGTCTAACAATAGTATAAACTGACGGAAATCATAATAATCTGTCAGTAAACATACTTTTATCGCACTAAAAAATAACCTATAACGCTCGCTGGAATTATAGTTTTCTACCTTGTATAAGTCAAAAAAAAACTTAATGGGGTCTGCTGTTTCAGAGATTATCTTGTACATCCAAACTTACAAACTAAAGTTTGTATATCATTGGTGTAGATTCTTTAAGAAACTTTGAGTATGTTTTACAATTCATGAAAGCTTATGAAATTTTATATCGTTATATTGATTTAGATTACATAGAGCATAAACGAGTGGTGATTAGAATCAATAAAAGTATTAAAGTCAAAAAAAATACCTCACAAGGGAAGCAAACCCTTGACCACCGGTATAATAAACACAAACCAACACAATATGACTGAACTATCGAGAATTCTACTACACACATATTTTGTATACTTAAATATAGGTAATTGTAGCCATTAACACGTAGCGCTTCCATTTTTAACGCTAATCCGATAGTATTAACGTGCTAAGCCACGTTACTATATTTACTTACATAGACTTGCCAGAGGAAGCGAAGCCGTATTATATTCAAACGTGATTTTTATAACAACTCTGACATCTACAAACTTATCGATTTGTTAACATAATCGTTTGTTGATAAAAGTAAAAAATATCCAGTAATAAGTATATAGTTAAAACACGATTTTACTTAAGGTGAGACGTGATTCAGTTAGAAAAACAGAGGAAAATTTATAAAATAATAGAGTTCACAAATTCAAGTCTTGAGTATAATAATTATTTATATTTAAATTGAAAATGTATGTACGAATATATCTTTCTCCTAAACGTTCTCTATGACTATATAAGTAAGTATACTATATAGGAAGTATTAGTATACTTTCTCTAACAATTCTTCTTTAATATGCAGTAGATATGTAAAAAAATAACTTAAAATCTATTATTTATTAAGATATTTAATACAATCCAAACAGAATACCATTACAATAACAAATATTTTATTAAAATAAGCAATATAATAATAATAATACGTAACTGCGTCATCTTTAAAGTAAAAACTGCCAATCATAAGGGTATTTCCTTGGAATCTCTCAAAACTCAATGTCAACTGTAAACAAACTCGCAATTCCGTCACCTACAAGTGTATTTCATATTAATATGATTGAAAATAACTAATCTCTCTGTCTGTTACTTTTTCATACTTAAACCGCTGAACAGATTTCGATGTTTGTTCAGGACATAGGTTGCATCCTGGATACGGATGTCGGACTAATTCCCGATTTCACCAACGTCACCTATGTTAGGGGTCACCTAAATATTAAAAGCCCCCCCTAAATTTAGGTGCTCGAAATATGGGCTTAAAGACGATCGTAAAACGAAATTTAATTTAGGGGCTAGTTTAGGGGACTTTTAAACTAGGGATCCCAAACGTAGGTGGTAGCTTATGGGTTGTTGGTGATACCGGGCAATAGACTAGCTTATATTTCAGCCACGCTTACTATACGAGCGAATTTGTGCTAAACTTACATAAATAATTATATGCACAAAATGCATAAAGTTATATATGACATACCTATTTACTTGGTGTAAACTTTTAGAAAAACCACCATGTTATGTTTATGAATGAATGCGATATTTTAATTAATTCCCAGTCAATTGTATAAAGTAAATAAAAATCCCTACTACGCATTGCGGTTTTGACTTGTTTGTCATTGAATTCTATTAGTGTGTTCATTCATAAAAAAATACAGATAGCTAAGTCTTTGGTTGCTTCGCTTGCGTGTGGATTAGTACTTTAATTTAATTTTTATATATTTGTGTATCAAGAAAAAAATATACAAACAAAAACCTTATCTACTTAAAAGACTTTTTCCAGTCCTTTACCATGAAAGAAAAAAGAAAATTTTATGAAATTCGGTATATAATTATATATGTAGATAATATTAAATATGTAAAGGTATCTAACAACATATCAAACATTTTTTAATCTGTTATTTTGTTGCATACGGCATACCAGTCTAAGACTTGTATACAAAATTTTATTTATAAATTAGAAAGTAGAAAAATGAGCAACGATGCACTGCTCAATATCAAGATGGCCAAAATAAAAGATCAAGAAGAGGGTAATTTACCTAAATATCGAAATTTCTAAATAAACAAGTTCCAAAACCCATGCAACGTTTCACAACCCACTTACACCGATATGTGATGGAAACAATACCGCTTTGTAGTTTGTATATGTGTTGCTAGAGTAACAATGTAGTTAGAAATGGTATGAAGATGTATAAATATAAATAACTTTTTATCTATATCTAAAAAATTATATAATCTGTATCACAATTCTTTTATCAACTCAAACACCATAGTTACCTCATTGATTCTGCAATACAATTACAAGGAAAACACTCAACTACGTGCACTTTATTTAAAATATTTAAAGTATTTATTTTACAAAATCTTTATTCATCATCATCATTCATTATTAATTTTTAATTGTTATTTTATTATTTAATTCATTATTATATGTACATTAATATTATAAATGCGAACATTTGGATGAACGGATGTTTGTTTGTTACTCAATCACACCAGAAAGGCTGAACGGATCTGGATGAAATTTGGCACAGAGATAGATTATAGTCTGAAATAGCACATAGGTTACTTTTTATCCCAGAAAAATCTACAGTTCCCGTGGGATAGGCTTGTTTTTGTTTTTCACAGAGTTTTTTTATTATATACTAACTGTTAAAACGTACCTAAGTACAAACCCGACCGAAGCGAAGTGAGTCACTAGTGATAAATAAACAAAACGTATTTTATTATCACTAAGTCATTAGTATTAGTACTTTAGAATATTACCTGAGGAATGCTGAGAGATAAACCAATATCTCGTTTTATCAAGAACAAAGATTCCCATCTATGTAATATGTATAGTGAAAGTGAGAAACAAAACTCCACTGCAGTGACTAATTCTAGTTTTTGTTATACTCGTATATGATTTTTAGATCGATTTCAAGTTTTAAATTTAGGTGAATAATGAATATTCTTGTTTTTGTGTTATGCGATTTATTCTCCATTTTCTTTATGATATTTTATTACAATTAATAAAATTTAAAATAAAATTTTACATCTATTAATAATAATCATAAATGTTAGGACATTAACACAGCACCATCTAGTTCCATGGTTAGCTACGAGGCTTGTGTTATGGATACCAGATAGTTGATACACTACACATATATAACTTTAAATACATACATATTATAAATATAAACACCCATGAATGGAGTAAAAACATCCGTGCTCATCACACAAATGAATGCCCCCAGCGGGACTCGAACCCGCGACCGCTGGAACAGCAAGTAGGGTTACTACCAACTGAGCCAAACGTGTCATGGAATATGTAGAATACAAACTCTTAAAATAACTTTTTAGTTAAAAAATACGGTAATTATTGTATAGATTTTACTCTATGTCCGATCTGTTAACAGTGAAAGGTGTAAACAATCATTGACGAGTGGTATCCAGAGTCGAGAGTCACTTATAGCCATCATTGTGGTACTATTTGATGTGTACCAATTAACATATGCTGTATGATGTCAATAGAAAAGACAAAACCTATAAAAAATAATATTCTATACAATTCGTGTTTATATTATATACAATTTATATTACTAGTGATCGCCACGTGTTTGGAAATGAACCACAATTCCTTAATTTTGATCGATATTGAGGTTCTATTCTCAATTTGACCACAGACTTTAACAATAAACAAAAGAGTATACATGCGTGTGTGTGTCAAATACATGGTAGTTTGTATAATGTTTTTTTTATTGCTTTAATAATTTTAAAAAAATATTAGCATTCTGCAGTACTTCTTTATATAAACTACTAGCGACTCACCCTCGCTTCGCTCGGGTTTTTCCCTAGCTTGATTCACCATACAAACTTTCATCCCCATTTTCACCCCCTTAAGGGATGATTTCTGGGATAAAAAGTATCCTATGTTATTTCCAAAGTCCCAAACTATCTTCTTACCAAATTTCATCTAAATCGGTTTAGTAGATCCAGAGATTACCCCCTACAACGTCAAAAACTCACAAACTTTACTTACCTCTATAATATTAGTATAGATAAATAAGTATGGAAAATCTCATACTCCTCCGTCCGCGCAATTTTCGTAAAAAGGGATACAATACATATATAGATATGAACATTCAAATGATTTTATTACTATACATGATAAATAAAATCTTTGCCAGGTTTTCGATTAAAAAAAAATTATTGGTCAAAATTTAAATGGTTTGGTTAATCGATTTTGATGAATCAATCAGGTAACCTTAGATAAGTCGATGACGTCATTATTTGACGTAATAAATAAAATTTTAAAGTTCCTCTTTGTTAATGTGATGGTCCAGATGATGCATCTTGATTATTATGTTGATCACATTAACAGGATATGAAGCTATAATTTTTACGAATCTAGTATATCTTTATATATATAATTCTTCTGTGAGTGTATATGTCACTGAACTTCTCTCAAACGACTGGACCGATTTTGATGAAATTGTTTGTGTGTGTTCAAGGGGATCTGGGAATGGTTTAGATTCACAATTTGAATAATAATTTTCATCAAAAAAAATATTAAAAAAAGTTTGAAATTTTCAAATTAAAGACGTGTAGACAGGACAACGTCTGTCGGGTCCGCTAGTATAATAATAAAACTAAACTAATTCTGTGGAATTTTAGACTAAATTCTTTATAATGGCTTGCATAATTAATGTTTATTATGTAATTTATTATGTAAAATTTTGTCTTAAATTAGATCATTTAGATTTCTATTCTTATTTACCTCCATCCATTCTAAATAAATTCCATATTATACACAAATATATGACGTTGAAATTATGTATATGAAGAAAAAAGCTTAGCAACTGTCTTCTAAAAATAATAAATAATATGACACAAAAACTAGTAAATTTAATAAGAGCTCTACATAATTCGTTGGCTTACTATTACAAGGTTCTATGTTAATTTTAATGAAGTTTAATAATTTTTACATAGAACTTCGATATTTTGTTATCGTAAAAAAACCAACATAGAACTATGTAAACTTGAATATTTTGTAGTTATAGTGCCGCTATCTGGTGGTTTGTTTTTGCAAAACTGTAGCTAATGACACATAGAACCTTGTAGCATTCGTAACTAAATAAGTACTAAAATTGTAACATAGAACCTTGTAATAGTGAGCCAACGATTTATTGAAAGGCTGTGGACAAAGTCTAGTCATGGTACAAGGACAAGACAATGTTTCGTACGACTGCTTAAAATAGTGATGTGAACCATAACACCGTGTTGTATCAAATAACGTAATGGCTAAAATTATCTCCAAGCCAACCGAGTTGTTTATTATTATTTAAATAGCGTCATAGGTAGCTTATGAGAAAATATGAGTAACATTCGCTGTTCAAGCTAAATTATAACTATTTCTGTGAACTGAATCAGATTTAAAACATGCAAGAAAATAATTATTTTATAATTAACTAGCCACGTCCGGTGACTCCGCTTGCGTTGTGAGCGGAAGTGGGGATGAAAGGTAGCATTTTACCGTCCCCTTGATGCAATCTATATCATTGCCAAATTTCATACAAATCTGTTCAGCGGTTTAAGCATAAAAAATAACAGATAGACAAAACTTTCACATATATTATTATCTATTCTTATATTATAAAAAGGAAACATTTGACTTTTTTTGTTTGTTTGTTTATATCGAATAGACTCCGAAACTAATGAACCGATTTAGATGTTTGGTAAGAGATAGTTTGAGACCCTGGGAAGGACATAGAAGTTTCTATCCTGGAAATTATCCCTTAATGGGGTGAAAATGGGATTCACTCCCATTTTAATGGGGAAGCAAATAGGGACGAACCCGAGCGAAGTAAGGGTGAATCGCTAGTATTAGTATAAATACAAATTACTCATTCGTGTGTTCTTTCTAAAGCATAATATATTTTTTATTAATGCTAAAACTAAGTGTAAACTATAAATCGTAACAACCAGTGAGAAATTTCAAATTAAACAATCTCACCATGTTCTTATCATGACTGGTATAAACATAGAACAAATATTAGAACCATTGATATGTTGCATCTAATTTAGGTACTTATTATTTGAAGGAGGTGCTAAAGGTTTTTTACCCTATAATGTGCAAGTTAATAGTTGTAAAAAAATTATATAAAATTTCAACATTAAACATACAAAAATTCAAAAATTTATGGGAATATAGCGACTTGTCTCGACTTTGTCTATTAAAGACCACGGATAAGAGTAACAATTTTTGTACTCTTTTTCAATTCGTCTATACTTTTGATCCATTTTCATAATTCATTTCTTACAGAGTAGCGTATTACCTTTACGGTTCCATATTATTCCCAAAAATATTACACCTCTTAACGTTGAATATTTTTTTAGTTATTTTGATGTCAGTGTTATTTATTAATAAGACGCCTTTTCAATGCTTCAAAGGAAAAGTAAGAAAAAATCAAACCTTATTAAGATCAAAGTGATCTTAAAGTATCTATTAACTTACAGAATTGGTTACATGAGGAAATGATTTCACCTCTAACAAGTAAGCACTATACAAATTCATACTTAGTATACGCAAGTACAGCCGCAAACATAGGCTAAAGTTTTTTTATATAATTATATATGTTGGTACATTAACACACAGCACCATCTAGTTCCATGGTAAGCTACGAGGCTTGCGTTATGGATACCAGATAGTTGATACACTACACATATATAAAATTTAAATACATACATATTATAAATATAAACACCTATGACTGGAGTAAAAACACTCGTGCTCATCACACAAATTAATGCCCCCAGCGGAACTCGAACCCGCGACCGCTGGTTCAATAAGCAGGGTCACTACAAACGGAGCCAAACGTGTTGTCATATTAGTTATAAGTAAAATATAAGTTAAATATTTATTGTCGATGAAATCTCAAATCAAGTGTTTTATCAATGAATATAAATGTACTTTCACTGGAGAGTGACAAATATAACTAATATAGACTAAGGTCAAGTGGACCATAAACACACGAGTCGCGTTACCGCGCTCCGGTTTCCAGCGGACCACCGACACACTGACGCACATATACCTTGGCCTACAGAATGGATATGCAAATTGAAAAGTTTTCTTTTTATACTTTTTACATATCTTACATTTCCGCAACTTAATATTATAAAATTAAAGAGATTATTTGTTTTTATGTCTGTATGAACGCGCTTACCGCAGAAACAATCATTTAGATTTGTTGATTTTTTTTTGGTTTAGAATTAAAATTTGTTAAAGAAAGTTTTAGACTTTATTATTATATAGTCACACTACGGCTTTTTAAGTTACTTATACATAAATAAACTAGACGAGCTTAAAGCTTGTTTTATATACATATAAATAAAGCTGTGTTTGTACATGCAATTTGCTTCAAATCAGTCGTGCGTTAGTGCTCATGTAACTACTAAACGACTTGACTGATTAAGGTCATATTCACACAATATACCTATTTGTTATGTCGAAGCGACTGTTCAAAGCTAAAATAAGATTATAAGCAGCTTTTATTTTTACCTAAGAGTTCTATCAAAATTAATTCACTGTTTAAATCATTTATTCTTAACCTCTTTGATAGATGAGTTTAGATAATGCACTCAAATGCAGATTTTTAAAAGGTTATTCTAATAATGTTAATTTTAATACAGACGACACGTTTGGCTCAGCTATCACCATACCAAATTTTATCAATATCCCTCCAGTGGGTTTTCTGTGATGCGGTAACAGACAGACAGACAAAAATTCTAAAAACTATAGATTAAATGTACAGATTCTGCTTAGTTACAATTTTATTATATGTATAGATGATATAAGCAATCTATGGGAAATTAAATGGGAAGGTATGGTATAGGAAGCCAAACTTGATGGTGAGTATCAAATTAAAAAAAAAAACATCCTGGTGAAGCCGGAGCAAAGCACTAGTATCTACATATCTAGTGTCCGTTAAATTATACACGCTTTAGTTTCCAAGCGATAGGACCACCAGGACGGTAGCGTGAGCCGTTGTGTGATGTGAACTTTACTGATTGACCCCTGATATCTGATCTAATGACTATATAGACGTACTCCATGCTTCGTCAATCTTGTGGAACAATGAATATGGAATGACTTGGAAAGAGAAAGTGTAAAAATACTTAAAAAGAATATAGTATATGCTATATATTTTTGACTCCGTGTGTCCTTTATAAAGTTTATAAAAACTTTAAATAAAAAATTAAAATCGACTTCCAGGCACTAAAATGTAAAAAATAACTAAACGGAGGTTTTCTTTTAGACTAGATACTTAATCAGATATAAGTCGGTGCCTGAAAAGATACCCTTTGAAACACAAAAAAAAATTTCCAAATCGGTTCAGGCGTCTTCGAGTAATCGGTGAACATACATAAAAAAAAGAAAAAAAAAAGATTCCGACGAATAGAGATCCTCCTCCTTTTTGGAAGTCGGCTAACAAAGGAGGTAGATTGAATTCAATTCGAGAACAAGGTAAAAATTTCGTCTTTCTCAAATTACAATTTCTAGCGCTAGCTGCACATCAAGAGTTTCTAGGTTCGAGTCCCGAGTCGAGCTAAGTTTAGTTATTGAGTCTTTCAGTGTTTAGTACGTCTCAGTAACAGCCCCGGAGTTGGGAAGTTGGCGGTGGTTCATCCCAGTACCTCGGAGAGCACGTAAAGCCGTCGGTCCTGCGCCTTAACTCTCACTGGTCGTGTCGAGCAGTCGTCCCACCGGATTATGAGAGTGACAGGAATAGAGAGTGCACGTTGTGTCTGCGCGTACACTTGTGCACTATAATATCTCCTGCGCAGTTGGCTAGTCTCAATGAGACTGGCCGTCGTGGCCGGAATCAGTCGGGAGGAGGTCATTATAGTCAGTTGTCAACTACAACAATATGACTGATGAACCCATGAGTTAGTAGCGACAACACGACGTGCTGTCCAAATTTTTATAAATTTGAGATTTTCGAGTTCATACAACAATCTTAAAGGAAAAAACACTGCCAATTTCCCTAAAAACTTTAATTTCAGTCTATTAAGATTTGTTTTTGAAAAAAGTTATCCAAATCGGTCCGACCATTCTCAAGTGATATGCTATCAACTAACATTGTTTCATTTTTACTCATATAGATATTGCACAGGTGTCATTATGAGTGCATTAGTAATAAAATTATTGTTTACAAAGCGGTGACGGCGGTCTGCCATATGGCGTTATGTCATGCGCGTGGGCACTCGATAGTCGATAGCTAAGTTCTCGGAAACACATGCTCAGACGCACCTTAGATCACGTATAGTAATTCATATGAAATAATATACGGAATATGATTCATACGATTGATTCAAAATAATATATTATAAATCAATCAGTATCCGTAATTATGGCATATTTATAAACAGTATTCTTTACTGTAGAATATGACTAATTCTCGAATAAATCGAACTTGCGAATATTTATTTTTAGTTTTTTTTTTTGAGTTTCTACCCAATGTAGAAAGGCAACAATCAATTAAAACTTACCAAATTTTAATAGATTATAATAATGTCTTATAAGTCAGTAATATTTTAAATAATCTTAATATTTTTATTTTTTTTCGCAGATTTATAAATATAACGTAAATCTAAGAAAATATAATGTCAGCAATAATTAAGCGTACCCTAGGCCATACATACACCTCTGAGATTACCAAATATGACCACTGCTCTACTAAAAATGTGAAATGTAAATAAATATATTTGGTAGTGAAAAGCTCAATCTATAAATACTTAGCAGATTTCTTTTTGAATTCGCACTATTTAAAAACTATAAAATGTAGGACATAGCTAAGCGTAACGCTATTATAATTCAGACACTGCGAGTTGCTTTACACAATAAATTTCATTTTTCAGTGACCGTATTTTATTAATATATGTACATAATTTTATACTATACGTCTAAATGTACTATACGTCTGTCCTAAAAAAAAAGTCAAAATTTGGTAAAAAAATGAAAATTTTCAAGTTGCGTGAATAATCATCGTTTAATAGTTAATAATTTCGTATGTAATAAATCAACACGTCATCAACTCCGATAAATAACTATAAAGTATAAAGTAATGAATGATGTGACGTCACCGCCCACGCGCCAGTCTCACCATATGGTCTGCCATTGAGACCTACACGGTTTATTTGATAAAAGCAAGCTTCAGAAACAGTAAAACCATTCACATATCTTAATCAATTTGAGCTTAAATAAACATTTCAAAACTTTTATCCCTTCTAAGAAACAGCTACATATAGGTATATTTTTGTTTGATTTGATTTATTATATAACACTAGCGACTCACCATCGCTTCGCTCGGGTTCGTCCATACCTTGATTCCCCATATAAACTTTCATCATCATTTTCACCCCCTTAAGGGATGATTTCCGGGATAAAAAGTATCCTATGTCCTTCCCAAGGTCTCACACTATCTTCTTATCTTTCATCTAAATCGGTTCAGTAGATCCAGAGATTACCCCCTACACCGTCACAAACTCACGAACTCACAAACTTTACCTCTTTATAATATTATGTAATATAGACTAGCGACTTACCCTCGCTTCACTCGGGTACGTTTTAATTTTTTTGAGCGGGACCCTAATTCTTTTTCTTAAATAAAACTAGCCTAAGTTACTCCTTATAACATCAGCTACCTGCCAGTGAAAGTCCGTCAAAATCAGTCCAGCCGTGTTGGAGATTAGCCGGAACAAACAGACGGACAAAAAAAAATGTGTTTTTCTTATAAGTACCGTATATAACTTCATATGCATTTAGTAATAAGCTGTTATTTTGACATTACAAACAGACACTTCAAATTTATTTATTTTTATAAATTACATAGTATAAGAAATTGTAAATATTTCTTTCACAATATACCACGCCATTGAAATATAACTAGTTCTAATCTTTCTGTTTCAAAAAGGTAAGCTTATTTGTTAATTCATAGCTGTTTTGAAATATTTTTATATACGCATACATAAGTAGGTTAAGGCTTAAAGAATAATGATCGAATATAATCTTATGACAATTTTTACAATTACTCATTATTATTGCATTGCTTCCAAGTAAAAGGATTTTTTTAAGACATGAAATCATAATTTGACCTTACAACGGCCAATATCGTTGTGTATGACTAAGTGTCATTACATCGACGATGTCGATTAATGTGCATGCGCATACTAATTTGTAGCAAATATTTGACTTAGCCCGTCTAGTATATAAACAATACGAATAAAATAATACATTACTATGTATGCCAAATTTATATACCTGTATAATATATTTTTCATCTATACTAATATTATAAAGAGGTAAAGTTTGTGAGTTTGTGACGTTGTAGGGAGTAATCTCTGAATCTACTGAACCTATTTAGATGAAATTTGGTAAGAAGATAGTTTCAGACCGTGGGAACTAAAAATGGGGGCATAGGATACTTTTTATCCCGGAAACCATCCCTTAAAGGGGTGAAAATGAGGATGAATGTTTTTATGGGGAATCAAGGTAGGGACGAACCCGAGCGAAGCGAGGGTGAGTCGCTAGTATCATATATAAAAGTTTGAAAATATCAGGAATTTGAAAGTATAAAGATGCATGAAATGCTTAGAATATATAATGTTTAACTAGAAGCGTTTATTATTAGAAAATATATTCAGTCTTGTTAAATGTTTACCTTGTAAGAAATCGAACCCGCATTTACCACTTAATAATAAATAAAAGTGCCAGACACATACCAGCAGTTGCCTTTGTCTTAAAAAAAATGAAGATTATATTACCTAACTTAAATAAAAATGAAATTTTATATAACAATATTGTATCATCAAAGTAATAGATTTTTTTTATTTTGTTTTAAATTAATTATTTGTAACAATTAAATTATTACAATAAAGTCGCTTTGTATAATTATGACAACTAAAAACTATTTTGCGAATAAAATAGCAATTATAATATACCACAGTATTAGTCAGGTTTACGTAAAGTTAACAGGTAATTAATTACATTCAATGAGTAAAAACCCGATATTTGCGTGACTGTCTGTCCGTCACTGCAATGAATCGCCCATTTAAACTTTTTACTTTTCAATTTCTGCATATATAACAAAATAATATTTAATGTCTCTAATTAAAAATATATATTTTTAGAATTTTACTGTTTAAAAAATATTATTGGTATCAATGCAAAGTAGAATTGTTCAAAAAACTTCAACATCCATCACAAATTTAGTCTAAAATCCGAAAGAAGGTCGTTCACACATATTAAAAGTATTTTATACCTAAACAAATATAACGCAATAAAATATGGCGAAAGAGTCTAATTACAAAAAATAATTATAATAAAATATTTTTTTGTTTTTGTAAACAACTCCGTGGGCCACACAACGTAGTTCACTATAAGTTACTATGATGTACTAGAAGCTATATCATTGTAAAATTTCATCAAAATTTGTTCAGTAATTTTGCGTAAAAGAGTAACAAACATACCTCCATACATCCTTATAAACTGACGTTTATAATATTAGTCGGATGCTTATTTACTAGCCATTGGCAATTATATATCTCTATAGCTTGCTTCCCATAACAAACTTTCATCCCCATTTTCACCCACTTGAGGGATGATTTCCGGGATAAAAAGTATCCTATGTCCTTCCCAGTGTCTCGAACTATCGTTTTAACAAATTTTATCTAAATCAGTTCAGTAGATCCAGAGATTACCCCCTACAACGTCACAAACTCACAATTCACAAACTTTCCCTCTTTATAATATTATATATATATTAAGATAATAAGTAAATCATAACTAATTTTTATTACCAGCTTTTCTCTTTTAATTAATACGCAAATCGATCTTTAATCCATATCTATATTTTCTAGGAAATTAATGAGTTAACTACCTTACTGGTTACATGCATTTTAATAACGAACATACTAAATTACAATTTTCTAATATAATTGTAGGCACTTGAAGAAATAAAATTTATATAGTCTTAAGAGGAGCTTAAAAGGTTTTTAATAGGTAGTTACATGTTAGTATGTAATAATAATCAAACATTAATGTGCAGATAAAATATGTAAAGTAATTATTAAAGCTTCAAGAACCTTTTTCTTTATTTTGGCTTTGGACAAGTTTTGCTTTCAATAGACATGTATAAAACGATAAAACTGCCTCGGTGGTGTAGTGGCTAGCATGTACGGCTACACACCCGGAGGTCCTGGGTTCGAGTCCCGGGTCGGGCCAAGTTTAGTTATTGAGTCTTTCTGTATAGTAAGTCTCAGTAACAGCCCGGAGTTGGGAAGTTGGAGGTGTTTCACCCCCGTGCCTCGGAGAGCACGTAAAGCCGTCGGTCCTGCGCCTTAACTCTCACCGGTCGTGTCGAGTGGTCGTCCCACCGGTGTATGAGAGTGATAGGAATAGTGAGTGCACGTTGTGTCTGCGCGTACACTTAGGCACTATAATATCTCCTGCGCAGTTGGCTAATCTCATTGAGATTGGCCGCCGTGGCCGGAATCGGCTAGGAGAACATCATAAAACGATTTTAATTAAGTGTAAAATTTTATAAAAAAATAACATTTTTTTTTAACTAAAGATAGCCTCGAATACATTTGATTGGGTGGTGTTTTTTTTTTCAGAACTACCTATCTACTATAAAATATATGGTAAGCATTAATTGTAACTATGGGTGCAGGATACCTTTTTACGGATCTTCTAATTTGGTCGAATATTAAAAAAAATACATTCTAAGTCAAATCTACAGTTATTTTCTACTTTTATATATGACGCTTTGCTTAAGATTCGCTGAAAGTATAGTCCGAGAGCTGGCGGGCATTTTAGGGCAGTTATTTTAGGCAAGACTCCTATTAGACGGTTTGTTTCCTTGAATTCAAAAGAGGTGTCAAATGTGATTTAGAAAAGAGCCTACTTACTGTGCCAGCGGTCGTGGGTTCGAGTTCTGCAAGGGGCATTCGTTTGCGAATGTTTGTAGTCATGGGTGTTTATATTTATAATATGCATGTATTTAAAGTTATATATGTGTAGTATATCAACTATCTGGTATTCATATCACAAGCCACATAGCTTACCCTTACCGTGGAACTAAATGATGCTGTGTTAAGGTCCCAACATATTTATATATTAATTTATTATCTTTATATCAGGATCGTGAAGTTACTATAGGAAATAATATATTTCAAGTGAAGAAGCAATAAAATCAAAGCGAAGTCGGGACAAGCTGCTAGTATTAAATAGTAATGACCTAAATAAGAAAATAATGCGAGCGATACTACAAAGAACACCAAGTTTAAATATGATTTCTTTAGTCTAAATATATTATTTAAACACACTTGTTCAATATTATATATAAATAGAGATAAAGTGTCTGTTATAATTGAATATAGTTCGCTGACTTGACCCTTACTTATCATTTTAATAACATTACTAATTCTTATTCTATTGACATTTCATATCGAACTTTCATATTTCATTATCAATTACCTATTAGAATGTATTATAAGCAATTAAAAGTAATATATTCATACTTATATTATAAATGCACAAGTGTTTGTTTGTTTATCCTTCATTCACGCAGGAACCGACAGACATGGTTTGATGCATAAAGATTCTTTATGGACTGGAGAGTTATGTAGGCTTTTTTACCATTTGTTTTAAAATTAATGCGATATAGAGGCAAAAACAACTCATTTTTTTATTCCATTTCCATAATAAATACCAAAAAGTGCTGAAACTGCTGAAACAAACTCATCTACTCGGCATTTTATTAATATACGAAATACGAGATAGTTTGATTCCCCATCCAAACTTTCATCTCCATTTTCACCCCCTTAAGGGATGACTTCTGGAATACAAAATATCCTATGTCCTTTCCAGGGTCTCACACTATCTTCTTACCAAATTTTATCTAAATCGGTCCAGTAGGTTTTGATTTATTCGTTTCAAAAATACAAAAATACAAATCTTTCCTCTTTATAATATTGTTGTAAAATGTACGTAGATGAAGAAAAATCAAGCACGCATTTTGTGAAAAATTGACATGCGAATACGTAACAGAGGCTAAATCGGTCCGAACCACTCAACGGCTAGCCTGATTAATGAACAAACTTACGCCCATTTATAATTGCTTCGATAATCAAAGTACCGTTCGCAGCGATTAAAAAAAACTAAACCGAAAGCATTTCTATCGTCATTGTTTAGATAACAATTAATTTTCATAAGGCGCTTCCACACGTCATATCCTTGGCTGGATGCGCGTGCGCATATAAATTGTGCAGTCTGGCGCCATCTGGCGGCATTGCTATACTGCCTTTTGTTTTATATTGTATAAAACACTAGTTATTATTAGTTAGTTTACTTAGTTTTTTAAATCCAAGTGATATTTAAAATTACTTTGAAATCGCGTGACGCAATTTTTATTTTTCATGTAATAATTATCTACCATTAAATTTAAACTATCACTACTAATATGAATAGGTACACAATAAGTGGCTTTGGTACTTTTTGGATCTAAATAAATATTTGTTTTAAATAGGCATCGAACCTATGTACGTCCTTGGACATAGAGATTAACAGTCTAATCACGGCGATATTTTACATGATAATGAATAATAATTAATTGTAGTAACTGCCTGATTTAGAGCAAATATTCTTTATATAAGTACATAATAAATAAAATGTTTAATATTAGAAACTAAGAACTATGCACAGAAAGACAAGCTGTACGTGTTTATTGTTATAATTGTAAGCCAGCAATCGGATATTGAATATCTTTCATTACTACAAACGGATATGTATTGTGGTCTGCGAATATTTAAGTTTAGTTAAGTGTGAAACGCACTTACGCAAGTTGGTACGAGTGAGGTTTTATAATAAGTCACAGTGCGACGGACGTAAATGCATACATAAAAGAGTATCGACCATATGTATATATAATATTATTATTAGTATGACTTTACAAAAGGGAAAAAAATGTTTATTATATTTATACTTTTATATAAATATTTTTGATCGAAGTTGAATTCCTCATTGTAATATTTTCTGCATTAAAAAAATGGTGAAATTCTATATTAAAATTTTTGCGGCATGTGATAAATACTGAAAATGGCGTCAAATTAAGCTGTCATTGATAAATAATACTATAAATAATTATTTTACTTATAGTACGTATGTGAAACGGTAATGTTCTAGACGTAAATGATTCTACATATGTAATGCGTTGAGTATGAACAAAAGCAATAAAATAATCTTAATTAACACTTATAGTTAGCACAAATGATCTAAAAATCTGTTAAATTACCATGACTAACAATAGACGAACCTGGTTTCTTTCCGATAAATAAACTTTGTTAGTACAGACTAAAACTTTGTGAATGAACTCATATTTATATTTAAACTTAAGCAAACCTGACCCACGGGAAGCGCATTTTTTCCAGGATAAAAAGCCTATGTGCTATTCCAAACTATAATCTATCTCCGTGCCAAATTTCATCCAGATCCGTTTAGCCGTCCTGACTTGATTGAGTAAAAAACATCCATCCAAACATCTGGGCTTTCACATTTATAATATTAGTATATTTTAAATTAGCATATAGGCTAGGTAAGTACTTGTCATTTACATAGAACGCAAGCGGAGCCGAAGGCAAAACACAACTAATGCGTGGTTTGAACTCCAGCGATCCAAACTGCTAGCATACTTAGATAATTCGATACATTTGTTAGACTTTATATATTTATTGGAAGATCATGTTTTGAAACCATGGCATGATTCAAGCCGATGACAAAGAACAACTATATAGGTAATCATTACGCAAACAGCATCAAGTCACCTGCCTCACCTTGACTCATCGACTGTGTCATTATAACCTCTAAACAAATCCGTTATAAAATTAAAATATAAACTACATATATAATTTTCTTTTCAAATATATCTAATAGTTTACTACATAAATACCAGAATCGTGCGTATTTAAAATATCACAAATCGTAAATACGGCGATCGACTCAAAAATAAAGTTTAACCTATGACTCATTCTCTATAGTGTAAATATTTTTTTTATCGTTTTAATTAAAAAAAAATCAAGTTTATAAAAATTTTCCACAGGGAAACATGTTAGAAGTGAAACTTCATTGGTTATTTATATTTCGAATTTGTAAGATTAATAAATTAATAAAAACTTAATATTACACTCAGACTAAAATATGATTCAAATAAATATCACACAAAGAGGAGAGAATTTTTTTTTTCTCTTTCTATCTAGTTGAATTGTTACATCCATCGCATTTACTCTAAGGGACGAACTCGAGAGAAGCGAGGGTGAGCCGCTTGTTATACATATTTAACATATTTGAAAATAAATTAATAAACTAGTAACCTTTGTAGATAGAGACGAAAAGATCATCATATATATCATTTTTCAGACAATAACAACGGTAACTATGGCAACCTAATGCAAGCGGTTACTATGGTAACCGTGACGGTTTTTCGTGACGTGGTCTTGTTTTACTCTCATGCATACAAAGAAGTTTCACTTCAAAAATCAAATAGTACCGCATCACAGAAAAACCACTGGAGGGATTTTGATGAAATTCGGTATGATGATAGCTGGTTATCCGGGTCAACATATAGGATACTTTTTACGGCAGGAAAATATCTCATTTCTGAGAAAAAATACAAAAAGTGCAATGTATACTAATATGTAACATCTAAGAATTTGGTTTTTGGTCATCTGATCGCGGGCGGAGCCGCGGGTAATGTAGTTTAATATAAGTCTTTACTAACAAAATATGATTCTTGATGGTCGAAATAAATGATATATTATCATTATATCTATATTTGTTACTCGTTCACGCTGAAACGATGGATTTAGATGAAAAGTACACAAATATAGGCTACTGTTAGTTATTTAATTTGCCAAAAGATGACGCTACCTGTATATAACTTAATAAATACTTCGATCTGTCAATTTTTCGATGACAAATCAGTGAAACTTTAAAATATTTTATTGCTAAAACGGTAAGCTTTCACCATTGTGTTGTTTTAAAAACCAGGCCAGAACAGATATTCGAACATCTGAATAAAAGTATAGAGCAAAAAATACAAGTGATAAATATTTATTTATTCAGCGGAAACTCTTAACAGTCTTTGTGATGTATTAGATAATTCTGTCAAGCACTGACAAAACACAAACTAAATACTGTAGATAAGTTCATTTTTTTAAATAAATAATTTATTTTATGTTAAAATTAATATCATAGCTTAGGGAGTCTTTAAAAAAAATAGTACATTTGAATTAATAATAATACGAGAGATAGCCATACATATGTATAGTTAAAACGGTGGTTTTTCAGAGCAACCTTAAGGTGTAGGTTTTTTTATTGTCATATACAACCCAGGAGGTAGTTAGTGCAAGAGTGGTACCCTAGTGGTGTAGGGTACTAACTAGTAAAACCTTTGAGCTTGAACTTATTCAAATCGTTTTGACAAGGCCAGTACAATGCACATCACTGTAGTTAGTCAGTACTCAGTAGTAGTCAGTACTCAGTAGTAGTCAAAAGCGTGTTATTTTTAGTACATTTAACTAAAATTATTTATTATATTCTTTATTGCACTTAAAATATGATACAGAAAAAAAAATAACAAAGTAAACATAGTTCACAAAATAAAACTATATTTTCGGATTTTTTCCCGGATTTATTTGGATTTTTGGATCACGACGTTTCGAATGCTTTACAGCAACCATGGTCACGGGAGAGAAATATCCGCGAAAAAATCCGAAAAGATAGTTTTAGTTTTATTCATCTTGTCACTAATATATTATATTTGACATAAAGTGCCTAAAATTGAAAGCTAAAATGATTTAATCTTTATTAAAAACAATTACTGGTAATTCTAAATGACACCATCAGATCGCGATGTCAGAACTAAACAAATATTAATTTACTGCAAACTAATGACCCATCGTTTCAATCTTTAACGTTTAGGGCTACCCAAGTTGTTTTATTATAGCCTAAGAGAAAAAAAAATAATTTATACTAGATATCATTCCACAATCGTTTAATAATAAAAATTAAAAAAAATATTTTAAATAAAACTATCTTTTCGGTTTTTTTTTGCGGATTTATTTGGATTTTTGGTTCCCGACGTTTCGAATGGTTTACAGCAAGGTGTCATGGTCACGAGAGAGAATCCCTATTCGCGTAAATCTAAGAAAGTATTAAAAAAAATATTTTAAATTATTATAATAATAAATAAATAATAATAAAAAATAAATGATTATAATAATATTAATTTAAGTCATTTTTAGTCTTCATAGATCACATCTTGTTATGCCAATATAATGTGGAATATTTTAAAACCATAGTAAATATTTTGAATTCAAAGTCAAACGTTTTCGTACTTTGCATGTATGATATTCAAATAAATTCAATTAAATGTACAAGAAAATCGTGATGCCTTTGAAGGACATTTAACTAACGATAAAGTTTTTTTATATCATAGTCCATATATTATGTATTTTTGCTGCCAAGAGAAAGATACCTTAATCTTATGAAAAAATTGTAAATAATCTATTCTAATATTATAAAGAGGTAAAGTTTGTGAGTTTTTGAATTGTGAGTTTGTGACGTTGTCTCTGGATCTACTGAACCGATTTAGATGAAATTTGGTAAGAAGATAGTTTGAGACACTGGGAAGGACATAGGATACTTTTTATTCCGGAAATTATCCCTTAAGGGGGGTGAAAATGGGGATCAAAGTATGTATTGGGAAGCAAGCTAGGGACAATCCCGAGCGAAGCGAGTGTGAGTCGCTAGTATGTAATAAAATAGTGAAAGCATATAAAAGTATATCGATTTGAAGTTATTTATTTCCATACAAAGACACTTTGTCACTTACATGAAAATAAAAATTAAGTTGATTCATAAGTGTCGATTGTGAAGCAATTATATATACATAATTATACTACTAAAAAATATTACAAGTTTAATACAACTTTGAATTAAAATATAAACTGCTTTCTCAAAATCTTTGCCACCCCTACAATAGCATAACTTGTTTTAGAAATTGATATAAATTGCCTTTTGTATTGATACAAATTGAAGTTATATACTTAATATGGCATTGTGTGATTTAATTGTTCATATTTCTACAGTTATCGAGCGGAGAACTTGACAATTTGAATGGCGGGTTTCGGTTATCAATTAACTCTACTTGAATTACTACGAGTATTTTATTCTTCTTAAATTATATTCTTATATCTCTTTGTGAGATAGTTATTTTGTTTTAGAAAATATGTGATATTTTTCTTTAGATATATCAAAAATGATCCAAATTCTAAATAAAACTATCTTTTCGGATTTTGTCGCGGATTTATTTGTATTTTTGTTTCCCGACGTTTCGAATGCTTTACAGCATCCATGGTCACGGGAGAGACTGAGGTGTTACATGTCTTAAAGATATAGTTGTTACAGACAGCCTACCCACAATTAACAAAATGAAAATTGCACCAATTACATTACAATATTTTAACTTTAAATATTTTTATAATTTTAATTATAATTGAATATGGAAAATTATTTATTTAATTTTTGCTATTATTTTTATAATTATTACAATTTTAAAATATTAATTAGCAATCTATATTTAGTGTTGCCATTATTATATTTATAACCATAAGAAAAATATAAAATATAGTATTAATTATTTAAGCCACAATTGATCTATGTGTAATTTGAAAAAGTTAAGATTAATTAAAAATAATAATTTAATTTAAATTTGCTATTATTTAAAAACAAATTATTAAGCAACACATTACTACATACATTTACAAATGAAAAAGTGAAAAAAATATTATTAATCAGAAATGCTATCATTTTGATCTACACAGTAAGAACTTACTACATCTACCTGTCTGTTATGTTTAGATTTATTATTAGATTTTATTATATTAATAACAGGATCCCATGACGATGGTAGTACCCAGCCATCTTCCCTATTGAAATTAGGATGTTTTTTAATTTCTATGGCTTCTCGAATCATTCTAGGGCGATATCGGTTTTCTTTCGCCAGGATTTGAGGCCTATCGAAGCGAATATAATGGCTTGGGCGGTCCTGACTGTGTTTGCAGACAGCAGATGTTGTATTGCGACGGTGCTTCACATCAGCTATGTGTTCTTTGACCCGGGTTCTAATGGATCTCTTTGTTTGTCCGATGTAAGAGAGCCCACAATCACAATCAAGCTTGTAAACTCCTGCATCTTGTAGAGGGATGTGGCACTTGACAGGTGGTAGAAACTGACTAATTTTCTTTGGCGGCTTGAAGTAAGTTTTAATTGAAGCTCGCTTTAGAATGTAGCCAATCTTGTCAGTGACGCCTCTCATGTAAGGTAGGACTGCAGGGATGCGCTCGACTGTGGCTGGTTTCACTCGGTCCCTGTGACGTAGGCGCGGCACTTGCAGCTTGTTGTCTCGCAGAACTTGCTTGACATGTTGCAGTTCTCCGGCCAGGTGTTGCTCGTCACAGATCCCGCGTGCCCTCTGAAACAAAGATTTTCCCACGGTAGCTAACTGTGAAGGGGGGTGGTGAGATTCACCATTCAAGTACCTATCAGTATGGGTCTTCTTTCGATACACAGTATGACTCAAGGTGTTATCTGGGTTACGTATGACTAATACATCTAAGAAAGCTAAAGAATTATTAGACTCCAATTCCATTGTAAATTGTATTTTAGGGTTTATGGAGTTAAGATGTTCTAAGAATACAGATATTTTATCAGATGGTAATATTGTGAAAGTGTCATCTACATACCGCTTGTAGAAACGAGGGGTCACAGGTGATGTGTTTAGGGCGGTCTCCTCGAAGGCCTCCATGAAGATGTCAGCTACAACGGGAGAGACCGGCGAACCCATGGCCACTCCATCCACTTGCTTGTAGAATTCATCATTCCACAATAGATAGCCAGATGTAAGGCAGTGTTTCAAAAGTTCAGTGTATTCTTCTTGCATACTATTATCCCGTAGCTTTCTTGATACTATTTTGACACAGTCCTCTACTGGTAGGTTGGTGAATAGAGACTGTACATCAAAACTGACCATAGTTTCATTGTCCATGAGTTGTAGGTGTTTTATCTCATTGACAAAATGGTATGAGTCCCTTGTAAACGCTGATGTTTGTCCTCTGAGTGTTGAGAGTACTTTCGCTACTAGTTGGGCCAATTTATAAGTCGGTGTGTCGATTTGACTTACAATTGGACGTAGCGGAGCGTTAGATTTGTGTATCTTTGGAAGTCCATACAGTTTAGGCGGCTTTGCACAAGATGGAACAAGATTTTTGACATCAAGATTCAATGCATCGGAGTGTTTCTTAATAAGCTTTTTTGTATTATTTAACACAGTGGTGGTTGGGTCTGTTTTGACCTTTTTATATGTACTTTCATCCGACAAAAGTTGTTTAATTTTCTCATTGTAATCTGATGTATCCATCACGACGGTGGCATTTCCCTTGTCTGCGCGTAGTATGATAATGTCTGACCTGCTGCGTAAGTTCTTCAACGCTAAATACTGTTGTTTGTTGAGATTAGGTTTGGGCCTTGAGCTACGACGTAACAAAGATGAAACATCTTGACGTATGGCCTCCATATCCTCAGATTTCATAGTATTTTTGGCCAGAGCATCTTCAACTGCACAAATAATATTCTCATAAGGGATGCGTGTCGGCGCAACAGCAAAATTTAAGCCTTTACTTAGTACTTGAATAGTAGATTCGTCCAATGTTTGTTTTGACAGATTGACAACTGTTTGACGTACGCACGAATTTGAAACTGTGGTAGACGGGCGCGTTCCGTTATTGTTTTCGGTTTTCTTTTTGATGTTATATTTCTGTAATCACCGTCGCAATACAACATCTGCTGTCTGCAAACACAGTCAGGACCGCCCAAGCCATTATATTCGCTTCGATAGGCCTCAAATCCTGGCGAAAGAAAACCGATATCGCCCTAGAATGATTCGAGAAGCCATAGAAATTAAAAAACATCCTAATTTCAATAGGGAAGATGGCTGGGTACTACCATCGTCATAGGATCCTGTTATTAATATAATAAAATCTAATAATAAATCTAAACATAACAGACAGGTAGATGTAGTAAGTTCTTACTGTGTAGATCAAAATGATAGCATTTCTGATTAATAATATTTTTTTCACTTTTTCATTTGTAAATGTATGTAGTAATGTGTTGCTTAATAATTTGTTTTTAAATAATAGCAAATTTAAATTAAATTATTATTTTTAATTAATCTTAACTTTTTCAAATTACACATAGATCAATTGTGGCTTAAATAATTAATACTATATTTTATATTTTTCTTATGGTTATAAATATAATAATGGCAACACTAAATATAGATTGCTAATTAATATTTTAAAATTGTAATAATTATAAAAATAATAGCAAAAATTAAATAAATAATTTTCCATATTCAATTATAATTAAAATTATAAAAATATTTAAAGTTAAAATATTGTAATGTAATTGGTGCAATTTTCATTTTGTTAATTGTGGGTAGGCTGTCTGTAACAACTATATCTTTAAGACATGTAACACCTCAGTCTCTCCCGTGACCATGGATGCTGTAAAGCATTCGAAACGTCGGGAAACAAAAATACAAATAAATCCGCGACAAAATCCGAAAAGATAGTTTTATTTAAAATGTCAAATATTCGCGTAAATCTAAGAAAGTATTATGATCCAAATTCTATTTATTACTAGCGCGTCACCCTCGCTTAGCTTGGGTTCGTTCCTAGGTACGTTTTACGCTTAGTATGGAATAGATATACTATATATTATATTAACTGCCTCGGTGGTGTAGTGGCTAGCATGTACGGCTGCACGCTCGGAGGTCCTGGGTTCGAGTCCCGGGTCGGGCCAAGTTTAGTTATTGAGTCTTTCTGTATAGTAAGTCTCAGTAACAGCCCGGAGTTTGGAAGTTGGCGGTGTTTCACCCCCGTGCCTCGGAGAGCACGTAAAGCCGTCGGTCCTGCGCCTTGACTCTCACTGGTCGTGACGAGCAGTCGTCCCTCCGGAGTATGAGAGTGACAGGAATAGAGAGTGCACTTGTGTCTGCGCGTACACTTGTGAACTATAATATCTCCTGCGCAGTTGGTTAGTCTCAATGAGATTTGCAGCCGTGGCCGGAATCGGCTAGGAGAACATCATCATATTATATTATGATATATAGCCTATAGACTTCCTCAATAAATGGGTTATCTAATGCAAAAATATTTTTTTAAATCGGATTAGTAGTTCCTGAGATTAGCGCGTTCTAACAAACAAACTCTATATAATATTTAGTATAGATTCATAATAGTTAATAGCTAAAATAGGCTGTTTTAAAGTGTTAATATTAACGTTTTTAATAATATTACATCAACATAAGTGTCAACATATACATATTATGTAATAGCTTTATTATTTCAAATCGTAGATAAAGCCAGTTCTATGAATTCTAATTTTTGATCTACTTGAATAAACGTGATATAAAAAACCCCAATCCAGTCATCGCTAGCGGTACCTGCGTATGATCAAAAACAACTTTTTATATTATGTATTCGTACAAACTTACTCATTCTTTCTATGGTAATATCGTCTGTCTTGCTCTACATGTAGAGTCCTTTGAGAAAGTTTGTTGTGCTCATAATCAAATAATAATATTATAAATGTGAAAGTGTGTTTGTTTGTCCTTCTTTCACGTCGAAACGGAATGAGTTTTGTGTAGAGGTAGTTGGAAGCCTGGAGTGTAACATAGGCTACCTTTTTCCTTCGGAGAATATCTCATTCCCATAGGAAACCACGTTATAATAAAAAAATTTACAGTACTTTTTGAAAATATTGTCTTAGATGTTGCTATAGTAATTAGTATATGTAAGTAATATTTAAATTGCTATAAAATGATTATTTTTTATTTATATAATAAGCATAAAGCCAGACGGCAGGATCGCCTTGTAATGATATCGTTTCAGAGCTTAATCTTGCACGCATTTGGGTCAGGGAGAATTTGCGTAAGCGCTCCGAGAATTCGCTCGATGTGTGCCGCTCGAAGGAAAATACTACATTGTTTTTGACTTTACAATAAATATGATTTATTTTATTTATTTTTAAGGGACAAAGGGATTCTGTTACATATTTCATTATAGGTTTAAACTTCTTAAGTTTGTATGTAAGCAAGTAAAAATGCAAAACAAAAAGCAGTGTTAATAATACTTTTTTGAATAATAAGGTGTATGTATATATATATATATAAGTAATGTATGTAATATCATAATATGTATATGTATGTATATAAGTCTAGTGACTCACCCTAGCTTCGCTCGGGTTCGTCCCTAGCTTGCTTCCCAATTTAAACTTTCATCCCCATTTTCAACCCCTTCAGGGATTATTTCCGGGATAAAAAGTCTCTTATGTTCTTCCCAGTGTCTCAAACTATCTTCTTACCAAATTTCATCTAAATCGGTTCAGTTGATCCAGATATTACCCCCTACAACCTCACAAACTCACAAACTTTACCTCTTTATAATATTAGTACAGATTGACGAAAAAATTGTTATGTTTCATACTTTCTTTTTATGAAACTTTAAAAAAAAGTTTTATCTCACAATCTCAATCAATACATTCGTATATAAATATTCATTTTATTTTAACAATGACCTATATTACTGTAAGTGGGAAAGTCAATGTATGTAAAGGAATGCTTTAACCAAATAGATACTATATTGAATATAACACACATACATACATACATTTTACATTTACTATTGGTCTTAGCTTTTTCATCACTTTAAAATGAATGCCTTCGCCTGGAGAAGAATTGGTGAAAATAGGCGAAACTATATATACATTATACAATGGAGAAAGTACTTAATTAATCTGTGTGTGTGTTTGTGTGTGTGTTTTTAAGTATAATAAGCGATTTTCACAAATTGTGAACAAATTCTCATTATCTTCAAAGGTAGTTTTAATAAACAAATTCACTTCTAAGCACGATATAATTGCTTTAGAAGTTTAAAAATCCCGTTTTGTTGTAAAATCGACGTTTTTTTCAAATCTATAGCTAGATTTGGATACAGCCAGTCTGGTCTAGCTTTTAACATAAATTCACAAATAAAAAAGAGAAAGTATATACTGTTAAAATTCATGTTTCTATCTTTCCTCTTAAGTCATAAATATGAGAAATAATATTATTGTAGAAATAAAGAAATAATTTGATATGAGTAATTGTTGTACAAATAATTTCTCCAAATTAATGAATATAAAAATATTTTGTATACAGAATGTCAAGGCCGTTGACACAGCAGTTGTTATAGCTACAACTGATAAACCTACGCACATCGTAGCAACCATACGGTATAAATAACTGACTGACTTCACTTATGATGTGTATCGTATCACACATTAAAAGCGAAGCGACTTATAAAATATAGAAAAAATATAATCCATACATATAATAAAATTATAACTAAGCCGAATCTGTACATTAAATATTTTATGGAAAATCTTATTGAAATAAACATTATTATTTATTATCGACACAGAGGACGATTCTATAGTTTTTAGAATTTTTGTCTGTCTGTCTGTTACCGCATCACGAGAAAACCACTGGACATATTTTGATGAAATTTTGTATGATCATTGCTGGTTATCCAGGTCAACATATAGGATACTTTTTACCGCGGGAAAATATCTCATTTCTGAGAAAAAATACAATAACTGCATTGTAAAACTATACTGATATGTAAAACCTAAGAAATTGATTTTTGTTCATTTGAACGCGGGTGGAGCCGCGGGCAATGCTTGTTTATAATATAATATGCATTACCTTAACTAGTATAAGAAACATATGACCACCACAAACTTTTGTAATGCGAATATCGATTCCACGTCATTAGCTAAAATATTAGTACCAGTTATATGCCAACGAATTATATAATATTTTTATTATGTAAATATTTTACCTAGATGATGTAATACGTGAAGTGCACGTGTGAAGTTCAAAGTCATATCTCGATTGGGTTAATGAAAGCGCGCTGTAATAATTAGAGCTCTTTCATATATTATATATATGTACTAGTATTATATATATATATATATATATATATATATATATATACACTAAAATTAAAAAAAAAATAGTCTCTGTCTTGAACAGATTTTAATAAAATTTGGCAATGACATACATACATTGCATCTTGGGTACGGATATATGGTAACATCAACCTCCGTCCTACTTACCACGCGAGTAAAGATGCGGGCACTACCTATATATATTTTTAGCTGACATCAAAGAAGGTGTCTGCCAAAAAAATATACATTATAAAATATAAATCAGGTAAAATGTGTACAAAGAATTTATTTTGGGTGTAATTTTTGTGTAAGTGATATGAAAGTTTGCAATCTGTGATTTATTTAAATTGTTTGTTTATACTATGAAAGTGATCACATATAAATATCAAAAATAATTCCATCCCTGTCTTTGTAATAATTGCTTTTAAAGTATCAATAAAAAAAGTCGCTGTTTTAGGTAAAATCGGTGTTTTAGGTAAAAAGCGACCTTGATATTAAAAAATAAAAATTAAATGCTGTTTGTCGGTAAGTACATCATTACTTGTCCAGTCGTTCTGATTTGACCATTTTTAAATCTACGTAATAATTCGATTAAGGTTTTTAGGGTAAAAAATTGGAAAATTTAGCCGGAAAATTGGGAAAATCGGAAAAACTGAGTGCTTCTATAATTTCATAATGAAATCCAAGATTACGATAACGCCCGTTCGGGTTGACAGCTATTTATAAAACTGGGCATTCAGGCAACAGCTAAGCAAAGCTTGAGGTCGAGTGCCTTATTCGTAATGAGGCCACGGGTAGGTACTGTGTAGTGTACGAGTATACATGTGCAGCAGATACTATATATTTCGTAAAAACACTTTCGAGAACAATTTTAAACGATTTACATACGAATGAAGGTCTGTTTCCAAAAAAACTGTCAGTATTATGTAATATTTGTTACATCACTCTGATCTGGTTCTTATGTTAAACGAGTTCGTTCTAATTATTTAAATTTTTGAAATTGTTCTTTAAAACTAAGAAGGTCTTTTATAAAGAAAAAGGAAAGAAACTAAAATAAAGATAAAGTATGTTTATATAATTAATATCTGATATAGGGAATAAAAATTTGTATGAAACCTAGGTAACTACCTACCTGTTCGAGATTTTTTTTGTAGTTTTAACGCGGTTTTACTAGTATAAATATAAATAAGGAAAATTCAAAGAAAACGATTTAAACAATTGACTTTCAAAGCTTTTTCGATTCCAATATTAATTATTAACTTTAACTACAATTATACCACATTATAAGCCTTATTTTTAACATTACCTTTTAGACATGTAATTTTATCCTTCAAACTCTACATTTCCATTATAATACCATTAAAGTAAAGATAAAAGTATAACAATTCAAATTACATTTCAAATAACTACGAGTTTTAATAAACACGTCGAAATAAATGAAAAATGAGCACTCATTACACGCATATATTCTGATACTTGTTCCACATTCCATATTAACCAAATCATTAATCTTTCCAGTAATATATCATACTAAAGCTTAAGCGTGACTTCTCTTGTATATTTTTTAGAATTGAAAAATTAAATGAAATGCTATATAATTTTAATTTACATGCACGTAACGTAAAATCAAATTTCAGAAATTGTGTTCTTTTTTTTATTTATATTTTTTTTTAATCTTATGTGATTTTTGAACAGTGGATAGTGAACATTCAAATACCACTAGTAAAACCTTTGAGTTTAAATCCAAAAAGGTTTTTTAGTTTTTTAAATGGCGTCATAAAATATTAAATATAATATAATAATAATAGTCCCTAGGTACGTTTTCACGACTAGTATAGAATAGATACAGTATATATATAGTATACTGTTATATACATATATATATTTTTCTAACTTAAACTTGACGTATTGTTGTAGATGGTAGGTCCACTACCACTGTTGAAAGTAATCCGAAGTAGTGATTCCCATACAAAATAATCAGTTCTGAACTTTTCCATTTTCCAGCTATTCTTATGGGTTTTCCTACATTTTTTTATATTTAAACCATCCCTGTTATACCTCCAACAAAACAAAAAAAGTATTATTCAAATCGGTTCAGCCGTTTTTGAGTATTAGCGAGACTAACGAACAGCAATTGATTTTTATATATATAGATATGTATAAGTTTTGTATAAAATGTACAGTCTATATAAAGTCTAAAGAATAAAGTTAATAAAAATATAAAGTAATTAAAGTAACATTATTTTTTCCACTAATACTTGCTGTATTCAAATGCTATCTTTAAATATTTGCTTCCACAAATAGAATAGATAAAGCAACAGAATTTAGTTAACATGTAAAGGTTTTTTTCTTATTAGATAACGAACATAAGTTATGAGCGCTTTATCAGACTCGAATCCTCGAGATGTATCATTTTTTATTTTGCATTATGACATTAAAGATAAAAATAATGTAAGGATAATTTGTACCCGGAGGGACAATAACCTCTGATAAGGAAGATTAGTAAAGTCAATATTTTGTAACCCAAAAAATGCCACTATCTATACATATAATAAAATTGTAACTAAGCCGAATCTGTACATTAAATATTTTTTAGAAAATCTTATTGAAATAAACATTATTATCGATTCAGAGGCCAAATCTATAGTTTTTAGAATTTTTGTCTGTCTGTCTGTCTGTTGCCGCACCACGAGAAAACCACTGGACAGATTTTGGTAAAATTTGGTATGATGATAGCTGGTTATCCGGGTCAACATATAGGATACTTTTTACCGCGGAAAATGTCTCATTTCTGAGAAAAAATACAAAAACTGTAATGTAAGAGTATACTAATATGTAAAACCTAAGAATTTGGTTTCTGGTCATCTGAACGCAGGCGGAGCCGCGGGCAGTGCTAGTTATTTTATACTAGAACTTAAATTTAGTATAGAATACATTTTATTTTTTTATTTCAGGCATTAAATCACAGTTTTTTGCATTTTATTACAAAATGCCATATTGTTTACTGTATTTGTGAATAATAATATATTTTTGACCTGAGCGGTAAAAACGAAGGATCGGGTACAGCGGATGGTCTTATTTCGTAAAACTTTTATATTTTAGAATCTAATTGAAATAATTTTAAGCTATATTTTATAAAAATTTGACCAGCTATTTAAGAGTTGACTTGTAAATATTTATTTTCAAATATATTACCTATACGTGAAATAAAAATATGTAAGTACCACATATACGTATATTTAAAATTAAAACTCTACACTTTCAAATCCCAACGATTGATAAAATATTATAACAAGGACTCTTATAAAAGGAACATGAGGTCAACATCTAAGCTAAGTAACACCACCCATAAATCACAACACTCTTAAACCTACATTTGGACAGTAACATCAATATATCGATAAAAAAACCCATCTGACCACAGCTGTAAACGTCAACAGTCATTACTTATCTCTACCATTAATAGGATGAAGGAACTTGCTTCAAATGGCAAGTTAATGATATTTGAGTGTTAATAGAATAAACATTTCTACAGTTTGGTGGTACATTTATCCTTATTCTAGTTAACTTTAATTTATCCAATCATTGAAGTAAAGTAAATAATAAATAAATAAATATGTTGGGACATTAACACACAGCGCCATCTAGTTCCATGGTAAGTTACGAGGCTTGTGTTATGGATACCAGATAGTTGATACACTACACATATATAACTTTAAATACATACATATTATAAATATAAACACCCATGACTGGAGTACAAACATTCGTCATCACACAAATGAATGCCCCCAGCGGAACTCGAACCCGCGACCGCTGGCACAGAAAGTAGGGTCACTACAAACTGAGCCAAGCGTGTCGTCAACAAAGTAAAGTAGCTCGAAATTGCTGAATTTCCAGCTATAATAACGGATAAGATATAATTAATCATGTGAAAATGTACACCGTAATAGCGAAATAGAACAAAGGTCTTGTTCCATTCTTTAAACAGTGATCCAGTCTTAGAAAAAATGAGAATAGAAATATTAGGAGATTTAACGTAGTCTCTGTCTGCCCCACAAGGGCAACAATAGAAAGGGGCACAATATAATTGCGCTGTCTTCAATACATATATACAACCCCATTACTTACAGGAGAATATAACTCAAAAAATATATCTCTATTAGCAATGGTCATTAAATGAGCTGTCATTTTGAACGAAATCATAAATCACGAATCACCCCACAAACAAAAATAGCTGCGTTGGAGTGAAAAAAGTTAAAAAGGGCGAAACGTCGGCGCATGTGCTGCACATGTGACGCCTGACGTGTTTCCGGTACCAGAATTTTTGCGCCCCATTGTCCAGACTTGCGAGGGCGTTAAAGTAAATAAGCCTACAGCTATTACTTATTTAACAGAAATCTGACAAACTCCTGACTCAATATATCAACATTACAATGACATTCTAAAAACAATGAAACGCAGACCAAATATTATATTACAATGAAAAATCGTGTCACAGAGTATTTTGCATTTAAATTTTTTTCGTTTAAACAAATTACTTTTATACTAGGTTGACATACATTTCAAATGCTACATATATCAAACAATAATAAATGTGAAAAAAAAAGTATATTTTGTTAAAATATTTCTGTTATAGAATTTAATTTCCAAACTTTTGACAAATAAAACAGCTATTATTAGGACCATAACTGTGACTCATCACTAGTGAATCACAGGAATTCAATAAAATATACTTAAAATCCGATTACAGTGACTTTCACCATTTATTAATTATATTTAAATATTATCTAAGCCGCGTCTAGTTTACACTTATCGCTACTTGTTAATTGTTAAAATAATTACTTAATTACGATAAGTAGCTTTACATTATATTAAGAAATACATTATACTTAATTAACTTATAGTTTAAATCACTATAGTGATGCTATTTAACTTAAAGTTAGGTTTTATATAAATAATGTTCTTTTGCGAACTTTGAAGATGCCGCCTTCAAATCTTATACATCATATTAATTGGCGTAAAATATTAGGTCAGGTTCTCACGGCAGGTTGCGAAACAAAATGTCACACTGGCTTTTGGATTCCAGTTCGTCGAACCCTGAACCACGAGCTGTGTAACTGTGTGTGTCTGTGTGTCTGTGTGCTAAATAGATATAATAATGCTGATTAAACAGTAAGGAGTTTGTGAGCGTGCATACTAAATACATGTAATATGGGAAATGAAGCATGGTATGGATGGTCTTCTTATCTATTTATATGGCCGAGTTGCTGTTGGAGCTTTGTTTTAGTGAATTATAACTGACTTTAAATGATAGAAAATTAATATTTTATTTATTAAAAGAAATGCACAAGAATAGAAATTCTTAATTTTTAATCGTATGTATATTTATTTACATACATATGTATGTATGTATATAAATTATCTACTATTAATGGGAGCGTGTGTTTGCCTGTTTGTCCTTCTTTGACGCATAAACGGAGTAACGAATCGTGATTTTTTGCATAACATTAGCTAAGAATATTAGTCATTGGAAAACTAACTTAACGAAAAAGGACGTGTTTATGTATAGGAAACGATACTCACTAACATTTTACATATATCCAATTAGTCTGTAGTCCAAAAATGTGTTAAGTTTTAGCGAAATCCTGCGCATTCCCACTTTTATAAGATACTGGGTGTCGATAAATATTAAAACTGTATAACTAAAAATAATAATTCATTTTAAAAAATATATTAAAAGTAAGTCTGCCACAGATAAATAATTACATTGTATTTCTCAACAAACACTTACATTGAAAGGAAGTTGCATTATGTTTATAGTTTGCTACATTTGTAGATGTTTGTAACGCAGAACATGAGACGATCCATTAGTCGACTGATTGACCGAGGCGAGACATCAAAGAAACACTGTCAATCGTATCGTGTACTGTATAAGATTATTATACTCTTCACACACGGCCGTAATGCGATGATATGCAAAGTGCAAAACTTACGCCCGTAACAATTGAACTCAGTTATGCAAAAATGTACCGCTATCAGAACTTATAAAATATAAAGTATAATATAATATGAGAATTGTAAATTGAAATTCTATTAATTTAGCTTATTTATCTTAGGGATCGTGATCTTGAAAAATATTTTTGTTTACAAATTAAAAAAAAATCGCTAATCAAAAAAATATTACGTGTTAGTAATAAAATTAAAACTAAGCTTTGGACCATATAAGTCGTCAATATCGTAATTATTATTTTAATTCATAATATAATTTTCAATTCTATTTTTCATGCTAATAATTAGCATGCAGATTGCACATTTTGCATGAGTTAGTCCTGGTTGGTTCTTTAATTTGTTCAACACATTGTTAATAAAGAACTTCTCTTTGCATATTAGAACATCTTAAGCAATATTGTATGAGATTCAATTGAAAGTGTGCTAAAAATCGCACTTATGAACTTCTTGAACGATGATGTCATTACCGATAAAACTGCGCCCGCGCCGCCCGCGCCGGCCACAACCTTCACAATTACCATTTATACCTCTGCGTCGAGCATAAAATATTAAATTTAATCTCAAGGATTTATGTACTCAAAAAAATTTAATTTTATTGTCCGCTCAGACCTCGCGTGTGCCGTTCCAGAGAAATGCCACTCAATGAGTTTCGCCGAAGAGTTATTTCAGCGTCGCGAAATTGCCCAAATATTTTATCATACGAAAAAGATATTGAAAAGATTTATGCGCTTATTGTTTTAAAATTTTATTTATTGTACGATAAAAATGTAATTACAGACTGCACGATCTGTTTACACTCGAATCATGAGACTCTACATACGATAATATATATACACATAAAAAATACTTACATTTTGCTGTCGCCATCCACATGAGACTGCACAGTAAATCCAAACATAGACTGATAATTTCCCGTGTAAACTACCCTCGAAGGGATGTCCACATTAAAGCCCAGGGCGGCCGCCCAGGCGCATACGAAAACGCACAAAAATATTGCCATTATAAAAAAAATTAAACACGTCAGTCACACTGCACAAAATATAATAGCACTATTTATTTATTAAATTTATATATTAAAATAACTTATATCATTCGTCCTCATGATTCGTTTCTCGAGTTCGAGATCGTATATACGACGGGTACGTACAGTCCGGTCGTCAGTCGCCGCGATACTGACGGTCGACGGGTAAGCCGTAAACGTATGACAAGGGCGAATGAGGTAACCGCGAGTAAAATAATTTCGGAAAATGCTTCACAAACTGTTTCGCGCGTTTTTCTCCGAAGATGAGTGTTTTGGAATACGATATGACGTCTAGCAACCGCGCCCTTGACACGTATAATTAATTCAGAGAAACATATAAATCAAAACTGCCAATACTTAGTATTTATTTACCTATATTTATATTAAACTATATAGAAAATTTGCGTTTCATTTGGAAATTTTTAGGTCGAGGTTAAATTCAGGATAAATTGTTAGCTCTTCTATACATATAATATAAAAACTTTTTAACAAAAAAATAAAAACCGACTTCAAACAAAAGCACTAAAAAGTAAAAAAATAACTGATTGGTAGTTTTCATTTACTATACATACCTAATCAAATATTTTCGAAGTCGGTGTGCTTTGCTTTGTATGGGCTGGCACCGATTTCAAAAATATTTGATTAGGTATGTATTTAATAGGTAGGCTTTAACTACTTACCCAAAGCACACCGACTTCGAAAATATTTGATTAGGTATGTATAGTAAATGAAAACTACCAATCAGTTATTTTTTACTTTTTAGTGCTTTTGTTTGAAGTCGGTTTTTATTTTTTTGTTAAAAAGTTTTTATTTTTCCCTTTTTAGTGTAGACAGTAGTAGCACAGTAAGAAATCTAACGTGTTAGGCTTGTCAAATCAAACAAAATAAGCCCAAACTCAAAGTATCTACTATTAGCCGTTGAAGAGTTCCACCTATCCACCTTCTGGCCTTGCCATCAGATCAGGTCAACAACACCGAACCACTGTACTATCAACGGAAATAGAAATACTTGCAAAATTTCAAGTCAATATGACAATTAGAAGTAGGTTAAATTCATCATTTCTTGTTTTTCCACCCTTAGGGGTGGTATTTTTTTTTGAAATTTAAATGGGACCAATCTGGAAGTATACCCTTTCAAACAAAACAAAAAATTTTCAAATCGGTTAATAAATGACGGAGTTCTGAGGTAACAAACATAAAAAAAAAAAAAACATACAGTCGAATTGAGAACCTCCTCCTTTTTGAAGTCGGTTGAAAATTGTAACTAAGCCGAATCTGAAGGTACATTAACGATTTTTAGGGAAAATCTTATTGAAATAGACATTATTATCGATACAGAGGCCGAATCTATAGTTTTTAGAATTTTTGTCTGTCTGTCTGTCTGTTACCGCATCACGGGAAAACCACTGGAGGGATTTTGATGAAATTTGGTATGATCATAGCTGGTTATCCGGGTCAACATATAGGATACTTTTTACTGCGGGAAAATATTTCATTTTTGAGAAAAAATACAAAAACTGCAATGTAAAAGTATTGTGCTAATATGTAAAACCTAAGAATTTGGTTTTTGGTCATATGAACGCGGGCGGAGCCGCGGGCACTGTTAGTCTAAAATATTATATTTGTGCAAGTGCAAGCATTATAGCATAATAAATTGTATTTTAATGTTACGTTAATCTCATTATCTTCTTTAAAGGTTCAAAAAAGTTATGATAACACAGATTTAAAAATAAATTAGGTAAGTTTTAAAAAAAACCCGGTCAAGTGCGAGTCGGACTCGCAGACGAAGTGTTCCATACCATTGTACCAGATATAACATTATATGAACATTTCAACTCTTTACCTATTACGGTTCGTGAAATACAGCCCGCTGACAGACGGACTTAGTAATAGTCCCGTTGGCATCCTTCGGATACGGAACCCTAAAAACATGGTAACTACACTCTTGAGATGTAGAGCATTTAAGTAAACATATAAACTAAATCGTCGTTAAATAAGAAACAACAGTTGAGTAGTAACAAGTTAACAAGTTAGTTGAGAACAACGGGCCACTCTACCAATTTCCTCAATTAGCCACTGCACTCTCGTACTCTACGAACGCCCTATCAACGTAAAAAATGTTTTGTTTACAACCACTTGATACAAATGGTTTCTATTATAAAACAATCAACTTACTTTTGGCAGTTTAGCGCAGTGGTATAGAATTTCGTAGCGTGATAGTGGTAGTGAATACGATTCTGTCATATATAACATTTTTGTTTAACGTCAAGCGGATTTCTTGGAGAGCTGTGTAATAGAAGCCATTAAAAAAGAAAGATTTTTATTTTTAACTTAAAATCGTAGTAATTAAATGAATGAATCAAAAAAATGAACGAAATAAAAAAAAAACTAAAATCTTTGAAAATGAATTTTTATGTTTTTACTTTTTGACAACATGTTTGGCTCAGTTTGGCTTCAGTTGGCTGTAGTGACCCTACTCGCTGTGGCAGCGGTCGTGGGTTCATCATGAGTGTTTATATTTATATTTTTAATATGTATGTACTTAAATTTATATATATGTATAGTGTATCAACTATCTGGTATCCATAACACAATACTCATAAATTGTAAATAATACAAAGAACTTACGATAAGATATACATATAATATACCTTTTATTCAAATAAAGTACATACTAGTTAAAACAAAACTAATTGTTAATCTAGAAAAAATCGGCCACAGTTTTATCTATTTGTTTATCGACAAAGGCTTCTTCCAACTTTTAGAAATTAGAAGAAGATATATGTAGGTAAGGAAGTTAGAAGAAGATATATGTATGTCGACGACACGTTTGGCTCAGTGAACCTACTCGCTGTGCCAGCGGTCGCGGGTTCGAGTCCCGCTGGGGGCATTCATTGTGTGATTAGCACCAATGTTTGTACTCCAGTCATAGGTGTTTATATTTATAATATGTATGTATTTTAAAAGTTTATATATGTGTAGCGTATCAACTATCTTGTATCCATAACAAGAGTCTCGTAGCTTACCATGGAACTAGATGGTGCTGTGTGTTAATGTCCCAACATATAAAAAAAATTAAAATGCTTTTTATAAAGTACACTTTTAGGGCGTAATTTTTTTCATTTCTTGGTGACACCTGAGGTTTAAAAGTTAAAACCAATTCATTTGAAAGACAATTATGAAAATCGATCCACAATTATTATGAAAATTTCGCTTAACATATAAAAAATTAAACGAATTAACGATAACAAAAACGATTAATATAAAACATCATAATATATTCGTATGTATTACTGATATTAGTTTAGGAACAATGTCTGTTACGTATTGTGTAAAGACCCCAAAACCATAACTGACAAAAATTTTGTCTGTTTGCTTTTTACGCAAAAACTACCTATTGAACGGATTTTAACTTAATTTACTTATTATGTACTTGGATCAACATTTATCATACCTCTTATTACAAGGAAATCTCGTATTTCCAAAGGAAAACATAATAATTAATTGTTCAGAATTCTCACTCGTACAAAAATTTCAATGATTTATTACACAAAAACTAGCTTATAGTAAATCTGATAGTATATGTTACCTGATATTTACTAAATAAAATATGCACATTGCGAATGTAGATTTTCCATTGTTTGTCTTAATATCTGAATTTATTTACCGAATTAAAAGCAAAATGGGTTTTTCATTAATAAATATAATTTGTTGGCAAGATTATTCCGCTATGGGTAAATGCAAAATGAAAAGTGTATGGGTAGGGGTTTAAAAAAAAATATCATATAAACGTTAAGTATACAAATATATTGCTACAAGAATAACATGCCTCGTATAAAATATTTTTCTTAACATTACATAAGGAATACTGGTGCTAATAAATAAACCATTAAAATAAATGATTAATTCTATTTCATATGATTATAATATCGAGTGAATAAATTAATATTACTTCCCTACTGTCGTCCTCAAAACGCTTTGGATTACACAATAAAATTAATACAATCAATGTATACTGATTGTTTTTAATAATAAAAAAATATATAATTACAATTTGAAACACCCACGTATTACTGAGATAATAGGTCTGAACAGACAGACGGACGGATAACGAAGTGATCCTACGAGGATTCTTTCAAATATGGAACCTTAAAAAATTCAAAATAGCGTGCAATATTAAAAGAGCAGTAGTAAAGCAATATTTATATTACATTTTATCTTAAAATACAATATCATACTCATTTCAATTTCAGCATTTGCATACATTGTGCATTATACTTTAAGGTGTCTGCCCACTACACCGTCTCATACCATGACCGTGCTGGGACCGTGTCAGGCAAAAAATATCCTTTGTATTGAAAAGTGTGAGACTTTGCCCACTAGACTGTTCCGTCACCGGACTGGCACCGTACCGGCACCGTCGCGTGCCGTGCACGGAGCGGTAACAATTGTCGGGGAGAATATTTTGCCGGTGCCGGTACGCTCCGTGCCTGGTACGCGACGCCGCGGGCCCGGTGCGCGCGGGAGGCGCATACGCAAAGGTGAGCATACGCAGCACAAAAACAGTTATGTATGGGTATGATACGCTGTTGATACGGTCTAGCGGCCACAGTAGTCCATGCCATGCTCGTTTCCGTGCCTGATACGTTCATAACACAGTCATGGTATGAGACGGTGTAGTGGGCAGACACCTTTAACAATATTTCCATATGTATGTATATAATTGACAATAATAGTACTAATAAATAATACATACGTAATGTATATTATATATTACTATTGCTTCGTAGTTGGCCAAATTGGCCCTTTGGCGCGGTGATAATTAAAAATAATTACTGTTCTAGCACCAAACGTTGCAGGTTCGTTTCTCATTTGAGGTATTTGTTCTATCGACAGTCTGTTTTAATCAAAAGCAAGATAAGGATAAAAAAAGTTAATAATCAGCATACTCCCTCTGAAGTGTTTGATTAATTTTTTTGGCTATTTGAGGTTTCAATTTGAAAAAATATATATATTCATTGACATTCATAAAACATGTAATAATATTGAATAAAAAACGATCAATATAATTAATAGACAGCGCAGCGTGCCTTATACTTTGAAATCAAACAATTGATCATTTCAGGAATATCTAAAATATAAAACATAGCCTATGTAAGTTCTTCATCTTGTAAAAACAACCGCCATTTTTATAATAACCACAAATATAATAATAAATATGTCTCTATCACTGATATACAAAAACTCAAGATACACAATTAGCGTCTTAAATATCTTAAGAAAAAATGCGCAATTCGAAACAGTGCGCTTTTTTTAAATCTCTTTTGTTCATTACTTTTCGAATGACAAAAACGCAGGTTGTTTCGTTTAAAACGTACTTTATGTGGCATAAGGTCGAATTTGTGATTAGACAATTAGAACTTCCGGTTTTTGATTTTCATTCTTTGGTGTGACTTAAGTCGACGCCACTTTTTTAAGAGATATGTGTTAGGAAATATGTATCTATGTTTTTATATATCAATTCTGTGCAAAATTTTATTTATATATAGCTTCGTAATAAACCAATTACTTTAACTTATAATTTTATGGAATGACCAAAATCTTTGAATTCGTTGGATTTCATAAGATTTTGATTTTATTATTTATAAAAAAATATAATGATTTAACCTCATCATGTAATATTAATAAGTAAATTTTAAAATTAACTGTAACAAGACCTAAATAAAAATATATTTAAATACGGTTAAGGCCTGAATTTTATAATTCTAATACAACTATTTGCTCATATCATTTTTAAATAATAAAAAACATTTGAATAATTTAATGAAACAAAGCTATAGAATAAATATAAATAAGAAAAAATACAAAGAACAATATTGTACTCACTATAAGAATAATTTATACATAAAAATTGTTTTATATATACATATATATATATATATATATATATATTTGATGTTGATATGTGTATAACGTATGATATTACATATTTACTAGCGGACCCGATAGACAGACGTTTTCCTAGCACATACCTACATTAAAAGTAGGAAAATTAAAAAATCGAATTCTTGACAACAGTACCATTTACTGGATCCAACTATAGCTATAAACCATCTATGTAAACAAAAAATGCATCAAAATTTGTCAAGTCGTTTAGAAGGAGATGAATTAGGAACAAACATACACTGGAATTTTATATATAGTATATTCCATATCTGATATTGTTACAATACTGAGTACAATGTTATTCCTTGCAGGTATCATTCCAACACATTTTAGCATTTCATGCTAAGAGATATTAGAAAAACCGAGAAGCCTCGCAAAACTGATCACTTTAAAAAGAGACAACGTGTATACGACCTATGTGTGTTATATATTTTCATAGATTTTTAATGTCAATATCATCTCTTTGCAGAAAAAGAAACCCGTAGCCGCAACATATCTTCGTCTCGCTCACACTTCGCAGATGGATAGCTCTAAGCATCTACATCATAGAGCAATTTGCTATATTCATTTCGTATACATATCATTACATCAATAATAAACAATTAAGTCTTATTTTCTTTCACTTCCATCTTACGATTTGGAAAATTTGAATACACTCGGCGTGCTCTTCTTATGCGGTTTGCTTTCTGCGACCTAAAATAAAATAAGATTATAATCAAGTACAAATTATTATACACTAGCGATTAACTCTCGCCTCCACGTTTGTCTTTTATGCGTTCCAAAACCATTCAAACTCTGGGACGCAAGTAAGAGCGAAGGAAGGGCAAGTCGCTAATATACTAAAAAAAATGGCAGTCATGATGAGGCCTGCCGATACAAGTGAAAAATATTAACAAACAGTTGTTATTTTTGGATATTCAAATTGTTTGGTCTTAAATTAAAATTTATAAATTAAAACTGTTTACATTTATCTGTTTTTGACATCTATCGGCACTCCTGAGTATTAGCATTAACTCGTCACGTGACCATGTCGATGACGACTTACATGAAATTATTCCCCATCCAAACCTGCCTCTAGAAGTTTTCACTTCAAAAAAACAATTATTTCACTATTTATTCTGTGTATATCTATCTATACTATATATGTGTGTAAGCAGGTGTATACAGGCAATGCCATTCACAATCCCACCGATGTCCCTACAAGTGTGGAGTGTGTGGTGTTCGTCGTGCGTGTACGTACGGTGCGGTCGCCCAGCAGCAGGCGCGCCTTGTCCTCCTCGAGCGGCTCGGGCGCGGCGGCGGCGCGCCGGTGCAGCTGCAGCTTCTGTCGGATCGCCTGCGACACTATCACTCTGGAGACCAATACGAAATGTTTCAAATTTAAATAATGTATCTATAAATTTAAGTAGAGGTCGAATGTCTGTACATAGAAAAAAATGCTAAAAACCAAGTCAGGGGTATGTAAGAAGCGAAATAGAACAAATCCATAATATTTTTTTTAATTTTTTGTTTCTCTGTCTGTTTGTACGGGCTAATCTTTGAAACTGTTGGATTGATTTAGATGAAATTTAATACGAAGATAGTTTGAAACCCTGGGAAGGACATAGGATATTTTTTATTCTCCTGAATCATCCCTTAAGGAGGTGAATATGGGCATGAAAGATTGTATGGAGAATCAACCTTTTTTTTTTTGATTCGTGAGGAAACCCCATTACGGGTGCTGCCTGCCCACATAGGTATGTGGGACTCCTGTTACGAGAAGCGTGACAGACTACCCACTAAAACCACCACGGTGATCCCCATAGCAAGAGACAGGGCCTCGGGATAGCTTGCGTATTCGACCGCGACAATGGAGAATCAACCTAAACCATGTAGGAACCCGAGCGAAGCGAGGGTGAGTCGCTAGTATGTTTATAAATTATAATCTGTAATTTATTTGGATAATCCCTCTTTCTATTGGTAAAAACTAAACGAAAATCCGTAGAGTGGTTATTGAAATTAGTCCGAACACTCGGTGCGGCATTGTAGCAAAATCATTAAAGAGAAAGTTTATATGTGTATGTATGTTTGTTGCGTCTTAATGATAAAACATCTGGACGGATTTGGATATTTAGTACCAAGATGGATTATGAGCTGAAGTAGCATTACCTCCTGGTGTCACTTTTGGTGGCGAGCAGCAGGTCAAGCCAGGTCCAGGTGACATTGTGGTACTCCAGCGTGGGCAGCACCAGCGGCAGGTCGCGCACGTCCTCCAGGTTCTTCTCCTTGCTGCCCTTGTACGAGACGCGCACCGGCACCTCCGGGATCTTGATGTAGATAAACAGCTTGTTCTTCTCTGCACGCTCCTGTTATGTGGAAACTGAGTTATAGTGTACTTCGTCCCTAGATTGCTTCCCCATACAAACTTTCACCTCCATTTTCACCCCTTTAAGGGATGATTTCTGGAATAAAAAATAATCCTACGACCGTCCCAAGGTCTCAACTACCAACTTACCAACTACCTTCTTACCAAATTTTATCTAAATCAGTCCAGTAGATTTTGAGTTTATTAGTTACAAACATACAAAAATACAAATCTTTCCTCTTATAATATTATTGTAAATGTAGATGTAAAAGTGTAGATATATAGTATGCGCTATAGTATACATTGACATAACTGTACTGACAGTGCGTAGACACGGAGGTTTAACTTAAATGTTAACTTTCAACCTCTGGCTAAGACGTTTTTATGAAAAACCCCAATAATTCGCCCATCTTAAGACTCAAACCTTGGACATCAGTAAATGCAATAAACCAACGATGCAGTTATATCAAAATATATATAAGGAAATCCAAATAAATATTATTGCACCTTTCTAGATTATCTGACAAGAGTTCCGGTAAATTGATTAAGTTATTTTTAAAATTGTTCCGCGTAAATATTCCAATATGAATTTGTTCGTTTCACAGTTATTTTAATTCATATTTATTGTTATAAAAAATAATATTGTAGACTTCATATTAATTTTAACCCTTTCTTATTAATTTTCTATAACTACCATCAACATTTCTGTACCTTCATCTTTTCCACATCATCCTTATCCTTCTTATCTCTCTTCACGTAGAAGTTAGAATTTGAGTCTTTGGGTTTCTTCTTCAGCTTCTTTGAGCCGGGTCTTTCTCCTTCTTCCTCGCCCTCCTCTATAGCGTCCGGGTCGCGTTCAGGGAAACAGAATTTCAGCATGGTGTTGAAGAACTTCTTTGTCAGACCTTTTTATAAATGAAACGAATTTAAATTGCATCAGTATAAATTGAATTTTTATGATTTAATTTGTGATGCGATATTATAAAAAATATATTTAAAAATAGCTTATTTAAATGATGTTTAATTTATATGAACAATAATATGTACGATTACATTGTTAATTTAAAATGAAGCTCTATTAAAAAAACCTACAGGTTATGTCCATCTGGTTACTTCTTTTACATTAAAAAAATATCTTATAGCCTTCAATGTATTTACATGAAAAATTGTATTTTTCCTAGCGAAAATACCATTTTTTTCTTAATAAAACTGACAACTTATACATAGGTAGGTATAACACCGACCTATCCGTATGGGCACGATGTTGACCTCGAAGTGCTCCTTGACGGAGATGCCGCCGACGGGCGGGCGGTCGCGGCAGAACACGCGCAGCGCCGCGCGCCGCGCCACCGGCGCGCGCCCCGACGCCGCCTGCGGGGCCAGCACCTGGCGGTGGACGAATGGGTATGTTAGGTTTACACATAATACCAGTGAGTCCTGCATAACCACCTGTATGCATGCAGGTGGTATGCGTAAATGCATTTCCCATTGTAAAAGGTATACACATAATATGTATGTATGTATATGCATATTAGGGAAAATTAGTTAGCCCTAGAAAAAAACGAAATTATAGGCCAAACTTAACCTCTTGTTCTTATCCTGTTGGAATAAAGTATATTTATAGTAATGCCCTCACTGAGACCAGCCAACAATGTAATATATATATGACAGAGGAGGATTTAGTTACCTTTTTCTGTTATGAAACCTTATTATTGTTTAAAGTCACTATCTTTAATTTACTTTTTATTGCTTTGAAATTGATTTTGAATTTAGAGCAGAGATTTAGTCTCGAGCGGGGTCGAGACGCTATCACAAAATTCTTTGCAGATACGTGGTTTAGTAAAGTTGGTTGATCATGGTGGATCATAGAGAGTTATGCTTTGATATTATAGTTGGAAGTCGATGATCGGTGACTGTGAACCCGCTAGCTCTAAATCATTAGAATTACCGTTTCAAGTGTATAACATTGTGATTTCCCTGATTAAATTATGTATTGAGCATTGAATACTTTATTATCTGAGCCCTGATAACGCCCACAAGATGAGTAACCACCAAAGACGATGTTCGTAGTTTATGGATAACACGACATATATATATATATATATATATATATATATATATATATATATATAATAGTGCGCGTACACGCATAAAGTATAAAGTCGTAAAGTAAAAGGAATAAAAATTCACTGGACATAGTTTTTAGACTTTACGTGTTCAACGAAGAACGAGTGTGAAAAACCGTCAACATCCCAACTCTAGGCTATTACTGGGTATTTCTGATAGAAAGACTCTACAACTAAATTTAGTCCGACCCGAAACTCGAACCCAGAACCTTAGGAAGTGCAGTATTACATGCAAGCCACTACACCACCTTAGATTTTAATATAGGGCATAAAATCAAAAATCTAATAGCACAGTTCTATTTTGTATGAAAATAAGTCACTCTTTTGAGCGTTATGTAACTAAGTAATAAGGATATAATGTAATATAGATAAGCATAGAACATAATAAAAGTTGTTGACAAAATGTCAATCTGAGAGTGAATTCTTGTAAGAAATTCAATTTACATATTTGAATAAACAAGAGTTTATCCTGTTATATTGAAAATATATATATTTAACGTAACAAGTAAATGTTTATTGCGGTTAAGTATAAGCGATACTGATTAAATGAAAACTAACATCTCGAACAAACAAAGTGAACAATAGAGTGTTATTCGTTACTAAATAGGTAGTGTAGTGACTCGTACGGCTGCACATCCGGAGTTTCTGGGTTCGAATCTCAGTTTACACTGCAATATCTCCTGTGCAGTTGACTAGTCTCAATGAATTTGACCAGAAAGATATTATCATCCAAATTAAGTAGGTACCTCCTTTCACTTGAAGTCGGTCAAATTTCACAACTTACTTCTGGGAAAGGTTCATTGGGTAGCAGGTTCGTGACTCGCACGTAGCCCAGCTCTAGCTGATGTTCCACTGAGTCGTCAGACCGCGATGTCTTCGTGTACCTGATGTGTCAGACAATGAAATAATTAGATTATAATCAATAACATAACATAATCGATTTTGAATCGACTACCAGTTTTATACTACTAATCCTACTTAATATTATGAATGCGAAAGTTTGTGAGGATGTATGGATGTCTGGATGTATAGATGTATGGATGTTTGTTGAATGACGTGAAGAGTTTACACACAAAAACTAATGAATGGATTTTAATGAAACTTTATAATAATATAGCCAATACAATTATATTATATATATAGAAAATATATATATTACATATATGATTATATAAAACAACACTTAGGCTACTTTTTATCCCGGAAAAATGTGAGGTTCCTGTGGGATAGATTTGTTTTTGTTTTTCTGGAAGTGAACCCGAGTGAAGCGAGGATAAGCCGCTAGTTAATAATAATATAATATTAAATGATAAGACAAGATTTAAATATTAAAATTATTAATTAATTTGCATAATTAATTCAATGGTCAAGCAATTACTCATATATAGTATATACTTAGTAGTAATGTACAAGCGGTATCTTTCCTCTGACCTTGGCCTTGACTTACATTTAATAACAAGGATTGTTATGCTCAGGTCTTAAAAATTTTGAATATTATAAACTAATTGATGACCGCGGCTCTGCTTGCGTTTACGATAAAAATTAGCTCAAACGTCAATCTTAGATACATGCTATATTCACTCTGGATTGTAAATAAAAAAGATTTTTTTAATTAAAAAATATGCATAATTTAAACTTAACTTAACTTTCTTCTCTCTTTCACGGCATATCAATACACTGTTTTAAATTCGAATAGCCATTAAAATTGGTATTTTTAACTACCCTTGCATTTGACCATACTTTCGTTAAAATCAAAAGCCATTATCTAATAATTGTATGGACTTTTATATTGTGATGTTAGAATCAAATAATTAGAATGTATAGATAGTAGAAACCAAGTAAAGCGGCATTAAAATGGCGGAATAAGGAAGAGAGATAGATAGAAAGAGATAGAAAGAGAGAGAAGGAGTTCGATGGTAAGTGTAGGTAGTAGTGTAGTGTAGTAGTCACAGGAAGTTGGTGAGCAGCAGGTCGGCGATGCCGAGCTGGCCGTCGGCGTCGGTGAGGCGCCAGCGCGCGGACTTGAAGCAGATCTCGTTGTAGCGGTGCGGCGGCGCGTGCGTGGCGCGCGGCGCCGGCGCCGCGGCGCGCGCCTCGCGCCACGCGCGCACCATCGCGTCCAGCTCCTCGCCCAGCGACCACGCCGCCTCCTTGCACTCGTTCACCTGCACATTCATACATTATACATACCTACTCCACATCTATATATGTAAAGAACGTCCTAATCCGTTTAGCGGTTCGAGCGTGGAATAACAAATATACACACAGAAACTTTCACATATACTGTAATAATAGTCTGGCTAGTGTGTCGTAGGTCGCACACGAAACGCATACAATATCATATCATCAATATATGTATATTATATTATAGCGTTATTATAGCGTATGTTAAGTTGAAACACTTTTTAAGGTTCCATACCTGAAGGGTGCCAACGGAACCCTATTACTAAGCCTCCGCAGCCCGTCTGTCAGAGGGCTGTATCTCATGAACATTTTTTAACGTTCGTAATAGATCATCAAAGTTAATATACTACATACATAAAGTAAAAGTCATATTAATAAAAAATGCATGTACGATGGTAAGGAATCCTTCATGTGTGAATGCAACTCGCAATTTACCGAATTTTTTTTTTGCCAAAAATATAAATATAAGTTTATATTTTTAGTACCGTAATAGTTGATTTTCAGAAATAATAAATTCCTTACACAAACATTTTAATATGTCACCTCATTCAAATAATATTTGTATACTATATTTATTCTAAAATTCAAAATTTGTTCAATACTACTTAACAATAAATAATATAAAATAATAAAAAAAAACAACACAAATAAAAATAAAATATTTACAGAATTATCATACCTGATCATCCAGAGCCTTGAGCTCCGCGAGAGCTGCTGGATCATTCCCATTGATGCACCGGTTTTTAAGGTAATATTCTTTCTCCAGACGTCGAAGTCGTGCTAGAGACTCTCTCACCTAAGATTAAAAACATACTTATAACATATTAAAGCAAAGTATTAAGCTTAATATAATATTCATATTCATTTGTGATAATTAACACATTTTTTCCTTATTTTATTATAAAACAAAGTAAATAAAATTAATAAAATACATAAAAGTTGTCATTCATTCTTTTTTAAATAATTCATAAATTCAAGCGTTAAAATATTCAACTGAATACTTCAAATAATTTATTGACTTAAAATTAATGAAAACTCCCTTGCAAATAACTAAACTATAAACACAACAAAAAAAAAATAAACAAACAAAAAATAACCCTTATTATCTTAAAATTTCATATCAGCTATATTATCTAATTTTAATCTATACATGTGGCAAATTATATAGTATAATACCTTATTCAGTAATGACACATTAATAATAAATAACTCGAATGATTTAAAATGAAAATTTTCCTACGTTCGTATAATATGAATACTAGTGATATCATTCTTTTCATATTAAAAGGAACTTATCTATTAATCTCCATACAAATATTAATATAAAGATTGTCAAGGTGATGATGTCATATACGGCCAAATACTAGTACGGTGCGCTATTTCATATTGATAATCACATCCTCGGTAGTATAGTGGTAAGTATCCCCGCCTGTCACGCGGGAGACCGGGGTTCGATTCCCCGCCGGGGAGACCTTTTTGCTTTTTTTTTTACTTGAATACTAAATTAAAAAGCTATTAATTTATTATATTCTATTGTTGCTTTACTATTAAATTGTATTTATGTACTTTTATGTTTACTACCGAGTGATAGAAACCAACTTTCTGTCAAACGTTAGATATTAACATTATCCTTTTTTGCTCTATCATTTATAAATTCTGACTTACACAACCGTTAGCAAAACGAAATTGAAATAACTTCTTAAATCACCATTTTACATTTTGTAAGTACTGCATCTGTTAAAAACAATTTAGTCACCAAAATTAGTCATGTTTAATTGTGGTATAATTCCACTTGATTGGAAATTAGGCAAGCGGTGTGTTGACCTGCGTCTGCAGCTTGTGTATGAGGTGGCGCGGGTCGGTGTCGCGGTGCAGCTGCAGCTGGAAGCGCATGCGCGCGCGGCGCTCCAGCGTGCGGCGCCGCTCGGGCTCCACGTGCAGCACCACGTTGTTCACCACGTCGAGGAGCATCGCGTACTGCGAGGAGGATTTTGTTACAACACTATATTATTTATTTATAGCATTGTAAATTTTTATATTTGCAAATGAGTGAATTTGATTTATATAAATATATCTACCGACCTAAAACAAAAGGCAAAAGTAACAGTGATATAAAAATTGTAAAAGTCTGAGTAAATCACGAATTGTATTTATATTGCCTACTAGTTGACCTAACAGATGCAGTGCCGTCTATTTTTTTTTACAAAAAAAAAACATTTACAAATACGTACAAAAAGCCTAAAATTAATCAAATCGATCCAGCCGCTCTCAAGTAATTCTCTTACCGACGAACAGCATTTCATATTAACATCTATATATATTTTGAACAAATTAGAATAGTCGGAAATAACTAAATTAATAACACTTTAATTTTATTTACTTTAGTAAAATTCTAAATATTATTATAAGTGTTACATTGGCTTTTTTCTCATAAAGTTAATAAAATATAATTCAAATTCAAAATATTTTATTCAGCATTAAATTATTACAATTTTTTACTGAACGTCATGAGTGTACTACAAATTCGGAAAGAAGAAGCCTCAGAACCGAGAAGAACTGGCGAAAGAAACTCAGCGGGACTAATATTAAATTATCTTTATTTTAAAGTAAAATTATAATTTACAATATTTCTATCAAGTTGAAGTAGCCTGGAGGCGATCATTTCATTCTCAAAGTGTGCCACCTTCTATAAAATCATTTATTGTATAATAGCCTTTAGCACACAAACGTTCTTTAACAATTTTTTTGAATTTGGCGATAGAAGCCTTTTGAACATTTTCTGGGATCCTGTTGTACAAGCGTATACATTGTCCATGAAAAGAATTACTGACTCTGTGCAGACGAGTCACAGAATGAAGAAGCAAGTCACCTGCAAGGAGTTAGTGGAGACCTCTAGGTCGTGGTGCATGAGCGTGAAGGAGTCGTAGGGCTCGGCGCCGGCCGCCGCGCCGCCGCCGCCCGCCTCGCTCTCCTCGTGCGACACGTAGTGGAACTCACACGCACACCGCGACACTATGCGTTGCAGCTGCGCACGCGGGTGCATGGGTTTAGTTATATATTAAAAATAAATCTATCCGTAGATTTAATAAAATATGTAACAGACTCACAGAGTATAAACCCCAAAACAATAGTTATTGAATTTTTTGTCTGTTTGATGTTTATCTATATGTTTGTTTTTCTGTATGTTTATTTATCTTTGTGCATTAAACGCAAAAATACTGAACCGATTTTAACTAAATTTTGTCTAGTGATAACTTAATTTTCGGGTCAAAATTTAAGATACCTTTTACTACAGAAAAAATGTCATTCCCACGGCAAAGCATAATAACTGTTTGTTGAGTCGTCCTTAAAAATAATGCTATGTATGTAAATAAAATTTAAAATGTAAAGTAGAATTTCATTATGAAGTTAAATAAGTAGACGACCGTAGAAAAATTAACAAATACGTACACAATATTGATTTGTGATACTAATTTTAGTAATAATTATATTCAAAAATATTACCCACTTACATATTATAACATTTAACTATATCTATAAATAAAAACTAATAAGACACACTTTTTTTAACTATGCTGAATAAATAGCGTAAGTCGAAAATCATGGGAGGTATGAATGATTATACGATATATATGATACTAGTATGATTGGTTTTTTCATCTTAACGAACACATCCTCGGTAGTATAGTGGTAAGTATCCCCGCCTGTCACGCGGGAGACCGGGGTTCGATTCCCCGCCGGGGAGTTGCTTTTTTTTAAAAAAACAATATTCAGATATTTTTTTATTCAACCTCAGCTACCAACATTTCTTTAATACCTTAATCTTGTATACAATTATATTATGTAAACTAATTTAGCAAACATGTTCATATTTTAATGTTATAATTAAATACAAATATAAGCGTTATTGTTGGAAACCATAACCGTAGTCTATTTTTGTTACTATCTAAAATGCACAATACACTGATCATTCAGCTCTTTTTAATGCCCCACCGTGGCCTTCCTCGAATTGAATATTGCGAAGTGGATCAGCCCATAGTCCACACGCTGGCCAAGTTTTTGATTTAGAAGCTGGACTTCACATGTTTTTAAAAATTATATATTTATTCTCAATAATGCAAATTCCCTACACACCGTAAGATATTAAAAATGATTCCCACATAAGAATATCAGCGATGAATAGAGATCCGGGATTTGAACCCGCTTCACTCGGTTACCACCACTGCCTGGTGGTAGCAATACCTGCGCGAGGCCGGCGTCGGCGGAGGGCCCGACGGTGCGGCCGATGACGCCGCCGGCGGAGTGGCCGCTGCCCAGCAGGCGCGGCACGTCGGGCAGCGCGCCCAGCTCCGCGCCCTGCCACCGCTCCTCGATCTCCTCCACCGACACCCACTGGATGTTCTCTGCGTATAAGTTATTAAATAAAATTGGTGAACACGTATTTAAGGTGTTAAAATAAAATATTGAAATTTATCAATGAAATATATTTGTAACCTGGTTCTATGCCGCTGAACCAATTTTGATAAAAACTTGGCATCGAGATGGACGGGACTTTGGAGAAGGACATAGGCTAGGGTAGGCTTTTTGTTGCAAAATTGAAAGTTAAAGTAAGTGAAATATAGGGGTTGAAAGTTTGTATTAGAAATAAATCATTTCTCAAGTTAAGCTTCTAAAAATCCGTTATATCTTATAATTTTGGTTAGAAATTATTACCTTAGAATAATATAATATTTGTAATAGAATCATTTATTGTGCTTAGTAGCAAAACATGAAGTACGAACTTCTTATTAATTATTAATAATTATTCACTTGATTTAACTTTTCGGCATTTTTGACCTATCAAAATAAAATAAGGGATGATTTCAAGTTTTTTTTTTAAATATATACATACTTTTCTAGACCTATGTATGCACATATATAACCGTTAAAACCTACCTAGCCCCTAGGGCACCCGAGCAAAGCGAGGTTAAGTCGCTAATAATTTATACAGATATAGTAATACATAATTAAACTGCACTAGCAGCATCACAAAACCCCCACCGTCCAGCTGGTCCCTGTCGGCGGCGCTGACGGTGGCGTAGTACTGCATGGCGGAGAGCGCGCCGCTCCAGGCGGCGGCGGCGGGCGCGCGCCGCACGCGCTGCCGCACCTCCGCGCGCGCCGCGCACAGGATCACGTAGCCGCGCGTCTCGCACCCCTTCAGCACCACCTGCGAGTTCACCAGCTCGACTGGCGAGGCGACAACATAAATTAGTCAAGCATTAAGTTTATTAATTTGTACGGCTGCATATCCGGAGGTCCTGGGTTCGAGTCCCAGGTCTGGTCAAATTCAATTATTGACGTTTTCTGTTAAGAAATTCTCAGACAAAGCTGGAAAAATGAAAGTTGACAGTGTTTCACTCCCGTGCTTCGGAGAGAACGTAAACCTAATCTCAGCTTTAGTCCGACATCTGACACCGATATCCGAGCTCCTGACAATTATAAAATAAAATAATAAATAAAATTTTTATTTATTTACTTTATTTATCCTACTACTTATTAGACTCCTGAGGATTTGACTTTTGTCCGTATTATACTACTAAGTTAGCTAGACATCGCATTTATACTACTAAGTTAGCTTCAAATCTGGATCACAGATAACATAAAACACGCCAATGTCTACAGCCTACAACAAAGCACCAGGAGAGCATACTCAAGCAGGCGGTGTGGGAGTTGTCGTCGTCGAGCACGTGCTTGAGGTGCGAGTGCGAGGTGTGCGCGGGCGGCGCGTCGGCCTCCGCGCCCGCCAGCTCGTCGCTGAACACCACGGGCGCCTCGCCGCCCGCCTCGCCCGCCTCCGCCACCAGCGCCGCCAGCATGTTGGCGCCGCCCGAGCAGTTCGCGTTGCCCGACTGACGACACATGTACGGGCAATATTAATTAATTATTATTTTTTATTTAATACTTTCTTAGATTTACGCAAATATGCGGCATTTTAAATAAAACTATCTTTTCGGATTTACTCGTGAATTTATCTAGATTTTGGGTTCCTGACATTCCGAAAGATTTACAGCAATCATGGTCAGGAGAGAGATTGGCCTGGAGACTACGACGACGCTGCTGTAAAGCATTCGAAACGCCTGGAACCCAATAATACCTAATATTGTACTATGTATAAAATACATGAAGCTAAAATTGTAAGTGAAAATGTTTTGATTTATTATTATCAAAAATACTAATTATTTCAATAATTTATAACATTATAATAAATATGCCTTTCATTTGAACCCTATCCGTTATTTCACGTATGTATTTACTATTTTTAAAAAAAATATTAATTAACAAAACTTTCTTGAAGAAATAGACGCATCATAACTTTTGTTTTATTATATTTGGGAATAATTAAATATATACATATAAATAATATATACACATAATATACACAATTTACATATGTCTAAATATTATAAAATTACACGAACTCACTTGCGCCGGCGCTGGAGGCGGCGACACTACATCGGTATCTCTTTGATGCTGAGACGTTGCTGGTTTTTCTTCTTCCTTCAACGCTTTTGTTGATAAATTCTTTTTCAATTGCTGTTTGAATTGATACAAACGTTAATATTTTAATTTTTAAACCAAAAAAAACAAAATTGTCACAACTCAGCTTGGTTTATAAGAAGTTCATAAAGTTATTTTTTCTTACATCGCTTCATTGTATATATAACGTCAATAAAGATTACACTAAAATTATATACATACTACTATTATATATGTAAAATAGCATTGCCCGCGGCTCCGCTCGTGTTCAGATGACCAAAAATCAAATTCTTAGGTTTTACATATTAGTATACTCTTATATTGCAGTTTTTGTATTTTTTCTCAGAAATGAGATATTTTCCCGCGGTAAAAAGTATCCTATATGTTGATTCGGATAACCAGCTATCACCATACCAAATTTCATCAAAATCACTCCAGTGGTTTTTCTGTGATGCGGTAACAGACAGACTGACATACAAAAATTCTAAAAACTATAGATTCGGCTTCTGTATCGATAATAATGTCTATTTCAATAAGAATTTTCAAAAGATATTTAATGTACAGATTCGGCTTAGTTACAATTTTATTATATGTATAGAAGTGCGAGTAATTGTTGCCCTTGACATATCTTTCAAAAATTTACCAGGTTCGCAAGACAAGTGGTAATCATGCTGGAAGTGATTCGCTCCGGCATTTAAACCCGTTTCATTCGATTTCTAAAGCGAGCACGTGACTACTTGCCTACCACTGGCTTTTAATAAATGACTCGCTAGCTATAAAAACAAAAACAAGCATCAAACAAACCTGTGTCTTAATATATGTATCAATGAGCGCGAAGGCCAGGTCGCGGTTGAGCTTGGTCCACGCGCCGCGCAGGTCGTGCACGGCGAGGCGGTGCGCCGGCGCGCCCCCCGCGCCCCCCGCGCCGCCCGCCTCGCGCCCGTACGACACGCGCCGCACCGACAGGCAGTAGCACTTCTCCATGGCCGGCGCGCGCGGGATGGAACTCTGTGGGCGGTGCTAGAATGTTCTATATGCATTTTGGTTGCGGGATTAGCAGGTTACGCTATGTGATAAGGTTTCAGTGTTTGAATGTTATAAAGGGGTTATAACAAGAACTTTCTACACATAATTAGAAGTTTAAATATGACTATTCGACGTTTGTTGTGCGTTCACATGCATCAGTTAAATGTAGTTTGGAGAATATTCTAAAATAAAAAAATAAGACACGAGGTTGTTAAGTTATATGAGATTTATATTAATAAAAAAAAAAATGTTTTCTGATATACTTTTTGTTTAACAGATGACTTAACAGCGACAAATTATTTTCTATCCTATTATTTTTCTATTACGTTCCTATTTTCTGTCAAGAAAACCCTACCTCATCTGCTCTCTCAACATAGTTTGAGAGTGAAAGAGATAGAAAATCCCAACCTCATCCGCGTCCTTCTCCGGCAGCGCGGGCGTCTTGAGCCATATCTCGGCGTCGTTGAGGTCGCAGTTCATGTAGAGCGTGGCCCACAGCGCGCGCGCGCGCCGGATGAGCGCGTCGCCGCCCGCCGCCAGCGCCAGGCGGTGGCGCGACGCGCACGTCACGCGCGCGCCGCGCATCTCGATGCCGCGCTGCATCGACGACGACGACCAGTAGAACACCTGATATTTATTACACCTTAGCTTACTCAATCCCTCCACGACCGCGGGTTCGCGTGTCAGTTAACAATAGATTTCTTAGAATTTTAATTAATTTAGTTAAGTTAAACTTTTGTTTTTGAAGTGAAAACTTATTTAGCCGAGTTGAGCGATATTTGGTAATAGCAAAAGTTGGGTTCGCGTCACCGACATGCTGCGTGTGACGCGTCGACGCAATCTGACGTAGACTGGCGACACGCAGCGTCATATGTTTCAATTAATAAATAAACTGTATCAAGATGTGAATAGTTATTGCTCGGTGTGCCAATGGATGCCAAAACCACACTTATAATAATTAAAAATTTACAAATTATGAAATTTTAATTATTTATACTATGATTAATTTAAAATTAAAAAAATAACACAGTTATACCAAATTTATTAGTTTTCACTTCTGTCAGCAGTCGAAATGACGGCCTATTTATTTTTTTATTTTAAAATATTTGTCATAGTGAAGTAGATGAGATATTCTAGCTATATCCAAATATTTTAATCATAAAGTATATTTTTATATAGTTTTAAATATATTACCTTGCTAACATTTACCCGCGACTCGGCCTGCTGCCCGCATGGTTTAATAATAACGAATTTTCATACGAACTTCCAAAACTTTACACTTTTTGAGTTGAGTACTCAAAAGATTTTTTTTAGTGCGTACCTATAATATATTTATATAACTCTATCTGCCAAATGATGTTATATTTCATTTTAGAGATAATATTTCAAGTTATCTACAAACTTACTTGTAAATTATGCAAGGTGAGCGAAACGCTAACATTCCTGTAATGTCTTGACAACTGCGGCTTGCGCGGGCGCAGGTTGTTGAACACGCGGCCGCGGCGCGTCGGCCGCGTCGTGCCGGACAGGATTAGTTTGAGACTCTCAAACCATCTAAAACAAGACAAACGTAATAAGACTCTCAATTGAATGTAACTACTACTTTTATTTATTAATATTTTATTATTTTTAAATTCAGTACCTCAGTGTGCTACCGTAAAGCAATAGCACCGGTCCATCTCCTTCTATTGGCTTAGTGTCCATGCTCAGATGTATATCGAGACCTTGAGACCGGAATGCTCGATAAGAATCGTGTTCCTGAAGCATACAAAACCTATATTAAGAAATGAAATATTTGTATAAACGTCTCTATAAATTAGTTTATTTAATATTTAAAAGAACTCTAAAAACTAGAGGTGGAACTTGATTTTTTTTAATCTTTTTGAAAAACATAAATTTGGAGGAAATGATCTAAACAATATGTAGATGCATGTGCGCAATTTTTGATTCTTTAGTTACATAATATGATGTATAAATATTTATTTGTACATTTCACCTGATAATAGTAAATATTAATCTATTAAAAAATGTTACGATGAAGTTAGAGCATATAAATATAATAAACATTCATGGCACTAAATGGCAAATGGCAAGACAAAGTCGAGTGCACCTGGTTGCTGGAGTACTCGGGCAGGCGCGTGGGCGCGCAGGGCGCCACGGCGTGGTGGTCGCGCGGCTCGCCCACGCACTGCCAGCCCAGCTTGGCGGCCAGGCGCAGCGCCGGCACGCGCAGCACGCGGCAGTCGTCGTACTTGCTCGCCGTGCGCACGAACACCTTCAGCTCGCCCAGGAACCCCAGCTTGCCTGGTGCCGGACACTCGCACATTACACACTAGTAGTACGAGATACGGTATTCGAAATATATACCCTCATCTGTTATTTAATAATTACAAAGATTACGTGTTAAATAATATGTAAATTGATAAATCGCAAATGGGTTTGCCTAGCTACATCAAAGGCCAATAAATGTTAAATAATATTAACTTGTTTTGTTTAACTAGTCCGATTTGTTATTGATGAAATATAACCTAACTTATAATCTTGATCACATCAAATAATAGCTAACAGTATATAATTACTTATACGGTACTATAGCTATTATAGCTTTGCTTATGTTCATTAAATGAACTTCATTTGCATGTAGCTAAAATAACTCATTTTTATGCCTCTAGCAGGAAAAATGTAGGTTTATATAAATTTACTAATACGATTCGACCATACGACTTGTTGTTAGCTGACGTCTTCTATCTACAAACCTACTTAACCTGTCATATTTAAGCTTCATAGGTCAGAAAAGTTTGTGTTCAATCAGTGACTAAACGAATGACCTTTTACTTCCATATATACACATATATAATTAATTACTCAAATCCTAACTAAAACCTCGTATCGACACATAATCAAAGTCGCACAGACCGTTAGTCCAGTCTAGCACGAGGTCGCTCCACGTGACCTCCATCTCCTCGGTGGTGTTGTAGGGGTCGAGCGACACGTGCAGCAGGCAGGTGAACTTGGCGCACTGCAGCGTGAGGCGGCCGTGCAGCAGCAGCCGCACCTTGTCCCACCACGCCAGCGGCGCCGACGGGTCCAGCGACGGCCGGGACACCTGGTCGAAGGCTGCGGGACGGACGGACAGTTGCTATCTTTACTTGGTACACCAAATGTAGATTAGACGACTAAGACTATGGATCTGTATTTATTTAATATGTATAGTAAAACGGAATGATTTAATTAATGATTTTATTTAACAAACAAAAATAATCACAAATTAATTCCTTTCAAGCATTTCATATCAGCAGCAAATCAGAAAGAAAGCTATAAGCACATCACCCTTCACAATACCAATCTCTAAACATAATACTTAATTTCCTAATATGAGAAAATCATGACAAAATAATAATAAAAAAAAAATTCTTACACAAAAAACTCGTTATTTATTTACGGACTGTACCTAAATAACCTAAAATTATAAATCATACCCAGGTTACAGTGCGCGATGACGGGCTCCCAGCAGGGGCCGAAGGCGTAGCTGTACTCCGTCATCTCGCAGCACAGGTCGTAGTACCACTTGAGCGGCATCATGCTGCGCTCCAGCTCGAACTGGCCCCACGGCTCGCCTTGCTCGATCACCACCGTTCTCACCGCTATAATTATCACATACAAATAGTATTAAATTGGAAAATGTCACTGGTGTTTAAAAAAAAAACAAATTTATTAGTATTTTTTTAAATCTTTATATAACATACATAGAATTTCATGTTTCATTTTCGATTGAATGATATAAGTTTAATTCCTCTATATTTTTTATGTTAATAAATTACTTCCACCAAGATATTAATAATAAGAGATTTTTGAATTTCATTCCTAATCGTCAAAATGTTACAGTATGAATAAGCAATATATATACACACATTACTTTTATATATATATAGGTTATTATAGTACACATTTATGATTAAAAAAAATCACCCTTTTAGGACGGATTTTTAAGTGTATTACATCATTTATCATTGTATTCTTTCTACTGGTAGTTAAAAGTAATAATTATAAATATTTCGATATTTAAAACAAGGGTTGTTCGTGGTACCCCTGGGCGGCGGCGCCTCCTCCGCGGCGCACAGCGTGCCCCACAGGCGCAGCTCGCTCATGCTGAGCAGCGGCTGCGGGAAGTCGCGCAGGCGCAGCTGCCACAGCGCGCAGCTCACGCTCACCGAGCGGCACCACAGCGTCGAGAACTCCAGCCCGTCCTCCGGCCACGGGCTGCCGGGTTTTTCTCACTTTATAATTCATTCTCAAATGTGTGCAAGAATAGAAATAATAGGAATCTAGTTCAGATTCTGATTTTAAGTTTGCAATCGAACTAAATATTGTGTTTAAGCTTTTCTGTCAAAAATTAGCAAACAGCAGCCCAGAGTTAAAATAACAACTAACTCCATAATGTAGTCTCAACCTGTCGTATTGTAAAAATCAGTTTCACAATTTTTTCTATAACGCGCCAAAAGAAGTATAACTTCAAAAATGAAACTTTAGTATCCTTCCCAAGTATCTAATTGTCGTTTCACCAAACTAGTGAATCGAGAATGTACGTTATATCTGCATACATATACACAGCGTTTTAGTATCTACTGCGATCATAATTAGCTCAGCACGCTTAGCGAACGGCCATGATTGAAGTCTTATTCGACTCAGCCCGGTGTTACTTAACCCTGTCTAAGCAAGCGCACCTGTCGGCGTCTATCTCCCGCAGGCGCGCGGCGGCGCGCGCGGCGCCGTGCACGGCGGGGTCGGCCAGCGCCAGCACGCGCAGCGCGCCCAGGCAGCAGGCCACGAGGCGCGAGCGCGGCGGCGGCGCGGCGCGCGTGCGCTGCACGTAGATCTGCGCGTCCTTGTGCCGCAGCGCCGCGTACAGCTCCTCCACCTTGCCCGCCGGCAGGAACAGGTGCGGCTTGCACAGCTCCTTCACCTGCACACACACACATAAATAAAATATTGACTAATACTACACACAGCTCGAGCTCACGCACAACGGGCAAGAATGCCTAATTGCGGAAAAAGCCGTACAGAAAAAGAACAAAGAAGACGCATAAATAAATAAATATATTGGGGCATTAACACACAGCACCATTAGTTCCATGGTAAGCTACGAGGCTTGTGTTATGAATACCAAATTGTTCTATTCAAAGGTTTGTACCGAACACCTAAGCAATAATGCTTAGTAGGTGTGTTATAAATACATCGAAACACGCCTAAAAAGGCAGTGCGTGTTCGGACAGCAATCAAACCGGCTGCATTCATTATCATTTATTAGCATCATTAATTTGCATCAATCATTAGTATAGCACATAATTAAATCAATAAACTGTTCAACGGTCTTAGACTGTATTTAATTTATCATTAAGTGGTAGGTCGCGTCCCCTACACAAATAGTTAATATACAAAACAAATATATATATAACTTTAAATAAATACATCTTATACATATAAACACCCTTGACTAATACAAACATTCGTGCGCGTCACATAAATGAATGCCCCCAGCGGAACTCGAACCCGCAACCGCTGGCACAGCAAGTAGGGTCACTACAAACGTATCATCAACACACAAATGTACATACAGACATACACGTTTGCTCTATTAGAGATGTTATTTGCCCGCAGTTCCCGTGGTAATTACATAAATAAAAAACCCAAAGCATAACATATCACTTAAATCCATTAAGCTGTTTATATCTATACAGATAATAAAATCCTAACTGAATCGAATCTGTAAATTAAATATTATTTAGAAAATGTAATTGCAATAGTCACAAATGTCATTACAGAGGCCGAATCTATCATCTTTAGAATTTTTATCTGTGTATCTGTGACCGCATCACGAAAAAACCACTGGAGGTATTTTGACGAAATTTGGTGTGATGATAACTGGCTATCTGGGGAGTGCACTTGTGTCTGCGCGTACACTTGTGCACTATAATATCTCCTGCGCAGTTGGCTAGTCTCAATGAGATTGGCCGCCGTGGCCGGAATCGGTCGGGAGAACATCACATCTGGGTCAACATATAGGATACTTATTACTGCGGAAAAATATCCCATCTCTAATAAATTTATACTAAACGTTAAAACGTAAGTAGAAACGAATCAGAGCGGAGCGTGGGTGAGTCGCTAGTATATACATATATGGAGAACCTGTCTAACTAAAATTAATTGTAAAATTTCTATACATCTATCGCAACATATATTATCTGTGACATGAAACTAAATATAATACATAGTTGAATCGTCATTAAAAAAATGAATAAAACTCACCTTTGCATCTAACATCATTCGCCGTTTCTGACTCTCCTTGTATTCGTCCTCAAGAAGCTCATAATTATCTCTTAGTTTCACTTCGAAAGGATCATCACTCATTTCAATTATTATTTCATCAATCTACAAAGATAAGTAGTTCGTAAATTATTCGATGAAACTCAATATATTGAGTGTGTTTAAAACAACAGTCAGCTCTTGGCCTATATTTTACCTTCATATGTAAGTCGCTAGGCAGAGGGCTGTCCGCGGTAAAGGGTTTCTTTTTGAAACCGTGTATAATTTTAATCCATTTGAATAGCGACACGAACTCCCCCTGCACCGCCTCCGCGAATCGATGTTTGTAGGGGAATATAACTCTGACTAACCCAACGTTCACGGCCCTAAAATAAAAGTATAATTTAACCCCTAGTATTGCTTTATTACAATAAACATTCAAGATACCTATATACAGGCAGTGGTAGCCCAGTAGTAACGCGCTCGCTTGGGAAACCGAACGAAGCACAAAAACATTGTGAGGAAACCTGCACGTCTGAGAGAACCTAGCAAGTTCTCGAAAGACATGTGCAGTCCGCCAACCCGCACTTGGCCAGCGTGGTGGACTATGACCTGATCTACTTAGTAGCTTATATAAAATACTAGCGACTCACCCTCGCTTTGCTCGGGTTCTTCGCTAGGTACGTTTTAGCGGTTATTGATTCCCATACAAAATAAACACCTCTAAACTTTTCGAATTTCCAGCAGTTTTTTTTGGATTTCCCCTATTATTTTTATTTTTAAACCACTCCTAACACACCGCCAACAAAACAAAAATCGGTCAAGCCGTTTTTGAGTTTTAGCGAGACTAACGAACAGCAATTGATTTTTATATATATATAGATAAACGACGATTGACCACGTTTGGCTCAGTTTGTAGTGACCTTACTTGCTTTGCCAGCGGGTGCGGATTCGAGTCCCGCTGGGAGCATTTATTTGTGTGATGAGCACGAATGTTTGTACTCCAGTCATGGGTGTTTATATTTATAATATGTATGTATTTAAAAGTTATATTTGTGTAGTGTATCAACTATCCGGTATACATAACACAAGCCTCGTAGCTTACCATGGTACTAGACGGTGCTATGTGTTAATGTCCCAACATATTTATTTATTTAAACTTACCAAACCTTGTTCCACATGAGCACGAACCCCTCGCTGGCCTTCCTCTCGACCCTGACGTCGGGGTCGTCCTGCGCACGGCACATGGAGTATCCGCCCACCGTGATGATCTCGTCACCGTTCAGCACCATCTTCAGCTGACTCCATTGTATCGACAGGCCTTTCTCGTGGTCGTATGCTACTGTCATGTCGTCTGTTGATGGATTTATTTAAAGAAACTTAGTAAAGTTTTAAGTATGTTTACACTTTAGTATAATTGATTTACTGGCTTGTTTCAATTTCTCTGACGCAATTGATAAAAATATAATTAAAAATATTTCTTCTAGAACTACTCAAATATTTTTATGTGGTGCAAACTGCAAAAATTCGCACAAACAATAATCATGGAAAATATTTCTTTAAATTAACCTCTAATAAAAGATATATATATATTATATATATATATATATATATATATATATATATATATATATATAGCTTAACGTATTTTAGAATACTGAAGTGCAATTTATTCACAAACATACTAACCTGTACCAAATAGCATATTATTCTCTTGAGACAAAATAAGACTTAAATTAGTTTCACTCTTGAATGAAACCCTCCAATCTATTGCTCTCTTTCTTCTTTGCTCCGACCCTCCTATACTTCCATCTCTTTCCATCTTTAATTTTAAGTCGTCCTTAAAGCTTCTAATGGCTCGTACCAAAGTGAGTATTTTGAGATGTAAATTGGCGCTCCATTCAGCTTCGATATTTTCTAGAAATTGGAAGTCTAACAGCACTGAGTGTCGTTCCTTGGACGGCACATGTTCGATGCGAGCGAGACGCGCGTAGAACACTGACGTTGGGATCTCATCACTTCTTTGACAGTGCACATTACCTATTGACGTAGAAAAAAAATTACTGTCATTTTTATTCTGTGTAAATGTATATACATTATACACATAACCGTTTTTACTTTCTCACTGTGACTGAAAAATTTTGACAAACTTCAAGAAAGAAGCAGGTTGTCAATTTCCAATGACCCAATATGAATTTCAAGAAAACATTCAGGCTTGTGGTTATTTTCCAATTCCGGTGAAATAACTATTTTTAATTATTTGACATTTTTTAATTGAAACTTAAATCAAATGTAATCATTAACATTACTATAGAGCAAAACATTATAATTCGCTATCAGAAACACCACTGTGGGGTAAAAATTAAATAAACATAATACGTACATACATACCTATGTTCTAATATTAGTATATTTTGTTTTGAGATCGATATTTAAATTTTCTATGCTAAAAAGACATATTATATAATCCAATAAGAAAATATATACCTAGATAAGGTACCATTTCCGCCATCTTGAACCCCGACACCACCGCACTTGACTTCACGTTCGTCTTCTCCAACGTCACAGCATCAATTCTTGTCATGAGACACGTTTTATCATTAATTATAAGGAACAAGTTTATATGGGAGAGAGCCACATTAACTGCTATGTTGGATGAAGAGTCGTCGTCAATTTCTGGAGATGAAGTTGGTGTGGGCATTGTTTTATATTCATTGAGACAGTCCACGAAACAGATGATGGTCTCTGCGATTACGGGACTCCACTCCAGCCGGAGACAGTCCATCATAGCCTCGATCTGAAGATCATCAGGTACTTTTATTGTCAAATTCTTTTTGTTATGAAAAATAATATAGATGTGACTTTTACAACTGTCTAATGTACAAACAAATTGCTTTAGACAATTATTAAATTCACAAAAATAAGTCCTTCCTTAGATAATCACGAATATAACATTTTTTTTTAAATATCTATATTTTGAGTTGTTATATTCAAACAATGTTAAATGTTAATTTTATCGTAGATAACTATATATAATAACTTTTGAGATCTTAAAAACTTAAATCTTTATCACGGCCATGTTTGCTATAAAATCCAATTCGGGAAACAAAAATCAAAATAAGCCCACGGAACAATAATCTATTTCCAAAAGAAAATCCATGTATTTAGTTAGTGTAACCTTAGAGTCCCTAGGGCCGTGCGTGCCCCACTTGACGAGCGCGACGGCGAGCAGGGCGGAGCCCCAGGCGTGCGCGCGGCGCGGCGGCGGCGCGGCCCCCGGCGCCGCGCGCGCCCAGCCGCCGTCCACCAGCAGCTCGGCGCTCCAGTGCCGCGACCCCACTACCAGCTGCGCCACCACCCACTTGTAGGGCTCCTCTACAATATTCACATCATCGACAGTTATTTAGTAAGAATGAGGTACGTCATCTATTAATTTGGATCTTGTATATGAAATGTAGATTCATTAAAGTACAGGCAAAGAGTTCAATATTTTGAGAGTACTAAAATTCCTTTCTATAGCTAAATATTAAACTACAGATATTGTAGGACACTCAATTGAAACGAAGAAAAATAAATTAGCAAAATTTTAGTCATTAAAAAAATAACAACATAACATATATACAGACATAATGTGAACACAAATATACATACTATAAAACAGTTTAATAACGGTGGAAGTCTTACAATTTTGAGGCCTAAATCTCATTTCTAGTGTGCGATAAGAATAAATAAAACTATTCCAAATAAGAGTCCAGCACTGCCATACCCCTGGTGTCCAGCAGCTGGTCCAGCTTGACCTTGAGGCCGCTGCAGCCGGCGCAGAGCGCGCGCGCGCCGCGCCCCGCCTCCGCCCGCAGCGCCACGCCGCGCAGCTCGGCGCAGCCCTGCACCGTGCAGCTGCTCGCGAGCCGCCCCCACCACGACTCCGCGTCCCATGCTAGTTATCACAGTCAAATATTAACAAAAAAAATTTTCCGATTTTATCGTGGTTTTATTATTTTTTGTCCTGTGTTGATAAAATAAAAAAATCGAAAAAATAGTTTTATTTAAAGTACTATTATGTTAATAGAATTATCTATATATATAAAAGAAAGTCGTGTTAGTTACTTCGCTTATAACTCAAGAACGGCTGAACCGATTTAGCTGAAAATTGGCAGGGAGGTAGTTTAGAGCCAGGAGAAGGACATAGGATACTTTTTATCCCGTTCGACCGCGTTCCAATTTTTATGATATTTTAATTTTTGGATTTCTCTTAGTCCGGAATAGGTAAGTATTAAAACATATAATTAAAATGTGAGAAAGAAAGATTTTTTCTTTTTATATCTATTTAAAACGTACCTAGCGACGAACCCGAGCGAAGCGAGGGTGAGCCGCTAGTATATAATAATGCTTGGTTGGTTGCCTTATAAATATAATATACCAGTGACCATTTAAATATCTAAAATATTATCAATGACAAGCTATATTACCCATTTCTTTATTAAGAGTCAACAGAGTTAAAGACGATAAACTATTAATAATTCAAATTAACATTGATATTGGCACTAGATACCTACTTAAATTTTTACCAGTTCTAAAATTCCTTGTGTTCATGCAAAACTTGCTTAATACTAAAATTGTATTCGTACGAGTATAAACCAGGATTTAAGACCTTATTTCATTACATAAAACCAAAAAAAAATAGTATCGAATAATCCAATTTTTGGACTAATAAATATGTAAACTTTCCGATATTTTTTCAAATACTTAATAATGTAAATTTTAAATTATAAAATTTGTACGATAACCAAATTAAAATTGGAACGTTAAATATATATAAAAATGAATTAACAATATCTTACATCGTTCCGGTGTTTCAACAACTAACGGTCTAGATTTCTTTAGTTTCTGCCATGCCGTGTACCATTTGAATGCGTTACTGTGATCGTAGAACACGTTCAGCGTACTGATTATAAGGTACAAATTGAGGACACCTTTTTCCAACTGAAACAATGACGTTTTGTTAGTTTCTTCTCATTTTATCAGTTTCTATTCATCTTTATATATAAAATTCTGGAGTATGTGTGTTCTTGACGACCGATTTGATGTATTTTTTTGTACTATAGGTACTATACAACCAGATTTTATTTTAAATTTCTGACCAAATGACGATAACGAATTGACCTGTTTAGTCGAAAAATTAAAAAACGTTTGGACAACATGTACTGTGTCTGCTTGTCATCCATTAATTCATGCATATGTATGTCTAAAAACTTTCATAAAATTTCATGTATAAAATTACATTAAAAATCCAATCTCGAAGGCGAAGATATCGCGTAACATACACAAAAGAAAACAAACATATACCTGAATTTTCCACTTGTTTTTTTTTAAGTCGGTTAACTAAAACCATACAAGGAAATAATAATCGCACTTACGTTTCAGATATATATAATTTCGTATTAATTCATTCATTAGATTCACTTACAAATAATTTAGAACAACAACAAATCTAAAAAAAATATTACCTTTGCATCTAATTTAAGTTTATCGAGGAACAAAATAGTATCCACGTTAGCTTTCAGTTCCAGTGCATCCATTTGAAACGCCACGTACATTTGCGGGCCTAGACGCAAGTTGGATACTATTGATGCTGCACTAAATCTAGAATTTACCTGAAATAACATATAGGTATAAAAAAGAATATTAGATTTTGTTATATGTATCGTTTTTACTAAGATTGTATTCAGCCCTTTTTAACGTCCCACTGCTGGGCATAGACCTCCCAATGCGACGGGGATCAGGCCATAGTCCACCACGCTGGCCAAGTGCGGGTTGGCGGACTTCACATGTCTTTCGAAAACTTGAAAGGTTCTCTCAGATATGCAGATTTCCTCACGATGTTTTCCTTCACCGTACAACAAGTGGTAGTCACGTTAGAAATGATTCGCACATGAAAATATCAGAGGTGCGAGTACCTGGGTTTGGAATCGGCTTCACTCGGTTTTCCAAGCGAGCGCGTTACCACTGGGCTACCACTGCCTTTTACTAGGTCACTAATAATATATTTTCACCAATTTATGCGAATATTTGATATTTTTAATGAAACTAATTTTTCATGGTTATCATTTTTATGGTCACCGAAGAGAGCATTCTTGAACCAATTTGCAAAACTTTCGGATCACAAAAGCAAATTTAACTCTCGATAAAATCTAAAAAAATAGTTTTACCACAGATCACATAATACTATAATACAGTAGTCTTACTTAATATTTGCTAATATTGTCATTACGAAAGTGTGTTTGTGTGTTTTTCTTTCTTTCACGCAAAAGAGAGAAAGCCACTGTACTATATTATGTAGATACAGTGTCGCTTAATAGTTCGCAACAATTTGTTTTAAGCTGTATATTTATTTTAGTCATACTTACTTCTAAGCTGTGTAAATTCATCTGAAAATTTGTCTGTGTGTTATTGTCCATATAACCAATCTTCGTTGCTTCGATTTTTAAGCTAAATATCTGCAAGTAAAAATAAATGTCATATGTAACAAAAACTAATATAACATGCAAACTTTTTAAATAAATATATGTAATTTTAAGAAAAATGTATAAAAACCTTTGGTATAACAGGAGCGAGTCTTGGTAATAGAGTATTGTAGTGGTTATCACCATAATATAGCACATTGGGCGTTTTCCTCCTTTTGTGCTTCTGGAGGTAAAGGTACAACTCATCTTGTACTAATATATTTGGATTACTTATGACTGTATGAATTTTCTGAAATTGGAAGATATATGTATAATTAACATTTTATCTACACAGATAAATAAAAATGAAGTGTCTGTTTGTAATGTCAAAATGACAGCTTTTTACTAAATGCATATATGAATATATTTTTTAAAATTGTCTGTCTGTTTGTTGCAGCTAGTCTCCGAAACGGCTGGACTGATTTTGACGGGACTTTCACTGGCAGATAGCTGATGTTATAAGGAGTAAATTAGGCTACTTTTATATTAGAAAAATATTTAGGGTACCACTTAAAAAAATAAAAACCTACCGAGCGAAGGGTAAAGGCTTAACTAGGGTAAGTCGCTAGTTTTTATTATATGTATATACTAGCCGTCACCCGCCCACTTTGCCAGCGTACTTAAATGTTTCTTTTGATCTTCAGAGACCTTAATGTATACTGTTACTTTTTTCACTTATAAAGTAAATATGTAGTACTTGGATGACCGCAAGCGCTCGTTTAGAGTGATATTTTTCCTATTGACGATTATGCAAGTACCAAAAATATTTAGAGATGGCGCTATATGACGTTATCAGTATGAAAGCAGATAGAAAAAAGCTCTAATAAGATAATTAGTTATAAAAAATTTTTTTTGTTTAAATTGAGATTCTTCAGAAGAGACACACACCTATATAGATAAACTTAAAAACCAAAATCATATCTAAATACGAATTTCGATCCAAATTGTTAGAGCGGTTTTCGAATTACACGAAGTAAATTATATATACAAGAATTGCTCATTTAATATTATAAGAATTATGTTAAATAATATTAATATAATATAATAAAAAAATAATAAGTTTTGCTTTTGTTGGTAGTAAAAATATTTATGCAAGTAAATCAAATAAAAATGGTGAAGAGTGCATGGTATTCAAAAAATAAATAGCCTAAAACCATCTACAGTGATCGGTCAAACGATATGTCCTATTAGGAATCATTCTGTACTTTTTATATCATGGATGAAGGAAAAATCATATATTGAAATGTTAAATATTTACATCTATGCAATTTATATGGGATATTTAAAAGTAAATTAAAGATAAGCATTTAATTTAAAATTTCAAAAGAACTCAAAAAACAGAAATACTCTATGAGAGTTATAAAACTGCCATTTTCATATTATCCATGCAGTAGTGTTGATCTATTGTAAATAATATTTATAAAACCCCTTACCTCTACATTCAATGGTCCCTCTGCTTTTACAGTGCCTTCAAGCAATACATTCTTACAAGAGACTTCAGCTAAGTCCTTGGTATTTTTTATTACTCTGACCCTAGCATTATCAATATTAGCTGAGAACACTAATGTCCTTGCTGGGCCTCCGGCTGCACCATCTACATGGATCTGTGTAGCCGATGCAAGCAAATTACATCCATTATCTGCACTGCTTATATTTATAATAGCATCATAGATATGGACACCCATAAACTGAAAAGTAAACAGTATATAGTTATGTATTCAGCCCTTTTTAACATCCAACTGTTGGTCACGGGTTTTCCAATATCTAGGTAAGTCCACCATGCTGGCCAAGTGAGTTGGCGGACTTTACATATCTTTCGAAAATTTGTTAGGTTCACTCAGTCATGCAGGTTTCCTCACAATGTTTTCCTTCACCATAAGACAAGTGGTAATTATATTGGGAATGATTCACACATGAAAATATCAAAGGTGTGAGACCTGGTATTTGAACCCGCTTCACTCAGTTTCCCAGGCAAGTTACCACTGGGCTACTACTATCTCATAGTATATTTCTAACAAATATTTATATATTAAAACTTATCATGATAATTAAATTTCAATAAAAGTATCTAAATACCAAATATAACTAATAATAAATTTACAGCCTATGTATAACATATGGGTAAAAAATAAAATAAATTTACAATCTAGACAGCCAATTAATAATTACCTGTGCAAACATAACAAGACTTGGTGGTAGCTTCTTATTTCTAAAATCTAACAATTGTTGTGAAGTAATGTAACTGAAATCTTTTTCCTGAATACTTTCACCATTTGTATCATCATTAAGCCCTTCAGATCTTGAATTTGAATTCTGTTTAGACAGTAGTGGCTTTAATATGGTCTCAACAACGGCACTCCTCTTTTCCTCTGCATTATTAGTAACTACTACATTGTTGACCACTACAGAAACTAACTTGTTGATTTCTGAATTAAAGAAACTACTTCGGAATGATACATTTTCAATATGCTGAAAAAGTATTTTACATAAATGTTTTTATAATAGAATAAGAAATAAAGTAATTTATAATAAAAATAATGAATAACGATTCATTACCATTATTAAGACATTTTGTATAAGGAATTAAAATAAATACTTACAATAGAGTAGCCATCTTTTGCTAAGCTTACATCACATAAGATTAGCTTAGGTATTGCTATTCTCCCAATTTTTAATTTGATATGATACTTCCTTTTGAAAAGCCATGATAAAACAGCTGGTAATAGCCTAAAATTTAATGTAATATTATCATATAATAATTATTAAATAAAAATCATTATAACCATCATCATCCAACTCAACCATAATATAATTAAAATATAACTTATACTATATTGTGATGAAAATTGTAAATATGAAAAATAGATTACTGGACACGCTTCGTCCAGTTTGGTAGAAATTATGTGATAAAAACATTACTATATACAATATTCTATTTAGTACATATTCTAGTCACTATTGAATAATGTATATAAAATGGACAAGGATTATATTACTTCATTAATTCAATTATTCGATTACTTAAAGGGTACATAAAATTATTAGATAAGTACAGTTTGTTGTTTTGAATAGCGGCATTATATCATACAAAACAAACAGAAAGCTGACATCAACTTACCATGAAACACATGAGTAAATGAGCACAAAAATAAAACACAATATGAGTAGTGCTTCCATTTTTATAAATCAATTATATTTCTTATATTTTATGTGTTTATTAACTTATTTATATTCATTTTCAAATTGTTTTATTTTCCATAAAAATTTCAGGGTCTAGTCTGTTTCCTTTCACATTAATCTGTCAATGTCATACGCTTGAAACGATGACGTAGATCTGAATTTTCAGATAACGTTTAGAAACTAATTACAAAATATCTATCAACTAGGATTGGTAATCTATACATATAATAAAAGTGTAACTGATCGCTGTCTGAGCATGGAAAATATTTGAAAAAACTATTATTAACGCAAAAGAACCCAAAATAATGATTTTAAAAATGTTTATCTGTGCGTTTGTGGGCTCTAATCTCAGAAACGGCTTAACCGATTTGGGTGCGGTTTTCACTAGTGTATTGTGGTAAGCTTCACTTACCATTAAATATTTGTTTTATTTCAATCGGTTCATACATAATAAAGTTATGTAAATTTAAAGAATCACCTAGGGACGAACCCGAGCTAAGCAGGGATGAGTCGTTTGTATTATAATAACGGAATAAATATAGGTAATGGAATTAAAATATAACGATGGTAACTTAATATGATTTCCTTAATGCTGAATTCATTTTTATTTCAGTAAATATATTCGTCGATTATATTATGTACTTGAAAGCAAAAATAATAAAAGTGGTAGTAATAAAATGGATTCATTATTCAAGTTTTTTTATTGTCATAAATTTTATGAAATCAAAGGACTTCCTATAATAATAAGGTCTCATTGTTGGGGTTGAGGCTCATTAGCGACCGGCAATCCAACAGGGCGCGAAGCCAATAAACCCACTTCGGTGGGCGGTGTGCCATGCGGATTGCTCTTGGTACTTCTCTGATAGCAGAGAGTTGATAGTCTGCTTCGGTAGACCTGCCGTCGGGGCGTCGTGGTTGAGTGCGTAATTGATTCTGCGACGCCCCATTAAGAACGGTTAAAAAAAAGTTAAGCTCTCATAGCGTTCAAGTACGGTACCTATCCCGAAATCATTTCCATTTTTTATTTTACTTTATCAAATATGCCGTCGCCATTCCTATTTATATCTAGACCAGCAAGCAAACTGCTAGATAAGAGTTGTAGCATATTACATATACTATAGGAACTATTTCCACAATATAATAATTTCAACCCTTGTCCGCAAATCTAAATGTTTTATATTAAATTATATGTATTATATTGGTTTACGCTTTCTTGTGATCATTTGATACAAACAAAAAAGAAGTTAATACTTTCTTAGATTTACGCGAATGTTTGACATTATTAAATAAAACTATCTTTTCGGATATCTTTTAGGAGAGACTCTCCCGTGACCATGAATGCTGTAAAGCATTCGAAACGTCGGGAACCAAAAATCAAAATAAATCCGCGACATAATCCGAAAAGATAGTTTTATTTTATTTAATAAAAAAAAAAGAAGTTAAATAAGTTTGAGCTTGGCATTAGGCATAATATGATTTATAATTCCACCTCTCATAAATTTAAGAGTATGGTGTTAGATTATAGAGAGCTAGCGCTTTCTCTATAAATAGACCGTAAAATGCTGATTAGACTTTTTCAAATCCAACTCTAAATATTAGTATAAAAACATTGTGTAATAAATCTCCAAATTTTATTTCCTATTCCAATTAGAAATTCACGTAATGCATACTTTTATGGGCATTGTGACCCATTATATCCGATTCTTCAAAGATCTAGAGTGGTGACGAAGATTTTCGACATCATAATTTGTATGGAAATATGAGATCCGTTTTAAATGCATGACTAAATATTTGTAGAAGGTGAAAGTTTCCGACTATTAAGTCTTATTTACGTAGGTGTTATGTCTTAATGTGAAATACAAATGGAATCATATTTAAAGTATTTTTTTAATTCAATTAGGTCAGTCATTTCATTAAAAAAATGTGAGTAGGAACTTATGTAAGCACATATGGGGTTTTACTTTTTTGGCGTAAAAGAACAAAAACACTCTGTTTGTAAAAGGAATGCAGCTAACTTTATAATGTAGCTTTATGGCGTAAAAATTTTACCCTTATATTTTTTTTCCAAACATGCCAAAAGTATAACTTTAAAAATCATTAAAATCCATTCAGCCATGTATGTACAAATGATAAATTGATTAAAAAATAGAATTAAAACATATAAGAAATTTAGTTTAACTATTCCAAAACCTAAATAATAATTTTTAAATATTGAGTTTACAACTTCGAAACAATCCATTAAGATATACTTGTATGCAAAGCAATGTTTATAAATAAAACTGTGTAATAATATTCTATGCATTTAATAAATCAGACTAAAGTATATTGTTTATCCTAAATTTATTATGGCCATGACGTCTTGGCAGTATATCCCTCATACTTCTTCCTAGTTTTTAGACCAGATACTATAGTGGAACTCTTGGGGAATGCTGTTTTTCCATTGAACAAAGTGTCTTTATCTGAAAGAGAATTTTGAAAAAAATAATAAAGCTCAAAATCTTATTGATTATATTAAATGTGCAATTCTTGTATATATACATTTATTTAATGTATCTCGGAAACGGCTCTAATGATTTTGATTAATTTTATTTTTAGATAAGGTTTTACTTTTTAAGTTTTTCTATATACATAGGTGTGTTTTCAATAAAAATAAATTCTATATTTTTTTTAGAATATGCCGAGCGAAGCTGAGTCTCCTTGGTACTATCTATTAAATATATCAAAATTAAAAAAAAAAACTGGTAATTACCATTATATAAAATAAAAGGTTTTTAATATTGGACCTTATTATAAAGTTTTCATGTTTTTTTAAATAATGTATTATTGTTTTGTCCAAGTAAGGCATTAATACTTATAATATGAACATTTACATTGCAAAAACAATAATTTATTACCATATTAATGTAGGATTATTTTATATAATGATAACTTAAAATAAGGGTTACTTAGCAAGTATCGGTTTTAAATTACCTGGATGGAATCGAACATAATCTTCCTGCACATGAAGATTCTTTGGTAAATCCATTTTCTTTAAGTTATCAAATGGACTCAATGTATCAACTGGAGTCTCATAAAATTCTCTCAAGTCCTCTTAAAATCAAAATTTCTCTTTAAAGAACTTACTATAATTTTAACAAAACTTAAATAATTATATAAATAAGTATGAATAAAATTATTTTTATACTGTATAGTATTCTAAATGCATTAAATACACAATATTGTATAAGTTAACACAGGAGTAAATGTAAAACACAAATTAACATTTAGTAAACTAATACTTACCAACAGTTTCAATAGTGTGAAGTAAAGAATTTGGTACACCATGTCCAGTTTCATCAAAGCATGCCTTTAGTACTGTATATTTTTGTTCAAGTGAATCAAATTCAGATTCTGTTCGAAGTCCATTATCAGCACATATTTTAAGAACAGTCTTATCAATGTCTACTGGTGGATCCCAAGGTTTGTTTGGGCGAAGAAAACTAAAAACATATATTTGTTTCATTTATCTTATAAGCTATCATTGACACTTCAAAGGTTACAGGTTAGTTTGAAAAAACTAATTATTACCCTCTTGCAGCGAGAGATTCACCAGCAGCTTGTAATTTCTTATCATTTTTTGGAAATTTTGCCTGTTTGTGCCTAACACACACTATCTGTAATTTATATAAAAGTGTTAAGGTTATGAAATAAAAATAAAATCAGAAAAGTAATCTTGTAATAAAAACCTGAAAGTTTTTACTGGTCGTAGATAAAACTATATTACGCAGCATTATTAAAGATTTATAGACTAACTTAAACCTATTATATATATTTTTCTTTACTTATCTACGACAATACGAAATATTTATACTTTTCACGTATTTGACATCTTAAATTTTATGAAAAATTATTACAGTATACGCATACGAAGTAGTTATTTTTGATAAAATATTTGTTACTTTTGTTTCGTTTTATATTTTATAGCACATAATATTTGTAAAATTTATATATTTAAGTAAATTTGACTTATTTTTAACTTTATTTCCTTTTTTAATTGTAATTAAAACCACTTTGAATTAATTCTATCAAATAATAAAGAAATAGTGCATAAAATGGAACGTTAACATATTTCTGGACGAAATTAGTTTATATTTCTGCCGCTACGTGCGCTACTGTCGGCTTGGGTTGTTGTTTCCTATCCGCCATTTTCCAGTCGCCATTGAAAGGTGAAAACTTCACTAAATGTCGGTGATGATTTTAAGATTTTGAGTGGTTTCTTTAAGATTGAATCAGTTTTTAGTGTTGTGAAATGAAAATGAAGTGCCTCGGACTACCATGACGCATCAAAATCACCAAACAAACGGTGCAAGTCTCGAGGATTGCCACACAAACTTCTTCGCCTTGGTAAGTCACTTTTACATTGATGAAAGAACTCATAGGTACTTTTCTTTCGAAATCCTTGTGATTAACGTAATAAAAATATTGTATGCATCTACTTTACGATATCATATCATTCGTATTTCCGTAAGTCAACAATAAATCCACGATGACCAAACGGTCCAATTATCGTTAGGCGATGCTGATATACAAAATTCACCTTAATGCGATACTGTAATGAAATCGATCAATTGCGTTAAATATTTTGTGTGGAAGAATCCATACTCAGTCGGCTCGTGACGCTCGACCGTTAGTCATCCTGGCATCGTACTCCAAGCAGTAGAGTCATGTCGTGTTGCTAACCCACAAAATGTCATCACATTCAGCGAGCGAGGCCACAAGAAGCCACAGGCCCATAGAGGTCATTTTGAATTCACCTGGCCGTAACGCGGACCGTAATGCGTTCGCGAGACTAGTTTCGCCAGGTCGAGGAAATAACTTTCTTATTACTTGCATTCTTACAGCTGCGTTCGGCTCGATACTGCGACATAATTTATGATAGTGGGAATGTTTATGTATAAAGAAACGGTCGGGTCATTCATTATCGCCGTGCCGTAGTGTGGAGTCGCTTTGCGTAACATTCGTAGCTGGCGCGAATTTTATCAGATTGTGTTCGGGTGAGGATTAGCGGGCAGCGGCGGGTGGTGAGGAGACAGGGGGACGGGTGGCGGGGCATGGGGAGGGTGGGGGCGGTCGGTCGTCCTCGGCGGAGAGCAGCCCGGCGCCATTTCCACCTGACGCGTTGCCACATCTCCGCGCCGCGGCGCGCGCCTGCACCCGCACCCGTCTCCCTCGTCGCTCCGCCTATCTCGCCGCGATACAAATTACTGATTTCTTGCCCTGCCTGCTTATTGTCTTATTATTTATGCTACTTTTGCGGACACCGATGCTCTTGTTGTGTGGGAATGCTTTCGTTTACATCGCACGATCGCGAGACGGTGACGCATCGACCTAGTAGGCTGACATTGCGCCGGGTTCAATACACTTTAGACCGTACTTGATTTTTAAAAACCGAAACAACACAAACATTTCTACTTGCCCATATCAATGTTTAATGTTTAATTTTACTAACATTGACCTATATCACGATGATAAAAAATAATATTGACCTACAGACCTACATTCATAAATACCTATACCGCATAAAATGAAATTTTATAAGTTTTCCTTCATTGAGCAAGTTAGTAGATCAATAATTCTATACCTATAATCTATATCAATCTTCAGCAATTCTATTGTTAAATAATCGACAAGAAATATTCATGTTTTATTTATACACATACTTACATAATAAACATTATTACTCGTAAATAGTTTTTATATACATACATATATTTTTAATATGTAATTGAAATGTACTACATTTTTATAGCTTTACATACAATTAAAGCGAGTGTAGCGTATAACAAGTTGTAGAGTAGTTGTTATGTTGTATAATTTATAAGGAAAGAGTCTGATAATATTTATTTAATCTGCAATGATCGGGTCGAATCTGCGCAGTGACAGATGTCGCGGGGTCGCAGCTCGCGGCCTGCGCGGGCGTCGAGCTCATTCAAGCGTTATGAATGGTTGTTGTAGAGTCTTAAACTTTCCCATACGCCGTGGCCTCCGTCTTTGTAACACATCTTAATAGTACTCGTAGTCTGATTTGATTTGTTTAATTTTGAATAACGTCATATTAAGAGTAATATTATTTATTTACTAGCATTGCCCGCGGCTCTGCCTGCGTTCAGATGACCAAAAACCAAATTCTTAGATTTTACATATCAGTATACTCTTACATTGCAGTTTTTGTATTTTATCTCAGAAATGAGATATTTTCCCAGGGTAAAAAGTATCCTATATGTTGACCCGGATAGACAGCTATCATCATACCAAATTTGATCAAAATCGGTCCAGTGGTTTTCTCATGATGCGGTAACTGACAGACAAAAATTCTAAAAACTATAGATTCGGCCTTTGTATCGATAATAAATAATAATGTCTATTTCAATAAGATTTTCCAAAAAATATTTAATGTACAGATTCGACTCAGTTCGAACTTTATTATATGTATAGATATCGTATAGGAAAAAACATTAATATCATAAAAAAAAATATATTTTAGTGCACAAATTAACTCAATAAAGTACCAGAAATTTGTTTTTTAAATATAAGTTTATATAAGTAAGATAATACAAAACGGTCTAGTTTATGGTGTCTCGCATTTTTTCCCTGAATATTACGGTAGTTTTAATATTTTAGCAGTCATTTCCGCAGGCGCCTTTGCGGCGATATTGTCCATTGACCGCCCGAACCGCCGCTCAGTTATTCATGGTATCTGACGAGCCACCGGACCCCATCTTCATGTGAACGAGCACGTCTCCAATTTAACTCTGAATGAGCACACGTTCCACCATCAGATCATTAACTCGAGTGCTTGACATGATACCAAAATAATATTTAGTCCTATATCTATCTGACGTCCTTGTTTATCGCATAGAGTGGCTATCGGTTAACATTAATTGTCGTGGGAATAGCATTTGTTATCAGTCCAGAGTGAAACCGCGTAAATTCTATTTTATAAACATTAAATCATATCTATGCTAGTTACGCTATGCAAAATCTTCATTTTTTTCTAGAACAAATTTATAATTTACATTTAAATTACGTTTCGTCGGAGCTTATCTGAGTATAATTAAAAGTACAAAAAGATTTAACTTTTTTTTTTTGAAATGTTATCTTGTAAACGTTGGTCGTTGGTAAATCGTTCACAAGATAGGTACCTAAAAAATTCATATACAACATACATTTTATTTCACCATTTCCTAAAGAAAATATTTTTATCTATAAAGTAAATAAATGTTAGACTAGCAGTTTAACTTGTAAGAACTAATATTATAAATGTGAAAGTGCGCTTGTTTGTCCTTCTTTCACGTCAAAACGGAGAGTCGGATTGGCGTGACTTTTTGTGTCGAGATAGTTGGAGGGCTAGAGAGTGACATAGGCTACTTTACCGCGAGAGAAAACACGTTATAATATATATATTTATGATCAGAATTACTTGAAACTTGGTATTATTGCTCATCAATAAAATTAAATAAATATGTCTTTTATCATTTTTCGAAATTCATTCCATAAGGGGGTAAAATAGAGGATGAAAGTTTGTATGAAACTACCTTTATAGGTATTTGTTTGTCGTTTTAGCGCGAGCGAAGCCGCGGGTTCTGCTAGTACTTATATATTTCTTCAGTTCTAACGTTCACTGTCAGTGTTTATTACCTACAAAATAGATAAAACCTATGCCTTATCAGCTGACGTATATGGCCTCAAGTGATCATAGCTATTTGTATCGTGAGCGACTATTCGCAGTTAAATATCTGCATTACGATTACACTAATTGCATATATATGAGAGTACATTTCGTACATTGTTGAGGTAGATTCGTTATTTTACTTGACGGTGGTTCATAGCAGTATTATAATATGCCTGGGAGAGGCAGTGGTAGCCCAGTGGTAACGCGCTCGCTTGGGTAGCCGAGTGATGCGGGTTCAAAGCCCGGGTCTCGCATCTCTGATAATTACATGTGCGATTCATTTTCAACATGATTATCACTTGTCTTACTACGGTGAAGGAAAACATCGTGAGGAAACGTGCACGTCTGAGAAATCCTAACAAGTTTTCGAAAGACATGTGAAGTCCGCCAACCCGCACTTGGTCAGCATGGTGGACTATGGCTTGATCCTTCTCATGGCATGACATAATTTGCACTCGGTTTTGCTTGATTAGTACTTACCTTGAAAAAATTACTCGATAATCCAGGATAAAACCTATATTCATTTCGAATTTCATAGCGCAAAGAATTACCTACCTAATAAAAACTCGATCATCTACATTTGCATTTATGACAACGTCACGTTGGTCACACACCCAACCCAAAAAAAATAATTGATAATTATGATTATACTTTGTTTAATTTTTCTGTATGTCTGTTGTATATAATTTTGCCGATTGAAACATTAAATGTTTAAATTAATATACATTTTGCGGCTTTTGTATATGTATATATTGATAAAGTTTTTAAATATACACATGTTATTTATTGTTCGACCTTTATATACGAGTATATGTAGTAGATATCGTAAAAAATGTTAATAATTGAACTCACAGGTCATATATTCCAACCGCGTTTTTCTTCCTTGATAAAAAAATCGCGGCAACGTTTTTATACCACCAGCATTTTACTTATCGCCCGAGCTGATTTAATAAATTTACCAATATAAAATACATTTATATTTTATGACAGACCTTAGTTAACACAACGAAGCCCATTTCCTTCGTCTCCAACGATATTTGTTTTTTCTTTGTCGCAATTTTTTCGTTATTTTGTTAACATGTCATAGATAAGAGTTTTTAGTATAATGGAAAATTATAATATTATCTAAATAGCGACGCGTCCCTAAGTACGTTTTATTTTTTTGAGCGGAACAATAATTCTTCTCCTAAAATAAAAGTAGCCTAAGTTACTCAGCTATTTGCCAGTGAAAGTCCCATCAAAAACGATCCTGCCGTTTCGGAGATTAGCCGGAACAAACAGTAGTCTAAAATAATTAGATACCAAAATTCCATGAAGTCATTGAACTTTTTTTGTTATGGTTGTAATGTACTAAGAGATTTTACTGACCCTGATTTTCTTGACTGACCCGGATAACCAGCTATCATCATACCAAATTTCATCAAAATCTGTCTAGTAGTTTTCTCGTGATGCGGTAACAGACAGACAGACAAAAAATTAAAAACTATAGATTCGGACTCTGTATCGATAATAATGTCTATTTCAATGAGATTTTCCAAAAAATATTTAATGTACAGATTCGACTTAGTTACAATTTCTATTATATGTATAGATTTGTCAATCCTTTGAAGTAATTTAAAATAAATTTCGTTCTGTTCGACTCCAGTGAGTAGTGCCCTTGATAAATAACATTTTGTAGAAAGCGTCCTTCACCTAGATATTTGCATACCTATTGAAAACAATCCTTTCTCCGACAACCGCTCAAAGTTTACAAGTTTTATAAGAATTCTTTCTTAATAATATTTCGAAACTTTGCTCAACTTTTGAATTATGGTATCACGTGGAATATGGAATGGGGTAAAGCGTGTTTACTTTTCTATTAACTTAGATGATTTCTTCTTCTAGTCTTGTTACCAGATATATTGTTTAGAATATTATTAACTTCAATCCCGAGCCACCATCGCTCTTTATAAACTTTTTTGAAATATCCTACGCAAATCGTTTCATGTACTTATTTATCTACTTAAAAATAATCTATTTTACATCGACACATCTAATGTAACAGTTAGCAGTTTTTGCGAAGAAGCCTCCGGTAATTTTAAGTAAAAGAAGGACAAAAAATGAACATGCTTACGCATCTTCTTCTATCAATAATATAAAAATGAATCGCTGAATGTGTTGCTAAGTGCAAATCTCGAGAGCAGCTGAACCGATTTCGCTATTTCTTTTTTTAGAATATTCCTTGAAGTACGAGCATGGTTCTTATGGAGAGATAAATTTTAAAAATTGCCTGAAAAAGTCTAAAAACAACACTTTTCTATACTCCCATACAAAAGATTCATAATAATACTTAAAAGTCAATTTGAACTTTAATACCATACCATAAAGTTTAAGTGTTAGTGGAGGGAGAGTTGTTCCGGCTAATCTCTGAAATGGCTCAGCCGATTTTGACGGGACTTTCACTGGCAGATAGCTGATGTAATAAATAAGGAGTAAGTTAGGTTACTTTTATTTTAGAAAAAAATAGGGGCCCGCCGAAAAAAAATTAAAACCAATGAAAAATTCAATAATATCCGATTCAAATAGGGATGTTGTATACCTACCCCAGGGACGAACCCGAGCGAAGCGAGGGTGAGTCGCTAGTTTATAATAAAAGTAACTTAATTACTTATGCATAAGTTAAAATGTCCAAAATTATTTACGCCATGGTAAAGCGCGATTGGGTCCGTTAGTGAGGATAAGCGGCAGCGTGAGCGGAGGTAGTGGGTTCCTCTCTTATCTTGACCTACATATGAGCGGCCGCGACGAACGAAGCAGCTCGCACTAGCGCAGTCTCGCTAATCTGGCGTACCGCATTAATTGCCACTTCAAAACAATCATTAACATACATCTATACAGCTTACTGCCACTACATACATACTGCTGGTTTATATATTATATTACTACATTTTATGAGTTTTAAAGCTCTTTGTTAAAAATTTACAATTTCTTATCAAATTATAATGAGAATGCAATACATAGTACCTATGCAATGCAAGCCATTAAATTAAGTGATTAAATGAAATATTGTTGTATGATTATGTTAAACCATAAAATTATGTAGTTATAGATTAGATGCGTTAATTTACACAGTTACAACACGCTTCATTCATACAAGCTATAGTAAATATTATCGTTTTAGTTTCAATTCCGTCCTAAAAATGTTAAACAAAAAGAACAAATCACCGTAACATAATCGAACAGAACCGTAAATTTTTTCCAAGATAAATAAGTAGTCTATGTGTTATTCTAATGTGAGCTATATTATTGTAAAGTTTTATTAAAATCCATTCAGTAGTTTTTGCGTGAAAGAGTAACAGACATCTATACCTACATCCAGACATCCATACATTCTCACAAACTTTCGCATTTATAATATTAGTATAGATTTAATTTAATAAAAATATACAATAAAATAAATAAGCACTTTTAACTTATTTTCGGTTTTAAATACGATTGACATAATTAAAGCTCATTTTAAAAACACAAATATTTTTTATGGATCTTCGATGATGTAAAGTAAATGATTCCATTTCATTTTGCGTAAACTAGTGGTATAATATAATATAAAAAAATATGACAAAACAGAAAGCGTAAAGCAATAAATACGAATGTTTTCCTCGAGTCATCGAAGCCTTGACCGAATGTTACTCATGGTAATATATGGGGAAAAGGACAACTGTATGGGAGGTCAAGGTTAATAATGATGCTGCTTTGATGATCAATACTTTGTTGAGTTGCCTCTGAATCCTAATTAATAGTAGCTATAATGCCTTCGTAATGATATTATTATACACTCTCTAAGACTAGCTGTTGTTTCCAGCAATTTTTATTTTAGTAAGAAATGTAAGAAATATTTAACGTTTTTTTAATATTAAAACCTTATGTTTATGTTATCTTGGCCCGTCGTATATGGGCCTGCATTCACAGAAAACAAGTTTTTTTTTTAAATTACCTAGTTTTTTGTATCTTTTTTTGCGTTTAAGGTATGTTGATATAGTAAAAAAGCCTAAAGTCATCGAGTGTCGGCTTGCTAATTGACCTCATTACAGTAAAAAGCAAACAATACAATAAGTGAGAGTGCAATCCAAACTTATTAATATAATGTATTTAGGTTGCGCCGCGCTGTAAATGAAGTGTAAGATTGTCGACGTCGGCGTTGCGCAATGAGGTATTATGCGTTAGCTTGTAAACAAGGGCCTCTCGATATAGCGTCGGAAACTCGGCCGAATGCAGCGTCAGACTGAGGGCATGCGATTAAATTTAAAACGCTTTCACTCAACGAGGAACCCCTCCTCCCCGGCACTCCCCCTACCGGCTGCAGCCGCTAACATGCGAACTCGTTTCTGCGATCACTGCCGAAGATTGCACCCAATGAATTCGTCGACACAGTCTTTTTTATACGCCGCTTATGTTATAACTCTATAAACTAGATGATTTAGCAATTCGTCATATCTTATGGTCATTTACCGATTCATAAGTAGAATATTGTATGCACTTTATTGAATAATAATAAAATAATGGAAGCGACATATTAATTTGATCACAGCGTTAAATATTATAATATTACTAGCGACTCACTTTGTCCCTACTTACGTTTTAACTTTTAGTATAGATTTCTCAGAGATGAGATATTTTCCCACAGTAAAGGGTATCCTATGCGTTGACTCGGATAGCGAGCTATCATCGTACCAAATTTCATCAAAATCTATTCAGTGGGTTTCCTGTGATGCGGTAACAGACAGACAGACAAAAATTCTAAAAACTATAGATTCGACCTCTGTATCGATAATAAAGTCTATTTCAATAAGATGTTCCAAAAAAAAATTTTTGTACAGATTCGGCTCAGTTACAATTTTATTATATGTATAGATTATGAGAATAGAATTTATTATAAAAGACATTCCGCAAGAAAACATGTGATAATTGTGGTTAATAATGTGAACAAACAAGTACAATTACTCTTTACAAAACGCTTTAATAAATTACTTTAATGTACGCACTTTGATTACGTTCATGGCTTATAACCAGTGATGTGCTGGATAGTTAAAAATGTATATCCGCGGATACGGCTACGAATACTGATCATTAGTCTCAAGATTACGGATAAGGATATATGGAGCTCATATAATTAGCTACCTATCGTAAATGTTCAAACATTTCATTATTTTTTTAATAAGCATACCATAAAGATATAAGGCTTGTTTGTAACTCACTACAATAAATGATATTCAAACAGGCACGCTTTGAAGCCATTAACAAGAGAATTGAATTGAATAAATGATCTAATATTCACCTTGTGCCAAATATGAGATTTCAAGAAATATATAATACTAGCAGAACCCGCGGCTTCGCTCACGCTGAAACTACAAAAAATATTTAAAACGGCAGTTTCATACAAAATTTTATTTCCTATTGTACCCCTTATAGATTGAATTTCGAAAAATGCTTAAAACATGTATTTATTTAATTTTATTGAAGTGCATTATTACCGAATTTCAAGTAATTCATAAATATTTTTTTGGATTGTATTATAACGTGTTTTCCCTCGGAAATTAGATAGTCTCCCGCGGTAAAAAGTAGCCTATGTCACTCTCCAGCCCTCCAACTATCTCCACACAAAAAAATACGATAATCCGTCTCTCCGTTTCGACGTTAAAGAAGGACAAACAAACACATTTTCACATTTATAATATTAGTATGGATAGTGTGGTTTTTAAATTGTATTCAAAAGTGTTTTAAGCTTTAGCCAGACGATACACATAAGTCACAGTTAACAATATGTTGTAAACACCTTTGATATCTTAAACTGTATTTTATTCAAGTAAAATCAACTACATACCGTATATTTGCTATTAAGCACAAGTTTACTTGTAATTTTGCCGTGTACCACTTAATAAATGGTGCGTAGCTCAATATTTCGTGTCACCGTAGATCTGAACAAGCAAGAAATAGAAATCGTCAATAGAGTTTTCGAATTCATAGATATTATTTTACATTATCATATTACTTTCAAAAATAAGGCATTACTAATAATTGACGACACGTTTGGCTCAGTTTGTAGTGACACTAATTGTTGTGCCAGCGGTCTCGGGTTCGAGTCCCGCTGGGGGCATTCAATTGTACTCCAATCATGGGTGTTTATATTTATAATACGTTAATGTATTTATTTAAAGCTATATATGTGTAGTGTATCAACTATCTAGTATAATAAAAGCCTCATAGCTTACCATGGAACTAGATGGGGCTGTGTTTTAAGGTTCCCCAACATATTTATTTATTAGTTTAGCTACCTAAAACAATAGGTAATAATTATTTCAAGTTTTGTTTAAAAAAATCTAGTTAGGTATTCTATAACAAAAGGCTAATAAGCAGTTCACAGTTGCGTTGATTAGAAATGCAAACAATCTTAGTAATCCTGGTGCCCACCCCACTTGACCTTAAATAAAGGACGTGTTATATTAAAGTCAGTCGAGGTGACATTTCTACCTTGTCATTCTGTGGCGTACAAAATGCATGCAATCCAATTATTATTTACTGAGCACAGTACATTTGTTTTAACACAATTTCCCCAAAATAAATACTAGTAAATGACGCCTTTTTGTTGTTCTATATAATAACTAGCGTTACTTTTTAACGTTTAGTATAGATTTCTCAGATATGATATATTTTTCCACAGTGAAAAGTATACTATTGGTTGACCCGGAAAACCAGCTCTCATCATATCAAATTTCATCAAAATCTGTCCAGTGGTTTTCTCGTGATTAGGTCACAGACAGACAGATAGACGAAAATTCTAAAAACTATAGATTCGGCCTCCCTATCCATAATAATGATTATTTCAATCGGATTTTCCAAAACATATTTAATATACAGATTCGATCCAATTAGAATTTTATTATATGTATAGATATTGAGATATTAATTAAACAGTTTAATAAGATTGACAATAGACATGTAAGACTGCTTATAAATTAGGTCGTATCTGACTAAATATCAAAACATTGACAAATAACGGAGATAGATTTCACAGTACCGACTTAGATATCTTTACCACGGCTCTTATTTCGATGCGTATGTTCGACACAATCTCCTCTCATAGTCCTTTGTATTCATAAAAGCTCTGCGATGCTCCAATCGGAATCCGCATTGTGATAACAGACGCTTACAATATGAGCTGGTGTATTTAGATGGATGATATATTTTATCCGAAATGCACAGTTTGTGTAATTTATATATGATTTTTTAAAACGTAACAAATAAAACACATTAGTTATTTTTTAGAAACGATTATAAATTAAGTCATTTTATAATATTACCGTGTGTATTATATAATCTTAAAAACTAGGGCAAATCCTCAAAATTCTAGATGTTAAGTATTGAAGGTTCGTTGACCGCGTACGCGCGCGCCTGTCTTTACCGTTAGCTGGATAGCGTACCGTAGTGCAGTCTACCTGTAACTTGTACCCTTCACCCTCGCAAGGGTGTAATTGCCTCCGGACCTTACGTTTTACTCCTTTTTCTACGTTCCGTCCGTCTCGACTGCGCCACTCCTTTAAGATTCTTCATATGTATCATGTACCTATATTATTTCCAAGGCAACAATGTTCATAGAAAATCAACCAGTCTACTATTGTGTAATATGGAATAACTTAATGCACGTTTTGTTACTTAAACTAAAACAATATTTATAAACTATAGCCAATATAATACAGAGGACGTTTACAAGTAGCGCGAGCCAAATTTTGGCAGCAAGCTTTAATTAGCGCCTTAACATGTCGCAGTTCAACGGCCGGTAGAGCGATTGCTTAGTTATTAATTCCACTCGATTACGACATTGCAAAAGCGTGCGAACAATAGACAAACACAATGAGACCAGTTGTGATCGAAATATTACACGCCAATGAATGACAAGTTTGGTTGTCCCAAAGTTTATTGGTTCTTTTGTGGTTCAGCTATTTGACACGATGAAGATACAAGTTATCGTCATACATAATTTTTAATTAAACTGTAACATAAAAAGCTTAAGAAATGATGAGTCATACTGAAAATAAATGCATGCAAATTGCCCTAGTTTTATTATATTCTTAGATAATAATCTAAGATTATATTATGTACATAATATAGCTAATATAATAATCTATCTTCAATCTTGTCTATAGTTCACTTTTTAAACCTACTTTGAAGCCGGTTTCAAAATTATTAACAACGTTTACCATCTTCCAATCAAAAGCCAACAGAATGGTTTAGTTGTACATCACAAGTCGTTAAGAGTACCACTACCGGCTGCGCCTGCGCCTGACCTCATCGGGCGGCGCGTGCCTCTCGACGCGTTTGCCGCATAACAATATCGATGTGTTCGCACTTCGCGCTTCAATCTATCCAATGTACCCGTAATGGCACTGTCAACTTGTATTGTACACAACCTTCATTCTTATTCAGGTAATTGTCGCGTTACAAACGTTGTAGAATATACTTAATTTGTTACACGTGTCCTGTAATAAAATCTAATTATATATAGTATCTAATTACATATTAGTGTAATTATATATTTAAAAGTATCCTATATGTTGATCCGGATAACCAGCTATCACCATACCAAATTTCATCAAAATCCCTTCAGTGGTTTTTCCGTGACGCGGTAACAGACAGACAGAAAAAATCTAAAAACTATTGATTCGGCCTCTGTATCGAAAATAATGGTTATTTAAATAAGATTTTCCAAAAAATATTTAATGTACAGACAGATTCGGCTTAGAATTTTATTATATATGTATAGTATAGATAAAACTAAAACTGGATCATCTGTAATGTGATGGATATTATGATTGATATGATTTTATTATTGCTTACAATAAGTATCTACGGCGATCTTAATAATATGTTTTAAGGGCGATGATTATAATAATGATAATCAGTATTCAACGCGGGTCTGGCTGCAATCAAACGTATACTCATACATAAACTTAGATGGCGTCGGTTTTAATTGAGGTCTTCTATTTTAAACTCTTGTTCAACTCCTTTGTTTCGGGGCAGGTATCATTTTGGTCATTTAGGGTCTCGTCTATACGAGTTGGCAAATATTTGCGTACATATTACTGTATGTAATTAACAATAGATAGGTAGGTACCTTATATAAGTTTACAGCCTAAAATTATTTTCTTATCGATATTATTATCTGTAAGGCATCTTTTTTTAATTCACTCGAAACAACAGTAGAACCGCAAGGTGCTTATCAGTTAACACTGTAATGATATCACTCGTGTTGACCACTTATTATCTAATTAGTTATCGTTATATTTATTATATTGAAAGTTTGCAAGCGTTACTCGTGTTACGGTAAAAATATAACTCAATGAACCGTGATCGGGGCATCCTTTTTATTTGATGATTTCATCTAAGAGGCAATGTGATGAAGACAAATGTTTAGTACGACACGCTGTAATCTGAATCCCCCAGGTCAGAGGTAATTGTTTTATCATTTTAATATTGGCGCAGATAACCGTATGTATGTATAGCTTTAATGCTGCAACTTTTATATACTTGTCTCACTCACCAGTTTCATTACAACGAACAAGAGGGAGAGAGAGAGAGGTGTAAGTGGCAAGTCGTTACCGCCCACACGCCCCCGGTAACATGCTTATAGTTGTCGGAAGAATCTTTTTGACTCCTGTTTACAGCACGTCTACATAATGTCCACTCCACGTGCGAATTTATAGCTTTCTAAACTATATCAAAAACATATACTTAATATATGTAAAAAAAATCTAGTAATACTTGCTAGTGCAATGATTTATATTTATAATGACGTTGTTTTTATTATGGCAATTCACCAGTGTCGGACAATATAGTGGGTGAACTCCTCTTTACTCCCTACAAATTATTATACGACCCTTTTAACGGCAGTCCGATTACAAGCGCTGAACGTAACATTATTACAGGTATACAACAATAATAATATTCAGTAATAAGAGTTGAACTGTAAACAATAGCTGTTGCAACATGTCTTACATGTCTTATCTTGATTACTGATTTACTGAATATGTGTATCGCTCCAAGTTAACGCTTGGTAACAGTAACTCGGCACTTACCTACGCTATGTTTGAGGCTGATCGTAAAATGTCACACGTGAATATGGACGTTGTCGTGTACGTTTAGAGACCATAACGGCATGTCGCGGAAAGTAAAGCCTTCGAGCTGGTGAAATGATACGCGCAATCCATAGTAATGATGTTCACGGAAGTGGCCGACATGCGGCGCTCATGTCACGCACCGTGTCGTCGCGAATGATCGTCGGTAAAATAACAAATTTTGTCTTATATTTCTTTAGAATATATACTCTGTTGTTAATATATAGAAAAAAAAAGAATTTTTAACTGGAGACAGTTAAACGACCTAATCTCGAAGGTTGCCAATAATTATAATTCAACGTATAAAAAGACTATTTATAATTTGTACTTATCGTACATAGAGAAAAGATCTACCAATGAAAAATATTTACATTTAAGAGTTATTAATAAGTCAATATTTGGCGCGTCTCATTTTAACGTTACCAGTAATGGTTGATTTGTTTACAAACTTATTGCACTCTGTGTATAAACTAAAGTTTTGATTTTATATATTTTTTTTTATTATATCTGTATTATTTATTTAATTTTATAATTTGTACGTTCTAGAGGTTTCTTAGATTACATCAACCGTTCTCGTATATAATATTATATGTAAAGATATTTAAGTGTGTGTACAATAAGCATAAAAATATTCTTATATCTTATTGATCTTAAATTATATCTAAACTTTATTGTCTTTTCACATGGTTTAAACTTAATGATTATTATTATTGATTAACTTTACGATTAATAATAAAATTAAATATGCATAAATATAAAATCAAAACTGATCCCATTGTGACGTCACAGAATAAAAATGCAGTAGCGAAGTGCAGGGCCGGGGGCGCACGCGCATGTCGCCGTCACATCATCCTCGATTGTTTACCCCGCTAGTAACGTAACCGCGCCGTTGCCGCGCCGCGCTCGCCTCCTCTCACTTTCGCGATGCGCTGTCCCTTTCGCTCGCCGTACACCCGTCTCGCTCTCGGCTAGCGGTGTTCGACTTTTTTGGACATGCAGTTTTTTCCGTTCTCGGTTATGTTCACTTTACGGACCTACATTGTTTACAGTCAACTGTTTATTTAATTGTGCATATTTTATAGTAGTGGTTTTTTTTTTCACGATAGAAACGGTGGATTGCGTTTTCGGCTAAGATTATTATATTACTATATGTGCCTCTTATTAATATATTAAAATATACAAGAAATATTTCGTCAAATGAGTAGAAAACTGGTTAATAATGACGTACTAGATAATTTTTTGCTGTATAGGCAAAATAAGTCACGACTTACATGGTTATTAGATTAAGTATCTAATTCGTGACGATATAAAGAAGTTATAAGTACAATAATAATTAATTGTAAAAAAAATATGTTTCATGATAGTGCCTTTCGATTCATTTTCTTTTTTTTTATCGTCGATTCAGGCGCATCACAATCTTTTTACAGCATTCCTGTATTTTACGGGAACTGATGTACTAGAATAAAAGTGGGCTATGTTACTGCCTTAAGCTCTAGCTGTCCATTTCCAACTTCAAAAATACGAACTTTTCTCCAAATTTTTATTCGATTTTGGGGGTTGCCATTAGAAGATGACAAGACTACAAAAAAAATGTTTTGTTCATATATTTTATGAAATTTTATAAAGTATGTAGTATATATGTAGATATGATATTCGAATTATCATATTAGTACGGTTTCACGTAACTTTATGAAACATATAAAACAATGTGGCCTTGTTTAAACATCTGTGTTTTCAGTTCCTAAAGTTGCACGAAGTTACGTAAGTTCGCAATGGAACTGGTTAGGGTGGAAATTTCCCGGAAAACTCAGCTTTTCAGTGGCTTCAACCGGGCGTTATCGCCTGGCTCTGTGCGTCCAAGCGTCGTCGTCGTTCGCTCCACATTTTAAATTCAAATAGCCGCAGATTTTTCCGAGCAAGTTTTACTCTTTAGAGTCGAGGGCTTTGTCGAGGAATATTTTTGCTTAATATCCGCCATGTCGCGGAGTTCGCTTTGATGTAGCCTTTGAATTTCCATCGTAATCTATTGACCTCTTTGTCGGAGTATCGGAAAAACATTAGCGTCGAGTGAAGACATTTGTACAAGATGCTCCTTTAGTAGTTTGCCGCTGCAGCTATAATGGGTTTCAGCTTTCGTAAGGTACGGAAGTGCATCATCCTTTTGTTCGACTTGATGGAAATGTCGTCTGATTATGATCTCTTGTAAGTGTATCGCACAAGTTTGAAAGGCTTCGTGTGATTTTAACATCAATGCGTGGTCACGTCACACGGTAGAAAGTGAGTTGGTCCCGCGCGAACGCATCGGGCGTTAGAAAGCGGCCGGTCTCAGACGTCCACCGAAACACTGATAGGCATGCGCCCGCGCATTCTTTAAGCGAACCGACCGGACTTGTTTATGTTCTATTTAGAATTATTTGTAATTGTACTTTGTAAACGTTTTAAAATGAAACCTATTGTAATTTACCGTGAACTCAATCGTTTAAGACATTGGTTTCAGTAAATCTAATCACATCACCCAGGTTTTTAGTTCTTAAAATCAATTGTACCATTGACCTGAATCGAAATTTACATCTTAATGAGTTATATTGTCCCCCCAATGTTATCGCATTTCGATGCGACCCCACGCGCGTCTGCCAGGTGCGTGGACCCCTTTCCGCTGCAGATGGTTACGTCGGGAAGAAGTCCGTTGACCCTTTTGGTTGCGGCTATAAATATAATGCACACCTTCTGCATGGCAACAAGACGGTTAACCTTTTGACCTTGATAAGGTTTCGTGCGATATTTTACCATATGGTTTAAACATTTTTTTCGTTTCGCAAGCTGTAATAGAAGTAGGTCATACAGTCACCATTTTTTTAGTTGTTAAAATAAATTTAAGTACATATAATTAACTTTGCTTCTAAGAGTCACTAGTACCAAAATTTTTGTAAAACTACTATCTTACATTACCTACTTTTAAGTTTAAATGGAAATTACAATTCGAGATCGTAACTTAAAGACCTTGTACAAAAATTTAATAACATTAATTTTTACTGTCAATCTTACTGTAAAAAATGCAAATAAACTATTTAAGTATTTTGAACTGCACTTTGTGCTGTTTCTTGTGTTTTATTTCAGAATTCAAAATATCACTTCTTTTGTTGTATTAGTCTATACATATAATAAAATTGTAACTGAGCCGAATCTGTACATTAAATATTTTGTGGAAAATCTAATTGAAATAAACATTATTATCGATAAAAAGGCCGAATCTATAGTTTTTAGAATTTTTGTCTTGTCTGTCTGTTACCGCATCACAGAAAAACTACTGGAGGGATTTTGATAAAACTTGGTATGGTGATAGCTGGTTATCCGAGTCAACATAGCGGGAAAATGTCTCATTTCTGAGAAAAAATACTAAAACGCAATGTACGAGTAGTTTTGGTTATATGAACGCGGGCGGAGCCGCGGGCAATGCTAGTTACCTACTCGTAAAACAATGAACACTACGTAAGAATTTGAAATATAGTAGATATTTTATATAATATATCTTATTCTTCTTATTTGTGCCTTTTTAATGAATAACTTCCTCTTCCTATAGCAGTGATATAGACAGAGAGCATTATCACATATGTTTTTGGATTACAAAATTGCACAATCATGCATGTATAATTAATTAGTAGTGATCACAATAATTCATCTACATAATTTATTTTTTATCATCTGCCGATAAAAATGAAAATTGTGTACGAATATTTAACTACACAGCTATATTAATTAAACTAGCATTGCCCGCGGCTCCGCCCGCGTTCAGATGACCAAAAACCAAATTCTTAGGTGTTGCATATTAGTATACTCTAACATTGCAGTTTTTGTATTTTTTCTCAGAAATGAGACATTTTCGCGCGGTAAAAAGTATCCTATATGTTGACCCGGATAACCAGCTACCTATCACCATACCAAATTTCGTCAAAAGCCCTTCAGTGGTGTTTCTGTGATGCGTTAACAGACTAACAGACAAAAATTCTAAAAACTATAGATTCGGCCTCTGTATCGATAATATTGTTTATTTCAATAAGATTTTGCAAAAAATATTTAATGTACAGATTCGGCTCGGTTACAATTTTATTATATGTATAGATTAATTATTATTAGCAAAAAAAAATTTTGTGCGTTGTGCAAACAATAATGTTGCTCTGTTCGTTCCAGACGGAGCTGTATGGCATAAAATGGCGTAAACTCGTATGGGGAGAGACGAGTGGCGGCGGCGAGGGCGAGGAGGGCTCTGCGCCGCTCGCGGACCCGGTGATCAGCAGCTACGCGCGCTGTCTCGCCGGCGACATCCTGTGCGTGTGGCGGCGCGTGCCGCACGACATCGACACAGGCATGCCCGCGCCGCCGCCGCTCTCCCTCAGGGCTTCCAAGGAGCTCTGGATATTCTGGTACGGCGAGGAGCCCGATCTCAATGGGGTAGTCGCACCGGAACTTATCGCTAGCCGTGAGTATACATTATTTACATATATTATATCGGTGTTGTTTGTTGATGTTTGAGACAGGTCATAGATAAAAAGTAAAGAAAAGAACAGGACAGAACTAAAAATAGCGTAAATCGAATTCAGATGTGATGTTTTATATTAGCTTGAATGTCCTGTACAAAGCGTTATATTAAGTGAATTGCTCTAGAGTCTAGAGGGAGTTTATATAAAAATAGCCACTTTTAAGTGTTAAACTTTTAAGTACACCTTAACTATGTTACGCGAGTGCGGCAAAATGGCTGGACTTAACAGCTCGTTTAACAAGCTCCCGGGAGTTGTATCATCGGTAACAATTACGCGAAAGATTAAGATCGTGCGACGTCATCTCTTTGAAGACACTCTGAAAGGAGAGAAGGCGAACTTGAGACTAATTATTATAATAAATGACATTTGCTGTTAGATTCAAGTATACGAGAGTGTTGCTCACTTTTGACAAGTTTGACAGACAATTTGTTTACTTATAATAATCAGTTAATTTAAATCAATATATTCAATATGGCTACAGAATTGTAACAATTTAATAGACAAAAAATACATTATTTTTAGAAATGTGTCAATGATTAATATCTTCGAGGTATACAAGTAGCATTATAAAAGTTATTCGAGTTAACCTTATCTTCCTTTGTTCTAAGTTGATTATAATAAGAAAAAGAACTCATGGAATAGGTATATTTTTAGTAAGTTATAAGTAAAAGTGTTGGCGAAGTGTCAAGAAAACTTGAAGGCAGCCTCAAGCCTGTCGAAGGCTAGTTGCCGACTCTAACGCAACAGGTGGTTAGTAGTGATATAGTTAGCGAATACTTTGTTATAAATATGTTTTGAAAGAGTATGACACATCTTACTACTCTCATTCATGTAAAATGCTCCAAATAGACCGTGTGGGATTCTGATATCCAAGTTTATCTATAAATACTAAGAAAGAAAGCTGCACAGTTTGTTATTATATATTTTTATTAAACGCGATACACTCTAAAATTATCAAATCGCTTTGAAAATGTTAATAGTCTATTTATTTATGCGGTTTGCTTAATTCGTAACTACAGTCCGTAAGGCATTTAGTAACTTTAAACTATCAAATTTTCTCTACTATCTTGCAATGAAATGTAAATGTATACACATACAAAAATCCTATCAACATTTACTAAGTAGTTAAAACATAGGAACGAACAGAAATGTCAGCTTTGTTCTATAGTGCTTAGAGATGATAATTGATATTCATTCATACATTATAAAAAAAAAATTTTTTGCCGGCATATATTTAGCAGTTTAGCAAGTATTGGAACAGCCGTAGAGAATTATACGGTTATTGTAACGACTAGAAACTTCATATTCGACGACGTATTAAGCAACACCCAAGATTTTTAATTGCATGAAGACACGATATTTAGACGGATGTAACGTCGTGTGTCCGTTGCACTTTGAAATATGCCTGTCAGAAATAAATATAATTCGTAAATACAACTAGGTATGCATTAATCTTCGCATTTAGTGGTAATTAAGGTAATTGTCGACATATTTTAAAAAGATCGAAAAATTCTTTGAAGCAAGACAGCAGCCAGAATCTTTCACTCTATTTCTAGAATGATTAAGCGGTAAGCTGTGTTACTCCATATTTAACTGCAATACGTTCTCCTTTTGTTTTTACTTTCGAGGCACTTGTATGCGCAGTAAACGCGCGCATACTTCAGTTTAAATTTATTTTTGGTCTAAGCTTAAGAGTAATACTTAATCCTATAAACATATTTATAATTAAAATATTTTAGTTTATTGATTAGTACGATACATTGCCATTGTTTCGCTCAGACGCTTTCCTAGTTAATAATTTTTAACGAGCCAGATTTCCACGACAACCCTTTGATGTACGGAGATAAAAAAACTGTCCAAGTAGTGACAATCCCATAAACCGTGGAGTATCTAACAATTACGTTGAATTGTAACTCTGTTGCTGCATGAAAGAAGGCTACCACTGAACACATATTTATATTACTAGCATTGCCCGCGGCTCCGCCCGCGTTCAGATGACCAAAAACCAAATTCTTAGGTTTTACATATTAGTATACTCTTACATTGCAGTTTTTGTATTTTTTCTCAAAAATGAGATATTTTCCCGCGGTAAAAAGTATCCTATATGTTGACCCGGATAACCAGCTATCATCAGACCAAATTTCATCAAAATCCCTCCAGTGGTTTTTCTGTGATGCGGTAACAGGCAGACAAACAAAAATTCTAAAAACTATAGATTCGGCCTCTGTATCGATAATAATGTCTATTTCATTAAGATTTTCCAAAAAATATCTAATGTACAGATTCGGCTTAGTTACAATTTTATTATATGTATAGATTACTCGTAAGGATAGTGTTATTATTTTAATATATCAATCATCCATTACAGTGATTCTGTTCTTCGCGTATTTGTTTAAACGCTACCGGCGCAGGCGCAGCACCGGCGAGCAAGTTCACGCGGGTGCGACCGAATCCGAAAATAGAACGTGACATAAATCTACATAAACGGTCCTTATTTTGGACGTTGCCCATTGTGACGGTGACGCTTACTTTTCTTTATATAATCAAGGATTTGCTTTGTTACATTTTATTTTGAATATACAGCACAAAGCCACGATAAAAAATCTGTAAATATAACATTTTTTTAAAGAACATCTTATATTAGTTTCTTCGAATGTATCCATAAAGGTAAACAAGGTGGTACGCAATGAACTTCCTTCCTTGTTATTTTCCTTGTGTAGGATGGTAAGAATCTGCGTATTGTGACCGTGGCTGAGCAACGTCAATTGTATTAACCTTGCGTACCCATTTAGCTCGGGAACAACATACTGTAGCCGCCGTTATATAGCAAAAAACCATATATTCTAATTGAAAATTGATCTCATTAGTGTATTAATTTATTAATATGTCTTATAACGCCGCGCCGGTATTAGAACATAACTAAGTATGTGAATTAGGAAGGCTTTAACGGAGGCGCGGACTGAGTTGCGTAATTTCGCACCTAGGTGCCAAGTAGACTTAATAATATTACGAAGCGCCACGTGCTCTATAGACCCACTCGCTATAGGGTTCATTAACTTGCAAGATTTAGATTTTAGAATACTTACGTCTTTGTTTATAGTAATATCGAAGTTTAGTTTTTTTGACAAAATCTATCAGTAAGAATATCTGTTTAATATATAAAAAAAACGGTACTATTTAGTACTATTTACTGACATAACAAAATTCATATTTTCTCCAAACCGCTGTTAGTTACGATAAATCATTCCTGGTCACCCATTTCTGGGTTTAAGACGAGACAGACTAGGCTAGCACACAAGGTATCGACTAACTGCGCTGTAGCGATGTTACCGCTTATCATTTTACCTCCTTGTTTTTTAACTTCATATTCAATATTATTTAATCACTAGCATTGCCCGCGGCTCCGCTCGCGTTCAGATGACCATATCCTTAGGTTTTCCATATTAATATACTCTTACATTGCAGTTTTTGTATAAAAAATACTCAGAAATGAGATATTTTCCCGCGGTAAAAAGTATGCTATATGTTGATCCGGATCCGGATAACCAGCTATCATCATACCAAATTTCATCAAAATCCCTCCATTGGTTTTTCTGTGATGTGGTAACATACAGACAGGCAGACAAAATTCTAAAAACTATAGATTCGGCCTCTGTGTCGATAATAATGTCTATTTCAATAAGATTTTCCAAAAAATATTTAATGTACAGATTCGACTTAGGAATTTAATTATATGTATGTATTATCCGTTTAATCATCACTTCATTGAAACCATTACGCGCTTGTCATTTCTAAGAACTTAAAATATTTAACGCTCACGTAAATTAACAACCCATATTGCAAGAATTCGTGTGAACATTTCACCACGCTTGTCAACTTGAGTGGGTGAAACGTTATTGATTTTTATTCTTTTTCATCGTGCTAATATTTCTTGAATATTTTGTTATATGTCAGTTAAACTAGTACAGAGGGTAGTGCTTACTAACTTAACATTGTTAGCTTGACTTTTAAATACTAATTGTTTATAAAGTGCTGTCTATTGTACAATAAGCTGTTGATATATATAAATAAATAAATATGTTCTACGTATTTGATACTACCTAGTTTTCTTGTTATTTAAATGGTGAAGTCATCGTTTTAATCTAGAATCAATTTAAAAAAAAAACAGCTAAATAGACACTAATAGCTTTTACTTAATTACCTATGGCTATAATAGCAACAGATGGTAAACAGAGTGGTTGATGCTGCATGAGCGAAGGTCGCCGCCGTGCCACTGCGGACGGAAATAACTGGACGCATGGCAATTTCCCGTCAAATCGAAGTTGAAACTAACATTCTCATTTTATTTGGTATTGTATATTATTACTAGCATTGCCCGCGGCTCCGCCCGCGTTCAGATGACCAAAAACCAAATTCTTAGGTTTTACATATTAGTATACTCTTACATTGCAGTTTTTGTATTTTTTCTCAGAAATGAGACATTTTCCCGCGGTAAAAATTATCCTATATGTCGACCCGGATAACCAGCTATCACTATACCAAATTTTATCAAAATCCCTCCAGTGGTTTTTCTGTGATGCGGTAACAGACAGACAGACAAAAATTCTAAAAACTATAAATTCGGCCTCTATATCGATAATAATGTTTATTTCAATAAGATTTTCCAAAAAATATTTAATGTACAGAATCGGCTTAGTTACAATTTTATTATATGTATAGATAGTAATAATAATTAAACAAAAATAACGAAAATTCCAACCTAAAAGATGTACATATTATATTCAAGTTTATAAAAGTGCCGATGGTGAAAGTCTTACCTCATTAATTCGTTATAAAAAATATTTTTTATAAGTATTAATTAATTGCAATACTTTTTTATTAAAGTCCAAAGTTAGTTAAACTCTCTGGACACTTAACGGCATATCACATATATACACGTGTATATAATGCCCCCTAATGTCGGTTACGATTTGCGAGGAATCCTTCGCAGTTCCCAGGCCAGCGGCGTACGTGAGCCTATTTGTGCTGAGATTAACGGTTGACCCGACGGTGGTGGGCGACAGGAGATAATCAGTTCAGCTTTCGCAGATGTGCCGGGGATGAGAATTGTGGAATATAACAACTAATCTTTAACAAATTTCTTAAAAAAAACTATTAATTTTAAACTTTACGTGTAATCACTTGAAAATAACGTGATAGATTGAGTGTTCATCTCAATTTTTTTTAAAACATCGGACAACTTCCCCGATAATAGGTGTCGTGTGTTTGAACTAATTGCTCACACTTCGTACAGAGAGATCACATCTCATTCATGAATATGCAACTACGTCACGTGATTCATTTGTATAATGGACGTGAATTTACCACACTAAGTGTGTCATTAACTAGTGATCTGGGAATCATCGGTTTTACCATGTTACCAACAATCCCATTAGAATACATATTAAACGTAATTACCCATGGAGAAGTTGCGCGAAAACTAAAATAATTCTTTGCACTAAAAAGGCAATAGGATGTAACTTGGCAATTCTTTAATGTCAGTCATTGAGGTCAACAACTAATAATATGTAAATATAACATTTAATACATTTTTTAAGTGTTATTATTTATCATGAAATAAAAATCAAAAACCAACCAAAACATCAAATGTCGTCTATGCTGAAGAATGATTTTAACAATATTATTTGATATAATATTTTTTTTGATGTGCGATGCAAAACTAAGTTTATTCTCCTAGAAGCGCGCGATGGCTGATTGGGTTTGTCTGATGGTACGTGGGCGGTGGGTAAAATGTCAGCCCACCCTATGCGCCCGGTAACCCTCCAGTTCTAACAAATTCGATAAAGGTCAACATCTTAGCTACTGGTATGAAAATGGTGTGCTGAAGGTTACACTATACCGCAAGTTTTATTGTAGTTTGATAAATCATATATACCTATTTGTAATTTTGGTATTGAAATAATATATAACAGAAAAAATATACTACCTATACAAAGAAAAGTAAAAATACTATTTAGTTAATTAATATTTTAAAACTGTACCTTATACCTATCTCTACATAAGGTTGGTATTATCCTCTTCAACGTAACCGTAGATTGCAGTGACCATGCCCGCAGCAATTAGGGGGTATCAGCGGGTTATGATGCGACAGAGGGTGGGTGGCAACGGGGCTGGGCAACCCCTCTAGCTCCAGCCTCAGACGCATTCATTTATTCATTATGTTATCCATATTGGTAAGAACGTTTATGTGTTGTTGCCTAGCCTTAATAGATTACTACTCAATTACAGACTTACGCAATGAAATAAAAACTGGAACGTTCAAAAATAATGTATTAAAAGAGAGCTCTCGTTGAAGTCATTTGTTTGAATTAAATATATTGTTTTTAGAATCTCGTCTTCAGTAGTTCATTGTTTACATTACAATAATATTGTGTAATTTAGTGTTAATCAGCAGCCTAAAATCTAAAGGTATATAAACAAAATCACTGACTACACAAGTTTGTTCCTGAAAAGGCTAAACGCGAGCTTTCAAGTACAGGTTTACGCCCACTGCACATAATGACGCTACGCACACATTACTGTTACAAACATCGCACACAAGTGCCGTTCAGAATGTAGGTGTAAGTTCATATTAGCTCTTTACTGACAAATACTACATTCAACTAGGCTCTAAAACTCTTGTCCCATCGCCCAGTGCTCACGATCCGCTTGTTATGGTCTGGTGAGTGCGGTCATTAATCATTCACTCCATGTCCACTGTAAAGTCGTACACGCTGTGTGTTCACTGAAAGCACTGGAACTCTATTGACTTAAGTTGACCTCGCCCTCGTGTTTACTTTATTTTATTGTATACGCTTAACAGCAAATAAGTTTATATTATCTTGGCATATACTGTTTACAGAATTGCCGATCGAAACGGTTAAGCATTGTGATAAGTTGATAACAATAAAGCGAGCTTGTTCGGGCGCTGATGTCGTAAAGCGGGCGGGGTTAGGCACAGAGAGGCGCGGACGCGGACGCGGGTGCGTGTTATTGATCCTTCGTACTCGCCCTTACCCCACGCCGTATGACCACGTGCCCTGTGACCTTCACGCTACACAAGTCTAGATGTACCATGCGTCCCTTTAGTTGTTTGTGACTCTCTGTCAATTAGTTTATGAAAATTAAATCGTTTTGTACCCATTTTGAAAAGGATGATAAAGATAGAGAATTTTTGAAATTATATTTATTGTTTATTATAATTTAATTAGTAGACAAACACTAAGAAAAAAGGTATTATTATTTCGAACCCTACTGCTTAAAATTTTTATATCATTTCGTGCACGATAAGATAAACACGTCGGTGTTGTCAGACTCAAATCGTTCATACACCTTTTATCAAATTTCGCAATGTCATAAAAGTATTGATGCATAGCACAACTGCGGTATACAAACGATGGTGGCCCGCGATAAATTAGGTGCGAAGTGGCGCGAAGACGGCGATAAGTGGGACCTACCCGCCGTCCCGCACGCCATCGCTGATCGATACGCCCCGCCGCATTGTAACCCACCTACCTGCACCCTACTATAGCGTATGTAACAGACCTTAGACTATGCATCGTTACACAATAATATACGTAAACATTTGTTAATTTGATAAAACTCCTATACCGCCGACCCCACTGAACGATTGAACTGTACTACTGTTGGACCTACCGTTATAATTTATTAAGTGTAATGAAATCATGAATTAAGTAATGAATAATATGGTTATTTATGTTTGCAATATTTAGGTTTTTTTGTGTTAGATATAATATTTTTTTAGATTTACGCGGATATTTGATATTTTAAATAAAATAATGTTTTGAGACGTCTAAAACCTTAGTCTCTCCCGTGACCATAATTGCTGTAAAGCACTGGAAACGTCGGGAACCAAAATCAATATAAATCCGCGAAAAAATCAGAAAAGATAGTTTTATTAATATATAGATATAATTAAACACATTTAAACTTGAATTTTTGCTCATATTAATTAGTTTTATATCTCACTAGCATTGCCCGCGTTCAGATGACCAAAAACCAAATTCTTCAGTTTTACATATTAGCATACATTTCATTGCAGTTTTTGTATTTTTTCTCACAAATGAGATATTTTCCCGCAGTAAAGAGTATCCTATATGTTGACCCGGATAACCAGCCACCATCATACAAAATTTCATCAAAATCTCTCCAGTGGTTTTTTTTGTGATGCGGTAACAGACAGACAGGCAAAAATTCTAAAAACCATAGATTCGGCCTCTGTATCGATAATAATGTCTATTGCAATAAGATTTTTCAAAAAATATTTAATATACAGAATCGGCTTAGTTAGAATTTTATTATATGTATAGATGTATTTTTTACAGTAAATTTTTAGAAATTGCTTTAAGTCAATATTAAGATTTTTAATATATATCTATAATGTGGAATGCTTTAAATTTACTGTTAATATAGAAGCCATACGTTCATGGAATATCAAAGTACTTACGCTACAGAAATTTTGTTTTCAGTAGTAATTTAAACAATGGTCAGTGAATTTTACTGAAACTAAACCGGAATACGTCTAGACTCTAGACAGTCTTACTTGTCGTACCACAGTTAATCAAACGTATCTAGGCTACACCATGCGATTATAAACTTTTGCGGCTTATTACATCCACTTTACGCAATTATTATAGTAAAAATACAACATATTGTTAATCTAAAATACAAGATATTTGAAATATTAAAAATCGCCACTCTTTGTACATTAAGCATGCAGAAAGAGAGAATTGTAATAAATAAATATGTTGGGAGTTAACACAGCACTATCTAGTTCCATGGTATACCAGATAGATATGTTTATAGATACCAGATTGTTAATACATTACACATATATAACTTTTAAATACATACATATTATGAATATAAACAGCCATTACTGGAGTACAAATATATATTTTTAGAGATATGAGATTTTAAAGGTTCGAAAAATCTCAAATTTGGGTAATTTTGACCTCAGAAAAGATTATATAAACTAGAAGTCGCTTACTTATAAGCATAATTACGAGCCTAAATCGTTTTGTTTTCTCATTCACCTTGAAAATCGATAACTAGTCGAGTTCGAACATTTTTGTTTATGCGACTAGCTCGCTTAATCCTTCATACTTTAGTGTCAAAGCTCTCGGTTCTCCTGTTTCACTCGTATTTGTATGGGTTTATTTGCAGCAATTTAAATAGCTACGACTCCTATCACAGTGAAATACCGAAATATTAGATTTTACTTTCTTGTGTCGACGGCCTGGACCGACTGGTTTCATAACTCGTTTCACCGGGCTTGCCCGCGGTCAGTACGACACCTGATCCTCACTGCACATGTCTCCATACTTGTAAATGTATGCATTATGTAGACAGATGTTCGGGGGCTGCTTGAGGGGCGAGCCAAGGAAGCCGTCCACTACCAATCGAAATTCCGCCAAACTCCCAAAAGTCCAGACACCAGATTATGCATATAATTACCATGAAAAAAGAATAATAACATGCATAAATATTTGAATTATATGACAGACTATAAAGGGGCCGTTTTACAAATTGACCATTTCGATTTCTTGCTCTCGAATTCCGAGACCAATTTTAATAGCCATCGATAAATGAATAGCATGCGCGAGTGACGACCGATCGCCCGAATTCCTCACAAAGTGCCCTTTCTTTGTATGTTACATAAGGAATGTAACAACGTTACTTTCTAAAGTAAATAAAATTATTCAGTTTAATATCCATTGTAATATGCTTGTAGGAGATCGCGTATGTATTAATTTTTACTTTTTGTCTTTTTTATATGACACTTTATAAATAATAATAAATAAATAAATATGTTGGGACATTAACACACAGCACCATCTAGTTCCATGGTAATCTACGAGGCTTGTGTTATGGATACCAGATAGTTGATACACTACACATATATAAAATTTAAATACATATTATAAATATAAACACCCATGACTGAAGTACAAACATTCGTGCTCATCACACAATGAATGCCCCCAGCGGGACTCGAACCCGCGACCGCTGGCACAGCAAGTAGGGTCACTACACACTAAGCCAAACTTTATAGCAACTATAATTGATATTGAATGCGATATCATAATTCTTGTAAAGTAGCATTTTGTAAGGTAGGTAGTCTGTGTTGAACATAGCCAGTAGAAATATTTGAGACGGCCGCAGGCGGTCGGGGCGCAGTCGTTGACCCAAGGCGCGCCGCTTTGCGCCTATGCACGCTACGCCCTCAGACACGCATCCGAGCCGCACCGAATGAGATAGATGAGCTAATCCCGATGTATCCTGCTAAGGCATTATGTTATCTTATTCTTAGTCACAACATACATCTTAGAGTAATCCATTATAGGGTTTCATAGAATCCAATACAGACAATCTAGTGGAATTTTCTTTCATATACACTTGCCTATGTTCGTTATCTTTTCAACATAATATTCCCCGTAATGCTATAATGTTTTGAGAGCGTTATCTAATTCAAATATTATCTCATCGCAGGCGATCTGTTTGAGATGGGTCGGATAAAAAGCATCCGCTACGCGCTTCATTCGTAGACCCCAATTCTTTACAAAATTTATACTTGAGACTAGCATTGCCCGCGGCTCCGCCCGTGTTCAGATGACCAAAAACCAAATTCTTAGGTTTTACATATTAGTATATTCTTACATTGCAGTTTTTGTATTTTTTCTCAGAAATGAGATATTTTCCCGCGGTAAAAAGTATCCTATATGTTGACCCGGATAACCAGCTATCATCATACCAAATTTCATCAAAATCTGTCCAGTGGTTTTCTCGTGATGCGGTAACAGACAGACAGACAGACAAAAATTCTAAAAACTATAGATTCGGACTCTGTATCGATAATAATGTCTATTTCAATTAGATTTTCAAAAAAATATTTAATGTACAGATTCGACTTAGTTTGAATTTTATTATATGTATAGATATGAAGTATTTATGTTAAGTAATAAGCTACTACGGCTAAACTACTTACAACAACTTATTATTATGAGCTTTACCAATGTCGTTACGTTTTATGAAATCCGTGTTTGTATTTCAAAATAAACTTATTTCTTTACTACACATTTTAGGAAATCAAATAAAGGGCTTCTTTGAATATTAATGAACTATTCAATTACTATAAATTTCTTACTATAAAAAATTCTTACTATAAATTTAGCATTATTGCGGCTGGGCAAAATAAATCAAGTATGGAAACGGTCCGTTAGCTTATTAATTAGTAGGGAGGACCGCAGACAAAGTGGGTTGAATGCGCATGCGCAGTGCACGCTTTAATTGAGAGTATAAATTGTTTAGCGTCAATTTTTTATTTTATGTTCTCGAATGTGTGTGCCTTTATTTTTTTTTAAAGTTAACATCACTTAAAGTGTGTATTTTTGTCCATATCAATAAATGATATCGTTATCATAATAAATACATTATAATTAGATAGTAGTAGCTATAAATATATCATCATATCAACAATTTCGTTACCCACGCTATCTTATGAAATGACATATTGCAAAACTACTCGCAATCATATAGTAGTATCTTCTTAAAACTCTGTTAGCGTTTGTAACTTTGAGAAATTAGGCGGAACGACAGTGAGGCCGTGGGAAAGGCCTCTACGCAGACGCAGTTCTTTATAACGGTGCTACTGTTACTATACATATTTTTTGTTGTATTCTCATCTTATTTGCATGTACTAACTAAATTGTCAAGGTATATAGTACTAGTAGATATAATAAAATCATAAGTGATTATGAACAAAAATAATATGTAATTAATGTATGTTATACTTACAAATCTCCCCGAGTTCGAAGCAACATTAACATTAATGCAAAATATGTCAGTAAGCTTTTCCGCAAGGTTATTGAACGTAGCAGCGTCCACCGCATTTGGAGTTTTATTATTAAACCGCCGCGTGACGTGTATTGACGGCCGCGCGCCGATCGAGCTATTTATTGATGCGCGCGCGCACTGCCCCGCAGCTATCGATCGGCTCCCGACGCTTTTACTTATTAGTAACTAGAACTTAATATTTAGTTTCGGTCAGTTACCATTGACACTTCAAAGTAAATATCAATTTATTAAGACGTTTTTTTTATTATTTATTTTATTGTTTAAAACAGATTAATTTCTAATACGAATTTATAACTGTATAAAGATAAAATTAAAGTAAGCATTTTTAAGATGAATGTACTGCATTTAATTTGTGTAATGCATCGTGTTTCTTACCAGCGTGTATACACTAAGTATTCACATAATAATTAGGCGTGTGGAGTGCGGGTAGCTTAGGGCTGAGAGCTGAGACAAAGTGAGAGGGTGGGCCGCAGCAGCTGCGTGACTCGCGCAGATGGCTATAACCGCCCCGCCACCGACAGACACCGCACTCAATCCATACCGCCTTAACATCTTGCGCGACGATAGGAAGATAAGACGCTTTCAAACTGTTTTATGTCGATAATCTACTTAAGAATTGTTTACAAAATAAAAAAATTAATGATTATGAATTTTCGCATTAACAATTATAATTGTTGATTATAATTACTATAAATAATAGTTTAAAACAATAGTTAGAAAAATAATACCTATATTATCACAATTTTAAAGTTGGGCAATATTACTATCATTATGTTTTTAATTAAGGTATATATTATCGGTAGATATATTTCAAAAAATATATTAGTAAGTTAGCCGGAACGGGGTAGGTTTTATGGGCTATCCGGGTGCATCGGGTGTTTTGCAGGCGGTCCATGACGTCGGCGGGGCGACGCGCGTGACGTCACACGCACGTGGGCGTGTGCGAGCGAGAGCGCAGCGTCGGAGGGACGGCCCGCGGCAGAGGGCGCACGCGAATTGACAGATTTCCATGCGCTCGATACAATCTTGAATCGCATTATCGGCCTCGATCCAACCAGCCTACATTTTATTCTTCGCAATATTCACATCATTCGATATTATCTAAAGATTTTTGCTTGTTTATAAGTTTTTAAAAGATTATAGTAAAACCTTAACAAATTTAGAATAAGGTTGAAATGGTTAGGCATGCTCGAATTCTAAATATAAGGTAGTGTTTTTGGCGGCTTATATCTACAAGAAACATTTATTGCTTTTAAAAAAATCTTGTAGATATTTATAATGTCCTCCTGACCGATTTCGGCCACGGCGGCCAATTTCACTGAGATTAGCCAACTGCGCAGGAAATATTATAGTGCACAAGTGTACGCGCAGACACACAAGTACACTACTCTCTATTCCTTTTATTCTCCAAAGTCCGATGGGAAGATTCTTCGACAAGACCGATAAGAGTTACAGCGCAGGACCGACGGCTTTACGTGCTCTCCATCGCACGGGGGTGTAACACCGCCAATTTCACAACAACGGGCTACTAATGAGAATATCCAGAAAAACTCCGTAATTAAACTTGGCCCGACCAAGGGCTCGAACCACGAAACTATCTACGGCGGTACACGCTAGCCACTAGACCACCGAGGTAGGTGTAGATATTTATATAACTTTAATTAAGTTTACCAAATATATAAACAGTAACATGTGCAGCCGCTTAGCGCTAGAAACATTGTTAGCAAGCGCTAGCGGTATCACGGGCGGTGTAAACAAAGCGCGCGCATTTCACTGCGTCGTCGCCGCTCAGCCTCCCTCTGGAGCCGCCCACCCATCAACCTGTCACTTCACTGTTTACCACCACATCTTCCACCTTGTGAAAACGTCACTGATCAAAAGATACACTCACAACTCACAGCGAAACTTTTAAACACCTATAAACAAATATGGCCTAGTTCGTTCGAGCAGAACATACTTCTTTTAGTATAAACTATTTGAAAAGTAAACTTTTAGTGTAGTTGTGAGAGTTGGCTAATAATCGTTTCATATTAATTCTTACATAGTAAAATATACAATTACGTAAATACATACATAAATATGTTTTTATATTCATATAAATTTATATTTCTCTCTTGTTATCAAAACACCAAAAGCTTGAGACGGCAAACCGCTTAAGCGTGTCCGCACGTAACAGGAACGCCTCAACAGGTCCCCATGGCCGTAGGGTGAGGTTGGTGGTGAAGGAGGCGTACACCTATCTCTGCATCGTTTTATATCTAGCTATACGATATATATCTATCTTATATTGTTATTTAGCATTTGGCAAAATTTAGAAAATTCGTTCAAAAACAAAACCTGAAACCTCTGCTAAACATTGTGCGTATAATACACAAGTTCTTGCTTTATATGCAAGACACACACGCTACGTTGCCACTTATGATTCGGTTTCTGGAAGTCAACTCGCAAACTGAGGTGATGCTATTCGCGTTGATGTTATGATTAATTTGCGTAATGTTTTCCTTATTGTTTTATTACCGTGGATGATCGCTTCCAAGTAGCGTCAGATCACCTTGCTTATCGATCATAGCTGGAAATGGAACTGTTCAAAAAAGTGTTAAGCTTCGAGCCATAGTCCCATTTAATTGCAAAAGCCGGGCAACTTTTTTAAAATTGTGACAAAAAGTAGTTTGCTCACTATGTAACAACTTCTCGTGACATGTTCATGTTCTCACGATATTATTTTGTCTGGCAAGAACCGGATATATTGAACATTTTAAGCACGAGCCGCCTACTTATTTAGTTTTTATACGTTCGAATCAAGAAACAATGCGGAGGTGTGTTATTCATTACACTATCTTTTTAGCGTTGTAATATTCATATATATGTATATATTTTACAACATTATACGGAAAATAATTCTATTTAGTATAAAATAAACAATAAATATGAATATTCTTTATCAGCACATAAGCCGTGATACACCTACAGCAAAGATATTTTATTTATAAACCGTTTTAAAGACAATGATTATGATAAGCATCGTTGATTTGAAGCAAGCCTCGCGTACCGTGTCACGCGATAATGCTAATGCTGTCGCCGACTTCGATAAATCCTGACGCCCCACCAAGTGCGGAATCGTTAAACGCGATATTTATTGCCCACACGATTAGTCCAACACTTCACTATATATTTGCGGTAACTTGTTGCCGCTACGTGAATAGTGATTTCGTAAGTAGGAATATTTTAAAGCGGGAAACGCAAGGTGATTCACTTTATCGGTCCGCTCGCTTTAGATGTTTCAACTATCTTATCTTTAGTTCGAATGTTAGTAGCGCAGATTCCAAATAAACATTTCGAAGGCGAATACACTTTTAATAGAGGCATGAACGAATTGCATCGTTTCCGTAAATACGTTCCCGTTAAAGCGGCTTAGATGTTTTAAATATCGTAAAAATATACTCTTAAACTACAAAAGGCTGCGTTACAGCACTGACACCATTCATAATTGATTTGTTTATGCAAATAAAAAACTCTTTACGGCACTCCAGCCAACCTTCAAGCTTAATACAGATGCCCAATTAATATTTAATAGTCTGCAATGCAATGACTCCTCGAGAGTGATAATCGCTTGGCAATTGTCGGAGGCGACCGGCAGCGCGGCGGCGCGCGTCTGCCCGCTATCGATCCCGGCGTAAGGTGTCGTGCCCGTGCCACCCGCGCCGTTACACCGCCCGGTGAACACCGACCTTGAACCCTTCAACAGCCTAATAATTGCACACCGCTGCACATGCACTATGCACAATTCATACATCTATCTACATATTATGGCACATTCAAATTTATCAAACATATCCTCTATCAAATTTATCAACATAAACATCATCCGTCTTTCCATGTAGATAGATACTGGTGTATAGGTCAATCTGTCGCGTCGTATTTTCATTTTAATTAACTTAATGCACATTTAAAATAGTGTTTTCTCAGATTTACGCAAATATTTGGCATTTTATATAAAACTATTTTTTTTGGGATTATTTATTTATTTATTTATTTATTTATTTATTAGGCAAGCCAACGCAACATACAATGTGATATAACACTAAAAATATAAAACAAATTTAAAAAGTATTACACTGTACACCACACTTACAGGCTAGCTCAACATGTAATATAATAAGGCGTTCTCTACTTCCAACCCTAATTCCCACACCCAAACAAAAAACTAAATTAAAGATTAAAAAAAAACAGTACAAAATGAAAATAAAAACAAAATTACAGCTATAAACAATAAAAATCATTACTATAGTCTACACAACCATTATAATAAAAAATCAGTACCGTAAGTTAATTGAAAAATGTATTTAAATAAAAAATAAAAATTTTATTTCGCGGAAAGCCTTTTGAGACATCTAAAACCTTAGTCTCTCCCGTGACCATGATTGCTGTAAAGCATTCGAAACGTCGGGAACCAAATATCAAAATAAATCCGCGAAATAATCCGAAAAGATAGTTGCACATTTTAAATCTTTGGTTCATTTAGCTTATCCATTTCTGCGGTTATAACTGCATGAATAAATTCAAAATTGTTGTTTCGTAACTCAATTTATCTATAATACATATAATAAAATTGTAACTAAGCCGAATCTGTACATTAAATATTTTTTCGAAAATCTTATTGAAATAAACATTATTATCGATACAGAGGCTGAATCTATAGTTTTTAGAATTTTTGTCTGTCTGTCTTTCTGTCTGTTACCGCATCACAGAAAAACCCCTGGCGGGATTTTGGTGAAAATTGGTATGGTGATAGCTGGTTATCCGGGTCAACATATAAGGATACTTTTTACCGCGGGAAAATATCCATTTCTGAGAAAAAATACAAAAACTGTAATGTAAGATTATACTAAAGTCTGATTTTTAATTTGACGGAATTCTGACATTTCAGAAGTGTTGTAAGCTTTTGAAACATTGGCACTAAAAACGAAAAGCATTTTAGCAAAATAAAAAAATAAACCTTTCTTGAATTTAAGGTTTCAATTAGAAAAACTAAGACTTAAAAAAATATTGACAACTCGAAAATGGTAATTATTTTTTTATTATCATATTATTGAAGTTACAATAATTATTAGGGAAATTATTTTTCTATTACAGGAATCCCTGTCCAATAATATATAGGTGGCAAGCCTTTTCAAGAAAACCCTTTGTTTGTAAAATCTTTGCAATTGGAAAAAGAATTGGAAAGTCCCAAAAAGGTCCACAACGATCGTTCACGATTTTTTATTATTATTGCCTAAGCAAAAATGCATAAACCATATTATTAAACAAGAGATTAAAATGTGCCCTCTTAATGATCTGATGGATAGTGTGTGTGATTCTTTTATAATCCGAGTGGATGATGATGACGAAAATTATGATATAAGTAATAATAGTTACATGATATTCTGTTTTTTTTTTTCATTTTTTGTGCATTGAATGCACAAAACAAAGACTATTTACAATGTCATTCATATACTTTACTTTATCTTATTCTGTTTATATTAAAAAAAATACAAAGCAGAAAAGGTTTATGATATCTGAATTGTCAAAGAATGATAGCTGTCATATTTCCGTGGAATTAAAAATATGTAAAACCTAAAAATTTGGTTTTTGGTCATCTGAACGCGGGCGGAGTCGTTATGCTAGTCCAGTCTATATATTAAATTTTGTTTTAAAGTATAGAGCGTCTATACTTAAATAAAATAGTTTGACACTTGAGTCAGCGTATACTCAATATGTTACGTACATCATCGATTATGATTTATAAGTTAATAGTTAAGCGCTCATCGGCTGATAGTGAAATTCTTGGAGAGGCTTATATCGCGATGGCACCACGACCCCGGTCGTGACTCGCCTGGTATCGACGGTATCGAGGAGCGGTAAGCGGACCGTTCGTCGGTAACGACCTTGGAAGATACCACGAGCAAGCGTAGTGCCGACGCAATAATGATTGCAGTGCCCCCTATATATGAAATAACTGCGCTTCATACTAGCGGTATCTGCGTCGTTACTTAACGATATGCCGCTGTTACCATATTATTGAGCGATTTTGGAGATTTTTTTATGTTTTAGGGGTTTATTTTTAAAAGAATGAGTTCTTTATTTTATTTGAATTTCAATTTTATGGGCGGCTAATTTTGGTTCAACTTGTTCTAATAAACATTCGTTGCCGATATATTGGTGAATCATCTGACCAGAAAATATTATTGGTATTTTAACTAACAGTGTAGACGAATCATTAATTTTATTATTAGAGATTAATGTTTATTTCTTACTGACCTAAATATTCTGGTCATTTTGCATTGCCATTATTCGTTTGTATAACAAAAAATAAAAGATAAGATCGGACGAAACTTGTTAATGTAAGGAACAGTGAATAACCGTCGGAGATTTCTAATTAACTTATTTATTATGCTCATTTTGCGGATACTGCCTTGTTACTTGACGCCCTTGAATGCCTTTACGACATACTCTCGCTACACTGTTGCGCGTGAGATTGTAAACAGTCATATAATTCACGCCAAATCGCATTAACAATTACATATTTTATTATCACGATTGTTGTAGTTGTACTATGTATAGTACAAATGCGCTTTTCTAAGAAAATCATATAATAGATATTTTAGACGGTTTATATTTATAATTTTATACGTATTGTGTTGCTTTAGAGCCGGTTATTATTGTAAGAAATCTCTGTATTATTTATATGGCAAATACAATCGTCATATTCTATGTCAGTATGCGCTAGATACTGGAAAAACTAGTTCAGTCGCGGCGCGAGATGGCGCGCGCACCTGGAGCACGAATGTCAAGGCTGCACGCTTGGAACCGCTCCAGCACGACGCGTGCACGCGTAAAAAATATCCTAAACATATGTATGTCTTTATGTGTAATGTTATCACATAACATAAACATTAGCGATATTGATGTCCTCGTTGTCACACTAGATCTTTGTTAATACATTATTATCATATCGAATACCGTGATCTTTTACATTCAACATTTTGTTCAAATAAAGAGATGACTGCATAGTGTATGATACTTAAATTTGTGTACTATTGTCGTAAACGTAAAAGTGACAGAAGCCTTGTTTCACTTATCGCGTCCTATTACAACAATATAAGGTGGATAATTCAATGTCAATTAAAATGTTAGCGGCCGCTGTCGCTCGCATGTGTGTCGCGCGCGCGACAAACACAAGCACGTGCACCGCGAGCTGTGGAATGACGTCACAGGGGTCGCCCCCGCCCTGCCTCCTGGCAAGACAAGGACGGCGCGAGCCGCGGGGCGGCAACCGCGCGCAGGCCGTTTTGTTTTCACATGAAACGCTAGTGATAGGCCGAGTTTATCTTCCGATTGCGAATGCAACAACAGCTATTTCAGGCGTATCTTGACGCTGCACAATGATGTGCATCTCTTTATATCGCTTCCTTTGGGAAAATTTCAGTGTCATCTCAAATTTGCATGTGTAATTATCGAAATGACAATTATATTATGTAAACAATGAATTAATTCTAATTAGGATAACCGCAAGTCTGTTGGCGGCGAGAATAAATTCTTAGATGCTGGTTAGTTTACCATAAACAAACATTGTTGGGCTATGACAAAGTCAAGGCAATGTTATTAAAATATGCGCAAGCGCATATCAATGTTAATTGCATTTTTTATAATAAAAGCAATAGTTAATACTTATTTACATAATTTTATAACAAATAAAGATAGCGTAAACAATTATTTAAACATTTTCTTAAAACTATTTTTTTTATTTACAGAAGGAGATCAAGGTTCTTGGGAGAGCGGGCTTTCCTATGAGTGTCGCTCGCTGCTGTTCAAGGCGTTGCATAATTTAATCGAAAGGTACTACAAACATGTCTTTTTATTTATTTTTGTAAATCAATCAATGTGAGTAGGTACATGGAGGATGGAGGACTCTTAATTGCTGTGTGAAATAGCTGGTGTTATGGAAATGTACAAACATTATCATGATAAAGCATTAAATATAAGACAAAATTATACAATTAATATTCGTATCAAAATTATATATATATATATATATATATATATATATATATATATATATATATATATATATAATGTAGAACATAAGAAATATCAAATAATCCATACCGTGATCGGCACACTATTTTTGTTCATAATATGTTTAAATTTATTTTTATCTACTTATTGTAATTTTATTTAACTGCAATCGGCTTTTTTATTTGACTGCAATCTCGCTCGTAGAATTTGTATAAAGCATTGCAGTTGTTCGTATGCAATTTGCGGCTTGTAAGGCTAGAACAAAACCAGCTTGTGCCACCGGTTTGCGAAGCGTTCTCTTTCTGCTCACTACTCACCTTCATTATTGTGTAATCACTACATTTCAACGTATTAACCGTTTGTAATTGTGTTGATAAATCAACATTGTCCAGATTTAATTTTATTAAATACTTATTTGAATTTATTTAGATTGTAAACATTATTACTACATGAAAACGCGTTCGTTATTCGAGCTAATCTTAAGCTAATCCGCATGTCGAATAAATTGGTCTATGAATTAAAATAAAGCAACACTTTAAATTTATTAGTCGTTGATCTAATGATATCACAGCGCTAGATTAATTGAAATCGTGCATTTCGAACAATGTGTGTATTGCACCTGGTGCGCGGGCGCATCGGCCGACGTCATTGTTACGCGAAGGTCGTTGCATCGAGCGACCACCACTACCGATGCCCGGGCATTCTAAAAACATTTTTTACTAAATATCGATGCATTTTACTCAAAAGCTCACAAAATAAATACAAAAGAAAAAATTCCAAAAAATTTGCCTTATACGGTTTAGATTATGTTAAACTCTGTGGCACTCTTATTGATAGATTTCCTTTCGCTGTTCTTGTAATGGTCCTAGCTAACGAAATATGAAGTAGCGTGCGTTACGTAGGTAAATAAATATCCCGTAGACGCTCGGTCGCTACCACTTTATTTATCGGCCGTCAAGGTCATTACACCTATTTAGTTCATTTTCCACACAACCGTTGCACTTTATTACCCGCTAGTAAATAACCCGAGCACTGAGTGTAGACGATGATTAGAGTAGGCTCTCAGATGCAGCACCACCGTCAGGCATCAACCCGACGAATCTCTGATACGAACGAAATCCAGACGAGTCGTTGACCCCGTCGGCGGCACGTCAAAGAAACAATGCGTGCGCCGACGATCGCGACAATTTTACGATACGTGTTGTAATGAAGGGACAAACATTTCAACTTTTTTCACTAAACAATTTTATTTTTATTGACTATAAAATGTCGCTCGATCCCCTGTTGCCAGCGCCGCCGTGCGATGCGGTAGATAAAAAAAAACCTTAACATTTTTTTTTTCAACAGTATTGTTAGCGGATATTTATACGTCGTGTTGCCATTATAACAGGCTGTTAAAGAAAGATGTATTTTATAACGAGTTGTTAATTGAGCTTCATTATTAAATCCCTCTTTGATTGCCTTTTGTAAGGGAATAGGTGGCTGTATAATTTGATTATCATGTTTAGTGTTTTATGGCTAATCTCGAGCCGCGAGATTAAGCTTTTTATATGAATAAAAGTTTATACGACCATTTTAATGATGTAAGTTTAATAAAGTGACTTGTACCATATATTATCAACATTTTGCATTTAATTTTTGTTATTTTATACTAATTTTATATACAACATGAAACTTAATATGCCTCAATCGACGCAGAGATGGATCGAGTTTTTTTTTATGTATATTTATAAAACTACTTTATATGGAAGAACAATTTTCAAGTGACTTAATAATATATCATTAAACTAGTTTAGCGTAAAGACGTTTAATATAAGTTCACAGCATACCGCATTCTAATTACACGACAAGTCACAACTACACAAAGAAATTCGCCACGCTGTACATAGGTGTGTGCAATGACAGCTCATGCACTTGTGTTATACTACTTGGAAATAAAGCACTCATTGTCTATAATATTATCATATATATATACATATGTACAAACTGTTTTGTTTTTGTTTTAACTAACATTGCCCGCGGGTCTACCCGCGTTCAGGTGACCAAAAACCAAATTCTTAGGTTTTACATATTAGTATACTCTTACATTGCAGTTTTTGTATTTTTTCTCAGAAATGAGACATTTTACCGCGGTAAAAAGTATCCTATATGTTGACCCGGATAACCAGCTATCACCAAATTTCATCAAAATCCCGTCAGTGGTTTTTCTGTGATGCGGTAACAGACAGACAGACAGATAAAAATTCTAAAAACTAACTAACTAAAACTGTAGATTCGGCTTCTGTATCGATAATAATATTTCAATAAGATTTTCCATAAAATATCTAATTTAAAGTTTCAACTTAGAATTTAAATTTTTATTATATGTATAGACTAGTTCTAATATACGGCGTTGCATGTGCTTATATAAAATATATAATTTTATATTATATTATTTTTCTCTTCAGATGCCTGTTATCTCGAGATTTCGTAAGACTCGGCAAGTGGTTTGTTCAACCCTACGATGGCGACGAAGAGGATGTTGGCAAAAGGTATTATCTTATCATGTTAATGACAATAAAATATATTTTTTTTATAGTGGAAGTATATATTTGAAACGGTCTTTTTCATTTGGCCGATTCAAATTAAAGCTCTTGTGGTAAAACACAACGGTTCACTTCCAAGAGTATTATGAAGATCTCTGTGTTGCACTCGTTAAGACATCAGAGTGAGACTTCGTTCCCCTTCGAACATTTAAATACTAATTTAGTACTAAATATTCTTGAGTCCTCATTTACAAATATAGGTAGGTGTACATATATTTCGTAAATTATTTTTATTTAGCATCGAGTTTAAGAATTAAAATGTTATTTGGCTTACGTGTGGCGTCGTTACTCGCTAGTAATGATGTTCAGAAATACGTAATGGATGCATAATTATATTAAATTATTCGTTGACAACATAATCGAGCTCACCCTTATTCAATATTACCTACGCCTTTGTTTGCATATAGAGTGTAATGTGTAGTTTAAACTACATACATTATTATGTGGTCTCAAGCTTCTAAATACATTGATTTTTTTGTGTGTTGATGAATGTTTGTTTGTTTCATTTCTAAATCAAAGCCTTGTATATCTTTAAACGTAAAAGACAGCACCTGAATTTTTTTAATGGTATTTCGGTTACCTTAAAAGATTTTTTTTTAACGAGATTCCCATAAAATTTAAAAATCTCTCATATATGCTAATACTGATATTGATTGATGAAACCGTTGTAATATTATAAAATATTGGAATACTATTTGAGTTCGATTTTAAATATTTCTATAAAAATACAAATGACAGTGTTTTATTATTATAAAAGATATCTAACACTTGTTCACTGCATATATTTTAAAATGTTTATACAAGACAATATAATAATACGAGTGATGTATCTGTTCCAGTCCGTGGCACCTGTCGTTCTCGTTCGCGTTCTTCCTGCACGGCGAGAGCACGGTGTGCGCGTCGGTGGACGTGCGCCAGCACCCGCCCGTGCGCACGCTCACCGCCAAGCGCCTGGCCCGCCTGCGCGCGCCGCCCGACCGCCGCGGCGACAACAAGGGTAATCTTATATATGAGCTATTTTGTATTTTTAAATTCGTCCATACTTCCATACTAATGTTATAAATGTGAAAGTGTGTTTGTTTGTTCTTCTTTCACATCGAAACAGAGTCACGGATTGCCTTGTTTTTTTGTATGGGCATAGTTGGAGGGCTCGAAAGTGATATAGGCTACTTTTTACCGCGGGAGATTATCTCATTCCCACTGGAAAACACGTTAAAATACAATCCAAAAAATTATTTATGATTAGAATTACTTGAAACTTGGAATTAATGCTCTTCAATAAAATTAAATAAATACGTGAAAAAAATAAGTAATTTCGAAATACACCCTAGGGGGTAAAATAGGGGATGAAAGTTTGTATGAAACCGGTATTCTTAGAGTGGTGTGTAAAATCAAAAATGATGTTCTAGATAATTCTTTAACGTTTGTTACATTTTTCAGTTTCTGCTAATTTAAGCTGGTTGTTGTATGTATTCATAGTAGTTACTTGATAAATTAATAGTTTAGTAGCTCTAAAAACTTTAATTAGAAATTGATTGTCATAAATTTCTTAGAAAAATAAACTGTTTTAATTATTCAACATAATGTGCAGTTATGACATTTATATGACTATGGGAAATCAGATACAAATTGCGATTAAATTTAAAATGCGATTGATTTTCATAATTTTTAACGCAAACCTTTTTGCGTTAAAAATTATAACTATTCTTTTATATTTACTAGCATTGCCCGCGGCTTGTTAGCCTAAGGTACTCCTTATAACATCGGCTATCTGCCAGTGAAAGTCCCGTCAAAATAGGTCCAGCCGTTTCGGAGATTAGCAGGAACAAACAGACAGACAAAAATTATGTTGTTTTCTATTATAAATACCGTATATAATTTCATATGCGTTTAGTAAAAAGCTGTTAGTTTTGATATTACAAACAGGCACTTCACTTTTTTTTCTGTATATATTAAATTATCTGGTAAAATTTATTATTAAGAACGTAAACACACCAATCGGTAACGAGTTTCATTTCCACATACGAAGGTCGACATGAATGGGGCACTCCTTAAATGTCGAAAAAGCATTTTAAAGTGTCGCCTTATGTAATTTGTATTACTTAATATTATCTTAACATGCAATGGTCCAGTTAGAGCTCTAAATGAATTCTTTTTAAAAGTTATTTCTTATATAAGACTAGCATTGCCCGCGGCTCCGCCCGCATTCAGATGATCATAGACGAAATTCTTAGGTTTTACATATTAGTATACTCTTACATTGCAGTTTTTGTATTTTTTCTCAGAAATGAGATATTTTCCCGCTGTAAAAAGTGTCCTATATATTGACCCGGATAACCAGCTATCACCATACCAAATTTCATCAAAATCCCTTCAGTGGTTTTTCCGTAATGCGGTAACAGACAGACAGAAATTCTAAAAACTATAGATTCGGCCTCTGTATCGATAATAATCTTTATTTCAATAAGATTTTCCAAAAAATATTTAATGTACAGATTTGGCTTAGTTAGAATTTTATTATATGTATAGATCTCTAGTCGCGAGGTTTTCATTATTAATAAAATTCTAACTGAGTTGAATCTATACATTAAATATTTTATCTGTAGTTTTCAGGTTCTGTAGTTTTCAGGTTTTTTGTTTGTCTATCTGGGAACGCATCACGAGAAATCCACTGCACAGATTTTGATAAAATTTGCTATGACGATAGCTGGTTATCTGGGTCAACATATAGGATACTTTTTACCGCTGGAAAATATCTCATCTCTGAGAAATCTATACTAAACGATACACGTACCAAGAGATGAATTCGAGTCAATAATATACTTCTTTGATGATACATCAACTCAAATGGATGGAGTCAATATGGTGTTTTATTGTTGTGATTCATATAAAGTCGTTATCAAGCTATGAGTGTTTCATGTTAGACATTATTAATTTATCCTGTAATATATGAATAAGGATTGTTACATACGATTACACAATACAATGTCTAAGTAATGCTGACTAAGTAATACTCTAGTGTGGGGAAATTCAATATAAATATAAATAAACATATTTTTTTTTGCTATATTATTTTAAGAGTAGTACTATTATTTATTGATATTATTTTAAATTTATGTAAAAAAATTGAAGCTATCAAAAGTAATCTGTTATTATTTTTATTATTCACTTTCTTGTCCTTATAGTATAAATAAGAATGATTTTTAGTTAAGTCTCAAAATTTAAAATATGTACTATAAAATGCTAGCTAGTTCTCATTCCAGTAAGTAACAAACACAGAGACATACAAACTTATTAATATATAGTGTTTAACATGTATCGGATGTATGTTGCCCGCAGTGATCCTGGCGCCGTTCGGGCTGGAGGGGCGCGTGACGGGGCGCGAGTGGCGCGACGGCGACGCCGCCACCGCGCGCCTGCTCGACGCCTGGCGCCTGCTCTACCCGCTCGAGCAGGGCTGCGGCGCCGTCGAGGTACATACACACATACCGCCTCCTATATACGCTACACGGCTACGTTTTATAATATATAGTTTTGTTACAATTGGTACAAGCAGCACTCTAATAAATCTAAATAAACATTAATAATTTGGAGTTGAGGACATTGTTTAGATGTTAAATCCTAATATTGTATAAGTAAATATTATTACTGTTATGTTATAAAAAAATAGTAACTAGTTGATAAAATAATATGGAAGTAAAAGTTTGAAGCAGTCACATTCAATTGACTGGTTCAAATTAGGCACTTGTGGTGGTGTTGGTGGCCAAGAGAGCAAGGTGAACTTCCTAGAGTATTATGAAGATCTCTGTGTTGCACTCGTAAAGCATCATCAGAGTGAGACTTCGTTCTCCTTCAAACATTTGCACTCCTTATATCATATTATATATCATGAATTGGGTAGTTGACACAATTGACCAATAATTTCGAGAAATAGTAAAAAATTATATTTTATTTTTCAACTTTGGAAACCCGATTAATGTTCTAAAATAAATGTAAAATTAGATTTTTAGTTACTTTGAGATTTATAAATACATATTTAGTTAGTTAGCAAATGAGTGATGTCACAGATTGCCATTGCAGTAAATCTCGTTTTTGACAGTTCATAAAATGTAATTCAATTGATTGATAGAGTCAATTACCCAATTGATTATCTTTATGGTTTAATTTATTATACTTGAATGTATTATAGTGTTGTTGTTATTGCACTTGTTCGTTCCTATCGAATCGATCTTTGTGTAAAAATCAAAGGGGCGGCAAGTGCTTATGATGCTTTTATTTATTTGAAATTTAGTAGAGACTTGAAGTTTGTGGTATATGGCAAGTTTCGGGCCTGGCATTATATGAATGTGTGTGTGTGCGTGCGCAGGTGGAGTGCGGCGGCGTGCGCATGCGCTACCCGGTGCCGTACGTGCTGGTGACGGAGATGGAGGCGCCGCGCGCCGCGCCGCCGCCCGCCGCGCGCCTCGCCGCGCGCGCGCTGTCCGCGCTCGCCACGCCCGCGCCGCACCAGGTACTCCTACTCGCTAAAACCCACAGCGGAACTCGACGCCGCAGTGCAATGACACGTTGCAGACACATTACGACACTAGTACACACTGGACTAACTAAAAAAACTATAAAATGTATTATAATAATTCGCTTGAGTGGTGCTTCGTCGAAAGGTAATTCTTGTCCTGACTCTTCAAAACGTGCAATATTTTTTTAAATATCTACACTATATTTGCTTTCAATAAAATGTCTTCATGTAAATCAAGGACAGTACTTTAGTACTATTTGTTTTATTATATGAAATTTATTTTCTATATCATGTGTTCATGAATCTTTATAATATTAGTATAGATAAAAATCACACAATCTTATTTATAGATCATCATCATTTATCGTCCATTTTTTTATTTATATATGGAAGTGGGAAACAAAACTTTTTTTTATACATAGAAAGTTTTGAGTTATCTTCCAATATTAAAAGAAAATTAGTGAAATGTAATTTGTTTAAGATTTTTACATAGAAACATTTCGTAATTATAATAAATAATTTTCTAACAAACTTCTATTTTATTCTAAAGAGAATTATGAATAATGAAAATAGTAATAATTTATTTATAATATAACAATCTTTCTAGACGGCTGAGGTGTGCTACGCGGAGTGCTCGGGCGACGTGCACGACGACTTCGCGGACCCCACGCGGAAGACGCCCTGCGTCTGCGCCAAGTGAGTACCGCCGCCGGCCGGGCCTTTGCTCCCTATACCCTCGCTTGTGAGAGAGGAATGTGCATTGTGCAGACCCAACTATAGAAACAATCTGTCTCATATACATGATTCATTTTTAATTAAAAATATAATGTAATTCTTAGTAATTTATAGAACAAACTTAAAATTTCGTTATCTATTGTTTCCTCTCAAAACCATGTATCCATCACAGCATATATTAGATGAAGTTATGCCAGACGCGACTAGAATAGACAAGTATTAAAGAACTCGTTTGCATTTTAATGTTTTTTACATAATATCCTCATTACAAACAATTGGCTGTGTCACATGAGACGATAATTGCCGCTTTACTCGACCACTGAGCGTTGGAGCATATAGCATATTTCTCACTTACAATATATTATATTATGTATGCAGTAGTTAATCGCAATAGACGTAGATGTTCGAACGTTTTATGCCTTTATTATTATTATATTCTATGTAGTGTTTACATGAAAATGCAAAGTTTTACTTAACTCTGTCGATAACATTCTAATATATACTTTATTGTGTTGAGATAAAGCTTAAAATGTTGTCGACGATTTGTTTCTTAGACATTGAGCATTCGGGTGTAGATTTGTAGATAGGTAGATGTTATGTATGTGAATGTTTTATCTATTATATAGAATGAGTTTAGTTTTCTAGTAATTTATTATTGAATTTTAGTACTTTAAGGGTATAAGCTTTGCAAACAAACGGACATTTTATAAGACATGTTCGTTGTGTCACTTATAAATAGCATGGCTGAGATGTTGATGTACTCGTTTTTATTAACAAAAACTTTTATTAACTTTCACAACCATATTAAAAAACTGAATAAGCGTTTGTGGAAACGTTTCAGTGCGGGTTCGATGCCCGCTTCCCCATTATTTTTGAGTTCTTCTCTATAACAGTTTGTTTCCATTTTTCCAAATTACTGTTTGTTGTGTGTTAACATCTCAGTCAACGTGTCCAACGCGTACAGGCTTCTGTCACACTCGATGCGTCCGTAACTTATTACGTTATATATTGCTTACGTAGAGGTTGGGTTGTACGCAGTTTCTTGTTTATGTACTGCTGATACTTATTATATAATGAACGTAATTTTTGCTTTGGTTATTTATATTTATATAATTTAAAAGTATTTGCATGGTTATTTATCTATGAGTGCTAATTTACTGTTTAATATAAATATATGAATGAAGTAACAAATTTTGTTAAACAATTTGTATGAGAATGATCATATAAATTATAAGTTTTTTTTTTACTGTAAGTTTAGCATGGTAACTGGAATGTTCAACAAACAAATATTTGAACATTCAATACGTTATCGCTGAAATCAAAGCAGAAAATACGTTAGCGCATATCGAACGCTAAATGAGCAGCGAACGAAAGTTGGCAAATGGCGCGGTGTAGCTAGGCGCGTAGAGGTAGGCGCGAGTGTGACAGAGCGCGCGCGGCGCGAGCAGTCGGCGCGGGCGCACCCTAGCCTTGTGTTGTGCAGGTGGCGGCGCCGCCGCGCGCCGCGCCCGCGCCCGCCGCCCTTCCACCGCCGCGCGCCCGCCGCGCGCCGCCGCGACCACCACCACCGCCACGCGTGAGTACACCGCCACCACCACACGACCACCCGACCACCGTCGATCGAACATGTACTAGATACACAATTAGTGACAAAAAATGACCCATTTGAACATTTGAGCGCGCTTTTAATTTTTTTGTGAAAACGACTAAGCATTGCGTTTAAAGTTCATATTAAATTGTTGTATATTTATCTCAACTAGAATAATTACCTAAACTCAATTGGTATTTTGGACAGTTTTAAGAGAACTTTTGCATGGGATTGTGTATCTAGTTCGTTTTTGATCGATGACCACCACCGACCGGCGACCACGTGCACAATGAAGGTTTCGATTGAAACGATCGACGTCGATGATGGAATATGTTGACTATGTAATATGTTTGTTGGAATGATAAAATAAACATGTCGGATAATATCATCCAGACGCTTCCGGTTTTGGTGAGTACGATATTTTTTTTATATTAACCTACGACCAAGACAAATGTCCTAAGGAATTGGCACAGGGGAAATGCCGTTGTATTCATCGACTAGTAAGGTTAGTGGTCGCAGAAATGTTAAATCATTGTTTTATTAATACTTTTAAGTTCTGTCTCTATCATCAAATGCCCAACTAACATGTTCCACAGCGAACACAAATAATGCAATGCTGTTCTCTGCATGTCTGCCTTGATAATATGTACCGCCTCGTAGACTTATACCGCATGCGCAATTTGTATATGAAATATTGCATGTTTTGTGTCTTTGTGATAATTCATTAATAATACATTAGTTATATATTTTATTATAATTTATTTTGTAGGTATTAACCTCTGACTGTACATTTTGATCAAGATAAAAATTTCTTAATGTCCTTAAGGACATTTCATACATTCTGACGTTGTTATAAAAAGGTTACATTCAAAGCGTAAATTAAATTAATTAGTAAGTATAATGTTGAATATAATTTTTTAAAGAATTGTCCTTCACATTTAAAATATTTAAAGTGATCACTGCTTGTTACTTTACGATTTGTAAATAACTCTACGACTCTAGTACGTACATATGTACATATGTATGGCGTAAATAATAAAAGCGTGTTAAAAATGCTTTATTACCATAAAATAGCAGATAATCATTTATGAATTTTGTATAATAGTTTTTGTTTCTTTTTGTACTTTTAAGCCTTAAATTATCTATTAAAACCCGCCGTGAATAGTTTTTTTTTATAATAAAATATATTTATATATTATGTCAGCTTTAAAGTTATAAGTAGTGATGACACATTATACAGCGAAGGTCCATTACGTCATACATAATAACATCTACCTCATCTAAATACTGACTCGCTCGATTCATCTCATGATACGAAAGCTGATATCATTCATTGATGGGAGGGAGTGTTTTGTTATTGGGCATTTTTGAGGTTTAAAGTCGATTGTTTAATGGATCGAATGAAGTTTTTTTTTTAATTTTATGATTTTATTTCTTGTAATCTATTGGGGTTATGTTTATAATGTTATTCAATTATGTTCAAATTTCATAAGATTCTATTATACCCATTGATTATAACCTCACAGGATGACCATACAACACGATGATAATATCACAGTCTACTAATCCATACAGACGTCTAACAAAGGCGTATACACAAGGTGATCGTTTGGGGCGTCAGTGGTTCGACTTTCATACTTTTATATGACAGTTGGGTAACGGCTGTAGGGTTGATAACTATAACTTACTTATACCCGATTACTGTAACGTCTAGCTGGTAATACAGTGCTTTGATTTCGAAGTCGTTCTTCATTAAAATTGGCGTTTTTGACAACCTTTGCATTTGACAATTATTCCTTCGACTTTCCGTTAAAATCGATGGGCAATCGCCAACTGTATGGATTTTTATACTGTGATAATACACCATACGTATATATGAACTCGGTAAATATAACGAGTGATTGTTTGTGGCAGGGCGAGCGGTTGCGGCGCGGGGTGCGCGGGCGGCGGCGGCGCGTGCTCGCCCGGCAGCTGCGGCGCCGCGTCGCCGGCGGGCGCGCCCTCGCCGCACCACGCGCACACTGCGCTCTCGACGCTCACCAATTTGGCAGCTCATCAGGTATTTATTACTAACACCAACAAGATATACGTTAACTAAAGCACAGAATTAAGAGCATGTCTACAAGGAGACTAAAGTCTGTTATCTTAATTATAATAGGTGTTACACGCATTGCAAAGAAACACGTATGCATATCATAGATAATAATAGATACATGCAATGAAAAATTATTACACCAGACAAAACAACCAATTACTAAAAAATAAATATATTTGAGTTAAAAAATAATTCATTAAAATATTAAGATTACAATAAAAATTATAAAAATTAAAAATATATTTATTTGTATTAATAGGTATTGGGGATGTTTTTGTTGTGTATCAACTATCATATCATTGTAATGCATCTAGGAGAGATTAATGTAAATCAGAATTGGCAGTATTAAAAATTAAAGTTAATTATGTATATATGATGATGATTGTAAAAGTAACTTGTGTCAAGGAATTCAATTTTTTATTTTAATTCAAAGATAATTATTGATTAATTATTTTAATATTTACGTTAAAATAAATACATAAGTTCAACGGTTCATTTTTATACATGTTTTATTTTGTATTTATTTATATATTTTTACGGCGTGTCAACTCGCAGGTGAGCGGCGTGCCCACGACGCTGCACACGCCGGCGCCCACGCCCGACCCGCTGGCGCCGCCCACGCCCGCGCCGCCCTCCGCGCCGCCGCACAAGCCCTATGCGCAGGTACGACACGTTCATACAGCTTTTGTTCTATTTCATATTCAATTTAAATCTTTTTCTCCTATAAAAGCGATAACTTCTTATTAATGCGAAAGTGCGAAGGAAGGTATTAATCTAATATTATGAAGGTGAAATCTTGTGAGTGTGCATGGGTGTAGGTTTACTCTTTCATGCATAAACTATTGAACGAATTTTATGAAAGTATAGCAAAATTTATTAAGACTGAGTAATCTATACAGATAAATAAAATTGAAGTGCCTGTTTGCAATGTCAAAATAACACCTTCTTACTAAATACTTAGGAAAGTATATACGGAATTTAAAAGAAAAAAGCAATTTTTAAAGTTTTTGTCTGTTTGTTCCGGCTAATCTTCGAAACAGCTGGACTGATTTTGACGGGACTTTTAAGGGCAGATAGCTAATGTTATAAGGAGTAAGATAGGATACTTTTATTTTAGAAGAAGAATTAGGGTTAGTTATTAATAAAAAAATCCTAACGTGTGTTCCGTGTGCCAGGGCGAGTCCCCGGGCGGCGGCGCGGCGCCGGGCGCGGGCTCGCCGGGCGCCGAGCTGCTGCGGCGCCCCGCGCTGCCCGCCGCCGAGAAGCGCCTCGACCCGCTCGAGGACGAGCACGAGCTGCACATGCTCTACGACTACACCACCGTATACGCTTGGTGAGCTCGCACTACACCTGTACATACACACATCGTACATCACCAATCATATTACCAAAAAAACCCTTGTTTAATATCCATTTTGCATAACTACGTCCAAGTGTAATGCATGATACTTATCAAATGATACCAAACTGTAATATTAACTAGTAAACATTATAACAGTCCCTATCTACCATCAGGTTCAATAATAAAATCAGCTCAAGGTATCAAATTGCTATATTACTATCGAGATATTAAATATATTCAAATTAAATATAATTTCTTACTATACATTCAAATTAATTACGTCAGTTTGGATGTAGATTAAAATTTGATTACATATGTAATTACAATTACAAATGTAATTAATAATAAAATCGTTTTAACACCAATCTCCCTTAAGTTATAAAATATACATAACATATTCCTCTATACTAAAAACTATAAAATAAAAATTTCAATTGCATACAAATTGTATATTCATAAATACAGTAAAGTAATATGAAACTGGTTTCGTATATGATCTAAGATATTGTAACTGATAGGATATATATTGAGATATGCATATCATGGATCTTATTACATGTTTCAACTCGGTACAGGTATTTCTCTATAAATGTTTGTAGTGTTGATAATGATAATATCATTTAACGTTCACACGGTAGTTGTTTTCAAAACAACGTTAGTCGCATTCTATTTAGTTTAAGGTTTTTGGAGATTTTAATCTGTACTTACAGTATATAATAAAAGATTGGATTGGATGGTATCCATAGACTAAATAGTGATTACTTAAAACATGTTAGTACCGCGACTTAGCGGCATAATACCTATTCTCCGCCAATGAATATATTGAAATGTAAAAGACGAATTATCACGTTGTTTTGCTATTGATACATTGTCCCATAAAAAATTCTAACACTTTTTTGGAGAAATATATTAAACATACTAATAAACCTAAATAGTTTAATTTGCAAAAAAAAAAGAAAGTAATCGGGATTATAAGTTATCCTATATTTTAAGTTAGAACAAATCACACATATAAAAAAACCTTAAGATCAGATAAATACTTTCGGAATTCATCCCGAACAAACATTGTGACACGGGAATTTTATATATTCAGAATAATAAAATTTCATCGAAATCAACAAATCACTTTACTTGTCGAAAGTTCTCTTAAATTTTTACAAACTAATTTTAGTGCCTGTAAATAATAATAGAATTTACCCCCCTGCTTCATGTGGCAATAAGGTATTGTAACTTTGTTTCATTATTTCAGGACACTTGAATTATTTTATAAAAAATATATTTATGATTTCCAATTATGTATGTATAATATTGTATATTTTATTTTATAGTTTTAAAGAAAATGTTATAAAAAATTCCACGCAAAGATGATTTATACAATAATAATCAATAATAATTGATAATTTGTATGTATCGGAATTTTTTTTCGCATTTTCTATTCATTCATGTCCATGTTGTCATCGTAACTAGCGAGCAAGTACGGTCACATGGAATCTAAGTATATTCAATGTGAATCATCAACTCGCCAGAGTAGATACCAATAAGCGCATCAACGTCGTTCAAGCTTTGATCGTTTGTGTTTAATAGTGGTTACATCTTATGTTTTTTTTTTCTTTCTTTCCCATTGTTACTGAACATACTCATATTACGTGACCTGTTCATGGGTCTTGGCATAAAAATATGTAAAACAATTGGTCCCATAGTATGGGTATGTTCCTTTATCATACTTAAATCTGTAATTAAATCAATGTGAATATTTATTTATTCTCCTTCTAATATTTTATTTCTGAGACTATCGGTTTAGAGAGTTAGATTAATAATAAATTATAAAGAATTATTACAGTGCCATATTGCACCACACACACAACAATATATGAATTGTTGTGCGGTAAAAATTTGTTTGTGTATTTGAATATTATATATTTGAATAGCATGTATATGTTCCAAGCGGTAAATTATAATAGGAGAAAATAAAAACGTATATTGTTTAACAATATGATTATACAAACCGCAGGCTCGAGCACCCCGTGAAGCGGTTCAAGAGCTCGGAGGGCGCGTTCCGCGAGGAGCTGGCGCTGGGCAGCGCGGCCGCGCCCGACCTGTACGCCGGCCACGACCACACGCGCCTGCCCGCCACGCCCACGCGCGACCTGCACCCCTACATCAAGCACGAGAAGCAGGATCAGGTTGGTCTTGTGTGCTATTTATATATATTTATAGTATTACTAGCTATAATAACCCAATAATACTAAGACACTACACAGACAAGTTCTCTAAATTATTCCCGTTTTCATTGTAAAATGAAGTAATTAGAAAATTACTTTTCACCCCTTTAGGTGTATTATAATAAATTTAAATTTATATATTCACTAGCTTAGTGATATATTTTTTGCTAATGTGAGATCATCATCTGACTCACTTGTTTCAATGTATCAAATATAAGTAGCAGGGTATTTTCTGTGTGTTCGGTGTTCCGAATGGTCCGAGTAAAAGATTCAAAGTATTTATATTATTTTTAAAGGAGGATGTGAAAGAGTACAAGAACCTGTTCACGTCAGATGGTTTGTGTCCGACGTTGAAAGATTTGGATCAGATATTCGATAACTCGGACGACGCCGCCAGCGGCGATGAGACGGTAAGACTTGTGAGTGTACCCTTCTTATTATCTTTCTTACTATAGTTTGCATGACTACTTACACATGAAATAATTAAAAATGATATCTAAATTGTTTGTGATATTGATAAAACTTTTCCTTTATTTTGTTAAAAAATCAGTGTAAGGTACTACAAAATGATGCTAAAACACCAATCAACAAGCGGTAGCGGTTGATGTCGCTACAACTACAGGAAATAGACAAAAGTAAACGATAAGCTAAGAATGATTCTAACAATGCTATTTGTTCTTCATCTTATTTCTTAAAGTACACATATGTATATGTATAGTTTAAAGTAGATTGTCGTAGTTGTTCGTATATGTGATATCGAGTAGTAGTACTGACGTTTGTACCGTGTTACTGATGCAGTTACAAGTACAAACGCCGCCTGACTCGAACAAGTCGACGGAGGAGACGCGGTGCGTGGGCGGGCGCTGCGTGCGCGCGGAGGAGCTCAGCAAGATGTTCCCGACGCCGCCCAGCATGGAGGCGCACGCGCAGCCCTCGCCCGGCTTCTCGCCGCCCGACGACGCGCACCACCACGCGCACCTGCACGCGCACGCGCACCGCGCGCACGGCTCGCCGCCGCCCGACCCCATCGAGGTATTCCTCCGATCTACATACATTTATATTACCTAGTTTGTCGTAAAATCGTTGTAGCGGTTACAGCGTGAAATATAGTTTGATTATTTTTATATAGTGTGTATTCATAATAATAGTTCGAAAAAGGTTTAAAACCTTAAAATGTATAAGGTCGCTCAAAAAATATAAAATTCAGGAAAAATAATGTACAAGATTTTTTATAAGATTTTTTGCGTGAATTAATAGATAAAATAAATATTGAAATTTGAACAAGACAACGTCTGTTAGGTCAGCTAGTATATAAAATGAACAATGTTGTATGCAGGACTGGTCGTATGTGTTCAAACCGCCCACGATATGCAAGTACGTGGGCTCGTCGAAGTACGCGCCGCTGAGCGCGCTGCCCAGCCAGCTGCTGCCGCCCGTGTCGCTGCCCGCGCACGCCGTGTACCGCCCGCGCTGGCAGCAGGCGCGCGGCAAGCCCGACGCCGAGGAGCTCGCGCAGCCGCACCGGACCGACAGCGCCAACACCAACGGTACGTACCGGCACCGTTTGCCGTATCCCTGTTGTTTTACTGCTTTTATTGTACTATTATATGAAAGCTGGTGTTTATTTTAGTGCAGATACATTTACGTCCAGATTTAATAATAATACCGTTGTTGTAAAATTTCTATTCTTCATATAGTAAAATCTAAGCAATTAATCTAATCGTTATGTTATTTATTAGAAGTCATATATTGCATTTACACTCAGCACCAGAGCCAGCACTCATTTCGTAATTAAAATTTTACTTATGTATATTTTAATTTTCTTTTGATTTCATAATTATCATATTTATTTATCTTTTTCAGAACGAACGGAAAGAGCCACCGCGACGAGCACGACTAGCACGACGGGCGTGAAGCGTTCGATATCGAGCACGGAGCGCGCGGCGGAATCGCGGTCGCCGCGGCGGGCGGGCGGCGCGCCCCCGGGGGCGGCGGGCGCGTGCACGGCGCCGCCCTCGCCACGCGCGCCCGCCCCCGCCTGCCCGCTGCTGCTCAACGTGCTGCTGGCCGACACCGTGCTCAACGTGTTCAGGGATCACAACTTTGATAGCTGCACGCTGTGTGTGTGCAACGCGGGAGCGAGGGTCAGTTTGTGTTTTATGAATATATTTCATTTTAAATATATTTTTATTAAAATTGGATTATTCTAAACAATATGCGAGATTTATGGATCTTCGCGAGTATCTAGAGAATGTCTCGACTACAATTATATTATTTACATTTCTTTTGTTTTTCCATTATGATTTACTAAATGAAGAATTGTGAAATTAATTATAAAATTATTAAATATTAATGTGTACAGATGGTGGGTAACATCCGCGGCGCGGACGCGGCCACGTACCTGCCGGGCGGCGACTGGGGCGGCTCGGCCGACGACGAGCCCTCGCACTGCTCCTGCGGCTTCAGCGCCATCGTCAACCGACGCCTGGCGCATCGCGCTGGCTTGTTCTACGAGGTAATATACTGTTTGATTGGCTTTAGTGGCATATGTTTTTTTTTCTATAAATCTATTATTCATTGATTCTCTTTTTAACAGGCTTCAGTTTGTTATAAAGTATTATAAATATTAAATTGTAATGAATGCTGATAATAAGCACTACTCGTAGGTATAGGAGTAGTTGGTGCTTTTATTTTAATCATACCAAAACAAATATCTGCATCAAAATGTAAACATTAAACAATATAAAACATTGAAAAGAATGAAAATTTTATCAATACAACATTTTTACACACTATGACTATCAAGGTTAAAAACATTGCAGATAAATTTGTTTCAAAATAAAAGATAACAATGAATATTTCATTGATTGTGATGAGATTATATTTTTTTATCTGACTACTAAATTATGTTGTAATTATTTTTTTTAATCTTGTGTGACACAAATTTATCACTTTAAAAATATTATAAATACTCATATAATATATTGATATCAATATGCATGTCTTTCCGTAGGATGAAATGGAAATAACGGGTATAGCGGAGGAGCCCGGGGGGCGGGGCGCGGGCGGCGCGGGGGGCGCGGGCAGCGCGCTGGGCGACGTGGCGGGCGTGGTGGTGGCGCAGTGCGCGGCGCCCGCCGGCGGCGCCGCCTCCGCGCTGGCCCGCGCTGCGCGCCGGGCGGCCGGCAGCGACGTGCCCGACCATCTGAGGCTTAATTTGTTAGAGTTAGTGTAGTTTTTGATGTTTTTTCAGAGAATAATACTATTTGGGTTAAGCTTAAGTTTATATTAATATTATATTATAAATAATTTTCTAGTTCACTAGATAGCACATTTTGGACATGATGTGATCGCCTAATTTTGTTATTTTTTTATAAAAAATACATTACCCTGCTTTTTCCCACTAAAATACCAGTATTTAATTATTAATTTTAAATTTTTAAAGGTTTGTATATTCTAAATTGACGACACGTTTGGCTCAGTTTGTAGTGGCCCTACTTTCTGTGCCGGCGGTCGCGGGTTCGAGTCCCGCTGGGGTCATTCATTTGTGTAATGACAAAGGTTTGTACTCCAGTCATGGGTGTTTATATTTATAATATGTATGTATTTAAAGTTATATATGTGTAGTGTATCTAGGATCCATAACACAAGCCTCGTAGCTTACCTCGTAGTTTACTAGATGGTGCTGTGTGTTAATGTCCCAACGTATTTACGTATTTAAATCACTGTATATATTTTTTTATTTATTTATTCAGGTAAAAACAGTTGTATACAAAAAATCTAAAACTAGAATCTATATTCTTTGTTCCTGATTCATTAGCAATTGTTTTTAGATTTAGAGTAATATTAAAATCCATCTATGGAAACTCATTTTTTTTTGTATGTATACACACAAATCGAGTTCATATTAAAGATGGACAAATTACTAAAATATATTTCAACATCAGGTACTCAGACGGCAGCGCGGCGGCTGCGCGGGCGCTGAGCGCGGCGGCGGGCGGCGCGGCGGCGCTGCCGGTGCCCGCCAGCACCACCGGCAGCGGCGCCGTGCACCGCTGGCCCTTCATAGGCGCGCGCGCGCCGCGCTCCTCGCGGGACGTTGTTAGGTGTGTATATTGTATAACTGCCTCAGTGGTGTAGTGGCTAGCATGTACGGCTGCACACCCGGAGGTCCTGGGTTCGAGTCCCGGGTCGGGCCAAGTTTAGTTACTGAGTCTTGCTGTATAGTAAGCCTCAGTAATAGCCCGGAGTTGGGAAGTTGGCGGTGTTTCACCCCCGTGCCTCGGAGAGCACGTAAAGCCGTCGGTCCTGCGCCTTAACTCTCACTGGTCGTGTCGAGCAGTCGTCCCACCGGAGTATGAGAGTGACAGGAATAGAGAGTGCACTTGTGTCTGCGCGTACACTTGAGCACTATAATATCTCCTGCGCAGTTGGCTAGTCTCAATGAGATTGGCCGCCGTGGCCGGAATCGGTCAGGAGAACATCATCATATTGTATAACTATAGATATGTATAAGGGCTATTAATTACTATTAGTCCGACGTTGATTTATTAAGAGTAATTTTCTTATAGATTATTTTACATGATTCTTTAATATTTAACACTTACTGACTTAGGAGGCTAACAGTAATCGATGTGCTACTCCAAGTCATAGTCTATCTGTGTATTTTATTCACTTTTGTCCAGTCACTACACTTTTACATATATAATAGTATTCAGATTATAAATGACACACCAAGATGTACATTTTTATATGCCCGATGTGATGTTAGCGTGGCATATATTACATAAAATGAATTTACTTTTGAAAACCAAAATTTGTCTATTCGTACAGATTAATGCGACGCCTGCGGCCCCTACTCCAAGACGCGATACAGAAGCGTTGCTGCGGGGCTCGCATGTGGGACGGCGTGACGGGCCCGCTCACGTGGCGCCAGTTCCACCGCCTCGCCGGCCGCGGCAACGAGGACCTCTGCGAGCCGCAGCCGGTGCCGCCCCTGCTGGTCGGACACGACCGCGACTGGATATCCCTATCACCCTATGCCCTAAGGCACTGGGAGCGGCTCTCCCTGGAGCCCTACTCCTACGCGCGCGATGTAGCGTACGTAGTGCTAGCGGCGGATGGGGACTCCCTCTCTGATCCCTTGAAGACCTTCTTTAGAGAACTGTCTGCGGCGTACGAAGCGTGCAGACTAGGACGGCACCAACCTATATCAAGGATAGCGCGGGATGGTATTGTTCGGACGGCGCCTAGTGATAGCGATCGGTATGTAAAACGTTTTGTGTTAATAATACTTGCTATTCAATAAATAACATAAAATGTTAATGTAATTGTTAATTAAAAATTAATTTTATCATTTTTAGAGATGCGAATTATGAAGAATGGTTGGGTGAAGTACCTCCCGGCAGATTAGGCGAATATGTTAAGGCATACGCGGAAACGTTGCGGTCCAACCTGGTGCCTCAACTATCTGCGCTGAACGTCGACCGGACACTATTTGAATGTAAGTTTCAATTAAGGCACTGAGTGCATAATTAAAATGGACAACATTTTTTTTAAACATTGTATCTGTGTAACTAGGAACTTGAGCACATATAAAGTATTATTCGTACTTATAAATGTCTAATTACATCGTGGTTATATTAATCACAAAAAAAATCAAATTAAAAATTATTTAATACGTTTAGCGTGTTTATTTATCGTTTATCGTTGACAGGATTATGCCATGAAGTGGTTGTCCATTTTAAAAATCCACCAGAGTGTTTGCTATCAATTAATTTAAAAGAAAAATATCTTTTAATTTAGTTAACTCATAATCTATACTCATTTAATAAACATATATTTGACGAATCGACTTCAAAATAGCACAAGTATAAAGATTATGGATAGATAGATATAGACACTTTTGTTGTTGTACACCACAAAGAAATATACAAAAGAAGAAATCAACAATAGATGATGCGTAGGAGTAATTATATGAAATGGATATTAATAGTATTCGTTACTACAGCGAACAACTCAGGTTCAATGCGTCCGCCGGCGGCGCCCGAGCGGCCGGACACGCCGGGCGGCGCGGGCGCGGGCGCGGGCGCGGCGGCGCGGGGGGCGAGCAGCACGACGCGGACAGCTCGTGGGAGGAGGACGAGGCGGGCGCGCCGGCGCTGGTGCTGTACGTGGTGGAGCCGCCCGCGTCGCACGCGCACCGCCCGCGCGCGCTCGCCGCGCTGCTGCGGCTGGCCGCGCAGGCGCATCGGCATCTGCACCATCACAATCCTCTGGTTAAGGTGAGCTATACTTATAATTTATTCATAAAACTATAATTGAAACATGTATGTATACATCAAACATGTTTTGAAAAGAAAATCTTATTTTTTTATGGATACAAACTCCAAATCCAGTTTTGATTTTTTTTTGTTTCTCTCTCTTGCATCTGTTATCGCATCATGCAAAAACTACTGGACGGATTTTGACGAAATTTGGTATTGGTGATAACTGATATCTGGGTATCTAGCTGGGTATAAGCATGTAGGATTCATTTTACTGTCATAAAATATCTCATCGTCAAGGAAAAAGAATGTATACTGCCGGAAATGTCGATATGTAAAGTATGTTCAACATACATTAAATAATAACTTTGGCAAATGAAAATGTGATGTGAATTGCATACATAATCTCTGCATTATTTACCAATATACCATAAACAGAAAGTACGTTTGTCTATAAACAGTATATATAACACTAATGACATGATCAGATCATATCGCTGGAGGGCGTGTGCGAGACGTGGGGCGCGCTGGGCAGCAGCAACAGCGGCGGCGGCGGCTCGGAGGTGCGCGCGCTGGCCTTCAGCGTGTTCAGCGGCGCGCGCCGCCTGCTCACGCACTCGCCCGCCGGCAAGTCGCTCACGGGCTTCGGTACCGCCGCCGCCGCCAACCTCTTCCTTAGCAATAAAGACGTGAGTGTTAGCGCGTGTACATATGTTATTATATATACATTTTGTTTATATAGAAAATACGTCTTAAATAGAATCTTTACTAAATCTTGTAACTTTGAATGTGTTGATTGCTTATTATATCTTTTTATATAACAAAAGATTAATATGGCCTAGAGAATGTCATAATATGACGAGAAATATTTATATGATATTTACATGGAATACAAAAAACAGTGTACTTTTTAAGTAAAAACATCATTTAATTAAACAATATACAAAACACAAATACAAAACGATAAGATTAAGTACAAACCATCTGATTCCATGAATACAATATGTGACCATGGCAGGAGAAGAACCGAGCGCCGTACAAGCTGTTCTCGCCAGCGTGGGTGCTGGCGCCGCCGCGCGCGCTCAAGGAGGTGGCGGAGACGTGGGGCACGGCGTGCGGCGAGCAGAGCGCCGTGCTGTTCCTGGCCTACTGCCTGTCGCATGACCAGCGCTGGCTGCTCGCCGCCGCCACCGACGCGCGCGGCGAGCTGCTCGACACCGCCGCCATCAACATACACGTGCCGGCCAGGTTACTATTACTAATAATTATGTTGGGACATTAACACACTGAACCATCTAGTTCCATGGTAAGCTACGAGGCTTGTGTTATGGATATATACCAAATAGTTGATACACTACACATATATAACTTTAAGTACATACATATTATGATTATAAACACCCATGACTGGAGTACAAACATTCGTCCTCATCATACAAATGAATGTCTCCAGCGGAACTCGAACCCGCGACCGTTAGCACAGCAAGTAAATAAAATAAAATCCTTAAGACTAAAAATTTGCTATTAGTTGTCTTTGTGTGCAAATGCTGCCCTGCTATGGCCTATACCTCCTGCAACCTATACCTCCTGCAACAAATCGAATAATGTATTATAGTTCATTCGCGTTGAGAAAATAGTGAGTCATCTGTGTCCACCGGCCTGGCCACGCCCCCCGGCCAATTAGATAGCATAAAATTATATAGTCGTATTTCACAATGACCAGTTGAAGGCAGACTTAAATATAATATTGACTTTATTTTGATTTGAGATAATTAATGAACATAATTATCTCAAATCAAAATAAAGTCATTATCATTATATGTTGACTTTATTTCGATTTAAGAGAATTAAGTTTATTAATTGTCTCAAATCAAAATAAAGTCATAATCACTATATGATAACTTTATTTGGATTTAAGATAATTAATGTATTAATTATCTCAAATCAAAATAAAGTCATTATCATTATATGTTGACTTTATTTCGATTTAAGATAACTAAGTTTATTGATTGTCTCAAATCAAAATAAAGTCATAATCACTTTATGATAACTTTATTTTGATTTAAGATAATTAATGTATTAATTATCTCAAATCAAAATAAAGTCATTATCATTATATGTTGACTTTATTTCGATTTAAGATAACTAAGTTTATTGATTGTCTCAAATCAAAATAAAGTCATAATCACTTTATGATAACTTTATTTTGATTTAAGATAATTAATGTATTAATTATCTCAAATCAAAATAAAGTCATTATCATTATATGTTGACTTTATTTCGATTTAAGATAATTAAGTTTATTAATTGTCTCAAATTAAAATAAAGTCATTATCACTATATGATAACTTTATTTCGATTTAAGATAATTAAGTTTATTACTTGTCTCGAATCAAAATAAAGTCATCATCACTATATGATAACTTTATTTTAATTTAAGATAATTTATTAAATTTATTAAATCAAGTTTTGAGATAAGTAAGATAAATAAATTGATTTTTATCCATTAAACTTAATCTTTTGAAATATTGAATTTGAATTGAATTTTTACTTCCACTTTGTATATACACCTTCACCTGCCGTTGCACTTGATGAGTCACTATTTTCTTAACGCGATTGGACTATAGTTACTTACAATAGTCAATCTATACTAATATTATAAAGAGGTAAAGTATGTAAGCTTGTGACGTTGTGGGGTTAATCTTTGGATCTACTGAATCGATTTAGATGAAATTTAGTAAGAAGATAGTTAGTGACCCTGGGAAGGACATAGGATACTTTTTATCCCGGAAATCATCCCTCAAGGGAGTGAAAATGGGGATCGAAGTCTGTATTGGGAAGCAAGCTAAGAACGAACCCGAGCGAAGCGAGGGTGAGTCGCTCGTAGTCTATAAACATAATATGATCATGAACATGGTTACATCATGTTATTATTAATTTGTTTTTGGGATATTTTCGTACTTTTATTACCCATGATTAAATTATTAATTTCAAATTTTATTATCAAATGTATCACGTAGGTATAGTACTAAATACTAATGTATTAAAAAAAATAGATCAAGGCGGAAGAGAGGTGGTCCGGCGCGGCGGCTAGGCCTTACCAAACTTATGGACTTCACTCTTGGTGTAATGTCGCAGTCGGCGCAGCCGTGGCGTCTCGTTGTGGGTCGCGTGGGCAGGATAGGCCATGGAGAACTTAAAGGTATAAATTATTTAGTTTTTATTCCTTTATAGCAATATTTAATATTAACAGTATATTATTAAAGTACTTCTGCTTATGTAACGTAGTAGTAAACGTTATTGCTTTACTACATAGACTACTATACATAATATATTTGAAATGATTCAGGATGGAGCTGGTTACTATCACGGCCGAACCTCAACCGAGCATCGAACATGTTGCGCGAGATGTGCAGCAGCTGCTCGCTGCTGTACCCCACGGGCGCGCCCTGCATCCTGTCCGCCTGCCTCGTGTCCACCGAGCCCGACTCGTGCCTGCGCCTCATGGCGGACCGCTTCACGCCCGACGAGAGGTTCTCGCAGGCCTCCATACAGTCGCACCTGCACACCCCCAGGGACGTCACCGCCACGCATATACTCGTATTTCCCACCTCTGCTACTACACAGGTAAAACTATTGCTTATTTTACCCTATTTATTATATATTTATACCTAATTTAAAACAATATAATAATCATTTTCATTTATTTTTCATACATACATACCTTGTTATAAATATAATGCCTAAATAAAACCAACATTTATATACATAAAATGTTATTCAAATAAAACACAAACAGTGATGTGTATGTTTCTGTCTCAATTTTGGCTTGTTGTAACTCCAATATATCAAATATTATGCATCATTTTACAGTCAAACCAGATGCCATTCGATCCACCAAACGCGAATGGTGAAGAGAATGACATGCTACTCGGGCTAGGCGATATTGGTATGGAAGAGGACATCGGCGAGGAGAACATGAACATGGACCTGTTAATGGGCGACATGTTCATGTGGCCGGCGGGGAGCCCCCGCGCGTCGCCGCGGCGGCACGACGACGAGGCGAGCCGCGAGGGAAGTCCGGCGCGACACGCGCATTTGGCGGCTGCCGGAGCGTATCCGAGAGACGATGATAATCAACCGGTATGTAATATTTTTTATGCTAGTGAAGTGTGTTTTTGTGTTTTTCTTAAAATAAGTAATTATCTTTTTGTTTTTTATTTCAAATAGAATATTCAAGATGATTCAATATTTTTATAGAATGATGTGAGAGGTTACCAGTCAAATTTTGAAAATTATTTTTAGTATTTATAAACTATAGAAGAAGGGGTTATGAAGAGCTAAATAATTTTTTTTTCTCGCTAATAATTGAAATTTACTTTAATGGACATTTCATGTTTGTATATTTTTTTACACATGTCTTGTGGCACAGATTACCAAAAACCAAATTCTTAGGTTTTACATATAGTATACTCTTACAATGCAGTTTTTGTATTTTTTCTCAGAAATTAGATATTTTTCCGCGGTAAAAAGTATTCTATATATTGACCCGGATAACCAGCTATCACCATATCAAATATCATGAAAATCCCTCCTGTGGGTTTTCCGTGATGCGGTAACAGACAGACAAAAATTCTGAAAACTATAGATTCGGCCTCTATATCGATTATAATGTCTATTTCAATAAGATTTTTCAAAAAATATTTAATGTACAAATTCAGCTTAGTTACAATTTTAGTATATGTATAGATAATATTTATGACAAAGATAACTATTGTCAATTTTCGATGCCCTTATATTCCAGGAGCAAGTGGGCACCGTGCTGCAGCAGCCGCTGGCGCTGGGCTACCTGGTGTCGACGGCGCCTCTGGGCGCCATGCCGGGCTGGTGGTGGGCGAGCTGCTGGCACCTGCGCGACGCCTGCCCCGCATTCCTCAAGAACGCGCTGCACCTGCAGTGCGCGGTGGCGCCGCACGACGACTACACCTCCCTCACGCAGCGGCGCGACCACAACGCGCACCCGCTCGACTCCACCACCACCACTGATGTGCTCAGGTACGCGTGCCACTTCACTATTGCTGCTGTTAAGGTAGTTGGTACAGAGGTCCTAGATTCGAGTGACGCGTTTGGACAAGTGCGGTTTAATGATCTGTATCAGAAAATAGTACGTGGCGACCTGGAGTTGGAAAGTTGGTAGTGTTACACCTCCGAACCGAGACAGCTATCTTATAGGTGCTACGTCTGGTCTCTTACCGCGAGTGTCTTATCCTGTATTAGAGAGTGCACTTTTATTTGCGCGGACACGCACTGCACTATAATATCTATAGGTAGTTAAAGCATTACTTAAACAGTTTTCTTAGAGATGTATTCTGCAAAAGAGATCCGAGTTCAGTCTAGTATTATATTTAAACAGACAGATAGATGGTATTCAACAACAACAATATATATACTTTTAATTAGTTTTTAAACGCGACTCCTTTCGCGTGCTAGCTTTACATCAATAAAAAATAGTTGATTACTTTCGTATTTTCCAGCATAATATATTATAATTTTCAATCATTATTCTAAATAAATAATTTATTTCAGATACGTTTTAGAAGGCTACAACGCGCTGTCATGGCTCGCGCTGGACGGCACGACGCACGACCGAATCTCGTGCCTACCGCTGCACGTGCAGGTGCTCATGCAGCTGTACCACACCGCTGCAGCCCTCGGTTAAACATCTCCCACACCATGGAACCTAGTGTCTTTGTTAAGAGAAAACAAGCTAAATTGTTCCTACGCGTGAAGACAAACGGTGTTTTTATGAAACAAATGGAAGCTGTCACCAGTGCGGGGTTTTATAATGTGTGTAGTGATGTGATAAGTGGTCTGTGGAAGCCGTAAGCGCCTAGTGTTGGTTACCATTATAGTAATTAAATTATTTATTGGAGTTGTTGAGAAGAATGTTGTCGGTATGTTATTGGATAAAATGATCTTTGCATGATTTTTATATATCAATCTGATTTTGTGATGTAATTACAATATATTTATATAATTTTTTTACATAAAAAGTAATCATTAAGAGTATTGCTTATTTTTATACATTTTTTTTTATATTTATAATATGAAATCATGTTTGATTTAGATAATTTTATTCTTTTAAATAAATTATTTCATATATTAGGGTTGTATTACCAATAACAAACCCATGACATATCTTGCAGTTGTTAAAGATATAAATGAAGTCCATTGAATGAATTAAAAGTACAACATCAAATAAGTATGATACATATTTCTCTTCGAGATCAGTTACTTTTGTAGCTAAAATGAGATTGATATTGAGAAATTGAGAATTTTATAAGTTTCTATTGAGGAAACTCGCATATTTAAAAAAAAAGTAAGTTTGTAACGTTTTTACAGTGGAGCTACATCTGGATTTTGTTTCAAATAATAGTCATAGAAAAGCGTATAGAAATCTTAGAGGCAGTACTTAGGTAAATTAATTATATGGTATGGCTTGTAAGTTGCTTGAATAGACAAGTTATTGTTGTCAGGGGTGCGTCACCCCTCGGGGTAGATCTGGCTTATGAATAGTTGTTATAGTCAATCAAATGATAGGGTGGTGACTTGTTTGTTGCATCTTTGTATTATAAAAAGTATTATATATACATTGAAAGTATATTAGTTAAAATAAATGTAAAACTTTTTGAACACCAGATGTATTAGTTTTATTGCATTTGTAATACTTCTTATAACACAACGAAAATGTTTCCGGAGCGGAAGTTACCACTATTTGTATGAATATCGAATGTTATATTAAACATTTAGAAAATTTATAAAAAAAAAAGAAATTAGATAAGCCGGGGAACTATGAATAAACAATTGAAATCTTACAAAGGTCCAATTTGGGATACATGATGGTTTTTATTGCCATCCCTGAGTTTTAGTCTTGTTAGGGCATCTCACTCTCATCTTTACTCGCATGTATAAGATTTCTTCCATTGTCGTCTTTCAAATGTATCATTCTTCCGTGATCTCACACTCCATTTTAAACCTCATTTTCTATAGTGTAGTGCCCATTATACAGTAGTCTCTTACTTGTGGGTATTGCCAGTTTATAAACGACATTATTTTGTTACTACCTATTTTATATGTTTTTCAAATTATTTCCTATCCCATATATTATATTTATACACACAATTTCATTTGTACGAAACTCTTAACTGTAATATATAATCAATTAAACATTTAGTCATTTTTAATCAAAGTATGTTTAAAGAAGTCTTTTATGAGAACTAACCTAGTTACTATCGTACTTGATAATATAGTGCTAGTATTTTGGAATGATTTTAATACGCGGCCGCTTTAGGCGCCGCCCAGAGTAGTCTCCCCTTCATACTCCCCCACTCCCCCTCCCCCGACCTCCTCCATTCTCCGCTCTCCGCTCCCTCCCGCCCTCCGCTGTCCTCCTGTATGTCTTCTACGGTTATTAATACTTATAGTGTCACAAGTGACTTATTGCAGATGTAATTATTACTATTGTTGTGCGATGTATCGTGTAGTATATTATTTTTATTTTATTTTTCAAGCCGGTATGACTTACCAAAGTGTTAGCTGTTTGCGTAGTGATTTAGATATTTTTTTACCGCCCGCGTACTTTCGTAGTCTCTATCGACAGGGTTTTCTTTTTAACTTCTTTGTCTTATTGAAATTTTTTACTCAATAATTATTTTTGTACAGACGTTTCATTTCGAATAGTGTTTTTCTGTTGTTTAATCTTGTACGGATTCGATTAGGATCGATAGCTTTACATTAGAGGCAACTATACATTAGATCAATTGAGCGCTCGTTTAGCGCGCGTTCTCTTCCGTGTACAATTTTATATCCAGGGAACAAAAGCTCAACGTCGGTCGACATAAGTTACACACGTTTCTTCGAAGTATTCGATAAAATTAGTGCAAAATATTTGCTAAAGTAATATTATTAAGTGAACTGCCAAGCGTCCGCGCCTCGCGCGCGTGCCAGCTAGTGGAAAGGGTATTCTAAACACAATGTTTCCAGTAACGTCGTTTTCTTATGATAATGAAACCTCCAATTGGGAAATAATTAGTGACACCAATAGTTTACGGTTAGATGAATAGTCTTAATGAGAGCCCACTAGATCACATTCGTAACTAGCATTTGTACGATTAGAGTCGTTTTATAAAACTATAAATGAAATCCGTTGCATCGGCGCGATGCGGCGCCGCGTCGTGTCGCGTCGCTCGGTCGAATCTCTTACAGTTCGGTAGGTATATGAAATTTTCTATTTTAATATAAACTAAAGGTAAGTAATAGACAAGTGTCATAAAGATATTATAATATGTACATACATAGGGACAATGCGTGATGCTCATCTTGGAGTTGTCTTGAACACATTCACAAACTTGCGTACTTTACGTCTTCGTAGATACAATCTTGGGGAAGTTTTTGTTTGTACAACAAATTATGAGTTTTTATATTGCTTATTACCTGATTAATTTTAATTGTAAACTTATTTTATCAGTGGCGGGATCTGTAAATGTAGCCGGGTTGGCCTGTGTGTGCCCCGACCTCGCTACGTCTATGTACCCCTGTTAGTAGGCGAATTGTACAGGCTCTGTATAGTAGGGCGGCATGCCGGAATACATAAATTATTTAATTGTATCGTCGCGACCGCCGGGTCGCTGTTTAACTGAATTATGGCTAGTTGAATATGAAATGTTTTAAATGTGTTACAGCATTTGAGAATATTTAATGATGTTGTATATAGTTTATATTTTGTTTTGTAAAACGACATTTTTGTAAATAGGAACGTGGTAGTTCGATGTACCGTTGATTATTTGCCCACATTGCCGATGTGTAACGGAGCACGTTTTAAAGAAACCACTCGTAATATTTTGTACAGTTGTTTGTTAAGCGAGATTTTGTAGTTGAATGAATTATTTTTAAGTTTTTGACTTTTTTGTTATTGTGAATTGTCAATTTTTTTAGGGAATCGGGATCGTACTGTATATAGACCTCATCATTTTGTCATATATTAGCGTGTAAGCGGACAAATCTGATGATTGATATGGAAATCAAATTTTCTAAATGGAGCAATCGTTAGAAATTCGTAAACAAAAGTTAGTGTAATACTTGATATTAATATAACTTTATAAATAACTGTGAAAATAGGTAATAATAATTATGAATAAAATATTACATATTTATTGCATACTTTTATTTTGTATCCTTTACAATGGAGAAAGTTATATCCATACCACAAATCACATAATACTATTGTACAGGTGGGATGACCTATAAAAATTGGACAGCGTTAATTGTTGCTATTTTTGTTGGATTGAATAGATAATAGATGTTTTTGATTCGCAAATAGTTAAACTGTTTTATTTTGAAAATATGTGCAAACTATTGTATCGTAAATATAGTAAAATTCATCCTGCATTCGAATAAAAAATCCGTGATTTTAACAATTTTTAACCGTAATAAACTGTTCATAAAAAGTAAAAGCGCCATCTATGAATATACACTACAAACCCATCATCTGATTGTTGATATTTCAATTATCAGTAAAGAATTTAATCGGTTAGAATATTTTTTAAAACAATAATACACCTTTTTGGGATCTTTTTATTTATCTTTTGTTAATTTAACAAAACTTTAATTACAAATCGATACATGTAACTTCATTTATTGACATTTATTTGAACTAATTTTTCTTCGTAATGAGGCCCCATGTCCATTGTCCATACATTTATGTATAACAGCTAGCGACTCACCCTCGCTTCGCTCGAGTTCGTCCCTACTTACGTTTTGTATAGATTTCTCAAAGATGAAATGTTCACCCGGATAACCAGCTATCACCATACCAAATTTCATCAAAATCTGTCCAGTAGTTTCTTCGTGATGCGGTAACAGACAGACAGATAAAAATTCTAAAAATATTCGGCTTCTGTATCGATAATTATGTCTATTTCAATAAGATTTTCCAAAAAATATTTAATGTACAGATACGGCTTAGTTACAATTTTATTATATGTATAGATAATGAAGATAGGAAATTGAGTTTTTATAATGAATGTATTGAGAACAAAAAATAGTTAAAGAGATATTCGAAATCGTTGAGAATTTAGATCAACAATTTTTCTCCATTCTACGTGACATTGGTACTCTCTCAACTTCTTTGAATCAATGGGAAAGACAAACAAGAGAATTGAATTGATCAACAATCATTTTTGACAGACTTCAAAAAGGAGATACTATATTTGGTTGTATGTTTTTGTTTATATGTTTATTGTTATATGATGTACTAACTCGAGGTCGGTCCCATACAAAATTCATAAACACCACCACAAAAAGTGGAATTAGTGTTAAGTTATTTTGAAGAAATGTTCTTATTTGATTCTTAAGCTGTCCTGATCTATAAAAGTTTGTAGACATAATAAGTTGTGTTTTTAGTGAAATTCCACAAATTTTAGTCTAACCTATTCAACAAATCAATGATAATTAATACATTACATATAATAAATTAAATCCATCACCGTCGCGCTGAGTTTGTTTTGGTTGGGCTAATCTCAGAAATTTCTGATTTTCGATTGTTTTTCACCTGTTGGAAGAAAATATTTTGCTAGAAAAGCTACCTATTTGATATTTGTGGATTACAAACCATGGGAAGGCTGACACAACCCAAATCGACCAATAGATCCAGCGCCGCGCCGTAAGTAAAACTGGATTGGCCACATGCTCCGCTGTGGTTTTTCTTTTAGCTATATCTAAGGAGACATTTTTTATCAGGCTATTGAAATCATGGATGCATAATAAATTGAAATCAATAGAAACCGCAGTCGTTTCAAAAACTGGACATCCCCCCCGGAGCGCTAAAGAAGAATTCGCCTTTTTTTCTTTTTTGCTGCTTCCAGTTATTAATAACTTATTTTGTCTCTATTCAGAATAAGGAAATATTTTTCCCCTTTCCAAAGGATAAACATTTGAAATACCTTAAAATTTGGTATGATATTTAAAAGTTACGTTTAGACATTTGTGCTCTTGGGAAAACTCGACGTACTCGGTATTTTAAATAATATTTGTAAATTTTGGCAATCGGTACATTCATTCTATGAGATGCCTGATGGACGTTCAAAGATATTATTATGTAATATAAATATGCTGTATAGCACAGCATTCACGCCTTTAAAATACTATGGTCTATCCATTAAAGAATAAGCAAAATATTAAAAATAAATAAATAGCCTGTCAAGTAAATGTCAATTTGACATAGCGGAATCTCGCTTCATAGTTCATACAGGTTCAGACTTCAAGATGACATTGACATTAAGTACAAATACTAACTCATAAAACATATTTTTCCTAAATATTTCCTTTGTTTATTGACTATAAAGTTTATATAATTAAACACGTAACACCAATTCAAATAAGTAGTAGTATAGTTGAATTAATATTTCCGTATTTGATTCGGGTATCAGATTATTTATTGGACATGGTCTTTAATTATTAGATTCCATTAAATAAGTGAAAGATGAAGATAAACGAGAAGAATTTATGCGCATTCGCCTCATCAGCGACTCCTGTAGACCGTGAGGGTTGGCTGGATATGAGAGGCGAGGTAGGCAAGAGTTATCAGCGACGCTGGTTTACTCTTAAAGGGAATCTACTGTTCTATTTCGACAAGAAAGGAGATAAAGAACCAGTTGGCGTTATCATACTCGAAGGGTGCACTATTGGTAATTTATAACATACCAGTTCAATTCTATATGCGTTTCAAATTGTGTTATATCCAATATTATTTTGTTTATTTTAGAACTGACAGAAGAAGAATCATACAGTTTTAAAATAGTATTTCATTGTGAAGGAGGCCGAACATATTTCTTATGCACAAACTCACAAGCCTCTATGGAGGCTTGGATGAAGGCTTTGGCATGTGGAAGTTATGATTACATGAAGTTAATGGTAGCTGAATTACAGAGACAATTGGATGAAGCTCAAGGTAAAGTATTTATTTTGATTTGATATTATAATTTTTTTCAGTATTATATTTTAATTTACTATGTTAGAAATAATAGGATGCTAATTATGTCTTTTAGCTGAAGAAGCGGCTGAGGCAGCAGCAATGGTAACTGTCTCATCTGCAGAAGAAGAACCTAAAGTTCCTCCAAGAGGTCAACGTCACAATCCATTTAATAAAGTTCCTGATGGAGAAAGCAAAGCTGTGACTGGGAGTAGACATCGTAAGTAAATTGATTTAGTTGATCAAAAGAGGAATTAATAGGATTTTTTTTCATTTTGTTGTCTATGTTGTGTTGAACTGGCAATTTGATGTGTTGTATGTTAAATTGACAAAGTTCCTTAAAACTATAAACTAAACAAGTGACAGAAGGATATTTAATAGTTTTGGTTACATGTATTTTAACCAACATTTTTAATTACAGATAAAGAAAGTATTAAGTCAAACGAGGTGCCTCGTAAAAAAGTACCATTTAGAGACATTCACAAAGCCTATGGAAATAAGATACTGAGAGATAGAAGTGAATGGCGCGCCAAATTACGTGGTCGCCAAGAGGCAGTGGAAAAACCTCTTATACAACTGTGAGGCTATATTCAGATAATAAAAAAACACTGTTTAATCTTTCCTATACATAAATGTTATTTGAAGTCTGTGAATTAAAGACAGATTTTTATACCATCATTTATTTAGAAATGCAAAATTATAGTAACTTAATAAACACATTACTTGAACGCAACTAGATGTAAATGTTGATGATACATAAATCATAACTTTTTGTAAGAGCAAAAAATTTGCAAATAAATTTTTTTATCAGTATTTCACAAAAAGTTCATTATTTGTACCTAATATTATTAAGTCACTAATCGCATATCGTATTTAAGTTACTTGCTTTCACATTGCTTTAAACTTTCTAGCGTAAGTAAATTATTTAAAATGTTAATTTTACTTGATTTGAGCAATTTTTTATAGTGCTAGCAAAATTTCTATGATTGGAAGTTATAATTCTTACTTATTTTGTTAATATCTCATCTCAAGAATTATGTTACAATATCAATGCTGTAGACTATATTATAAAAAATATAAACGTGTGTGTACTTATGTACGCACGTAAGAAGTTATACTTCTTTGGCGTAACAGAACAAAAATAGCTAAAGAACACTCAACATGCACAACTCTCTGTTTGTAAAAGGAATGCTGCTAACTTCATAATGTCGCTTTTTGGCTGTCAGTGTGTGCGCGCATCGTAAAAATTTTCTCTCATAATTTTTTTCCAAACGTCCCAAAAGAAGTATAACTTCAAAAATATAGATAGAGGTTCAAAGTGTAATAAAACAACGGTTTACATTTTTCTTATATTTTAATTCATTTTCTTGTTCAAAAAATGTTTTATTCCTTATAGAAGTTTGTCTTTGCGATGGCTAAATTATTCTAAAACCGTACTTTCTTATTTTTTGTAATAAATAAAATAAAATTGTATTTTAGTATTATATAAACATTTGCTTGCCTTTATTTTAGTGTATTTTTGTAAGACTGCAGGTGGAAATAAAACGAAATTATTTGTATTAAGTAGTTTATTTTAAAAATCTTTGTTATATAAACCAACACTTTACAACGTCAACTAAGAGGGAGATAGACTTAAGATTATTGGTGTAATAGCACCTAAAATACATAAAAAATATATCATTAAAAATTACTTCAATTGAATTTAAGTAAAGTTTTAAAATTACATACAATAAAAGCTCATTGAATTTTTAACAGTTAGACCAAAATTTAGAAGCCATTACGAATGGTTAAAAAAATAAACTTAATTTACGAATTTTAGCTTAAAAGTACATACGTTGATTCTATTACACCAATAGCCGTCCGCGTCACAAGCCGTGCAATGTCATACGTTGAGCAAACGCAAATGGAAGGCATATTTTCGTGAAAACTATACACAACAACGTGAGGGAAGACGAGAATGCCCTGGAAACATGGTAACACACAGTGCAGGCTTACCATACTCGACTGGGATATTGTGTCGGTTAAATTAAACCAAATATATATAGCACATAGGTACTATTATTATTATTTTCTCTTAATTATAATAAGGTTGTATATTAACGTTTATCTTGTAAATATAAAGAGTTAATTGTTCAGTAATTTCGCAGTTTTGTTATAATATTTAAATCAATTTTTAATTGATTATTCATATTAAATTTTTTAATTAAATATTTTAAATAATGTGGGTAGTCAAATATGATAAGCCACTAAAACGAAACACAAGGTCAAACTTTAAACTTCTAAAATATCGTGTTAATGATTAAAACAATATGTCTAAAGTACACACCTGCTACATAAATTTATTTAATGTCAACTTTAATCAAATGTACGTAAAATATCTTAGACGTAACAGGTCTATGAAAACATGCCTTACGATATCCAACTCGAATCCAAAATCTGAAATCTCCCACATCCGGATATATGTGTAAGTCTTTTTATAAATCTACAAAAGTCATAAACAAGGGCATTAAAACTAAAGAAGGCACAGATATACTCTCCTTTCCTTCGCATATAATATGTATATGCCACTAGCAGCAGCTAAAACACTCCCAAACTCAATTTAAACTTAAATATGAGTAATCTCGCCTTTTCTTTAAAATGAAAATTGGAAAAATTAAAGTTTTAGACATGTCTAAAACGATTGTAAAGCTGCTACCACACTGACGGAACAGCAAGTGTATATCCGTGCCTCCAAATAAAAGGCATAACGCGAATGTCAAAAAAACACATAAATAAGAAATATTTGGTAACAAACTCCTTATAAGATAATAAAAAAGCAAACTGAAGAGACTGGTTACAAAAGTGTAGGTGAGTATTTACACAATGGTACAATTTTACAGGAATACATCACTAACCCGATACTACTGCTACGCGTCCAAGGCGAGGAAACCGTTGACTTGAGTCAAAATTTAAAATTATGCTATATAAGACCATAGACAATAATTTTTAATTCATCCGAACTGTCAAATGGGTTTGACAGAAAAATAAATGTTAAAAATTACTATCTCTGTATGAATCTAATAGAGCATATCTTTAATATTAAAGAGGAAGAAATGAAAACAATATACACTCTATAGTTAATTAAAATTATGTCAAAAAAACAATGAAAACAAGTTATATACAGTAGTGGTGGGTGGGAGTCAAAAGTTCTGGCCACTTCACATAGAGGAAGAACATTTTTTGGTCTTAGTGAATAACTTAAATATAAATTAATACAATATATTAATTTTACAATGCTAATATGTTTTATAGATGTGGACTTTGTCGTCCCATCTGTCAATTTTTACCGCCATCTTAACTCGTATACATTACAAGATATATAACGTGGGTAAAGGATATATTATGTATTTACTTCGTGTGACGAAGCCAGTGGCCAGGTGCCGGCGTGGTGGGAAGCTTGTGACCGGTGATTGAGCCCACCTGACTTTATATATTAGACATGGTGGGTACTCGTAAAATATTATAGATAAATTGCGTCGCTAAGTTTCAAACAGCTTCTTGCGTTCCGCGACGACGCCCGCTAACGCGCTGCAACGAGGAGTCTTTAGTTCTGGGAACAAATAAATTATTATAAATTAAATAAAGTATTATGGAAATTATAACATTTAAAAATATATATTTGTTTTCATAATACTTTAGTTATGGCACGTGGCTAGCAGGTAGCCCATGTCCATTCTCCGATGCATTCTACGTCCTTCCCAATTTGATGAAAAGTCTTGATAAGCTCAAGTTCGTGGAGCCTTGGATGCTTTAGCTTAGGTCTCGCAATATCTGAGTACTTGTGGAATCAGGTAACAGAGTGTCACCTAAGTTAAACTTTAAAGAAAATTGCAATTTAAATAATGTTTACAATAAAATAATTTAGATAGTTACCTGTACGGGAGACAACTGTAGATTTCTGGGGCTCTCCGCCTTCGGGAACTGCAGGCCGGAGGCGCGCGCTCGCTCCAGTCCGCTCGACCGAGATGACTTCCCCTAAGGCATAATAAACACATATAATAAATGCATACAACTAATTTTTTTTAAATATAGCATTGCCAGCATTCTAGGAAGTGTTATTTTTTTTAGATTGTATTAGATTTTTAATTATCTGTGAAGGTTCTTCGGTCAACGAGTGCACGTGATGAATGACTGAGCAATTTATTAAGTTTATGATGGAATATTTTATTTTGCATTACGGTTAATTGTTTCGGGGGTTTAAATGCCCTAAAATATTTATGACATATATTTAATTCATTGCGTTTTATATACGTACATATGAAAAGAAATAGAATGTCCAGTAAGTCAAGTAAGTCCAAGTAACAAATGAATAAGTAATAGAAAGTCCTTCCAATCTTACATCCAAAAGAAGTCCAAACACTAAGCAAAAGTGGATGTGGTTTAGTGGTCATCTGAAGGATAAAATAGGGACGGAGACAAAGCAGAAAACTCATGCAAATAACTACATTATACATATTTACAATCATACACACAAAACGATTTATTTCATGTTTAAATATACAGTGATGAAAGGCTATGATCAAGAATTCTACGTACATATGACCTTTGATTATTGTTTTTACATTACAGATAAAATAAATAAAATAGCTGCTATATGACTCGGTGTACATTTTTACCAAATAAAAATAAGTAATGGTTTTTTTCAATATATTAAAAAAAAAAGAAAAATATACAGAAATCGGAACAAAAAATATTAAAAATTATAACAAAAGGAAGGATAATTTTATTTCTATATTGCCAATGAGAATTACCAGATTAGTTGTAGGCACATCGTTATCTTAGTAATTTTCAAACATAAGTAGACGTGAGTCAATGTTTGTAATTTGTTATTGTAATTTGAAATTGATTTTATAGGCCTTATTATCCTTATGCATAATAATAAATCAAACGTGAAGCCTGTTCTTATTTGTATTTAATTTTATAGTCGAACATGTTAAAGTGATTTCATATAATATCAGATGTATGTTATGTTATTGATATAGTTTTGCCATAAAAATATTTATTTTATATTTATATCAAGATTTTTGTACTGGTTGGTTTAGTCCTTAATCCTGTAAGCATTCTTCGGACGTGTTAAGTTGAGAAAATGTTAAGAGTTATGGTTATGGTTGAAAGGTTGATGGTTGTATAATTGAATGGTTGATCGGTTGCGTGGTTACCTGCGGGGTTCCCCTGCCAGACGGCGGCCAGGCGGCGCAGGTGGCTCCACAGCGGCGTCTCCCCATGCTGTTAGTCCCGCCACAGCCCACAATGTAAAATTACACTTACTACTGCTACTTGTATGTATATGAGAATTGATCGCTTAATGGCTATTTTTATTATTTCTATCATATTATTGATTTAGTAATTCCAGCCAAAAATGTTTTATTTAATTTAGTTATTTTATTAAAATTAAATTATAAAACCTCTAATCGGTATTTTATAGAGTATTTACGTTTTTCACAATAAAATTGATAACTATTCAAATAATTTACTAGTTTTTACATATAATAGTATTATTTAATAATTGTTGAAATATAATTTTATAATGCCAATAGCTATACTATATAATTAATAAATATTTTTATTTCGCATATATATTATAATTATATTACAGCCAATTTTAAGCTCTGCACAATTCGATTAGTGCGATCAAAACTCCTAATAGTGCTCAAAAAAAATATAGCAAGTGTTTGTGGCATAGTAAATAAAAAAAAAACTAAATACAGACTAAAAATATTGTGCAGATAAAAATATTTGGAGAAATCTATGTTTTTTAAAGGTGAAATGTTACATGTGCGTGACGTCATGCAAGCATTGTCTTAGCTTGAAAAGCATATAAAGCGTGTCCGATACCTGCGTTAATGCTAGGTGAGTGTACGTACCGGTGCCGTGTCTTCTATGAGCTGCGCGAGTGTGGACGCTTCACAATTCTTCATATCGTTCGCTTCAGACATTATATGTGCTCGGAGCTGCTTATTTCTGTAATATGTAAGTTTATAATTAATTTGGTTATTTTTTTTAAACTATTTTTTTTATATTAAATTGATACCCCACGGATATAAATGAATGTATAGTCTACTATATTCCTTTCTATGCTCGAATTTCTTTTATAATTGGTTAGACTTGGAAGGTGGCAGCGGCCTAACAAGAAAAATACTTGTAACAGTACAGGGATGATATTAATTAATACAAAAAAGGGATGAAGTTCCAGGTTCAATTTCTATTCAAGAAAAATATCAATCAAAATGGCGGATCTGGCGGCCATATTTATATTACCTAGCGTCCAGTTGCATGATGTGGTTGTGCGCGTGCGCGAGCTGCGCGCTGGCCGCCGCCAGCCGCTCCTCCAGCGACGCCGACTCCACGCACTTCACTGAGTACTTCTCCGACAGCGACAAGATCTCACGTTTTATTTCTTCCATCTCTTGCCTGCAATAATCGTTTAAGTTTAAGTATATCTTAGTTATCATATTTAAATAAATGATAAAATATATATTTTTCGATTATAGTTCAAAAACATAAAATTTTAAAAACAGTAAAACAATTTCTTCACAATTTTGCTTTTTGATTTCCAACCTTCTAAATGCTTTACAGCAAAATGGTTATGGAAGTAGTGGAAAAAGTTGAAAAAACTTAATTTATTTAAAAAGTTAAATATCTCTAAGAGTCTTATTTTTTAAGTGTATTTTATTTAATACACTGCAACTCACTGGTGCCTCGAGCTTAGTTGTCCCAAGTCGGGGGCTCCCCGCGCGAGGAACTCCGTCTTGAACTTGTCGACTTCACGCCGCACCTCGCTCTCGTGCGCTTTCCTCATCGCGTCCAAGGCCGCTAGCGTCGCACGTGTTTCTTCAGCTAGTGCTTGCTCTTTTTCTAGCCTGGAAATTAATGAAATAAAACTTGCATTAAAGGTAATTTCATTCTAGAAAGGAGAAGATAACGGAATGAGAATTGAGGAGAAGAAAACAGGAGACTGGGCCAATTTCAATTAATTTACTGTTCGCGCGAATCGTAGGTCAGAACCAGAAACTGGTTTTTGAAAAAATCTAAGCGAGCATCCATTAATTACGTGACCTGTTTTTTCTTTCAACTAAGACTCCTCCCCCTCTACGGTACAATTGTTAAAGTTATATAGGATATACATATTTTCAAAATTTCAACCGTAGATGTGTTTAGGATGATAAAGGTCCTTGAATACGTACCTGAGCTGATCTCTCTCGGCGCGGTGCTTGTCCTCCATCTCGCGCACGATGCGGCGGTGCGAGCTCTCCATCGCTAGAAGCCCCTTCTCGCACAGCGCGCGCAGCTGCTCGATCTCCTGCTGGTAGCGCGCGCGCAGGCTGTCGCCGTGCGTGTCCGCCGCCACTGCGCTCTGCAGAACAATGTTTGTTTAGTTTTGTACAGCTTTTACATTACACAGATCAATTGCGTATTTTTAGTGAAATTCGAATACTCAAGTCAACCAACCTGATATGCGGCACGTAGACTCTCCAACTGTGCAGAATATTCAGAGTCCAGGGCGGCGAGGCGTCGCTGCAGTGTGCGCGCGCGCTCTCTTAGCGCGGCGCGCTCGCGCTCGTGCTGCGCCTGCAGCTGTGTGCGCGCGCGCCGCGCCGCCGCCAGCGCCGCCGCCTGCTGCGCCAGCGCGCACTCCCCGCGCGCCCGCTCTGCCGTGAGGCGCTCCAGCGCGTCCTGCAGGCGCGCGCACTGGGGGCACTGTAGCGCCTCCACGCGCCGCCGCAGTGCTTCCATGCGCTGCGCCACGTCCCCTGCGCCGCAAGTCTCCCTCTCCTCCCCCTCATCCTCCCCCGTGCCCTCCCCCGCGCACTGCTCGCCCGCCAGCCGCCGCTGCGCCGCCGCCACCGCCGCCTCCACGCGCTCAAGGCTCTCGCCGATCTTCATCGAGTCTTCACTGTTACCCGAACAGTCACTGGAGAAGAGCGCCCGGCATTCCGTCGAGAAGTGCCGGAACAGGTAGACGAACTCCGCCTCGAGGGCCGGGTCCGTCTCCAGCGAGGAGATGGCGTCCTCGGGCCGGCGGGCGCGCGGCTCCGAGGCGCGATAGGTGCCCTCGAGCACGGACACGCGCGCGTCCACCAGCGCCTTGTGCGCCAGGACGTCGGCCAGCTGCTGCAGCAGCGCGCGGCTGTCGAGCCCGGGCGGCGCACGAGCGGCGGCGCACTCGCGGTACTGCGCCGCGATGTCACGCACGGCGGCGTCCATCTCGCAGCGCAGGTGGTCGTGCGCGGCCTGCCACCACAGCTCCAGGTCGGCGCGCTGCTGTGCGGACAGCGTGAGGCGTGCACGCCGCGCCTCGTCCAGGCGCTGCTCGCACATCTGCGCGGCGCGCGCGAGGGCCCGCGCCACCTCAGCCTGCACCAGCTCGGCGCCCAGCGCGTCGCGCGCCGCGGCCCACGCCTCGCGCACGCGCGCCGCCTCCAGGTTGCACCTCTGCTGCTCGTGGTCGCTGTCGGTCGTAGTGTAGCTCAAACTCTCACTAGCCAGAGCTGAGCACAATTCGGCTAGTTTTTCTGATTTATATTTTTCCACAGCTGCGGCGACTTCTTTCTGTGACATTTTTAGAGCCTCGAGATCTGCACTCTGAATGATCACTTCGGATTTAGATTCGTCTGAGTCTCGGCTATTCGTCATCACGTCGATCTTCCTCGACAATATTCTAGCCAAGTAGTCGAGGGAGCTCTTGGTGGTTGAGGTGGATCTTGCGCTGTCGCCGTATATTTTACACTTAAGGTTATCGATTAATTGACTAGTTTCATTTATTTCAGACTTTATCAATCTAGCGAAGAATCTGCTCCCATTGGAAGATTCCAAAGCCTCTTGTATTCTGCCTATAAGCACTGCTTCGTAGGCTAGTTTCTCTGCTAGTATTTCTAAACTCTTTCTCTGAGTTAGCTCTCCAGCTTCATAGAGAGCTGCCTTCTTTTTGGAAATTTCTAAAAGTTTTGTTCTCAGTTGCTCCTCGAGTTGTACTACCACCTGCGCGACATAATCGTTTACTTCCTCTCCGGCTTCTTCGGTAGAATTTATAATGCATTTGTCGAAGCATTCTTGTAACCTTTTGCTTACATCCATTAAACACTTTTCCATAGATTTTATGCTGTATTTCTTTTCCACACTTGGCGAAGGTGATCGTCGCGACTTAGCTGCTCGCATGGCGCTCATCTGACTTAAGCATTCATTTACTTTGCTCCTGGACATAATGACAACATTTTCAAGGCTCTGCAACCTGTCTAAGAGATGCCTTTGGGACTGCGTGCCGATCGTTGAAGTTTCCGGACTTTCATTGCTTAGTGGACTTTCAGTGGACCTTGTCATGGGACTTAACGACTCACAAGAATTTGTTAAATCTCGACGGTTTTCTAGAGCAGAAGCAACTTTGGTTTCAAGAGAACTTAAACGGACTAGCATTTTCATAGGTTCAGAACTTGTGGCACTATCTAATGATTTTCTTCTTAATCGCGCGGCTAATCTTTTCATTCTTTTTTCATCTGTGACACTGTCCGTTTTAGATACTTTTTCTTTAACAGGCGAAGCACTCTTAGAGGGAGAGTTTATTACAGGTACTGGTTCACCAGTTTCAAGCATCGTGATCTTATTTTCTAATTCTGTAAGTTTTTCCTCAACTTCCTTGCCTAATGTGAACGATTCTCTTCCTTTTAATGATAAGCTACGACGCTTGTCTCTTGATTCTGTCTTCTGAATTTTATGTTTCAAGGTTCGTACTTGCTTATCTGATGCTGTTAGTTTCTGTGTAAGATCTAAAATACGAGATGCAAGTAAATCAATTTCCGATCTACTACATTGCTCTCTCAGTTTCATCTCGTTTCTTAATTTCATATTAGTAACCTCGAGCTCATCGTACACATTATGTGATTCACGAAGTTCTTTCTTCATAGCCTTAATTTCTTGTATAGCCATCAAGAATCTATTTCTTAATTCAACATATTCTTCGATCAGTCTACTTTTCTCTAAAGACTCCACATTTAGGTTTTGGTTAATATTGCTGAGATCGCTTAACGACCCAATACTCTTTCTTTTTTCTCTAGTCGGCGATTCAGCTACAATTTTACCTTCGAGCTCTCTTATTCTAGTATATAAGCTTTCATTTTCTTTAACACTTTTTAGCAGTTTATCATTAAGCTCGCTTAACTCCTTTTGTAGTTGTTTAATATTTTCCTGTGCAGTAGTTAGCTGTTGTGTTAACAGTTCACAGTGGTCGGTGGATTCCTTTAAAAAGTTTTGAGTTTCTGTTAGTTTCGTCTCCCACATACTTTTATCTTGATTGTATAGTTGTTTTATAGCATCCAAATTCTCAGCTTCTTTAGTTCTAATAGATAATTCTTCTTCCTTCTTTTGTAAAGATATTACCAATTCTTCCATTTTCTTTTCTCTCAATGCAGCGTCCGCTTTTAATTTACGAAGTCTTGCTAACTCTGATTCAGCTGTATTGACGTCATTTAATGCTAATTTAAGCTGCTTTCGCAAATCCTCAATTTCGATTGATTGTTTGTCTATTGTTGAATTATAACTGCGTTTTCTGGGTTCATTTGGTTTTTCGTTTTCATCAACCTCGGCTATTGGAAGGTCTTTTTCTTTGGTAGTATCGACTTCATCTTTTTCAATTTTCGTATCGTTTCTGGGTTGTGTTGGCTGACTGCCTCTCGCACGGACCTTTTCCTTGACTTTAGATATAGGAGTTCGATTAAGGATAGGAGAAGGTGGTGGTTGAGGTGCAACGTCTCCCCAATCGGCACTATCTCGTCTTCCACCCTCAGATGCTGTTCTGTACTCTTCATCGGATGAAAATGGTCCAGACTTGGTAGTATTAGGAGTAACAGGTGTGATAGGTGAGGTGGACGATTCAGATGCTTGGTCAACTGCATCTTCACGCAATATAAGTGAGAGTGGACCAGAGTCAGATAAACCAGCGGTTCTTTTCATAGCTGACACCCAATTCGCTCTTATTCCTGCTGTAACTGCCGATAGCACTATAAGTTTGCCATCCCAAGTCTGTAAAAAGCAATAATTGTTTATTATTACATATGATAAAGTTAAAATATCTTTTTTAAAAGTGATTTTTAAATAATAATAATTACCTCAGTTTCAAAAGCATATCCATTTGTAGAAGCAGAAGTCGGCAGTTCCACGACCCTAGAAATCCCGCTAAGATCAATTACTCCATCCATGAGACCCCTATGTTCAGCATGAGGATCCCTAAAGTAGAGTAAAGCTGCTCCCCGTAGAACAAACCAGTGTCGTGACCATCCTCCAGGTCCTCGTCTTTGAAGCCATCCAGCTCGAGCATGGAGAAGTCTCTCAGCTGGTAACTCTACCCTACCTCCTTCAGTGTTTTCTGTGGCCTCAACAACATCAATCGGCTCACTTCCTTCTGAAGCTGAACTAGTTATACCTTCTTCGGGAGGTGGACCGCCATCTGGTGAGCCTCGTGCCTATAATTTAACATTAAAATGCAATTATTATAATTAAGGATTCCTTCCAAATATAGATAATATGAAGGTTTATTTAGTTTTAATTTAACACTTAGATTCTTAAATGGCAAGTTGTATTAAACCTTGAATATCCAAGCAAATCGCAACCTACTTATTGCATATGGTAGTTTTAAATGCAGTACCATAATCGATACTTGATGTTCATTTATTGTACTTTAGAATCATAAAATTAAAATTCTATGTTATAAAAAGTAAATTATTGGTAAAAGAAAAAATATTTATTATTGCAAACGTCCTAAAGTTTTGCTTACCTTGGGTTTTAATTAAACAACAATTAAAATTGTCGCATACAACATGGGGGTTTGATTCGCTAATTCATCATTTGCTAAACATTTTTGTTAATCTAGATACTCACTGGTAGTCTATCTGGTGGTGGAAGCCTGGTAGGTCGTTCGAGGGTAGGCGGCAAAGCGCGACGAGAACGTGGGCGAGTTAAAGAAGCTGCTATATCACGCAACTGTTCATCATACTGTTGATGTTGTTGCTGAAGCAGTGGTGATCTAACTACGCTCACTGAGATGAATAAAAAGTAGAACGTTTTTAAGTGCAATAAACAACAAACATAAGATATAAGTACATCTCCGATACGTCCAATGTGTCTAAATGCCCAGAAAACCGAAACAACAGAAATCTTGACAAATTTAAAGCTTTTCATTTAAAGCTATGTATATATAAGTGGTTTTTATTCATATAGAAAAGGATTCAACTTATGTAATGAATGGTCTTTATTAACAGTTCTGGATATTTAAAAATATATAGGAAAGATAATACATTAAGACATACCCTCATCAGTAACGGTCGTAGTCGCTGGTTCCGGCCAAGTGTCCCTGCGACGGGAGCGCGCCTTTTCCTCGCCGTTTATTTTATCTCGTGTCGGTGGAGATGCTGATGATACCGGTTGATCTGTGTACACTATAATAAGAAATGATACTCGTGAAAAATATTGCAAGTATTTCATCTTAACTATTGAATATTATGATATGTAATTAAGGAGGAGAATCGTCGTTCAGTGTTCGTAAGATGACAAAATTGATTCTGAGAAAATTGATTATATAAAATTATCTACAGCTACAGTGGATTTAACGTATGATTCTGTATTTAGCAGGGCCGTAACATTGCCTCAAGTACCTTTAACCGTATGTAGCTGACCTTAATAATTTTTAACGTTCTTTAATTTAAGATAATTTTATCGAACTCCACTCTTCGTATAAAGCAAATCTCCATATCATTAAGTGGAGCCTCAGGCATCATTTTATCAGCAGTGTGGTCTATTAACCTGAGAGGAGTTGAAGGTTGACATTATGCTGAACATCGACTGCGCACCGGATCGAGATAATTGAAGAAATCTCGCAACGACCAGATCGCGTGCCAAGGTCGAAAATAAGAGAAAAACACAAAATATGCGCCCTTTATTCGATAATTTACGAGTTAGGAAGCCCTCAGACTAGAAAGCGTACTATTGCCAGCGAAAAAAACCTGTATATTAAAAAAAACCTTTGCACATCAAAATGTTGCTAGCATGATGACCCTGATATAAATCAATACATATATTAATTAATTTCATTGAAAATGTACCAGGCGGAGTCTATATAATATGCTATTATCCGGGTCTGATGGCAACTTTAGCAGTTGTAACATAGCGGCGCGGCGATCAAATAATATAAATGAACATGTCATCATGCAAAGTTGTGGAGCTGTTCCTTCGAAACATTTACATCGCACGCGATGATACAAGGCAAAAATAAATAATTGTACTCTAGATTTCGTGAAGGCGTTATAGTGGCCGTAAATTAAATCCACAGTTTATAATCGTAAAAAGGAATGGCGTTATAATTTAAAAGTATATTGTTCATTCACATAAGAAATATTTAATGTTTACGAGCAAAGCTTTAATGGAAATGTAGTATTGAAAAGGCAAGTATATAAAATAAGAGTAAATTTATACATATAATAAAATTCTAAGCCGAATCTGTACATTAAATATATTTTAGAAAATCTTATTGAAATAGTCATCATTATCGATACAGAAACCGAAACTATAGTTTTTAGAATTTTTGTCTGTCTGTCTGTCTGTGACCGCATTACGAAAAAATCACTGGACAAAGTTTGATTAAATTTGATATGATGATAGCTGGTTATCCGGGTCAACTTAAAGGGTACTTTTTACTACGGGAAAATATCTCATCTCTGAGAAATCTCTACTAAACGTTAAAACGTAACTAGGGACGAACCCGAGCGGAGCGAGGATGAGTCGCTAGTAGCATTATATTATCTTCTATAGGGTCGGTGTGAGTTACTTGTACTTTAACTTTACCGGACTGTGTTTTTCCAACAATATTGAATAAGATGTCTCCATAATAAACACCATGGGTATAGACATCTAGGACAGATTAGTATACGAATTACCTTAGTTAGTGCGACAAATGAATGACATTAGCTGTTTTTATAAAGAAAATAATGTTTTATTTTATTATTATAATAGTTAAGATGCTCTGTTACATTTAATACAATGGGTACTATGCGGTTAGACCGTTAGGTTATAGGTGAAGAACAATTTGTCTCATTTCTAAGGTAACTGGACAACACTACTCATACAATAGCAATTCTATATAATTTAATATCAGTATTTATTTATTATCACCACTGTTTCTTTAGACAATTTTATTTTTCGGCTAAGTTATTGTAACACTATCATAGTTACTTTTAGTTTTTCTTAAAAAAAATAACATATTTTGTAATTCATTTGAAGTCCCCATATTGTCTTTAGCAAATATTGATATACATAATTTTGTGTATAATAATTGTATTTCCGTTATGTTGGAGCCTTTTACAATCCTTTGCGATTCTAGTGGCGATATTAATCGACAAAACAAACAAAATGGCACCAACGTGTTCTCGCGCTTTGTCGGCGCACGCGCAGATATGTTCTCATTTATCCCCCTTTATAGAGACATATTATTATCTGACCAACCATTAAATCATCATTAGAGTGGACCTGTACATGTTTATAGATCTAACGAGTTATTATTTTGCATATTAATTTTTTATTTGCAATTAACACAGAACGTTTATAGATTTTGAATAAATCAAGGTTACGATCATGGTTATTTGAATTTAAATGTTCGGAGAAAGTATGAGAGATTTTTGGTTATTGCCAATAAGAAGTTTTAAGATGCTCTTGCTTGGACATTTTATTAGTTTCTATATATTAAAAAATATATGTCTATTATGTCATATTATGGCAGGATTATCACGCTATAAAGGCTAAGATGACTGTAGAAGTACACCGTTTATATTTAATCCTACTGGTTGGTTGCGTGGGTTTAGTTCTTCATCCTCACTTTATACGTCTATAAATTACAAAAGTGACCGAGGTTTTAATTTCAAACAGCCAACTGTTGAATATAATATTTACGATTGCAAATAATTTTCCAACACAGGTCCTGGTGAAACAAATAATAGGGCAGTGTCTGAATGTCATATACGTCATTCAAGCTGCTTTAGTAGGGAAAAAATAGCTTAGGTTCATACATATGAATGAGAGTAAATCTTCGACACCCACAGCGTATTGTGCGAATGCTAAACCGTGATTGATGCGCGAACATATCTCCAATGGCTGGTTGGATTTGATTTATATGAAATATCAACGTCAGGGATAAACAATAATGTAATTGAATGAGTTATTGGGAATTCTGATCTAAAATAATGCAGATAGTTGAGATACCTTTAATACAAAAAAAAAATGATTCTTTTACCTCTAATGTTTAAAAAAAATTTGGATATACATATGTACATATTTTTTTTCGTTCTGGAATTTTTATTTACTTTTACTTTTTATTAATTTTTATTACTTGATTTAAATATTCCAGAGATTTTTATTTTTTTTTTATTTTTGATATAAGATTCCACCAGTTAAAGGTCTGTCAGAAGCAATTGGAACCGACGAACAGCCGCGGGCAGAAACCACTACGTGAAAAATTAGCGCAATTTATTTTTTCATACAAATAAAACATAGCCTTGGAATTTCAAATCCCCATATGATTTCTTTTTTCGTAACAAAACCTTTTTGCTCCATTAACTACATGGTAGCTAATATGGTTTTTTATCATATATATAGATACAGGAGTCATCGACCCGATCGTTAGTCATGCTGTATGAATTATGATAGTGCTTTCGCCGAAGCGTCAGAGATCGTCGGCGTTTTTACACGTTACATGTCACGTTCTTGGAACCAATTAAGTATGGCAAATTACATAATGGCACTGAATTCGCTTGCAAAAAGTTCATTATTACATTTAGGGGGTCTATAATGGAAAATTAAAAGCTGTTACTCGAAACTAGCACGTAGAATATTCTATTCTTAAGATCTATATCAGTTTGATCAATTTTACAAATTACATTAGTCTATAAAGAGAACATCTAGCCAGCAACTGAGTGCTAAAATTTTACAATTTTCTAAACATTCGTATGAAACTTGTTTAATAGATTTGATGTCGATTTGGTTTATTTAGGTAGCCCACATTATAGTGAACAGCAAACATAACTATAGGCTACAGTTAAAATCGACTTTCTTCTCCAATTAGAATGTTGATTAAGACGTTGCAAACCACACACGGTTTTCAATATTCATCCTTACACGAAGGCGATAGAAGCTAAAGTAACACTTCTCGATTTTATGACAGTCTCAATACATTCGTACACCGCAAATTATTGGAACAGTATTAAGACATTCGGTACTTGATTATTTGAATTTACATTTGGACATGTTCCTTTGTTTATCGTTACTTCTGTTACTCGAGATTGAGAATTGCATTTACAGAAATCGCTATTGAGGTTTCCATTTGCATGTTACAGCTACATTCTATTAAAAAACAAAAATTGTTGATTTTAATATTTTTGTATTTTAAGATAATCGTAAAATAATCATTATTATATATTAAAGAAATCCATATATCATTGGAAATAAACCAACAGAATCTCTGTTATTCTGTGAAATAAGTAATAATTAAAATAAGTACATATCTTTAGAGAAATTGTCTAACATCTGGCTGGCATGTAGTGAAATCTAGCAAACAAAACGGAGAAAGATGTTTGCGTCGTCATGCATCGGCGCACGCGCACCCAATGAAAGTGAAATGACTGTCGCATTGAGGCTTTCCGCCAATTTTTAATGTTGCAGAATTTGGTGTATTGTTATCTTTTTTGTTAGCAAATTACTTTTTGATTGCTAGTTAATTATTATTTTTGAACGTAATGGTACGTGTATAAGTATTTTTTAATATTTTCTTTATTAGTTTCACTAATTGAAATAATGACAATAAGTACTTGTAGATGCATTAAATAAAAGTGCTTTTTAATTTTTTTATGATGCCGTCTGCATTTTCTTTATTATATTCTTAACTAGCATTGCCCGCGGCTCCGCCCGCGTTCAAATGACCAAAAACCAAATTCTTGGTTTTACATATTAGTATACTCTTACAATGCAGTTTTTGTATTTTTTTCTCAGAAATGAGATATTTTCCCGAGGTAAAAAGTATCCTATATGTTGACCCGGATAACCAGCTATCATCATACCAAATATCATCAAAATCTGTCCAGTAGTTTTCTCGTGATGCGGTAACAGACAACTTTATTATATGTATAGATTTATATACAAACACACATGTTAAACTGTATAAATTTAACATTTAAAACCGTATCAATTTAAAATGTATATGACAAAAATATTTGGCTTAATAGCGATTTAATCAACGATATGGTGCAAAAGGCAAACTCGGGCACATTATTTCACTGTTATTAACACTTAATATAGTCTATTATTACGAGCAGCGATAGCAAAAAAATAAAAAAACATTAGTTGTAGACAAAAATAAACAATCGACTATTACAATACGAGTATTGTTTCGATTATAAAATCGATTGCATAAATCGAATGTTAACGAAACGAAACATGGTATCGGAATGTGACCATCAAGCCTCATTCACCAGTACTTTATTTATTTATACAAGTATTTATTTTATTTATCTGCGCATTGAAATGCATTTTTAATTTTATTATTTTATTAGTTTTTTATGTTATCTACTGGCTGTAGCGTGCTCCTGCCTACTTTCCTTATGGTGTACATATAAAAATCAGCCTAGGTTTGAGATAGGTACTTATTGATTGGGAAATATATATATATATATATATATATATATATATATATATTTAAAATCGTATGTTATTAAAAATATTTTCCTTTAACTTACTCAACATTTCCATAAACTAACAAACAGATTTGACATTGTATTGTTTTATATAGAGATGCAAAGATATAAAGTCGAATCGCTATTAAGCCTACTATTAAGTAAAGGTCGACATAACTCATAAAGTGAATTCAGATAAGTTGAATATTACTAGTTATTGCTGGTAGCCTGATTGTGATTTAGTTAGTGGAAGCAAATAAACGATTTATTTTACTTAATTATTTTGAAATTATTTTTCTAATGACTTTTGAACCATTAAAAGGTAAACGATTGAAATTTTTACAGTGATTTTTATTAATAATAGGAATAATAAAAAATAAAACTATGAAGGCTCCAAACAAGTAAAGTATTTTTAGTTTTTAAATCGTAAAAGCCATAATACATACACTTCAAACGACTCACACTTGACCTTTTTAAAATATTTATTTCTGTATTAAGTAAACACACAAACGGAAAGAAAAATTATAATTTAGATAAATATTTTCAGCTAAACAATAGATAAACTGCCTCCATTATAACATGTTTAGATAACAGTTAGATAAGCGTATTGTCGATATCGATACTTGTCGCTTAACTTCGTTATGAAACTTGTACCGCAATACGTTGATCGATTAATTAAGGCAATCGATTATTTTTTGTTATATAATTCAAAGATATTATTACATAGATAATGACAAGTAAGATTTAACTTCGATTTATTTGAACCAAGTTATGTTGAATCAATTGGTGAAATATAAACATTGAACTTGCTGCGCCAGCAGTCGCGGGTTCGAGTCCCGCTGGGGGCATTTATTTAAAAAAAAATTTTTCTAACATCATGTAAAGGATATAAAAACTGTTCTATTATAGAATATCGCATTCCCCTGTTATATCAATATAGGAAGAGTACTTAGAACGTCTTCATATAAACATACATCTCTTAATTGGTCCATTATCACATTGTATTGTTGGTGCGAAAGTTTTTTAGTCAATCATTGTCTGATTGACTAAAAAACTTTCCGACGCATAGGAAATCTAATATATTTCGATACGTAAAATACATATTTACCTATTGGATATTCATATCTTAAAATACTGTCCGCTGGCACCGACTTCGAAAATATCTGATTAGGTATCTATTCTAAATGAAAACCCCCGTTGAGTTATTTTTTTCATTTAGTGCCTGGAAGCCGGTTTATTTATTTTTTTAAGTTTTTATTTTTATATTTTTAGTGTAGACGTAATAAGCAGGTAATTTGTAGGAAGAGAGTTTTTAATAACATATTCGATTAAACAATTTGTTTAAAAAATATATTTATTGTTGATTTTTTTTAAAACCGCTCGACCGATTTCTATTAAATTTATATGGGACCACCTGGGATGTATACCCAAACGTTCAAACAAAACAAAAAATTTCCAAATCGGTTCAGGCGTCTTCGAGTAATCAGTGAACATACATAAAAAAAAAGATTCCAACGAATTGAGAACCTCCTCGTTTTTGGAAGTCGGGTAACAAGTAACGCCAACTTTGGCAAATTTTATTATTAAAGGTCTGTTATGCAACACCAAAACCGTTACGCAAAGCCGTCCAGCGTGATAAAGTGATACAAATATGTGGACATAAAAACTTTCGCATTTTTAATAGTAGCTTAAAAAAATATTTTCTTGCGTTCTTAAATCTAGATCTAAAACTATCTATTTAACTCGAGCCATTCCGAGTGACATTAGTAGTGAAATATTTTCATAGTTACGTTAGTTACGTTACAGTGTAACTGCTATTGCAAGTATAATCTATAATTAAAGGGTGCTCTTAAGCGTTAGATCTGTAATTAAGATCTGCCAGGTGTTCGCGCTCCGTGCGTACGCGAGCTATGATAGCGAGAAAGTGGAAAGATACGGTAGTTTTTATACATGGAAAAGTGGGAAAAATTATTATATGTAATATGCTTATTGTTTGTGGTATGTACTATCTATGTATAAAGTATATTTATATCTATAGGTGTCTTGTATTTATATTTTTATATGCATAGGTATACTTTGCTGCACACCCGGAGGTCCTGGGTTCGAGTCCCGGGGTCGGGCCAAGTTGAGTTATTGAAAGTTTCGCGTTCATAATACCTACTCGTAAGTAGAATTATAAACACGAATAAATTTTAAAAAAATCTACAGAACTAAACTTACGAAAATAACTAAGCTCACGATTTATTCAGTATTTAAGATGAACATAGGGGCTTAGAAGCATTTGTAGGTACAGATTAAATTATTTTACGAGTATAACTCGACACGAGACAGTGGTATCCCAGTGGTATCGTACTTGCTTCGGAAACCGAGTGAAGCGGGTTCAAATCCCGTAGTATGTCAGACATTTTTATGGGTGAAAGAAAACATCGTGAGGAAACCTGCATATCTGAGAACTTAGCAAGTTTTCGAAAGACATGTGAAGTCCGTCAACCCGCACTTGGCCAGCGTGGTGGTCTATGGCTTGATCCCCCTCGTATTGAAGGGAGGCACATGCCCACTATTGGGCTGAATATATACATAGGTAATCCGACTATATAAGCGGGGGTATAGATCAAATGTCGACTTCGTAACGTGCAACGTATCATGGAGTTAGGTAATAAATAAACTTGTACTTGGATATATAATTACTGCATTGTTTAACATCAGGAAGCATTAATTTAGCAAAACACTTCTGTAAATGGAAAAACATAACTTTAGATTTCATATTTAAAAAACTTATATGTAAGATTTTATTACATTTATTTACGACTATCTTTATATTATTGAAGATAGTCTCTTCCGCTAAAGAAATGAGAGATAAACATTTTATTATTATTATTAAATCAACAAGTTTTCTATATTTTTATGAACAATAAAAGGAATAATCAAATAATTTTATTGATAATAATTCATATACGTTTTAAGGTTTAGTATAGATTTCTCAGAGATGAGATATTTTCCCGCAGTAAAAAGTATCCTATATGTTGATCCGGATAACCAGCTATCATTATACCAAAGTTCATCAAAATCTGTCCAATAGTTTTCGCGTGATGCGTTTCCAGATGGACTGACAGACAGACAAAAATTGTAAAAGCTATAGATTCGGCCTCTGTATCGATAATAATGACTATTTCAATAAGTTATTCCAAAAAATATTTAATGTACAGATTCGACTGTTAGAATTTTATTATATTTATGTATAGATTACTTATGTTATTAACCATTATTAATGTCCAAATCAAATATTAAATAAATAAAAACATTAAAGAAAATGTGAAAATTCCTCAGCAATTCTTGGTAAATATTTTGAAAATATTTGCCCTGAACTTGCCAGCATACAATTATACGTTAAATCAAATTAATCTTACTCCATCAGATAATTTATTATATATAGAGTTTTCCGAAAACTATTGTTGTAAATGTGGATCAGAAATTCAATTGGCCCAAAATTGAAATAGCTCTCTCCATACTTACCTGGGTCTATTATTCGACTGATTGTGAACCGTCGCAAAATTTTATATAACAACTAAACTCATCTACTTTGTCTCTAAAAATTTTAGAAATGATCCCGTACGCTTATCAAATATGCTGTAAAAAAATTATACTTTTTTAAATCAACGGGATTCTAATAACAAAAAAATCTCCGAAAAAATTTATAAGTTATCAACGTAATATCTCACATATCGAACCTACGTACTTTGTTTTCTAAGTAAAACAAAATTCGCTGCCACTACTCGCTAGAGGAATAGTATTATACGATAATTCGTGACCTACCTAATTATAACGAGAAGGTAAAGGAAATCATTACTTACAAAATATCCAACTATACCATTATATAAATCTGTAGAACCATAAACAAAGCATCGCAAAATGGCAGAACGCAGCATAAATTGTGATCAAGGGCGAGCTATCAATTAGCTGGTGTTACTAACGGTGCAAATTATAAACCTAGAATTTAAATAGGTCCGCGTTATAATGAAATTGACTTGTGTGAATATTTTAATGGCTTTTTCTCAATCATGTCACACTGGTCATAAGACCTAGCTCTGCCCGCAGTATGTAGTGGAATAAAAAAAAAATGTGTGTGTGTACTTATGTACGCACGTATAAAGTTATACTTCTTTGGCGTAACAGAACAAAAATAGCTAAAGATTTCATCCAGTATGTCACAACTCTTTGTTTGTAAAAGGAATGCTGCTAACTTCATCATGTCGCTTTTTGGCTGTCGGTGTGCGTTAGCGCGCATCGTAATAATTTTACGCTCATATTTTATCCAAACGTGCCAAAAGAATAATAAGGTGATTACAAATTAATATTATTGTTGTTCCGGTAGTCATATTTCCTACTTGCGACATTTTAACGTATCGTTACGAGTTAGTTACGTTTACTTAAGAAGATTTTTTTTATTTAAATTTAAAAAGTGTCAAAATATTTGTGTCTTAAAGTTTATTCAAATGTGTGTGGAACCAGCTTTTGTGGTGCAAAATATTCGTAGACTCCATAAATTCTGATCAAAGACGAGCTATCAATTAGTAGGTGAACTAGCGCTGCAAATTATTCTCTATTTAGTCCGTCGACACATAAATAATACGTTTTTAGATATCTCATGACTAAAATATGAATTTATCTAAGTATTACTAGAGTTAAAATATTTTTGTGGCATAATTTTTTTTTAATTAGACTTTCATAAAGAAGCACTTACCAAATTCAAAATCAAACTTAAAGAAAAAAAACATTTACAAACACTAATTTTATGCGGTAATCGAACCTAACATGAAAGCCAAGTATATATATCCCACTATGTCATATATCTACTAAAGTGAGCAAAACCGAAATCATATAATAGTATTTATTACCTTTCTATTTAAATGATCAAATCATTTTGCACGTCCCTAAATAATTGATGTAATAGGATTTCAAACCAGCACGTCCCTGACAGTCTGCATTACGATTTAGCTCACTGCCCATACAACTAACAGTTAACGGTATATAATTAGAACCTAACTTGTTGTCACCCCGCGATTTATAGCTTAGTTGAAGTCCCACGATAAGAGAGCGAGCCAAATATATACATTATACAGTGTGAAAGAGGGAGATGGAAAACAATACTAGGGTAACCATAGTGATTTAATAATAATAGGCAGTATACGAGAAAAAGCTGTAGATTTTTTTTTTTTTTTATATTATTTGGTACGTAATATATGTCTAAGTTAAAACGTGAAAACCGTGAAAACCGAAAAATGTGGTCACACTAAGATTTCCTATAAAGCGCTAATGATTAGAAACTAATATTCTACAATATTTATATCGTACTATGTATACCAGAAGTTAAATAAAAGCAAAACATGTCTTAATGTGATAAGATTATTGATATATTAAACGTTACAGTGTAATAAAAATTTTGAAAAAAATTAACACATGCCTTTAAAATTTAAATTAATTTTCCACTAGCATTATGGAAATCTAACATAAAATTTAAAACTGAATCAAAATCGTTAAAGCTATAGCCATATAAACATCAACACCAATTATATGCCATTTCGATAACGAAAACTGTGGGTATAATATTTTTATGTGATTGCTAAGCGCAATCGTCCTACATGAGTATCGGTTGGACCTGAACTAGCTAACGTTTATATAGAGTTGTACCTAACGGTGTAATCATGTGAGACAGGCGACACTTGTAAGTCTTATACTGTATTTTTACTATCAATCTATATGGCAAGGGTATGATGTGTATGAAACTGAGCTCTAAATTTTCTGTTTACGTATATTTTTAGTTTAATATATAATTTTTTTTATTTTATTTTTAAATTTTTAGTGTAGACGTAATAAGCAGGTAATTTGTAAGAAGAAAGTTTTTTAACAACATATTCGATTAACAGTTTATTTAAAAAATATATTTATTGTTGTTTTTTTAAAAATCCGCCTGGGAAGTATAAACCTATGAAAAAAATATCCAAATCGGTTCTGGCGTCTTCGAGTAATCGGTGAACATACATAAAAAAAAGATTCCGATGAATTGATAACCTCCTCCTTTTTGAAAGACGGTTAAAAATACAATAAAAATAACGTTTTTGAATAACCGTAATATATGGAACTCGTCAAAATGATTTAGTGGAGCCGAAACTCGAAGGTTTTACTATAGCCATGACTGACGTTTTGAAAATATTATATTATTATTGTATTGTATTTAAGTAGATTAAAATCGACATTACTTACATCGTTACTTAACAAGTTACAAGTAAAACTTTTGAAATTGTTTTCAGAAGCTTTCTTGTAAAATTACACATAAGCTTTTTTTTTCAAAAACGTTTCCGCAACCTCTTTTTTCAAAGCTATTTTAAATTTTCTCGATACACAGCATGAAAATTCAAAAATATATGCGCTGCGTTCATATTAAAGTAATATCCAATAAAATAAATAGTAGCTGATTCAATAATAATAATAAACTTTTATATAAGCACAATAAACAACGGATTGAATCCTCGATCGTCAATTAACATAAAATAAAGTGAATTTACAACAAACATTTCTTCAAGCAATGATTCACCAGATATCTGTGTAATTAAATTTCAAAATCTAAGCTTAAATTTAGTGCTCACTAATAAGACCCACGGTTATAAACTTATGGGACAAAATTTGAAATGCAAAACAAGACCATCTAAAGTGGGAAGGTATGTTCTCGTGTGGGGCGATACACACTTGTACGCTGTAAGTCGTTCATTAATCGATAAGATAAGCGAATAGTTTAATCATCAATATATTTGCCAATATCTATTAAATTTAAGTGTATAATATTCAAATAAATATATTACACTAGTGACTCACCCGCCCTACGCTCGGGTTCGTCCCTCGGTATGTTTTGACGGTTAGTATATATCTCATGAGATATTTTCTGGCAATAAAAAGTATTCGAAATGTTGACCCCGATAAACACCAATCAACATACCAAATTTCATCAAAATCTGTCCAGTGGTTTTCTCTCTGATGCGCATCACAGACAGACAGACAGACAAAAATTCTAAAAACTATAAATTCGTCCCCTGTATCGACAATAATTACTATTTCAATAAGATTTTCCAAAAATATTTAATTTAATTTTACTTTATTATATGTACATAGATGTCTAATTTTTGAAAACACACGATTTTTAAAATACTAACAATAAGACAACTTGACTGTACATGAAAAAAATTTCTTCTAATTCATACAATCCTTAAAGTAAAGCGTAAGTGAATTATAGGTAGGTATTTTTTAACTATATTTAAATAAGGGTAATGCAAGATTTTCTAAGAACTATTAGTCAAACAAAATATTATTTAATTAAATCAGTCCATATAATATATTATTGCTCCAGTCCTATATTTTAGAACTACGATTGCGTATGAATGTTACTAAATTGTATTGCAAAAGCGTATATCAGATGCATGCTTCGAAATACGGGCCGATGTCACGAGTGGGAGTGGTCTGAGTGGCCTCAATGAAAACTACCGTCTGAATTCCCAGGATTATCAAGGACGTACTGATTGATTTGATTTCAAAAATTACAATAATATTTATTATCATGAGAGCGGTATTCTAGATAGAGCGCGTCGCAGGTTCGATTTAGGTACAGATTTTTGGACGATTATTGCGGAAGGAAGTGTATCTATACTTAATATTATAAAGACGTAAAGTTGATGACTTTGTAAATTTGATTTTGTGACGTTATAGGGGATAATCTCTGGATCTACTAAACCGATTCAGATAAAATTTGGTAAGGAGATAGTTTTAGACCCTGAGAAGCACATAGGATACTTTTTATCCCGGAAATCATCCCTCAAAGAGTTGAAAATGGGGATGAAAGTTAGTATGGGAAATCAACCTAGTAGTAGCTAACTAGTACACAAAAACAAATGAATATTTTACTTATTTATTGACGTACTTGAGTATTAGGTGACTCACTTCGACATGATCGCGAACATTGTAAATATCCAACCCAACCGTCGATCAAAAAATTACTAGATACAGCATCAGCGACAAAAAATATCGTCATCGAATGAGCGCTCATTAGAACATTTGAGCGCGCTAATTAAAATAAAAACTTTTTAACAAAAAAATAAAAACCGACTTCAAACAAAAGCACTAAAAAGTAAAAAATAACTGATTGGTAGTTTTCATTTACTATACATACCTAATCAAATATTTTCGAAGTCGGTGTGCTTTGCTTTGTATGGGCTGGCACCGATTTCGAAAATATTTGATTAGGTATGTATTTAATAGGTAGGCTTTAATTACTTAGCCAAAGCACACCGACTTCGAAAATATTTGATTAGGTATGTATAGTAAATGAAAACTGCCAATCAGTTATTTTTTACTTTTTAGTGCTTTTGTTTGAAGTCGGTTTTTATTTTTTTGTTAAAAAGTTTTTATTTTTCCCTTTTTAGTGAAGACAGTAGTAGCAAAGTAAGAATTCTAACGTGTTAGGCTTGTCAAATCAAACAAAATAAGCCAAAACTCAAAGTATCTACTATTAGTCGTTGAAGAGTTCCACCTATCCACCTTCTGGCCTTGCCATCAGATCAGGTCAACAACACCGAACCACTGTACTATCAACGGAAATAGAAATACTTGCAAAGTTTCAAGTCAATATGACAATTAGAAGTAGGTTAAATTCATCATTAGTTGTTTTTCCACCCTTAGGGGTGGTACTTTTTTTTGAAATTTAAATGGGACCAATCTGGAAGTATACCCTTTCAAACAAAACAAAATTGTCCAAATCGGTTAATAAATGACGGAGTTCTGAGGTAACAAACATTAAAAAAAAAAAAAACATACAGTCGAATTGAGAACCTCCTCATTTTTGAAGTCGGTTGAAAAATGTGATAACAACTTCAAGCATTGTATTTAACGTTCAATCTACATTATTGTATATTTATTTCAACTAGCATAATTATTACCTAAACACAATTTGGTGACAGTTTTAAGAGAACTTTTGCAGAACGACCGTATTCCCCATTGCGGTCTAATGTATGTGGTATTTCACTGCTGCAGCAAAATGCTTTTTATATGAACTGAGAATATAACATCTTGAACACAACATATTACGTTATAATTAATTACTATTTTATTATTGTAAAATATTACCGTTTCATTTTGCAAATATTGTATACGGATATCACATATAAGCATAAAGCACTTGTTATAATATAAAATAAATACTAATAAATAATATAATATGGATGGCATTCAAGTTATACAAAAATGCAAAACATTTTAAAAGCTTCCTGAATGAGTACAGTGTTTATTATTTACTCGTCACTACACAGGCAAAAATATTTCTGGCTAGAATATAAGTTTTCTATTTCCACTCTGTAGTTTGGTAGGGGTAACTATGGAATTTTTATGGTCGTCTCTTATGGTGGTTCCATCCTCAGAAAAGCAGAGCCTAAATTTTGCTACAGTTTTAGATTATTGTAACCGAAGTTACTCGTACATGGTTAGGTGAAATTTTTGCACAATCAGATGTTAGAAACTGTTTAAAAATAGATAACAAATATTGAACCAAAAGGACAAAGAGATGTGTAAACGACAAAAGAGTAAGTAAAATATCGAAATATTTTATAGTAATAGCTATACTTTTGAACTGTTAATTTTATGTCAGTGTTGTAAGATCTTAAGGAAGTTAGCGTCGGCTAGGAAGATAATTTTGTTGGGAAAGGCTGACAAGAAAAGAGATATATTAGGTTTGCGTATATATCCACGTACCTTTAGTATCAATGCTAGTAGGTGAAGCCAGGCTTGGGATTTCTGGTTGCGGTGGCTGAACTCGAGGCCCGGGCCACGTAGTGATACCCCCGCAGAACCTCGGCCGCGCACTGCAGTCCGCCGCGTCCCGGAGAGTCGACGCGTCTGCGGAGTATTCTGGAATCAGATCACTTGGGTTTAGATTTGGAGATAATTTCGCGGTTTATCCCGCTTGGTATTGAAGTCTGCTGAATAATATAAATGTTAATATATTTGTTAGTCTGTCCGTTGATGCAGCAACACAGCAACCTGAATACAGATAGTTTATGGGTTGAAGAGTGATATAAGCTTTTTATCTCGCTTCAGGTATTTATCATGGCATATTATTGTATTACAAAAATGTTATTAAAATAGACTCAGAGCGAGGCGAAGCGTGGCAATTTTTTTTAATAATAGCTTAAATAACATAAAAGTAGTTATATCGTTTAGTGCCAATTTAATGGTATACATACTTCTCGTTGTTGAAGACTGCAAAAGACTTGCTGTTTGGCCTCCGGGAAATGTGGCATTGCGCTTGTGTCGTCCCTGGAACAAGTGTAATATTATAGAAAAAAATAATTATACTTTTGAATAGAAAAACTAAAATTTATTAAATAATAGAAAAAAACTAAGTAAGTTTCTTTAATTAGCCACTAAGCGTTTTGAAGAACCTATTGTTTTTTTTATAGTTATAATTAGTTAAATTAACGCCAAAGCCCAAATCTAATATATTTAAATGGGCAATTCTTGTATATTTATTTATTAATTATACCGGCCTTCTCGGAAACGGCTCTAACGATTTCAATGAATTTTGGTATGCGGGGCTTTTCGGGGGCGAAAAATCGATCTAGATTGATCTTTTGTCTGGGAAAACGCGAGTTTTTGAGTTTTCACGCGGTTTTCTTTCGCATTTTCACACATTGCACATTATTAAAATTTTTAGTTTTTTTTATCTAAAAAATACGATATAACAAAAAAGTACTCCAAACGAAGCTCAGTCGCCCAGGTACTAATAAATTAATACAGAAAACGTCACAGCACTAAGAAACTTTCCAACAAATTAAGTACAATCCTGATAGTTGGCGTTTCGAAACGTCACAGTTTTTTACCAGACCGGAACACGGCCTATAAAATCGTACACGCAGGGTTTGAATACGCAACGTCTGATGAAAGCAGTGCCGACCAAAAGTGGTATACAGCAGCACCACGGCTGCCTTCATGTTTATATTACGATTATATATTATTTAAATGGACATCACTACGCAGTTTTGCAAGTTTATTCAATTAAATATCTCGACAACAATCTACTGTTGGTAATTAGCTTCCAATCCAACATCCGAGTTTGGCTTTACAGGACCAGACGAGAAAACGGAGTTAGAAACAGATAATTGCTTGAAAGTGCATAACTGCGATTTACAAGTTTGTATATTTGTACATAGATAGTTTCAGCCAATTTACCAACTTAAACTGACGCTACGTCATTTTATTACATTCGAAGTCGATTTTAGATATCTTTAACTAGAAGTGGATTTGATAATTATCTTTTTTATAATTGCCTTTTAGAGTTTAAGATACTAATAGATTTTTTTATCGTTGGTTGTACAGTTAAAGTTTTAAATACAAATGTATTTCTGAAAGAAAAAATAAGGAAAATGACTCTTCTTTAAAGAAAATAACCAAGAGATACAATAAATGTACATAAATCAGATTTTTTAAAGGACGATCCCTATATTAAAATAAAAAAAAAAAATGATTAGATCACATTTCCTTGTAACAAAAAATCGTATTTCGTCGCGCAAATTTCCGACATGACTCATACGATATCGATTGAGGATGGAATTAATTAAATATAAAACAATTTGAGCGGTGCTAGGCGCCATCCCGTTAGCGTATAGGTCGCTGAACTGATAACTTTTTGATGGTTATTACATGTTTTTGTTTATGCTGTGTGAATCAATGCATATTATGAGTATAATTTGATATAATAATGCGTTGTTTATTAATTATTAACGTTCTTGAAATTGTTCCAGTGTGTGACGCGGTTAAATCCAAGATTTGTTATTTCTGCGATGTTCTACAGTGTTTTTAATATAGATAAAAAAGTGTGTAAGATTTATTTTATCACAAGAGCTAAAAGTTACGCGGATTTATTATCAGATCGACTCTCGATAGTGTCAAATTATTCTTGTCCAGATTTCACATACTTAGAAAATTTCTATCAATACAATAATTAAAAAGAATGATAGATTTGACGACATAGCCATAATTGAAGCTAATTAAAGCGTGTTAAATACACAATACTAATATTGTAAATGCATGTATATGAGTGAAGAAGTAACTAACGAATCCTGACTGCTTCGACGACAAGTTTGGCTTAATTTGTAGTGACCCTACTTGCTGTGCCTGCGGTCGCGGGTTCGAGTCACGGGCATTCATTTGAGTGATAAGCACGAATGTTTGTACTCCAGTCATGGGTGTTTATATTTATAATATGTATGTATTTAAAAGTTATATATGTGTAGTGTATCAACTATCTGGCATCCATAACACAAATCTTGTAGCTTACCATGGAACTAAATGGTGCTGTGTGTTAATATCTCAACATATTTATTTCATTTTATTCTTTTCCTAAAGTAATTTTATCACTCATTATCATCATCTTAAATCAAAACACTTGCAGGTCTAACAAATCTTCACACAAATATTTACTATAAAAAACAGTTCCTCAGCAGCCATTAAATGAAATCCGATCAGCATATCAACAGCAGACACTAATTACTGACTAACATAGAAATTGGTTGTCTCCATCATAAGGCTAATTGAGCTAGTTCCCGCGCTGCACTTCCTCGCCTCGTAAGGCACCAGTATGCGAGATGCTTCCTTATGCTTACAAAAAGCCAACTAAACACTTACAAAGTGATTAATACTTTGCAAATTGAATTTTTCCTTACATCTTAAGATCTAGACAGTAATAGTTGGCTTTGACTAATTAACGTTTTAAATAGTATCAATATTGTTGAATGTTAATTTTTAAATTGATATTGCAAAAGATTATGAAAATAGTAACAGAACCAGCGGCTTTACTCGCGCTAAAATTACAAATAAAATCTCTAAAATGGTTGGTTTCATACTAACTTTCATCCCCTATTTTACCCTCTTATATATATATAACTCATTATTTTCGCCGTACTCAATTTATACGAAATTTCATGCAAATATGTAACAATGAATAAAAAGTTTCTTACAAGCTTTTGTCACCTAATTCACCCCCTTGGGGGTTGAATTTTGAAAAGTGGATGCCTTCGTCATATACCTAAGGAATATGTGTGTGAAATTTCAATTTTCTAGCCTTAAGGGTTTGGCCTGTGCGTTGATACATCAGTCAATCATTTTTGCCTTTTATATAAGTATATAGATTGATATAATATAATAAGTATACTGTGGGTATACTTAAAAAAATACCGTGGAAACTTGACTGAATTCAGCTCATATTACATGTACATATTCTTAATACAAATTATAAAATTGATTGCAGAAAAACTCGAGGATTCATTTTTTCTTGCAAATTACCTCACGTTATAAAACTTCTGTCATTCTAATTAAAGTGGTCAAATGATAAGTAACTGTAAAGTCAGTGTGCATGTTGATATTCATCTTCTTTAATTAAAGGATTTGTGTTTTAATGCAGGAACCAGATATATTTAATCTATATTAATATTAATTATAAATGTGAAAGTTTGTGAGTATGGATGTATGGATGTTTGTTACTCCTTCACGCCAACGGCTGAACAGATCTGGATGAAATTTGGCACAGAGAAAGATTATAGTTTGGAATAACACATAGGCTACTTTTTATCTCATAAAAATATATAGTTCTCGTGGGATAGGTTTGTTTTTGTTTTCCTACTGTAATATTTTTATGAGTTTTGTCCATCTATTAGTTAATAAATGTCAATCACTAATTAATATTCAGGATGATATTTTTTTTTATTTTTTTTTCCTCGTGGTATCAATGTTCTAGCAAAGAATGAACAGGCAATAAGTCATTCTGCTGAATAATACGCATCACATAATAAATCTATTCATATAAAAAAAATCTAATTGAATTGAATTTGTACTACTAACTATAGGGACTACTTGAATCTATAGTTTTTAAAAATTTTGTCCGTCTGTCTGTCTGTGACCGCATCACGAGAAAACCACTGGACAGATTTTGATGAAATTTGGTATGATGATAGCTGGTTCTCCAATCTCCAGGTAGACATATAGAATACTTATTACAGCGGGGAAATATATCTTTTCTGAGTTTGTACTAACCGTAAAAACGTACCTAGGGGCGAACCCGTGCGAAGCGAGGGTGAGTCGCTAGTTAATACATAAAAATAGAGACATTTACTTAAGTTAAGTTTCTAAGACAAATATGTCTTGGACGTAGTTTGGTCTTAACTCAAGAAATATCTTTAAAGCCAGTGTTAGACCGTCAAGATATAAACTATATACGCTCAGACTAGCACATTGTTGTATTAAGAATAATATAAATGGTCTGGTAGACATGCTAGATCATCACTGTGGTAGATGGTCTTTTATAACAAAAATATTGCTTTGTTGAAATCAACTCATGCAAGTATAGTCGCAGGTAAAACTAATATTATAATTATGTCTGAATCATTCTTATCGGAAATTTACTGCAGTCCATTTATTAAGTCCAGTCAGCATTGACGTCATCATACGCGCAAAAAATTTTTTTTCTGCCTTTACGCTTCTTTCGTTGTAGTTCTCATAAGTATAGAAAAAGAATTATAGGTAATTCAATTTATTTCACACTTTCTGCCAGAATCAAGGTACTTACAGTACGATACGTATCGGATATATATATATATATATATATATATATATATATATATATATATATATATATATTATAGCTACGACTACTTATTACGTAACTATTATAAGTAATATTACCATTATCAAAAAATAATTCATTACGTAGTATGAGGAACACTAATATAAAGAAATAAATACACGAACGTGTTTTGACCAAAATAAAAACGAGAAGTCTATTCTAATAAGCTGTCAAGCGCAAAAATGAAATTCTTGAACTCAAAGTGACTCTGAAGTATAAAGTTGATGTCTAAAAATGATTTAATATTTAACTACGGTAGATGGGCATATTATTTAGATACGAAACAACAAATAAATTCAGCCATATCGTAACTGAGGAGGTTTTACTTATTGTCAATCTGATAATTTACAATACATATTAAAAATCTCGCTCAAAGAGGCTTTCTGATTCATTTACGTCCAGATAAAACCACAAACTAATGGACTGAAATTTTGACAGGCTGTACCTAAAACGACGTGTAACATAATATATAATAACGTGTAACTATTATTTTTTTTAGCAATTTTACCCCCAAAAGAGAATAAGGTGACAAAGTTTTTTTAAATATAAGTATATTTTTTTCTTAATGTATTTCTTGATATTGATAATAATTCTTATTGACAAAAGAATTGTTATTCAGTCTTTTAAATCCTTAGGAGCAAAGTTTTTAGAGGAATTATTTAAAAAAAAACCTGTGTGTGTAGGTACTTATGTACTAATTTAAGAAGTTATACCTACTTCTTTAGCGTAAGAGAACAAAAACAGCTACAGATTTCATCCCGTGTGTCACAACTCTCTGTTAGCTTCAAAAAATATGTCAAACTAGCGGCTCACCCTCGCTTTGCTCGGGTTCGTTCCGTTTCGTTCTAAATAGATATAAATAGTTATTAGCCAGCGTTAGCCATATAAATTTATTATTTTTTTTCGTTAATTTTTCATTTTTTCTCTTTATTAAAACCTTCCGTGGACCTTAAGGAACATACGAAAAAAAATTGCCTAGTTGGTCCAGGCATTCATGAGTTATGCGCTTACCAACATTCATTTTTATTTATATAGATTATAAAATAGCGAGGGACCATCTTGTAAATAGCAACAATAAAGTAAATTAAAATTCCAGCCTCGTCTATGATTCAACAAGTAACTCGATCCAGTACTAATTATGGAGTGTTGGTGAAACTGTGCCGCAGACCGAATTCGCTGGAACCAATCGACTTGCCCCAATTGAAAAATTGCTTTCACGTTGGTCCTGTTAGCTTAATTTGTTTCGTGGCGGTGATCGAAAGCTTGATATTGATCGATGTTAATCATATTTCATAAATAACAATTTTCAAATTGGATAAATGATATCTAGACAGACAAATATGAGAAGAGCAAATAAACTTTAACAATACGGAAATTAATCTTGATCTAAGATCTTAATATTTTACTTGTAAAATTATAGGTTCTTAAAGGTTCTTAAAATATCGTTACTTTAAATAAAATAATCTATACAGATAAATAAAATTGAAGTGTCTGTATGTAATGTCAAAATAACAGCTTTTTACTAAATACATATGAAAATATATACGGTACTTACAAAAATCACACATTTATAAAAAAAATTGCATGTGTTTGTCTGTTTGTTCCGACTAATCTTTGAAACGGCTGGACTGATTTTGAGGGGACTTTTACTGGCAGATAGCAGGTGTTAAAAGGAGTAAATAAGGCTCCTTTTATTTTAGAAAAAGTAATAGGGGTTCGCTCAAAAAAAATTTAAACGTACAGGGTCGCACCCGAGCGAAGCGAGTGTAAGTCTTTAGTAACTAAATACATAAATACATTTTTCCATCAAAATTTTAACATATAATATGAGTTGACAGCGGCCTACCTAGCATATTAGTTTACATCTTCAAACTTAGATAATTAATCAATTAGTATATCAAGATTGTGGTTCGAATTGATGACAAAGGGTAAAAAACAAGAAGCCAGAAAACTCATGAGATGCCGCCGTGGATCGATTTCAAAAAGGTATGAAATCTCAGAAGTATCTATATCGATGGACGCTATAAGTAAATTGGTTAAAAATTGTATTTTAGAAATTGCAGTATTTTAGATCTTTTTGATAATAATATTTGAATGATATGGGAACTAAATTAGAACTAAGTTATATTAATGAAATTTCAGAATTCTTTTCAATCCATTCATATTATACTAAACATTATAACTTCAAATAAAACTATACTTAATTTTTTGGCATTCTCGTTTTTTATTGCACTTTGACCAAAAATAGTAAAGTACTGACGACATGTAACTACGCCAAATTAAAAAGATTGCGACTTGTCAGTTATTCTATTTAGGCTGGATGGATGTCGAAATAAATAAATAAATAAATAAATAAATAAATAAATAAATAAATAAATAAATAAAAGTAGGTGCACAGATAGATGAAATGTAGTGACACATGGACTTCTGTTGGTAGCCTATATAGATAATGAAACGAGGTGACGCTATCTGTACATAAAATCATAAATAAGGCACCTAGGGTTGGTAAAGTAAAAAAAAAAAATAGTTTCCGATTACAGAAACAAATAAACATGCTTAGTGGAAAATCTTCGTAGTTATATTACACTAAGACGTCACACGAGATCAGGGTTGATGATGGATATGATAGGATTGCACAGCGTTTGTTCTTGAGTGTTAATCTAGTTATCGTGTTACTTGTGAATTGAAAGCCAAGGACGCGTACCGGTTTCGATTCATGCAAATCGTCACGCTCCTGCTCCCTTTGTACAGGATAGTCGTGTTTTGTTTCAACTGCATTTGTTATACTAATAATATATGTATGGATGAAGTGTTTTTATTTGCACTGCGGTCGTGGCTTCCTGTACTTTGTATGAAACTGTTAATATTTTGTATCTATTAACTTTTCAATTTTGAGAGGCAAATTGTTTTAGGAAGATAATTCACTGTTGGTAAATTATTTTCCCAAAACCTTTTGCCTTTTTTTCTACTTGATTTTGATGACAAATTAAAAGATTTTTTATGTAATTAATAAGATTTAATTTTATTCCTAGTCCAACCTTAGAAAGCGTAAATATTTTAACAAGGTGAATCAAGCGCGATAGCCGATAACTCAAAAGCAATCGAGATACAATTTCTGATTCTGATTTAAACTGTCAATGGCTGAATCATCTCAAGCCTGTGCCAGATTTCCCTTCAGCTATTTCCGGCTGCTCCTAAAGTCAATACCAAATTAATAGGAGCGGTGCGACACAATCTGCCACTTGCTATCAATTTTGTTAGTAACAAGGTAAATAGGTGTGGCTGTTAGGAAACTAAAAAGGGATTTTCTATTTAGAAAATCACAAAGCTGTTTTACCCGACTGTAAGTTTTATAAAAAGTTCTAAGTAAAATTAGCTTACACTGCCGCATTTAAATGCTTTGCAATATGTTAGTAAATATCTAATTTGAAAATTAAATCTATACATATAATAAAATTGTAACTAAGCTGTATCTGTATACTGTTAAGTGTACTACTATATAAAACCTAAGAATTTGGTTTTTGGTCATCTGAACGCGGGCGAAGCCGCGGGCAATGCTATAATTTAATTGTTTCATCAACAAGCTTTTAGCTGTTGAGTACTTACGCAGTAACTAATTAATGTGAGTATCTACGCACGTTATAAGGATGTAAGTAATTAGAACTGTCGCTTTGAATCGCGATTCATGTCAAGTATCAAATAATGATCCGGCATCTATTAAATCGCATTTCTCTTGCGCAGGTGTACAATAAACTAAACAGGCTCTCCAAGAATCCTTGCTTCAAATGCTTATCAACGATTTAATGCCGAGGATATTTACCAAGATTGTTTTTATCATTTCCTTAAAGTTAAATCTGCCGCTATTAAATCTCATACTTATTGACTCGGACCTGTTATGGCAATTTATTGATGGTCTGAAAGTAACCGTATGCTCTCAATTTGGAATTGGTTGAAAATGATGGATTATTATATAACTATCTTATTTTCTATGCGTATATATTTTATAAAAAGTTGAAGATAATACATTGACAAACGAACTAGACCATAAAAGACACCCATCCTGCCCTCCTGCCCCTCCCAGAAAAATATATAATTTAAAGCAATAAAAAATAGATGTTAAACAAACTATCAATCAAAAATATTAAGTCTATGAAAAAAACAAACATCTAATACCTTACTCCTCGGGTAAACACTCAGCACGTCCGCCCACCACCTCGCCTCCTCTCTGCAGGTGCCCTTGACGAAGGTGACACGGTCCGGCGCCGTTATAGCTAAGCTGTGAGCGTGTCCTGTCACACCGTCGGCGTCGCTCACTTCGAGTACTGTCGTCATATCCACGCTGGCTTGCGGGACTGTATCAGGCTGTGGGCAAAATACAATATAAATTGTAGTCAGTTTAGTTAGTTTCTAATAGCTAAGTTATTCTATAGAAATATTACGTATTAAAACAGTATTATCTATACTAATATTATAAAACTGAAGAGTTTGTTCGTTTGTTTGCTTGAACGCGCTAATATCAGGAACTACTAATACTAATGTGATTTGAAAAATTCTTTTTGCATTAGATAGCCCGCTAACTGAGGAAGGCTATAGGCTATATAGCATCCCGGAAAAATGTATGGGATAGACTTTGTCTAGGGACGAACCCGAAGCGAAGCGAGGGTGAGTCGCTAATCTTACACATACTCGTAAATATGTGTAGTTATAATTTCGAAATATAAGAAAATTTTCGCATTTGCAAATTTCAATTTTGACAGCACGTTCTTAAATTACGATCTAAAATTCTTTTCATATTACATATATTGTCTACAAAATCGTGAACAATTTAATTACACTTTAATGCTAATTCAACATATCAAATGACCTAGGAAATGTAGTTATCGCTCGTGCAATGTAATCAAGTTTTCTTCAGGGAGATCGTAGTTAACGGAATTACGGCGCTAGTATCGGCTGCACAGTCAGCCGCGGCAGGGGGCAACCTAGACGCATATTTAGCAAATTTCTCAAGCTACGCAAAGGCGTTACCTATATACATTATTTAATGTCTAATATTAAGTTGTACGTACTCACAGATACAGTTTCCTTGAGCTATGTTTTACTGTGATTATATCTAGAATTTTAAAAACATAATGTAGATAGGATGTTTTTTTTTTCTTTAATGGCTTATAGTTGCGTTAACAGACGCAATCCATTCTGCCAGTGACACGTTTTGTGAGGAAGACACGAATGAGATTGAGCGGTAATTTTGAAATTTGGTAACTTTAATGTGTAATTAAAACTATAAATTATTGATCTGTCTACAGGAGTAACCTACAACAATAGTAAAATAATAACGTAATACAATACAGATAAGATGTTATTGTCTTCACCAAATTAAATCAATATGAACTAATTATGACGTGGGCATGTTTGTCAAAACTTGACAAATCCTTGCCATTTTTTTAAAGGTACCTTTTCATAAAGTTTATGGGCGGGATGGATATATGTTAATACCTCGTGGATGATTACGAGTATAATTCCGACAAATGATAAAAAAAAACATATTTTTGCTGTAATTCTATAGCATTACTATATCCAAGACACAATCTACAGGTGTTGATTTATCAGGTTTGCAACATAGTATAGACGAGATCTTAGTTCTAGCAAGTGACAAACAACTTGCATCCTGTACTACTTCAACGTCGCGCTTAAAAGGCGAATACACTCCATCAAAACCACTTGCCTCAGCATTAATAGTGCATCCAATGTACATAATTAGTACCCGACTCATTAAGCATATTAGAACAGTTTATCTACATTTATATGAATCTATTTCCTCACGGATGGTGAGAAGTAAATGAACCATTTAAAAAATTATCCTTGGCATCCGTAATTGTTGAGTTTAAATGCTTAATTTATCAGACAATTTTCAAGGCATTCAAAGGTCGCAATTATTTCGAAGTGCATTCTGCGGAATATTACTATGTAGTTGGTCCTATTGAAAATATGTCTGTTCATTCTGTATTATACACTAGGAGTAGCAGAGTATATTAAATGATATACTTTCAAAATCAACAAATATTATAAGGTACTTGGTGCCATTTTTTAATTCAGAAATCATTTTTGTAAAATAGTGGGTAGGCACAATTCGAAACGTCGGGAACTAAAAATCAAAATAAATCCGCGAAATAATCCGAAAAGATAGTTTTATTTTTAAATATTAAATGTTAGGAGTATTTATAAATAATATATTTTTACATACTAGAGTAAATTTATTAAGAAAAAAAGTTTAGATTATTAATATATTTTTTAAATATTATACTGTAAAATATTTCATATAAAAATAACAATTATTTAAAGCAAAAATGCACACTAACACTTAGGAATTAAATTTTTTCATGTTTTTATAGCACCATTGAGATTTTTCATTAAAAAAACGCTACTATTGGCCTAGTGTTTAAAATTCGAACGACATCATTATTATAAAAAAAAAATCTTTTTCCATTTTTTTTATGATAGCACCAAAGCTCGCTACAGTAGCTACTAAATAAAAAAAATTGGTTGACAAATAGAGGCGAAAAAGACACTGACCGTCTTTGCCTATTTGTGTATATGTAGATGACAATCGGTTCTCAATTGGAAATTCATATACAGCATGCGTAAAAGTCTATTAGTAATTCCTGCCTCCACCTTACGAGTTGGGTCAGAAAGCAATACTTTACGAATATATATACAATTATACATTGTAATTTGTATCTTTACAGTTATGTAGATAGATTCAATAAAATTATGAATGAGATTTATTACAATTTCTAGGACCATCTGTTTTATTGCAGTAAATAATCGCCCGCCCGCGCTACAGTGGTACTAATCTATAGGACCCTGGCCTGAACTTGACCTGCGTCGGAGAGGAGGTTAATCGTTTCAGTGCATAACAAAACACTACTATGACGGTATAAGGAAAAATACAAACTTATTGGAAAATATAATACGTGAATACGATCATTACCTATCACCTTTACTAAATATATATATATATATTATATATATATATATATATATATATATATATATATATATATATAATAAAATTGTAACTAAGCCGAATCTATACATTAAATATTTTTTGGAAAATCTTATTGAAATAAACATTATTATCGATACAGAGGCCGAATCTATAGTTTTTAGAATTTTTGCCTGTCTGTCTGTCTGTGTCTGTCTGTCTGTCTGTCTGTTACCGCATTACAAAAAAACCACTCGAGGGATTTTAATGTTTGGTATGGTGATAGCTGGTTATCCGGTGATATGGGATACTTTTTGCCGCGGGAAAATATCTCATTTCTGAAAAAAATACAAAAACTGCAATAAAAGATAGGTATACTAATAAGTAAAACATAAGAGTTTGGTTTTTGGCCATCTGAACGCGAGCGGAGTTGCGAGCAATGTTAGTATTTAATAAATTTACTTATTCCGTCAATAAATTCCCGAAACAAATAACAATTAATTTCTTAGAAATTTAATTAATTTCTTAGAAATTTACCTGGAGGAGTTATAAAAAAAACTATTTTTACTAAGACTATGAGTACATTATACGACTCATCAAACTCTTTGTAACTAACGTCCTTTTCATTGAAAAACATTCTAGAAAATTATTGGTATCAATTATCTATTATAATTATTTATATCGTTCGAATGTTACATAAACACGGTGTTGTTTGACCTAAGAGACCATAACTGTTATTAGCAAGTGGACACAATCTAACTAATCATAACACTAATTAAGTTTACACACTGATGTGTCAATAGGTTGCATTATTTACTTAATGGACGCTTGCGCTCGTCACCCCATCCATCACACCAGATAGGGATACTGTCAAAGTGTCAAAATAATATTTAATATCGCAAACAATAATCTGGAATAAAACAACTTCGGTGAAAGCAAAACAGAGAACGATGTGTAGTACCGAAAAAGTGAAAATAAATTTTACGTAAACGCGTTAACGATACGACCAATTAAAATTGACGATCGAAACATGGAAGCGGTCAAGCTTCAATAAGCGTATATCAAAGTTTATTAATCACGCCCAACGATACGTAAATAGTTGTTGATTTATTATTACTTTCCCAATGTCCTGAAATGGTCTAATTTGACATCAGATGGCGAGTTGTTGCGTAATGATGTAAAATCGGATCGTGAGTGTACGATTGAGAGCTTTCACCAATTTTCCAATGCGTGGATACTTCGTGCTGGTTCAGGTTTGTAGCGTTGAAGCCAGAAATGAACGTTCTACCTATAGGAGATTTCCTGTTGTCATCACGTCAGCCCTAGCATTGTGAAGGTAGCGATTAAAGATTATGCAATTGTTTCCATGAGATGGTCCAACAGCCATAATTTCCGTCGTAGCGGGTCAGAGCCATTCAAATAGACCATGAATGGGCGGAACTCCAATCTGCGTAGCTGTTGATATTTTAAAACACATTAATGCTTATATTTAAAGCAAACTCTGTGTGAGATCGATTTATAGTATTTTTATTGTATTTTATAATTATCTGTTTTGTTTTGATGGTCGATTTGTTGCATCTTTATTGCAATATGATTTTGTTATTATTAGTGTTCGCTCAGTGGTCGAAGTTTGGCCATAGTCATTATTGAAAATTTGAGGAAAACATATACATATGAATAGAATTTATCTATAAAAAAAAACTGTTTTCAAAAAGCTCTTAAACTACATAAAAAACAAAATTATACAATGATTCATGAAAAACAATGCGCGTAAGTGTACTTACGAGTATGTACGAACGTAAGAAGTTATACATCTTTGGCGTAACAGAACAAAAATGGCTAAAGATTTCATCCCGTATATCAAAACTCTCTTTTTGTAAAAGGAATGCAGCTAACTTCGTCATGTCACTTTTTGGCTGTCGGTGTGCGCGCGCATCGTAAAAATTTTACTCTCATATTTTTATCCAAACGTGCCAAAATAAAATACAATTTTTTTTCTGTCAAATATTCGCGTAAATCTAAGAAATAACTTTTTAGTGCAAATTCCTTTGACGGTGCAGTTTTAAGTTGATTAGTCATTACTTTATAATTTGTCTCCCTTGAAAGGCAGTTTGCAATCGACTTGAGTTTGTGATTGACCAAATCTGGATCTTAAATTTATTAGAAGTCATTGTTTAGGATTAATAGTATTAAACAAATCCTAAAGGAGACCATGATCGACAAATGAATAAGTACCTTCACCCAACGGCGTCTATACTAATCAATAATTAAGTATAGGACAAGAGACAACGTAAAATGTATGTCTATATAGGTATAAATAGGCAAAGACTAGATAGTTCAGTACCTTTTTCTTCTTTGTAAAATTTTTTTTTTATAGCTGGGAAAAATGTTGATTTTTTTATATAGATATAAATTATTTTTACATAATGTAATAATATTTATAGCTTTACAATAATGTATGGAAATCTGCCCGATTTGTTGACATTTATGATTACTGCTCCGATCCCTTGAGTAGTAGCATGATGATATATAGCCTATAGTCTTCCTTAATAAAAGGGCTATCTAATGCAAAAAGAATGTTTCAAATCGGATTAGTAGTTCCTTAGATTAACGAACAAGCAAACAAACAAATAAATTCTGCCTTTTATTAATATTAGTATATAGATGTTTTCCTTAAACTATTCAGAATGATTATAGTCGTTTTCGACCACAGGACTAACACTAGTTAATTTAATATAGCTGCACAGCACAAGATACTTACTAAAAGTATTCATTTATTTAAAGCAATGCTGTATATCACTGGACCAAATCTATATAAAAAAAACTTATCTTATATAAGGAAAAAAAAAACAAATTGTACCCATACCAATGGTATGCCAAGTGCCGAAATATCGGGAATCTATACTTATTATAAAAATAAGTCCCCCGGCCGCGTCTTTCTGTCCTCCTGTCTGTCCTCCTGTCTGTCTGTACGCGATAAACTCGAAAACTACTGAACGGATTTTTATACGGTTTTCAACAATAGAAAGAGTAATTCTTGAGGAAGGTTTAGGTATATAATTTATTATGCTTTTATGTAAATTAGCTGAAATACGGCGACAAATGTTGAAGAGGTCGCAAAAAATCTCGCCAAATGGGAACTTTCCACGCGAACGCCGCGTAAACTAGCAAAGATACAGTTAAGTAATGTACTAGAGAATTCAAAATCTATAAAAATGCTACAAAAAAGTCCGCGATAGCATATCTCTATCTCTTACGGTTGACTTACAATAACCACTTTTATGTTAACATTTTTAATTAAAAACATTACGTTATTTTCAAAGTTATTTTCTTTAGTTCGGTATTAATCCTTATCCAAATGAATATTTTAGTTAGCTTAGTCATTTAATGCAGATTAAAATTGCTCTTTACACTACACATCAATCAGATGAATAGTTTTTGAGATATCGTTGTTAGAAGTAATTAGTAGCGAAACATTTTTAATGCTTGGCGAGCATTGAGATGCCTACGGCGAGTCCATCCCCTCTGCCCCGCATCGCTCGACCGCCTGCTCAAGCTATATAAACCGGGCGATGTAGCGCGCGATCCTAGGATACTTTTTACCGCGGGAAAATATCTTATTTCTGAGGAAAAATACAAAAACTGCAATGTAAGAGTATACTAATATGTAACACCTAAGAATTTAGTTTTTGGTCATCTGAACGCGGGCGGAGCCGCGGGCAATGCTAGTAAATAATAAAAAAGAAAGTGGTACTCGTATATTATAACGTTTCAGATCATAAAAATAATGTAATTTACCATGAAAACTTAAGCACTTATAGTAAGACTGGTGTTTTATAATAACATACATACATACCTTTTATTATAATATTTTTAATAGTTTTAGTTAATATAGGTTTATAACAATTACTTCCTCGATTATAAACTGAATAGCTCGATGGTAAATGAATGTCTTGGCTATTACACAATTTAACTATTGGATTTATATAACCGTTATTGGGCGCGTCAAAGTTAATTATTTCAGTTTTACTGTTTATGCTTTGCGCAGTTTTCAATGTAGATTTATGTGTAATTATGGAGAAAGGGAGAAACAATAATATTTACTAGTAAATGTTTAGAAAATAAACAATATTAATGATCATAGCTAACTTTATTTACGCACAAATCGTATATAATTATTGTGGGAATTGTAATTGTTGGGATAGAATAGTCCTTAAACCAAAACCTAACTTTTCACATGACATCATAAACGATGGATGTGCGTACAAAATAATTAGTTTCATAGCTTTAAAGATTTCTGACCAGTTTCTCTAGAACATAAGACCTCTCGTTCGATTATTTCACGTTATTCTAGCAAGGTGTACGTCTTGGATATAAGGACCATTTAAACTGGTGGTCATCGACATTACGGATTAGTTACGGGATAGTTTGTTAGAATGTTCATAGAATATTTATGTATTTAAAGTTATTGAATGTGAGGTTGAGATACAATTATAACGGCTTCGTAAGACAATTTATCTGACTGAGTATTAAATTATGAAAAGGTCCTTCGAGCCGGACTATCGATCGAGGCGATAATAAATTAACGTGTAAGGTTTAAATTTGAAATGTTGATACGTTTTTTGATGCCATCATTAATTTCACTTTGAAAGTTACAGTTAAATATTATTATCTATTTAAATAAAGTGCTTGAGCGATATGGATCAGATTGTTACTTTTACGTCTATTTATCAGAGTAATATTGTATGGATATGCTTTTAGTGTTACAGAAATGTTTGAGGTATTCGACTAAAACCGTTAAATATAGGTGTTGAACAGTTATAGTGTCGCCCACGCCGTCGCCGATTATCCCTAGAGTTATGGACCTCACGCACGCAGCTTCTAATAGATAAGGGTCAATGAGATAGCTGTATAGAAATATTCACGTACTTTAGACTCATTCTACGCAACATTTTCGAGATAATTAAGACATAATTTTTAAGATAATCAGAAAATGTACTATTACTTAATAGTTAATTTAAAACCAAATATATATTGATTATATTTACTTTTATTCGATCTTAGTGTCGAATCAATTTTTGTTTTGTTTTCTACTGTCGATTTTTTTTCAATTCGGTTATAAATTGCCTCGTCAAGAACATATTTACTTTAGCTACGATTTTATTTATTACTTATCTTTATGATAAAAAAAGGTGTGAAGACAGTTTTTGTACTTCCTAATAACTATATAATAGTTTAATCTAAGATATATATATCTTTTGGGCGGGTAGACGCGAAAGTGTAAAGACGTGTTTTTATGAGCTCTACAATATATATTTATAGTAACATTTAAAATTTATGTGTTAAGTGTTGAATACCTGTGCTTAAGTTAACTGTGACCGCACTCTCCCACACACTCTCTCCACAATGACAACAACTGTTGAACAGCTCTTGAAAAGTATGGATGAGCTCTCTTCTATGTTTTCTTCTAGAATGGTTGAATTTGAAAAAAATCTAACACATTCAGGTTCCACAGTTCCAAACTTAACCGTTAAGGCATTGGCTGCAGAGTTTTACACCTTTAAAACATTTGTGTGGAAATCACTTGGCATTCTGAAATCTCAAGTGGAACTTGTTGCCCTTGGACTAGACCGTATGGAGACACAGTCCCGTAGAAAGGTTCTTCTGTTCCATGGTGTCAAGGAGGATAAAGATGAAGATGTGCTGCAGAAGATCCTTGGTATATTATCCGACCAAATGAAGTTGTCCGATGCTACGCCTACAGCAATTGAATCTTGCCATAGACTGGGTATTAAGAAGGTTTCTGCCCGGCCTATCCTTATACGTTTCTCTAATGTTCAACTGCGCACTCATGTCTGGAAGGCTAAAACTGCATTGAAGGGCTCCAAGATAACGTTGTCGGAGTTTCTGACAAAAACCCGGCAAGAAGTGTTTACCGCTGCTCGCAAACATTTCGGCATTAAAAAATGCTGGTCTGCAGACGGCGTGATTGTTATACTCCTTCCGGATAAAACCCGCACTAAGATCACCACTTCATCGGAGCTTAAACAAATCATCACTCAGTATCCTCATAAATCTGTATCGAACAACGATGAATAGTGTATTTTGTTTACTCTATTTGGATTTGGTCGCATTATACTGTGTTCTATAGTTATCACTTATGTATAATTCGTAATACATCTATTTGTTACACTGTAGGGTATAAAAATATTACTTATCCGTTCATTTTCTATTTAAAATTTAAAAGTTATATACAGTTAGTTACTGTTTGTTTCTGTCATTCACTTTTAATTGTCAAATGTGATGTGTTAAAATATTATGGTAAACTGTCAACGTCATATTATTGCGTTTAGTTTTTGCATATTTCCTATATGGTCTACATTTCTTGTCACAGATAATGTTAACAGTTTCTTGTAATGTAATCTGACTTCTTTTTTTTTTCTCTTTTAAATTTTAATTTAAGTGTTGTCAATGTGGTACTTTTGTTTTCGTTATTTATTCTCACAGTTAACTTATGCACGTGAATAGTGTCCATTGCATATTATTATTATTATTTCTTATTAATACATATTTCTAGTTTATTTATTTATTATATTAGTACATATTTTATTATTTATATAATATTAAAATAATTTTTAATATAAATTATGATAGATGATCAATATGTTTCTTGTTCTTCAGATGAATATGAAAGTGCTGGCAGCAACAGCACATCACTATCTGACTCAGCACCGCTTCCAGATAAACTCACTAATGCTTTAAACGATAGATCGGCTTCTCTCTCCTTAGTGCATATCAACGCGCAGAGTATACTTGCTCATTATACCGACTTTCTCGCATCTTTTAGTACCGGCGTAGTTGACTGTATACTCGTGTCTGAAACCTGGCTTAAACCATCATTACCTTCCACTAGTTGCGCTCTCCCAGGTTACAAATTATATCGTAATGACCGCTCTGGCCGAGGTGGAGGTGGCGTAGGTATCTACCTTCGCTTCAGCCTTTCTGCCAGAGTTGTGTCTTTATCCCCTCAAAATCCCTCAGGATCTCTCGAGTATCTCTTCTTAGAAATTACTGTACACCATAAAAAAATTTTGCTTGGAGTGCTTTACTGCCCAAATGACAAAATTAATTACTTTACTGACCTAGAGTGTATATTTGACAATCTTGTAACTCTATATGATGAAGTGATTTGCATGGGTGACTTAAACACTTGTTTACTAAAAAATGACACGAGAGCCCAAACGTTACATGCACTAACTGATTCTTTCAATCTGCATATTCTTCCTTTGTCTTCTCCCACCCACTATTTTCCTAACTGTAGGCCTTCTCTTATTGATTTAATTTCCGTCTCGAGGCCTAATCTTGTAATATCTCACGGCCAAATGACTGCCCCTTTCTCTTACCATGATTTAATTTACCTATCATATAAACTGCGTTCTCCAAAGGCTAGAGGCAAAATTCTTTTCCAGCGCGACTTTAGGCATATGGATCTGGAACGCTTAAGAGAGGATGTGAAGAATTGCAACTGGTCATCTGTATTCTCATCAGATAATATTGACAGTATGGTTGAGTCATTAACTACTGAACTGATTAGACTTTACGACATTCACGCCCCGGTAAGACCAGTTCGCATGAAGCATGCTCCAGCCCCTTGGTTAACACCTCTAATCAGGAGAACTATGGCTAAGCGCGATAGGGCAAAATCTAAAAACAAAAAATATCCAACTGAAGAAAATCTTTCTGCATACAAAAAGCTTCGTAACATCTGCAACAGGATGTGTAGGGATGCCAAACGTCGGTATATTCATACCACAATTCAGGGTCTCTCCCAATCGCAAGTTTGGAGATTCCTCGAGTCACTTGGTGTGGGCAAGAACCCGAATTCGGGCGAAGTCTCGGTTGACCTCAATAAACTAAATCGTTATTTTGCTACCCCACCTTTAACATTAAATCAACAAATCAAATCTGCTACCCTTAATCACTTATCTAGTATTGTCCCACCAGACTCGTTCTCTTTTTCTTTCAAACCAGTCTCAGAAGATGTCATTAAGAAATGTATTCGTTCCATCACTACTAAAGCCATCGGTAGTGACAACCTCAGTCTCGACATGATTCTTCCTGTGTTGGACTGCATTGCTCCAGTTTTCACCCACATCATAAATTACTCACTGACCTGCAATATTTTTCCAACACAATGGAAGAATGCACTAGTCGTACCCTTACCCAAAGTCCCAAATCCATCCAGCCTCAATGATTATCGTCCTATATCTATCCTTCCCATTCTATCCAAGGTCCTTGAATCTATAGTCCATAATCAACTTTACTCCTACCTTACCTCCTATAATCTATTATGTCGTTACCAATCTGGTTTTCGTCCCTATCACAGCACTGTTGGTGCGCTGCTGAACATCACGGAGGACATTCGGTACGCTATGGATAACACTAAGCTTACTGTGATGGTACTTCTTGACTTTAGTAGCGCATTCAACTCTGTAGACTTCGACATCCTTCTTGGCACTCTTCGCGCAGTTAACATTTCCCCTGCGGCTACAGACTGGTTTAACTCATATCTCTTCGGGCGTCGCCAGTGTGTGAGAGCTAATGACACTTCATCAGTGTGGTTGGATCTCACGGCTGGGGTCCCCCAAGGCGGCGTTCTTTCACCACTGCTCTTCTCTATCTTTATTAATAATATATCTCGCGCCATATCTTCTCCCTACCATCTGTATGCAGACGATTTACAACTCTATCGTCATTGTGAGTTGAACGATTTGCCTGATGCTATTCAAAATTTAAATAATGACTTAATCGCTATTCAAACTTGGGCCGAATCTTTCGGTCTCTTAGTTAATGCAAAGAAGTCTCAAGCAATAATTATTGGCAGCAGCAGGTTAAGGTGCAGAATAGATTGGAAATCAGTGTCTGCGATTACTTACTCTGGAGTTCCAATTCCTTACTGCGATAAGGTAAGGAACTTGGGTCTCATTATGGATTGCAATATGACTTGGACACCTCATATCAATGAAGTTAGTAGGCGTATGCACTTCACTTTCCATTCTCTTAAGCGTCTCCAATATTTTCTCCCCTTCAAAACCAAAGTTATGCTTGCGCAATCTCTTCTACTACCCATACTCGACTACGCCGATGTATGCTATTTAGATGTGACAGAGGAGCTACTGAATAAACTTGAGCGTCTCCAAAATCTCGCCATACGCTTTATCTATGGTCTACGCAAGTATGATCATGTCTCCGAATTCCGAGCTCAACTTCAATGGCTCCCTATCCGCCTTCGCCGTGATATGCACATCCTTTTGTTTCTATTTAATATTCTTCATAATCACAATTTTCCTTCTTACCTTCGTTTCCGGTTCAACCTGCTTCCGACTCCTACACGTTCCAGGCGGCCCTGCATCACATCGATGCTTGAGATACCGACAAGTAACACCAAGTTTTTACAAAACTCTTTCTCGGTACGTGCTGCAGTGTTATGGAATAAACTTCCTAAAATCCTACAGGAGAGCCCTTCTACAGCTGTGTTTAAAACAAACATAAAAAAGCATTTTCTAGCTCAATCTTGAACAATATATTTTTCTGTTTAACATTTATTTGCATATGTATGTTTATGTATATATTTATATGTACGTATATATTTATATAGTTTTAGTATGTATTAGATTACATGTTTATATTATATATCTATAATTGTATTTATGTATTTATGTTATATAATATGTATATAATTAAAATATGTATATGTTTTTTATATTTTCATATATGTATATTAATGTATTCATATATTTAACTTTTATTTATGTGTCATACTTATATACTTTACTATAACAAAAATTCTGCACTTTCTCTTTCTGTCCCGCTATTTAACACTATTTCCCACATGCATGGGTTGACTGGAAGAGATCTCTTATAGAGATAAGTCCACCTTTGTCCACGTCACTTTCTATGTATTTTGTTTTTTATAATTTATTTGTGCAATAAAGAATATATATATATATATATATATATATATATATATATATATATATATATATATATTTTGCTTCATTACTCAATTATTCTCTTATTTATTTATATATTTATTTATTATAAAGGCATACACCATATATACCATATAGGTTAAAAGTATAAGTATATGTTTATTATATTGTTAATAATAACATTAACATTGTTATGATTTACGACTTAATAATCTTAATAAGCTTATTATAACAAATGCTCATAAAATAAGCTAAACGTGTCGCGTATCGCGCCATTTGTTTTATTGAGTTCGTGTTCTTTGACTTCGGGTTGTACAAACATCCTTCATTCATAAGTGTACGTGGAAATAACAAATTATTATGTTAATCATATCAGACTATTATATATCCATAGGTACAAAATAAACAGTTCTGAACTTTTCGATTTTCCAACAGCTTTTTCGGGTTTTTTGCTATTTTTTTTAGTACTTAAACCACCCCTGACATCCCCAACAAAACAAAAAAAAGAATTATTCAAATCGGTCCAGCTGTTTTGGAGTTTTAGCGAGACTAACGAACGGCAATTGATTTTTATATATACTATTAGGAGTGCCCGCGGCTCCAGATTCAGATGACCAAAAAGCAAATTTTTAGGTTTTACATATTAGTATACTCTTACATTGCAGTTTTTGTATTTTTTCTCAGAAATGAGATAATTTCCTGCGGTAAAAAGTATTCTATATGTTGACTCGGATAACCAGCTATCACTATACCAAATTTCATCAAAACCCCTCCAGTGGTTTTTTGTGATGCGGTAACAGACAACAGACAGACAGACAAAAATTCTAAAAACTATAGATTCGGACTCTGTATCGATAATAATGTCTATTTCAATTAGATTTTCCAAAAAATATTTAATGTAGAAATTCGGTTTAGTTACAATTTTATTATATGTATAGATGATGTATAGATATGTTAGCAAATGTCAAATTGTACTGATTTTTAGCTAAACATATTTAAAATATATAGTCTACACAGTATGTTTAATATTTATCTGGTCTATCTGTATAATACATCTTTGAATAAGCACCTGTTCAATACCCTTACAATTTATCTTACGATCGCATTTGTTTCTATTTGCCGGCTGATACTTTAGAACGGGGACGGCGTCGCCGAGATCAGCTACGTGCTAATAAGAGCGACGATGTACCTCGTGATTTGCAAGCGAGCGTATAGGGTTAGCAGACTGCACTGATTTTATATAATTTTTTGTTAATTTATTAATTTAATTTGTAACTAGCAAACTATGACAATGACAATAAAATCTTACTGTCGATTTAAACTATTTAGATTTTTTAAATTTAATTAAAACAAAAATCCCAAGGAGTTTAATATGAAAAAAAGTTTAATAAAATTATTATTTTTTTACTTGTTGAAATCCGGATGACAACATAAATTTTATTTCACATCATTGAATTGATCTTGAAAAGGAGGAATTTTTTATTGGATTGATTGATATTTGATTCATCGATGACAATTAAAAGTCAAAAAGTCTATGGAAACGAACTTCTAAGCATCTGAGCGTAACGTTAAGTTAAAAATATGTCATTCCCATATAATTTTTGGTTTTAATTAGCCATAAAGTGACCCTGTCTATGGGGAAAGAGCCCCAATCACTTTTGTCTTAGCTTTTGTTCCGGTCGATAATCTTTGTATACAAAACAGTAATGGTGCCTCCATATTTTTTACATGTTCTTTTTCTACTATATTTTACAGGTCGTCCGAAGTCATCTTCCACGTATTATAACATTATAAATATTTATTGACATGTCTGAACTGAGCACGTTTATCATATTTTTTTAATAAGTTATTAATAAAAATTAAGAAACACTTAACTAGTCGGTAGCCCTGTGCAACGGTCGTACCCATGGCTTTTGTAACGTATGTGGAGCGCGTTACCACATGTCACTGATATGTCAGTCGGGCCCTTTTGAGTGTCACTTAATCTTATACCATCGATGCTTATAAGAGGTATATTTCAATGTACTTTTACTGTAAATATGTGCTAATTCTGTGTTCAACCACGATTTTGGTCCTTCGCGTCATTATATCTTCGATCTATCGTTATTGAATTTTGGTTACAAAATAAAAACTTTCTAGGACTAATCTTGGCTCTAACATCTTTAAAAATTGAGATTTTAGGATATTAGATATTTATTTTAGAATACATCAAATAGTTATTAAAGTTTACCATGAAACAAAAAAAACAGAATTGGAAAGTAATTCGAATCGTCGGGAACCAAAAATCAAAATAAATCCGCGAAAAAATCCAACAAAGTTTTATTTAAAATGGAAAGTAGTTTTTTTAAATAAATATTTTAAGTCCAATATTCTTATTCTATTTACCTAAATATAAAAAATAACACTAACCATTATATCGTTGCGAATATCACGATACAATTTGCTGATATATTTGCAATAAACCTAGTTAATAAGCATGGTGTTACGTCTGACTGACAAGCCAATAAGGGCCTGCTCGTATGATATGGTGAGAGGAAAGCTGACATTTGCGGAAAGTGTAAAACGATAGAATTATCTCCAGCTACGGAATCTCTATCTGTGACGAAATGATTGTCCATCAGCTTAGTATGAGCTGGAAAATGAGATGCGGTATATAATTTTACTAGCGATCCACCCTCACTTCACTCGGGTTCGTCTCTAAGTACGTTTTAACGATTATTATGGAATAGATAGATTATATATTGTATGATATATAGCCTATAGCCTTCCTGAATAAACAGGCTATCTAATATAAAAAGACTTATTTACGTCGGATTAGTAGTTCCTGAGATTAGCGTGTTCAAACAAACAAACAAACAAACAAACAAACAAACAAACAAACTCCGCCGCTTTATAATATTAGTATAGATTAGCTTGTTTAAATTATAATACTTTATATAGCTCTACGAGTATATGTAACTGAGTTCTTTAAAAATCTATATATGTGGTTTATAACTTTTTAAACTTTAATAGAAATCGGAATTTGCGCCACTTGCATTGTAAAATTTTAACTGTTACTTCATTTTTTAAAAGTCTCATCAAATTCGGGCGAACGATGTCTAACAGCCATATTCTAAAAGCTGGTCTATTAAAGATAGCGATTGTAGTATGTCAACCCTGTGTACCTTTACATCAATCTGCGGCTTTGTTTGTACATTATGTTGTGATATCGATGCTTTTTGTATCGAATAGCGGGCATCGATTCGGCTCAACTCGTTGCGGTTAAATCTGTCCCGATTGTCTTGCTTTACTTCCTAGTTGCCTACTGTTTCTAATCACAGTCGTCTGTAATCTTATCCTAATAAAGTTTGACATTTGGTGAAATGTCATCGAATATCTGATTTTATTAGTGGAATTGTATGTTAGCGTTCATTATGTTCGATTTAATTTGTCTTTGCGTTACATCCGCTCTAAGTATTTCTTACCACTCGTTAATTGATAGATACTAACTATGACATGACATGATTTCTATACAAGTATCGTTAAAGTGCAGCCGTGTTTAATTAACTTAATACTGATACCAGATATTTCAATACTAATATATAAATTATAATCGATCATTATGTTTTCTCTCAATAAAGAACTATCTCGCTCTTACACAACCACTTTCACTGCCACAAACTGTACCATGTCACGAATCTATAAGACTTTTTGTAATTTATGCGTATGTAACAATCTCGTATGAAAAAAAGTTGATGTTTATATATGGTTAAGATATGCTTCCTACCGGAAGGAATGAAAGCTGCTATTGCATGTGGAGCAAGCTTTTGCAATACATATAATTTTATTAACTTTTTATTAATAAACTAGCATTGCCGCGGCTCCGCCCGCGTTCAGGTGACCAAAAACCAAATTCTTAGGTTTTACATATTAGTATACTCTTACAATGCAGTTTTTGTAATTTTTCTCAGAAATGAGATATTCTCCTACGGTAAAAAGTATCCTATATGTTGACCCGGATAACCAGCTATCATCATACCAAATTTCATCAAAATCCCTCCAGTGGTTTTTTTGTGATGCGGTAACAGATAGACAGATAGACAGACAAAAATTCTAAAAACTATAGATTCGGCCTCTGTATCGATAATAATGTTTATTTCAACAAGATTTAAAAAAATATATTTAATGTACAGATTCGGCTTAGTTATAATTATATTATATGTATAGATTTATATGTATTCGAATATTAAATCTAATAAGTACTAATACAAAACTTGGTCAATAGATAAATTTAATTAATTATTTTATAGAAATTTCTAACCAATGACTCGTTATATGTGGCATGATTGGAGCGTTGGAGCGGTATATGCAGATTATTTTAATGGTGATTGAATTTATGTATATATTATAAGCTTTTATTAAGAAAAAAGCTTACTAAAATAAATAAATAAATAAATTCTTTATTGACATAATTTTATACATACACAGGTGATAAAGAATTCCCTAGCCCCTGCGCTCATTAAAAACTGTATTGCAGGAGCCAGAAAATAATCATAGGCCATAGCCTTTTTCTTTCAAACTCAATTACTTTGACCGGCTTAATATACATTTTTTTTAAAGAAGTTTTAGTTATTTAATCAAATCAAAGTTCAAAATAGGTTTTCATATTATCTGTTTATAGGTCTTTGAAATTTTAATACAGTATAGATATGTTTTTCGTTCATTTTCTTATTTAATTATTATTTATTATCTTTCTTTAGATTGTTTACATAAGCACGCTTTTATTTGAAGGCCAACATTCGTATTCGCATTCGCGAATATTGGAGATTAATATTCGCATTCGCATTCGCGAATACGAAAAATCGAACATTCGTTACATCACTAATATGTAAGTCACAGTTTTTAATGTAGTCAATATGTCATACGACAAATAATATTTTTATATAGTGACTGACCATCATATAAATAAAATGTATTAAAATTAAAAATCTAAACACAAGTTAACTATTAAATGCCGAAAGATGAGCTTTGTAATCCGACTCTTATGGCTTTCGAATATACCGTATGTCGTAAATTTTGTGTGGGAAAGTAGAAATGGGTGGCTGTCGGTCAACATAGACCTAAAGAGGGTCAGTGTACAGGTTGTTTAAATACATGTCGTTAAGATTTTGACAAAATGTGTGCCACAGTTATATTGGAAATATTCTTAAATCTATACTTAATATTATAAATGCGAAAGTAACTCTGTCTGTCTGTCTGTTACCTTTTCACGATTAACCCGCTGAACCGATTTTGATTAATTTCGGTATGGAGATAGTTTGAGACCCCGGAAAGGACATAGGATAGTATGTCTTTCCTAGAGTGGTCCCAGGTGGGGGGAATCAATCTTTTCTCTAAGTACTTACCTACTTTTTTACAATCTGTCTAATGTCTATCTATTTCATACTAACCGTTAAAACGTAGGTACCTAGGGACATACCGAGTAAAGTAAGGGTGAGTCGTGAGTGTAAGAATAAAATTAATAATTTATTAAATAATTTAATAAATTAAAAAAAATTGACAGATTTGTGAGTCTGAGATGAATTTAAATCACTGAAAATTAAGTTTTCATGCAGAGCAAGTAACAGGAAAGTGCCAGTTACATATATTATTAAAATACATATATTCTGACACGCTGTACACGCACGTTATTAAGATAAGGTGCGATACAAAATGTTAAGCCGATTAGGTCGGATCAGCTGATTGCTAGGCAAGCCCTTCGCCTATTTAATTTTGTGTTTGAATGTCAATTTGACTTACAGTAGAGTGAAGAGAGAGTGGTCATGTATACTTATTGCTTACATGGCATAATTTTTATATGTACGTTTTAAATAGATATAAATAGTTATTAGCCAGCGTTAGCCAAATAAATTTTATTTTTTTTCGTAATTTTTTTCTGATGTTTTAATACTTATTATCCTAAAATCAAATATCATAAAAATTGGTCCAGCCGTTCTTGAGTTATAACTGGTGTAACTAACAAGACTTTGTTTTATATATATTTACATTTATTGTTTTAATATATATATATATATATATATATATATATATATATATATATATATATATATATATATATATATATTTACCTTATTTTATATTATTTCTCGTTATGAAGACTTTACGTGTACCATAAGGTACATACGAAAAAAAAATTAGCTGAATTGGTCGAGCCATTCTCGAGTTTTTCGCTTAGTAACATTCATAGCTAATCAATTTGAATGATATTTTCTAGAAAAGTATTTAGGAAAAACTGCTTTACATCCTCGTTAGGATGCGCACGCGCCGGCGGAAATGTCCCAGCTCGCAGACAATGCCCTATTGTACGGGTAATTACCGGACTGCATTGTCATGTGACCCACTTTCGATTCGCCCTGTAACTTGTCCTAACCATACGCGATTTAAGATAATGGGTTAGGGTTCGGACATACAACACAGTGCTACTTTTGCCACTTGTTGCGTTGTTTCTAATACTTAGAAAGTGTGTTAGCTTTTATTTTGTACTTTAACACTTCAAGAGTAATTGACGACCGTGTTACATACTAGTCTCATATCTGGCCGACATATCCTACAGTGGATATTTTACTTAATTTGTTTGTGTGTATGCAACTGAAAATCTCTAAAACTAAAGCGTCTTTAAAAACTAATAGTCTCTTTCACTCATAGCGAAATGCACTATTAAATAACTATTTAATGACAAGTGCTATTTATTATAGACAATATAAACGAAGCCGCGGGCGACAACTAATATATTCTAAACTTGTAAAATAATATGAAATAATATATTCTAAACTAGTAATATAATATGAAAAAATCAAACACAATATTCAAATGTGGAGAGGCCTTTATACACGATACTTAATTATTATGTCACATTACAATACAATAAGCAATCAAGTTCGAATAAATAATCGTTTTTGTTTATGTCGCCAGCCACACTAGTTAGTTCATCGTTACATCCGAAATACGACGACCACAAAACTTTACGTAATGAAAAATTGTTTCCTGTATACATATACATATATTAACTAGCGACTCACCCTCGCTTCGCTCGGGTTCGTCCCTAGGGTATGTATACAACTTCCCTATTTGAATCGGATATTATTAAATTTTTCATTGGTTTTAATTTTTTTCGTGGAATCCTATTTTTTTTTCTAAAATAAAAGTAGCCTAAGTTACTCCTTATTTCATCAGCTATATTCCAGTGAAAGTCCCGTCAACATCGGTTCAGCCATTTCAGAGATTAGACGGAACAAACAGACAGACAAAAATTGTAAAAACAGTTGTTTTGGTATATGTACCGTGTACACATCCATATGCATTTAGTAAAAAGCTGTTATTTTGACATTACAAACAGACACTTCAATTTTATTTATCTGTATAGATAAGGATTACACTTTCTGGGATTCAAACAGGCTACCAGCATTATAGTAATGTAAACAATTAACCAAATAAGCGACATTTGTTGATATAATAAATACAAATAACCAGATCAAACACAATAATTTAAAGCTTTTTTGTATGTCTGTTCATAGCGATGGACTATGGCCTAAACGCCCACGTATTTAAGATTTAGCCTTTGCCCAGCAGTGGGAAGATGCACTTTCTCGTGTATATACAATAGATTGTAGTCGATTGTGCAGATAGATAAACAAGTTACGAGTAAGTGCTGTATAAAATGTAGAGCGTCAAAGAAAACCGTCAAACAAGACAGACGAGTGTCCCGTTACTGGAGTGCAATAAAAACTAAAGCTTTATGATCACTCATCTCTTAGTAAAGCTCATTGTTATAGATAAGTGTTATCATCGCATGTGTGGTCTTAGCGAGCATGTCCATTATTTTTAGCTTTTTAAGTTTACTGAATAATGTTTGATTTAAAAAAAAATCGTAAAATATGGACACTGGTCGAATTTTCTTAACTTAACTATTTTTATATGAGTATATAGGTACTACCGATTCAACCTCGCTCCGCTTGGATTCCTTTCTAGGGACATCTTAACGGTTAGTATAGATTTCTCAGAGATGAGATATTTTCCCAAAGTAAAAAATATACTATATGTTGACCCGGATAACTAGCTATCATCATACCGAATTTCATCAAAATCTGTTCAGTAGTTTTCTCGTGATGCGTTTCCAGACAAACAGACAGACAGACTAAAATTCTAAAAACTAGATTCGGCCTCTGTATCGATAATAATAACTATTTCAATAAGATTTACCAAAAAATATTTAATGTACAGATTCGACTCGGTTACAATTTTATTATATGTATAGACTTTAAATGTAATACCTATGTATGGGACAGATATTATTACAAATAATAACAATACATATTGTTTGACATCAAAATAAAAATTAACACAAATTCGCGAACATAAATAACTTTAAATATTATACAATAACGTAAATAACAAATCTTATGTTTACTTACATTTTTTTATTACACTATATTTATTTTAAATATCCTGTAACACAAATATGTTAATGGAAGCATTATCTAAAAAGCGCCATCTTAAAAGAGTCTGTTAAAATCTTTATCAAAACTAAGGTTCAGAGTGTCTTTTGCATTTTAACATTCCTCGTTTCTTTAGACTGGTTGTATAGTGGAATAAGCCTTATCTGATTTTCATGGTTTACCATTTACATGTTTTTAAGTTCTAAAAAATAATAATTTTAAGAATAAATAATAATACGACGACACGTTTGGCTCAGTTTGTAGTGACCCTACTTGCTGTGCCAGCGGTCGCGGGTTAGAGTTCCGCTGGGAGCATTCATTTGTGTGATGAACACGAAAGTTTGTACTCCAGTCATGGTCATGCTATGTTTATAATATGTATGTATTTAAAGTTATATATGTGTAGTGTATCAACTATCTGGTATACATAACACAAGTCTCGTAGCTTACCATGGAACTAGATGGTGCTGTATGTTAATGTTCCAAATATTAAGATGATATTTTCTTCGTTCGAAGTTGCTAATAGTACTAAATTATATTAGGATTCATATATGTATTTATTTAAAAATGATATTCACACGTCGTTGGAAAGAAGTAATATTTATCTTTGACACTCAATTACAAAATTACGTGTCCTTAAACTTTCAGATCGTAACTTATACAAAACCACACCTAATCACACCCAAGACGTTCTCTCAATTTGCTATTTCTCAATTCATTTGTATTAACTATAACTAGCGACGCGCCCCGGCATTGCTCGGTTCCTTCTTAACACTTTTTATTACCTTTACAGTGAGGAGTAATAATTATTGTTTTAATTTTTTTTTAATCGTATCGTTATAAATTTTTGTAACTATGTAAAATTATGTAATTTGACACCATCGAGCTAATGTGATGAGATTCGAATTAGGAAGGGAGTGGATAATATATTCATCAAGTTCAATTCAAGTCTCAGGCTTTAAACTTTAAGGCTGTCCTTTATTAATTTTATTTATAACTAGCGACTCACCCTCGCTCCGCTCGGGTTTGGTCCTCGTAGGTTGGTTCCTCATACAAACTTTCATCCCCATTTTCACCCCCTTAAGGAATGATTTCCGGGATAAAAAGTCCAATCCAATGTCCTTCCAAAGGTCTCAAACTATCTTCTTACCAAATTTCATCTAAATCGGTTCAGTAAATTTAGAGATTACCCACTACAACGTCACAAACTTACAATTCACAAACTCACAAACTTTACCTCTTTATAATATTATATAGAATATAGATGGTTATAGACTAGCGACTCACCCCCGATTCGCTTGTGTTCGTCACTAGATACGTTTTAACGGTTAGTATGGAATAGATACACTATATGCTATATGATAATAGCCTATATAATATAGCCTTCTTCAATAAACTATTTAATGCAAAAAGAATTTTTCAAATTTTGATTGGTAGTTCCTGAGATTATCACGTTCAAATAAACAAACTCTGTCTCTCTGTAATATTAATAATAAGTATAGATTTTCTACAATACGACAATTTGCTTTGTCTAAAACATCTCTTAGAATCTCTTATATAGATATTCAAAAGATATATAATTTTCATCGCATTAGAGGTCATTTAAGCAGCGCTACTTGAAATATTTGCTGTCTAAGATGATTTTAATACAGTAAAGCCAGATTCTGAAATTCATTTGTACTATAATTTACACTAGAATAGAATATGAATGATTGCTAACAAAGTCGAGTTATTTTTCAAGTCCTACAACCAAGCCTCATTCTTCACTAATTTATGCAGATTAACCTAAAAACCTTTGCAAGGGTATGTTTATTATATAGACGTAGCTTGCCGCTGGAAGCGATTGATTGTTCAAGATTTTAAAGTTATAAGCGTGAGCGATAGTTAAATAATATTAATAATATTTATATATGTACGTGTTAATCCATACTGATATTATAAATGTGAAAGTGTGTGTGTTTGTTTGTTTGTTTGTTTGTTTGTCCTTTTTTCACACTAAAACAGAGTGACGGATTAACGTGATTTTTTGTGTGGAGATAGTTAGAAGGCTGGAGAATAACATAGACTACTATTTATCCCAGGAGATTCGTCAATCACTCTCCAGCTATATCCACACAAAAATCACGCCAATCCATCACTCAGTATTAACGTGAAAGAAGGACAAAAAACAAACAAACAGACAAAAAAACAAACAAACACACTCTCACATTTATAATATTAGCATATATATTCGGATACCACATACAATAAATAATTTAGACAATTTAAATAGCCACCACGCTTTCAATCCTTAGGCCACAGTCAAAGGGACTCCATCAAAGCCAACTCGACCGTTTCCGCGATGACGACGCAAATCACTATTTATTGCAGTGTATTATTTCGCAGCTATGCGCTCTTGCTTTAAATGGAACGCCGAACCGTCAATTCACCTGTCTGTCCGTTGCAAGTGATCATTCAGGGCTAGAACGCTTATATGCCCCGATTTCTAAACAGTTATGACAATGTAAGGTGTATTATACATCTTCTATATATTATTATATTGACTGCCTCGGTGGTGTAGTGGCTAGCATGTACGGCTGCACACCCGGAGGTCCTGGGTTCGAGTCCCGGGTCGGGACAAGTTTAGTTATTAAGTCTTCCTGTATAGTAAGTCTCAGTAACAGCCCGGAGTTGGGAAGTTGGTGGTGTTTCACCCCCGTGCCTCGGAGAGCACGTAAAGCCGTCGGTCCTGCGCCTTAACTCTCACCGGACGTGTCGAGTGGTCGTCCCACCGGAGTATGAGAGTGATAGGAGTAGAGAGTGCACTTGTGTCTGCGCGTACACTTGAGCACTATAATATCTTCTGCGCAGTTGGCTGATCTCATTGAGATTGGCCGCCGTGGCCGGAATCGGCTAGGAGAACATCATCATCATCACATCTTCTATTTTCTTTTATGTTTAGAAAGAGAAGATAATCGTAATATAGAATTTTTTACTTTACCGTTTAGTTGTAATAGATCAATTTTTGTGGTAGTTATGAGCAATAGTCGGGATTCATGGTTTTTTAAACTAATATTTTATGTTTTTTTTGTTTGTTTGTTTGTGAAAATAAAAGTGGAATAAGATTATTTTTAGCAAAAACTATGATTGGGTAAAAAAGTTGCTGATCTCGCTGTATAAAGAACGGTGTTTTATTCAAATTGCCTTTCATTTCCTTGCTATCTAAATCTACTAGGATAAAATCGCTGGTCTTGGCTATTAAAATATATTTATAATATGGGATTTAGTTAGAAAAGTGTCAAGTGATACGTAATGTGTTTGCAAAGGTGTAGACAGGTTGTTTTATAAATATACTCTCAGATAAACATCTCGGAGTTAGCACATAGACTAGACGATTTAACCGTCCTTTCGATAGTATCTCGGGAACTAATGTATCCTATAAAATATCTGATGACGTCCATAATATTATCACTCTTTTAAATAGTACACTAAAGCTTGAAAGTAAAGGCTGTTTTTTAATTAAAGTTTTCTCGCATATGATTTAGTTAGATGGCAACATCAAATGGATGGACGAAATTAATAGTAAAGCTCACTTTAATTGCTTTTGTAGCTGCCATATATGACAGAAACAAAGTGTCATGGGTTTTTAGATATGTAAAAAGTTATGGTGGACATTATGCGTAAATTATATAGAAATTAACTTAAAAATTATAATCGTATAGTTTGACGTGAAGTAAATAATTTTAAATAAAACTATCTTTACGGATTATTCGCTGCTTTATTTTGATTTTTGGTACCCGATGTTTCGGATGCTCGTTTTTTTTATTGACATTTTAGAAGTCTCAAAGGCGTTATATACTTGTTACAGACAACCTAACCACAATTTAACAAAATGATTTCACAAATTCAAAAATGGTACCAAAGTACCTTTGTTGATTTCAATTATACAATATTTGCTGATTTTAATTCTAAACATCATAATATTTTTTATTACAATTTGCTGTAAAACGTTAGAAACGTCGGGAACCAAAAATCAAAATAAATCCGCGAAAAACTCTGAAAAGATAGTTTTATTTAAAATGTCAAACACTCGCGCAAATCTGAGAAAGTATTATATGAAGTAAATGACTTACAAATAAGACCAGACGATAAAATCAAGTGTGCGAATAAAAGGTCTAATTACATACATATTTCGTTGTCGTATTACCAATAGCAATTAGAACTTTTTAATTGGTCCACAATGCATTCATTGAGCAAATCGTGTAAACGTTACGAGAGTGTGTAAATACAGTGTAATAATCCACAATAGGTGTCTGTTGTAACTTTTCTCAACAATTTTCTGTTGCGGGAAATGCTTTAGTGATTGCATTCGTTGCATACGAATTGTTAGCCTCCTTACATCATGGCTATGTTCTTGTATGAGATAGATCTTCGACAGTGTTTCTATTGCCGTACTTATTCTTTTAGAATACTTTATATATATATATATATATATATATATATATATATATATATATATATTTAAAAGGCGAAGATTGAAGAATAAAATCATACGTTTGAGAAATGAAGGGAAATTGAATTTGAAATTGAATTAAAAATATGTTATAGTAACGATTTGGTTTGAGTAGTAGATATTAAATAAAATTCTCTCTCTATCTCTATATAAGGCTTGAGAATATAAAACGTAAGAGGTTTAGTTATTAATTGTATTATATTCAAAATAAATATGTTGTGACATTTAACACACAGAACCATCTAGTTCCATGGTAAGCTACGAGGCTTGTGTAATGGATACTAGATAGTTGATAGTATACATATATAATTTTAAATACATGTATATTATAAATATAAACACCCATGACTGGAGTACAAACATTCGTTCTCATCACACAAATTAATGTTCAGCGGGACTCGAACCCGCGATCGCTGGCACAGCAAGTAGGTAGGGTCTCTACAAACTGAGTCCAACGTGTCCAAAAATTATCATATACGAGTACGATTTATTTGGCAAGCAAATGACATTTAGAAGTAAATTATTATGTGAATGTTCTCTAAAATGTCACAATTTTAAATCAACATATAAAATAAATTTAGAACTATAGTATCAAATGACAAATTAAATATATAGATGAAAATCAACAATCTTGTCAAAAATCATAAATCATTCACTGTATTACGGAAGTGTGCAGGTGAATCGGTGGGTGCGCCCGCGCCGAACATCTTGCTCAACGCGGCCGCATTCCAACACTAAATGTTGGAGTGGACGGACGTGTTTAAGATTTTTGACAATATTAACAGAATAATTAGGGTTAGAGCTATGCCATTTTAAAAATACACAGACTAACTTCGTTTTCATATTTATAATTCACCTGTGTGTTTTAATCACTAAATATGATTATCTTGCTAATATATGTGCGATTAAATAAACAGACATATCTGAAAACCGTTTTTGATGTGAAACCTCTTTAAAATCACACCGAAACTTACGGGTACCAGGTCAGAAAACTGGACCGTAACGAAATAGGTTGCATTAGGTTGCCATGGTAACCGTTGTTATCGTCAGAAAAAAATGTATATTATGATATTATTTCCGTTGATATCTTCAAAGATTACTATTTTTACTAATTTGTTTTCAAATATGCAAAATATTTATAAGCAAAAACCCTCACCCTCACCCACGCTCCGGTCAGGTACGTCCCTAGTTACGTTTTGATTTCGTATAGATTTCGCAGAGATGAGATACTTTCCCGCAGTAAAAAGTATCCTATGTGTTAACCCGGATATCCAACTATCATCATACCAAATTTCATCAAAATATGTCCAGTGATTTTCTCGTGATGCGTTTCCAGACAGACAGACAGACATACAGACAAAAATTCTAAAAACTTTAGATTCGGCCTCTGTATCGATAATAATGACTATTCCAATGAGATTTTCCAAAAAATTATTAGCTTTTTAAATTCTGAGTTGAATACAGATTCAGAATTTTATTATATACCTATGTATTATGTATTTATAAAAGACAAAAACAATAAAAGCGACTCGCTGAAATAGTCGTTTCACGTTAAACCAACGCCGGTGTGCCCAAGCACATCTACACCCGATTTTTTTTGAAATACCATTTCATATAAAAATTATATGAAATCTATTACCTATTCCTATAAAGATACAGATGTAAAATGCATTCTCAGATAATTTAACATATCGCAACCTATAATATAGAGGCAGTGGTAGCCCAGTGGCAACGCGCTCGCTTGGGAAACTGAGTGAAGCGGGTTCAAATCCCGGGTCTCGCACCTCTGATATTTTCATGTATGAATCATTTCCAACATGATTACCATTTGTCTTAACGGTGAAGGAAAACATCGTGAGGAAACCTGCATGTCTGAGAGAACCTAGCAAGTTTTCGGAAGACATGTGAAGTCCACCAACCTGCACTTGGCCAGCGTGGTGGACTATGGCCTGATCCCCCTCGTACTGAAGGGAGGTCCGTGCCCAGCAGTGGGACGTTAAAAAGGGCTGAATACAACCTATAATATAATTATTTCGCATTTAAGCCAAAACAATACGGAACAACCGCTATAAAGGTGTACGGAAGTTTACAATGGCGTAGGTAGGTACTAATTAATAACACGATGCAATCAGAATTAATTCCAGTCCACTAATAGACGTTACGGGCCCAATTGGATGTAGTTATGCAAAATAGATCCAACCACAAAAACTTACTTTTGAGAAAATAGGAGTTTTAGTAAAATTGATATATCAATAACAAGACCGTAGTTTTTTTTTATAACCCGTTATCTAGGTTACCATGATACGTGATTCTATTTTAACTCTACGAAAATGCTTTAAAGTTGGTATCGTTAGCGTCTGTATGTTCAAAAGAAAAAAAGCACTTTGCGACGAATATTTTTTGCATATACTAAAGTTGTTATGAAGGGGTCATTTATGACAAAAACTAAAAAAAACTGTTTTCGTTGGCTGGATCCATTTTGCATAACTGCGTCCAAATGATAGTATTGCGTTGTAAGTGTAGAGGACAATGCTAAATTACACTCTTAGGGTTGGACATGGCTTCAAACATTTTGATTAAATTTCTTCCTGAGGCGGTAATATATTAAAGATTAAATATCGACGTGAATATTAATAGTTTATAATGCAAGGAATTGAATTGTTGAAGGGAGAAAAATGAGCTTGTAATGCAGACATGGGTGTAATTGTAAGTGATGAGATGTATATAATATGTATAGAGAGCTAAATAATAAGAAAATTATTTTGTCGAGAAAAAAAACATTAGAAAACAGAAAAAAAATATATTGGAAATAACAGTGTATAGGTATCGTCTGTTTTTTTTTAAATGTGTTCGAAAAATTTTATTGCCTAGAAAATAAATACATACTTTTATCTATACATATATAATTTTGGCAATTTTCGTAACGTTAAATAAATCCTATAAATTAAATGGGGAACGTACTGATTCATTTATTGATAAATGAAAATGAATTATGAATGTCATCAATTCAAATTGATATCGCGCATACATTTGGCTCAGTTTGTAGTGACCCTACTTGCTGCGCCAGTGGTCGCGGGTTCGATTCCCGCTGGGGCATTCATTTGTGTAATGAACACAAATGTTTGTACTCCAGTCATGGGTGTTTATATTTATAATATGTATGTATTTAAAGTTGTATATGTGTAGTGTATCAAGTATCTGGTATCCATAACACAAGCCTCGTAGCTTATCATGGAACTAGATGGTGCTGTGTGATGAGGTCCCAACATATTTATATTATATATTATATTATACCCATAAACTTATTTATTTTATTTGCAAATCTTCCTTTTGGAAGTCGGTCAAGAATACTTTAAATCTAACAAAATAAAGCCCTACGAGATAACTAACAGAAAACAACGAAGGGTAATAAATTAAAGCCAAATCAGCACAATTTTGTTCAACACTAATGCCAGTTGTGAAATTGAGTAATTAGATGGTTCATGTGAGCACCCTTAGACGCTGCAAATATCGGGTCACCCGCAAACGGTATGAACTTGTATGGTATCTCTTAATCTAATATTGAGTACGGCTTCGTTGTGACGCAAGGAATTTTTCCTTCTAACTGCTTTGTTTTGCTTTTTACTTTTCATTCATAACTAACGACGTTTTATTTATTTTTTAAGAAGAACCCTAATTCTTTTCCTAAAGTAAAAGTAGAATAAGTGATCCTAATATCTATTTGCTAGTAAAAGTCCGGTCAAAATCAGTCAAGCCGTTTTGAAGATTAGCTGGAATAAACAGACAGATAGATAGACAGACAAACAAAAAAAATTAAAATTGTTTTTCCTTATAAGTTCCGTATACAATTTCATATGCGTTTAGTAAAAAGCTGTTATTTTGACATTACAAACAGACAGTTTATTTTTATTTATATGTATAGAAAACAACAATAATGTCATACACTGACTGACACAGCCAGACAGATAACTGCGAAACAGATAATATAATAGTGTACAAGTGTGTTCAGACTTCAGGTAGATAGATACAAGTGCACTCTTTTTACTCTCACAGTTCCGTGAGACGACAATTCGATGGCATCAGTGAGGTGCAGGTTCGATAGCATACGCCGCTAACTTCCCAACTACGTTCTATACAGAGAATTTATTAACAGAAAATCCCAATATTTAGTCTTACTCGGGATTCGAACTCAGTATCTCCACATCTACAGCCGTACAATGCTAGGCACTAGATACACAAAGCAGTTAAAAGTATTTTCATTTACATATAGGATACCTTTTATTGCGGGAAAATATGTCATCTCTGAGAAATCTATAGGTACTAAACTAAATATTTAGATATGAAGAATTCGTTTTCCCTTTAATTTTTTTTATTATATTTATAAATTTATAAATCAAAATTAACAAAAGTTATATTTATAAATCAAAATAAGCAAATATGTTATCTCACCTTAAAATGAATTACACCCAATATTTAGTATTCCACCTATAATAATTTCACTGTACTGATAAAGCCGATTTTATCTTATTTGCACTAATAAATAGAGATTGAGTTAAGTCCTGCTAAATCTGGATTTCCGCGGAGCCTGTAACGGGATTAGGTTCAAACTTGCTAACCAGATGCATCTAGATATAGAATTTTCTAGTTTTATTCGCGTTTTAGTTATTTTTAAACCTAAACCTCATAATATATGCATTATTACTATTATTTTTCTTATATATATATATATATATATATATATATATATATACACACACATTAATAATAATGTTATTATTATATATTAATTTGACAAAATTACATATTTTGTATAAAATAACTTTTCTATTATATTGGGTGAAAGCTATACCTACAAGCAAATTCTGTAACATGGATGACACTCGATAAAAGTTGGTTCTACACATTAATATTCCCTCAACGACCGCGGGCACACCTGTGTTACAGTTCACAATTAATTTCATAAAAATTTAATTAATTATGTAGAAATTTACCTAGAGGATATATTGTATATTATTGAAAAAAGTTGAATACAGGTGCGATTTAGAAATGACCGATAAAAAAGTTTGTATATAAACCAATGGTCGCTGCGACCGTAGTTGTGGTCGCGGGATTTCGTTTAACTTTCATATTTAATTCATACGTACGTATACATATCTTTGATTCGACATAACTCCCTAGAATTATATCGTTATTATAATGTTTTTTTATATAATCTGAATTCTTAAAATATACCAAAACTAACATAGGTAATCGGAATGCTATTATAAAATCTAAATACATATTATGTTTATTGCTCTTTCTCGCTAAAACGGCTGGATTTATTTGGATGAAATTTAGTACCGAGATAGATCATAACCTGGATATAAGCTACTGATAGGTACTTAGGAATACATCCGAGTAAAGCGAGGGTTAATAATAATAAATAATAATACAAATATCATAAACTAGCGGCTTGCGCTCGCTTCGCTCAGGTTCTAGAAAAACAAAAACAAATCTATCCAACGGGAACCGTACATTTTTGCGGGATAAAAAGTAGTCTATGTGTTATTCTGATGTATGAGCTTTGTTATTGTAAAGTATCATCAAAATCCATTCAGTAGTTTTTGCGTGAAAGAGTAACAAACATCCATACACCCATACATACATTCTTACAAACTTTTGCGTTTATAATATTAGTAGGAAATATCATAAATTTTTAAGTCTTTCCAAATATACCAATGACAGCTACGAGAATATTTCAATGATGATAGCATTATGTGTCACGGCCTCTTGTTTTATAGCGGGTATATTTGTATTATTTAGAACTTTATAGGACGTTTAATTGAATGGAAATTACTGTTGCTTTGTTCTAAGGATGATAATTTTGTTCTTCCATGCTTAATTTGTTTACATCTCAATCCCCCCTTCCTTCCGGACCCCTGTAGTGAACAGACGTGTTTTGCGTAATAAACTGTGCCCAAAAATAATTAAAATATGACATTTTTAACTAAATAAATTCTATAAGAATAATAGGACAACAGACACTTGAAGGAGGTGTATGGATCTACGAGTAATGCCAGCGCGCATGAATAAAGCCAAGCTGTGAGTAACTCACAATTATTTATTCACACATCTAAATCCCAACGAGTGAGATAGAAGGATTGCACTAATATACAATCACTCGAGAAAACGTAATTATTGACAGCTACTTCTATCAAGCGTACACGCCAAAGGTCTACATACAATGGACGGAAAACGATTTTGTTCTACATCGTCGATCGCCTCCATTATAGCTTGACCTCTGCAACTTACTGCGAATATACTTGTAATTTTTACTCCTATTCTGTTCGCCTGGTAATTCGGCTTGTATTAGCATTAGAAACATGCCCATAAACCGCACTCCCCCCACCTCACCGCACCCGCTGACGTCTGTCGCGGGGACAGACGAGCCTGCGACCACATTGCTTTGCTTTGAATCTACATTGCATCAGTGCGCTTCCGCGCCTAACTTATCTGCTGACTCAAATATAACGGAACGGAAGAAAAGGAAGTTTGACGGGGCGGTTTCGAATTCTTCGGAGAAAATAAATAGAACCATGTTTGCTGCATTTTCAAATAAACAGGAGAGTTACTACGAGGATTTAATGAGTAAAATGAATAGTATAATTGAACAAAACGTCGAATTAAAAAAGAGTGTTGAAATGATGTCCGAAAAGTATGATGAATTTTTAAGTCGTATAACAACTTTGGAGGCAGAGAAGAGGGAAGACAGAAAGTTGATTCAACAGCTTGAGGATAAAATAGAGCTGCTAGAGCGCTCAACTCGGGCTACAGGTATAGAAATCCGTAATGTTCCGAAAACTGAGGGAGAGACAAAAGATGATCTATGCGGCTTAGTCATGAACCTGGGACAAAGCTTGAACTTGGATTTTACTCAGACTGATTTAAAGGATGTGCACAGATTTAAAACAAAAAGCAACTCCTCTCCCATTCATGTCAATTTTACCTCAGTTATAGCCAAGGAAAAAGTCATGAATGGCATAAAAACCTTCAATAAGAATAAAGATAAAAGTGAAAAGCTCAACACTACTCACTTGAAAATCAAACATGTCAAACAACCGGTTTACATATCAGAATGCCTTACCTACAAAACACAGAAATTATACTATCTTGCAAGAACACAACACAAAAAACTATGGCTACAGCTTCTGTTGGACCTCCCGTGGTGTTGTTTATCTTCGAAAAAAAACCGGTGACCCCCAAATTCGAGTAAACTCGGAAGCAGATTTTGAAAAACTTCGATGCTCTAATTCTATATGACTAGTTCCATATATTAATATAAGTTTTATATTAAATTTAATACATGTTAAAATCTATTATACTTTTTTACACACAACCCTTACAAACATTTACACCTCAATTATACACTTCATTGCACACAATAAACATACTCATATACACAACCACAATAAATTACTATACATAGTTATATTATCATACTATCACACACAAACACACACTCACTCTCTGTTAAATCCGTTTGGTAATAATTTATATAAACTATATTTTTATCCTATTTTACAAGCTTATATTTGTTTTCTTAGTCTCTCAGTTATAACATGCAGGCTGCAACATACGGTCACTTATTTAGACGACATATTAATTAATATTATATTTCTTAAATGGCTACTTTAAATAATATTATACAAGATCTGGATAAACTCTCGGTAGCTTCATCATATAAATGCGATACTGAAACTTGTTGTAAATTAATTAAAGGTATGAATAAATCATTTAATATTATTTCTCAAAACATCAGAAGTATACACAAAAATTTAGATGACTTTATTGTACAACTTTCTAGATTTACTTTTGAACCTGATATTATCATTCTCACGGAATGTTGGCTGTCGGAAGATAGACCCCCACCGTTAATAGTAAACTATTCTTGTCATTTCTCTAAAAAATATCTCAACCAAAACGATGGCATTGTTTTATACACTAAAAGGGAAATAAAATGTACAGTTGTAGAACCGGACCCAGTAGGTGCAAACTTCCTATTGGTTGATTTGATTGGCTGTGATATTGCTATTCTAGCGGCATACAGATCCCCTTCTATACATTGTATTGATAATTTTCTTAAATCTCTTGACAATTTACTACGTCCTTGTACAAGTAAAAATATTATCCTTATTGGTGATCTCAACATCGATATTAAGCCAAATAACGTGGATAGAAATAGTTCTATATATTTAAATCTTTGTGCCGAATTAGGTCTACTCCCAGGACACACTTTGCCAACCAGAATAAACAATTGTCTGGATCATGTCATGGTAAAAACTCAGTTGCCAGCAATTATCACAATAATAGAATCCACAGTCACTGATCATGATATGGTTATCCTTAGCTTATCCTATACACGTAAGCAAAATTCCTGCAACCAAACTTCCAAAACTGACCTTTCAGCAGCTGTTAAACAATTAGAATCAACTGATTTTTCTTTTATTTGCCCAAAAGGCAGTGCTGAAGAGGCAGCAACTCTTTTTGTTAATAAATTGTCAACCGCAATAAAATCTAATACTATTAGTTATACTATTCCCGCACGTAAAAAAATTTTGAAACCGTGGATTACACCCGGCCTACTACGATGTATTAAACATAGGGATAGATTGCATAAAAATCTAAGAAAAAATCCTGACAATGAAGTACTTATAATAACGTATAAACGCTACCGAAATTTCTGTAACTCATTGTTAAAGAAATTAAAAAGAAATTATGAAAAATCGGCGCTAGAAAATGCAAGAACAAATAAGGAAAAGTGGTCTGCTGTTAAAATGATTACAGGTTCTAATAATCAGAAAACTACTTCAGAGTATCTCCTTAATATCCGAGAGAACCCCTATGACGCTGTAGATGATGTAAATAAATATTTTTCGAATGCTGGAATGTTACTTTCGAACAACATTAAACAATCACCAAGTACTACTTCGCTCGCAACCAGTAATTATATATCTTCCACCTTAAGCTCGATGGCTCTTCTACCACCTGATGAAAGTGAAGTTGAGGCCCTGATCGTTAACCTAAAAAATGATAGTGCTGTTGGTTGGGATTCAATTTCAAACAGGTTCCTTAAAATGGCAAAACACATTATAGTACCACATTTTACTTCTTTAATTAAATTATGTTTCGAACAAGGTATTTTCCCCAAAGTGTTTAAAAAAAGCTTTAATAACGCCTGTGTACAAGAGTGGGGCACGAGACAGTGTAACTAATTATAGACCAATTTCGGTGCTTCCAGCGCTTTCTAAAATATTAGAAAGAATTTTAAATAATCAACTAGTAAATTACTTGGAAACAAATCAATTACTATCAAGCTGTCAATTCGGTTTTAGAGCGGGAAAAAGCACTGAATGCGCTGTCGGATCTTTGATGGAATATGTCACAACAAATCTTGATAAAAAGCAAAAGTGTGTAGGTGTTTTCGTAGATCTTGCTAAAGCATTTGACACTGTCTCGATCCCCATTCTTGTGGAGAAGATAGAGAGATATGGCATACGAGGAACAGTACTGAAAATTTTTACTGACTTTCTCACGGATCGACAACAGAGGGTTAGGATTGGCAAATATGTCAGCTATGATGAAACCGTTACCTGTGGAGTTCCTCAAGGCAGCATTCTCGGTCCAAGTCTCTTTTTGTTGTACATAAATGATCTGTGTCAAATGTCACTCAATAATGGTAAAATTTTCACCTATGCCGATGACACAGCGTTTGTATTCCATGGGGAGACTTGGGATAAAGCTTGTCAAAATGCAGAAATGGGACTTCACAAGGCTTATCTCTGGCTAAATTGTAATTTGCTAACCTTAAATCCTGCTAAAACAACTTTTGTACAGTTTACAAACTCTCGGAAAAAACATCCCGTTGTAAAAATTCGTCTACACACGTGCGATGTCACAACTAAACAAAACTGTTCATGCCAAGATATCGGTAGAACTGCTGTCGTTAAATATCTCGGAGTACTTGTGGATGAGAAACTAACCTGGCGACCCCATATTGACATGATTGCTTCTCGAGTCAGGAAACTGACGTGGTTGTTTAAAAATCTGAGGCATGTGGCTGATTTTCAACTATTACGTTCAGTTTATTACGCACTAGTCCAATCTGTCCTTAGTTATTGCATTGGGGTCTGGGGAGGCTCGCCCAAGACACACATGATACACCTCGAGAGAGCTCAACGCTCCGTGCTAAAAACGATGACATTCAAACCATATCGATTCCCCACGCGGTCATTGTATGACATATGTAACGTGCTGAGTACTAGGCAGTTGTTTATTTATCAAGTTATTACGAAACAACACCGGTCTACTCCATATGATCCCAACTTACTTCGCAACAAACGGACCATAATAAACATTATACCCCCCAAAAAATGTCATAGTTCCATGACTTGGCGTCAAGGTAATTCTCTCGCCGTATATTTATACAATAAAATTAATAAAATTCTTAATTTTTACCCACTCACATTACGTGAATGTCAAAAAAAAGTTAGAGATTGGCTGCTTACACTTAGCTATGAGGAAACGGAAAAGATATTAGAAAGAAATTTATAAAATGCTGAACGAATACATACGCACACGCACATACCCACACACACACATGCACTTACACACACATACACACAAATATACACTTACTCACACATATACACCCACACACACACACACACACACACACACACACACACACACACACACACACACACACACACACACACACACACACACATGTTTTATACTGTATTTTTACGTAACTTCACTTAGTACATTTTTGTTAAAGTTAATTTTTATTTTACTTTTATTTTATCTCTTTCTTTCACAAAGAATTTCTAAAATTAAGTTAAACATGCACAGTAATATTATTGACCTCCAATTATCATAAAAGATGGAAGAGGGCGCTGACTCCTGACATACAGGTTTATTCTAGTTTGGGAGTCAGAGGCTTCAACAGGCTTATGTAACAACAAACAATTGTGTCAATAAAGATTCTATTCTATTCTATTCTAAAGAGCAGTCAATATCGTTGGGGTATTCATATATGGGACGTATACTCCGTGTGGTACCTATATTATGTCTTTTTGCATAATATGACCATTTCTTGCTAAGATGTGGCAAAAATATAATCTACATATATGCCATAAAAAACCCTACTTTTAACCATACATACCTGTCTGGCATTATATTAACAACTTAACTGTCTGCAAAATAGACACAATAGTTAAACAATCGAAATGTTCATATATGACTCATGGGATATAGGGAAATGGTTAAACACCTTATCAAAATTCAAAATATTTTATTCAACATTAAATTACTACATTTTTTTACTGAACGTCATGAGTCTACTACCAGTTCGGAAAGAAGAAGCCTCAGACCTGAGAAGAACTGGTTAAAGAAACTCAGCGGGGCTAATATCATTTCATTATCTTTTTTTTTATAAAGTTAAATTATAATTTACAATATTTCTATCAAGTTGAAGTAGCCTGGAGGCGATCATTTCATTCCCAAGGTGTGCCATATCACATTAAAATCACATAAACAGCAAGTGTCTCCCTTCCTAATTGAGAGATGCAGATCTTTTATACACGTAAAGTAGTACGTAATAGATAATTGTTGGCGAGCTTCAACCCTACCCTACATGGTCACCGATAAAATTATTTACCCAAGCAGCTAAGCTCTAAGATTTATATGCGATAAAATACTAAATAATGAACGTTTACGATCGTTTCATACGTCGATTTGTAAAAGTAGGTAAGTTTATTGCGAATTGAGGTCCAACACCGTTTCATTTGTATGTAATCAGCACCTGCGATGCTCTCGTAATATAAATGTACCGTACTAGCATTGCCCGCGGCTCCGCCCGCGTTCAGATGACCAAAAACCAAATTCTTAGGTTTTACAGATTAGTACACTCTTAAAATACAGTTTTTGTATTTTTTTCTCAGAAATTAGACATTTTCTCGCGGTAAAAAGTATCCTATATGTTGATCCGGATAACCAGCTATCACAGTACCAAATTTCATCAAAATCTCTCCAGTGGTTTTTCTGTGATGCGGTAATAGACAGACAGATAAACAGAAAAATTCTAAAAACTATAGATTCAGCCTCTGTATCGATAATAATATTTATTTCAATAAGGTTTTCCAAAGAAGATTTAATGTTCGGATTCGGCTTAGTTACAATTTTATTATATGTATAGATAAATGACACATGTTTTATCGATTTTCAGTAAAAGCTCTTTATGTTAAAGCTTTGTAAAGACATATTTAAGTGTTTTCTTTTTATTTAGGAGGTAGGTACATTTTAGATATATGTATCTATAGGTAGGTACATATAATAAAATTATAACTGAATCATATGATATCGACATTACATAGGTATTTTTTGGAAAATCTTATTGAAATAGTCATTATTATGGATACAGAGGCCGAATCTATAGTTTTTAGAACTTTTATCTGGAAACCATCATGAGAAATATATTGGACAGATTTTGATGAAATTTGGTATGATGATAACTATACTTTTTATTGCGGAAAAATATTCTCATCTCTAAGAAATCTATACTAAAAGTTAAATAAAACTAAGGTTGAAAGTTAAGGGATCTATTATATAAATAGGCGAAGACAAAACTCTTCAGTACCTCTTTCTCCTCAGTTAGGCAAACGATTTTTTTTTTGTATAGTATCTATTAATGAGCTTTAGTTGTTATCTATAAAAAAAAACTTTTGGAAACTTTTTTTTTATATATTAATTATTCAACCACTGGGCGAAAACTAGACAATTTACATTTTACTTTAAAATCAAATAATTTGTACATTCACATATGTATTGGTATATTATGTAACGACTACGATTTTTCTATCATTCAGTTTATCTTTAAGAGGAAATTTTTTTTTATTTGTTTGTTTGTACCGAATAAGCTCCGAAAGTATTTGTACCGATTTAGATGAAATAAAGGGGTGAAAATGGGGATAAAACTTGTGAGTCGCTGGTTATACATAAAATTATTTTTACTTACACAAATCCATGCAATGTATCATCGATTAAATCAATTACTCAGCCAATGACCCAGCGTATGAGCCTCTCCAAAATTGGGCAACAATGTGTGGATGATAACGACTGACACACATTTTTAATTACAGTAATTTTAAAATATTTTAATTAAATAATGAGATTTTGGTAATAAATCTTACACTTACTCGTACATTTAGCTATAGCTTTCTTATTAGCGAGATGGTTCTTTAGCCAAATCAAGTTTCCAATTTTGTAGGTCCTGTCTATCCATATGTAGTATGCCAGCCGTATATTTTTTAGGGAAAACCTTTCTAATCAACTGTATAACGTACGTGCTTAATATATCATTATAAGATATTTAATTCATTAGCAATATTATAAGGTCTAATAAGATAGATAATTAAACAATTTAAAAGTTAGCAATAATCATTAATTATATCTAACTTAACGTTTAATATAGATTTCTCAAAGATATTTTCCCGCAGTAAAAAGTATCCTATATAAACATATACCCGGATGACCAGCTATCATATCAAATTTCATCAAAATCTGTCCAGTGGTTTTCTGGTGATACATTCCCAAACAGACAGAGAGACAAAAATTCTAAAAACTATAGATTCTTCGTATTGACGTATCTTCTGTATCGATAATAATAACTATCAATAAGATTTTCCAAAATATATTTAATGTACAGATTCGATTCAGCTAAAATTTTCTTATATGTACATATATAGATGATTCGATAGATAGATAGTTTGAAATGTTAAGGACACTGAATTTGGTATAATTATTTTAATTTTAAGCTAAATTTGTATATTTATTAGACATATTAGAATTAATAGTCCATACTGAAATTCAACGAATTAGTGGTAATGGCCGATGTCAATAAACAGGTTATCTAATTCAAAAAGAATTTTTCAATTCGGATTAGTAGTTCCTGAGATTAGCGCTTTCTAACATACATACAAACAAACAAACACGATCTGTCTCTTTATAATATTATATTAAGTATAGATATGAAAAAGGGCAAACAAACAAACAGAATTTCGCATATCTAATATATATAATTAAGAAGTTTATCCTCCCACATTTTTTTTACTTTACTATGATTCTAATCATGGCTATGTATCTCGTCAGAAGATTCTTTACTCTCTTTGATGTACCACAGTATCTTAGTTCTAACGATATAGCATGTCTTACCGGATCTCTTGTTATTATACAGGCGCAAAACACATTAGATCTTACCAAGTATGGTGTGTATTAAAATTCATGTTCGCATTTAATTACTGAGTGCATGAATATTAATGAAAGTAGAAAAATATATGGATTAGAGTCTGATAACGCATTACTCATACTTGTCACTTATAACATAATATATACACTAGCAAAACCCGCGGCTTCGCTCGCGCTAAAACTACAAAAAAATCTCTAAAAGGGTAGTTTCATACAAACTTTCATCCCCTATTTAACTAACCCCCTTCTGCGATGAATTTCGATAAATACTAAAACATATATTTATTAAATTTTATAAGAGCATTAATACCAAGTTACAAGTAATTCTGATCATAATTTTTTTTTTGGATTCTATAATAACGTGTTTTCCCGTAGGAATTAAGTACATAAGCTCCCGCAGTAAAAATCACGCCAATCGGTCATTCCGTTTTGATGTGAAAGAAGGACAAACAAACACACTTTTTCATTTGTAATATTAGTATGTATATATGTTGGTAGCCCGTTTATAAATGTTTTAGCTCCATACGCGATTGCGATTGAAAACGTCACGTTAAAAATCACTTTGAAAATAATGTTACTTGATCCTTACAGGTGGATTTTTTTCATGAAAGTTATATAAGGATCACGTGTAATAGTAGCCATTGATGAGCGGTAGTGTTATCAATAAAAAAAGATGATTATGGTCGAAACCACTGGGCGAGCACTAGTATTAATAATTCCCTTTTATTTCAAGTCGGTCAAAAAATTGAGAGAGAGTTTTAAGGAATAATGATTATATTATATGTTTGCTCTAAGACGTGCCCATCTACACTAATAATACTAATATTATAAAGAGGTGAAGTTTGTGAGTTTGTGACGTTGTAGGGGTAATCTCTAGATCTGCGCAATTAACATGAAATTTTGTAAGAAGATAGTTTGAGACTCTGGGAAGGACATAGGATACTTTTTATCCTGGAAATCATCCTTTAAGGGGTTGAAAATCGGGATGAAAGTTTGTATGGGGAACCAATCCATCTTTCTATATTTTTTATTTTAAATTATATTGCTTGCATTAAATTATTATTATTCAAAATTAAGTCTAAGATATATCTAGAGCTTAAGTTATTGGACTTTAATGATGTAGGTTCTATACTTATAAGTATTATTGACAAAGGGAAAAGTCATATATCCAAGGGTGAATGGCTGCGTACGAAATACATTTGAACTAACAAGTCAATTATGCGCCCTACGAATCATGGGCCTGATGTGAGTGACTGGTTTGACTCGACTTTGTTGATAGGGTTGACTCTACTTAGTATTATAATAGTTTACTGCATAGTAAAATTGTATATTTAAAAACATATAGACATGTGCAAAAGCAGCCTTATTACCATAAACGATCTCCGACATGCAACCGATAGAAAAGGATACAAGAAATAAATATATAGAGCGGAAAGGTGTATCAAAATTAAAACCTTGATATAAATAAACATACATTCAAAGTTACATATAAAATAATAATTTAACACTACTTACTTACAATGCTTCCTTGAAAATTAAAATTATCTACATTATATATTATACGGAACTATTTTCATCTGATAATTTATACTATGAAGATGCTTTATTGATTTACTAGCGGCTCACTCACTTTTCGCTCGGGTTCGTCCCTAGGTACGTTTTAACGGTTAGTATGAAATAGATTTACTATATATAATATTACTGCTCCGCTCCCTTCAGTCGTAGCATGATGATATATAGCCTATAGCCTCCCTCAACAAACGGGCTATTTAATGCAAAAAGGAAATCCAAATCGGATTAGTAGTTCTTGAGATTAGCACGTTCAAACAAACAAACAAACAAACAAACAAACAAACAAACAAACAAACAAACAAACAAACAAACAAACAAACCAACAAACAGCCTCTTTATAATTTTAGTATATACTGTGATTTTTATCTATGTTAAAATTCGTTTCCATTCTTCATATTCCACTGCAGTTTGGGATATAATATAATTATTAATTTTCAATGATAATATACTTTTCGATGCAAATGTCTTGTTCATTAAAAATCATCGTAAACAAATATTTTTTTAGTTTAAAATTCACTGCTGGCAACCCTATAAGAATGCAACCGATAAGGTCGATCTCGAAGACATTTGACGGAATTTATAGGGATATTATGAGTGCGTTTAAACCATATTTTTCTACTTGACCACAAAATAACTATTACACACTACTTGAATAGTTAACTATAGCCGTAATAATATCTTAGATGTTAATTCATATAAGTGAGGAAAAAGTTATTAGATTTACAATGTAAGCCAACATCGATGTAATTTAAATAATAAATATGCACTATTAAGTATAAATTGCTATTTTTTATCGTATCGTTACAAGCTCCATTCGATCTTTATGCAATAGGTGTGTCTTGGGGTTTATTTTTTGAATTGATTCCATTGAATGAGGTAGCAAAAAGCTCATTATATGCTTCGTGTGATTTTAGTTACATCGTTTTTACCCTTTTCTCGTTGCATTATGTTTTTCCTTGATATTAGCCGCTTTTATGTTAATATCGAGAAAAGTCTCTCCGGTGACCATGTTTGCTGTAAAGAAATCTAAATGGGAACCCAAAAAAATCTGAATAAATCCGCGATAAAACCGAAAAGGGTAGTTTTATTCAAAATGTCAAATATTCGCGTAAATCTAAGAAAATATTATATCGAGAAAAGTTGAGAGGGACTTCAATGCCGTGATTTGGTCTAACTTAATTAAATAAATAACCTGATAGACGGTTACAGACTAGATATCTCTTGAGTGATAACTGTTAAGAGTATTTCATAAACTTAACTTTCGTCGAAAAAAAATATTAATATATATCACTTACGTGTTCGTCTAATGAGTATGTTAATTCGCCATCGTCATATAAAACGAACCACCTTCGCTGCCATCTCTGAAACAATACAGATTAATGTTAATTTATATAGGTACATATATATTAGCAGATACATATGTTATGGGTCACTTGCTAAAATATTTTGGTAAATATTTCTTTTTTTTGCCCAATAACTGAAGGACACTCTTTAACAATTCCGGTCAATTTAATTATTTTAATAGATATTGTTATATTGACTTCTCACTTTAGGCATTTTTTAAAATGCCCGGGCATTATGAATAATATGCTAATACTTAGTCCATAAAGGCTATTTGCATTTCTGAGCCAGTATCTTCTTTTAAATAATTATAATATTGGTAAACGGAAGTTTAGAAGAAAAAACTTTAATTTTCGCGTAAAAAAAAAATCAAATTTCAAAACTGTTGTAAATAGTTAGTCGCGGTCCTGTAGTTATTATTCACTTGTATATTATAAATAAACTTATTTTTATTTTTATTAAACACTAGAAGGATTTTGCTTACAGGAAATCACATTCAAATATATTCATCCATAACCTTCTAAATTAAAAGTTATTTAAATAAGGTCACTGTTAAATTTACATTAAACTATAGCGTGAAATATAAAAAAAAGATATTTCTAAGATATTTTTAAAGGTTATTTTAAATACATAAATAAATGAATAAACTTAACCTTCTTTAAACAGTCAGTCGTGAGAACAGCTAACTGACTACGAAGTTAAATATTTAATCGTTGATTAGCAAACCGATGTCCGGTGGCAGTAAACGTTCCAATTATGGATATTGCAATATCATTTAATGTGTGAAAAAATATTATGCAACCTTCAAATTAAACGTTATGTTCAAATATTGTTAGTGTTCGTGTGATTTTGTTATATATCAATGTTTTATTATTATAGCCATTAAAGCCTTTAATTATTCTGCTTCAGTTATCTTTATGTATATACTAGCAGAACCCGCGGCTTTGCTTGCGCTAAAACTACAAAAAAAGTCTAAGAAGGTAAGTTTCATACAAAAAAGTAAAAGGAAAGTCCTGACCTATTTAAGCCCCTTAAGGGATGAATTTCGAAAAGTACAAAAACACGTATTTATTTAATTTCGTTATTAAGTTTCAAATAATTATGATCATAAATATTTTTTTGGGTTGTATTATAACGTTTTTCCCGTCGGATTGAAATAATCTCCCAGTGTAAAAAGTAGCATATATCACTTTTCAACCTCCCAACTATCTCCACACAAAAAATCACGCCAATACGTCATTCCGTTTCAAGATGAAAAAAGGACAGACAAACTAACAAACACACTTTCTCATTTATAATATTAGTAAGGATTTGGATAGCTGCGAATCTAGGAATCTTAACAGTAGCTTGCTGTACCCAGTAGCTGGGTTATTCGAGCTCATACTGTATCTGCGTACTAAATTTCATAAAAACTTATCCAGCGCAGAGGTATTGTAAAACACAAGCACACATATACCTACTACGTATAGCACACATATACTAGGTATACAAGATCTATGTAAAAATCACTGCTATTCATTACTCAGTTCCTGAGTAAAAGTATAACAATCATCACAATTGTATCATCACAATTAATTAATTATTATAATTTATAATATATATATATATATATATATATATATATATATATATATATATATATATATATATAATAAATTATAATAAGAACGCGTCCTTATACTATTAATATTTAATTACAAAATGGCATCCTTCTTGCATTGCAAAATACGTAGTAAAATAATAAATTGCAAAATTTAAACTTTCATTTGCTATGTACATTTTTAGCTCTAGTCTACTCTACATTTAAAACCTATTATTTTGTTTACCTATATAGCAGAATTGACGAAAAAATATATGAAACGAAACACCCACACACACTCTCCTTCTGCAAAAGCTCATCAACGGGTACATTAACACAATTCTTAATCATTTCACACTATCATTAAGGGACATAAATAACGAGTGCACTATAATAATATTAAATTCGGTCATTGCACGCAATTTATAATGTAGACGGGTAATAGTTGGTTATATCACGGCGAGTTACGACAGAGCGCACGTGTTTCATTGTTTTAGGCGATTGCGCGGATCGACCGGAGTTTAGGCACCCTGTTCGTAATGATGGCAAAAAAATCATCACATTTTACATGCGTGGGTATATTCAGAAAGTTTAGCGAAGATAGAAACAATGAAAATGCGTATTTGGTTAGCAATAGATAACTCGTTTGATTCTCGAGCAGTAACAGTTATTGTTTTAGCTTTAAAATATGTTCTATGTGTAATTATTGTGGCCAACTCCTTGGGCAAAGTGGAGAATTTTATTATGATTTATTCTACAATCTTCTCCATATACCGTATAAAGCATATAAAATTGGTAATTCTGCTTATATTATAAACGCGTAAGTTTGTATGGATGTATGTCTATTTCTCTTTCACGCAAAAACTATACGAATTTTGACGAAACTTTACAGTAATATAGCTAACATCACAGTAACACGTAGGGTATAAATTATCTATACATATAATAAAATTGTAACTGAGCCGAATCTGTACATTAGATATTTTTTAGAAAATCTTATTGAAATAAACATTATTATCGATACAGAGACTGAATCTATAGTTTTTAGAATTTTTGTCTGTCTGTCTGTCTGTTACCGCATCACAGAAAAACCACTGGAGGGATTTTGATGAAATTTAGTTTGGTGATTGCTGGTTATCCGGGTCAACATATAGGACACTTTTTACCTTGGGAAAATATCTCATTTTTGAGATAAAATACAAAAACTGCAATGTAAGAGTATACCTACTAATATACCTAAGAATTTGGTTTTTGGTTATCTGAACGCGGACGGAGCCACGGGCAATGCTATTAAAGATATATGAAGTAAAAATACATAATCGAACTACACAAGCAGAGCTGCGCGAAAACGTAAGTAATATAAATATTTAATTTTTTGAACGAGACCAAATGAAGTAAGGGCGTTTCACTAGTGTACAATTTTAACATAATGCACAATTGTATACATTTTTTTCCTATCAGTCCCTTAGTTATGCGGCCTCCTTGTAAAACGGTAAGATAATTATTTTAATACTCCCAAGAACACGACACTTTCACTGATATTTGCATATCCTCTTAACGAATTCATAGTTTTTGCTCGGAACAATGAGTCGAGACAATGGCGCAATGATAATGTACGAGGACGAATGCTTGAATGCAAGGATGAGTTACGTCAAAAATCATTCGATAGTTTCAAAAGTTCTGCGAAAACGACAATCGGACGGACGATCTGTCGTAAACTTTTACGATATACGTGTAAGTATAGAATAATAGTATTAGAACTAAACTAAAAGTAAATTTATCGTTTTCCGCACTGTTCCACAAAGGCATTGGTCTTTACAGAGAGAAAATGGTGTAAGTTTAAGCTATAAATGATGAACAAGAGCAAATATAACAAAAATGTGCCACAGAATTTGTTGTTCCAGAATAAAGCCGTAACTTAACTTACTTGTGGTTATTTTCTTGCTTATAAAGTATTTATCGCTTAGCCAAAAAGATACTCTGACCTCAAAATCATTTTTCTTTAACAACAAACTTTATTCAATTAGACTTATTACAAGCATTTTTGAATCGTCAATTTAAGTGTCATGGTAGTCAATGCTCACGGATTTCCTCACGGAGTCGAGCTACCACCAGTTCGGAAAGCAGTTCTGCTGAGAAGTTTTATTATTAGATTATTTTAAAAGTCCAGGCGAGTCATATAATCAATTATTTCATATGTAGGGATGTACTTTTTCTTAAAAAATATAACAAGACCTGTCTCTAAAGTGAATATGTTTATTGAACATAATCATATACATCGGTTTTTAAATGTCGAAGATGACGCGGAACCATACGCGTATACGAAAATCCGGAATGAGTCAAAACTTATAAAAAAAAAAACACTAGAATATCCGATGTAATAAATAATATCTGGAACTACGATACGCAGCATAGGTCTCATTAGCACGAATCAAAAATTACATAACATCATGGTCAGTAATTGACAATTTCTTGTTATAAAGAGCGGCAGATGTACAAATAACAAGACGGCCATTAGAGGAATTCGACCGCCTAATCATATCCGATCAAACCCAAGCTTGATTTGACATGTGATTCTGTTCGAAGTGATGGAGTAAAAGCTTTGTCGTGAATAAACTATTTGGACTTTTACAAGATGTTGTGGAAAATAATTAGGTTGGAAATGAAATTCGTTATAATCTATACTAATATTATAAAGAGGTAGAGTTTGTTTGTTTTTTTTGTACCGAATAAGCTTGGAAACTACTGAACTGATTTAGATGAAATTTGGTAAGAAGATAGTTTGAGACCCTGGAAAAGACAGGATAGTTTTTATCCCGAAAATCATCCCTTAAGGGGTGAAAATGGGGATGAAAGTTTGTATGGGGAATCGCTATTTGTCAACATTCATTTTTATTTGTATAGATAAAAATGAGACCACGATCTTTAGTCAATTTATTAAAGGGCTTAACTTAAAATATTTAACAGTATTTCCGCTGTTATAACAGTCATTTCGGTGGCAACTGGTACAAGACAGGCAATCTTATCAGGCGAATAGTCGACCTATTATAGCGACCAAGTTTTCCCTACGGCGACGATTATTGATGATTGTCCTTTGCACGTGCCGAAGTAGGAAGTGGAGTGTTTGTTATTATCTCGTGATACCGAAGTAGTATAAATATTCATGTTACACACTGAGTTTTTTATATTGTATTCGCCGTGTTAGGTATGGGGATAGGATCTAGACAAGAATCTATATACGAGTATATATAATAAAATTCAAACTGAGTCGAATCTGTACGTTAAATATTTTTGGAAAATCTTATTGAAATAGTCATTATTATCGATACAGAGGCCGAATCTATAGTTTTTAGAATTTTTGTCTGTCTGTCTGTGACCGCTTCACGGAAAAACCACTGGAGGGATTTTGATGAAATTTGGTAAGATGATAACTGGCTATCCAGGTCAACATATAGGATACTTTTTACTGCGAGAAAATATCTCATCTCTGAGAAATCTATACTAAACGTTAAAACGTAATCTTATGTATAGCTATTACATGGTTATTGAAAATCAGCGCTAATTTAACTCAAGTATGATGTATATGTTTAGTTAAACATAATAAATTATAGTAAAGAAGCTAAGTATCGAGGTACCAAGTGGAAAGGCAACGTTATCAGGCGTATCGACGCGTCCTATTACAGCGACCGACTTTCGCCGCGTGCGTCGCTTGGTTGTCCCCTAGTTCAATGAAACCTATACTAACATTGGGTTTTAGCATCACATAAACCTATGAAGGTGGATTATAGTGTGAAAGCTATACTTATATCATAAATATATATGTTTGTTTGTTTGTGTTTAACCGACTTTAAATAATGAAAAGGTGCATAATTCGAGTATATATCTAATTTCAGCGATATTATTGAGAGCCAAATTGTGAATGGTAAATTCTTTTCTTGTTATATTTTAAGGGTAGTATAATATACATTTAAAATACAATTTCCACCCCATTTGACAAATCATGTGTAAACTGTCTTTGAAATAATTTTACGTGTTTAGCCAGAAATAGACGATTTATTTAGAACATATTTTTAACCCCCGATGCAAAAAGAGGGGTGTTATAAGTTTGACGTCGATGTCTGTCTGTGTGTGTGTGTCTGTCTGTGGCATCATAGCTCTCAAACGGATTAATCGATTTCGATGCGGTTTTTTCATTTTAAAGCCAGTTTGTCCTTGCTGTGGTTCTTAGCTATGTTTGGTTAATATCGGTCCAGCAGTGTAACAGTATCAGCTCTTTTCCAAAATTATGTAAGGCTAAATTTTCTTCTATACTAAATTTCATGAAAATCGTTGGAGCCGTTTCCGAGATTCAGATTAAATATATATACACACAAGAATTGCGTTTAAATATATTAGATAAGAGGATTATAATATACCCACTCGTTCTCATACTTCACCACGTTAGCGTTTATTATTTAAACTAAACGGTTATTAAACTAAAGAACTAGAATCCACATTAATAACGAAATATTGCCTGAAAATTATTCGCTTTATTTCAATATATAGGAGATAGTTAAGTAAATAAATGCATATCATATCAGAAGGGACCATAATATTAGTCAATTATATATTCAAAACATTAATTCAAACTGCGTCGTTTTGTCGTAAATCGCTATTATTTATGCGAGCCAACAAAACGCTTTCGAATCTCACTCCGCACACCTGTAGATAGCAAACATACTGGGCGGGACCGATACAATAGAAACTATTATACTCATAGTATGAAATTTCCGAGTTGACTACCGGAATGAATGAAAATTATTCTAAGCATAAATAAAACTATCATTTCGGATTTTTTCGCGAATTTATTTTAAATTAACACCTCTAGGTGAATTTCTAAGAAATTAATTAAATTTCTAAGAAATCTATTGTTAACTGACACGCCGGTGTGTCCGCGGTCGTGGAGGGATTAAATAAATTCGCGAAAGAATCCGAAAAGATAGTTTTATTTAAAATATCAAATATTCGCGTAAATCTAAGAAAATATTATTCTAAACATACTTTAAAAGACGTCACGTACCGATATTCGACGGTAACTCATTCCTGGTATTACGTAGAGCATTGTTATACTTACTTATATTTCTATATCACATAAGAGAACAAAGGAAAGAATTATAACAAAAAAATAATTAAAACAAATTGATCCCACGGGATCCGCACATTTTTCCGGGAATAAAAGCATATGTGGTATTCCAGGTTATATTCTATCTATCCCTGTGCCAAATTTACTCTATCAAGCCTGAGGAGTCCAACTGAATGGGTACCACCCCATTATCTATTTCTCTCGCCAAGCAACAATGATTGCATTGTTGTGTTCCGGTTTGAAGGATAAGGTAGCCAGCGTAATTACAAGCAAGAGGCATATCATCTTAGTCCTCACAGTGATATTAACGCACCTGCACGGTTATGCATTTTTGTTATATAAAACTTAGTGCATGTACCGTAGGTGTTATGGGCGACAGGTACCGCTTTCCATCAGGTGGGCTGTCTGTTCGTTCATAACTGAGCACCATAAAAAATACTTTCTTAATAACAAGAGAAGGTAAAAAACCATCTTAACAAAAAATTGTTTTAGTACTTTTTATACAGGAAACATCAACCAAAAATAACTAAAAGCGAAACTAAATAAAACATATCATTTAAAAGACGTGTAATATGCCTATTTATATTTAAAAAATATACCAACAATAACAAATTAATATAATTATCTTTAAAGAAGAATTTCTTACAAAAAAATCTTCACTCAGTAATCACTAAACTCCATGGTTATGGACTATTTTTAGAATGGAAAACGTTTAAAATTATTTTAACGACACATAATCGTACATACTTCGGTACAATGTTGCAAACTATTAGTACGAGTATGTAGAATAATGAGATATTTTACTAAATTGAATAACACGCTTCATAGTGTAAAATAAGATTCGAGGGAATATAAAAATGTTTCTCGCTTTCAAAGTCACATCTCACAGTCTTTAATTTAACTTTTTACACGTCTACTTGAAGTTTAATTTAGCAATTATTATATAGGCATGTCTTAACGGTTAGTATGAAATACAAATCTTTGAATTTCTCGGCTTTTCTGTACTATAATATGCGTGTATTTACATATAAACCTTCATCTTGAATCACTCTATCTATTAAAAAAACCGCATCAAAATCTGTTGCGTAGTTTTAAAGATCTAAGCATACATAGGGACAGACAGACAGCGAGAAACGACTTCATTTTATACTATGTAGTGATACGACGGCACACTGGAAGTCGATTTACTGATTGTTTTAGTAATATCTAGTAATATTTACTCTGATATTGTCTTTTTCATGAGCTTAAAAGTTCATAATATAAAATATTGTGAAAGCTGTGAAAAATATTATAAGCACTCTTATTGCGAAAATCAAAAATGTAAGTTTGTTTATTTTCCACATTATAACGGCTCAACAGATTTGAGTGAAACTCGGAATTAATCATAGCAATATATAGACCTTTTATCAACGTTTACACGACCGGAACTGCTTGCGAAATATTGTAATTTACAAAAGCATGATGCAAGGAAAACCACTTGCTATAGCTATAGTTCAGTATTTCTCGTGCGCCAGATCTCAAACGATGCAGCATGTTCGTGACGACGACGTGGTCTATTGAACGTTAGGTGGTACATTTTACGCCATATAAGTCTGTAAACTAAATGATCCATTAAAATGAGGTTATTTAGAATGCAACATGGACTTAATATTATTAAACTCTAATTTTATACAATCTGGCAATGTGTTATAGATACCAAGTTAGTGAGTAAATTGTTGTTTGCTAGTTTATTTGGACGTTTTATTGATGACTTCCTATTTCATTATATGGTTTCATAATATTTAATATGATTTTAGATTTTAGTTTTATTTGAATATCTTAGATGATGACTCGTTTGGCTCAGTTTGTAGTGACCCTACTTGCTGCGTCAGCGGTCGCGGGTTCAAGTCTCGCTGGTTGAATTAATTTTTATCTATCAACTATCTGGTATCCATAACACAAGCCTCGTAGCTTACCATGGAACTAGATGGTGTTGTGTGTAAATGTCCTGACATATTTATTAAATTTTTTATCTTATCTGAGAGTTTGATAGATCGTGTAGGTAATAAAAAAAAGATGTTAAAAACTTTTTTTTGTTCATTTTTTTACTGCAGCTATAAGGTATAACTGCCACGTCTGGCCTAATGTGGTCGCATGTGGAAAACCTTCGTCACATTCGAAACGTCAGTTACAAAAAATATTATTAACTATTTATTTAAAACTAGAACTAGAAATACAAAAACATGGGCACCGTACCTTTTCCCGGTATAAAAGTAGCCTATGTGTTATTCTGACGTAAGTATGAGGTATATTATTGAAAAGTTTCATTAAAATCCATTCAATAGTTTTTGCGTGAAAGAGTAACAAACCATATCTATATCCATATCCATAACATACCATCCTCACAAACTTTCGCATTTATAATATTAGTAGGAAGCAGGATAACAAATATACGCATAAATCTATCTATACCTACATATAACAAAATTATAAGTAAGCCGAATCTGTACATTAGATATTTTTGAAAAATCTTATTGAAATAAACATTATTATCGATACAGAAGCCGTATCTCTAGTTTTTAGAATTTTGTCTGTCTGTCTGTCTGTTACCGTATCAGGGAAAAACCACTGGAGGGATTTTGATGAAATTTGGTATGATGGTAGCTGGTTATCCGGGTCAACAATATAGGATACTTTTTACTGCAGGAAAATATCTCATGTCTGAGAAAACTATACTAAACGTTAAAACGTAAGTAGGGACAAACCCGAGCGGAGCGAGGGTGAATCACTAGTCTAAAATAGATTTAGATATCGAAAATAATAATGGCTAATTTCAAACACCGACCATATAGAACTGTGACGTGACCTTATTGATCAAAATATTAAAAGTCAAATCAAATATGAGGTATTTAATCGATGTGAGATCGAATGCGTTTACCGACCAGCGGGGCGTAGTCTCGTAATCATAATTGATTTCCATTGTAATCCTTTATCTAATTATTGTTATGTCATCTATACTAGTACGTGTATATTGATCATTTGTTCGTACGCAAACAAATCGATTTAGATTTAGGCTTCCATGCTCTAGTTGCGTAAGCGTTAGCTAATTATAGCAAAAACAAAAACCCACGGGAACCATACATTTTTCTGGGATAAAATGTAACTTCTGTGCTATTCCAGACTATACTCTATCCTTTTTGCACAGAGATAGATTTAAAAATTTCACTTTCTTTCTCCTACTTTTCTTCTTTTTCTTTTTTTCCATCTAACCTTGGTCAGTTATGACCAGGGTCAGACTTTCCACCAGGATGTAAAGAAGCTTGAAGAACGATTTTAAGGCCGTTGGGACACCACTATGTTAGGTGATTACTGTTGGCGTTTAAACGCAAAAGATCATTCAAAGCACAAAAGCAAAAGTTAAAGTTTCACGATATTTTGTGTTAAAATTTTATAAGATGATTTTTTTTGAGTATTTTTTCTAAATGATAAAATTAAACTTGATTAATGTAAAATATTCTGTTTGATTTTATTACATTTCTTTAAAATATGTTTTGTCGTTTTAGTTTTTAATATAATTTGGCACGTGCTTACGGAAGAAAAATGAGATGTGATGAAAAGAAAATTTGTATGTATGTTTAATAATAAACAATAGGTATAAAAAAGAAAACATGACTTTTCAAAGCGGGTACCCATTTTTTTTTATTTGTAACGCAGTGTAATTTGCTAACGCTTACACAACTAGAGCATGGAAGCCTAAATCTAAATCGATTTGTTTGCGTACGAACAAATGCATCATCCAGATCCATTCAGCCGTTCTCACGTGATTGAGTAACAAACATCCATCCAAACTTTCGCATTTATAACATTAATGGCATTATATAATTGGATGAAAGAGGTTTTATTTGTTTTATTAATTCTTAACCTGTTAATAGGATCATTAATATACTAATAACGGAAGATTATTCTAATTTCACAAACGAGACACTAATTAACAACAAACAGCCTAATCGTGCAAAAAATAAAATTTATTTTATTGTACAAGAATATGCTTTACTCGCTAGTATAATATTATTTTTTGTTAGCTTTAAAACGGGATATGATCAGAAGCTGCTATTAATTTATATCATGCTTAATAGCAAGAAAGAGAGATGATGATTTGCTAATACAAGTAATTTAAAATTTCAATCGAATTATTACGGGGTTTTTATTTTTTGCATTATACATTTGTTTTTGCTTAAATTTAATGTCCCAAAGTTGGGCACGGGACTCCTTTCAATACGAGAGGGATCAGGCCATAGTCAACCACGCTGGCCAAGTGCGGGTTTTGTCCGGACTTCAGATTTCTTTCGAAAACTTGTACGGTTCTCTCAGACATAAAGGTTTCCTCGCGATGTTTTCTTTAACTGTTAAAACTGATTCACACATGAAAATATCAGAGATGTGAGATCTGAGAATTGAACCCGCTTCACCACTGGGCCTATCACTGCCTCATACCTATATACTATTAATCATTTATAATAAATAAAAGTTGATTTAAAATATAGCTACTCAGCTCTATTTCGAATACGAGCTTCCAGTTTTACGTAATTGCATATAAATTAGAAATATATACGAAATCTGAGTCGTGAACAGACTATAATTGTCAAATGGGCTCTTTCAAATTACCGCTAAGTAAGGCGCATATAAAGATAAGATCATTTCTCTCTGAAAACAATAATTGACGTGAGAAATAATTAAAAAATCATTAACTGTAAACTTTATTGGAACTTGTCGAGAAGGTTTAATGTTACGGTACAGCATTCATCTTCAACCTGTGTTGATTGATGAAGTTTAATACAAATACAGACGTAACGATATTTTTATAGACATTTTTGCTGAGTTTATTTTGAAAAGGTCTAAATATTTGTAGGTTTGTTTGCTGTTAGTCGTCTATTCTGAAAAGAAAGTCTTTCACGCCGTACTACGTGAAGTGGGAAATTAAGCGACAAAATAAGCTATTTTTGTCCTATAACATAATATATTATATCTTTTACATATAATGTAACATATAAATATATTATAACTTATATAGACTAATTTAAAATAATATAGATATAGTCTGACATTATTTAGTAACCAATCACATAAAGCAGTCTCCGTGGGATAGTGGTATGTTACCATAGTTACCTATATAGATAAAGCATGTTAATATAGGTAAACTAGGTAGGTAAAATAGGTAAACCGACAAAATGTATGTATAATGCAATATCTTTAGTCCAAAGAAAAAGCAGCTGTTTACCCAATGTAAAAAAATCTAGATAGTTTTGCCCAATAATTTCAATTAGTGCATACACCACAGCCCATTCAGCTTTAGTCTCTAGAAAAATAGGATTGCCACCTATTATGCTGATAGGTTTAACCTCGATTTTCATACAATTACATACAAAATTATATTTATTCTTAGCATATATACAAGTAAATTGCACGGCATGTAAGAAATTCATATATCCATTAAAATATTATGTTCAAAACAATCAGACGACGTCAAAACGTGATCATATAATGATCTATACGATATAATATGTATTGTATTTCATATATTTCTATTTAGTTTTCACCACTGCAGACAGATAATGATGAGTTATTGGGAAACTAGATATCGAGTAATTTACAAAATTGTACAATTTTCAAGCGATTATAACGTAGTTGGGAAAATATGGTTTTAATTATTTTTAAGTTTTTTTTGTTTATATAATGATTTTAAGTGTTATCAATAAAAAGAAATTTGGATACAGTTAATTCTTATATAAACAGGTAAAATTATATTCATACTAGCGACTTACGATCGCTTCGCTCTGGTGCGTCCCGAAGTGTCCCTGAGCGGAATCCTAATTCTTTTTCTAAAATACACGTAGTCTAAATTATTCCTTATAATATCAGCTATCTGCCAGGGAAAGTCCTGTAAAAATCAGTTCAGCCGTTTCGGAGATTAGCCGGAACCAACAGACATACAGACAAAATTTGTAAAAATTGTGTGCACATAATTTCATATGCATTTAGTATAAAGCTGTTATTTTGACATCACAAACGGACACTTCAATTATATTTATCTGTATAGCTGTATAGATATGTTTTCCTCAAAATTTTCAATTATTATTTTTGTCGAATTTGGACTGGGCGTTGGTTCAAATAAAATATCTTAGATTGCTCTAAGGATCGTAAATTATTTTGCCATAAGCAGTGTGAGGTAATACAAATATCACGCCCGAAATTCAAGCACACGTTTACGATGATTGATAGGTGCGCGTTTTTTTCAACAAGATATTTTGTATGCAAACGGTTTTTAATTACACGTCCGTCAAATGTTATATTTAAAGTACAATGAGGAAAATCATTTATGTTTTGGTTATTAAATGCCTGCTATGAGATGAGGTGTTGGCGTATTAATTTTTATTGAAAAAATAAAGTTATGACTTAGGTAGTGAGTTCGATTTTCTTTTTGGCTATGTATTTTATTGTTATTTATTATCTACTAATAAGTAATATTCTTAAAAGAAAGGATGTTTGTCAACCGACTTCAAAAAAGAGGAGGTTCTCAATTCGGCTGTATTTTTTTTATTATAGAATTTATCGATAGTTATAATATAGCTATAATATAATAATAGATATAATAGTTTTAACTATAAAACCAATTTAAAATTAAAATTTTGGACACAAAGAAAAAGTTAACTTTTAGTTATCCCCAAAAATTGTATAATGATCATGGTAAAATAAATGTAATGTTAGAAGAAAAAAATATTTCTCAATGGTTAAACTACACATATAATAAAATTGTTACTGATCGCTGTCTGTACATGGAAGATATTTGAGAAAATCTATAATTGATTTTTTCTATTTTTGATTTTTAAATTTTTTGTCTGTTTGTCTGTGCGTTTATGCGCGCTAATCTCAGAAACGGCTTAACCGATTTGGGTGGTGTTTTTACTAAGATATTATGGTAAGCTTCACATAACATTCAATTATTTGTTTTATTTCAATCGATTCATAAATAAATAATATATCAATTTGAAGAATCACCTAGGGACGAACCCGAGCGAAGCGCGGTTGATCTAGTATAATAATATAAATCACAAAAAAATCATCAAGCAAATATTCCAGTTTAATTTATAGCATTACCATTAGCATTTACCATGTAGTAAAACGACACATGCTAGTTGCCGACTGATTTATTTATATTATACCCACACCTTTATATCTTAATATTACTACATCTTCCCCTTCAATGAGAAAGTTATACTTATGAAAAATAGAAATATACAAAATAGCAAAAATCTACAATAACAAAAACAATGAAGTATTTTTTTTAATGTACTATATACCTATATTATTATTATTTTTAACAATATAAACCATATAAATCGTATACCTACACTGATAATGACAAGGCTAAATAAAATCTTTGTTTTTTCTAAAATCTTTTGCATCTATACATACAATGTACATAATAAGTATTTTTGTAATTTCCTTTAATGCTACTACTTATGTATGTATATTAATAAATTTTATCGAGATATACAATATAAATATAACAAAAAAAATATATAATAAACATAGTAACAATCCATATTAGTACATATTATTCTCGTTTTTTAATAATAATTTAGCTTGCCTTCTTGTAATAGGCCCATAAATATTTTTTGGAGGGCTACTACGTGCATGCTTAGAATCGCTATTCTGTTCTGAAATTAATTTACTTGTACAGCCCTCTTTAAATGGCTCACCTTTGCCTACTACGCTCGCTTTGTCCGAAGTTAACGCCGTGTCACCCGACTGTATGATGTCATGTTTTGCTTGTGCCCGTCTGCGCACTAGATGACGCCTATTTCGCCTATATTTACGTCCAGCTTCATCTTCTACAATGTATGATCTGGGTTCAACTGCCTGATGCAAAACTTTTACAAGTTTACGCTGCTTACCGTCGACCATGACAACTTTGTCGTTATTATGCAGGACCGGGAGACATTTTGTTGTTTTATCATAATTATACTTTTGCTTTTCTTGTTGTTTAAGCATAGCCCGATGATTTCTTTCACGGTCAACTGGTACGTCTAATGCTTTATGGTAAATGGGTAAACGTGTGTTTAATTTTCTTCCCATTAGAATTTCGGCAGGTGAAACAACCTTTTCCCGAGGCGTCGACCTAAAATTCAACATACTTAAATAATAATCATCTCCTGAATCGGAACATTTTTTTAGTAAATTTTTCACTGTACGTACGGCTCGCTCACTTTTGCCATTACTTTGCGCATAAAAAGGAGAGGTTTTTGTATGTTTAATATCCCAATCACAAATAAATTGCTTAAATTCGTTAGACGCGTACGCGGGACCATTATCCGTCACTAATTCCATAGGGATTCCGTATCTTGAAAATTGTTCTTTCATCGCTTTTATAACTGATTTACTATTAATTGAATTTAATTCATTAACTTCAATGAAATTTGAAAAATAATCAACCAAAATAAGATAATATTTATTTTTATATTCAAATATATCAGATCCTAATTTAATCCAAGGTATATCAGGAATACTGTGCGGAATCATAGGTTCGCGCCGCGGCATCTGTACGTGACGGGTACAAGTCGCGCAATCACGTACAGCGCGCTCGATGTCCCGAGACATACCTGGCCAAAACATCACTTGCCGCGCCCGCCGCTTACAACGTTCTATACCGAGATGGCCTTCGTGTATCCTATTTAACATTTCACCTCGCAAACTAGCAGGAATATACAATAAATTTTCTTTTACGATCAAACCGTTGATATAGTGTAAGCTTTCGCGATAAGACCAAAATATTCTGAGTGTCGTTTTTATTTTATATTTATTTTTAGGCCATCCTTTCATAATGTAAGCACACAGATCCTGACATTGTTTATCTTTTGCTATATGTTCCCGCAATAAATCCAATTTTTTATCGCTAAATTGAAAATTATTAATTAAAAAACATGTTTGTGCTTCTAAATCACGGTTTAAGCGGTCATACGTATTATAATCTGATAAGGGTGCGCGGGATAGTGTATCTGCGATATACATATATTTTCCCGGAGTATAGATAACATTAACATCATAATGCTGTATCCGTAACAACATACGCTGTAACCTCGCAGGTACCGAGGACAAGGATTTTTTAAAAATTGATTCTAGTGGCTTATGATCCGTATGTATAGTAACATCACACCTACCATAAATATACTGATGAAAACGTTCACATGCGAAAACAATAGCCAACATTTCCTTCTCGATTTGAGCATATCGTCGTTGCGTATCAGTAAGCGTGAGCGAAGCAAACTCGACCGGACGACCATCCTGCAGCAACACTGCGCCCAGCGCCTCTGAGCTCGCGTCCACCGATAGCACAATAGGTAGATCAGTAGAATAAAGTGCTAAAACTGGGGCTGTTGCTATTTTACTTTTAAGTAATTCTACTGCTTTTGAGTGCATTGATTCCCATATCCATTCTATATTTTTTCTTAACAACCCCCTTAGAATAGCTACTGATTCAGAATAATTAGGAATAAATTTTGAAAGATAATTAACCATACCTAAAAATCGTTCTAGAGATTTTCTATCCGTTGGAACAGGCATATCCAAAATCGCTTTTATTTTATTTTTATCTGGTCTCATACCATGTTTATCAAACACGTGACCCAAGTACGTAATTTCTTCTACACCGAATTTGCACTTTTCTTTATTAAACCGCAAGCTAATATCTCTTGCTCTTTCTAATAATCGTCTCAAGCGTACATCATGTTCTTTCCGAGTTCTTCCCCATACAATAATATCATCAATAAATGAGTCAACACCATCTAAGTCCTCTAAATGCTGCCTCACTTTCGAGTGAAACAGTTCGGGTGCACAGCTTATGCCATATGGTAAACGCAAGAATTGATACCTGCCAAAAGGTGTACTAAATGTACAAAGATCCGCACTGGCGTCGTCCAGCTGCAGCATCCAGAAGCCGCAGCGCGCATCCAGCACACTAAAGTAGCACGCGCCGCTCAGTCTCGCCGCCAGCTCGGGCACAGTAGGCAAAGTGTAATGCGTCCGCTTTATTGCATTATTTAACGGTCGCGGATCTAAGCATACACGTAACTCACCGTTTTTTTTCGCTACTAAAACAATAGCATTGACCCATTCAGTCGGATGCTGAACTTTACGAATGACCTCTAAATTTTCCATACGTTTTAATTCGTTAAATAACTTATCTCTAAGCCCATGAGGTATTTTCCGTGCTGGACATATACTAGGCTGTACCGCCTTATCAATTATTATTTTATGCATCCCTGGCAACTTACCTAAACCAGAAAATAATACAGAAAAATCTTTATCAATATTGAGAGAATCTACTCGTTTTATTAAACCCATTTTTACACATGCATTCAATCCTAATATATTTTGACAATTCATATCACAAACAACAAAGTTTAAATTGTACTCATTTTGCTTGTATATAATAGACAAGTTACACTGCCCTATAATCGGTACGACATTACCGGTATAAGAACTTACACGACCATTGTAAACACTAAGTTTTTGACAACTAAAACCCAAATACTCGTAATCCCATTTTGATAATACATTTAACATTGATCCTGTATCTAACTTAAAAGTTAATTTCTTACCATTACAATATAAATTATCAAACCACTCACGAGACTCTTCACACCTCTTGCTGCAATTTATCATATTAATATAAATTATATCACTATTGGATTCTTCGGAACTCACACTCAAGTTATGCACACGTTTTGTCACCTTTTTGCACATTCGAGCAAAATGACCTCGACCTTTGCAAGAATAACACTCTGCCTGCTTCGCTATACACCTTTGTTTACCGTCACAAAACTCCTTGCCGCAACGCCTACATCCACGAAATTCGCCGGGAACACGACCACCGCCACGCACTAGCCCTGCTGCTGCCTCGCCGTTGCGCCAGCTGTTACGTGGGCGCGCCCGCCATGCCATGCTGGCGTCGCGCTCCTTATCTCGCATACTTTTACTATTACCACAGCCCGCGACTTCATCGATTTGAGTACTGGAAGATGCCTCTTCTATCTGTTTACTTTCATGCCTCGACATTTCATCCGCTTCACAAATTTGTATAGCCTTCGCCAAGGTTAACTCATCGGTTCGAAGAAGCCGATCGCGAACGACATTGTTTGAAATTCCACATACAATGCGATCTTTAATTAAATCATCCGTAAGATGCTCGAACTTACAGCCGTGACTCAGCACTTTCAAGGCTGTGACGTATTTGTTAATTGTTTCGCCTTCGATTTGATTGCGCGTAAAGAACTTAAATCTTAACATAGTCACATTAGATTTCGTCCCAAAATGCAAGTCGAATTTATTTTTCAAGCATGTCAAATCATCTGCACTTTCACCTTTGTTGTATGTAAAAGTCGAAAATATTTCGTATCCGTCCGGGCCTATGAGATTCACGAGTAAGCTAGCCTTTACATCTGACGGCTCTTTTACTACACCTGACGCCTTAAGAAATATTTCGAATTGCTTCCACCATCTTAACCACGCGTCAGCGCGTGCGGCGGGACTGCCTTCTATCTGCAACTCCGTTGGCGGCCGAGCGTGTTCCATAATTTATTTTAATAGTAAAACTTCCTTTTATCACTTTTATCGTTACTTATTTTGTTTTAATAACTTCTATACTTGAGAAATCTTTTATTAAATATCCCACCGCTGCCACCATGTAGTAAAACGACACATGCTAGTTGCCGACTGATTTATTTATATTATACCCACACCTTTATATCTTAATATTACTACAATCTACGTTACACAATACGTAAAACTATTAAATTGGTCACACAATGATTGATTAAAAACAGTATTCAATTGTTTTCGCTTACAAAGGCCTGATGTAATTTTGCAGAGAAATCTAAACATCGATGATTTTTATTACTTAATTTATTCATATTTTATATATGGCGAGATTGAGATTGCATGGTGAACACTTTTAATAATTTTTGTTTCTCAGTTTTATGATGTTCTCCTAGCCGATTCCGGCCACGGCGGCCAATCTCATTGAGACTAGCCAACTGCGCAGGAGATATTATAGTGCACAAGTGTACGCGCAGACACAAGTGCACTCTCTATTCCTGTCACTCTCAAACTCTGGTGGGACGACTGCTCGACACGACCGGTGAGAGTGTCGGCGCAGGACCGACGGCTTTACATGCTCTCCGAGGCACGGGGGTGAAACACCGCTAACTTCCCAACTCCGGGCTATTACTAAGTCTTACTATACAGAAAGACTCAGTAACTAAACTTGGCCCGACCCGGGACTCGAACCCAGGACCTCCGGGTGTGCAGCCGTACATGCTAGCCACTACACCACCGAGGCAGTTGCAGTTGAGGCAGTTTCTCTGTTTTATATATACACATACAAGCAACTCACCCTCGCTTCGATCAAGTTCGTCAAGTGAAAAACAAAAACAAATCCATCCCACGCTATTCCAGACTATCTATAATCTATCACTGTGCCAAATTTCATCCAGATCCGTTTCATCCAAACATTCATCCACACTTTCTCATTTATAATTTTAATTAATTAACAATGGGATTATATAGTTATTTTTCCGTATAAAATAATATCTCTAAGCTTTTAACCTCAATAAAATGACTTTTTATGTCATAATTTGATATTAAAGTATGTTTAGTATTTATTTTATGTGGATAGTAGATAGTAGATAAAGTGTACTTTGATCCAAAGTGACCAATAACGACTGCTCTGTCTTTACTAAGCAAGACTATGAAATATTTCTTCATTCAAAGCTAAAAGTAGAACTTTGTCATAAATTAAAGTGTAAGTGTGGTTTATGAATTTTGCCCATAGAGTTAGAAAATGGTAGGTTTAAAATATAGAGTCTATTATAGATACAACATAAAGGTACATGGAATTTCAGGGTATCGATATCGATGTTATAAGCAGTAGTTTTAATTGAGGTAATCGCAACACTAGACAGTGTGGACCAATACGACTCAAAGATACATTTTTAGAGATGGGTGTTTAAAACCTTTTTTTATTACCCGCTGATTTCTAAATTGTTCTAAATGAAGACAATTTAAAAAAAAATAGATCTGTCCTTGGAGTAAGTTTGTTGTGACATAATTGACGAGCACTGCTTGTTAGGTAAAAATTCATTCCTGTTTCGTGTAAATATGTATGTATGTGTTTTAGCACAAATCATATTTATTTTATACTAAAGTAAAGAAGTATGGATAAAGAGAATTTTACTTGAACTGTTTTTAGATTATTTATCTATTAAATATTAGTTTAAATATAGTCTACAGAATTGCATATAACGGTTACCTACTACATAAAATGTCCACAAAACAAGTGGAGTGAAGAACAAAGTAAAGTCCGCATATTTTACTCAATTTATCACTTAACTGAACATGTTCGCTCTCATAACAATCTCGTACCAAATAATGACCAAAGATAATAATATACACGAACTTAAAAACATGCAACGGCCTCTCATATGTGCAAATATTTTTGTAAAAAATACAATTTAAACCCACCATACCTCTAATTAAGATTTAGATTTCTCAGAATAATTCCAGTGTTAACAACGGCAAATCCAAAAGGAATACGAAAGCATTCAAATTACCTCCAATGACTGTACGGAGTGCGAGGAAGCCCATCATTTGAATGGTCGAAAAAGGCAAAAATTGACTTTATTAGGGGTCCAAGTGAATTTTTATGCATGGAGATCGAGAAAAAGCGTCTCGATTACGGACATGCTATAACAAAATGCGCACGGACTCCCCATTTGTGGTAATATTTTCAAAATGGCCGCTCATGTCCCGTTTCCCGTCGTGCGAGCCCGTGACTGATGGCTACCAACTTTACATTTTCTAATTGCATGTCCATCGTCCTACCTTTGGGTGGTACGAGTATTTTAGAATGACTTCCAAAAACGAAATAAACAAAAATTCATTATCGAGAATTCAGATTTTTTGCTTTTATAAAAGGATGTAGTGTACCGAGATGCGCGCATTGATTACAATCTGATCTTCGATGATACTCCAATGGTTCAGAGATAACCACCCCTTGTTGTGAATGAAATCCCAAGAGAACATAGCGCGTAGGTTTTGAATATTTAATATATAGTACCTGAATGACCGAGCTTTGCTCTGTATTTTTTTTTTTGGTAAATTGTGTTTTTCATTTTTTATTTATATTTAAGTACAAATAACATACTGATGAAATGATGAAATATGAATAATATTTTTCGATCTTACCGACATAATAATAAAAAAATATCAACTGGATACTTAAATAAAAAATCACGAGTGTAATTAGCTTAATATTATATTAGAAACAAATACTTAATTTTTTACAGTTTATCAACCAATTACGTAAGTATATATATATATGGGTGTGCCAAAATTCAATTTCCGTTGAGGACCTTTCAAAATTGGAATTTTGAGTTCCGCTTTGAACAGAAGCTGAGTTTGGGCATTTCCTAAGATATTTTAGGATGAGATGATTTATTTGAATTTTACAGAATTTTTAACAGGAGTTTTAGTTGGGCACTTCCGGCCAATTAAACGACATTTTCTAAAAATGAATCCTAGCTAGATCGGTTTATTGCACACAAAACCCCCTGTATACTAAATTTCATGAAAATTGTTGGAGCCGTTTCCGTATAAAGATATAAGATTTAATAAATTTTTTTATGAGAGAACGTGTTTGTTACTACTTCACGCTATTCAACAGATTTAATTGAAAATCAGAAAGGAGTTACTGAGTTATTGTAAAGACTCTACAATATAAGTGAAGCTACGGGCATTAACTAGCCTATTTAAAAATACTAGTACTCACCTAGTGGTCGAAAATGCACCATAAATCATTATTATTGAAAATTTTAAGGAAAACATATATGAATAGATTTTACATACCTACACAAAAAAAGTGTTCCCAATTTTTTTTTATATCACTAAACAAAAAAAAAATCATTTCATAAACAAGGAAGAAAAAGGTATACAATAGATATAAAATCCTACTAAATATTAGTGCGTTTACTAAAATGAAGCTTTCTTTTAGAACATTGTATTTTAAAGTTACTCTAGGGTCGTATAATTACGTATTACATATCTGAGATGTTCTTGACCCTGAGATCTTTTGATGGCGTAATGAAGGGTTTTATTAAATCAACGTCAGAAGTCCATTAAAAATGGGCCCTTTACAAACCAAAAGCTATCAATCACGCGGACGATACGGATATAAACGAGACATTATAAGAGAGCCAGCTATATTTCGGTGCTTTCCTTTTTTTGGTTTCCTAACCGAGTTGTTGTATTATCAGGCAGTTTTATTTGTATTTAGATGTGTTCCAAAGCAAAATCATACTTAATCATCGGTAAAAAAGAATGGTTTTTAGTAACAAGTGTGATTATGTTTTTATAATGAATCGTCCTTGTAATAATCGATGGAAAAAATAACTTGGAATAAAAGATGGACTGTCGGGAGTTCGAAAAATTCGTTGAAATAATATTGACAGTATTCAAAAACAAAATAAAATATCTCGTTTGAATCAGGTTTGAGTCGCAATGTAACATCAATTCTTGTAACTTATTGGAGTCAGATTCTGAGATTTTATGTTCTATTTTTTTCTTTCAATGCACAGCTTGAAGCATCTTATTGCACTAATATCTTTGACAGACCATGGAGACTACTTTATATGTATGTACTTTCTTAATAAGAAATCTGGCTACTATTGTAAATACATGGTAAATTAATATATAAGTTTGTATGTGTCCGCCAACCCGCACTTGGCCAGCGTGGTGGACAATGGCCTGATCCTCCTTGTACTGAAGGGAGGCCCGTGCCCAGTAGTGGGACGTTAAAAAAGGCTGAATACATGTGCATACGCTTAGTACTCCTTCTCTTTGAGACGACTAGATGAATTTGTTAAACTACATATTATTAAATAAGACTTATTTTACTACTAGCGATTTATCCTCACTTCACTTCGCTTGGGTACGTCCATAGGTACATTTTATTTCTTAAGCGGAACCCTATTTTTTTTTGCTCAAATAAAGTTGCCTAAGTTACTCCTTATAGCATCAGCTATCTGCCAATAAAAGTCCTGTCAAAATTAGTCCAGCCATTTCGGAGATTAGCCGGAACAAACAGACAGACAGACGACCATTTTAAAAATTGTGTTTTTCTTATAAGTACCGTATACAATTTCATATGCTTTAGTAAAGAGCTGTTATTCTGACATTTCAAACAGATACTTTAGTTTTATTTGTCTGTATAGATTAATAGGTACTGGGCAGTACTACAGTACCTACTATAACCTTATAAATAAACACAGTATACTAAAGATGCTAGACAGAAGTGAGTTAAATGTTTGAAAACTTTTCTATTCTAATAAAGCACATCTAACGTCGAACACATTAGGTAGTTTTAAAAATGACCCCTCTCCTGTAAACAGGCCTCAGATAACATTGGATTTTTTAGTGAGCTATGTTAATGGGTAAGAAAAAAATAAGATAAAACAACTAAAAGAGAATGATAACTAACAGAAAACTTTAAAAGTTCAAATTTTAACGTAATTCAAAAACATAGATGTATCGACTCTGGTGTATATTATTTGTGTATATTTGTGGTATCTTCATAAAATGAGAACCAATTTTCACGGATATTGAATGAATAATGGAGGAAATTGAATTTTTACATAGCATCTTCTATATACATACAATCTACATATAAATAATAGGCAAAGACAAAACTGTTCAGTACCTTTTTGTGTTTAACTTTTTGCGAGGAATATTTTTTTTTAAATAAAAGTAGCCTTAGTCTGTATAACATCAGCTATCTGTTAGTGAATGTCCGGTTAAAATAGGTCCAACAGTTTCAAAGATCGCACCGAGTATAAAAAAAAATTAAAACCCATGAAATTGTGAACAAAATCCGCGTACCGGACGCACCCGAGCGAAGAGAGGTTAAGTCGCTAGTTTCCTATAAGTTGATTAATTTTAGAGCATATGTGATGATTATCAGGTTCATAGTGCAAGGACACTTCGTGCGTGCGGCGCGTGCGCACTCGTCACGTTGCCGATCTTGATCGAGATACGGCGTGTATGTTAAGTACGGTCCTGCAACTGACAAATCGCTTGTCAAAGTAATTAACCAATACAAAATTGTAAACAACCGTTCAGCCAGTGTTTAAATAATGATATTTTATTGAAATAACACGCATTGCTACTTTGTGCAATACTTGAGTATTCTTGTTATATGTATGATATTTTTGAGTATCCAACTTACTTTTTATTTCAGCTACGACATATTGTTCACAAAGATTTGAAGATAAAATAAACATTTTTAATCTAAATTTTAATGTATTTTTCTGATATATCTATATTTATATATATAAAAATGAATCCCTATTTTCCTTGGTCACGTCATCACGCGTGAACGGCTGGACCAATTTAACTAATTTTTTTTGTTGTGCTTGTTATTGTCAGGAGAAGGTTCTTATGAAAGAAAAAAAATTAAAAATTACGCGGAATATTATAAAATTTAAGAATACTTATTTAAGAATACTTAACAACCATATTAAAATTTGTATGGCTAACGCTTGGTAATAACTATTTATATATAATTAAATCGTACCTAGTTTAAAGTAAATTTTAAAGTTTTAAATTAAATTTTGAACACACAATAAATTTTGTTTTGACGTTGTCAATTTTTTTTCTAAAAGAGAATCTGACATAAGGTATGATAAGTAAAAGGCCAAAGGACCCTTGGGAATAGCAATCCACATGAAAACCGCAGGGCTTATAAGTAAGTTCGAGCCACGCGTACATGAAACTTCCTTCGACAACCGCAGGATAAAAACAGACAATGCCGGTCACCTTACATAATGTTTTACGTATAAAATACGACCAATAAAAAAATATGTGATGTTAGAGTAGGGCTACCATAAAGACAATAAAACCCTATTCTGGGTTACAAAATAGAAAAACAAAAGGTAGGATATGGGATCGAATCGATCGAAATTCGAAATCGATTTTGAGTGTATTTTAATTAAAATAATCAATTATGGATTCATGTGTAAAATTTTCACTAGTAATTGTATGGTATACTTTTCATGGGTAGTTCTAGGTCTTTTAGAAAGTATTAAACAAAAATGATTATACCTAGTACCTTCTATTATGAGGCAAAATCGTTTTGATGGCTGAAAATACTATCGCTATAGGTACTAATGCTATACTATATTACTTTTTATTATTTTACTTTATGTATAATATAATTTTACACTTTACTTATAAAAAAGTGTCTATACCTACCTATACAAGTAAGAAATCGATTATTACATGTTTGTAATAAATGAATGGTTGTTATATTATTACATGTTTATTCGAATTCATATCATACAAGTCAGGATAAAACTTGTCCTCCATCACAAGGGTGTCTAACCGAAGAACAATCCGCGTTCACATGGCAACTTTTCTATTTCAATAAACTCTTAAAAATAACACACCACGTATAAGGAATATGATCCTCGCTAGTTGATCTAACCGCACTATACGATGTGGCCGAGAAAAAACACTAAAGATTCGCCACCGCAACGTGACGCATCAAACCACCTTGAAAATGCAGTCTTTATAAATATTATGTGATGCAAAATAATAGAATTGCTTCATATATAAGTAATAAAACTGTTTCGAAATTAATACACGAACCAAATATACGTTTAACATGCTCATTTTGTTTTTGGCCGTGGTTTCTACAAGCACCGTAGTCCGTATCTTTTTAGTAAAATATTGTGAAAGAGTAAGTTAAGTATAGTATAGAGTTAAAAGGAGAAAAAATAATGACTGTTGATAATATTACTATCACATTATATTTAGTGAACAATTTATAAACGCTTCGCTCGGGTACGTCGCTAGGTACATTTTGACGGTTATTATGGTATATCTAATATATAAAATTTCCATGTCACAATGTTAGTTACCGTACTCCTCCGAAACGGCTTTACCGATTTTTACCAAATTTTATATACGTATTCAGTAGGTCTGAGAATCGGCTACTATCTATTTTCCATACCGCTAAGTGATAAGGATAAGGGTGGTCCTCCCAGACCCCACCCCAGGGACGAACCCGAGCGGAGCGAGAGTGAGTCGCTAGTATAGACTATAAATATACATAGGTATGATGTGTTTTATATACCTTACTTAAGAAATGATTGATTCCCCATACAAATTTCCACCCCCCTTTTCGCCCCCTTAAGGGATGATTTCCTGGGTAAAAACTATTCTATGTCCTTCCCAGGATCTCAAACTATCTCCATAGTAAATTACGTCTAAATCGGTTCAGCGGATTAAGCGTGAAAAGATAACAGACAGACAGACAGACAGAGTTACTTTCGCATGTATATATTAGTATGGATATAGCATGGATGCATGTAAGAAACTAACGCGTGTTTGGACGTTTCTATTGTGACCTGTCAGGACACCAATCCAATGAAGCAGGACATGATGCCTAGCGGTATAGTCCACACGCTGGCTAAGTGCGTGCGGTTTTCACATGTCTTTCGACTTGCTAGGTTTTCTCAGACATGCAAGTTTCCTTACGACGTTTTCTTTCACCGTAAGACAAGTGGTAATCATGTTGAAAATGATTCGCACACAAAAATATCAGAAGTGCAATACCGGGATTTGAACCCACTTTACTCGGTTTTCCAAGCAAGCGCGTTGCCATTGGGCTACTACAGTCTTATCATGTCATCAGAGCTTACATGTCCAAAATTTATGACCAGTAAACGGTTATAAATTTTATACTGGGTAGTGTTCGGAGGCGGATCGACTCCTGCGCATTCCCTTTTTAGTCTTTTAAATTTATTATGCAATCTGCTGCCACTGCTACTTTTATGCAACAGATAAGTAAACTATACTAATATTATAAAAAAACATAGTTTGTGTTTGTTTGTTTGAACGCGCTAATATCAGGAACAACTAATTTAAAAAATTCTATTTGAAAAATTATTTTGGCATTAGATAGCCCGTTTATTAAGGAAGGCTATAGGCTGTATATCATCATGCTACTACAAGGGACTACAAGGGAGCGGAGCAGTAATCATAAATGTCAACAAACCGGGCAGACTTCCACACATTACTCATCGTGTAGAGGGTAGGTACATATATGAAACAGGCATATGTATATGTCAAATTTAACGCGGGTGAAACCGCTGGGCACAGCTAGTTATTTAATAAAAGAAAGAAATAGGTTAAAGTTTAATAAATGGTTATATGTATGTATTGTATATATGTATTGTATGTATGTATACTGTATGGTATAAAATATATATTGGTATTATAATTATTATTGTTATCTATGTATTTTATATACTTATATGTTTGTGTTATTTATTATACTAAGACTACATGTAGTATGTTATTTTTATATATACTGTGTTTTTTGTACTTTATTTCCATATTACATTGTACTTTTCTGCTCCGCTAAATGAAAATCTTTCTCACCTCCTAGGTTGACTGGAAAAGATCTCTTTTAGAGATAATTCCACCTTTGCCTTAATAATTGCCAATTTTCTCTTAATAATTGTAATTTTTATTTTTTTTATGTGCAATAAATAGTATATACATATAATGTTTGTTATAATGATACAATTTTTCTCTTAAATGTATATAAATGTAATCTTATTATAATAATAGTATGAAGGTTATATTACATCTATTACAAGGCGGGAATACAATAAATGGTCCCGTGTCGAATCCAGCCCGATTTTCTATACCATTAGCGGGAAGGATTAGAAAGCCTTGCCGGGACCCTACCGCTTGGAGACGATTAACATTGGAATGCTGTAGGCATTAAATTTGATTGGGTATTCCATTGCTGCATCTGTAATTACGTGCTCTTTGATTGAAATTTATCTTTAGAATTTAGATGACTCTTTTGTAAAGAAGTGTATTTTACGGATAATATCCTTTGCGTTTTTGGTTATAATATATACCAAACAAAATATGTAAAAGCAGCTGTTCATTCTGTAAAACTTCTATAGTGTGTATGTTAATCTATGTACAAGTTTCGAAGAAAGCGTGACGATCGCCTATCATCATTATAACGCTAACAGACCAACAAATTAATTTCACTAAGCCCAGTACTTATCTGCATGTGGCATAACAATCATTTTTTGCGCAATTACGATCTGGATATAATGATAACACACGGAACTCGTTCATAGAATAGTATTTTCTTTATTTTGCAATGAAATTTGTACTTTACTTGTTTTAGTATAAGGTTGATTTCGCATAAAACTCTGAAGCTTAAAAGGCTGTATCTTATGTAGTGGTAATAGGGGTTGTTATCCCCTGTGCTACATTTAGTGTAAGGGGCGTTCACCCCGCTCAAATAGCTAAGAACCTAACTCACGCACTGATTGCGGACTTCATCGCTGGTAGCTAACTACCGTATGCAATATAGATGGCGCTGATAAATGCACAAACTACCCTCATGTAAATAAAATTGGCACGAGTGTGTATATATATATATATATATATATATATATATATATATATATATATATATATATATATATATATATATTTACATAGGTGGTTAGCCATCCGCCCTGGCTACACGTATTCTATAGGCTTTCACATAACATATATGGATACTTCCATAGATTTACGCGAATACTTGACATTTTAAATAAAACTATCTAAGGAAAAAATCCAAATAGATAGTTTTATTTAAGACATATATGGACTTAAATTATAGTCGTATTAAGAAAAACGATATCAAAGCATCCGTTAACATTTCCACTCGACTCGACCTATTTTTGTACATTATACCATAGGTACTTTGTCAAAAAAAAAAACGCAGGCATGTATATTATATATTGCACCTAGTTAGACAAAGTTTTATTTTATATTGGTTGTTATACTCGTAGGAAAGCGATGTTACATGAGTCCCGAACTTTAACCAGCTATCATCATACCGAACTTCATCAAAATCTGTCCAGTGGTTTTCTCGTGATGCATTCTCAAACAGATAGACAAAAATTCTAAAAACTATAGATTCGGCTTCTGTATCGATAATAAATTGATAATGACTATTTCAATAAAATTTCCGAAAAAATGTTTAATGTACAGATTCGACTCAGAATTTCATTATATGTATAAATATGGAATAATAAAGTAAATAGCTTCGTTTTTTTTAGACTTTTAATATATTATATGCATTATTTACTAAGTATCGGTTTATAACGAAGATCATATACCTACATTATATACATATTGTCGAACATATATACATGTTGTTGTTTGAAACAAAGGGGATAATTGAAAGTACATATGTACATACATACATACCTATTTACTACAGATTACAGTTTTAATTCTATCTCCTCAATATTTGTACTGGAAAAGTCATTTTTCCGGTTCTAATTAAGTTGATCATCATCGAAAATGCAAGTAGTATTAACCTATAATATTCTACTATCCTTGAAATTCAATAATTTCAGTATCTATACATCAAATGCATGACTTTCTCAATTTAATTTGATTTATCTGACCGATCTCTCGATGTGGGGTCCTCCTTCGGTCATTGGTAACCGTTAGTTAACAAACTTTGACCACTTAGACCGTGAACCCTCGCACTTGTTTCACAATAACTCGTGAGCGACCTTCACTCGTTACCACCGCGTGAGAATGTACCGGCGTTATCTCATCTTCACCATTACTTTGTTTTTAAAATGCACTAAGACCCTTGTCAGAAAAAAAGGCAATGGTAGCTCAGTGGTAACACGCTCGCTCGGGAAATCGAGTGAAGCGGATTCAAATCCCGGGTCTCGCACATCTGATATTTTCATGTGTGAATCATTTCTAACATGATTACCACTTGCCTTGCGGTGAAGGAAAACATCGTGAGGAAACCTGCATGTCTGAGGTACTGAATTGTTTTGTTTTAGTCTATTTAACTAAATATTCCCGTAGAAAGTCCACAGTGGTCGGGGGCTTAAAAGTTTCCAATACTCGTAACAGGCAACTTTAGCTACCTTATAACTAACATTTTTTGGTTTAATTATGCTAATTATCAATTTGTATGAAAATATTTCTGGTACATTATTGCAACAACGAGAACATAAAATAAAGGAAGATAAAATTAAAAGGGTTTTTATTAAATTATCTCCATATGTTTTAACAAATTGCAACTTTTACTTTTCGAAATGATCATTTATGCAATAAAATAAATTAAACCTATATAATGTTGAAATAATTTTTAATGCTAATTGACTTATATATTAAAACGTAAAATAAATGCAATTATATACTATGTAGAGTCACATATTCTTAAACTTCAATACATACATATTACATATTATGTATCATTTTCTAATGAAAACAGACATGCGAGACAAAAAAAAATCGAACCTGCGGTCTTTAGATCAAGCAGAGCCTGTTTTACAATACCGCTGAACCACTACGGTTGCATTTTACAAATAACTACTAATCACTATTTCTAGTGAAGCTATTACATTAAAAACAACAATGGGAAGGCACGCGCAGTCTGACATTTAATTCTATGTCTTACGACACCATGTGCATCCCAAACCGAAGTATAATTAAATTTAATCGTCTGTATCGCGTATATGAGAAATCGTACACTTGTAATTTATGTGACCTATCAGCTATTTCCATGAGATTCCAAGAAACAATTCTTGCTCAAATATTTATATATATTTCAAATAAATTTATTATTGTTATTTGGATCTTGGGCTGTGCACATACATATTTTTTTCATTGATGGTATCGATTTAATTCTAAAACGTCTTCCGAGTCGATAACGCGTTTTAATTTCCGTCAACACGAATGTGATGCGTTTTATTACGACAATGATCAATCACTCACAATAGCAAGTAATTTTATTAGTTACAAGAAGAATTTAAAACTCAGCCACAATAAGTCTCAAAGTATTGCTCTATACGGGAATCGAATTCATATACAGTTCTATTTACAAAGATTGCTATTTTAAAGTGTTATTATAAAAAACTAGCGACTTGTCTCTCTGTACGTATTAGTATGGAAAAGATCACAATAATGTATGGAATTTTGCCCGATTTGTTGACATTTATGGTTACTGCTCCGCTCCCATGGGTAGTAGCATGATGATATATAGCCTATAGCCTCCTCGATAAACGGACTATCTAATGCAAAAAGATTTTTTCAAATCAGTAGTTCCTGAGATAAGCGCGTTCAATCAAACAAACAAACAAACAAACTCTAACTCTTTATAATATTAAAGTATAGATATGAGTCAATGAAACTCAAATAAGAAGCTACAAGTTCTTTAGTAACTACAAGACTACATCAGTTCAGCTTTTTATGTGGTACTTAGCACTAATACAGTAAAGTCAGTAAACCCATTTCAGGCTTCAAATAGACTTCTGTTCCGTGTGGTAAATTACGTCGTGGGAGTGGGCTTGTCCCGGGAAATGATGACGAATGGGGTGATTGCGTTTGGAATATTACAGGGATAATATTAGGTTTGGTAGAAAAAAAGTAATTTAAGATGATCGGTAGATCTAATAATTTGATATATGTCATTTGGAAATTGTATGGAGGATAAAATTGTATCTACCCTCATAATATATTATTTTTATACTAATATGCTGCAGAATGGTATAACCTATGTTCGTATCCATGATGCACTCTATGTCCTTGCAAAATGTTATTGGCAATTAAATTAAATAAAACAATCAAAAATTATTTAGCTCTTTACGCGTACAAACATTCAGATAACGTTACTTTATATCTATATAATAAAATTCTTAATTGAATCTGTACATTAAATATTTTTTGGAAAATGTTATTGAAATAGTAGATTATTATCGATACAGAGGCCGAATCTATAGGATTTAGATTTTTTGTCTGTCTGTCTGTCTAAGAATGCATCACGAGAAAACCACTGGACAGATTTTGGAGAAATTTAGTACGATGACGTGGTTATCCGGGTTAACATATAGGACACTTTTACTGCGGGAAAATATCTCATCGCTGAGAAATCTATACTAAACGTTAAAACGGACAAACCCGAGCGAAGCGAGGTTAAGTCGCTAGTATATGAAATAAAAACCTAAAATTTCAAAATCATATTATAAATTATGTAACATCTATGATATACACAAAAGCCAAATAAACTTTAAGCTAACAAATTTGAATTCCAAGAACAAAATTATCCTAAACACCCCGGAAACTATAGTCCCTCTAATCTAATCCTGTGTTAGACCGGTCGGCATCTTTGTACCATGCTCACGCGCCTCCTAATCGTCTCGCGATACGCAATCACATAGTAATGGAGGATCGAACGCTCATCTACGATGTAAAGTAGTTTTCTTTACGTGTTTTTGTGGTTACTACCCTTTATGAATGTTTAACAGAAACAACGTAACTTGTTAGATATAAATTGCTTTGAGATTGGGTTAAGTGTTGATTTGTAAAGAGAGCGGGAGAAACTGTCTTTCAAAATTTCTAAGGAAATTGTGGTGAAGGTAGATTTTTATGGATTTTTTTTTAAATATAAAGCCCCTCTAAATAAGATACTAAGAATAAGGATATATATACATATAATATGAACATATAATAATAAGGATTGCAATAAAAAATAACTGGACGTCATAAGTTAATGTAATAAGCAAAATATACATTTTTTATAATAATATTTATTATAATATCTATACATATAATAAAAGTGTAACTAATCGCTATCTGTACATGGAAGATATTTAAAAAAAGTGTTATTGGGGGCCTTTATTAATGCAATAGAACCCAAAACAATGATTTTTAGAATTTTTATATGTTTATCTGTGCGTTTGTGCACTCTAATATCAAAAACGGCTTAACCGACTTGGGTTCGGCTTTCACTAATGTATTGTGATAAGCCATGTGACATTTAGTAGGTATTTGTATTTTAAATAAATAAATAATAAATAAATATGTTGGGACATTTAACACACAGCACCATCTAGTTCCATGGTAAGCTACGAGGCTTGTGTTATGGATACCAGGTAATTGATACACTACACATATATAACTTTAAATACATAAATATTATAAATATAAACACTCATGACTGGAGTACAAGCATTCGCGCTCATCACACAAATCAATGCCCCCAGTGCAGCGGTTCATAAATAAAAACACGAGCGAAGCGAGGGTGAGTCGCTAGTGTAGTAGGTATATATGTATATATATTCTCAACTAAACTAAACCAAACATGGCTCAAGAAGAGAACATTCCTATGATGCTACCATAAATAACTACTGAAAAAAATCTTAATTTAATTGAAACTTAAATTATTGCTCTTCGACAAAATCTATACATATAATAAAATTGTAACTAAGCCGAATGAATCTGTACAATAAATATTTTTTGGAAAATCTTATTGAAATAGACATTATTATCGATACAGAGGTCGAATCTATAGTTTTTAGAATTTTTGTCTGTCTGTCTGTATCTGTCTGTTACCGCATCACAGAAAAACCACTGGAGGGATTTTGATGAAATTTGGTATGGTTATCCTGGTCAACATATAGGATACTTTTTACCGCGGGCAAATATTTCATTTCTGAGAAAAAATACAAAAACTGCAATGTAAGAGTATACTAATATGTAAAACATAAGAATTTGGTTTTGGTCATCTGAACGCGGGCGGAGCCGCGGGCAATGCTAGTGTATAATAAGAACGACTCATTTTTGGGCAATGTTACTTGGTTTAAGGCGTAAGTGTATAATAGAAAAGAAAGTAATATTTTCTACCTTAATTAACAGTAATCACATAAAAAAATAGAAATTTCCATTTAATTCACAGCGCACATAAACAAGAGAAGTGCTAAATGTTTGTGCGTATCGACAGGTGGTTTGCGCCACAGGCTATCATAAAACTTGTAAGCAAAGATACTACCAGCAATGATTAGTAGCTTTCAGATCTCTAGGCGAAAGGATGAGGAATATATCATTAATGATAAGGAAAAATTACATTCTAGAGAGTAGTTGATTTATTCTCAACTAGCGGCTCAAACAAAATCACAAACAAAAATAGACCTATGACTCGGGAACTGTATATTTTTCCGGAATAAAAAGTAGCCTATGTGTTATTCCAGACTATAATCTATCTCTGTGCCAAATTTCATTTAGATCCGTTCAGCCGTTTTGACGTGAAAGAGTAACAAATATCCATACATACAAACATTCACATTTATAATATTTATATAGATATGCCGTGACTTTCTTTTGGCCTCCAATAGTTACCTAATTTAGCTATAGACTAAATAAAGAATTCGATGCTAATATGATTTTTTTTAAAATTAAAATCACAATAGTAATTATTTCTTCCACCACCCTTAGACCGTTTTTAATTTCTTTTTTTTTTCATTTAAATAAGACCATCCTTACCACCTGTTAATTTAAAATGGAATTATAATTCATCGGGACACAGTTGTCGAAAATATCACGTAACTTACACACAAAATTAAAAAAAATCGAGTCTTCTACTTTTCCAAATAGTAAAATTTACCCCTAAGCTGAAGGATGTAGTTCTAATTCTATATTAATATTATAAAGAGGTAAAGTTTGTGAGTTTGTGACGTTGTAAGGAGTAATGTCTGGGTCTACTGAACCGATTTAGATGAAATTTGGTAAGAAGATAGTTTGAGACCCTGGAAAGGACATAGGATACCTTGTATCCCGGAAATCATCCCTTAAGGGGGTGATGGGAATGAAAGTTTGTATGGAGAATTAAGCTAGGGACGAACCCGAGCGAAGCGAGGGTGAGTCGCTAGTATAGGCAAAGACAAGACAGTTCAGTAACCTTTTCCCATGTGTATACTAATCGATTTTCTTTTTATTTGTTAATTTATCTATGGAAAAACTTTAGTTTTATCAATAAAAAAGTTTATCTCATATCAATAATGATTATGGTTGAAATTCGGCCACTGGCCTATCTCTAGTGGGTTTAAAAATTCTTTTGAATAAAGAGCACTCATACAAGGAATACAAGGAATCCTTATAGTTTCGCCATGTCCGTCAGTCTGTCCGCAGCTTAGCTTAGATGCTCTTAGTACCTACTAGAAAGCTGTAATTTAGCATGGATATATATTAGGCATACTTCCAAAGTAATAAAATAAAACAAAATTAATACCTCTCTACAAGTACTACGTACTCCTTAAAAAGTCATAATAAAAAGGGCGTACTTTGTCTCCTTTAACGTTACGCTAAAAAGACATATGCCCGATTTCACCAACATCCCATAAGCTACCACCTACGTATGGGATCCCTAGCTTAAAATTCCCCTAAACTAGCCCCTAAATTAAATTTCGTTTTACCATCGTCAGAGCCCGTATTTCTAGTACCTATATTTAGGGGGCATTTTAACATTTAGGTGACCCCTAACTGTCGGTGAAACAGAAACTGTCCCCAGCCCCCTAACCATGCTTAGGGGATCCCTTAAACTTCGGTGACGTTGGTGAAATCGGCCAAGAGACGTTCCGGTATTTAACCAACATCGATTAAAGTTTCTTAACATTTAATTTAAAATAACAATATACACCTGTATAAAACATTTATTGAGCAAAATTCAATGCGCAACGACGCCTTGACCTCCATATTACGTGATCGATGGCATTTGTCGTGAAATATCTCAGTTCATTAGTCATACGCCATAAGAGTGTATCGTGGGACGCGAATTACTGCGATTGTTTGGAAATTACATATTTTATTTGACTTATGAAATCGACATATTGGGATCACTTTAGATCAATATTTATAGTTTTTATGCGGAGATTTCGTAAAGTTCTGTTTACTTTATATAGAGAAATTGTCATCATTTTAATTTAATGATTGAGAGTGGAAAGAAAGTGAGACGATGTCACATTGTAATCTGAAACTAAGTGGAGTGCTAATTCTTACTCGTACGGTCTAACTTCTATGTACGCTATAAAACTATGGGAAAAATAGAGTTATTTAAATAAAATAGTATTTTATACTCTATCTCCGCCATTATTATCAAAAAAATAACTTAATATATTTGTTTTCTTTTCGATTTTACTTGAAGATTCACAGACTTAGCCGTCGCGTCGTCACGTTCTTATTCGAGTAACTTTTACTTTTGTTATTGACTCGCTAACTCGATGTTTCAGAGGTCAAACAGGTGCGCCACCAGAAGTATAAGATTACATATAAAATAAACATTAGTTGATGAGTTTTGAATTTCACATAAATGTTTGCTATACGATTTGCATAAATGGGTAAATTAAATAGCAATAATATTAATTTAACCGTAGTTTTAACTTAGAATTACCTGTTTCTCTTTTGGAAAAGTTTTAAAACATTGCAAACTAGGTGAGTTCTCTATCATAATTAAAAAAAAAACAACTATAGGTACATATAGATGTTATATATTACATAAATAGCTTATATACATGCATACACACATACATACAAACAAAACATCTCGCGACATTAGATATTTCAAGATCACCATATTAAAATATTTCGATAGTATATTTATTTAATTCGCACCAACGCAAATAAAAATTTGACTTTTGACTCAATAAAAATGGCCATTAAATCACTTTACGATGGCTAGTGACTAGACAGATTCCCCTCCCAATACATTCCGCATAAATTGCGTGGGCGCATGCATTTATTAGCGTTTTGGCGAGTTTCGCTTTCGATATGATTTACAAGTCGAATACGTATATTGCCTGAAGCGAAAATTGAATAATTTAATATTGTATATTATTGTATTTCATAGCATCTATAGGTAAAGGTTAAGATCATAAATAATATTAAAATCAGTTAGATTTCAGTGGAACTGGTACTTAATAATAGATATAATGTGTAAAGACACTAGTATTTAACTTTTTTAGATAAATCTATACATATAATAAAATTGTAACTAAACCGAACCTGTACATTAGATATTTTTTTGAAAATCTCATTGAAATAAACATTATTATACAAGGGCCTATATATTTAATAATAATTATTATTATATTATTGTATATCGATACAAGGGCCGAATCTATAGTTTTTAGAATTTTTGTCTGTCTGTTACCGCATCACAGAAAAACCACTGGAGGTATTTGGATGAAATTTCGTATGGTGATAGTTGGTTATCCGGGTCAACATATAGGATACTTTTTACCGCGGGAAAATATCTCATTTCTGAGAAAAAATACAAAAACTACAATGTAAGAGTATACTAATATGTAAAACCTAAGAATTTGGTTTTTGGTCATCTGAACGCGGGCGGAGCCGCGGGCAATGCTAGTATCTAATATGTTATGAAGAGTGAAAACAAGTAGATGTAAGCAAAAAAATAGTTAATGCTACTGACATAGTTAGTAATTTAGTATAAAATCGATTCTCTAAAAGGAAGTTTCTTTACATTGTTCATGAAAAACAGGCTGGAGTTTTTATAAATTAACCACACTCGCCATATACGGTCGTCATAAAATCCAATCTGATAACAAATCGAATTCATTTTCGATTCTTCAACGTTTACAAACCATTGATTATTTCTTTTTTAGCATTCTTTATTATATAGCGTGCGTACTTTCGGTTTCGACTCATAATTTAACGGGTGCATGTCTCAAAATTTATTGGAGAATATGCAATCAAAATTTTCCTTCTTTTGTAATGATGGTATAAAATTTAACATACCATGGTAATATATTATATTTTTTGGTTTATGCCAATACAAAATGTGAGGCTTTGAATAATTCCGTAATTTTCCTTAGATGGGCAAATCAAATCTATAGTGTTTATACCAAGACAGACGCGGGTTCGACGTTGTATTCTCGTCATGGGTTTTTTACGGAATATGGTATATTTAGAATTAGTTTAGATTGGTGAATATACAATATACGTTATCTATACTAATATTATAAAGAGGTAAAGTTTGTGAGATTGTGAGTTTGTGAGGTTGTAGGGGGTAATCTCTGGATCTACTGAACCGATTTAGATGAAATTTGGTAAGAAGATAATTTGAGACCCTCTGAAGCACAAAGAATTTTTTTATCCCGAAAATCATCCTTTAAGGGGGTGATAATGGGCATGAAAGTTTGTATGGGGAATCAAGCAAGGGACGAACCCGAGCGAACCGAGGGTTAGTCGCTAGTTGTACATATACATATTTACTAACATTTGTAGAAATTGTCTATATACTGTGGAATATCTAAAGTTTTAAATGAAAGTAAAAGTAGTGTTGTAATGGAAGAAGCGACGAGTTCCGAATTCTCAATCAAGATGCCCACGCGACGCCACTTGCCACAAACTTTCTATTGACCATCGGCACGTTAAAACAAACAGACAGACATCTACTTTCAATTTGCATTTGAACTTTCATCACCGTATATGACGATATTCCATGGTAGAGTTACTAGTGGCGACTTTACATGAATATAAAGTTTAGAATTTACCTGTACTCGTTATTGGCACTGGAAATAAGGTTAAAAGTTGCATTTCGAGTCATGCACTTGGACAGTTTTTATTATTTAATACTAATCTTACAAAATCTACGTCAAAATTCAACTTGAGTACATGAAACTACAGAGGGTAAAGAGGAGACCCTTATATCGAAGACAAGTTGAAAATCAAATACGAAATATGAAAGTGTCCACCTATATGCTGAAAATAGATGGCGCTGGCGTACGAAAAACTACGATATGAATTTAGCTGTTGTAGATGGAGTGAAGTGTGCTAAGTTCAACAATTTAAAAATTTTCATGATTAAAGGAGTTAATGCAATACCAGTTGGTATATAAATAACCTTAATTATTCATGTAGTCTAACATTATTAAGTAAATATTTATTTATTTATTTATTTGCTTTCAAGGGAAAAAAGCAGTACAATAAATAATTACATTATAAACACATAAAAGTAATCCTAAAACCAATCAAGTTTCCACAGATATCTAATACATAGTAAAAGCTTGCCACCATATATAATATAACCATCTCTATTCTTTGTTTATTTCTCTATTTTACTTTAATTACTTTTGGCGCTTCCTTTAAAATTTATCCTACGCTACCGCAGCGCCACCCTTATTTTATGTTTTGACGGACACTTTTTCATACATAATGACTCCTCCTAGCCTCTACGCTCCATACATGACACGACCAAAAATGATTGAAGTTACACACGCGTAGAAACAATTGTCCGATATCATTTTTAATCCAACGCATACCTGAAACAAAAAAGGTTTGAATTACTACAAAAAAATAAAAATGTCATCAGATATCCAAATAAGAATCACGACATGTTTTATTCCTTAAAAACAGTTACTCCATCGGTATTTCGTTTAGGATATTATCTAGTCGGGATTGTGGGTAATAAATAATAATAAAGGAGACAAGAGTTGCGTGACGCACGCTACCGGGCTGCGCGTGCGCCGGCACATCTCTGCTAAAGTGACCAGGGATTCAGATTTCCTAGGTCTTTCCTCTTTAGTATATCATTGGTTTTTGACTAAATTCAAAATGGAGGTAGTTTTGGACGTGCTTTTATGTACATATATGCGATACGTTTCGCATCTTCACGAATTGTTAATAGATTTTTATTGCTCTTTTTACGGTTATAGGCTTTATTTCAAGGATGCTCTTACACATACTCGTATATATTTTGTAAGCATTAAGTGCCAAATCCTTACATTTTCAAATTCGAAGTCGGTATTTTTTTTTAGTTTAAAACATTTATAAATACCTAATATTGAACCAATACTAAAATTTGCTAAGTTTAAAAACTTATATATAATATCAATATATAAATGTTATATGGTACTTGACACTAGTTATTTGATCTTTTATCTTTTTTATCTTTGGATGAAACATCACTAATATCCACCGACAATCAGTGGATAATACCGACCCGTAACAATATAATGATACAAATGGAGCGTTAAAATTTTTGAATCATTATAATAATTTTTGTAATGATACCCAAAAATTAAGGTTATTTAAAAATCTACATCTTCCTAACGGTTCACTAATAACGTTGTAGGTAGTTACTTAATTTAAACGCTCAGCATATTAAAAATATATAATTGAAGTAAATAATACACAGTATATGTAAAAGTCCAACTGCAATAAGTTGCCTTTAATTTAATTTTTTTATTAATTTACTAGCATTGCCCGCGGCTCCGCCCGCGTTTAGATTAACAAAAACCAAATTCTTAGGTTTTACATATTAGTATACTCTTACAGTGCAGTTTTTTTTCTCAGGAATGAGATATTTTCCCGCGATAAAAAGTATTCTATATGTTGATCCGGATAAACAGCTATCACTATACCAAATTTCGTGAAAATCCCTCCAGTGGTTTTTCCGTGATGCGGTAACAGACAGACAGACAGACAGACAGACAAAAATTCTAAATACTGTAGATTCGGTTTCTATATCAATAATAATGTCTATTTCAATAAGATATTCCAAAAAATATTTAATGTACAGATTCGGCTTAGTTACAATTTTATTATATGTATGTATATTTCATAAGTTACATTGAAGTAAAAATTACGAGAAGTTGCCATATTATGTTGATTTTAGCGTTATAAGAGAGATGAGCTGGAGTGTGAAAATTTACATATTACTCATTCAATTAGCGACACTATGTTTAATTATTTATGTATTTGTCTTTCATGGGAACTGTTGAATAAATACATCAAATAAATACAACAATATTATTTATTATTAGCGATTTCTCCTCACCACGCTCGGGAACCTATATATCTTTTATTTATTGTTTATTATTTACACGCATCATTTGGCCAATTTTATTACTGTCAATAAAGGTTATAGCGTATGTGTTAATATAGATAATACTTTATCTGTGTACTAAATATCATCTAAATATGTGCAGCCCTTTCTACGTTAAAGAGTAACAAACATACATACGAACACGCATACAAACTTTCCCATTCGTAGCAGTGTGTTTTTCAAGGAAAGAAATTTTTTATTGCTATTTTTTAAACGTGGCTGCGCTCGCGTGTTATTAAGATTTATGTACGTCTATGCATTAAAACCAAAATAATAATGTATAAGAATTTCTATCCCAATTTCGTATTTCACCTTCCACAAACACACTTACAAACTTTATCTTATCGCTGTACTTGATTTAAATAGGCTACGTGACAAATTAATATCAGCGAACATTTACATATTAGCATGTTAATAATTGTAAATTATAAACAGTCATTAAACAAAATCACACACTTTCAACACTGCATGTAACACTACAAATCACGCGCCCAGCTTAGTCTTCGCGATGTAAATCACTCTATCGTCTTTAAAATTGAACAAGTCACCTCACGACACGAAATAAGCATGGGAACATTTCAGAATGTGAAGACACAATTTGATAAGTGCAATAATACAATACATTTGCACGCTTTTCCTTATGAAGATTGAACACGAAGTGCCAAAAGCTGAGGCAGAAAAGCTTGCTTGACAGCAAGATTTTTTGTCTATAACTGCTCAAATATTTACAACGCGTCGCCATGACCTAATACAATAATAAAAAGGATAAAATGTAAACATCCTCAAATGATTCACGTAACCAAATTTGTATTAATTACAAAAGTACAAAAAAACACAGCCCTAATTATGAACTAAAATCGCATTCGATAATTCAAATTTTATAAGAAAATAAAGCAGCTACTTTTCTAATTTTATTAAAAAACAAAATAGTTATAAAGTATTTAATTATAAAAATAAACAATATATTATTTAAAGTATGTAAAGAATAATTAAAACGATGTTGTCTAAAAATATTAAATTAATATAACAGTTATTTTTTCTTTTTGCGTTTGCCTTTGAGCTCTGGTTTTACTTCAGCAATTGGTTCAGGTTCCGGTTCTAGTTCTGGAGGAGGTGTCGGTGGTAGTTTACGATCTGGCCATTTACGATGGATATAATCAACCAAAAGACTAACACTTATTGTCTTTGCTTTACCACTCTTTGGTCCAGCAAATGCATTTACAATTTCGTCTAAAAGATCGCTATCTAAGGGTGCTCCTGACGCAACTATGGCATCAGCGAACATTTTTGCAGGCAAAATATCAATTTTATCTTTTACCATTTGCAATGCAATTAAAGCTACATCAACTTTTTTCTTTTTGCCTTTCATAGTTAAAAATTCAACCCTGTTTAAAACTAGTTCTCTCATATCAGGTCCTGTAGGTTTGAACCCACCAATTACTCCTCCGTAAGTAATCACAGTTGTTTTTCTATTTTTCATGGCTTTAATCTGATCCAAAAGCCTCAGGAATTCGCCGGTAACAAATACATTGTCCATGAGAAGGTTTTGAATTTTTGTAGTGTTAAGTTTCATCTTCTGAAGCACTTTGACAGCATCTTCAGGTGTCAAAGGATTGTACGATAGGTCCAGTGTTACCATTTTTTTAGCTTTACCCATGTTTTCTATGAAATTTTGAATGGCTTCACCAGATAGTCTATTATGACTGATATCCAATACGCGTAAATTGGGCGCTTTAAAAATACTTTTTATTGCAGTTCCAATGCGGGGGTTTGATAGCGAGTTCCATGACAGATTTACTTCTTGCAAAACTTTATTTTCTGACATGCGAGTAAATAAATTCACTGTTCCCATAATAGGGCCAAATAGTTGGTTCCAAGAAAGATTGATGTGCGTGAACTTGTTATATATTTCTAACGCTTCAGCCAATACGTTTGCAGATTTTCCACTTATAGAATTATAGCTCAAAGATATTTGTTGGATATCTATTCCTCGAAAAATAACAGCTGCTAAATATTCCACACCATCATCTCCTATTTCATTTTTATCTAATATTAAAATTTTAAGACCCCTATTTATGTGTAATCCTGCAAAAAGTTGTTTCGCTCCTTTTGGGCCTATTTTACACCCTGTTAAGTTTAATTCTCTCAAACTATTATTACTTATTAGCATTTCTCCTAAATGAAAGCATGCATCATCATTCAGGAAGTTATCTGTTAAATTAAAAGTATTTACATTTTTATTATATTGAAGTGCTAAAGTCATGGCTCTCACTCCAGCAGGGTCGATGCAATAATATTTTAAATCTATGGTGTCCTTGACTAAGCCTCTGTAGAAAATTTTTACAGGACATTGGTTCATATCTTTACACAAAGTTAAATATAACTCTTGACCGTCATCTGGGTAAGTTATTTTAGGTTCTGGCTCTAATAACGCCGGCTTTATACCAGGATCGATAACAGCAGGGTAGTCGTAATATGGGTGCCTAAAAACAGAGCTGGCTGACATAGCCACATATTTGTTACATAAATCTCCGCTTCCCGGACTATATAAACCTTGTTCATACAATAGCCTTTTGCGATTTTGTTCAGGAAGTTCTATAATAAGTGACGACCATTCCTCCATTGGAAGCTCTGCAGAACTTTCTTCAACAACCGCTTCGTATATTATATTAGTTTTAACTTCCTTAATTGAAGCTTTTGATGATGACATGTTGATATTAAAAAAAAAGTGTATTAATAATAAAATAAAAACGAAAAGTATTAAAAAACATATCCAAAATTAAAATTGTCAAAATACAGACGTTGTTATAAGACAAATCATTAATGTCTTATATGACAGTAGTCGTCGCCACAGATATCTTCGTTAGAATTGAATCTATAATAATTGCCAACTCAAGCGGATCATTTACGTTTATTTGTTTAGCATATGAGCTTAACTAAGAACTTAAATCAAGCAAAACACAAATAATAATTCATACTGTAGCTAATTTATTTTTTTGATATCACAATCGCAATAAAGCAGCCGTGTGATGGAGATGAGCTGAACTAGATAGTAAATTGTAAACCGGCAGGCTGCAATAAAATATTCAATAGTGTTTCTAACATAAAGTATTAGTAACGAGATTGGTGTATAATTTATCTGTGCTTAAAAAGACTTGCAAGGGTTTAACCGAGGTTTAATTATCGCTGTCGATAGTAAGCGCACGCAATTGTAAGAAATGAATCTTGGGAGATAATTGCGCTGTAAGTGGCTGAGTATATGGTTAAATTTTACCATTATTACGTCAGATATGTTATTGTTAAGTAAATAATGGTATATAAATCTGTTTCGTTGTTAGCACTTTGAACTGTGGTTTTTATATTAATAGCTGTTTTCTTTAATTTATTTTAATAGCTCCTTTAATTCTATTATGTGGAATTTTATGGCACTTATAATGAATATAGTTGGTCTTCTAATGTAATTTTTATTGTTCTTAAAATATCATACTTATGATGAGAGGTTATTGATTTATATATATTTATCTATTATATTAATTAAACTGTGTGACGAGATTGAGAATATCTGAATACAAATTTAAATTTACTAGTACGTACTAATTACGTAATATATTATAGTGTCAGAACGCTTGTTTAGGAGCGGCCAGAAATTGTTTCGCATTATAACATTTACATATAATATTTCATTCATTAGAGAATCTGCTATATTGCAACGAACACTGGGTCAACTAGACCCTGGGGCGTTCAGAGATTAAAAGCTTATTCCCGCTTAATCATGATGATAAATAGACTGTATTACATACATAGACAGTGTCTTACTAATTTGGTTATAAGATCAAAAATGTTCAAAAAGTACCTATATAATGTATAATTTTACAAGCTTTCTCTTATTTTAGATTTTATCTCTTTCTAAATTAAGCCTAGACCTATAAAACTAACAGTAATTGATAGCTCATAACTTTCGTTTACTTGGAAAAGAGAAATTAAGTTTTGAAAGTGCTAATCACCTTGAAATATAAATCAAACCTTTTTGTGATAGATTTTCGATGATAGCGCCTTATCTTTTATAAAATCGGCTTTATACCATTTAAAGTTATACTAATTTATTGGGCCTGTCTAGAAATTCTTCGGCCTCAAAACAGTGAAAGTTCAGCCTGAGGGCACGGAAACGGGCAGAGGCGGTGTTAGTTTGACACTGAAGACATCATCAGAGATAAAACGTCGTCTATCTATCAAAATGTCGCAGCATCACGTTCTTGCGACGACTCCAGTTTCGTGATGACAATTTCAAATTCTAAATATATCACTTTCCATTTCTTGTAGAAATCTATTTGTAGGACCACTTCGAGTTAAAGATGTTTTATTTTCCAAATAATACCAATGTTCACTTACAATAGGAAATTTAAATAGTACAAGATTATAGTCTATAATTTAAACAGTGGGGATACTAAACAAAATCTGGATTCTTGCATGACATAATTGAATGTTTTAAGGTTTTTTTGAACATATTTAAAGTTTTTGACTACTTTAAGTTATTTGGCAAATAGTTGTTAAGCTCAAAAGTGCTCCTTCATATGTAATAGTTTTTATTCCATTATTTGGCTCGAGTCTTAGGTTCAGTTCAATTTTGTGCATGTTTCTGGTCTTGTGTGTGTTTGACTGACTTTGACCACTACTATAATTAATCCATCCTAATCTAGCTTTATGTTTTACAATTGGCAGAGTGATACCAAAGAATATGAAGTGAACAATAGCTAGTTCTAAAAAACCCATGTGTTTTGTACTGCATGAGAAGAGGACAAACAAACAAACAATTTTCGCATTTATAATATTTTTTACCATATATATTGACACAGAATACAATGACAAAGAATTTTTAGATAAGATACCTAACACGTTTAAAGTGATTTAGTGAAACTAATCGAATTAGGGCGCGGTCGCACTAAATCGTCTAATTAAGTAAATTTGTCTGCCTTTACATTGTTCAACTCGTTATCTCTATCGACACGCTCGCGTACTGGCCTAGTGAATAGGTTTGCAAGTTGAAATTTCTAGTTTGTTCTTTAAATTCTTATTTACTTTCATTTGTAATATTGATTAGATGAAATTAGTTTAACATTTAAAATAATACGATAAAGTATTGAAAAAAATCAAAAAATATCTGATAAAAACCTTCTTTAATGTTCAATGTTATTTGTTCTGTGGCTTATGGGGCGTGCCATTTGGACACAATTTATTTCGCCAGTGTCGTGTAGAATGGAGAAGATACGGTAGATTGAGAAATGATCAGTATAAAAACAGATATTCACAATGAGACCTTCTTTAATTCTTATCTTTGTAGCGTTTATTGGCGGACAGAACCAATAAATATATATGATACTAGCTTTTCCCGCGGGTCTGCTCGCGTAGTCTATTTATACACAACTATTTTGATCCTAAAAGTTGTAACGTCATTCTTCTCAGGAAATGGGCTATCAAATGGAAAAAATATTTTTCATATCCGACCGGTAGATCCAGAGGTTAAGCGCGTTCCAACAAAAAAAACAAAGAAACTACAGGTTTATTATATTGTTATAGATAAAAATTACAAATATATAAAAAAAAACGACTTTAACGAATACAACTAACCTTTACGGTATAAGATAGGCAAAAAATCTAACAATCACATTGCCTAATTACAGCTTGAGCAGTGTCCTTTCAAGAATTCTAACATAACAAAAACCGTTCGTATTTGGTATCGTTCCACATACAGGCCAGATTTATTTTAGTAAAACAATAATGCTAATTGCTAAGGTACTGCTAAGTATAAAAACTGCAGCGCCATATATGGACTATAGTCGGCTAAGGGACTCATGAATAATAATATGAAAACAAAACATAAAATTCAATTATTCTAACTAGCATTTAATATGTGACCGCCATTTATTTGTATTTGAAATTTTTCTTTGTGTCTTATAACAGTGTTTTATTTAATTAAAATTCCTAATTAGTTATTGGTAACACTAATTAGATTAATAATGATTAGTGTGATGCTGTTCGTTTATCTATATCTATACATATAATAAAGTTCTGAGTCGAATTTGTACATTAGATATTTTTTTTGAAAATTTTATTGAAATAATTATTATTATCGATGCAAAGGCCGAATCTATAGTTTTAAGAATTTTTGTCTGTCTGTCTGTCTGTTTGTCTGCGAACGCATCACGAGAAAATCACAACACAGATTTTGATGAAATTTGGTATGATGATAGCTGGTTATCCGAGCCAACAAATAGTATTCTTTTTAGTAAAGGAAAACATTTCATGTTTAAGCTATATATTTGTAAAATTTCATTAAAATCCATTAAGTAGTTTTTGCATGAAAGAGTAACAAACATCTATACATCCAGATATCCATATATCCTCACAAACTTTCGCATTTATAATATTAGTAGGATGCATAAAACAATTTCACTTACAAACAAATGTCATAACAGATATTAAATTTTAGTTGCCTTGGAATTTTAATTCGCTACAACCACACTTGTTTTCATTCATATAAGTACTGATTACGAGCAAAGCAGGATGCTTTTGAGGTAACATACGACCTTAAGATTCAAGGTTGCGATATGTCAAATATATAATTCAATTTCATAATTATGAAATATATAATTCATTTAATTTTCGCTGAAGGTCTCGCTAGCATATAATTTGTACAAGTTCAAGTCTTCAAGACTTTGTGAATGTATAAGGGACTTAAAATTAAATTCGTTTTAATATTAATTCTAGAGACGACTTTGAGTAAAATTACTTTACATTTCACATAATTTAACAAAAATATTATTAAAAATTATAATATCAAGAAGTTTATATCATACCTATATATATATATATATATATATATATATATATATATATATATATAATTCCTAATAAAAAGAATCTAACTTTATGAAATCTAAGACCACTTCAGAGTATGAAAATCTATCAAGCGGTTTTAACATACTCGTAGTTACTTTCATACCTAATTTACACAATATATTTTTAAAAATTATTACCCTAATCCAAGGATGTGGGGGTAATTAGTATAATATCATATATAATCTACATTAATATAAAAAAAAGCAACTGTATGTTTGTTTAAATAATTTCTGGGACTACTAGTCCGTTTACAATTCATTTATTGAGGACAACTTCGCAAGCGGAGCAGCACGCAATCGCTAGTGAAAAACACTCGCTATTACAGGTAATCGAACCTCGATCCTCAATCATTTGTTTTTGACTTTTATAGATATTATAGATAATGTGAAGTAAATCATCTAAAAGACCAAACAAATTGGATAATGTAAGAGAAACTAAAAATATTACGCCATCGATGACTTTCGATAAGTGAAAATGCATACAAGAAAATAATTTCCCATGCAACAGGTAATGACTATAGGTAAGAAGGTACTTTCCCCGCGGTTAGATGAATAATGGTTCAAATTATGTACTGCTAAAGATATATCATGTTACAATCTATACATATAATAAAATCGTAACTAAGTCGAATCTGTACATTAAATATTTTTTGGGAAAATCTTATTGAAATAGACATTATTATCGATACAGAGTCCGAATCTATAGTTTTTAGAATCATTGTCTGTCTGTCTGTTACCGCATCACGAGAAAACTACTGGACAGATTTTGATGAAATTTGGTATGATGATAGATGGTTATCCGGTTCAACATATAGGATACTTTTTACCGCGGGAAAATATCCCATTTCTGAGAACAATTACAAAAACTGCATTGCAAGAGTATGCTAATATGTAAAGCCTAAGAATTTGGTTTTTGGTTAAATGAACGCGGGCGGAGCCGCGGGCAATGCTAGTAACATTATAAATATGAAAATTTACTATTGGTTTCTTCTCTCTTTAACGCAGTAGTAACTACCATGAAACTACCGCACATGAAAATATCAAAGGTGCGAGACCCGGGATTTGAACTCGCTTCAATCGGTTTCCCTAGCGAGCGCGTTACCACTGAGCTACCACTGCCTTATAATAAATTAAAATTAACTTAAAATAACTTGTTTAAACATAAATATTTCAGTCGACATTACTTGAAAAATCTTAAATCAATCTCAAAGGCAAGTCGAAACGAAAGCTAGTTCTAACTAATTGGATAAAAATTACATAATTACAAATAAAAACTAGCTCTGAAACTTTTGCACAACCATAAACATAAACACACCCGCACCTGTTATTTAGAGCGAGGTAAAAACATTAATTACAGATCTATATATATTGATTTGTTCAAAACAAATCTAATTTACGACCACTTTCGTTCATATTAAAAGGTAATAACGTTCAGAATATCATGTCGTAATGTTGAATGATTGAGCGTGGGACATTATTTGAGGTTACAATCGATTCCACAATATCGATACGATTGTATCGATGTTAACATATATGATAAAAAACTATGAAAGATTATTTTAATTTAAAAATTATATATAATTAAAAACAATTGTATAATATCGGTTTTAAATCGATGATAACATATGTGAGAAGAACTGTGAAGTTTATAAAAATTGTATATATCTATACATATAATAAAATTGTAACTAAGCCGAATCTGTACATTAAATATTTTTTGAAAAACTTATTGAGATAGACATTATTATCGATACAGAGGCCGAATCTATAAGTTTTTAGAATTTTTGTCTGTCTGTCTGTTACCGCATCACGGAAAACCTCTGGAGGGATTTTGATAAAATTTGGTATGATGATAGCTGGTTATCCGGGTCAACATATAGAATACTTTTTACCGCGGGAAAATATCTCATTTCTGAGAAAAAATACAAAAACTGCAATGGAAGAGTATACTAATATGTAAAACCTAAGAATTTGGTTTTTGGTCATCAGAACGTGCGCGGAGCCGCGGGCAATGCTAGTTTTTTATATAAAAATCGATTCGTTTGAATCGTAATAAGCGAGTTTGTGAGAAAAAATATTAAAGCTTTTAAGATATGATATAATAAAAAAAATATGTATCTACGAGTACAGACTTCTTAAATAAAATCTACCTATTGCACACCTAATGGCTAACATAAAATATCATGTTTTAGATGATACTTGGCGAAAGTTGCGGATGGATATATGGATGGATGTTCGTTTTAACAAAAATTACTGAATGGATTTTGATGAGATGTGGACTATAAAGATTTACTAGGTACATAAACAACACTACGGGAAAACGTTAATAGAATAAATGATGATGTTCTCCTGGCCGATTCCGGCCACGGCGGCCAATCTCATTGCGACTAGCCAACTGCGCAGGAGATATTATAGTGCACAAGTGTACGCACAGACACAACGTGCACTCTCTATTCCTGTCACTCTAAAACTCTGGTGGGACGACCACTCGACGCGACCAGTGAGAGATAAGGCGCAGGACCGACGGCGTTACGTGCTCTCCGAGGCACGGGAGTGAAACACCGCCAACTTCCCAACTCCGGGCTGTTACTGAGGCTTACTATACAGAAAGACTCAATAACTAAACTTGGCCCCACCCGGGACTCGAACCCAGGGCCTCCGGGTGTATAGCCGTACATGCTAGTCACTACACCACCGAGGCAGAGAATAAATAAGCCTTAAGTGGACCCAAGAGCTCAACCCACCCCATAGGCATCAAAAGACGTTTTTATTTAATTCAAGCACACATTCTTTGCGATTTTACATTCAAAAGCTAACAAAACAGCATAGCATGGTAATCGATAACTATCAAAGGGAGTTCATGAAGTATTTCTTGTACAAAAGCATAAGAACCTCTTCAATCGAGCCGCGAATAAAGGATGTAAAGAGTTTTTAAACTGAGTTTTATTCAACAAATAGCTTTAACATTTCTCAGTAGCAAACAATATGAGACGGCTTGGTGTAGCGGTAATTGCATTTATTTGTAATACTATATACAAGTCCTCTTTGTGAGTCCGTCATGAATAGGAAAAGAAAGACGTGAACGGCGCTTTAAAACTTCATATGAACTCAAATGCGCTACGAATATCCATAGTAAATTATTTAACGAAACAATATGGACATCGAATCGTTTTTAAATTCGATTGATATATTTTGTAATATAATTAATATAAAAGTATACGATCGTACTAATATTATTAATGTAAAAGTTTAAATGGATGTTTAAATATTTGTTTCTTAATCACGCCAGAACGGCTGAACGGATCTAGATGAAACTTGTCACAGAGATAGATTATAGTCTGGAATAGCACATAGACTTTATCTCGGAAAAATGTACGGTTCCCGTGGGATAGATTGGTTTTTGTTTTTCGAACCTGAGCGAAGCGAGGGTGAGCCGCAAAGTTTTTTATTTTATTGTAAGTTTTGTATGTATCTTTTATTTAATTAAATCTGTGTAACTAAATTGAAAATTTCTGAAAATGAATGGCGTAGTGGTCTAAAATAAAAAAAATGTATTTTATAAAAATTTGCTACCTTAGTAGACGAAATCGCGAGCAAAAGCTAGTATATATAAATAATAACATAGAATATTTTAGAGGTCTACTTATGTTTTTGTACCATACAGTTAATGAAACCTAACTATATATAGACAGAACGTAATCACTGCTTGTTTGTGTAGTTTGTAATCTTAATCAAATCAAAGCTTACCATAATCGAGATTTTGAAGGGTCGATAATAATAAACCTTTGCTCTACCGAAACGAATTTTGCGATTTTATAAAAGGAAAGTTTTTTCACGAATTGTTTATTGAAAATGACCACTAAATATGAGACGTAATTTCATGTTGCGCTCGGGGTTTTATATTAATATTTTGGTAATAACATATCTCATTTTTGGCACATAGTTATTTTTTCTTTTTAAACTTTTATTACATATAAGTACTGCCTCGGTGGTGTAGTGGCTAGCATGTACGGCTGCACACCCGGATGTCCTGGGTTCGAGTTCCGGGTCGGGCCAAGTTTACTTATTGCTTATTGAGTCTTTCTGTATAGTAAGCCTCAGTAACAGCCCGGAGTTGGGAAGTTGGCGGTGTTTCACCCCCGTGCCTCGGAGAGCACGTAAAGCCGCCGGTCCTGCGCCTTAACTCTCACCAGTCGTGTCGACTGGTCGGCCCACCAGAGTATGAGAGTGACAGGAATAGAGAGTGCACGTTGTGTCTGCGCGTACACTTGTGCACTATAATATCTCCTGCGCAGTTGGCTAGTCTCAATGAGATTGGCCGCCATGGCCGGAATCGGTCAGGAGAACATCATCATCTTATTCTTTCCACATACTTCTTTTTTTTCAAAACTTTTATTGCATATAAGTCCTTACGAGATAGGTAATTCGGCACGTTGGTACTTTGAATTAAACTGGCGGTGGGTAATTTTCAATAACCACAGCTTAAAAATCTCAATAATTATGTACTTGTATACTGCAATCAAAGTTCAATCCTACTTTAACTGTATGAGTGTGAAAGTTTGCGATGATGTTTGTATGTTTGTTACTTAATTACAAATAAACTCATGAAAGAATTTAGACAAAACTTTCTCCTAGACAGCGCATGTCTTTATTGTGAGATATTTTGTTACAATTTAATTAAATATTAGAATTATCTTAATTAAAATAAAATCCATTTAGTAAAATGGAGTAAGTATTTTCTTCAAATCTAACTTAACGAGTGTCTATAAAACGGTGTACTTCATTAAAATCAAATGGAAATAGTACATAAAACCTGCTTTAAATTGCACTAAAATCTCTTTACGCACGCAGCTTCGTCGAAAAGCTCGCAAACTTGCAGCTATGATCCGTTTTATGGATAATAAGATTAAGTAAACTATATTAAAACTATATCAAACGTATAATACTATCATTTTCCTTTAGCAGAAGCTCTTTAGAAGTGCTTTTTTTTATATAATAAGCTTAGAGAACCAACCTCGCTGCGATTGGGCGCGTCTTTAGGTAACTTTTGGCAACACACAAAAATATTGGCGTACTAGCTCTTCCCGAGGCTCCGTCCACGTTCAGATAATCAAAAAGCTAATTCTTAGGTTTTACATATTAGTTTACTCTTACAATGCAGTTTTTGTGTTTTTTCTCAGAAATTAGACATTTTCCCGCGATCCGGATAACCTGCTATCACCATACCAAATTTCATCAAAATCCCTCTAGTAGCTTTTCTGTGATGCGGTAACAGACAGACAGACAGACAGACAGACAGACAAAAATTCTAAAAACTATAGATTCGGCCTCTGTATCGATAATAATATCGATTTCAATAAGATTTTCCTAAAAATATTTAATGTACAGATTCGGTTTAGTTACAATTTTATTATATTTATAGATTGAGTATCTTCTCTTTTTTAAATTTAAAAAAATAAAAGGACATGCATTTTAGCAATGCCCCAGAATATGTATATCTAAAATTGCACTCAAATATGAATTATGTGTTTTGAAATACTACTTTAATGTTTACCATATATGGTAAGCTCCTTAAAAGGAGAGCCAGTTACGGACCCCCAAATTTCATCATATTAACCTCGCCCACAAAATGACCGCTAACGCATTACGCATGTGGTAAGATTATAAGCAAATTAGGAATGAAAAGTATGTATGTGATTTTCAGTTAAATAAAGGAAAATATATTTAATTAATTTGTTTTTTTTTGTATATTTAAATTAAAATCGTAGGTTTTTCTGGTTAACTCAACGATAAAATATATTTTTTTTAATTTTTTTTCAACTACACAATGCAGTTTAGTATTGTATTCTTTGGAGATAGTGAGTGACATAAGCTTTTTACCATGGTAAAATATCTCACTCCCGTGGGAAAACAGGTTATAATAAAATAAATACACAGAAAATTAACATTGATATGGTTTTCTACAGTGAGTCGGAGGCCCCGAGTTACAAATTCAATTCAAATTCAAAATATTTTATTCAGCATTAAATTATTACATTTTTTTACTGAACCTCATGAGTCTACTACCAGTTCGGAAAGAAGAAGCCTCAGACCTGAGAAGAACTGGCAAAGGAAACTCAGCGGGTTACATTTAGCCTATTCTCTTAGGGATTAACCAGATTAGATAGCGAGGGTGTGTTATTAGTCACGTTATAACTATGAATGACTCTACGCACTAAATACCCACTGACAAAATTATCACTTATTTTTTCGCATTTGTATAAGACTAGCGACTCACCTTCGCTTCGCTCGGGTTCATCCCTAGAAGGATAGGCTAAATGTAACTCGGGGCTTGCTTCCCAATACAAACTTTTATCCCCATTTTCACCCCCTTAAGGGATGATTTCTTTCCAGATTCTTAAACTACCTTCTTACCAAATTTCATCTCAATCGGTTCAGTAGGTGCAGAGATTACCCCCTACAACCTCACAAACTCACAAAACCATAAACTCACAAACTTTACCTCTTTATAATATTAGTATAGATTTAGTGAAGCAAGTAATATTAATTATGTTTATTCCCAAAAATACCACTTAAGGCCATATATATCCACGACTCCACCCACAATACTCGTACGATAACACTTTATATCCAAATATTAATTTATTGTAGAAAACAATGGAAGCCATTACTTTCACTCGCTTTCTGTTAACAGGCTATAGAAATACTATTATTAGTAATTAAATTTTATACGTCATTACAAAATTGTAATAAAAACCAATTACCAGATAAAGAACTGATGGTCACTGAATGATTATTTACCTGTAAAAAAGGGGATATGAAATTAATATTTGTTGTATTAGAATCATAAAAACTTTCTCGTTCATTGTTAACAAGATACGTCTAATGAATCAAGTACGCTCTCTTCGATAGCATTAGTTTTGTAATGTGAAGACTTAGTGTATGGTTTTTTTATATGGTATAACAAATGGCTTAAGTTTATGTGTGTGTATATCAGTGGCGAAGGGTCCATACAAGACCTCGAAGTCTCAACATGTCCTCAGACCTCAAGAGTCTTACCTTAAAATGTATTTTGCTATAATTTCATATACATTTAATTTTTTAAATGTATGTTGTTTTGGATATATATATATATATATATATATATATATATATATATATTATATAAATATGCTTTATTTCTTTTTGTATGAATACGTATATAAAAATTATATATCAATGTCTTTTTGTGTTTTTTTTTGGAACGTCTTACCTTTGCTAAAAGTTCAACATTCGCCACTGGTGTATATATAATGTAACATTGAGCGGTAATTTAGAAAAGCAGTTTTACGTGGAAATTTTAAATTCAATTCTCTTATTGCGTGGCTTCTAGGAGTGCCAGTTGGGCACAATTTACTTCGCCAATGTCACGTAGAAGTGGAAATTTTAGTGTTCATACATAAATTGACATCATGTCGTGTCATTCTTCACAAATAATGACATGTTATGTCATATCAGGTTGTCATATTAAAGGAGTAAATTCATGTTTTTTTATATAAAAGCATACATTGAGAAGCTTTGCTTGATACAATCTACATAATAGCACTATAATACACTCAAACTGAGCTACAGGACGCTTATATTATTAATAAATAAACACTATTAAGCGATTACGATAGCCCAGCTACTTACAGGTTGTTCACAAGATCCATAGCTTAATGAAAGTATGGAATTTTCTAAGATGAAGTAAAAGTAATCACGAAGCACCCATTGCACTTACATGATAAGGGTCTATCTAGCGGCGTGTTGCACACCCGTTGAATGCCGATCGATGATAAACTGTGGGTGTAGGGTTGGCGCTAACTCTCATTTTTAATACAAAACGAAGATACTGTTACTGGGTAAATAATTAAATAATTGATAGAACAGTATTTCAGTAATACGGATGATACGGATACGGAGATATCCGTTTATCAGAAAACGTGAAGATTAAACATATGAAGTATTAAACACATTATAAAATTCATGAAACACTTAATTTAGAAAAGCTAGGATTTTTTGTTTTGAACTTATATTTCTTTTGGTACGTTTGGAAAAAATATTAGAGTATTTAAACGATGCGTCCGCACACCGACAGCCAAATAGCGACATGATGAAGTTAGCAGCATTCCTTTTACAAACAGAAAGTTCTGGTATATGGGATGAAATCTTTAGCTATTTTTGTTCTGTTACGCCAAAGAAGTATAACTTCTTGCGAGCATACATAACATACACGTACACACACATTTTTTTTATGAATTAGACTAATAATTGACAAAAATAAATTAATGCAATAAAACCGAAAGAATAAAATCTTTGCATAAGTAACAAAAACTATTAATTAATTATAGGTGACAGCCCTGTATAACTAACTATCTATCCCTTTCCATCGCGAGGTGAAAGTATATAAAGGAGCAGGACAGCTACGCTAGTTGAGTTGATAATGAGCTGAGGAAATGGTGGTGCATTCTTCAGTAGGGTCAATAGAAAGTGAAAGTTTTTAGTTTATGCGAGTTTTTTTTAATCAAAATTAATATTTAACTGCAAATTTATATGGCATTACAAAAATATGTTTCAAAATTATATATAGGCTAGCATAATAATAATGTATTAAATTATTTGAATTTTTATTTAAATTATCATATTTATTTTAATTAACTTAATATAAAAATAAATAAATTAAATAAGGCCGCCTTTGCACATCTCTTTAATAGTATTTTTTTATGTAAATGTACTATTTTCGTGTGCAATAAAGTGCTATAAATAAAAATAAAATAAATAAATTAATTAATAATTTCATACACTAATATATTATTTATGGTTAAATTGTTATATTACTAACAAATATAGATGTAATATCTTGAATTAAAATTATTATTATATAATAATATCATGTTATCAAATCGTGGTCTTGATTTTAGAACTGGAGAATGGTTCTACTGAAGACTAATAGATATATAAAAAAAAACTCATTTTGGACCAATTGTTATATGGAACTCGACAAAACGATGGTAGTGCCTAAAATTAAAACATAAAAGCGTGTTAAAAACCCTGTCTGGCACATCATTTTACTAGTAACTGAAACAAAACTATATTTATTTCTATACAGATGTATAAATAAATAAATACATAAATTGGGACATTAACAAACAACACCAACTAGTACCGTAGTAAGCTACGAGGCTTGTGTTATGGACACCAGATAGTTGTTACATTATACATATACCTATAACTTTAAATACATACGTATTATAAATATAATCACCCATGACTGGAGTAAAAACATTCGTGCTCATCACACAAATGAATTCCCCCAGCGGGACTCGAACCTGCGACCGCTGGCACAGCAAGTAGGATCACTACAAACTGAGCCAAACGTGTCATCAAAATGCATACTCTGTTTACGCATCAACCGTATAATTTCGTATCTATTGGCAACCTCTATCGCAAGTACTATCAAACAGCCTATTTCAATGCCAATTTAAATATCCCATATCGAATATCACTGACCGCACCCACTATTGTGTAGCCATTGACTGATCGCTTGTCAGCGCCAGACAAATCAAGATCTATACTGATACTCTTAATTCGATCTCTTCTCACTCATTCGTGTTTTATCTCCCGTAAGTCTGTTTCATGCATGATCGGGGTCTAGCGATCTGTTTATATCATTTGTCACGGTGTTTTTTAAATCAGATATGGAAAATGCTATGACACTCAACAATTATAGAAAAGAAATGAGTTATGGTCGTATTATAATATTATTGGGTCAAATGATTTTTGGTGGTTTAAGTCTTTGTAGTTGGCTTGGCCTCTGTCTGTTTGTAATGTCAAAATGACAGCCCTTTAGTAATTTTTTTGTCTGTCCGTTTGTTTCGGCTTATCTCCGAAACTGCTGGACCGATTTTGAAGGTACTTTCACTTGCAGATAGCTGATGTTGTAAGGAGTAACTGATGCTACTTTTATTTAAGAAAAAAGATTCGGGTTCGGCACTAAAAAATTAACACGCATGATGCGAACGAAATTCGCGTACCTACGGACCCAAGCGAAGAGAAGGTAAGTCGCTAGTATCATACAAAATGAAGAAAATTCATTCGTAGGAAAAAATTTCAATCTGAAACTAATGCGAAAGTGGAGACAAAATTCAATATAAATTACATATTTTAATTTAAATATAAGTAGGTAATCTATAAGTCTAGAACTAGAATGAGAAACTAAACATAGGTAAAGGAAATAAGCACTGAACTCATATATCACAAACAACAATCTATTTTAGGTCGCGGTGTGATCTTAGACGTTTTGAAGCTAATTTATGACCGTGCATTGTTATAATTTGTGTCTATTACATGAAAGGACATGTACCGCAATAAACAGATATGCAATAAATTAAGTTATATATGTTTTTGCAAGAATTTGCAAAGATACAAATAAACTATTTAAAATAAAACTATCTTTGCCATTTTTTTCGCGTTGATAAAGTAGGTAAGTACTGTCTGTAACAACTACATATATAAAACCTTTGAGATGTCTAAAACCTTACTGTCCCACGACCATGCTTGCTGTAGAGCATTTGAAATGTTGGGAACCAAAAATCCGCGAAAAAATCCGAAAAGATAGTTTTATTTAAAATGTCAAATATTCGCGTAAATCTAAGAAAGTATTACCTGCCAATAAAATATCAGTTAATGTATAGCCCCAAATCCCAATAAATAGCCTATAAAGTGCAAAATTTCCAAACCTGTATGGTAGTTTTAGAAGTTAGCACGTTCAAACATACAGAAAAAAATAATAATAGTATAAATTAAAATATATAAGAATCACAAGGTGTGAAAATTTTAATAATATATCATTTACTAGAGTTTTCCCGCGGCTCCGCCCGCGTTATTCAATTGTATATTACTATATCTTTATAAATTATCACTACATAGTATAAAACCAAGTCGCTTTCTCTGTCCCTATATCCCTATGTATGCTTAAATCTTTAAAACTACGCAACGGATTTTGATGCGGTTTTTTTAATAGGTAGAGTGATTCAAGAGGAAGGTTTATATGTGTAATACATGCATATTATAGTACAGAAAAGCCGAGAAATTCAAAGATTTGTATTCCAATGCATAAGCTACGTTACTGTAAAGTTTCATCAAAAACCTTTCAGTAGTTTTTGCATGAAAGAGTAACGAAGATACGTGCATGCGTACATTTTAAATAAAACTATCTTTTCGGATTTCTTGCAGCTTTATTTTGATTTTTGGTCCAAAAAAACGAAAAAATAGTTTTATTTAAAACTAGCATTGCCCGCGGCTCCGCCCGCGTTCAGATGAACAAAAACCAAATTCTTAGGTTTTACATATTAGTTTTTTCTCAGAAATGAGACATTTTCTCACGGTAAAAGTATCCTATATGTTGACCCTGATAACTAGCTATTACAATACCAAATTTCATCAAAATCCCTCCGGTGTTTTTTCTGTGATGTGGTAACAGACAGAGAGACAGACAAAAATTCTAAAAACTATAGATTCGGCCTCTGTATCGATAATAATGTTTATTTCAATAAGATTTTCCAAAAAATATTTAATTTACAGATTCGGCTAAGTAAGAATTTTATGATATGTATAGATGTCAAATATTCGGGTAAATCTATGTAAGTATTATACATACATAGATCCTCACAAACTTTCACGTTTACAATGTTAGTAGGATTTGCATACATTGCCACAAATAGGCTACTTTAATTTTAATACCGCGTTCACAGGCTAGTGCAGGGCGGAAGACACGCGTGACCTGGCATTTCGTGGGATGCGCTTTAACACAAGACGCAACACTTTCTTGTGGCGAAATTCTTCAATATTACCCAAGTTTCATAATACTTTCAAGACTGGTAATCTTATCTCGTTTGGCTTCCGGGATGATGATGTGGGGTTAGTGGGACGCTATCGTAACAACTGTAAGGTTTCGCTATTTTAATGTATAATAAAACAGTTAATAACTGATCACACTGACCACACTGATGACGCGAACGCACAAATACCTTATAATATATAGATACCTTTGTAAATCAGGCAGTCAAAAATGAGATCAGGCTGAAAAATAATAATAAAAATACAATATTAAAAATAGAAAGAAGAAATAAACAACAGAGTGGACTGGTCGGCCGTGGAGTTTACAGGGGGGATGCGATCTGTGATTTTTAACTGGAGTGGAGAGACTTTTTAAAATAATAAGAAATTGTTGATTTATAAGTGTTTTCTAATAAATTGTAACTAAATATAGTTTAAATATATAAGTTTTGGGCACAAGTTTAGTATATGGAACGTAATAATTTTTATATATTTGGACTCTCTATCACCTCCCCTATCTAAAAATACCACCCACTCCTCCAGGGGCCGCGTCTCATATACTAAACTGAAGCCAAGTTTTGAAACATGATGGCTTTTCCTGAGCTATCCTAAACAACTGACACAGACTCTAAATAAAGCTAGCATATTTTGGACTTCTGATCTTTAGGACAGCTAAAGAGAATATAATAACACCTTCGGCACTTCAGCTAATAGCATTCTTCTAAGTATAATTAATATAAAATTAACGCGTCAATGAATAATAGAAACAATTAAATAACTTATTACTCAATTGTAGACAACAGGTAATTCTTACATTGATTTATCTTCTTCCATTGTTGGCTTACCAATAAAAATATTTTACGCATCTCCGTGGACTTACACAATCGCACAATGAGAGTTTAAAATTAACACCGTTGTGTAATAGACGTTTGGTTTTAAAATAGAAAGGCGTTGCTTTATAGTGAGAAGCTAAAATTTATTGTGTGCTAACGGAATTCGGAGATTGAGGCTATCTTAACATGTGACAGGCGGTTAAAGAAAATAGTGGTTTTCTGTATAAGTTTCTAAAACAATCTATGCCTTACCTAAAGTGGCTAAGCCAGTATAATTACTGGTACGAATAATACCTTGGATCTTAAAATAGCTAAGCCTTAGAGTCTTGGAATTGGAAATGACCATATTCGTTTTCTCTATTGATTGCTTTTATCCACATTTTCCAAGCGTCCTTTATCTATACATATAATAAAATTGTTACTTGAATCTATTATTATATATATATATATATATATATATATATATATATACATATATATCGGTGATTTCTTCTTATATTAACTTTATTATTTCTAGCGTTACATTTTACAATAATTTAAAAATTACGACTGACGACATATTCTTTTTTATATAAAATACTAAGCAAAGACAATATAGTGTTGCCACTTGCCAGTTAGACATAGAGAAAATCCTAACAGAATCGAATCTGTAATTAATTTTTTTTTTTGGAAAATCTTATTGAAAGATCGAATTTAAGAAAATTCCGCCAGTGTCCATATTTTTTTAAAATCAAACGTTATTTTTTTTTAAATCTGAAATTGTACATGCACGAATCCATCTCAAACATCTCAATAAAAATAAAAATAACAAGAAAACATGAAAATAGCTCAAAAAAAGGCACGGACGTATGTGTGTGAGTGTTAGACTTACTTAAATAAAAAAAAAAAACAAAATATAAAAGGGCGACAAAATCCGAAAAGATAAGTTTTATTTAAAATGTTCAATATTCGTGTATATCTAAGAAAGTATTTGATAAATAACCCATAGTAGATATAGTTATCTACTGATTTTTAGCGTAGTTTCTGTTATTATTTCCTTAGGATGTTCCTAGGGCAGTAGGTCGAGGGCGGGGGTGCCACAGCCGGCATGGCGCCGACTTTCACCGCAGGTCAACGACCAGTAGCCAAATATACCTTAGACGGTGAGTTACACAAATTGCGATTATTTCCATAAAATATAAAATCAATACTCATTTTCTTAATAAAAAGGTTAATAAGATATAATAATTGTTATGAGCAAAATTTTTTCATACCAGTTATGAAATACACTCAGTTTGAATTAGTAAACATTGTGTAATGTGTAATGTCTACCTCAATCTATACATATAATAAAATTCTGAGTCGAATCTGTACATTAAATATTTTTTGGAAAATCTCATTGAAATAGTCATTATTATCGATGCAGAGGCCTAATCTATAGTTTTTAGAATTTGTCTGTCTGTCTATAAGATACTTTTTACTGCTTACGAAAATATCTCATCTCTGAGAAATCTATACTAAACGTTAAAACGTAACTAGGGACGAACCCGAGCGGAGCGAGAGTGAGTCGCTAGTTTGTGTAAATAAAAATCGGTTTCAAAAACCTTTTCATAACTTAACAATTCTGTCAATTCAATTAAATCCAATTGTATTTTTTATTGCTTTTAGGAGTATCATTTCAGCACATTTAACTTCGCCATGTCGAGTAGAAAGGTGACACAGAAATAATGTTATAAATGAAAAAAAAATTTAATGAAAAAAAAAACAATAAATACAACTTCTCAGTTATTTTTGTACCATACAAATAGTTTACTTAATTTTATTTCAAAAAGAGAAATATGTGAAGTGGCTTATTGCTATTTGCAATAATGACTGTCCGGTCTGATTCTGTTGTTATGCATTTACTTATATCTTTGTTCCTTATATTTTATAACACTGTAATTTAGTTTTTATTTGCCGTCCGGTCATTATGTATTAAAATAACTTTGCAAAAGTACTTGTTTCATATTTATACAAATATGAAATAAGTACTTTGAAAAATATGAAATAATATCTTATATCTTTAAACGAGCAATTCCTGTATGTATATATATATATATATATATATATATATATATATATAGTCTGAATCTCGGAAACGGCTCCAACGATTTTCATGAAATTTAGTATAGAGGGGTTTCGGGGGCGATAAATTGATGTAGATTAGTCGTGTCTGAGAAAACGCGTGTTTTCGAGTTTTCATAAAGTTTTCTTTTGCATTATTCCACGCAAAATATGGTCGGTCAAAGTTTTTACTTTTGTTTTTTTTAATACTGGCAACAAAAATAGGTAATTTTTGTTCGTGAATATCGTTAGTTAGTAATTAAATGAATTCAAATAATATATATTAATATATTAATATATTATGTCATCAAATAAATAAGTCAATGTTATGACCTTAATTTTTTTTTAATTTATTATTGTTCCTCCGGTTAGTGAGAATTTCTTCTTTTTTTACTTCGGTTACCCCGAAAACTAAGATTTGTTCACATTTTGCAAAGATATCTTGTAAAATACATACAAAAAACATAAGCCCAAATTGTACACTTCCTTTTTTAAGTCGGTTAATAAAATTGAATAAATTATAAATAATTAGTACTTCATATGTTATTTATACATTAACGTATAAATAAAAAAACATAAAAATATATCGAAACACAATGAAAAAATTAATGAAAAAATCGTAATATCGAGAGATGATATTTGATTTCCTCGAGATTTTATTTAAACTGTAAAAGTTTATTCCGCATTATAATGAAACTGGAGTTCAATTTTTTCATTTATGTCGTAAAATTTTATAAAACAATGTAATAAAACTACACAGTATCTAATTGTGTTCTTAAGACTTTTTATTTCACTCATTATTGCGAAGTCGAAGTAAATATTTTATAGTAATAGTTTATTGTTACTAGTTATAATATCTATCCATATAATAAAATTGTAACTAAGCCGAATCTGTACATTAAATATTTTTTGGAAAATCTTATTGAAATAAACATTATTATCGATCCAGAGCCCGAATCTATAGTTTTTAGAATTTTTATCTGTTTGTCTTTTACCGCATCACTGAAAAACCACTGAAGGGATTTTCATGAATTTGGTATGGTTATTATATTTAGTTGGTGGTATGTTATTCGGGTCTACATATAGAATACTTTCTATCGCGGGAAAATGTCTCATTTCTGAGAAAAAATACAAAAACTGCAATGTAAGAGTATACTAATATGTAAAACCTAAAAATTTGGTTTTTGGTTATCTGAACGCGGACGGAGCCACGGGCAATGCTAGTGTATCTATATATTTAAAGTTATGTATGTGTAGTGTATCAACTATTTGGTATTTATATCCATAACACAAACCTCGTAGCTTACCATGGAACTAGATGGTGCTGTGTGTTAATGGTCCAACATATTTATTATTATTTATTACTAGCATTGCCCGCGGCTCCGCGTTGCCTTAAAGTTAAATAAATATATAAAATAATTAAATCCGATTAACAGACAAGACATTCATGCATGACAATCACGATTCATGACTGCTAAAACAATTATCCGATGAACGCTATTTAGAGATCACTTTCTTTTCATTCCGATAACGATCTGTCAAGACTTAAGATACTGTGCCAGTGGAATGATCATGATTTCATTTATAATATTTATACTTCGATAGTTCTCAGTATTTTAGATAAAGAGAAATTAATAGTCCAACTTTTACTTTTATAATATCGTGGTTTAGAATTTAGATAAGTCGCCCACCATGCTATTTCTAAAGTGTTGAAATGTAAAAGGGATCAAATTATTTACATATATAGAGTATTTTAATGTGAACGTAAATAATTTAGTATAGTGAAGACAAATCATTCAAATTGAATAAAAAAATCCTTGTAATGCAGTAAGTGTAGGTTCGAATCCTGTTGTACAAGATACGGTTTTTTTAATTCAATTATAAATAATGCTAAATATTTATTTTTCAAGTAATACCTATCGACGGAAAAATGTCCTTAGTCCGTAGCGAGTGTACTAGAGAAATAATGTACGTATATAAAAAAAATAATTACGTTTTACTAAAAAAAATATATAGCGACTCCAATATTTAAAAAATACCTTAGGACGATTTCGAAATCGGTCAAAAATTATATTAGAGAAAAAAATATATTATTACTCACCTCCAGGTAAATATTTAAGAAATTAATTAAAATTCTAAGAAATCTATTGTTAACTGACACGCCGGCGTGTCCATGGTTGTGGAGGGATACCAGAATAATGCAACCCATACCGTAATAATATAAGATATCTCAAAAAAGATTAATTATACGAAAGATTTTTTTTTTCATTTGACTCACCCTCACTCTGCTCGGGTTCGTCCCTAGTTACGTTTTAACGTTTAGTATAGATTTCTTAAACATGAGAATTTTTCCCGCAATAAAAAATATCCTATATGATAGACCCGGATAAACATCTATAATCTTACCAAATTTTATCAAAATCTGGCAAGTGATTTTCTCGTGATGCGTTCCCAGACAGACAAACAGACAAAAAATCTAGAAAAATATAAATTCGGCCTCTGTATCGATAATAATGACTATTTAAATAAGATTTTCCAAAAAAAAATTAATGTACAGATTCGACTCAAAATTTTATTATATGTATAGATTAGTCACTTTATATTGCCGATATAGTATAATCCTATGATGGAAGACGTCACAATAAGGCACTCGTGACCGTAGTCTGTTAGGTAAGCAAGCACCTTTTAATTTTGCCATTTGCACATAATCTCTTGCGGTTTATTCGACTGATGTTAAGAAACGAATTTCATGGCAAGTTTTATTCATTCAAGCGACTATCGTGACTTATATTATTTGAAATTCCGCTTAAAAGCAACTAATTTACTGTTTGGAAAGATCGATATTTCAATTATTTATTACTAGCGACTCGCCCTCGCGTCGTTCGGGTTCGTCCCTAGCTTGCTTCCCAATACCAATTTTAATCCCCATTATCAACCCCTTAAGGGATGATTTCTGGGATAACAAGTATCCTATGTCCTTTCCAGGGTCTCAAACAATCTTCTTACCAAATTTAATCTAAATCGGTTCAGTAGATCCAGAGATTACCCCCTACAACGTCACAAAATCATAAACTTTACTTCTTTATGATATTATACTAGCGGACCCGACAGACGTTGTCCTGTCTACACATCTTTAATTTGAAAATTTCAAACTTTTTTTAATAATTTTTTTGATGAAAATTATTATTCAAATTGTGAATCTAAACCATTCCCAGATCCCCTTGAACACACACAAAAAATTTCATCAAAATCGGTCCAGTCGTTTGAGAGAAGTTCAGTGACATACACACTCACAGAAGAATTATATATATAAAGATTAGTATAGATTGCAGTATTAATTACATGTTTATTAGACTTGTCAAATTAACTAGACAATTTTTATATATTATAAGAAAATCTAAAAATTACTCGATTCTCTTATATAAATTACGAGATACTTACCCTAGCTTCGCTCAATCCCTGTATCCCTTTTGTATATATTATATAGGTACGGGAAGTGACAACGTTTGGCAGCCGCTGGCGGAACCTATCAACGAGCAGGTACTGTGAGACTCATACTCACTAAAACCCACAGCGGAACCCGACGCCGCAGTGCAAACTCCAATGGGGCATTGCAGGATACCTTTTGAATTACTCCAAGGCATAGCCTATCTATGTATATAGAAAATTAACAAACATACATACACTCATATACAAATTTTCGCTTTTAAATTAGTTAAAAATAACAGCTCAATATCAATTAACACTAAGTATGAATAATTAAATTCAAAACGCTAAGACAAAACGTTCAGAGTTAAACAATACTGTATTGTGGGAAGTCGATGCAAGTTAAAGATCGCTAAATGAGTCAGGGTCGACGTGTACTGACAAACAAGTGAGCTCTGTTTTATTACATATTATTATGTTATATGTTCTATTAATATGAAGATTGAAGGTTAGTATTTGCGCTAATGACTTTTGTAGTGTATACTCATGGGTTTGTTTCTCAAGGAGATGAATGCTGTAGACATTAAAAACAAATTAAATTAAAAAAAAACTACTTAACTAACAAGTTTTTTATCGTAAATTCGTATACAGATCGTACCTATTTTTAGTAAAATTATTTCTACCCAAAAAAATTTACTCCACTTTGTGTTTCGCGTAATTATTTACTCACTTGCAGAAAAAATATTACTTTTTAAGTAAAAAAGAATACCGACTTCAGATTATTTCACTTTATATAACTTTTTCATTAAAAAACGCTTCATCAAAATCGGTTCATTCTGCCCAAAGATTTCGCGTTTCATACACAATAACACATCTACACTAATAAATGGAGAGCCGATATTTTTGTTCGGTTGAACTGAGATAACTACTGAACCGATCGGAATAATACTCATACAATAAGATGCAGCGTGTTTCGGAGAAGGTTTTAGTATATGATATGTTGGTGATTAACTTAAGTACTATGCGGGCGGAGCCGCAGGAAAACGGTAGTACAAAATAATTGAATATCCTAAATAACAATATAATAACCATCTACTTTGAAAGTCGGTCAAAAATACTAAGGTAAGTGTACAAATTGTCCTCAGTATGGTCATCGAGAAATAACGAGATATTACCAAAATCGTATGTCATTTACGCCAATTATGAGCCAAATTGAGGTGCGAAAAATACGTCCACTTTTGGGAAGAAAAATTTATTAATTTTGTACCTCAGACTAAGGAAAATATAGAGAGAGTGTCGTAGAACAAAGCATGAAGCCAAACATTTTTTTTTAAATAAAACAGTTTTAACAGTTTACAAATATTAATAGAAAACTCATGATTATTATTTACATTAAAAAAACACATACAGACGAACATAGAATTATGCTTTTTTTTGGAAGTCGGTAAAAATGGGCATTTATATTTATAATTTGTATAATTATATTTAAAGTTATATATGTGTCGTGTATCAAGTATCTGGTATCCATAACACAAGCCTCGTAGCTTACCATGAAACTAGATGGTGCTGTGTGTTAATGTCCCAACATATTTATTTATTATTTATTTGTAAGTTATTTATTTCAAACTATACGAATATTATTGTTACTTCCTAAATAATTTACGCATAATATCCAACCTAATCATAATTTTGTAGGTACAATTATCTAAAAACCCATGACACTTTGTTTCTGTCATATATGGCAGCTACAAAAGCAATTCAAGCAGCTTACCATGGAACTAGATGGTGCTGTGTGTTAATGTCCCAATATTTATTTATATAAATTCGCTAATTATTTGAAAAAAGTAAACGACTTGTATGGCAAAATCGAGAATAGTAGCGTAACAGCAAAATTGTATTACTATTTTTTGACATGTTTTGGCGAACTCCGTCTATATAATTCTATAGTCTGAGTTTTGTACGTATCCTTGTTTATTACTGGCTATAACTTTAGTTTTTAATACACTATACGACCTGTTCGTCCTCACTGAAGTAAGTTAAGGCATTCGAGCTCTTATTGATTACGTATTAAGATGTTTAATACCATCCAATTTGGCGTCCTTTACTAAGATAATGACGATGCAAATCGCGAGGGACCATGTGACAGTTTTAAAATTACTCTCAGAACTTGAAAAATGATGGTTCGTTATTCTGATCGGTTCACAGAAATGTTCAATAAAAACTTTCCACGTAATTGCATGTACCACATTAAACTTTATTCTGGCGCCTATAGATTTCATACGTTGTACACATAAAATCTGAAACAATGTATTATGTAGGTGTTATAAACGACGAATAATTTTGTTTTTTCACCGATAATATAAGGGTTATTTGTTTAAATATTAAAAATAATCATATGGAAACAAAAACATAACCGTACATGTTATCTATACTAATATTACAAAGAGGTAAAGTTTGTGAGTTTGTGACGTTGTAGGGGGTAACCTCTGGATCTACTGAACCGATTTAGATAAAATTTGGTAAGAAGGTAGTTTGAGACCCTGCGAAGGACATAGTACACTTTTCATCCTGGAAATCATCACTTAAGGGGGTAAAAATGGGGCTGAAAGTTTGTATTTAGCAAGCTAGGGACGAACCCGAGCAAAGCGAGGGTGAGTCGCTAGTATATCTTATAATCTCAATATTGTCTGACTCTCACTCGGGCCATACCGCTGAACTAGTGGGCTAAAATAAACATCAGTCAATATCAGTACCACAAAACAATATGTCAAGGTACCTATTAATTAACATTTTATCTATCGGATGTAACTAGCAGTACACGGTGTATAATACATAAATTCCGCTGTCCTCTACAATTCCTGTTCTCATGGCCAAAATACTCTAACAGACTTTAGCACACAATGTAAGTAAACAAATTATTAAAATCATATAAAACTCCAACATATCATTAAAAGTAACATTAAAACAAACTACAGAAATGAAAAATAAAGAATCTAAAATTGAACTTCTGCTTTATTTACAAAGACTAGTCTCGAGCTGCAGTTAAATTATACGATGTATCATATTGTGAAGTACCATCAATAACAGAACAATTAGATTAAAGGTAAAGCCAACGTTATAAAGGTCCTTGATATGATTCGAGTGGGTCACGCATCGGTCAGCCACCAAGGCCGGGCTATGTCACTAATGCTAATAGAATAACTCGATAAAGCGTCACATTTTCATGTGTCTTATTCGTTGATACTATACCTGTGGGATTTGTTGGGTTTATCGTTTTTTTTTTGTACAAACTCTACATAGTAGTAGAGGGTGTTTGTTCACTGTAGTATACACTATACTTAATTAGGTAGTGTCAATCTTATTGCCTACTACGAAATATTCTGTGAAGCTTTTGATTTTTGGCCAAATATATAGGAGGTACCTACTCAATTCGACTGTATTTCTTATGTACGTTTACGAGTTTTTTTTTAAATTAAACCTTTTCAAAGGTTCTATATTAGTTATTTTTAGATAATTTGAGGTGGTATACCTTTTTAGTAAAAACTTATTATGTAATGTTGCATTGCATTCTTCTTTTATACATTAAAAGGTATTTACTAATACAGTTACCAATTAAAAAGGTTCTTTTCGTGTATATTACACGATATCATCAACAATCCGCAAACCGATATTCATGACTCTTTTTTAATTAATAAGATTATACTTCGAAGGTTCACATGAGACACGTACCTACCAAATTTTATACTTCCAATAGTTTCTAGACATAACGAAATTAATTAAGTTCCGTTTTTGTTTTAATATATGGAACCCTAAAAAATTGCAGTCTGAGAGCGAAATAATTACATTAAATTAATTTTAATTTGCCTTTTTAGATGTAGTAAGAAAATAAAAAAGCTATTCAAACTCACCTTGTTTTTGTGACACAAGCTATTATGTGGATAAAATACATAACAGTCATTTATGTTACGATGTATAATATTAGTGAGGATGATTTAATATCCATCTACACATATAATAAAATTGTAACTAAGGCAAATCTGAACATTAAATATTTTTTGGAAAATATTATTGAAATAGACATTATTATCGATACAGAGGCCGAATCTATAGTTTTTAAAATTTTTGTCTGTCTGTTACCGCATCCCGAAAAACAAAAACACTGGAGGGATTTTGATGAAATTTGGTATAGTGATAGCTGGTTATCCGGGTCAACATATAGGATACTTTTTACCGTGGGAAAATATCTAATTTCTGAGAAAAAATACAAAAACTGCAATGTAAGCGTATACTAATATGTAAAACCTAAGAATTTGGTTTTTGGTCTTCTGAACGCGGGCGGGGCCGCGGGCAATGCTAGTTTTGAATAAAATTAAATGACGGCTACCGCGCTTGAATTCGCCGCGAGAGGCGCTAGTGTAGAGTGAGGTCTTTAGAAATGTCAAATGACACTAAATGTTTTACTCTTTGAGAGCTTTTCATCGTGGATTTTCAATAATTATTCATGATTATTGCGCCATTTCTGATTAATTATGTCCGGCTTAACAAATGACATTGTTTTGAAGCTAAGAACTAATAAAAAGTTAATATTTTATGTATTTGATTATTATATATTACTATATATTTAAAATAAAATCCTGATAAACTGGTGCCGCGTTTACAATATTATTATTATTATATTAAATTTATGGCCCTTACGCACTAACAAATACGTTTTTAACGACAGCGATTGGACTTCACTCGCTAGTGGCGCCAACTGGTGCTCATTCCTCTTAATACATTTTTTATGAAATGTTACAAAGAAACAGACAATGATAATAATCGTTTTAATACATCCGATATGACGGCAACCCACTGCATACCACAATCTTACAAAATATGAATTCATTACCTTACTAAAAATGCTCTCAAATTATGTTTTTTCAAGTAAAACACGTTATTATTTGATTGCGAATTTGAACATGTTTTAAAATTACTATTGGTATCCTATAGAAACACACTTTTGGATTTTTGCTCATACGACCAAGACAAACATAACTTAGACCTCGAAGGAGAATCGAACTCCCAATGTGCAGTGTAGTAGGCAGCGACGATAAAACTTATGTCATGTATAATCTTTTAATATGATTACATTATTAATCTATCTATGGCTTCAATTAAAATCAAGGAGCGCTCTCGTTATGTGCACTATTTATATAGTTATAAAATAAAATTGACTACTTTAAAGAACAAGGTAACTCCATTCTTTGATGCTTTGAAGCCACTAGCAAGTAAATTGAATTAAATTCATTCTTTGATTTATAATAATTATTATGAAAAACTTTAAAAAAACCGACTTACAGGCACTAAAATTTAAAAAATAACTAAACGGGGGTTTTCAAAATTTCCAAATCGGTTCAGGTGTCTTCGAGTAATCGGTGAACATACATAAAAAAAAGAAAAAAAAAAGTTTTCGATGAATTGTGAAACTCCTCCTTTTTGGAAGTCGGTTAAAAATAGTCATTACTACATTAAATTACATTACAATATAAAAAACATATAATAAATCTTACAATATAATCGTTACCGTACAATAGAATTAACATGAAATTAGCCTTTTAGAAGTTCCTTAATTTTAATAGCAGGATCTAAACCTACGACCTTTATCTAAACAAACAAACATAATATCACTGCGAGATAACCCACGACACCAAAAACATACAACTCTTTCACACATTAATCTGAATTTGAATAATAAATATATTTTCAAGAAGTCACAAGGTGATCAATTTAATTAAGTAATATTAATAGATTTTTATACAGTAAAGAGAAAGTTCGAATATGTCACTTGCACTCTCTGTATTGCATAAGTTTAATATTTTATATAAACTTAGATTTAGATACTTGGACAGGTTTGAAGCCTAAATATATTTAAATTAACTGCATATTATAATTATTATGTAAATTAAATCGACAAATGTGTATACTAATCGTTTAGTTATTAATAAAAATGATATATTATACATATAACAATTTATATTTTCTCTTCTTGATGAGCCATTACTGCTTTTCGCTCGTGAATACTTTTTTAATTTTGCTTTAAAGTAAAAGCAATTGTTTCATTTTGTGGGGTAGATTTTTTCTTGTTTATATGAGAACACCTTTTGGCATAACTTATTTTTCTACACTAATATTATAAAGAGCGCAAGTCCGTGAGTTTGAATGTAGCGGTAATCTCTGAAACCACTGATCCGATTCTGAAACACTTTTACTAATAGGAAGCTGCATTAGGAAGAGAACGATATGAACCGACCGATGAACGAACGAGAAAATACCGAACGAAGCGACGATAAGTCGCTAGTTAAAAAAATATATATTAAGTATATAAAAATATATATTCCTATAAGTTATATAAGAATGTAACTTATCTTTTTTGATGTGGTTTGAAAAAAGTTAATATTTAAATTACTCGAGCAGTAAAAATTGATTTATCTTCTAGAAGAGATGACGCGAACTTGCCACCTGTATAACATTCCTGACACATGGGACTGGATAATACATTTTGTTCCCAGGTATCCATTGAGATGCGAACCGCGAAGGGTGTAGATACTCATTGTCATGCGCGTGCGCATCTCGATTGTTTCAGCAATGCCCTTGTGGGGCAATGCCTCTGTGACGTGAGTGTATTTTCGCACTTGATCTCTAGCAATAGAATATGCATAGTGTTCTTAGGATAATAGTTTTAATATGTAATATTTCTAGCTATTGTAAGCTACGAATGTCGTAAAATGACAGACGTTATTATTTTTTCAAACATCTAAGTTGTGGAGAGAATAACATTATAGATATATTCTAAGACCATTTTTTTAAATGGTCCACGACTTTAATTCTTTATTATATAACGAACTAGTGACAATTTCAGAACTTTTCCGTCTTAATTCATGAATATTATTACCAAATATACAAGTAGGTTATTTTTGCAAAAGGTTTATAAATTATAGCTACCTTACAAGATCCCTCTTTCTATTGCTGAAAAACTGTATGAAATCCTCTCCTATTACTCATTTTTATTCATTAATTTTTAATATGAAGTGATTAGGCCAATTTAGTAAAAAAAATAAAAAAACAAAGTGTTAAAATCAGTTAAATCTATACATATAATGAAATTGTAACTAAGCCGAATCTGTACATTAAATATTTTTTGGAAATTCTTATTGAAATAAACATTATTATCGATACAGAGGCCGAATCTATAGTTTTTAGAATTTTTGTCTGTCTGTTACCGCATCACAGAAATGTCACTGAAGGGATTTTGATGAAATTTGGTATGGTGATGGCTGGTTATTCGGGTCAACATATAGAATACTTTTTACCGCGGGAATATATTTTATTTCTGAGAAAAAATACAAAAACTGCACTGTAAGAGTATACTAATATGTAAAACCTAAGAATTTGGTTTTTGGTTATCTGAACGCAGGCGGAGCCGCGGGCAATGCTAGTAATCCATAAAAATATTACATCGATGAAATATTAAGAACATACTGTACTGCTTAAGTTACATTACACTGAAGCGGTTATTTTACCTGTGATAATACAAGTACGAACACACGTACGTATGAACACAATTTTTATTTATTATATGCAAATCATATAAGGTTGTATGTAAATTGAGGTTATTAGGATTTACGCCAAAGATGCTGGTTTCATAAATCATTACAATAAAGCTTATATTGATGCCAATATCTGATTTAATATGAAAGGGTCATTGATCTCCATCGACCCATTTTAAAGCGGGGTGTATTATAAATTTATAAGCTTGTGTGTCAGTTACAATTTTAAAAAGAAATTTAATTGCGTATATTGGGACTACGATGAAAATAAGTTTTAATACTTTCTTAGATTTATGCGAATATTTGACATCTATAGGTAATATAATAAAATTCTAACTAAGCCGAATCTGTACATTAAATATTTTTTGGAAAATCTCATTGAAATAGACATTTATATCGATACAGAGGCCGAATCTATAGTTTTTAGATTTTTTGTCTGTCTATCTGTCTGTTACCGCATCACAGAAAAACCACTAGAGGGATTTTAATAAAATTTGGTATGTTTATAGCTGGTAATCCGGGTCAACATAATTATAGGACTTTTTACCGCGGGAAAATATATCATTTCTGAGAAAAAATACAAAAACTGCAATGTAAGATTATGCTAATATGTAAAACCTAAGAATTTAGTTTTTGTTTTCTGAACGCGGGAGGAGCCGCGGGCAACGCTAGTTTTAAATAAAACTATCTTTTCGGATTTTTTCGCGGATTTATTTTGATTTCTGGTTCCCGACGTTTCGTATGCTTTACGGCAATCATGGTTACGGGAGAAACTAAGGTTTTAGACATATCAAGGGTTTTATATAGTTATTACAGACAGTACCCACTGTATCAACGCAAAAAAATCCGAAAAGACAGTTTTGCTTAACGTGGTTATTTTAAATGGATATGGCGTTATAGGGCTTTGCCCTTGTTTGTGTTTGCTGTTAGATTAAAAAAAGGCATCATAATTGGCAGAAATATTGCGTAACTTACAAGTAAATAAACACGCTCGAATTTAGAACCACGTCCTTTTTGAAATCGGTCAAAAACTCCTAAAAAAAACTATTGAAATACCAATACGATACTAAATATGTAAAATTTTAAAGTCCACTTCACACTTGGTGTTGACAAAAAACCGTATGTCCAGATGTAGTTTCAACAGAACATAATTAAACATACTGTAGACATTTACTGACTGTAATTGTTTCTAGACGTGCCAAGTTAAATGGTGTTTAGTATGCAGGGAGTGTGAGCTATCCTATATGACCCTTCCAGGTCATAGCCGTCTAGATGATGTACAGGAAATTGAACTATGATAACCTCATGTGTTTGAAATGATGGCCCTAAAGTTCAGTGTTAATTCCCATAACTTTGTCAATAGTAGATAGGATGTAAGAACAGACGGCTAACTTGTATTTTGTAGATTATGAAGTGTTTTTTCTGGAGATTAAGTCTAGTCGACCATAAATAATTTATCTATAGGTACTATAATTATTTAAATTTACTAACTAATATAATAAAGAGGTAAAGTTTGTGAATTGTGAGTTTGTGGTGTTGTAGGGGGTAATCTCTGGATTTACTGAACCGATTTAGATGCAAATTGGGATGAAAGTTTGTATGGGGAATCAAGCTACTTTTTTAATTTTTTTTACTAGTAAAAGCGTAATTTTCTTATAAAAACGTATTTATAATAATCTACAAATTATTGAAATTGACAAGTTAGTTGATAGATATGCTAAATGAGTCAAAGAGATGCGTCATCAATCATATTTTTATAAGGGCAAGAATATGCAACAGTAAGTACCAACCTGGAACGATAACCAACGGTACAGATTCAAGTCAGTCACTATGAATAAGTTATAAATCATATCTTGACATGCGCAGGCGCAAACGGATAACGGTGCTTGAGCGCAGTGGACGGATTAAGACCGTGAAGTATCAGGTTCGATTTCCTAGTACAAGTTGATTAATTGCCAGCTAAAATATGCTAAGCAAAGATATTATACATGCTGCAAATCTAATCTGTCTAGATATAATCTATTTCCTTTTATAAAATTCTAGGTTAGAATAATGCGAAATTGCATCTTATTGCATTAGTAAGAAGGCATATGAAAAAATTAATATCTTAAAGCAGTTTCTCAATATTTCAATTATCGGGACTAACTAAATAGGCAAAAAAATAGCTAAATATTATTTTTATGTTATATGGTAGAATATAAATATTTTGAAATACTTTAATGTTTATTATACTTGATACTAAATATATACAGGAAATTGTTTTTATTTCTAAGAGTGTTCTCTTTCCTTGACCTATCCATCGCGGTAGAACCAATGCCTCAAGACAAGCGAAGTTAAAAGCTTCAATAACATGTTGCATTTCTCATCTCTCGAAGATAATTATGAGTTAAGACCGTATAATTAATAACAAGCGTTTAAGTCAAACTTATTTTTTTAATTATGGACCTCTCTGGTCGTAGTGTTATTACGAAAAATATGGTAATCGCCGTAAAAATAAAATGTCAGCTTTTATTACCGAAATTATAAAACTGCGATGCCTACAACTGTAAATAAACAAATATCTTGGGACATCTTGGGCAAATTACTCCTTTTGCGGTTTTTAAAATAAATTACTTATTTGACATCGTGAAAAAGTTTTTATTAAATTTTAGTCAATTTAAATTGTAAATTTTAAATGTTCAATTAAGACTAATTAAAGTTCTAAAGAACTAGAAAGAAGATTATTTTTTTTACATGCCAATTTGCCGTAAACCTTAACAAGGAAGAATCACCCATAACATATCATTTCCAACATGTTTAACACTTGTGTTAAGGTGAAGGAAAACATCGTGAGGAAACCTGCATGTCTTAGAGAACCTAGCAAGTTTTCGAAAGACATGTGTAGTCCGCCAACCTGCACATGGCCAGCGTGGTGGACTATGACCTGATCTTTGAACTAAAGAGTGGCCAATGCCCAGCAATGGGACGTTAAAAAAGGTCTGAATAGCTATAATGTATTAATTATTGAAACTTTATTTTAATATTTTTGAATTATAATATAGACGCTTTATAATAAATATAAATTATTACAAGAAAGTATGAATCATTATAAGGAGCATAAAATAAACAGTACATAACAAGTGGAAGTTAATTAAAACAAACTTTAGAAAACCGGTGTCTGGTGCGCTGTGACTCTCACATATGACGTGTTTTTCCCTTTTTTACACTTTTCCTACCAGACATGTATCGATAAAACCATGTTTAGATACGGGAGATATTTATCTAATATATTTAAATAAAATTGGTCAAGTGCGAGTCGAAATCGCACAAGAAGGGTTCCGTACTATCGCTCATGTACTTTTTATTAATATTACTTTTACTTTATTTTATATTAACTTCGACGACCGATTATGAACGTTAAAAAAATGTTTTATGTATTTTTATTTATATTAATTATTTGTTGTTATAGTTGCAATAGAAAAACATACTCTGTGAAAATTTCAACTCTCTACGTATTACGGTTGATGATCTACAGCCCTCTGACAGACGGACGGACGGGCAGCAGAGGCACAGTAGGTAATAGTTCCGTTGGAACATGGCACTCTCGCGTACGGAACCCTAAAAAGTAGTAAGAAATCGCTCAACTCAATAAATATCCTCATAAGGAAATTGATAAAACTTGTAAAATACTATAGTCTCTATTATAATTCTTTAAGCTTTTTACAATCACTGATAAAATTAAAGTTTTTTGATGTAAAACGCGATATTTGTCATGTTTTTCACTCACCTTTATAAGTTCCCGATATTTCGGAACTGTTACAAACCCCATGGTCATAGGTATATAGATACTGACCGTTTGTCTGTCTGTTTCGTGATTCGTCTTTCCAAGATTTTAGGTTAGACCAATAACTTTCTTAACATGTTTGGCTCAGTTTGTAGTGACCCTACTTGCTGTGCCAGCGATCGCGAGTTCGAGTCACGCTGGGGGCATTCATTTGTGTGATGAGCACTAATGTTTGTAGTCTAGTCATGGGTGTCTATATTTATAATATGTATGTATTTAAAGTTATATATGTGTAGTGTATCAACTATCTGGTATCCATAACACAAGCCTCGTAGCTTACCATGGAACTAGATGGCGCTTTTTCTTAATGTCGCAACATATATTATTATTATTATATAACAATTTTCTTTAGCCAGTTTCTTTTATTTTGATAATCAATTAAGAGATCCTTATATCATTCGTCTTGATGGATTTAGTTATACGTGTACACGAAGCGTACAATTTATTATTTTACAGTTACGTTTGTTTTACTGTTACTTTACACTCTTACTTTTACTACAGTGATCAATTGTCAAGTAAAACATAATTTCAAGTCCCAACGAAGTCACGTAATCGTGACTACCCATATGGTTAATTTTGATTCTTTCACCATGTTTTCACAAAATTGGACCATTTTAAATGTACTTTCTGAAATTTGTTTTCGTCTTGCATAAAAAATAATTTATAAGTCGTGGATCGTACGTGTTAAAAAAAACAGATTGAAATTATTTTGTTTTACTTTTCAAAGACTCATAGTATTTTCTGTTTTATAATTCTGCAATTTGAATTTGACTGTAAGCTAGCTTCGCTCGGGATTATCTCTAATTACGTTTTAACGTTTAATATAGATTTCTCAGAGATGAAATATTTGACTATAGTATGTATCAGCTACCATCATACCAATTTTCATCAAAATCTGTCCAGTGGTTTTTCAGACAGACAGACAAACCAAAATTCTAAGAACTATAGATTCGACCTCTGTATCGATAATAATGACTATTTCAATAAGATTTTCCAAAAAAAATATTTAATGTACAGATTCGACTCGTTTAGAATATTAGTATATGTATAGACTAACAAACAAATCTAAAAATGATAAGAACTTAATATGCTCATCGAAAGGTCGCCATTGTTAATTGCATTTACGATATGATTAATTAAGGTGAGCTATTAGGAAACGGTTTAAAACAAAAAGAATTTGTATTGCAGTAATAGGTGAGTCGATTCTTTAATATAAAATAATTAAGTTTTTATATCACAAAGTTAGATCAAAATCAAACAGTTTGTAAAATAGGTATGTACACCTGCCAACAGGTAACGGGTTCGATTTTAGCACGTACAGATTTATAGCAAGAAAATAATATTTATTGCAGTCGTATCTTCATCTCTTCAGTCTGTTTTGAAACCTGAAATGAATTATTTTATAGATATCCAAATAACATACATTATTGCACTTTTTTACTTAAAAAAGGAGTACTTTCGATTGTTTCTTGTTTGTGTGTATTTTAAACGATATCTTCGATTCTTAAATTATATTTTTTTACGATTTTCATAATTCTTATCTACGAGGCTATAAATAGGCAAAGATAATATTTCAGTATCTTTTGCTTCTCTGTTTGTCAATCGATTTTCTTTTTTTTAATAGCTATTGACGAGTATTTTATGTATAGGTATATTAATATATTGTTATAAATAAAAATTTTAGTGCAAGGAGAGGTGTCCCGTCCCACGCTTATAGCCGTTGAGGAGTTCCCTCGTGGGGAGCTCTAATCATCAGGATGATCCTACTAATATTATAAACGCGAAAGTTTGTAAGAATGTATGTATAGATGTATGTTTGTTACTCTTTCAAGCCAGAACGGCTGAACGGATCTGGATGAAATTTGGCACAGAGATAGATTATAGTCTGGAATAACACATAGGCTACTTTTTGTCCCGGAAAAATATACAGTTCTCGAGGGATAGATTATCATATTATTGTACACTTGTACAATCATCAGAACTACGCATAACTACCAAATTTTATAATGATTCAACTATTATAAATTGGTTAAATTCAATTTCCAAGATTTTCTTATAAACTTAGTTACAGGTAAAACTAAAAGAATTAAAATAAAACGGTATAAAATGCGTTAATAAAAAAACGAATATTTTTATTACCTATACAGCTATTTGGATCACATGGACGAGGTCGAAGGCGATAAGTAAGTAATTTATTATCTGATACAACATTAGCATTGAATGTTTGAGTAGTTAAGCCAATGCTAAGTCAATTATCATTGTCATTACACAGTGTGCAAGGACATTTTGAAGTTATTTTAAGAAAAAATATCTTCATAAGTGTACTTTATAAACATTCTATCTATAAATGCAGGTTTTTTTGCTATTATATTATCTAACGGATCTGGACGATATAGGAAAATATACTCATATTTCTAGATGGGTGCCAAGAGGTTGAGAACTTGGGATTTAAGTTTTATTGCGAAAAATCTAAAAAAAAAAACAGAATAAAATTGGCCGGAAGACGAATCTGGACAACAACGCCACTTACTGAATCTAACGAAATCAATAATTAAGATGAAATGTGTAATGTTTTTATTTATTATTTATTAATCCTTTATTACACCAAAACAAAAATATAATTTGAAAAAATATATAACTTTACAAATATATTTTAGTGTAAAGGCGGCCTTATCACTAAAGTGATCTCTTCCAGGCAACCTATATTATAAAGAAACTCATGCCGTGACATGGATTATGGTTGGTGCAGAAAAAAAGAAATAGTCTATAACAAACTTATCTAAACGGTACATACTATGAAGTACACACAAGCTTACATAAATAGCAATAAAGACATACATAAATATATAGTATAATATATAAGTGTAAACAATATATTTACAATCAAATGTATTAACATCCTCTGACCTCAACCTCGATATACATTATATTATTATATTAGTAAAAACGTATCATTTATGATATGATTTAAAATTTTCCTTAAAAAATCATCATTACATGCATAAAGCATTTTCTAGCTCAATCTTGAACTACTTTAATTTTTCTGTTTAGCAATCATGATACAATAAATATATATATGTGTTTATGTATATATTTATTTATATGTACATATATATTTATATAATTTTGGTATGTATTAGATAACATGTTTATATTATATATCCATACTTGTATTTATGTACTTATTATTTATGCTGATATAATAAGTATGTAATTAACATGTGTAAATGTTTTCTATATGTATATATATTTAAGTTTTATTTATGTTTTTATTACTTTACAATTTTTCTCTGCACTTTCTCTTTCTGTCCCGCTCCTTTACACTATTTCCCACATACATGGGTTGGCTGGAAGAGGTCTCTTGACTCTTATAGAGAGTAAGCCCACATTTGTCAACGTCACTTTCCATATATTTTTTATGACTCCTTTTTTTTTGTGCAATAAAGAATATATTAAAGGTGGAATTTTTTAACCTATTTCTTGGAAGTACGTGAAAAATAAAATATTACACTATCTATTTAGTTCAAGTCCACGTGCAGCAATATATTGGTTTTCACACTCCACATATAATTTTTAATAACTGCCTCGGTGGTGTAGTGGCTAGCATGTACGGCTGCACACCCGGAGGTCCTGGGTTCGAGTCCCGGGTCGGGCCGAGTTTAGTTATTGAGTCTTCCTGTATAGTAAGTCTCAGTAACAGCCCGGAGTTGGGAAGTTGGCGGTGTTTCACCCCCGTGCCTCGGAGAGCACGTAAAGCCGTCGGTCCTGCGCCTTAACTCTCACCGGTCGTGTCGAATGGTCGTCCCACCGGAGTATGAGAGTGGTAGGAATAGAGAGTGCACGTTGTGTCTGCGCGTACACTTGAGCACTATAATATCTCCTGCGCAGTTGGCTAATCTCATTGAGATTGGCCGCCGTGGCCGAAATCGGCTAGGAGAACATCATCATATAATTTTTGGAGCGAAAGCAGACGTAAATCTGCATGACTAAAATCGACGTAATTTGAGCCTGGAATCTCGATAAGTAAATAATCGGTGAAATTCCACCACAGTCACGGCACATTTTATTTTTAAAAGATAATATCTAAACGGTTATTTAAATTCTTCAATGAATTAGATCAAGATAACATGCTTCAATTATATAAAGAATGATGGCAATAAACTAATATTAGCACGAAGCTACCGAATTTCCTTTTTACGATTGAGAAAAATATAACCGCCCTTGCACATGTAAATAAATAGGGTTTAACGTAAATCCATACTTAATATTATAAATGTGAAGTATGTTTGTTTGTTTGTTTGTTTGTTTGTTTGTTTGTTTGTTTGTTTGTTTGTTTGTTTGTTTAATTGTTTTTCTTTCACGTCGAAACCGAGTGACGGATTGGCGTGATTTTTGTGTGGAGATAGTTGAAGGGCCGGAGAGTGACATATGCTACTTTTTACCGCGGAAGATTATGTAATTCCCACGGGAAAACACGTTATAATACAATCCAAAAAAATATTTAGATCAGAATTACTTGAAACTTGGTATTAATGCTCTTCAATAAAATTAAATAAATACGTGTTTATGCATTTTTCGAATTCATCCTATAAGAGGGTGAAATGGGATGTAAGTTTGTATGAAAATACCTTTTTAAAGATTTTTCGTAGTATTAGCGCGGACAAAGCCTAGATCTGCTAGTATACTATCTATGCTTTAAATTTTCGAAATAGATACGTATTTAATAGCTGATTGCTTAGTTGCGCACTAACTGCGGGTTTGTTTTTTATAGCTCTTAGGCATCAGTTGATTATAATTAGCTTTTCCAATATCAATTTTTTCAACTTTTATTGTATGTCGTCAGTCAGATCAGGAATTCTGATGAATTTAGTGAGATTATATACTGCAAATTTCAACAAATACTTTCGCTAAAGATTATTATAATACCGCACAAATCTCAGCAATGCCACAGATTAACGAAATAACAGCTAATCTAAAACACGCTATTTCAGTCCCGGATATATTATTTACTGCAATAAAAAATATAACATAACAAGTTGATCGACAAATCACTTAATGAAGCAGAACAACGATAACCGGTAGTAATCTAATTAATATGGTGCCGACGCAACGATTTCGATATAACTTTTGCTCTTATGATTTATTATCCGTCTGTGTTGAAATACTTAATTGTAGTGGTATTTATATATAAACATTAACAGACTTCTATATACTTATTTAACTCACGGTAACGGTCTTTCGCGGATTTCTTTGATTTTTGGTTCTCGACGCGACGTTTCGAATGCTTTACTGCAGCTTTTCTAGCTATATAGTGCCTTTGAGGCTTCTAAAACTTTAGCATCTCCTGTGACCATGATTGCTGTACAGAGTTCAAAATGTTGGGAAGGTAAAAAAATATTGCGAAAAAATACGAATAGATAGTTTTGTTTAAAATGTCAAATATTCGCGTAAATCTAATAAAGTATTACGGAAACGTGTGTTTCTTATGGTGTCTTTTGTATTATACGCAGGAATTTTATAGTATTATACCTTCTGGCTTTTAGTAATAGCTCATGTAAGTTTTTATTGATTTCGAAGGATTGCGATATAACTTTTTATGGATTTCGAATTGATAACCTTAGCTGCTATTAATTTTATATACTAAAGCGTTAGTTGATGCCGCTTAATGTGTATTTTAACATAAATATTAAAGTGTGCGCGGTGTCTACTTAGTGATCCCATGGGTTCTGCGAAAATATAGATGTAGCAGGCTTATATAAGATAGGAACCCAACAATGATTGATGATAATCACGTAAACACATAACAGGAACGAATAAAAAATATTTCAGATTGGAAAATCGATTCCATGTCCTTCAAGACATAAATACTGCATAACATTATCGCAGAAAAGAAATTATAATAGGTACAATTTGTATATCATAACTTTTTCAATAAAATTTTAAACAGCAAACGTTTAAACTCGATAAATTTCACACTTTTACTTTTAGATAACTAAAAACAGTGATTTGACAAAAAGACCGCGATTGTAAGATAGCCGCTCGTGGGAGCCGATCGAATGCTATAGATAAGTTAAAAACAGATACGATATAGGTACACAAATATAAGATAATCTTATTTTTCTTTTTTATTAAAAATATATTAACTTCAAATATATTATAATACTAGAAAAACAAAAACAAATCTATCTGGGTGATTCTTTAAATTAACGTAACTTTTTATTTATCAACCTATTGAAATAAAACTAATACTAAATTTTAAGTGAAGCTTACCATAAAATACATTCGTGAAAACCGCATCCAAATCGGTTAAGCCGTTTATGAGATTAGCGCGCACAAACGCACATACAAACAGACAAACCGACAAACAGAAAAAAATCTAAAAATCATTGTTTTGGGTTCTATTGCGTAAATAGAGACCCCCAATGACAGTTTTTCACAAATATGTTCCATGTACAGACAGCGATCAGTTACAGTTTTATTATATCTATAAATAAAAGTTATTAGAGTAGATTTTTTCCTTGTTAATATACAACTCTCTATAACCTAGACCTATGTAAGTACCTCTTAAAAAAGTAGAGTACCTCTTCTTTATGAAGGTGGTCAATTAGGCTCTTTATTTAAATAAATAAATATGTTGGGACATTAACACACACCACCATCTAGTTCCATGGTAAACTACAGGGCTTGTGTTATGGATACCAGATAGTTGATACACTACACATATATAACTTTACATACATACATATTATAAATATAAACATCCCTGACTAGAGTACAAACATTCGTGCTCAACACACAAATAAATGCCCCCAGCGGGATTCGAACCCACGACCGCTAGCACAGCAAGTAGGGTCACTACAAACTAAGCCAAACCTGTCGTCATTTGTACTATAAGTTTCTTGTTTGCCTTAATACTGAAAAATTCTTTTTAAAAACAACTTTATTATTTTACACGGTTATTTAATCATAAAAATTAATTTTTTTATCATTTAATTTTAGTATTGCTCTACATTCACAACTTATATACGAGTATCGATTACAACATTGAACCGACAAATACTAAATAAAACACATTCTCGAATAAATTATCACTTTAAATAAAATAAAACCGTGTTATAGCTAACATAATATGTAATCAAAACAGCATTTATTAAATATATTATTTCTTAAAATTGTTATTTAATTTCGTATATGTAATAGGGTACAATAATTGCATATAACGACCAAAATTATACGGAGAATATTAATCGTATCGGATACATAAAAACTAGTAAATGTCATGTATTTAATTACGAAAGGTTTGATAGAATTGAAGTAGTATGGCACTTGTTTATGTGCATTTATTTACTGGACTAACAAATTGAAATCTAGATAAAAGTTTCGTATAGCATTTTCATGTTATTGAAAATTGAAGACACATAAAGAGTGTCAAAGCTGAAATGATAATAGTATATGGAGATAATAGAAATAAAGACTGGTTTTTCTCCAAATAGAGGTTATAGTAGAAGCAGACTATTTTTTTACTTGTGTGGTTTTTGGACACTTGGTTATATATGTCATTGATAGTTTTTTTTTATTTTATACCAGCTTGAGTCCTTTTTATTTATTTTTTTACCTTTGGGATATGAATTTGACCTGTACTATAATATTAAGTAATTACGAATTAAATAAAAAGCTAACCGGAAAAGTTATAACTTAAGCAAATATTCAATTTTTTTACCACAAACTAACTTACATACTATTTACTGTTTACATATGAAATTATGGATGTTTAATCTGAAGAAATAAGCTATAATATCTTGGCCATAAATCAGAAGGTAGAGAAATTTTCTTACATACGAAATGGAGCCGCTGGGAACGATGAGGATCCAATTATGTTTTTATCAATTGTTCTTTGAAGCGGAAATCAATTAGTTATCACTTCCTGAATAAAGGCAATGTGTGATGAAAATTGTAATCATTTTTACTACTAAATTACTATTGAAAACATGTAACATGATTAAATTGTGTACTTACTGCATATATATATATATATATATATATATATATATATATATATATATATATATATACATTTAATGCTATACGTTACTAAATCCCATAATGAATAGCTCAAGTCATACCTGAAACAATAAATAACCATTATTAGAAATAAAAATATATTAAAAATTTAAATGACGTCACGTTTGGCTCAGTTTATAATATATTTATAATATGTATGTATTTAAAGTTATAAAATGTGTAGTGTATCAACTATCTGGTATCCATAACCCAAGCCTCGTAGCTTACCACGAAACTAGATGGTGCTGTGTGTTAATGTTCCCATAAATATATTTATTTATTTCAATAAATTTTAAACATATGATTTTTTTCGATTATATTATTATAACATTAGCGACTAACCCCTTGCTTCGCTTGGGTCGTCCCTGTATACATTTAAACGATTAGTATGGAATAGATAGACCATATATGTATTATACATATATGTACATATATGATGAGTTGTTGTGGGTTATATATTATACGTGTTTTACCGTGGGAATGAGATAGTCTCCCGTGGTAAAAGTTGTTTCGACGTGAAAGAAGGACAAACAAACACATTCATATTTATAATATTAGTATGGATAAAAACGACCTGACCACAACAAATGTACCTATAGGAAAGCCATAAATTAATAACTTTTAAAATCAAAATATGCTAAAATTAGTATAATACTAAAAAGAAAATACTCTAACGATATATTATGCCTCACCGAACATATTGGTCAAATGAGTCACGAGTCATGTCTAATAGACACAATATCTTAAAATGTTTATCGAAAGCATGCGCCTCCGGTCCCCGCGGTTTTAATATTTCTACATTATCGGTAAATCTATAGATATAATAAAATTGCAACTAAGTCGAATCTGTTAAATATTTTCATTTTTTTTAAATAGTAATTATCACCGATATAGAGATCGAATCTATAGTTTTTAAAATTTTCAACTCGTGATGCGTTCAAACAAATTTTGAACGCATCACGAGCAGATTTTGATGACATTAAGTATGATTATAGCTGGTTGTCCGGGTCAATATATAGGATACCTTTTACTGCGGGAAAATATCACATTTCTGAGAAATCTATACTAAACGCTAAAACGAAACTAGGGACGAACCCGAGCAGAGCGAGGGCGAGTCGCTAGTAAATGTATAAATCGATACAAATAAAGTGTTAACCTATCTATATTTCGCTTGAGTTAATATTAACTACACTGTAACTAATTACATTTACAATTATAGCAAAATACAACAAACCTAAATGGTTATACCACACAATTTTCACTTGATACCGTAAATGATCGCGAAGATAAACTAGACACTCGACTTTCCCCGCGCTTACAAGTGGGCGAGGCTTGTAACTAAATCGGACTGAATAAATCTGAAATCGACTGATTTATTATGATTACTAAAGGTACCTACAGCAATGTTATTAGTGTGGAAAACAATAGAACTAAGTTAAGTGACGTTAATAGAATGGTTGCCATGATATATTGAAGATAGTTTTAACGGTTAGTATAGTTTTCTCAGAGATGAGATATTTTCCCGCAGTAAAAAGTATCCTATATTGACCCGGATAACCAGGTAACAACATAGCAAATTTCATCAAAATCTGTCCAGTGGTTTTCTCGTGACGCGTTCTCAGATAGACAGATAGACAGACAGACAAGTATTCTAAAAACTATAGATTCAGCCTCCGTATTCCCATTCGTTTCATCGTCCCATCCGTTTTCCCATTTTCATAATGTACAGATTCGAGTCAGTTAGAATTTTAATATATATATAAATTAAAAGAAATACAAGTAAATCTTTCTATCGCAATCTTTCCATTAATTAATTGATTGGTTTAATTATTTGCTTCATATCTCATTAGGCATTCAAAATCATACTTCATTATATAAATACCAGAGAGTGCACACGTAGCGTGCAATTTATCTCTATTCGCGGCATACCACAATCGGCTTCCTGCGCATCTGCTAGAAAGCGTTGTGTCAATACGATAAGTCATTCGTGTTTAGACTTTCTTTGCAAGTCATAGGCAAAAGTATTATTATCTGTATTTCTATGAAATATTCATAAGTGCACTTGAGTAATGTTAAACTAAAATTGTCTGAATTATCTCCCAACTCTGCGTTCTGTAGAAGAAAAAGGGCTTTTGCCAGCCGGTAACTTGATGGTGAGACTTGGTGGTACGAAAAAAGAAATAAATATAAAAAACGAGTACTATTTTAAGATATTTTTTACTTATAAAAGTTTAAGCATTTAACACCGACAGTCTTTATTTGTTTATTTTCACTTTCATTTAATATCTCACAATAAATATCATCTGCCAAAAACCAGAAATCATCGTCCATAAATAAGCCTAACTAGGCAATTCGTATCGTTGCAAACATACTGGAAAGCGACTCACATCCGTTCATGACTTTCAATTTCGTCGGCGCTGCGCAAAGAAAAAAATAAAGAAATCTTTAAATTGTCTGTAACGCTTTCAATAATGCTGTAATTGCTTGAAATTCTCCAATCTTTTTATTTATTTGCCATATTGTAGTGTGTTTACGAGAATGTTACATGCAATGCACATGTTGAAAAGTCCGGAACATTATTAAGACGATATTTTTCAAGTTTTACGCTCTTTCCCTTGGATTGTCATCAAACAGACAGACAGACAGACAGACAGCAGCAATGTGTCACAATACTCAGTTCCAGCCCTGTGATATGGCCCTGTATGTTGTCTTCACCGTACTGAAATACATGTCAACTTCGAAATGTTAATGTCATTACAGTTTCCATTTTCGCAAATCCCTATATGCTACTAAGAAAATTTGTTCATTTGTCTCTCTTTCATATCGTTTATCTGCCGGAGAGTTACATAGGCTAATATTATTTAAATTTATAATAAATTGACTATTAGTCCACCACGCTGGCCAAGTGCTAGTTGGCGGACTTCACGTCTTGTGAAAACTTGCTAAGTTCTCTCAGACATGCAGGTTTCTTCACAACAAGTGGTAATCATGTTAGAAATGATTTGCCGATTAAACAAATCAGAGGCACCAGACCCGAGATTTGAAGCCGCTTTATTCGGTTTCCTATGCGAGTTAAGCACTGGGCTACCACTGCCGATACTTATCTATACATATAATAAAATTCTAATTAAGCCGAATCTGTACATTGAATATTTTTTGGAAATTCTAATTGAAATAGACATTATAATCAATACAGAGGCCGAATCTATAGTTTTTAGAATTTTTGTCTGTCTGTCTGTCTGTCTGTCTCTGTCTGTTACCGCATCACGGAAAAACCACTGGAGGGATTTTGTTGAAATTTGGTACGGTGATAGCTGGTTATCCGGGTCAACATACAGAAAACTTTTTACCGCGGGAAAATAGCTCATTTCTGAGAAAAATCGCAAATCGTTACTACGATAAATTATGATATATTTTTTTTTGTATTACTTTGTTTTGTGCGTTGCTATTAATTCTAATCCCAAATTGAATTTTCTTGTTTTATTGGACTGACTATTTAAATATTATTAACTAATCTATTCTAATTATATTATGTCTAATTATGTCATTTTTTATATTTAAATTGTCATTTATTAATTTTATAATTTAATTTCAACTTTATTTATTAACTTATTATTATTATTTAATTTTAAATTTCCATTTGGTAATTAAATGTTATTGACGTGATTTAAAAAAAATAGAGCATGCTGTGATAACCTATTACTAAAAGAACATTAATGAAATTGTTAACACATGAATATTATGCCGTTTTAATGTATCTTTTGTTGGTTGTCCTTTAATAAATAAATAAATAAATAAATAAATAAATAAATAAAACTGCATGTTCTTACATTGCATGTATACTTATATGTAAAACCTAAGAATTTGGTTTTTGGTCATCTGAACGCGGGCGAAGCCGCGGGTAATGCTAGTATACCTATATCGATCTACCTAATATAATCTGCGAAGTATAGAGTGATAGTCTCAAATGAAACTTCTTTTTAGACGTCGATCAATATAAGTTTTAATAATTACTAGCGACTCACCCTCGCTTCGCTCGGGTTCGCGTCTTGGTTGATTCCCCATACAAACATTCATCCCTATTTTCACCCCCTTAAGGGATGATTTCCGGGATAAAAATCTCAAGCTATCTTCTTACCAAATTTCATCTAAATCGGTTTAGTAGATCCAGAGATTACCCCCTACAACGTCACAAACTAACAAACTCACAAACTTTGCCTCTTTATAATATTAATATAGATATAATTTATTATTTGTATATCAATAAAAACTTTAAGTGGGATTTAAATATGAATACAAGAAAGAAATATTACAGTCATGTCACATCGCGCCAATGCGATAGCAAGTGTCTGATAAAGCTAAAGAATTCGACGAAAACCAGATCGCAAATAATAATAAAACACTTTTTTTGTTTCATATTGCGTGTGAAAGTTTTCCAGATTTTAAATATATATTTCCAATGATATAAAGATGGTTTAATTTAAAAGAATGATATATGAAGATCATAAACACTATACATATTTATATTTCTGAATTTTATTTAATAAATATAGTGATTATTATTATCATATACGTACATAATATGTATATACTATGCCTTCACTATGTTAAATTGGCTAATTTGGTCTAGTGGTAAACATGTGCGGCTATAGCTCTGAAGATCCTAAATTTGAGTCCCAGATCAACTAATTATAGTTCTCTTAAAAAAAATCTATACAAAAAACCCAGATTACTTTTTCTGTAAAAAAATTCTCAGTAACAGCCCGGAAATTGGTGGTGTTTTAGCACTGTATTTCGGAAAACACGTAATGCCGTTTGTTCTGCACCTGATTTCTTACCAGTTGTGGTAAATAGCGTCCCACCGAAGTTTGAGTGTGGAAGGAATGGTACACTTGTAGTAGCATCTACACTCATGCACAATAATATCATAAGTGTAGGTACATGGCTAAACTTAGAGCTTAGCCGCTCTGACATATATTGGCCAGAAGGACATTATTACTTATGTATTTAGCCAACTTAGCATTTTTAAATATCTAGAATTTAGGACAAACTCAATAAGACCACATACTAATACATTTATTTGCATTGCTTCTAACGAGAAACAAGTGTGATTGTTTTTTTACTACTTAAATAATCTACCATAACTAAGAACTTCGAAGCAAAAGGAATTAAATAACAAGAATAATTAATTTTAATTACATAATGTCTGATAATCTATACATATAATAAAATTGTAACCAAGCCGAATCTGTACATTAAATATTTTTTGGAAAATCTTATTGAAATAAACATTATTATCCATACAGAGTCCGAATATACAGTTTCTAGAATTTTTGTCTGTCTGTCTATCTGTTACCGCATCACGAGAAAACCACTGGACAGATTTTGATGAAATTTGGTATAATGATAGCTGGATATCCGGATCAACATATAGGATACTTTTTACCGTGAGAAAATATCTCATTTCTGAGAAAAAATACAAAAACTGCAATGTAACCTCTTACATTGCAGTTTTTGTATCATGTATGTAGTATCCTCATACTAATATGTAAAACCTAAGAATTTAGTTTTTGGTCATCTGAACGCGGGCGGAGCCGCGGGCAATACTAGTAATTACTAAATTTGATATAAGAGAATCAATGAACATAATTTAAGGCATAGATTTGCCACTCATTGTAACCACCCACGGCCTGTTTCACGCGTCGCCACGCCGTCACCTTTGGTCTCACTAATCATCTCATCAGTTTCTCCATTAAATAATACATCATGTTCGATACAAGTTCTACTACTTTCATCGGTTATGTAACCTTCGTTAACATAATTATAATATCAAAATTGACGCGTCTGTCAATTAGTATAGAGTTTGATTTAATAAGGTTTATTGTGTTAATAAAAGAAAGGTTCACATTGTAGATGAATAAACTTTTTTTCTCAGACCTATTGTTTTTGTATTCAAAATCTTGGGGTCTATAAAATATGTATGTGTTTTGTTAGTTTGTATTTCACACTAGCATTGCCCGCGGCTCCGCCCGCGTTCATATGACCAAAGATCAAATTCTTAGGTTTTTACATATTAGTATACTCTTACTTTGCAGTTTTTGTATTTTTTTTTTAAATGAGATATTTTCCCGCAGTAAAAAGTATCCTATATGTTGACCCGGACAACCAGGTATCACCATACCAAATTTCATCAAAATCCCTCCAGTGGTTTTTCTGTGATGCGGTAACCGACAGAGAAACAAAAATTCTAAAAACTATAGATTCGGCCTCTGTATCGATAATAATGTCGATTTCAATAAGATTTTCCAAAAAAATATTTAATGTACAGATTCGGATTAGTTACAATTTTATTATATGTATAGATTGCAAGAGATTGAGGTGTCTTCTTGCATAACGTGGTTTATAGACTAGACGGTGGCAGACTAACAGACGAATTGAGAAGTTCCTCTTTTTGATGTCGGTCAAATGTTAGTCATGTGAAGTTAAGGCTCTGCTTAAAAATCTTTAATTATTCTTGTATTTGCCTAATTCAATGCTTAATTATTCATTTTACTGTTTTACTCATTCTGAACGTTACTACTGAACATAAACGAGGGTTCAACAATTAGATTTAGGTATCGTAAGTAAAACTATCTTTTCGGATTTTTTTCACGGATTTATCTTGATTTTTGGTTCACGACGGATACGACGTTTGACGACACGTTTGGCTCAGTTTGTAGTGACGTTACTTGCTGTGCTAGCGGTCGCCGGTCGCGGATTCGAGTCCCGCTGGAAGCATTCATTTGTGTGATGAGCACGAATGTTTGTACTCCAGTCATGGGTGTTTATATTTATAATATGTATGTATTTAAAGTTACATATGTGTGTAGTGTATCTACTATCTGGTATCCATAACACAAGCCTTGTAGCTTACCATGGAACTAGATGGTGCTGTGTGTTTATGCAGCAAAAAAAAAACAATTCGTCCTAAGTTATAACTGATAAAGCAAAGTAGATATGAAAGTTCTTCCGCGACAAGTTCAAACCCGTCCCTAACACTTTCACGGTAAAGGAAGCGAAAACGGGAAAAATGCAACTTAGATTCTTGAAAGACTAGGCTTTATGTGTAATTAGCTAATATCGGAAGAGTGAAAATGTTTCTACATGTTGAGTCACTTCGCTAATTGGTTACGACTGGACATGTTACTGCTCTCCGGAAGTCTTAATTCACTTTCTACAGACTCTATGGGGAATGTCAAGATATATCACTTCTCTGTGATAATGCGATCTCTAAAGACTTTGATTATTTTATATCTTTACAAATTTGTACTATATTATATGTTTTTATTAGTTTTTAAGTACAATTTGTCCAATATTACTTGTATATTTATAAGTACTGGTGCGTTCGTCTAGTGGTCGAAATCCGAGCTTAATCATTATTGAAAATTTGAGTAAGACATATATGAGATCAGTTTACCTATCTATACATATATAAAAAAACTGTATCCAATTTTTATTGATACATTATTTAAAAAAATAAATAAAGAATAAATCTCTTGACAAACATAGAAAAAAAAGTACTGAACTGCTTTAACTATATTAAATATTTATACATATAATGTATATAGTTAATGTAGATAAAATAAGGGACCGAGGCTCGTCCTACGTTAGTGTTTATTATATATATCAATACTTTACCTATTCTAAATGGAAACCCCCCTTTAGTTATTTTTTACATTTTAGTGCCTGAAAGTCGTTCTTTTTTAAAAAAAGTTTTTATTTTTTCATTTTTAGTGTAGACGTAATAAGCAGGTAATTTGTAATAAGAAAGTTTTTTAATAACATATTCGATTAAGCCACTTATTTAAAAAAATAATTTATTGTTGATTTTTTTAAAACCGCTCGAGCGATTTCGATAAAATTTAAATGGGACCGTCTAGAAAGTATACCCTTCGAAAAAAAAACCAAATCGGTTCAGGCGCCTTCGAGTAATCGGTGAACATATAGAAAAAGAAAAAAAGATTCCGACGCATTGAGAACCTCCTGCTTTTTGAAAGTCGGGTAAAAATACAATTATGTTAATAATGTTTAATTTCAAATCTAGGCCAATTGACGTTTAACACATGGATACAATATATTTTTGATGGCTAGGACCAAGTATATTTGAAAATGGTATCAAATTTATTTTCTTCGGTTTAAGCACGGAAAGTTTTTTTAAACAACAAACTTTTTCCCGCGACTTCGCTCACGTGGGGCAGAGATCAAAGCTTATGTCAATCCTCAGGATGCAATTTATGTACAAATTTTATCGAAATATATTTAGTGCTTTAGGCGTTAAAAGGTAACAAACAGACAGAGTTACTTTCACATTTATAATATTACTATGGATGTGTGGAAAAATAAATGTAGATCAACGTACGTAACACTTCTAAACACTGTTCTTTGGAGGTCGGTAGAAAAACTTGAGGACTTCATAATGCTTAGATAAGTGGGCGCTAATTATATCAGTTAACACCCGACCTATGCGTAACATTGATGCATCATAGGAATTTAGAGTTTGTCTGTGGAATGCTGAATATTTTTGGTATATGTACTAAATTATTGTGTCAATATTTGATTTCTATTTCGATATGGCAGTAAAAAGTATAGAATGCAAAGAAAAATATTGTAACTCATTTTGGATAATTTGAAAATAAAAACTTATTACAGTTCTTTAAAGTTTTTATTAAAATTTACCATGATAATAAGTTACAATGTTGTTACTATTTGTATATGATTGCAATCATGAGATAAACTCACTCGAGTGTTTTTATTCAGAGGGTATACTAATAGTGTATGTTTGTTGTATAATGTATATGTTACGCGACATATTCGTCAATTATGAACCGATTTTCATTATTCTTATTGTAAAGAACAATAGAATAATTAGTGTTAAAATTATTTTACATAGTGAATTTTAGTTAAAAACAGATTAAAGTTTTAATTTAATCAGCGGAATAGACTCAAATTAATATAATTTAAGTTGTCATTTTTCGTACTTCCGCAAAATTCCTGGTTGACGTGTAGGTATAAAAGCGCGTTCAGAAATTGCTGATATTCCCATAAAAATTATACCTATCATAGATATAATTTTCTCTTTTTATTCTTTAAATAATAATATGGAAAAACTATTCAATTTAAAGTTGCCATTTTTTACCATAAAAGCCTTTACCGTAGAAAGATATCATCAATATCTATGATCGTTCGCGTCTTTACCACTATATTTATCATGATTATAACAAGAATTTCACTTTAAAATGCCTCGTCTTCAGTTTTTAGTCATGTATCGATGGCTAGACCATTTCTCTGTGGTAATTTAAGGTCTCATCACTTCCTACTTACCCGTAATAGGATTCCAGATCAGACCTCAGACCAGTTTTGTATTTTCAACTAAAAAACTTACTATTACGAATCTATATTTATAAGCTGTTAGTAAAAGAGTAAAGAATAAATGAACATGTGTAGTGTGTAGGTTGTGATTAGTGTTTGTTTATTGCCTTATTGTTTAGATGGAGTTCTTTCTTGATTTCAGAAGATATGTTTTAAATAAGCGCTTGGCTATCAGTTGCAGTAGCGCCTAAAGATGACTACGATTGTTTTATACTTAAGGAAATATTTTATTCTTAAAAACATGCAAAATTTGTAAATCATTAATATAGGCACAAAGAAAGCTGTTAAGGCAGAAATACATTGCTATAGACAAATTATGGGTCTTGCCGTCTGTCAGTAACCACGGCTTCCGCATTGCGTGCAACCGCTGAGCCGCTAAAACGATGCACAATTTATACAGATGCACTATTTATATACAATGCAAGTGGAGATGTCCGTCTTATTATTTTATCAGCATCAAAAAATCCTTATTTATTAAATGAAATCGAATAAAGCTTATAATAATAATTCAGCCATGTTGTTTAAATACTAGATTCGGTCATGTTTTCAATGCGAAGAAGATAATCGATCGTGGTCCACCACGCTGGACAAATGAAGTTTGGTGGAATTTAAGTCGCCTGCGCATATTAGTTGTTATCTTACATATGCAGGTCTCCTCATGATGTTCACGATACTTTAAGATTATATTTTAGTATGTCGTGCAATAAAAATATAGACAATCACCAAACTGCTCTTCTGATGTTTGTATAAATCAACAAATCTATTTTTCGATAATATGACGACACGTTTGGTTCTAGTTTGTAGTGACTCTACCTGCTGTGCCAGCGGTCGCGGGTTCGAGTCCCGCTGGGAGCATTCATTTGTGTGATGAGCACGAATCTTTGTACTCCAGTCATGTGTGTTTATATTTATAATATGTACATATGTATGTAAAGTAACACAAGCCTCGTAGCTTACCATGGAACTAGATGGTACTGTGTGTTAATGTCCCAACATATTTATTTATTTTTATTTAATAACATCAATAGATTACATAGTAATCATACATTTCGATTATTCAATATTTTTAATGAAACAGTGTTGCTTTAACTTGTTATTGCACTTATATCGTTATTACCATTCCAGCATCTTTATAAATGGTAGCTTGAATTTAACTTTGAAGAGTAGAGAGTAAACTCGTTATTATTCGCTTGGAATACAAATAAGTAAATACAGCTTTCATTTGAAAACTCTATGTACTTTAGAAAATATATGACAAAAACGTGATTTATATGAATAAAAGCTACATAATAATTTCTTTTATGTTCTTATAAAAGAAGTGGATATCTCTTAATCGCTATTAAAACCGAAAATCTAGACAAACAGACTACTTTCTACTTTAGTGATTAAAATTAATCATGCATATATTAATAAAATAAACATAGAATAGGTGATAAGAACTATTAGTCTATTATGATTATTTAACCAGACGAGATTCGAACGTTGTATAATTGTATCTCGATATAATATCCTCTCATCCCGGTGGGACGACAATTCGACCGTTGAGAGATCAGACGAAGTACCGACGTCTTAACGTGATCTCGTGGTCCATACGGACCTACGGATCAACAGTCATGCACCTATACCACCAATAAACAACGACAAAACAATTTTATAAATCACTAGAAAAACCCGTGGCTTCGCTCGCACTAAAACTATAAAAAAACTCTAAAAAAAGTAGGTTTCATACAAACTTTCTTCCCCTATTATACTAGCTACATACTAAATACTACCTATGGGATGAATTTCGAAAAATTCTAAAATACGTATTTATTTAATTATACTGAATAGCATTAATACTAAGTTTCAAGTAATTCCGATCATAAATATTTTTTGTATTTCCCGTGGGAATGAGATAATTTCCGGCGGTAAAAAATAGGCTATGTCACTCTACAACTCTCTAAATATCTCTATACAAAAAATCACGCTTATCCGACACTTCATTTCGACATAGAAGAAGGACAAACAAACACACTTTCACATTTATAATATTAGTATGGAAGTATGGATATCAGCAAAAAAAATATTACTTTACGTGTGTAGCAAATGGTAATTTTAAAAACAACAAAATTATGAACGTCACATGCGCCTGCGCAGCGTGACGCGTTATCAGAGTAGAACGGAGCCCGGATTTCACAGTGTTGCCATGCTATGTGGCACTCTCTATTGTAATTAGTTAATCTATCGTTCATTAGTGATATTAGATATGTGTACCTAATTTTTAGATTTTTAAAGCTACTATATAGCTTTAAGGCTTATTCTTACTGAATATTTCTACTAATATCTTAAGTAAATCTATGCAAATCGTATTTAATTCAATATTTTGGGATTTACATCATCCTATGAGAACTGCTTATATATTAAGGATAAGTTAAATAAATAGCCTACAATTATCTCACAATTATATCTTTATTATTGCTTAAAAAATACAAAGCAACAAACACACTTGCATCTATTATATTACTAAGGACAGACAAGGAGATAATAAATTTAATTTTCTTGCACAATTCCCATAAACATGATTAGATTTTACATAAATTATTATAATGAAAAGGTCGATAGCATGTGATGATATTTAAATGACGTCCTGTAATGCATAAATAATGCACACATTACATTAGCTGGAGTAGAGTGATGTAACCTCTGAGGTAACACAAGCAAATCGACTGAGTTACAAGAAGCTGTATGATGATAGAAAGAAATGTGAATAAAATAAATTAATAAATATAATAAACTACCGACTTGCTTCGCTTATGTGCGTACATACGTACGTTTTTTTTTTGAGCCTAATTTTTTTCTCAAATAAAAGTAGCCTTAGAATCAGCAATCTGCCAGTAAAATTCCCGTTAAAATCGGTCCAGCCATTTCTAAGATTAAACGAAACAAACAAACAGACAGACATACAGATAGACAGACAGATAGATAAAAATTGTAAAAGCTGCATTTTTCTTTATAGGTAGTGTTTATAATTTCATATGCATTTACTAAACAGCCGTTATTTTGATATTACAAACAGACCCTTCAATTTTATTAATCTGTATAATGTCTATAGATTAAGTTAAACGAACGTAGCGGAGTTATGGCTGTCACTTTCTACCGAGTCTGTGGTAACACATACTATTCCCGTACGATGCAAATAATATTTAGTCATAATTCGCATTATTGGTATTGACAGCTTTATTAAATAGGTAGGTACTTATTTTTTGATATCGCCCAAAAATTAATGAACATGTAATTTAGGAGTATCTCAGAATATGTGTATTATTTGTTGATCCGGATAACCAGCTATCATCATACCAAATTTCATCAAAGACTCAGAATTTTATTATATGTATAGATAAATATTTGCAAATTAGCAATAACAAACAAGCTTACATAAAGGATTTACTTGGATATTACCTAATTATATTATCCTTTATTTACGACCCCTTTCGCCGCCCTCAACCATATTAGGTATTAAATATCTAGGCATAGGGAAAGCTATCGCAATCATAGTAATTTAGCTCTTAAAGCGGAGACCTAGACCGCAATCTAGAAATTAAATCGGTTATCGATTTCTATGTTAATAACTTTGCTAAGAGTGAACAGAGTTAGAGTAAATAGCTACAAGCGACTGTATAATGATATGAAGAACAACTAGTGTTGCCTTTGTACAGCAGATCACTGTTTTCATATTGTTGAACCATGAATTAATATGATTTTGCTGCATTTAATACTAAACCGATTATGATCAAATTTTGAACTTTGCGATAAACCTGACTAGAAAGAAATATTTTAACAAGGTTTTTTTTATTTAATATGTAATTATTTTAGGGCATAATATTTAATTATTATTTAAATCAATATTTTAATGTTATACAATTTTTAAATAAAACTATCTTTTCGGATTATTTCGCGGATTTATTTTGATTTTTGGTTCCCGACGTTTCGAATGCTTTACAGCATCCATGGTCACGGGAGAGACTGAGGTGTTACATGTCTTAAAGATATAGTTGTTACAGACAGCCTACCCACAATTAACAAAATGAAAATTGCACCAATTACATTACAATATTTTTAACTTTAAACATTTTTTATAATTTTAATTATAATTGAATATGGAAAATTATTTATTTAATTTTTGCTATTATTTTTATAATTATTACAATTTTAAAAATATTAATTAGTAATCTATATTTAGTGTTGCCATTATTATATTTATAACCATAAATAAAAATATAAAAATATAGTATTAATTATTAAAGCCATATAATTGTTCTATGTGTAATTTAAAAAGTTAAAATTAATTACGGATAATCATTTTAATTTAGTTTGCTATTATTTAAAAACAACTTACTAAGCAACACTATTAATATATACTTTTACAAATGAAAAATATTAATCTGATAAGCTGTCATTTTGATCTACACAGTATGAACTTACTACATCTGCCTGTCTGTTATGTTTATATTTATTATTTGATTTTATTATATTAATAACAGGATCCCATGACGATGGTAGTACCCAGCCATCTTCCCTATTGAAATTTGGATGTTTTTTAATTTCTATGGCTTCTCGAATCATTCTAGGGCGATATCGGTTTTCTTTCGCCAGGATTTGAGGTCTATCGAAACGAATATAATGGCTTGGGCGGTCCTGGCTATGTTTGCAGACAGCAGATGTTGTATTGCGACGGTGCTTCACATCAGCTATGTGTTCTTTGACCCGGGTTCTAATGGATCGCTTTGTTTGTCCAATGTAAGAGAGCCCACAATCACAATCAAGCTTGTAGACTCCTGCATCTTGTAGAGGGATGTGGCACTTGACAGGTGGTAAGAACTGACTAATTTTCTTTGGCGGCTTGAAGTAAGTTTTAATTGAAGCTCGCTTTAGAATGTAGCCAATCTTGTCAGTGACTCCTTTCATGTATGGCAAGACTGCAGGGACGCGCTCGACTGTGGCTGGTTTCACTCGGTCACTGTGACGCAGGCGCGGCACTTGCAGCTTGTTGTCACGCAGAACTTGCTTGACATGTTGCAGTTCTCCGGCCAGGTGTTGCTCGTCACAGATCCCGCGCGCTCTCTGAAACAGAGATTTTCCCACGGTAGCTAACTGTGAAGGATGGTGGTGAGATTCACCGTTCAGGTACCTATCAGTATGGGTCTTCTTTCTATACACAGTATGACTCAAGGTGTTATCTGGGTTACGTTTAACTAATACATCTAGGAAAGCTAAGGTTTTGTCCGATTCTAATTCCATTGTAAATTGAATTTTAGGATTTATAGAATTAAGGTGTTCTAAGAATACAGTTATTTTATCAGAAGGTAATATTGTAAAAGTGTCATCTACATACCGCTTGTAGAAACGAGGGGTCACGGGTGATGTGTTCAGAGCAGTCTCCTCGAAGTCCTCCATGAAGATGTCGGCTACGACAGGGGAGACTGGCGAACCCATGGCCACTCCATCCACTTGCCTGTAGAATTCACCATTCCACAGTAGATAGCCGGATGTTAGGCAGTGTTTTAAGAGTTCAATGTATTCTATTGACATGTTGTGATCTAGTAGCTTCCTAGATATTATTTCAATACAGTCTTCCACTGGTAGGCTGGTAAATAAAGACTGTACATCGAAACTAACCATTGTTTCATTGTCCATGAGTTTTAGGTGTTTAACTTCATTGACAAAATGGTAAGAGTCCTTTGTGAACGCTCTTGTTAATCCTCTGAGTGGTGAGAGTACTTTTGCTACTAGTTTAGCCAATTTGTAAGTCGGTGAGTCGATTTGACTCACAATTGGACGTAGCGGAGCGTTAGTCTTGTGTATTTTCGGAAGTCCATACAACTTAGGTGGTTTTGCACATGATGGAATAAGATTTTTAACATCAAGATTTAATGTGTCGGAGTGTTCCTTAATTAGCTTTTTAGTATTATTTAAAACGGTGGTAGTTGGATCCGTTTTAACCTTTTTGTACGTGCTCTCGTCCGACAAAAGTTGTTTTATTTTATCATTATAATCTGATGTATCCATCACAACGGTTGCGTTTCCTTTGTCTGCGCGTAGAACGGTGATGTCTGACCTATTGCGTAGGTTCTTCAACGCTAAATACTCTTGTTTATTGAGATTTGGTTTGGGCCTAGTACTACGACGTAATAAAGACGAAACATCTTGACGTATGGCCTCCATATCCTCAGTTTTCATAATATTTTGGGCCAGGGCATCTTCAACTGCGCAAATAATGTTTTCATAAGGAATGCGCGTAGGCGTTACAGCAAAATTCAAACCTTTATTTAGTACCCGAATGGTAGGTTCGTCTAACGTTTGTTTTGACAGATTGACAACCCGAGGTCCGCACGAGTGTGTATCTGTGGTAGACGGGCACGTTCCGTTATACTCTATGGTTTTCTTTTTCTTTTTGATGTTTAATTTTTCAACGAGTTTTTGATATTTTAAAATATGTTTAATTTTGCACTGATTATATTTGGTTGTTTCACGCTTATTTAAAGTGTCAATGCAATCGTTGAAATCAGATGGTGTCAATACTGTCTTAACAATATTAGACGTCTGTTCAATGTCCCGGTCGTTTCTGCGTAGATCTACTGTATTGACACCATCTGATTTCAACGATTGCATTGACACTTTAAATAAGCGTGAAACAACCAAATATAATCAGTGCAAAATTAAACATATTTTAAAATATCAAAAACTCGTTGAAAAATTAAACATCAAAAAGAAAAAGAAAACCATAGAGTATAACGGAACGTGCCCGTCTACCACAGATACACACTCGTGCGGACCTCGGGTTGTCAATCTGTCAAAACAAACGTTAGACGAACCTACCATTCGGGTACTAAATAAAGGTTTGAATTTTGCTGTAACGCCTACGCGCATTCCTTATGAAAACATTATTTGCGCAGTTGAAGATGCCCTGGCCCAAAATATTATGAAAACTGAGGATATGGAGGCCATACGTCAAGATGTTTCGTCTTTATTACGTCGTAGTACTAGGCCCAAACCAAATCTCAATAAACAAGAGTATTTAGCGTTGAAGAACCTACGCAATAGGTCAGACATCACCGTTCTACGCGCAGACAAAGGAAACGCAACCGTTGTGATGGATACATCAGATTATAATGATAAAATAAAACAACTTTTGTCGGACGAGAGCACGTACAAAAAGGTTAAAACGGATCCAACTACCACCGTTTTAAATAATACTAAAAAGCTAATTAAGGAACACTCCGACACATTAAATCTTGATGTTAAAAATCTTATTCCATCATGTGCAAAACCACCTAAGTTGTATGGACTTCCGAAAATACACAAGACTAACGCTCCGCTACGTCCAATTGTGAGTCAAATCGACTCACCGACTTACAAATTGGCTAAACTAGTAGCAAAAGTACTCTCACCACTCAGAGGATTAACAAGAGCGTTCACAAAGGACTCTTACCATTTTGTCAATGAAGTTAAACACCTAAAACTCATGGACAATGAAACAATGGTTAGTTTCGATGTACAGTCTTTATTTACCAGCCTACCAGTGGAAGACTGTATTGAAATAATATCTAGGAAGCTACTAGATCACAACATGTCAATAGAATACATTGAACTCTTAAAACACTGCCTAACATCCGGCTATCTACTGTGGAATGGTGAATTCTACAGGCAAGTGGATGGAGTGGCCATGGGTTCGCCAGTCTCCCCTGTCGTAGCCGACATCTTCATGGAGGACTTCGAGGAGACTGCTCTGAACACATCACCCGTGACCCCTCGTTTCTACAAGCGGTATGTAGATGACACTTTTACAATATTACCTTCTGATAAAATAACTGTATTCTTAGAACACCTTAATTCTATAAATCCTAAAATTCAATTTACAATGGAATTAGAATCGGACAAAACCTTAGCTTTCCTAGATGTATTAGTTAAACGTAACCCAGATAACACCTTGAGTCATACTGTGTATAGAAAGAAGACCCATACTGATAGGTACCTGAACGGTGAATCTCACCACCATCCTTCACAGTTAGCTACCGTGGGAAAATCTCTGTTTCAGAGAGCGCGCGGGATCTGTGACGAGCAACACCTGGCCGGAGAACTGCAACATGTCAAGCAAGTTCTGCGTGACAACAAGCTGCAAGTGCCGCGCCTGCGTCACAGTGACCGAGTGAAACCAGCCACAGTCGAGCGCGTCCCTGCAGTCTTGCCATACATGAAAGGAGTCACTGACAAGATTGGCTACATTCTAAAGCGAGCTTCAATTAAAACTTACTTCAAGCCGCCAAAGAAAATTAGTCAGTTCTTACCACCTGTCAAGTGCCACATCCCTCTACAAGATGCAGGAGTCTACAAGCTTGATTGTGATTGTGGGCTCTCTTACATTGGACAAACAAAGCGATCCATTAGAACCCGGGTCAAAGAACACATAGCTGATGTGAAGCACCGTCGCAATACAACATCTGCTGTCTGCAAACATAGCCAGGACCGCCCAAGCCATTATATTCGTTTCGATAGACCTCAAATCCTGGCGAAAGAAAACCGATATCGCCCTAGAATGATTCGAGAAGCCATAGAAATTAAAAAACATCCAAATTTCAATAGGGAAGATGGCTGGGTACTACCATCGTCATGGGATCCTGTTATTAATATAATAAAATCAAATAATAAATATAAACATAACAGACAGGCAGATGTAGTAAGTTCATACTGTGTAGATCAAAATGACAGCTTATCAGATTAATATTTTTCATTTGTAAAAGTATATATTAATAGTGTTGCTTAGTAAGTTGTTTTTTAAATAATAGCAAACTAAATTAAAATGATTATCCGTAATTAATTTTAACTTTTTAAATTACACATAGAACAATTATATGGCTTTAATAATTAATACTATATTTTTATATTTTTATTTATGGTTATAAATATAATAATGGCAACACTAAATATAGATTACTAATTAATATTTTTAAAATTGTAATAATTATAAAAATAATAGCAAAAATTAAATAAATAATTTTCCATATTCAATTATAATTAAAATTATAAAAAATGTTTAAAGTTAAAAATATTGTAATGTAATTGGTGCAATTTTCATTTTGTTAATTGTGGGTAGGCTGTCTGTAACAACTATATCTTTAAGACATGTAACACCTCAGTCTCTCCCGTGACCATGGATGCTGTAAAGCATTCGAAACGTCGGGAACCAAAAATCAAAATAAATCCGCGAAATAATCCGAAAAGATAGTTTTATTTAAAAATGTCAAACATTCGCGTAAATCTAAGAAAGTATTATAATGTTATACAAATTATATTATAAAGTGAAACCTTTAATAACTATATAATTAAATTAAAATACTTGTAATGTTCATAAATTGGTTATTTTGTAATTTTATTTATTTTAAGAAATATGAACTAGTTAAATCAAATAGCGTTGGCATAAAAGTTGCAAAAGCGGTTGCTTCATTACACCCAACGTGGGTATAAAGCTCGCCAACCAGTTCTAGCTAAATTATCCTGAAATATCGTAATCAAAATAACATAATTACGTTCAAATATCATGAATATATATACATTACTTATACGAGTAGTAGGTAATGAGTCTTTTACATGTCCCTCTTGTAACTTTCGTTTTGTTAAATTTATATTCGCAAAGTGAGATGTTTTATTGATCTTATTATGAACTATTTATATATGACTTATTAATCTCATAGCACAGGATACTAAATGAAGCTCAACCGGGCCAACAGCCAAGAAACGCATTGGGAGGCAGCCCACTACGATGTGCCATGCGGATTGCTCTTGGTACTTTTCTGAAAGCAAAGTGGACTGTAGAGCGACCCATGGTCGTTGTGGTCTACAACACCCTATTAAGACGGGAGAGGTTCCGTTTTAGTGGGTAATACTAATTTTGTCGGTGACTCCCACACCTCGTCTCAATGCATTTCCAAACGTCAAAAATTATGAATTTTAGTGATAAGAACAAAGTAAACAAACACGTCGATATAGCTTGTCGCAAAAGAATGTATCTAAACTATTTTAAAACCATAAAATATCTTTACAAATATTTGCTTTAAGAACTCTAGCAACTTCGACCTCGTAGCATTAAGCAATGCTTCAGAAATGAACAAATTTTAATATCATAACCCTGCTCGTGACTCGCTCTAGATCCTGCCACTGAGTATGGACTATGGGAAAATTATTGATTGTTTTGACATAACTTCTACAAAAATCAAAATATCTTTTGTTGACACATTTTTAATCTATACATATAATGAAATTCTAACTAAGTCGAATCTGTACATTAAATATTTTTTGGAATATTATAATAGACATTATTATCGATACAGAGGCCGAATCTATAGTTTTTAGAATTTTTGTCTGTCTGTCTGTCTGTTACCGCGTCACGGGAAAACCACTGGATAGATTTTGATGAAATTTGGTATGATAATAGCTGGTTATCCGGGTCAACATATAGGATACTTTTTATTGCGGGAAAATATTTCATCTTTGAGAAATCTATACTAAATGTTAAAACGTAAGTAGGGACGAACCCGAGCGAAGCGAGGGTGAGTCGCTAGTGCATATATATATTTCCTTCGTATGGTACTAAACTTAAGAGTAATTTGATTCTAAAATATAATGCTACAAAATAACACATAATGTTATGAAAATGGCATAATATGCAATTAAATAACTCTTACATAGACGTCGTAAGCCAATAAGTTTTATAATAATTTTATGTACACTATTTCTGTGAAATTTAAATGCTATACATTTGGTTGCGCTCGTAAGCATTTCTATTGAGGTAATATTTCTATTACTGCTATAGATATCTATAATACCGGGTCCACACACCTGGTCATAATCATTTCACCCTGTGGGTGGAACTTTTCTAGTTTATATGAAATCACTACAAAACTATTAATTAAGAAAGTCTCTATCGGTTCATACTTGGTGCCTTCGCTATACTTTTATGGCGTTAAACACAAAAAATACATTCGTAATTTCTACTAAAAAACCTCCACCCTTTGTAACTCTGGCAATAACCATATATTTTTTCCAAAACCAAGTTTAACTGATTAAAGTTATTTTGATTAAAGTTTGACGTTACAAAGTATAGTAATGCGTACAGTTATCTGTTATACGACGGTTGCTAACTATTATAATAGTACTGTAATATCCATTCAATATGTAAACAGTAATTATTGTTAAACAAGTTAGTCATTCGAACTGTAACTAATATATAAGTACATAGAGGTTTAGATGTTAGATATGCAGATACATATTCTACAACAAAACGTGGTCATAGAAAATTATTTCCTATGCTTTATATAAGAAAAAAAATAACTTAACGTGGTTTACTTATATAGGCAAAAAACTTAAAAAATATTTAATAATAACTTCTCTGTAAAAGTAAATAAAAAGGCATTCCTTATTAAAAATCCCTGTAAAAGTAATATATTCCACTCAATTAATCAAAATAAACGCGAAAATATTGGGTAATAAAGACAAAAAATAAACACTGAAATTGCTCAACTCTTCCTCTTTTAACCGATTTCCAAAAAGAAGGTTAAATGTATAGCAGGTATTTTATTAGTAGGTACGTACACTGATTATAAAAAAGTGGCTTATTTTATGGCTACGTAAAAGGATGAGTAACTAACAAACACTTTCCCATCGATTATATTATATAACTAGCGATTCACCCTAGCTTCGCTTGGGTTCGTCCCTACTCCCTAAGTAGATTCCCTATACATACTTTCGTCCGGAATTTCACCCCCTTAAGGGATGATTTCTGAAATAAAAAATCCTGTATCCTTCCCAAGGTCTCAAACTATCTTCTTACCAAATTTCATCTAAATCGGTCCAGTAGCTTTTGAATTTATTCGTTACAAACATACAAAAATACAAATCTTTCCTATTTATAATAGTAGTGTAGATGTACATAATTAATTGGTAACTAAACAAAAATTCCAAATATTAAAATACGATGTTGCGAACAGTGCCTAGTTTCAAATAAAACAAATACAAATTTATTTTACCCGCGTTGTTTTAATTACGATTCATCAACGATAACAGAACGCGGCGGCATGCTGTTTAACATCGAAACATCAATAAATTGTGTAGATAATGTACATTTAAGATAACTAATAATGGCTTAATAAACTATACGGCATTATAAGATACGTTGTAAAAAAGGATGTATATCTCATACCAGTTATATACATATATAATCAAATAAGCATATGAGAATAACTGCCTGGCATGTGCTGTTTTTATTACAATTTTTTTTTGTTGTAAATTTTAACCGTAAATGCAGAAATGTGTATTACAATATATAGGTTATGAGCTTTAAAGGCATGTCCAGTTAGGAGCACTTTTTGTGCCCAATTAACATTATTATTTTAACGTAAAGTTTAAGTATCTATACATATAATAAAATTGTAACTAAGCTGAATCTTTACATTAAATATTCTTTGGAAAATCTTATTGAAAAAGTCATTACTATTGATACAGAGGCCGAATCTATAGTTTTTAGAATTTTTGTCTGTCTGTCTGTCTGTCTGTTACCGCATCACGGAAAAACTATTGGAGGGATTCTGATAAAATTTGGTATGATGGTAGCCGGTTATCCGGGTCAACATATAGGATACTTTTTACCGCGGGAACGTATCTCATTTAAGAGAAATAATACAAAAACTGCAATGTAAGAGTATACTAATATGTAAAACCTAAGAATTTGGTTTATGGTCATCTGAACGCGGGCAGAGCCACGGGCAGTGCTAGTATAATATAAATGAGTTGGATGACAAGACCAAAATTTAAATTTTTAATCTGTATCTATAACGGATACCCTAAAAAACATAAAATGCAACCTCCATACAAGGCTTTTCATTGCAACTACCTTAATATAATAATCTAGCAAAATTAAAAAAAAACATGTCATTTAAACACAGTAAATGAAAACACAAAATACTTATTATCCAGTTCAGGTGTATTATATTAATTTTTATAATTATAATAACACTTAGAAAGAAAAATATCTTTCAACATTCTTAACTTGATTTAAGTATAGTTTCACTGTTTTAGGTTCAGTAAACAATAAACATTGCTAATATTGCAATTAGCTGATGTCCAATCCATTTACGTTACATACATAATGCACGATGATTCATAAAATAATTGATTTAAGAATCTCTACAAGTTATGCCTTATTAAACACGAAGCCTTCCGAACGCACTCGCATGTACACAAGGGGATTAAGAAAAAAGTCACTAGTCTCGCCCCTGACGTTGCTTGTGTTTCCATACATTCTTTCTTAGAAAACCTTCGTCGTAGTCGAATTGTCCTAAAAATAAAAAATAAACGCAATAAGACGAACTATAATTACATACAAGTTACCTATAATATATCTCTATATAAGTAGTTAAAAATACATTCACATTTAAACCGGTACTAGATCATTGACCATACCATTATAATGACCACTTCCTAGCAATTTCTGATTTAAAAGCTTAGAATCATAAGCTTTCATAATCAAATATGCTATCAAAAGCACAACCTCTCATCAGGTAGCCCGGTTAAAAGAAACGTGGTCAGTCGTGCGTGCAATCTGCACTACTTGACAACCGACTTGTGTTAGAGACAGTAGAAAGCTAAGAAAATTACCGTACTAATGTTTCGACATTATATACCTTTGATATGACAAAATTATGTATTGAGTAACAGTTGTAAATAGGTCTATCGTGATAATTTAATCGACGCCGATGAAATCGTAGATTGTTGATTTTGCTTCCCGATCGTTTAGAACGTAAGAAGTTATCCGCCTTCGCGTCTGTTCCTGTACATAAAATAACTCGAATTACTTCTTTCAAGGGCTCACTACATTGGACCTAAAGGCAAGGGCGTTGTATGGGGCCATATAGTAATGTTTTTTTTTCGCTATCAAAAGAGAAATACGAAGTTAAATAATAATAACAAATACTAAGAATATTCAACTGTCTTTACTTGTTATATTCTTAAATCGAACCTACGGATAGATGCTCAGAGTGCTATGCGCTACTTTTATGCTGGTATGCTATAGGTATAATACGCGAAAAAATCCGAATCCGAAAATATCCTATATATTGATACGGATAACCAGCTATCATCATACCAAATTTCATCAAAATCCTTCCAGTGGTTTTTTTGTGATGCGGTAACAGACAGAGAGACAAAAAATATAAAAACTATAGATTCGGCATCTGTATCGATAATAATGTTTATTTCATTAAGATTTTCCAAAAAATATTTAATGTACAGATACAGCTTAGTTACAATTTTATTATATGTATAGATACTTAAACTTTACGTTATGTATGTTCCACGCGTATGTTCCACGTAACACGTAACGCACGAGCCTCTTATTTATACGTCTTAAATTAGTTACTAAATGAATACCTGTTTACATAATGTTGACTTCCGACAAATTATTACGTCGTTATTCCTTTAAGAAAAAGCTTGACTTCCGTTATAAGTAGCTGATAAGTGCTTACAGCTTCCGGAGTATCTGTTTGATCTTTTACTCTAATTAGGCATATGTATGTAGGTCGTTTTTGTTACTGTTGGTAAATCACTACATATTATAAATCAAAGTACTCCGCCGCGTATGTCTGTTTGTTCGCGATAAACTCAAAAGCTACTGCACCGATTTTCCTGCTGTTTTCACCAATAGATAGAGTAGTTCTCGAGGAAGGTTTTACTATATAATTCGTTAGTTTTTGTATACATAGGCCAAAATATAACTATATTTGATGGAGGTGTCGAAAAAAATAAGCCGTCTGGAAGCTTTCAACGAAAACGCTGCTTAATACTTTGAGATATAACAAAATAATGTTTGGTGGAACTGTGTATCTTACATAGGTCTACAGAAAAGTCCGCGATGGCATATGTCTATCTCTTAAGGATAACATACTATATCCATTTTAAATTAAAAAATACCTAGGAACGAACCCGAGCGAACCGAGGGTGAGTCGCTAGTAAATAATAAAAAACAAACTACTGAGTTGGTTTTGATAAAATTCAGGCATGACGATTTGAAGAACACTTACATAGATACACTTTATTTGACGACACGTTTAGCTCAGTTTGTACTTTGTAGTGACCCTACTTGCTGTGCCAGCGGTCGCGGGTTCGAGTCCCGTTGGGGGCATTGCCCAAAACTGGAGTAATAATACACAAATACCGTAGGCGCAACCGCTAACAAAGGCGAGTATTAATTACAACAAAGGTAGTAAAATTGAAATATTGAATACATAATAATACCTATATTTAAATTATTTATATTAAGAAATATTTTTTTAATAAAAATTATATATTTACTTTCATTCTAGCATGCCAGCAATATTTAGCACGCTAATATTTTAATAGGGTAAAAAAAAATACTCAACGAATATTATTAAATTCTCCTCTTCCTACAATTTATTGGACAAGCGTGTTAGCATTAGAAAGCGTGTTTAGACTTCTTAATAAAAAAAACGTGTGTGTGTACTTATTTACGCACTTAAGAAGTTATACTTCTTTGGCGTAACAGAACAAAAATAGTCGAAGATTTCATTCCGTATGTCACAACTCCCTGTTTGTAAAAGGAATTCAGCTAACTTCATCATGTCGCTTTTTGGCTGTCGGTGTGCGCGCGCTTCGTAAAAATTTTACTCTCATATTTTTTTCCAAACGTGTCAAAAGAAGTATAACTTCAAAAACTAATTTCTTTAGTAATATACGTGCAAAAATTGAAAAAAAGGTATAGATCATTAGCGTGCTGACATTTTTTATATCACCTAAGTTTCAAGGATAGCAATCACTTGAGCACGACAATTTCTGATATGATGATGATGATGTTCTCCCGACCGATTCCGGCCACGGCGGCCAATCTCATTGAGACTAGCCAACAGCGCAGGAGATATTAAAGTGCACAAGTGTACGCGCAGACACAAGTGCACTCTCTTTTCCTGTCACTCTCATATTCCGGTGGGACGACTGCTCGACACCACGACCAGTGAGAGTTAAGGCGCAGGACCGACGGCTTTACGTGCTCTCCGAGGCACGGGGGTGAAACACCGCCAACTTCCCAACTCCGGGCTGTTACTGAGGCTTACTTATTCAGAAAGACTCAATAACTAAACTTGGCCCGACCCGGGACTCGAACCCAGGACCTCCGGGTGTGCAGCCGTACATGCTAGCCACTACACCACGGAGGCAGTTAGTTTCTGATATACCTAGTTATGGCATAGCAATATTTGTATTTTGAAGTGAGGCCTTTTCTGAAACAAGTGCTGTATATTTAAAATTGACATTTTTAAAGTCATGAACTCTTGTAAGCATAATTTAACCCCTTAACAATACGCAATCAACGTGTCAATAAGGATAACGGTGTACCAAATCAATAGCGCTATAAAAGGCTATGACTCATTTAGGCGTTACGATCACATTTTTTGTACTCGATTCGGTAAACAATTTAAATTATTATTTATATTTAAATTTAGTTCTACATTTTTGTAGGTTGTTGAATATCTTTCATCTGTCATTCATTATCTATGCACTAGCGGCTCAACCTCGCTTTGCTCGGGTCCGTCCCTAGGTACGTTTTAATGGTTAGTGTTGAATAGATAGACTATATAGATATGATTAGTTTTATATGCCTTACTTGAGAAATGATTGATTCCCCATACATATTTTCATCCCCTTTTTCACCCACTTAAGGGATGATTTCCGGGATAAAAATTATCGTGTGTTCTTCCCAGGATCTCAAAGTATCTTTTACCAAACTTCATCTAAATCGGTTCAGCGGATTTTTATTTTTACATTAAAAACAAACAAAAAACTATTTTTTCTCTTTATAATATTAGTATACATAGATAGCACCGATTTTATTTGTTAACTCTAACGTTTTTGTAATCGTTAAAAAGAATTAGATAATAATTAATAAGACTACTATTATAATAGCAAAAATTTGTATTTGTGTGTATGTTTATCACACCTTCACGCTAAATTGGCTGGACCGATTTGAATGAAATTTAGTACATAAATAAACTATGACATACAGTAACTAAAACATAGCTTAAGGACCTACTCGTAGTTTTACCTGAGCGAAGCTACGTTAAGTCCATAGTAATATATGTTTCAAGAAAGTCAATATAGAGCGTAAATTAGCTTTAATAGTTTCTATCATTAGTGGATGTCTGGTTCAACTCACGATTAGGTTAAACCCTTTGATAAATCAGCCCGAACTTAGCCCCGCGAATGTTTAACATTTAAAGAGATATTATCTGCGCCTGTTTCATAGTACAACTATAATTTAAATAAATTAAGATAATTCGGGCGAGGTTATAGCTCATAATCTTAATGCACCACATAGGTATAAATTTTCATGTAACACATTGTAAAGTTATAGAATAGGCTGTTAAAAGACCTTATTTTTCCATAAACACTTGTCCAAGTGCGTACATTTCTTATATTCCATAGGTACTTAAAGAGGTTAACCAAATATTTTTCTATAACATACGTCATCAGCATATAAAAAAATGGGTCCAATGCGAATGACATAGCAGCTCAGTGCTAGATATAATCGATCTAGCGCGCCACGCCCCCTCTTTATGCTAATGTCGGCGAGCAAAGCGTCGCAATTGTTCCTCCGAACGTCTTTAATCACTTTCTCAATCATTTACATAAATGCATGCTGTATTTTGAAGGCGTGAGCAGATGTTGACCTTCAACTTAGATCTGAGTACTTTGTAATGCTACTTTTAGAAATAATAGGTACTATAATGAAATGAAAATATTATTTCTATGAATGATTTTCATTTTTTTATACTTATATACTTTATTTTATTTTGACTTTATACTTATATACTTTCTAATAATATATGAAAAAGGTTGTTTATTTGTTTCACTCAGGAACCACATTTAATTAGAAATATTTGCAAATAGATAGCAAATATTGTTAGTTTATCTTTATGCACATAGTTAAGTAATATTTTCAGTATAATACTAGCGGCTCACGCTCGCGTCGCTCGGGTTCACCTCTAGAGAAACATAAACAAATCTATCACACGGGAACCGTACATTTTTCCGGGATAAAAATGGCCTAGATGTGTTATTCTGAAGTATGAGCTATATTATTGTAAAATTTCATTATAATCCATTCAGTACTTTTTGCGTGAAAGAGTAACAAACATCCATACATACATACTCACAAACTTTCACGTAATTCTTACCAGGTTTCCGCCGAGTATAATTCTCGCTTTTGCTCTGTGGCGTATTTTTGACACTTTTTGGCGCCGGAATGCAGCCCCCCGCCGTATTTTATCGCGATCTCAGAGACGTTTCGATACCGAGTCCTTTTCGATCGTTTGCATAATAATATAGCAATATTTCGTACGTATACATTTTGTGGGCCTTATGTGCATTCAGTCGTAAACAAGCCTGGTCGAAGTCTTTTCTTTCGTATTGCTCAAACTGCCAGGGTCAAATGAATACAACCATAAAATAAACAAAACTTGAGTTACTTTTATAACAATATTTATTTGAACGGTTATCAGAGTAATAAAATCAGTTTTGTGTAAAGGCTTTATGGCGTTCAATTGATTAATAATCACAAATTATATGTAAATTATCAATAGTTTGCAACATTTTTATTTACTTTTATTGGGCTTAGTACATACAAACATACATACATACATAACAGACATACGTACGTAAGTAAAATAATTATTTACAATGCTTTATTGGAAGTAATTTTATTTTTAATCTAACGAATTTTATTTACAATTTCATGGGTTTCGTTTTGCGCGGAACTCTGATTCTTTTTCTAAAATAGTACTAGCCTAAGTTAGGTACTCCATATAATATCTAAGTATATAAATATATAAGTCCCGTCGAAATTGGTCCAGCCGTTTCGGAGATTAGCCGGAACAAACAGACAAACAGAAAGACAAAAAATTTTGTTGTTGTTATTTTGACATTACAAACAGACACTTTAATTTTATTTATCTGTATAGATTTATGTGAAACGAATCTTAATATATAATCTATATTGCTCAATTTATTTATTTAAAAGTACCATTAGAAAGATTTACACCCTGTGTTTTGAAGTAGCTCAGATATGATGTCTGGGATGTATTTTATTTACATACTAGCATTGCCCGCGGCTCCGCCCGCGTTCAGATGACCAAAAACCAAATTCTTAGGTTTTACATATTAGTATACTCTTACATTACAGTTTTTGTATGTTTTCTCAGAAATTTTTCCGCTATAAAAAGTATCCTATATGTTGACTCGGATAATCAGCTATGACCATACCAAATTTCATCAAAATCCGTCCAGTAGTTTTTCTGTGATGCAGTAACAGACAGACAGACAAAAATTCTAAAAACTATAGATTCGGCCTCTGTATCGATAATAATGTCTATTTCAATAAGATTTTCCAAAAAATATATAATGTACAGATTTGACTCAGAATTTTATTAATACAAGTGATATCACTAATGTAATTACTGAGTAAAATATACGTTAAGTTTAAAAACAAGAAATAATTATATTATTAATGTACATCATTTTAATTAAAGAGAAACATGATTACAGCTCAATTAAATTGTTTTTTTTCTCTCCTCATCACCAAAAGCTGTCCATCCATCACAAATCAAAATTCATATGTTAAGAGTGATATGGAAACATACCTGCACTAAAAAAAATATAACCGATCATTTTTCATAACGGCTCACGTCTGTTGATTAATATTAATAATACTGGTAACGTGTGTTTTTACCGCTTGCTTTTTAATTCATTCGCTAATAATTAGCATGACAAGTATTGTCATACACTTACTCGGATAAAAAACGGCATATCACGCACGCACGAAGGTTCAAAACGAATTTTCTGACAAAATTAGTAACAAAAAATGTAGAGTAAATTCCTACTTAAAACGTAGTGTTTAATGTAAGAAAATAAGAACCAATAATAAGAATGAAATCCGATTAATTTTTATAATAGCTAGCGATTTATACATATATTTATATATATATAAAAATAAAATTTTAAGTCGAATCAGTACATTTTTTATTTTTGAAAATCTTATTGAAATATTTATTATTATCGATAAAGAGGCCGAATTTATAGTTTTTAAAATTTTTGTCTGTATTATAATTTTCCTCGTAAACAATATATTTGATGACCGTGTTTTAAGCCCATCAATAATTTTCCTTTTATTCGATATCCATTAATCTACTAGTAATAAGCTAGATTCATCTCTTGACCGAAACCACTACTCTTACGTTAGTGTCGAAATGAATTATGAACTTGATAACTATATCTAGGTATCATGACTCTTAAACAGATGGACTAATTGCGATAAGGTTTTTAAATATACTTAGAACTCGTTACATCACTATAATAACTTTTTTTTAATTCGTTCATTAATTAAAAATGATAAGTTATTAAACAATGGAATAATATATTTTAAAAACTAGCATTGCCCGCGGCTCCGCCCGCGTTTAGGTGACCAAAACCTAAAAAAATTGTGAGGTTTTACATATTAGTATACTCCTACAATGCAGTTTTTGTATTTTTTCTCAGAAATGATATATTTTCCCGCGGTAAAAAGTATCCTATATGTTGACCCGGATAACCAGCTATCATCATACCAAATTTCATCAAAATCTGTCCAGTGGTTTTCTCGTGATGCGGTAACGGACAGACAGACAGACAAACAAAAATTCTAAAAACTATAGATTCGGTCTCTGTATCGATAATAATGTCTATTTCAATTAGATTTTCCAAAAAATATTTAATGTACAGATTCGACTTAGTTACAATTTTATTATATGTATAGATATTCTTTCTTTAATTTTGTAGAAGTACTCCGCTCTTATAGGTCATAGTGGAGGCGTAGTCTATAACCTGCCCCAATAAATAGGCGTATAGCCTGCAATGCAAACAAATTTTTTTTTCAAATTAGACCAGTAGACCCAGAGATTAGCGCGTTCAAACAAACAAACACACATTTTGGCTTTATAATTAATATTCTTGTTTTGAAGACGTGTTTACGCGATTATAGTTGTTTTTTTCATTCATAACTAATAAATATTTGATTCTTTGAAACCGATATTAAACTTATGTTGTATTATTTTTGTGTGTGTCAATGTGACCTTTTAGTTGTTATGAGGCTATTTTATTTTTACTTTTAATACTAGTTACTGCCTACAGATTCACCCAGAAGTGTTTTTTATCCTTATATATATATATATATATATATATATATATATATATATATATATATATATATATATAAATATTACTATTTCTATTTAGTCACAAAACACTATGCCTTAAGCACTTTGGATAAAAAACTCGAATAATAAATAGGCTATAAACCGACCGACAATACTTTACATATTACATACATCATCATCATATATACATATTACATACACAGTAACAATGATCACCAATAGCTAGAAACACAATTTTCATATCAAAAATTGAGGAAAACAATGATTAACAGACTTACCCCACCGTATAAACGAACAAAAAAGCTCAAACTCTATTATTTGGTCAAACAAAGGTCGCTACCAAACAAGTCGGATGTAACATGAATTACAATACATTTAATTCAGATAACAATCAACAACTTTTTGTTTTCCATTTGAATTCGCATTCATTATGCAACGCGTGGGTTCAGTACCAGGTAGATGTTTTTTTTGTCATTATTCACCCATTATTTCATAAGAAGCTTAAAAATTTTTAGATTCAAAAAATGATAACTTTTTACTATCGATTCTCCTACGCATAATGTTTTTTTTTTGTTTATATTTAAACAACATTTTTTTGCTATTACTATGGTTTTTATACTAATACGTTTTTCTGAGAATTGTTTAATAACAAGAACTTTGTTATTACCAAATTTAATATTTTTTGCTGGGACATTAACACACAGCACCATTTAGTTCTATGGTAAGCTACGAGGCTTGTGTTATGGATACCAGATAGTTGATACACTACACATATATAAATTTATATACATACATATTATGAATATAAACATTCAAGACTGGAGTACAAATATCCGAGCACATCATACAAATGATTGCACCCAGCGGAACTCGAACCCGCGACCGCAGGCACAGAAAGTAGGGTCACTACAAACTGAGCCAAACGTTTTTCGTTTAAAAAAAATGGTTTTGTAATTACTATGGTTTTTATACTAATGTTTAAGTTTTTCTGAAAATTATTTAATTACAAGAATTTTGTTATTGCCATATTCAATAGGTATATACATAAGTAACATACCTTTGTCCTGTAGAGCGGATTGGAAAAGTCCCAGCCCGGTGCTACGAAAAGATATCCACATTTCGATATCTTTCTGCTGGCCTGCAAATGAGAAAAAAAGATAATTTAATAAAGTACAGTAAAATACTAAAAAATACATGAAACCTACGTTTCTAAACGTTTAATTAAACTTAATAAAATTTATTTAATCAACAAAAGAATGATCATTTTAATAATACTTATAATTATTATTTATATCTTAACGTGCATATTGCATACACATTATCTATACAGATAAATAAAATTGAAGTGTTTATTTGTAATGTCAAAATGACAGCTTTTAAATCTAATAAGAACAAACAATTTAAAAAAAATTGTCCGTCTGTCTGTTCGTTCCGGCTTATCTCCGAAACGGCTGGACGAATTTTAACTGGTCTTACACTGGCAGATAGCTGATGTTATGAGAAGTAACTTAGGCTTTTATTTTAGAAAAATAATCAATGTTCCGCGCAAAAAAATTAAAACCCATGAAATTATTAAAAAAATCGTACCAAAGGACGCACCCGAGCGAAGCGAGCCTATGTCGCTAGTATACCAATAAATTTAAAGACCCATTAAAAATATAATTTATGATTTATTTAAGTACACTGAAGACTTCATATGAAAGCCATTTTAAATACAACTATTAAATATTTGTACAGACTATCGTAGATGTAAACGTTGACATACCATAAAAAAATTAACAGTATATTCAAATCAATGTGTGGGCGGTTTCGCATGTTTTCCAAAGCAAGACAAACAAGTGACACTCGTAGTTAGAGTAAACTTTAACCATTGAACGTAAATAGAAACCTACACTCGTATCTCGACATAGGTATGGCTTGGTTTGTCGCTGATAAATTATTCCTTTTTATTACTAAATATTCCCATATACTTCTATACGTATAATAAAATTCTGAGTCGATTCTGTACATTAAATATTTTTTCGAAAATCTTATTAAAATAGTCATTATTATCGAAACAGTGGTCGAATCTATAGTTTTTAGAATTTTTGTCTGTCTGTCTGGGGACGCAACACAGAAAACCATTTGACAATTTTTTATGTTTGGTATGATGATAGCTGGTTATCCGGGTCAACATATATGACACTTTTATTGCGGGAAAATATCTCATCTCTGAGAAATCTCTACTAAGCGTTAAAACGTAACGAGAGGCGAACCCGAGCGGAGCGAGGGTGAGTGGCTAGTTATTATAAAAATGTTAAAATATGCATATATTGAAAAGATATAATAATAACAGCAACAAAAAATAAATAATTTCTAATGGTAAATAAGCTCTACTTATTAGAATATATTTTAATAAAATTTAAAATTGTAAGTACTTTGGTGCCATTTCCATGTTTCTTTGAAATATTAAAAAAAATTTTGCGGACAAGTGTAAAGCTTTCGCGACAAAATCCGAAAAATAACTTTAGTTTAAATGTCAAATATTCACGTAAATCTAATACGAAAGTATATAAGACTATAGTTCGTTATTGGCGATACGATATACGCACATGGGACAGATTATAAAGCACATTAGGTATACATATTATATCTGTATGTACATTCTACTGTAAGAAAAACTGAAGCATTCACAGTTACGTCCATATGATATTGTAGGAAAATTGACAATATTATATTCATCTGAAGCTACTATGTTTATAAGACACTTAAAATAAGCCTTTTGCTTAAAAATTACACTTCACCATGGTATTAAATAAACAGTTAATAAGTGGACCGATGAAACACCTAAAGATTTCCTGGAGGTCGAAGAATTTTGTATTGCACTCATGAAATTACATATATTCACCAAAACAAAGAGTGTTTGTAAAAAATGCCAATACTTCGAATTACAGATATAAAAAATCTTAGTCAGACCCGAATTATCATTACATCAGTTGACTGATGATGATAATTCTTCACATCAATAAATCCTAAAAACATGTTCTTTTTTAGGTTTCTTTGTGCATTTGAGAAATGAATGCCCACTTTTTGTCGTTTTCTTTATCTCAAAGACAATTCCTCAAAGGATTTCGACCTCATACTCTAATGCGAATTGCTTAGGAATCAGTAAAACCTTTTTGAGCAGTACAAGTATGTGCTGATGTCACCTACGGCCAGTGACCCCAAATTACATCAGGTACAGTCGTGTTAACATTGATTTACCGTACATTTGAATAGCAGTTGATGTGGAAATAACTGCTTGATAGAAATATTAGGTTTAAAAAGCTATTTGAGCGTAACTTCCTAAAAATATAAGTCAAAAATGTATTACCTCAAAAATATAGTTTCATTGTATATATCCTTGTATGAGTTCCATATGAACGTTGTGAAAATTACAGAAAAATCCTTAAAATACCTACATTAATATATTATCTGTAATATTTTTTTTTTAAATATATTTTAATTTATACTTCAATCGACTGTACAATTGAACTTGACCGATCTTTCAGAGGTACAAAGGCCATCGACACGTACGTGTGTCATTGGATAATGTGAATTTAAGCGAGCAAAGAAATACTCTGATGACTGGAGGCACCGTTTTAATGATACCCTATGCAAAGAAACGCTTAATACGTTCAATTGTTAAAGAAATGATAGGCTTAGAAATGTTTTTGGTTTAATAAAACCTTAATATATGTTATTTGTAAAGGTTACATTATCACACCACTATTATATATACGAATGTTTGTATGTGTGAATGTTTGTATGTTTGTTACTCATTTACGCTAAATTATAAACAAACATTTAGGCTACTATTAGTTTTTACATTTGCCACAAGGTGGGGCTGTATATAATAAAATAAATACAAAAAAGTTCGAGCGATTTAAGCGAAATTTAAGTTAGATCGAGAAACTTACAACACGAACAGAGCGGAGGTAAATCTAGTAATTAAAAATAACAGAACAAATACTTCAGTAGCTTCCCTTATGATATCTATGTCAGGGTCTCCAACCGGTCACCAAGAGCGTACCGTTACCGCTATTACGGCGACAATACAAATTCTATGCGTATCGAATCGGTTGCGCGTGCGTCGCTAGATCGGTATCAGCCGTGTGGGGCCCTTAACACTGGAAGCTTTGAAAGGCAACATATCATGTAATAAGAAAGCCTTGTTTAAATCTCACGATTCTCGATTTCATTCATTGTTAATTTAATTGTTATATTGCAATAATATTTTTATTGACGCAAATCTGACACAGTTAAAGATAATTGCAAATTAACTGTCATAAAAGTAAATAACTATCTATAAAATTTCTAGAGAATTTCTTATGTCGGTCAGTAGTGTATAGAAAAACTTCAAAGTTTCTATATAACTATAGCATTGTAAACATAATCTATACATATAATAAAATTCCAACTGAGTCGAATCTGTACATTAGATATTTTTTGCAAAATCTTATTGAAACAGTCATTATTATCGATACAGAGGCGGAATCTATAGTTTTTAAAATTTTTGGCTGTCTGTCTGGGAGCGCATCACGAGAAAACCAATGAACAGATTTTGATGAAATTTGGTATGTAGATAGCTGGTTATCCAGGTCAACATGTCGGATAATTTTTACTGCGGGAAAATATCTCATCTCTGAGAAATCTATACTAACCTTAAAACGTAGGGACGAACCCGAGCGGAACGAGTCTGAGTCAATAATTATTATTAAATTTTTTCCTTATACCAAACCAATATCTGGTTAAGTCTTAGAAGTGATCCAGCGCTCCGCCTATGACATGATAACCCAGCAACAAGCTTACGGTATTGGCTGTCTATTAAATTCTAATAACAGAATGAACATTTAATTCAAATTGTACATTGATCTCTTACGTGTTCTCTACATCTTCTTTTCTTGTATACGTAACTATTTTACTGTGCGTAGAAAAAAGCTATTATATTTTTGTATACATATAATAAAATTGTAACCAAGCCGAATCTGTACATTAAATATTTTTTGGAAAATCTTATTGAAATAGACATTTATATCGATACAGAGGCCGAATCTATAGTTTTTAGATTTTTTGTCTGTCTGTTACCGCATCACAGAAAAACCTCTAGAGGGATTTTGATAAAGTTTGGTATGGTGGGAGCTGGTTATACGGGTCAACATATAGAGTGCTTTTTACCGCGGGAAAATGTCTCATTTCTGAGAAAAAATACAAAAAATGCAATATAAGAGTATACTAATATGTAAAACCTATGAATTTGGTATTTGGTCATATGAACGCGGGCGGAGCCGCGGTCAATGCTAGTATATAATAAAAAATCTGCCATATCTGTTATGTTGCTTCATAATCGCCAAATGTCCAGTCAACAATCCCTAAAGCCACAGCAAGACTAAAAATATATTATACAGTAGGCAGTATTTTGTAGTATTTTATACTTTTCTAACTTCCTCAGTCAATAAAGTATGGAGTAAATCTGTTGATGTCTTAACAAAGGCGTTTCGAAAAACAAACACCCAGAGCATTAGAAGGTAATATAACATGTTCAAATGTTTATGGCAGCACGGCTGTCCTAAAAAACTAACATAAACGATTGATTTACGACAATAAGTGTTTGACGTTTTACGTGAATATAGAAAATGTTACAAAGTTGCGAACAAAACGAACTATGAAAGTTAGCACAACGGCAGCGAAACATAAATCTAAGTAGGAATTTAATTGTTTTTATAATACTTGTTAGGAACCATGATGTAAACTCTAAAGTATTTTCTTCGGAAACTAGCTTTAAGCTGTACCTAGTAACCTACCTCATTTTGGTAAACATTTTTTGATTGCATCTTTAAAAAAATCGCAAGAACATATTTTTTCGCGACTGCGGCGAAGCCCAAGGGCCATGTGTTTAAACTGTATGTATGTATGTCCGATTCTATGTTCTCTCGTAAAGACTGAAAAACGGCTAAATTGCTAAACGGTTTAAACTATTTTGATTATTCATACGTCGTTAGATTGGATAGAGAAGGTATATATGGCTAAAAAAATCATCTCATTAGGTGTCCGATTGTATAATATTATGTCACGTTTTTATTTTTATAATTTAATTTTAGTTATAACTGTATGTGTATAGTGTATAAGCAGTAAATCTGATGAGGTTTCGCCAATAAAAACTTAAGTTTAAGCAGTAATCATCATAACTAACAAGGAGGACACGAACTTTAATCCCCTGTTAAAACTTAAGAGATTCATACTTCTTTATATATATATATATATATACACAAATCTAATGCGAAGTATTTAAACATTAATATATAATAATCAATTCTGAACATTTATATATCTCATATATTAACATCCGTACATAAAAGAGATTTACAGAATTACATTAAGTTTCTAATAATTTACATATGAAGGCACCCATCTAGCATTCATAGCGCACACTACGATTCATAATACGTAAAGTATCATAAATTTATACTCGACAAGCGTAAAACACTTGAGCAAGGGTTATATTAATGGTTTATTCCCCGTCTACCTATAAATGTATTAATATAAAAGCTATGCATTTGATAGATATGTAAAATTCGTCTGAATTTTTAAGAGCTTTACACGCTTAATCATTTTTAACCGATGTCCAAATAGGATGAGGTTCAATCTTTGTTTTTTTTATGAATGTTCACCGATTACTCGAAGACGTGTGAAGCGATTTGGAAATATTTTTTTTGTTTCGAAAGGTATACTTCCCGGGTGGTTCCATTTAAATTTTATCGAAATCGGTTGAGCGGTTTTTCAAAAAAATTTCTTCTTCTTCTTAAGATTTAGAAAATATCTGATTAGGTTATGGTTGTTGTGGTCTGCTTCGGCAGACCTGCCGTCGGGGCGTCGTAGTTGAATGCGTAAGCGATCCTGCGACGCCCCATTAAGACGGGGGAAGGCGTTGTTGGGTTTTAGTACTGGCTTTGCCGGTGAGTCCCACACTTCGTGCGTAAATGCATTTCCCAACGTTAAAAAAAAGTATCACGTGGCGAGTACAAAGGTAAAGTTTATTAAATATTTTTTTATAACGATTCGTGTTTCATAAATAAGATTTACGACCAATCTATTTTATTCGTGATAACGCACATGTCCCACACGGCTTTCTAATCTATAATGGGTACTAGAACTAATTACAAATGCTATAAATCAACATTATTATACCTGATAGTAACACGTCAGTATATGTGAGCTCATGCTTAAGCGTAAGGGAAATAAATTAAAATTTCAATCCTGTGAATACTTTTACGGTGCAGTTGTTATTTTAAGTAGCCGTGGGTATATTGTGGAACTGCCTCGGTGGTGTAGTGGCTAGCATGTACGGCTGCACACCCGGAGGTTCTGGGTTCGAGTCCCAGGTCGGGCCAAGTTTAGTTATTGAGTCTTCCTGTATAGTAAGTTTCAGTAACAGCCCGGAGTTGGGAAGTTGGCGGTGTTTCACCCCCGTGCCTCGGAGAGCACGTAAAGCCGTCGGTCCTGCGCCTTAACTCTCACCGGTCGTGTCGAGTGGTCGTCCCACTGGAGAATGGGAGTGATAGGAATAGAGAGTGCACGTTGTGTCTGCGCGTACACTTGAGCACTATAATATCCCCTGCGCAGTTGGCTAATCTCATTGAGATTGGCCGCCGTGGCCGGAATCGGCTAGGAGAACATCATCATCATTGTGGAAATTTTATAATATAGAATCCATAAGATCAAATTTATTTATTTATTATACAAAAGACACAGCTAAACCTAAAAATAATTATTTTGTGTATAAAATTTTGATTTATAAATTTAATTTAAACCACTTTTTAAGTATGATTAAGAAATAAAAATCTCTTTTTGTAGTTGATCAAACAAGTGTACAGACAAACAAGCGTTATCTTTGTATCATAACTAGCAGCTCACATTCGCTTCGCTCGGGTTCGCCTCTAAAAAAGCAAAAATAAATCTATCCCACGGGAACCGTACATTTTCCGGGATAAAAAGTACCCTATGTGTTATTCTGATCTATGAGCTATATTATTGTAAAGTGTCATTAAAATCCATTCATTAGGTTTTGCATTAAAGAATAACAAACATTCATACATCTATACATCCAGACATCTATACATCCTCACAAACATTTGCATTTATAATATTAGTAGTCTATACTAATATTATAAAGAGGTGAAGTTTGTGAGTTTGTAACGTTGTAGAGGGGGTAATCTTTGGATCTACAGAACCGATTTAGATGAAATTTGCTAAGATAGTTTGAGACACTGGAAAGGACATAGGATACTTTTTATCCCGGAAATCACCGCTTCAGGGGGTGAAAAATGAAAGGGGGGGTGAAAAAGTTTGTATGGGGAATTAAGCTAGGAACGGACCCGAGCGAAGCAAAGGTGTGTCGCTAGTATAATACAAAGATAACGCTTGTTTACACATAACGTAAATTTATTTATAATCAACTTATATCGATTTTGCTTATTAAAATCGATTCGTAAGAGGGTTGTCATGAGAACTGGGCGACTTGCACTTTCGTTGCGATGTGCGATAGCGGGCGCCGTGGAGTCTGCACGAATCGGATTAATCATTCATCGGCTTGGCCTTAAACGGGGCGAGGATTTGAGAAAGTTTAAGTCCGTTAGAAATACTCCTTAACAAGGAGCTTTTGATATAATCTGCCCGTTTTGATAGTCAAACAAATCATTGTCACTTTGAGCTTAGGTTATAAATTAATGTCATTTGTATTACTTGAACCACAAGTTAAATAATGATTGGAAACGCTACAGAGATATGGTATGGATAAGTGATTAAATACTGCTCTTACATATTTATCTTTCATATTAAAAATCTAAGTAACAAACATCTTGAAGCATTCTACAATTATTTACTAATGCTTCTAACATATTGTCACGTCAATACAAAAAAAACCTATTAAAGCATTTATCACTGCGTAATTATAATTGTAATAGGGGCTCACCCTCGCTTCGCTCGGGTTCGTCCCTAGGTACGATTTAAATAGATATAAATAGTTATCATCCAGCGTTAACCATGTAAATGTTATTTTTTTTCGGTATTTTTTTCGATCTTTTAATACTTGTTTTCCTATTCCGGACTAAGAGAAATCCAAAAAATCAAATATCATAAAAATTGGTCCAGCCATTCTTGAGTTCTAAATGGTGTAACTAACGCGACTTTGTTTTATATATTATAGATTCAATAACCGACATCTAAACTGACAGCGATAGCAACGAACTCGAAGAGAAAAGCAAAACTAAACAAAAACAATAGAACAAATTCAAAAGAATATAAAAGATACTCGAATAATAGCAAAAATCCACAAAGACGTAACTTTCTCGACTCACAACGACAATGATATGGAATCGTTCAACAAAAACGCGACAATGGCTGTATCGATTGTATCGCTTTCGACAAACAGTCAATAAACGATCGAGCACTATCAATGAATTTCGCTGAGAGAAAGGAATAATTAGCGATAGATTCCGGTGATACAAATTGTTTTAGTCACAGCTTAGTTATATCACTTTAAAAATTTCATTCTTCTTCTATACATGTAATACAATTCTGAGTCGAATCTGTACATTAAATATTTTTTAGAAAATCTTATTGAAATAGTCATTATTATCTATACACAGGCCGAGTCTATAGTTTTTAGAATTTTTGTCTGTCTGTCTGTGATAGCATCACGAGAAAACCACTGGACAGATTTTAATGAAATTTGGTATGATGCTGATTATACGGGTCAACATATAGGATATTTTTTTAAAAGAAAAAATATCTCATCTCTGAGAAATCTATACTAAACGCTTGTTAGTTTTTTATAAAAATATATATTAAACTAGCGTTTGACCGCAGTTCCCCACGCATATTTCAACTATGTTACTATATATAAAACCTATATTGCTATAAAGTTTCATCAAAATCCGTCCAGTAGTATTTGCGTGAAAGAGAAAAAAAACAAATCCAGCCATCCCCACAATTTTTTTTTTAATATTAGTGGGACGATACATAAAACAATGTTTCTAAATATCTAAGTGAGATAGCTAAAAACTATGAAAGTTCTGTAGTAATTGCTAGTAATTATGTATGCACGCTTGCAAAAAAAACGTAATTTCGTTACAATAGCCAATAACATATATATTTTTTTAGATTTATGTGCTCAATCCATCAAAACTAGTTTGGAGTTGAGGAAAGATTACGAACGAGGCGACAACCCGTGGTACCGGCGGGAGGTCGGGCCGGGCTCGTCACGGAGCCGCTACCGGCACAATTATCGTATCTAGACCACTCTCACTGATTCAAAAAGAACACCGCAACCTAAAGAAAGCAAAGTCAGGTGCGCTCCTATTTCACTTTCCAATGACTACAAAGATTTACGAATAACAATTCAAGTTTTGCCGAAACTTCTTACATTTAATTATCTTCTTTGATGTAAAAAAACCTTTACCTTACTAATTGATACCTTGATTGTTGTAACCTTTTAAAAGATTGATGCTATAAAAGTAATTTATATATTCAATTGCATTTTTAACCGACTTAAAAAAGAGGAGTTATTTAACTCAGTACCTATGTTTCTCCAACAAATTTTCATAATTCAGTAAATTTTTAAATTTAATTCTTAAAAATGAATATCTATAGACAAATAAAGAAGTATCTGTTTGTAATGTCAAAATAACAGATTTTTACTAAATGCATATAAAAGTATATACGGTACTTATAAGAAAATTTTTTTTTTTAACTTTGTGTCTATCTGTCTGTTTGTTTGTTTGTTTGTTTCGGCTGATTTACGAAACGGTTAAACTGATTTTAACGGGACTTTCACTGGCAGATAAGCTGATGTTATAAGGACTAACTTAGGCTATATATATATATATATATATATATATATAGCCTAAGTTTAAGTAAGTATATATATATATATATATATATATATATATATATATATATATATATATATATATATATATATATATATATATATATATATGTATAAAATACACACAAGGTATATTTATAGCACAATGATTTACGCAACAAAAAACAAATAAACAGACAAACTAAACGACTTTATTACACTTTCTCAACTAATACAACGACCGGTTACATTAGTGAAGCATTAACATACATACTTGTACTTCTCTGACATAAAATATTTAGCTCTGACTATCAGAACCATCTCATCTCTACAGATCAAGAGCAGAAGGCAAGTTAATGACACACCATTTAGTACATGCTTAGTACGCAATTGAGATGTTAGAACTGTATCTTGACAGGTAATTTTTATTTAAATTTAGGCTAACAAGTACAAATTGTTGTATAGAAATGGTTTAATAGAGCCGTTAATTATTATTTGGCCTCTGAAACATCTGGCACTTTTTTAAAGGCTGATTCTATATTTTGACTAGCGACTCACCCTCGCTCCGCTTGGTTTCGTCCCTAGGTACGTTTTGATGGTTAGTATAGATTTCTCAGAGATGACATATTTTTCCGCATCAAAAAGTATCCTTTATGTTGACCCGGATAACTAGCTATCATCATACCAAGTTTCATCAAAATCTGTCCAGTGGTTTTCTCGTGATGCGTTCCCAGACAGACAGATAAAAAATTTAAAAATTATAGATTTGGCCTCTGTATCGATAATAATGACTATTTCAATAAGATTTTCCAAAAAATATTTCGATTGACTCAGTATTGTATTATATGTACCTATAGCTTTGCTACATTTATCAACTTGTTTTCTTTAAGAAACGCAAATAAAAAATATATTACTATTACAAATCTTCAGTACAGCTCTTGATATTATAGGTCTTAGATAGATCTACTATAACACTTTTAAAACTTTGAAAATGCTAGTAGCCAAACACACATTTGTTATGTTTTTTCCTATAGCATACTTTCCGTATACCTTGAACAAATCAAGGCTTAGAAAGCCCAATATAGAAGTAATTTAATTTTTACTTAGACGGCAGGCAGTCAACAGATTTTAAAGGTACTAGATTCATATAATTTTAATTGTGTTGTTCTATTTTTATTTTTAACTAGCGACTTACGCCCTAGGTACGTTTTAATTTTTTAAGCTGTCCAGCCGGAACTAACAAACAGACAGACAGACAAACAGACAAAAATTTAAAAATTGCATTTTTCTTATAAGTACCGTATATAATTTCGGATGCAGTTTAGTATATGGGGCGCGGCCCCAGAAGGAGTGGGTGGTATATTTGAATAGGGAAGGCGATAGGGAGTCCAAATATATAAATTTATTTTGAGGAAACGAAAGAGTCAAAAGTTATTGAGACTTAAAGTTACAACATTTCCATACATTATTATAACATAACTGCCAATTTGACCCTTGGAAACGTCAAAATGTCACTTCCAAGTGCCAATATGATCTTCAAAATAATGAATCAGATCTATTACCGAATTTGAAATTAACGTAAAGTACTAATGATAGCAGGGGTTCTGGGTTTGAAATAAAAAAAAGACCTAACGAGAAGGCTAAGGCGGGAGCTACGCTACGCTTCGCTCTTTAGCCATGAGACTGCCACTTAATGGAAAATAAATAATACACTTAGATTAACAAAATAGTATCACAAATCAGAACCTATTTATCTACCATAGATTGAAAATAACAATAAAAATATTACTGACCTTTGCTATTCTAATACTAAAATTAATAACAAACAAATCAACGTGTCGAATTAAGTCGTACATTCCGTGTCAAGTCGACGTGCTAAGAAAATATTTTGACACCTCACCTTGACGTATTACTTTAGATTTTGTCCTAGGCCTATTAAATGTGAATAGCGCAATAAGGAAATAAATAACAAAACGTGTATATTAAAAGTTCCTTTTATGAACTTCTATTTTGAATATCTATGATCTGATATGAACTAGCTGTTATTTGCGACTTCGCTCATGTAACCAAGCTTGTTACTCTTCACGTTAAAACGGCTAACGTTGGAAAATCCATTACACCTGCATCTGCGTACATACAGAACAAAAAGCCAGTACTACCCACTAAAACCTAACAGAACCTTTTTCATCTTACATCGCAGGAACGCTTACGCACTTTGACATTGGCTACAGTTATTTTAATAAAATTTTCCAAAACTTGACGATGCCTCTACATAAGTACATATTATAAATACAAAAGGCAACAAGGTAGGCGCCAGAATGAAGAAATTAAGCCGCTGGTAAGTAAATAAATAATTTGCTTCAACTCTAACACCTTTTAAAAACATTAAAAATTCCACTACAAACAGCAGAACCTCAAATCGATGCCATCGATTTTCCAAACCATTGTATGTAAATGTACATAAGCGTCCACTTTTCGCAGAAAAGATGACAATAGCAAACAATGAGTTTTCACCGTTTTCCATTACCCACCTACCTGCCTTTCCACACAATCGTCACTTTCTACATCAATAGAAATTATCACTCAATAAGTAATAGATTATAAACTCTATATTCAAGCGATAAGGTCCAAAATATAGTATTGATTAATAATAATTGTTTCTTTTGTGCAGTGACAGTTTAATTAATATTAGTATATAGTTTTAAGTATCGTAAATCTCATACTTTAATGCTTATAAGTTGAAAGTATATGAGTTAGAAAGCAGGACTCGTTCATAATATGGACTTGTATTTCAAAGAATTTAAACCTATTAAATTGAAATATTGGATATTCATATGAAATGTACTTAAGTATTTTTATCTTTTGCTATTGATCTCGTACAGGTCAGAAATCGACTATAATTCATTCATTTAAACATCATCGAAGTAGTTTCGATAAATTACATATACAGGTGACTTTAAATTTAATAAATAAACTGTAAAATGCAAAAAGATTTTTTCCAATTGGACTCCTCAGACAAAAAAATTATATAAACGGAGTTCACTAAGAAAATGAAGTCAAAAATAGTCGCATGATTTTGTTGTTTATGTTACTAATCCAGAGTTCCCGACGTTGCCAATTACCATAGAGATTTTTACTTTCTTCAGAGAATAAACTAAAAATCTATGATAATCGTTATAGCCAATAGTAAGAAAGCATGACGCCTCACAAGAGATTAGATGCAGCCATGAAAACAAAAGTGAGGTATTTGAAGATTACGTAATGTTCATAACAAACGAGATGTTAGGCGTGGGATAAATTGTTTAAGTAGGTGTGACGGATTCCTGCCTATTACCAGTTCTGTGGGGTAACGATGATTACTTTATAATCATAGGTTCCTGCTGTTTCTCACCCGCACCTCGTAGGGTTGTCGATACAACAACTTATCTGGACTATTCATTAAATTGATTTTACCACTATTTTGTTCTGGAGCACATACATTTAACCAAGAAACAATTTAGTTTATCTCATCTGTTTCGTACGTGCTATGTAACATGCCTTACTTCGCTATTATTATTATTTTTCAGATAACTATGACAATTTTTTGGCTGGCAACTGACAAGAAACTGGCAACCCTGCTTTCAACTCGTTTAGCAGGTTAAAAGAGACGGACTTTACACATGCTATTGATTAGAAAAGGACAACGGAGGGAAAGATCAAGGATCTACGCAGCTACAAACAGGAAAGACTTGTTTTTAAGATGATTGAATGGCAGGTACATTATAACTACTGTTTAGTTTTCTTTTTTAAGTACCTTAATTATATAAAATTTGAAATTTTAAGTTTCCTTTGCTGTCATCTAATTAAGCTGTCAAATTATCTTTTTCCATACAATGATATTCATCTGGTCATTAATTATATAATTTATCGGAAATATTCTAAAACGTTGTAAGTTCTTTAATATATTACCAACAGGGTGGATGCCGCCACTATTATTGCTCTAAATAGACAGTGCACGAGCGAGAATTTTAATGATGCCCGCAGTCTTGTCTCGACGTAGTTTTTCAACAATAAATATGTCCTTAGAATGTTATTTTACAAAAATGCCATAAACCAGTTATAATCATACTCAGCGGTCTGTATGATCTTGCTTATAGCGTCTAGCAAATATTTGTGCATAGTACATAAACGAGTAGTATTTCGCCACCATCTTTATTTTAGTATGCACTCAATCACGCCATGACAGTTGAATAGATTGGATTGAAATGGATTGTGCCACACTGGCACATTTACTTTTTATCATGTATGCTACTTCTACCTTTGCGTGTTCTTGGTGCAATTTCGTCGCATACCATTCTACTCGCTCCTCGTCCTATTATCAATTATGGCTTCACAAAAACTAGCAGATGAATGATTGTTTATTGAAGAAGTACGTGTTATTCGTTTCAAGTTCTACGACACAGTTCATAACAAAGTTATAAAGACACAAATGTGCAAACGTAGGAGAAACTTTGGATTTAAAAAGATAAAAACTGGCTGATAGAACTTTCCCCAAACAACATGATACTATGCCACCATTTCGAATAGTTTCTAAGGGACATGCAACTTAATCAAGACCAGAACTAAGGAACTTTACAACACAAACTATACTAAAAATAATAACTATCCAAATTAAAAATAAATAACAAAATCCATTATACTTATTCTGAATTCTAAACAGATAACACATCAAGACAACAATTTTTTGTCATGATTACTATCAAAATTCTGTGCGCAATGCAGCGGAATTAACCACAGGCTTAGCACGAGACAAAGCATTGACTTTAACAATGGTACGTGCCATTTGTATTTTTATAGTATACATGCATTTGTATTAAAAAATGCGCGTTTTTCTTCATTACACCTGGCACATCGATCCACATGATGTGATCTTTACACATCTGCTGTATGATATGTTCCTACCGTAGCACAAACTAGTTCTTAGCTAGACTTGTATCAGTTGTTCCTACATAATTTTATATTTATTTACACTTTCTGTTGTTTTTTGTTGTAAGTTTTTCAAATATAAACTGCAGTATATGCATCAGACGACATCAAGGTGGAAATTTATATGGGCTTATTTTAATAAAATCATCGTAATACGTTAAAAATTATCATTAATGTCCAAGTTCTTAATAACTCTAATCTAATCTATTATATAAAATTCATAGTCTTTAATTATATAAACACATAAATTAATTATAAAAAAATACGCTTAATTAGTAAATATTGAAACCGGAAGTGATTTAAAATAGCAAACTGCTGTTACATAAGAACTGTAAAATGTCAATCTCATAAAGTCAAAATCAATATTACATAACACGTATGAAGTGTGGGAGTAAACTTAGTGACAAGATACGTTGTCGCATCACTTTCTATTTTGATTTTAATAGAAGAAGTGATGTATCTAATAATTTTTTTTTTAAATTGTGACAGAATTTATTAATTGTTTTTTTTTATTATTTTTTTTAGGTATTTGCTATATAACAGGAGCTAAACTAACAATTTTTGACCGACTGTGTAAACGAGCGGGTACCCGATTAGGGTGTGTGTTTTTATGTATGTATGTTTTTCCTTGTAATTTATTTTTTGCAATATTTTCGCTTATATGAATGGGGCTGTGTACCGATTTCTATTATACTTTTATTAATTTAGGTTATACTTCAAGGGCGCTCATTTGTAAATGTATACAAATAAATAAAATTGAAGTTTTTGTTCGTATTATTGAATTGTCTGTTTGTAATGTCAAATTTACAGCTTTTTACTAAACATCATACGAAATTATATACGGTACCTATAAGAAAAACACAATTTTTAAATTTTTCGTCTGTGTCTCTGCCTGTCTGTTTATACTGGCTAATCTCCGAAACAGTTGGACTGATTTTGATGGGTCTTTCATTGACAGATAGCTGATGTTACGAGTATATGGAGTAACTTAGGCAACTTTTATTTTAAAAAAAGAGTTAAGGTTCCGCTGAAAAAAATTAAAACCTACCTAAGAACGCACCCGAGCGAAGCGAGAGAAAGTCGCTAGTATCAAGTAAAAATTTCACTAAAGAACTGAATCTTTTAAGTAATTTTAAAATAAGTGTAGCTTTTTAGTCAAAAAGTTATTATAGGAATGTCTGTCTGATCCCACATTACTATAAAATCTAACTATCTACGCTATCTAACGAGTGACATGTAGTTTAATGTTCCAATAGATGCCGAAACAACCATAAACATGGGAACAGAATTGAAAATTTATTTATCTTAAACAAGTTTCACGTAAGGAGATTGGACTGAGAACTATAATATCACTCCAATGGACTGATATAAAGTCTAGGCTATCGAATGATTTACAGCCGCAAAATAATCGAAGGATTTTTTACGAGCTCATAAAAATTGTTATTGTGCCAACTATAAATAAAATGATGAACAGCGAATTGGATTTGTGTCACATGAGTCAACGTTTCGAAGAACGTCTTATATTTAGTGTAAATGGGTCAGGTTTGTGGACCGTCGTATGGCGCTGCATCAAGTACGTGATAGTACTTTTATCTGACGAATATTGTTTTGGGTTCGTTTAAGTTTTAACATTAGCTTTATATTTTGAGTCTCCAATAATTATAGAAACAGACTAAGTATTGCGCATGCGCACTTTTGATTCATCCAAAAACGTAAGTAGATTTAGAATAAAACTATTTCTTTTCGGAATTTTTCCCCTTTATTTTATTAATTTGGACGTTTCGAATGCTTTACATCAACCATGATACTCGAGGGGCTAAGGTTTTAGACGTATCTAAAATCATAGTTATAACAAATAAAAAAATCGAAATATGGTTTTTAACTTTTAGATATATTTCTCCTTATTCGAGATTTACTTCGAGATATTTTTTTTATTTATACTTAGAATAACAGAGTGCAATAGCTTAAAAAAGCAAGTAGATTTATAGGACAAGTTAATTTTGGACTTCCGTTTGAAAGTAGTACTATGAAGCCTATAAATATAAATAAAATAAAATCGGACAAGTGCCAGTGTCCATAAATTATTTATATCTATCTATCTATCTATACTAATATAATAAAGAGGTAAAGTTTGTGAATTGTGAATTTGTGACATTATAGGGGGTAATCTCTGGATCTACTGAACCGATTTAGATGAAATTTGGTAAGAAGATAGTTTGAGACTCTGGAAAAGACATATGATACTTTTTATCCCGGAAATAATTCCGAACGGGGGTGAAAATGGGAATGAAAGTTTGTATGGGGAATCAGCTTAGGGACGAACGCGAGCGAAGCGAGGGTGAGTCGCTAGTACATATAATAATATTCTATCTGAGTCGAATCTGTACATTTAATATTTTATGGAAAATCTTAATAAAATAGTCATTATTATCGATACAGAGGCCGAATCTATAATTTTTAAAATTTTTGTTTGTCTATCTGTCCAGGAACGCATCACGAGAAAACTACTGACAGATTTTGATAAAATTTGGTATGATGGTAGCTGGTTATCCGGGTCAACATATAGGATCATTTTTATTGCGGGAAAATATCTCATATGTAGTACCTACGAACGCACAAAAACGCATTAATTTAAGACCTTATTATTTCTTTCGTACATAGGATTAGAATTTTGCCTTACGTATACGGAGACGTTTCATTAATCAAATATGTAGGTAAAATGTCTTTAAGCTGTTCGAGGTCAAACTTGTTATTCACTTATCTGGTTTGTTCATCATTGTTAAGAATAATTTATGGCTAGTAAAACCAGTGCAATCTGAGTGCAATCAAGTATAAAAAACAGATTTTTTTAAATCGCAAATACCACAGTGTGCATCGATAGTGTTTGAATAGTGCTGTGTATGTATCGTAGGTTCGATATCAACCAAGCATTGGATAAATTTATATTTTGATTAGGTTTTTATGTAATGAAAAATATACATACATATATCCAAGCATCTTTTTTAAAAATAAAATATAATGTAGTTTTGAATGTAAAACTTGACGATTGAAAAGTGCTTGTATTTGAATAAAGTAGGTATATGTTATTTGTATATGATAATTTATTTTACGTGGAGTTAAAACATGCAAACTTTGGTCATGCTTTTATGTTTTATATTTTGCTGATTGTTAGGAACCAAAAAACATCACCTATCGATATATTACGACACAAACGTTGTTAAAAAAAACAATATGTATGTACAAACACAGAACTGCCTTTTTAGAAGTAGGTAAAACGAAATGCATTAAACGTCATTTTCAAAACGCTAAAATACTCGTAAATAAAATATATTATTATATTCTTTAGGCCACAAATATCTATATATAAATAGGCAAAGATAAAACCGTACAGTACCTTCTTCTTCTCTACATATTTGTTAGTACGAGTAGCTACTGACAAGCTTTAAAATTGGATTTTTTTTATTTGATAAGTAAATTCTATTCATATAATATATTTTTCTGAAATTTTCAATTATGATTATGGTCGAATTTCAATTACTAGACGAACATTTTAAATAGGCTTCACACCGAAAGAAATTAAAATTATAATCGAAACTCTTTACAGCGGTTCAGTGTTCAGTGAAACTGGGTGCGTTTTAACACGTCCCTTTCACGCTTGTACGTGACGCTGGCGTCGGCAGCTAACAATGGCAGGCCGTTATGAATATTGAGTCCGAGGGATAGGCATTCAATTTTTACATGTCTATATCGCTATTCAACTATGAAACCACACATAAGAATGTTCGCCCTACTTTGGTACGCAACGTGCTGCTGTTTCCGCGGTGTACGGCGTTGAAAATTTGTGTTTGTAACGGTTACATATTATATTATGTTTTATTCTTGTCATGATTTTTGTTGTAAATGTTATGAGTTAGTGAAATTATTTGTATGAGTCTACAGTTAGGTCGAGTTTTTTGTATGTAATACGTGATATCTTTGTCAATTTCAACCGATTTTAATGACTTTTTAAATGAGATTTTGAAATTAAAAAAATTAAGTCTTATGAATAGATAATTTACTTGTAAGTTTCAATTATACAACCCATATGGGTTTTTAAGCAGAGCTTGGAACCGCGACATAATTTATGAAAATTATTATTATTATTATTTGTAAATATGACTCTAACTTATATAAGTACTTTATCGTCTATCACATTTGTTTCATATTTAAATTGCTGGCCTATTTCTATATCTGTAGGTACATATCGATAATGAAATTCTAACTGAGTCGAATCTGTACATTAAATATTTTTTGGAAAATCTTATTGAATTAGTCATTATTACCGAATCTATAGTTTTTAGATTAAAAAAATTATTCTTCTGGGAACGCATCACGTGAAAACCACTGGACAGATTTTGATGAAATTTGGTATGATGATAGCTGGGTATCCGTGTCAACATATAGGATACTATTTACTACGGCAAAATATCTCATCTCTGAGAAATCGTTATAAACGTTAAAACGTTGAAAATATGTTCCTTCGTCATTCTTCACCATTTTCCATAAATACAATTCTCAAATACAAATTTAAAAAAATATATTCATATGCATTAAGCGCCATCGGTACACCGCAGACGTATACATACACTCAATCAGCTTTTTTGTATGTATCCAATGCCACAGTGACCGCTGTTTTGCTATGCATATCATTTATTGTTTGTAACTTATTGAGAATTTAATGAGTCAGTCAACAATATGGCTTATTTTTGTCGAAATATTCGTCATTTGAACCGGATTCTAAATACATTCTCAGAACACAGATGGCGACCCTAAGAATGAGAATCGAACTGCAGGAAAACTGTTACAAAATTGAAAATATATTACAAAACATAATAGGAACCAATAAATCGCGTATAGCTGTCGATGATGTTACACAGCTTTTTGGCGTGACTCTGTAAGAAATCGAATCTGATACCCTTACATAATGGCAGCTACATCAAACGTTTCATTTACAAAGAATGCTAGCCTGTAAAATACTTGCAACATTTATAGCTGCAACGAAGCATTTAAGGTGCGCCCTACGCTTCTACGAACTTACGTACACGCATCCACCACTTAAGATGTACTTAAAGCAACTTTTAATTGCTTGTTAAAATACCTTCAAATGATTATATTTTCTATCGACCGCGAGATAAGTATGATTTTCCCTTACAAGTGAAGCTATTAGCTAGTCGTATAGTCGTTACTAAAGCACGACAACTATTCAAGTTATGTTAAAGAAAAACTGTCTTTTCTGTAATTATAAATTATTCTGACAAGCGAGATGGTTACGTAAAGTGTAATTGTAAGTGAAAACGTAATATTATATAATTAATGTTTTAGTTTTTGCTCGGAATCTAGGTGATGGACGATGGTTATGAAAAAAAAATTGTGACACTTAAAATTCATTTGTTTTGAAATCTATAGTAATATTTAATAATTACCTTTAAACTAAAAAAGTACAGCGATTTCTAAATATAGTCTATTTTTTTATGAAAATATGAGACTTTTAATGTGGCAATACTTATTCATTACAAAAGAATGATGATAATCTGTTCACAATTGGATAAATGGAAATGGAAAGATATCGAGTTAGATACATACATGATACAAAATAAATATGAATAAGTACTATCTCCTTCTTGAAATCGGTCAATACCTCAAACTAAAAAAATATATAGCTGTCTATAATATGCCCGCTAAAATATGTCAAAGTCAAAAATATTAGCCTTTTTTTGTTGTTTATGCTACTACAATCGATTTTGCGATATAGATCTTTTATTATAATTTATTTACTTATCACAGTAATAAGCATTTCAGTAATATTTATACTGTTTTAAAACATTCATTGTTTCGCTTCAAGTTTAGTTCTATGTCATTCTGTCTTATTCCTTACCCTATTATTTAAAACACTAAGCACCTTCTCATTCAATTAAATCAAGAATGATCTTAATTACTATTATTATGTATTGTATTATATAGATATGTATTTATGTAAGTTGTAGTATGTATGTATATACATAATAATGTATGGTATAGTAAGTAGTGTATTTTATATGGTATTATATATATTATTTAATTAGCTATTTATTTTTGAGTATCTATATATTATTTATGAGACGACTGCACGAATTTAGTCTGCTTTATAATACTATTTCTCACTACCATAGGTTGGCTGGAAGAGATCTCTCAAAGGTGGACTTATCTCTAGTCCAGCTTTGCAAACTATATTTGTTTTTAAATTACTGTATTGATTCTTAAGTGCAATAAAGAATAGTTAAATCCTTAGTCTGAGGTCAAATCATACTGAAAGTACGGAGATATTGTAGAATCCATTGGATTTTACCCGCGAATTATTTAATGTAAACCAATTTATTATACAGTTATAAATGTTAACAAAAAAATGTTAGCATTATTTATGCAAATCTGTAAAGCAGAGAAAAGGCTCAAACACGCGATACCACGCCTAAAGGGAAATGGAGAAAATAAAAAATGAGAAATTAACACAATTACAGAAAAAACATCTTATAAACCTGATCATCGAATTTAGTGTACACCAGTGATCCAACTTGACTTCACTCTATCATGACAACTTGATTACAAGAGATCAACTTGTCTTTACGTTCTACAAATACAATTTGCAAGGAAACCACACCAAAATCTGCTGTTTTAGAAGAACTAAGCGAACAAACAGCCTGACGCTTATACCGACTTTGTTTTATAAATATTTAAATTGTTAGCATGTATGGAAAGTATATGTATTAAAAGTTTGAGTCTTTATATTATGGCATCAGAACTAATATAGAGAAGTAAAAATGAATCATTCGTAAGGAGGAGGCAGTCATTGAAACTGAAACGATTCCAAAAATTACCTGAGTAATAAAAGCTTATTATAAGTAGACTATAAATATATTTATTTATTACCTTATCGTTGAGTACAGTCGAAAGTGGAAAACCAGTAACTTTTAAAAGTGCTCTAAAGTAAAGTTGTGCTACCACAAATTCATTAAACAATGATGTTTTAATCCAAACTTTACATCAGGCCATACTTTTAATACAAGAATTGACCTTTTAAATTTATTTCTTTAACACTTTCTTGCAATACAAGTACCAATAATCATTTTCACGATTCATAAAATTTACGATTCAAAAAACAAACAGCGGGTAAAGTGGACACTGATCATTTCACCTGATGTGGGCCAACCACTTTAAATTTAAATTTGCAGCCTTATGAGGGAGGCAACATACGTGTATGATGACTGATGCCTTACCTGCAAGAAAGAATATATTTCTTTAAAAAATGTCTTTTAAAGGTTATTTTAAAATAAGAAAAGATAAAACTCAAATATTAGCATGCAATGTTATTTATTTATGTTTCCCATACACTTCATGTTTACACGATTTAAGGTAAATTTTGCGTTCGCATGTTTAAAAAGAGCAAATAAATTTTAGGATTTAAGTATTTTGAATGATCTTATATTCTTAAGCAAGCTTTTGGTGAAGTCAAAAATTATTTGGCATAAACGTATAAGTTGTGTATAAGTTTGTGTGAGATATTGAGTTCATCGCCAGTCCGCAAAGAAAGTTTCTCAATTATGAGAAAAACTGGCGGTAAAAACTCATAGAATAATGACTACCACTTGCAATCTAGTAACATTAATCTGGAGAATCAAGATTTGCTCCACTTGTAATAGATATAATGAATAAATAAATACTTATTTAATTTTAATTTGCCTTTTGATTTGACACCCTAAAATAAAATAAAAATAAAATAAAATGTTTAATACAAAATCTTTACTACCCCTTGTCGCCTTTGAGGATTGAATTTCAAAATATTCAGCACATACTCATGTTATTATAAAAAATATAAAAAATCGCTGTCACAAATTAACCTTATAAATTATAAATAAAACTTATTTTATTAGATATTTTAAAGTACCTATATAAAATAAACAAAATGTTTATTTAAATATATCGAAATATAAGTAGAATAATTATTTTATAAATAAAACTGGAAATAAAACCAGTAGGTATAAGAAGAATATTAAGCCTTTGATTTACGAGGCAAAACATACATACATTTGCACAACACTTACTCAACCCAGTAACTGATTACATAAATACGTAATTTTACCTACATTTTATAAATATATAAACATTCAATATAATGTGTGCCTCGAGAAATAGAAAACTTTATTTAAACAATATTTTTATTTTTGTTTTTGAACTTCAACAATTTAGTTTTTAAGTACTCTTATAGGAGTATAACACTAGATACTGGTTTACACCCACTGTGTTAAGAACCATTATATTTAAATATGTTAGAATAATATGAAAGATACTAGCGACTCACCCTAGTTCCGCTCGGGTTTGTCCCTAGGTGCGTTTTAACGGTTAGTATAGATTTGAGAAATCTAATCTGAGATTAGATATTTTCCCGCGGTAAAAATATTCTATATGTTAACTCGGATAACCAGCTATCATCATACTAAATTTCATCAAAATCTGCCCAGTGGTTTTTCGTGATGCGTTCCCAGACAGACAGACAAAAATTCTAGAAACTATAGATTCGGCCTCTGTATCGATTATAATGAGTATTTCAATAGTATATTCCAAAAAATATTTATTGTACAGATTCGATCTTCTTCGATCGAAAGATATCAGAAAAACCCATTCCCATGCACTTTATTATAATCAGGAGGATCATTTTCGTCATCAATGGGAAACTGTCGCAATTTATTCTTCGGATACGTTATTAGCGTATCTGGACAGTAATCGAATACCGACCAAGTGGCGATTTATCAACTAAGCAGATATCATTTGAGTTAAGCAATATTAAAGCCGAGTGCTTACTAGATGAATGATTCTGATAAAGATATAATAGCCAATGGAGTACAAAAAATATGTGAAACAAAACAATAACATTTCTTTATCGTTTGTTTTTATATTACATCTAGTAATCATATCAGTCAAGACAAATCAAATCTACATATTATGTCTACAGGTACATATAATAAAACAGTAACATTAGATTTTAACTTTTTGTGTAGTGATAACTTATTATTTGAGTCAATATTTAGGATACCTTTTACTACAGGAAAATCTTTAATTCCAATGGGAAAATACAATAACTGGTTCTATAGAGTCGTCCTTAGAAATTTACACGTCTAATGTTAGCTAAATCTGGAGAGATATAACAAAACAATGTACTAGAAAATTGTAGGTCTTCTAAAACTATTCATATCTATTAAAGACGTACCTAGGCACCAAAAACCGAATGAAGGGTAAGTTACTAGTATGTGATGAGATTAAGATATTATGTCATAGAATTAATTACAAAGTTTTAAGGCAATAAAAATTTAAAATAATGAAATTTTCATAAATCCCAAATTTCAATGACGTCAATGTGGTCCTTGCTGATATGTTAGTTTGAAAAATTTGCAAATTGTCCTTGTTTAATATATCAAAAAAATCATGCAGAAACCCGCATGTGTACGAATATGTGAAGATCAGTTTTTCTCATTATCAACCGAGAGTGTAAACATGGCCGAATATTTGTTTCATTTGAAGCGCAATATCATTACCCACTCGTATTACAGAATTACGACACCGAAACCAGTCGTATAACATTCGCATCGCGCGATCTAATCTAAAAACTCCATCTCAAGCCAAAATGCTTTAGTTAGACGTTCAGATTGCCACTGAATGACTGCTGCCTTAATGAAAGTAGACGAACAAATACTACATATTATATTCAATTAACAAGAACTTAGATTATACTTGACATGATTAAATATCATGTATTGTTAAATTTATAATATCTTGAGAATAATAATCATACTCAGCATTTTACCACGTCTCACTACTGACCACTGGCCTCACTCATTATGAGGAGAATCTGGATGCTTCCACCACGCTAGCCAAAAGTGAATTGGCAGAATTCATATGTCTTCCAAAAACGAGTTAGGTTCTTTCAGACATACACAAACGTAAGCATCCACGAAGTTTCCCGTCACCTTAAGTTGGTAATCATGTAAAAAAAGATTCGCAAATGCAATATCAGAAGTGAGTTAGGGTTAAAATCCACTTCTTGATTTTCTGTGCTACAAATACCAACCACCACAAATATAATGTTAGTAAACATTTTCTCGATATCATCTTTGAATTTACTGTTATTACTCCTAATATTACTTTGACCTGCTGTTCTGAAGGTATTTAAAAAAAACATTCATTAACAAAACGTTTACAAATTATAAACATGGTTGAAATCGCCTTTTAAGTATAAAACACCTGTGACAGGCAATCAAAGGTATGATTTCTGATATCATCTCTGATAGTAAATCGTAACTTCCTATAATAAGACCATATAAATAACTCCATTTGTAATGCTGTCCCATTGTTCACAGAGAAATTCCGAATTTACTGAAAGGCTAACTTGCTTCGATGATAACAAGATACCGTATTAAATAACCCACCTGTCATCTCATTATGACAAGTGTACGTATAATCTTGACGTGACAACGGACCCCAAATTTCTGGTCATATATTATGCAAATCTCTTGCTGATATGTAATAAAGTTGCGTAGCATTGTCGTCCTTAATCCAACTCAGCCGCGACTGCATTTATAATCATATGACAGTAAATGCTTGTTTACTATTAGTTTCATTAGTTTCTACGTGAGACATCTTTACCCACCAGAATAATACCGGCCAAACACTCTTTTCTCCTTTTTGTAAGTCGGTCAAAAGCAATATAATTTTTACTTCATCATTAATATTGTTTATTATTATATTTATTTTTATTTAGTAAGTTTTACTTTTATGTATATACATACAAATTGTTTAAAGGATGCCGTAACGTTTTGCATGGAGATAGTTTCTGGACCACAATAAGACACAATAAGATTATTGTTTCATACTTTTTAAGTTATATATTTTGTTTTTTTTATATGTAATAACTGATTGTAATCATTTGCTTTCGTCATCTCATGACATTGTAAGATTGCGATAGTTACAATTTGTATTAAGCACTGCCCACTATTTAATTGCAATCAATGCTAATTATATGTATCAACTTACCTTCTAAACTCCTTCGTATTTTTAATTTGGTTACCATTTTATGATTTAACAAAAAATATATTCATACATTATTATTCATACGAACTTTTTGTTTTGAATTAATTAATTGTGACTTTAATCTATATTAAATGCATTCATAACATATTTTTAATAACTAAACAGATGAATGAATTTAGTGGCAGTCATTGAATAGATTATATTAAGATAAAATAAATTGAAATCGATGAAAGGTGATATATTAAAACAGCCTTGATAGTATTTGAAGTAGTTGGCCTTCTTCCTGGTCTAGTGTATGGTCTGTACTAGATATAACGTGAAAATGTACTCATAATCATATGTATGTCTTGTCTCTATTAAGCTATAGCAAAACTTTTAGCCAGTGATAGAGTTGGCAGTTCATAGATCCATCTCAACACTCAACATAAACGATATAGGAAGCTATCATTTTGTAATATTTCCACCTTATTGGACGTAGCTCATATAATATAATTCGGTGTCACTTATTAAATGCCACTCGGACCTGTTTACTGACCTACAGAGTTTTTTCACCAATCCAACTGAATATAATTTCAATTCTTGATTGCAACACTGATTTTGGGTAATTTTGCCGTCTTGATACAGTACGCAATAATTTGTTGGCCCCATGGTGGTAATACGTCCAATGCTTTTTCCATAACAGGTATCATCTGACATTACAAAATGTTAATGTCTTTTTTAATGAATGGTTATTTTTTTTAAACACAAAAATAAGGTATAGTTGATGCCTCTCATTGAAAATATTTCTATTAAAAATTTAAATATATACATATGTATACCTACTGATCTAAGCTATCCGTTTTTAATATAATGAAAGCGAAAATGTTTGTTTGTTTGCTTCTTTGTCTTATGAGTAGAACCATTAATTTTAAAGTATAAATTACAATTACATTTTGTATAAGAAAAAATGCATTGTTATAAATTACATAAGGTAACTAATATTTCTCAAGATATTTCTCAAGATCCAAAGAAAAACATTTGGCTTAGAATTGCAACAGTTTACGAAAACCTTCTTGTTGCTGCATCGGGAATCCTATATAAATCTTTAGTAGTACCAGCGAGAGAGGCGAATAGCGAACATTACGTTGAACCAATTAAAGAGAAAAATTGTCCTTAAATGTTCTACGTAACAACACTCACCTGCTTTCCATTGATTACTGTTGCGTAACCTTCCAACACTTTATAAGGATTGGTTCTTTATTACCTTAACCATTTGGACGAAAATCGCTCGTAATATTTTCGTTGCAGCTTGACAGGGGCCTGACCTATTTAGGTCGTTTGCTTTAATTAGGCAATAAATTAGGATACACGCCTTTAGACATCGACCGCGGTAATAGCTTGTAATTACTATTTATTGGGTCCATATTATTGAATTGATCGTAAATTAAATTTATCGTATGCGGTTTCTAGATTAATTTTTTGTGCGATTTTATTTTTGGCAATGGTATTCACTTTTACTTTCTATATTATATAACTATGTCTGAATGATTGATTGCATCGTATGATTTATATATATTTTTTATTTAAAAACTATTATCATAATAATATATCCATATAGATACCATGATTTAAGTCAGTCTTGAATAAAAATCCAATAGCAAAGGACGTTTAAAATTTTGTCTTGGCATTACATATTTTATTAGGTTACTCATTTCTTTTTAAACTTAGGAAATTGTAATACATGTTAACAATTTACGTTTTAACGTTTGGTACAGATTTCTCTGAAATGAGATATTTTCCCGCATTAAAAAGTATCCTATATTCTTTAAACGAGCAATTCTTGTATATATATATAATCTGAATCTCAAAAACGGCTACAACGATTTTCATGAAATTTAGTATACAGGGGGTTTCGGAGGCGATAAATTGATCTAGATTAGTCTTACGTCTGATAAAACGCGTGTTTTCGAGTTTTCGTGCAGTTTTCTTTTGCATTATTCCACGCAAAATATGGTCAATAATTCGCACGCTCGGGCACAAGCATCATGGTCAAGCGGCCAAGGTGCAAGATCATCAATCACAGGTGTCCAGGTTCGAATCTCGTTCGCATATAAAGTTTTTACTTTTGTTTTATTTTAATATTTATTCAAGGTTTTAGTTTAAAAAAAAAAGAAAATTGTTCTTTAAGCCAAAAACTCCGAGCGAAGCTCGGTAGCCTAGGTACTGTATTATTATCCGCATAACCAGCAACACCAAATTTCATCAAAATCTGTCTGTGTGAATTTTCTCGTGATGATTTTCCAGATAGACAGACAAACAGAAAAAAATCAAAAAACTATAGTTTCGGCCTCTGTGTTGATAATAATGATTATTCCTATAAGATTTTCTAAAAAAATATATATTTAAAGTACGTACAGATTCGACTCAGTTAAAATTTTATTATATGAATAGATTTTATTGAGTAAAGGAATTTCAAAAACGTTTATAAAATACATAATTTAAATCAAATGCTACTTTTAAGATCAAGACAGTGCGAACAGGTGGTCACGTGCGGTGACGTGGGCGTCGAATGTAATCTGTACTTAAAGTACCGTATTAAGAAGGTAAGGTCGGCATACAACCACTTCCTTATTACTATTTAGAAAAAAAGTTAATATTTATGTTGTTATATGTACTAAAAAGAGCTTATTATAGGGTCCTATTCAATTTTTTTCTAATTATGTTATAAAAAAATCATACCCAATATTATGAAATACTAATTACATTACTATTATAAATGCAAAAATTGGTAGGTGTGTATGTTTGTCACTGCTTTAAGCTGAAATAGCTGTAATTTAGTACATACATAAGTAGACTTTGACCTGGAGTTCACATTTAAAGCTACTGTTAATAAGAAAATTTGTCAAAATATGACAAGTAGCTATATTTATAAAAAAATATACTATCAAAATCGGTCAAGTAGAAGTCGGACTCGCACAGGAACACACTCAGGGTTCCGTACCATAATCGATATTTTAATTTGCATGGCAACCTTTTAGAAATTTTCCATCTTGGTCTTTTATTATTTGTATAGCGGCAATAGAGGTACATTTTGTGAAAATTTCAACTCTCTGCCTATTACGGTTCATGAGATACAGCCCTCTGACAGACGGACGACGGATTCTTAGAATTCTGAAACACTACATAATTATAGTGTATATTTAATAACAAGTGCATATTTTAAAGTATATTTTTTATAGCAAATGGCAAACTATTATCGCCGTGTCGCTAAGATTGCGCGTGCGCCGCGACGTGCCACGGCCCATGGTTGCGTCACTATGTTCCGCTATTCTAAACATTTTCACCGCACTACTAGAAAACATGCTTCAAATTGTTTTTACTGTTTTGTTTTATAGACAAAATATTATACACAAAGCAATTTATGCACTGATTCAGCACACATATATTATTATTGTGTAATAAGTATTAGTTTTAACTTATTTTAACTATATGCATTAACGTAATTAAATTAATATTTAATATTAAATAATATTATAATTATTTAAGTTTTTATTTAATATTATGTCTTAATCATGACATCATTGGTTGGTTTTCTTGGAAGTTATCTTATGTGAATAGCGTTACATTTATAAAAAACATGAATACATGCAGTAAATAGAAAACTTCGTAATGTAACATAAAAATATAATTAAAAAAAATGATCAAGTTCACGAAGGGTTCCGTACCATAATCGATTTTCTTTTTAATTTGCATGGCAGTTTTTTGAAATTCTCTTCTTATTTTTTTTATTATTTGTTGTTATAGCAGCAATTGCAATACACACTCTGTGAAAATTTCAACTCTCTACCTATTACGGTTTATGAGACACAGCCCTCTGACAGACGGATGGACGGACGGATAGCGGAGGCTTAGTAATAGGGTTCCGTTAGCACCCTTCGGGTACGGAACCCTAAAATGTTATAAAAAGCAATGTGAAAACAAACAACGATTTCGCTTAAGTATAAAGGAAAATGAAAATCGTATTACTGTTGACTTCCAAACCACAATAATAACAATACAAAATTGTCAAGTCGCAATCTAACCGCAAAGTAATCTATACAAATAATTGAAAATATTTCTACATAATTTAAACTCGTACATAGTAAGAAATAGAGTTTAAATTAATACAAAAACCTTTATGTAAGATTAGATGAAGTCATTAAATTTGTATCATTTTATTTGGTGTCATCAAAACACACTCATTTGCACATAGAATGCACGAAACGCACTACTTTGCATTACGAGCTTGAATTGCGCAATGGACAAATGACAATATTTCGAAATATAACAAATTGATCTCATTCTATATAATGTATTGTGGAAATCTTGAACTAAATTACAATTCTTTATTATATTTAGTTTAATTTTGAATAACAATAAAGCGTTTTGGCAAAGGAGTATTTTATGCAATATCTTTTTTTAAATCTCTAAACTATAGGAAGGTCGAACAAAAGAGATCGTACTAGTCCTCTAATTAAAATGGCTGTGATAAAATATATTTTATTGAACATTAATAAACACGTCAACTATTTACTGAAATATCTAAGAAATTTGTCCCGTAAGGATCATTTATTTATACCTATTACAGTGTCACTCACTAACTGAAGGGTAATACCGAATACAATGTTCGAGCAAGTCATGAAAGACCTAAGTTAGATGGGCGAAGGAGTTATTGATCAATAGAAGCATTGGCAAATTGATATAAGATCACTAGATGTACCATTAAAGAAAATCATTCTTAAGAAAATCTTTTAAAAAACTACTAATATCGCTATTACTGTTTTATTCTAATCTAATTTGCTCTATTATGGAGAATATACTCTAAGATGTGCTTGTCAACATGTCAACCCTATGACCTGTCACGTCCATTCCGGAACGTCGGGTTGGGCCTATCGCGACATGACTGCGCATGCGCAGCGCTAATTGCGACTACAGGTCAGGCTAACGGGCACCCAGCGTTATAAATGATATGGGACGTACGTTAGCGGGATATGAGAAGGATGTGAAAAAGCTTTATCATGATGAAAGGACTATTATTCATGGCTTAGAGCACTTCCTATTGCGTGTTGGAATCTTAAGAAGAGACAAGTATGTGGTTAATTTGAGTTTTGTGGTTAACTTTCCACCTCTTTAACTTTTCTTACGAACGAGAATTGACTTAACGTTGAATTAATATAATACTACACGCGCGTGCTATCGTTTTAGAGTAAAATACCTGTAAACTTCCCGTTTGTAATAACGGAAAATAACAAATAATTCTCATTTACTCAAGCAAATTAAGCTTCTAGCTTCCTCATATCTTCCGTCTTCGAATGCCATAATAACAGTGCCATTATATTAACAAAAACCGTCGTTATCGCATCATGGTGTTACATCAGGTGTTTTAAGGAAATCATCGAGTTTAACCGGATTTCCCATAAGAAAAAACGTATGTAACAGTAGTCTTCTAGTGTGTAAACTGTGAGCTTAGGAAATGTTACGTGTTATCTAACTCCTGTTACGTTGGGGCTATGGGAAATATTCCCACACTCCTTATACCTACTTAATTAATAAATTACATTGCTTTGTTAATGTTATTATATTTATTATTTTGCACACTGGCTATTAACATTTCGTTCTCGATTGTATTGTTTAAAAAAGTAGGTGAGATTCCAATTGCGATATATCTACAGTGTTTTTGTGATGAATCGTTCAAAAACTTAACTCACACAAAATAAACATCGAAAGCATAAAATTTGTTAAGTGTATAAAATAGGTTTTAAATAACAACTAACAATCAAACATATCAATATAACCCTTACATACGGTGAGGTGATTTATTTGAATTTTGACACGATCAACCATGTGTCGGCACGAGCGCTCGTCCGTTATTAATACAGATAATATTAATGCTATCATTTCATGAAGACGCGCCATTTAATTTTATAGATTAATTTAATGCTTGGCTGTAAGTTAAACTGATAATTTAGCTTTTAAATCTCCTAATAAAGCTAAGTGGAACTTATGAAGACATTTTGCAATATCAAATGATTCAAATTGAATTGATTTAAGCATGTACTGACTTTGTGAATTATATTAGCTGATTGTTTTAATTAATGATAATCTCAACAATAAAAAATGCATTAACTTAAATAGTATAATAGTGGAATTTATAATGACATGAGTATTTTTTTTATTTTTTATTTTTTTTTATGTTGGGACATTAACACACAATACTATCTAGTTCCATGGTAAGCTACGAGGCTTGTGTTATGGATACCAGATAGTTGATACACTACACATATAGTTTTAAATACATACATATTATAAATATAAACATCCATGACTGAAGTACAAACATTCATGCTCATCACACAAATGAATGCCCCCAGCGGGACTCGATCCCGCGACCGCTGGCACAGAAAGTAGGGTCACTACAAACTGAGCCAAACGTGTCGTCAAATTTACATATGAGTAATAACTTTGCTAATTAGGATAAATCGTATACTTAATTACACTTTTGAAACGAATTTGTTGACAATAAGTTTTTGTACTTATAACATTGATCAAAAGTACTGGATACACAATCTGTTACCAATTGTGTTTAGGTAATTATTTTCGTTGAAATAAATATACAACAATGTAAATTGAACCTTAAATGCAATGCTTAAAGTTGTTTTTACAAAAAAAAATTATTAAAAGCGCGCTCAAATTTTCAAATGAACGCTCATTCGATGAAGACATTTTTGTCGCTGATTGTGTATCTAGTACTTTTTTGATCGATGATTTAAAAGTATCTAGTGTGTTCGTCCAGTTCGAAATTCAATCATAATCATTGTTGAATTAATACTTTCTTAGATTTACCACGAATATTTGACATTTTAAATAAAACTATCTTTTCGGATTATTTTTACGGATTTATTTTGATTTTTGGTTCCCGACGTTTCGAATGCTTTACAACAATCATGGTCACGGGAGAGACTGAGGTGTTACATGTCCCGAAGGTATAGTAGTTACAGACAGCCTACCCAGAAATAAAAAATGAATTCAAAAAATTGAAAAATGGCACCAAAGTACCTTACAATATTTTTTAATTTTAAACATTTGTATAACTTTAATTAGATTTATAATTGAATATGGAATATTATTTATTTAATTTTAGCTGTTATTATTATAATTATTACAATTTTTTTGAAAAAATATATATTAATTAGTTTGTTGAATTTTTTGTTATTAATAACACCGAAGCTCGTCATTAGCTACTAAACAAAAAAGGAAAAATCGGTTGACAAACAGAAGAGAAAAAGGTGGAAACTGTTACGCCTTTGCCTATTTATATATAGATATATTAAAAAAAAATTATTCCAACAGAATTTCTCACATAAAATGACCTACACCCAGACACTGTAAACAGCGATACGATTAATTTACCGAGTGTAATTATGCAAAACAAATAATAACATAATATATACGAATGTCATGTAACAAGGCTACCTTTATAAATATGGATGGTGATTGATTCATTATGGAATTCCGAAGATACCAATGAATGCTTGGCCGATAAGGCGCGTATTTCGATACGCTTTACAATTTTAACACTTACAAATGGCAAATATTAGATCATTGTTTTTGTTGAAAGGTTAAGGGCCTAATAAAATACTGGACCTAACAAATTTGATTTTTTTTTTGTTAGAAGTACAACACATGCGAAGGTGTTTAATAGTTAATATATGGTTGGTTTCTTGGTGAGCCTCTTTTAGGGAGTAAAGCAGCCATTCAGCGTGACCTTGAGTTGGTTACAGTTATTTTTTTTAAAAGGAAACTTCTTGATATAGGCTACGTTTAATTTTATTTAACTTTTTTGCGGAAACTGCGATTTTTTACTGACAACTTACTTTTATTACAGACTCTAGTTTTCTATAACGTATACACTCAACATTTTCAAATCTTCTTGCCCGCTGTCGTCCTACTAAAATAAAAAGATCGGTGGCCTCTTAAGAGGCTACTAAGCAAAATTCACACTCTAATAGAATCGACGCTGTGACCTCTAGCGTAGTCAGCAGTGCTAGCGACACACTTATTTCATCGCACCAAAACAACATCCTACCATCATTTAATTTCTGTCTTTCTATAATAAAATGGCAAACAACTAAACCTTTATATGAAGCAATATAAAATACGTACCGTAGTATTGTAACTCATAAACAATGTATAGATATTAAATTATTACAAAGCCTAGGCAAGGTTACGAGGGCTGTAAACAAACCCAGGGCATAAACGTCAGCCACTAATGAAACTGAAGAGTGGAACTGCAAGTTAGTTACAGTCGTGTTAAAAGTTATGCAAAATACGAAATGGATAAACTACGACAACCGTACATTTTTATTAATTGTCATATGTATATCTATTGAATGTACTTACTTTTATTTGACGTACATGGAAATTGCCTTTTTTGTATATTAAACATAAAATATATAAACCAAAGTCGGGTTTGTTAAAACATTTATAACTCGAGAACGGTTAGGCCGATTTTTATGATCATTGTTTTGTTGGATTTGTTTTCTTTCCGAATAGAAGAATATATATTAAAATCTCGGGAAAATTCACGAAAAAAAAATGTTGAATAAAAAAAACTATTCCATACTAAACGTTAAAACGTACCTAGGGACGAACCTTAGCGAAGAGAGGATGAGTCGCTAGTTAAAGATAAATGTTCTTTTACACGTTCTCCGAGGGTCAATTAGATATCATTAATATCCAATGGACCATCTTACACTCTTTAGTGATGAAATGTTGTGTGATTGAAAAAATGTGTTTTTCGTTAAAAAAATAATCACCCATGATGCAATCTATGTCTTTGCCAAATTTCATCGAAATCTCTCCAGCAATTTAAACGTGATATAACGATATGGATTGGCACGCAAAACATTTTAGTATACATTCCGAAAACACTCGAGCAATGTTTTACTCGATTAATACTCAAGTAAGAGTGAACGCCCAATAAATTGATTCACGTAAACGGCGCCACAACTGTCGCAATATATGTACATACAGACAATCTGAATTCTTAGCACCTGTTTTCTTTCAACTTTAAATATGTTAATGGTATTTTTATAGATATCTATCTATATAAATAAAAATGAATGTTCGTATGTTTGTCCTCTATACGTTCCTAAAGTATGATCCGTAACCGCATCACGGAAAGACCACAGGAGTGATTTTGATGAAATTAGGTATGGTGATAGCTGGTTATCCGGGTCAACATATAGGATACTTTTTATTGCGGGAAATATTATAAGTGTTAAAGTAACTCTACCTGTTGCCTTTTCATACTTAAGCCGCTGAACAGATTTCGATGAAATTTGCATCCTGAGGATGGACAACGGACATAGGCTGTTTTGCTCCCCGTTCTCACGCAATAACGATTCGCAAATTCTCTCATATTAACTTCGATTCTTTAATATGTAGGTATAATATGTAGTTTGTCATTAAACAAAAAGTATGTTCTATAGAAAAAAAAATATAATTTTACATGATAATGAATAAATAATTGTTGTATTTATGGAATGCTAGATGTGTAAGAGCGATCATTTATAAGCGGCGCGTGCGTTTTTAAGCTACGGCTGCGCTCTCCACTTCACACTCTAAATGCTGCGAGTATGGCGCAAGTTACGTTGTAGGAGAAGGCTGGAGAAATGTTGTTTGACTGATGGACTAAAATAACTGTAATATAATAATTTAAATATATTTTATTTATTTTATTTTATTTATTTAGGTACAGAAACAGAAAACAAATTAAAAAAATTACATCTACGTATTAAAAACTAAAAATATCATTTTAAATTTGTTGTCCAATTATATCTGTACACAACATTCAAATAAAAACATATAATAATTATATAAACAAACTTAACCAGAAGGTGAATATTACAGTACGAGACTGTGCATTTAAAGTTACGAGTACATAAAAAAATATTACAAAACAAAAAGAAAACAATATTTACATTTCATGTGGAATTACATACTAGTTTTCGTTACATTATTCGAATTATATATAATTTATATATATATATATATCTATACTAATATTATAAAGTTTGTGAATTGTGAGTTTGTGACGTTGTAGGGGGTAATCTCTGGATCTACTGAACCGATTGAGATGAAATTTGGTAAGAAGATTGTTTGAGACCCTGAGAAGGACGTAGGGTATAAAAGGTTATTATACCCTATATTATATTTATTATATATATTTATATACCCTAATTTATATATTGGTACTTTTTATCCCGGAAATCATCCCTAAAGAGGGCAAAAATGGGGATGAAAGTTTGTATGGGGAATCAATATAGGCTAGTTAAATATAAACTAAAATAAAATTTAAAAGGAATAGGAAAGATATGAAATAAAAAGAAGCCAATGTTTTCATCATCCGAATATATGGTCCTTGAAGTTGTTTTTACCATCCTAATGATAGCTGAATCCGGACAACACACACAACAGTCAAAAAAATATTAACAGTTACTTATCTGAGCTTTAGCATCGTGCATATACTTTACATGGGCAACCAATCGGAATTTCTAAAAATCCTAAATATGTACATACGAATATGTAAATTTAGATCATCTGAGAGTCATCCAAATTCGTTCAGCCGATTCAGCGTTAACGAAAAGCAAACATACATACAAGGATTTATATTAGTAGTCCGAGAAATACACATTACTAGAAACGCTATCGCCTATAGCTATCACCAGATGCTCAGCAGCAACTCGAGCGCCACGGTCTAGTACACATCGGCTTCGTGTTACGCGCGAACACTTTCTGTTGGGACAGCGGAATCCAGAACACTGTATTACATGAATACTGTAAGTTTTCTAATTATTATTTATTAAAGATTAAAGACTATTACGCCCTGTGGTGAAAATCCAACCATATTTATTACTAGCATTGCCCGCGGCTCCGCTCGTGTTCAGGTGACCACAAACCAAACTCTTAGGTTTTACATTTTAGTATACTCTTACATTGCAGTTTTTGTATTTTTTCTCAAAAATGAGATATTTTCCCGCGGTAAAAAGTATCCTATATGTTGACCCGGATAATCAGCTATCACCATACCAAATTCCATCAAAATCTCTCCAGTGGGTTGTCCGTGATGCGGTGACAGACAGACAGACAAAAATTCTAAAAACTATAGATTCGGCCTCTGTATCGATAATAATGTCTACTGCAATAAGATTTTCCAAAAAATATTTAATGTACAGATTTGGCCTAGTTACAATTTTATTATATGTATAGATTGAAAATTTGAGGAAAACAAATATGAATAAAATTTACCGAGCTATATAAAAAAACTGTTTCTATTTTTTTATGAATAACACTAAAGCAAGTCAATTGCTACTTAACAAAAAAGAAAGAAAAAAGGTTGATAAACAGAGGAGAATCAGAGGAGAACATCGACGTATGATGAAGAAGGCAAAATTTTTAAATCATACAGGTATCCTGACGAAATTTTTACCAATAGCCGCAATCATGTTGAAATCGATTTGCATATGAAAATCTCAAACGTGCGAGAACTGAGTTTGAACTCGTTTTGAGGTAGGTACTTGGTTTTCCAACAAGCGCGTTGGCAATGAGCTACCAATGCTTCTAACTATTGCTATGTATTAATACCAAAAATATATTTATTTGATGATACATATATTACGAGTTTAATGAAATTTTTGTAACAATTACGATGTTCTTAGTAAATTTTATTTCTTAAAAGATATTGCAAATAGCTCTAATATGCATTGACCGGGATAACGAGTCCTAATTGAATAAAACAAAGTATTTATTAATTAACTTTCTAAAACCGCTATTCTTAGTAAATTTTTATAACACCAATTTTAAAAATCTTTATCCTAAAAATCTAAATTTTTATGCCCATATATGGAAACCGCGACAGACAAGTTCGTGTGACATCAAAATAATATTTGAAAGACATAAATATTTTTAAAAACCGTACGTCACTCACATGTAATCGATCGGTCGATACATTAGATCCCACATGAGTGTAAACGATCAACCCACGCCATCTTTAGCCAAAACATGTGTTATGTTACTTATTTAGTCAAATGGGTCAAATTTAATCGATTAATCTACAATGGTTGGAAATTTTTCAATTATATTTCCCTCATGAATTAATTACATAAGTTAATACAACATAACGGTAACATAACACGCACGTTTTAGATTTCTTATCACCTAATAATTTAGTCGAAGTGCCACTTGCTGTGAAAATTTAATAGAGCTATGAAATGATGGAGTGCTGTAAATAAAAAAGTTAGTTCGTGACTGAAATAATAAAAAAACAACAGAGTTCTAGATTGGACGAGTTACGAATTCGAAAATTCGACATTGAAAAATGACAACTCTTACTACCTTTTTTATTTATACTCGTACATCTTTTAGTTTTAGTTTTTTTGTAATATCAATAATTTTATATTATACAATTTAAATAGCTGTAAAGATAAATATTTCCAAGAACCTACCCTAAGACATAAATCGCAGAGTATCCGGAACTCAACTCGCATATAACGTAAATATTAAACAGAAAATCGTTTCATAAAAACACGTTCGATCGATCACGTCCGAATCGATTTTCTGCCGTCAACCGGTACGAATGATTTATTCGATTTACACCCGCGCCTGCCGACTCGCTTTGAAGCATGAAACTATTACATTTATCCTTAGTTATTTGTTTTATGGTTATGGATCCATATTGTTATAGGAACACTAGACGTATGCCACAGCGTTATGTGTAGAAAAAAAAAGGGTACGTCTCGTACGCGTAATAGGTATATTTAAATATGAAGAATGGCAGGTGGTGGGTTCAATGGTGAAATTTGTGAACGGGTGTGTATGTAAGTGTAACTATTTGTTAATTTATCATGCTATAACAGCTAAACAGATTGGAGTCAAATTTGGAATAAAAATAGGGTTATTTTTTAGATAAACACATGGCTACTCAATACTTTCTTAGATTTACACGAATATTTGAAATTTTAAATAAAACTATATTTTCGGATTATTTCGCGGATTTATTTTGATTTTTGGTTCCCGAAGTTTCGAAAGCTACTTTTTATTGATTAACCTACCACGAGAGCGGAGCCGTATGCTAAAACTAGTGCTTAATCTGATTACTATTACCTACAAATGCAAAAATTTGTATTTGTGTGTAGGTAGGTACTGTGTATGTTTGTTACTCTTTCATGCAAACGCTTGGACGATTATGGATGAAACGTAGTACCTATATTAATAGGCCTTATGTGTCCCGAAGACATGGCTACTGTTAGGTTCCTAGTTCCTACTAGCGTAAATAGCTAGTTTAGATATTGCTAGAATTTATTATGACAAAACTATATTCTTTATACATATACCTTTCATTCTTTCAGTAAAATATAATCGGAACAAGAAGCAGAAAACAAAAATAAATTCAATTCGAACTGAAGCAAAACTACAGTGTATAAAACACCGATATAGTTTAACAATCTCTGATCACAAGATTCCAGAGATCGCTGAGCATCGATAAACGTTCCGAATTTATGGCTGAAGACAGTCATTATCCATTTACGATCACTAATTTTGTGGGGACGATCGAGGAACGATGGACTGATTTATTTTAAAACACAGGTATCTTTTTCATCCCACTTAAATAGAAATTAAGGAGTATTTTTCGTATTTGTATTTGCTATAAAAATCTATGCCAATATTAAAAAGAGGTTTTTTAGATGTTTGTTTGTTCGTTCATTTGTTTGTTTGTTTGTTTGTTTGTTTGTTTGTTTGTTTGTTTGTTTGTTTGAACGCGGTAATCTCAGGAACTACTAATCTGATTTCAAAAATTCTTTTTGCATTAGATAGCCCGTTTATTAAGGAAGTGTTAGTAGGTATATGATAATTTTTTAAATAATTGCGTATATATAGTTTCAAACGTGATATTACGAATATCTTTTATTCAACAATAAAAATATACTTCAAAAAGAAAACATACACACGAATGATATAATCTTCTCCTTTTCGGAAGTCGGTTAAAAAATATACAAACTTTTTACATGCTGATATCGCCAATTAGTTACAATGACATACCTGTGGACAAAAGAAAAACTATTAAATATATTTGAAATAAGAATTAGTAAAGATATTTTAATATCTTTATTTTAATACTTAGCGTAAACATAGGCTGTAGTGTTTTATGTCATAGAACGACCACTAAGCTGTGGTCGACAGCTGTGGTCAAAAACAATGAATTTTAAAAGTACTAAAGATTGCAGGCTTTGAAAACTGCTGTTAGAAACCTTTATGTTGCTACATCTTAATAAATATAACTTTAATTTTTATAACTTCAGCTTCTATAACTTCTCTTCATAATATATGGAATATGGATAAATAAAAGATATAACATAAACAAAATACCAAAAAAAAAACATTTTACGAGCTGATGTTATGTTTGTATTAACATTTTAAGACTTTTTAACATTAAAATTGACAAGTCTGAAGATTAAATTAAGAAATATTATTAAAAATTTAAATGTAAATTATTTTAACGTATAAAACTGAAGTAAAACATTCCACATAAAACTCAACAGGTAGCCAGTAGTGCTACAAGTAATAAAGTTGTATTAACATAAAGGCATATACAAAACTTTCACAAGCGACACATAAAGGTTGCTCATCTGGGACAAACTGACAGTCAGAAGCTTGTCAGGTGTAAAAACCTGCATAATCGGTTAGTACCGTTAAATTTGTTCTAACAACTAGCTTCAACTTATTCACAAAAAGCCGCGGCCAAATGGCGCACGCGCATCCGATATGGTGACCAATAGATGTTAATAGTTCATTAAATTAAATCTTCAGTTTATATTTTTTAATTATATCGCCAAATATGTGAAACGAAATTATTAATAACACTTTCTTTTTACCTGAATATTTAACATTTTAAACGAAACGATTTTCGGATTTTGTCACGGTTTTAATTTACCTATATTTTTTCCCCGAAGTCTCGAATTTTTTACAGCAAACATAAGTCTCTTCTGTAACCATGACTGCTGCAAAGTATTCAAAGTGTTAAAATATTTATAAAACCGCGACAAAATCCGAAATGTCACTCTTATTTAAGTTATTAATTTTATATTATGACTGTCTCCAAAAGGGCATATTCCTTGAGACCAGAGACCTGCCCAATTCGAATTTATATATTTATGTATCTATTACGCATGATATTTTCGACATTTATGGAATTTTCGTGAATCTACAAAACTAAGAAAAGTCCACCAAAACGGGTAGAATAATTATTTTTTATTCATTTATTGCTCGATAAATAAATAAAAAATAATTAAGGTAATTATATTAATTTGTGTTAGCACGATGTTTAAAAAGTCACTAAATTAATAATTATTTTTCTTTTCATAAACGCGTCTTTACACTAAATACTTAAAAAAAAATGTGTGTGTGTGTACGTACGTAAGAAGTTATACTTGTTTGGCGTAACAGAACAAAAATAGCTAACTTCATCATGTCGCTTTTTGGCTGTTGGTGTGCGCGCGCATTGTAAGAATTTTACTCTCATATTTTTTTACAAATGTGCCAAAAGAAGTATAACTTCAATTTTAAACTTAAAAATTTGTCTTGAAATTTTAAAATTATACGTCACTCTACAGCACTAGCGATTGCAAATGATCAATCTAAAGACACCGCAAACAAACTATCTTGTACATTAGTTAAGATATCAAGTCAAGCGAGCGACAATCGATTATGTTATAAAAAAACTGAACATCTCTAAGTAGCTGAGTGTCGTGCTACTTATCCTCATATAAAAATAACCATTAAACTCTTGACGAATATATTTTAATGATATTGAATATAAATGTATGTTTAGTTAATTAATTAAATATACTGTTAGATGGATACAAATGAAGAAGCTATTTTTTTCTAGGTAATAATACTAAAATATTAAAATAATCTAATATTATTAATTATTACGATCTAGTTAATAAGTTATTTAACTTTAAATTAGTTTTATAAAATAACTAGCAGCACTCGAGGGTTCGCTCGCGCTAAAACTACAATAAAAATAGTAGGTTTCATACAAACTTTCATCCGCTATTTTACCCCCTTATGGCATGAATTTCGAAAAATGCTAAAACACGTATTAAATATTAAATTAATTGTATTGAAGAGCATTAATACCAAGTTTCAAGTAATTTTGAACATAAATATTTTTTTGGATTGTATTATAACATGTTTTCCCGCGAGAAAGAGATAATCTGCCGCAGTAAAAAGTAGCCTATGTCACTCTCCTCTATCCCTCCAACTATCTCCACACAAAAAAAACAGGCCAAAAACAATTCGCCAAGCCGTTTTAACGTGAAAGAAAGACAAACAAACATACAAACAAACAAACAAACAAACACACTTTCACATTTATAGTATGGATATGTGTCCAATGGCACTTTCCTTATAGTCTTTGGTTAAGGGGAAGACACTTTGTTCTTGTGTTCTATATTGGTGGCACTATAATATTATTGCTTTCATTACATTAAATTATTGAAATGAAGAAGTAATACGAGTATGTATACTCTAGTCCCTGTTTTACAACTGCACTATAGGACTAGGTAGAAGCTACTTGAAGTTACTATCACAATATGAGAGTAAGCACATACGGGACGAGAACGGCGCTGTTAACATACATTGTGAATCTACATATATATAAATATTTATCCTCTCTTTGTCTATCGATTTTCTTTTTTTTCATGACTAGCTTTATATATAAAGCTCGTTGATATATCAACAAAAAACTTTATAGATCAATTAAAAAAAATTTCGAATTCTTATATAGATACATAGGTAAATTCTGTACATATTTTTTTCTTAAATTTTCCAATAATAACAGCCAAATTTCGGCCACTAGGCGACTCGTACTAATTCTACCTTTATAGTGAATAAAATATACCTAATTAACAATACTTAAACTGAATTTCCAAAATTCACCTCTACAGATGACCTTGTATATCCAATTATATTTATTTTTAGCCATCTTATAATAAGAAGAAGCCGTTCGAAGCCATAGTAACATAGTTAAACATTCAAAAAGAGAATCACTAATCCAACCAAATCCAATTCAATTTACTGACAAATAAGGCATAAACGTGTTTAAGCTATTAACTCAAATGGCTTAAAATAACTAAATTCATCAAACCGTCATACTTATATACCATTAAATTGATAATTCCTCTGTCAAAAAACCGCAAATTTAATACAATAAATCATCGTCTCTTGAGCAAAAACTTACTTATTATTCAAACTTAAGACCCACTGGCCTATTTCTTTTGGGGCCAAGCAATCAATATGACAAAAGTTGATGTTTAAAACTCAATAAGATGATGTTTGAACCTAAGAGGTCAAAGCTAGAACATTCTAAAGCAATACTAATATTCCGATACAATAGATTAGCTGTAAAAACGCTATGTCATTATTATATAACTGTATTTGTAAGTAAATAATATGATGAAACGTAATTTTAATTTTGAATGCGAAACAAAAAGTGTTAATCTACATACTCACTCGGCTTCAACGCGTTGTTCTCGGTACCAATTACAAAAAGAAGATAATTTATTAATGTCCCAGACATGAATCTCTTTTAGACTACGTCGTATGAGATGTAATGTTAGCTTGAGTTTTTATTTTATTAGTTTTAATTTATAAGTGTGAAGTGGGTTCAAATACCGGGTCTAGCACTACTGATATTTTCATGTGCGAATCATTTCTAACATGATTACTACTTGTCTTACGGTGAAGGAAAATATCGTGAGGAAACCTGCATGTCTGAGAAAACCTAGTAAGTTTTCGAAAGACATGTGAAGTCCGCCAAGGCGCACTTGGCCAGCGTGGTGGACTATGACCTGATACCCATCGTATTGAAGGGAGGCCCGTGCCCAGCAGTGGGACGTTAAAAAGGGCTGAATACAGTACAATACAGATTTTTTCACAATGCATTTTGCCTGCCTTAAGCTTACCTTTAAGCAAAATTTTAATTTAAAAAATCGTAGTAAAAAGTACTTTAATAAGAACGTTTTGAAATTAAGATTTTTTTTAGATGTGTATGGATTTATTTAATTTTAATACAATAATAACATATCATTAACCTTTGTTTTCAAAGCCATAGCTATTGAGCATTCTCTTTACCGAGCAAGTATTGCTAAGTCCCTTACACCGATTACCGTTTTAAGCAGCATGCCTGACCTACACCAAAATAATCCACGTAGAAAACCTACGCAGATCGTAGATATCATTTAAAAGGTGTAGGTTTAAGGTCAAAATGGCAAATTAAGATCCTTATACGCAGAACCGGTTGTAAAGTTCAAGCATGATGTGCAAAAAAAATACTATCGACTTTCAATAAGGAGAACTTGTTCTTCGACTCGAAATGTGTAAACGTTTAATGTATTTGCTAAAAATGGACTTTATGATACTCAGTTTTTATATATCGTTTAAATTTGACATTGCATTTTTGTAGGAAGGACATTTTTTCTAACTACTATTCAGTGGAAATACTAAAATTCTTAATTTATTGGTTTATATATACTAATATTATAAAGAGGTAAAGTTTATGAGCTTGTGAGGTTGTAGGTAACCTCTGGATCTACTGAACCGATTTAGATGAAATTTGGTAAGAAGATAGTTTGAAATCCTGGAAACGACAAAGGATACTTTTAATTACGGAAATCCCTTAAAAGGTTGAAAATGGTGATGAAATTTGTATTGGGAAGCAAGATAGGGACGAACCCGAGCGAAGCGAGGGTGAGTCGCTAGTTATAGGTATTATATATACAGATAACGTCATCTTTTAGCATTTTTTTAATCAATAGTAGCCACATCCAAAACCGTCCAGCAGTTTCAGTGGGAAGGAACAAAAAACATAAATAAGTAAACATACATACATATGTACATACATACTCAAAATCTTACACTAAAAAAAACCCGTGCATACAAAATCCTTTCCCATACAAACTTTCGCATATAAAGTATTAGAATGATTAATTTGACACAAAATGACACCACTATTTTTGTAGGAAATTATAATTTCTTTAATGATGTGTTGCATCAGCTACTAATATAGCCAGTACCTGTAAACTTAGCGGTCTTCATAAACTAGCTTTGCGTAACTAACTCGGTAAAACGATTTGATATTACGAATAAATCATATATTTATCTTCAAAAGAATGTCACAAGTAACTAAAGCACATATTATTTGCTTTAATCTGACAAGTAGCCATAACACAAACCAAAACAATAGATAGATCACGTATCCACCTATTTATTGCCAGCAAGGCCGTTCTACCTCGATTCATTCAAATGACTTCGCTTAGGCTGCTCAGACCCGATGTTCTTATCAAGTCAAATATTTTCATAAAATCCATACTAATATTATAAATGTGAATGTGTGTTTATTTGTCCGTCCTTCTTTCACATCGAAACGGAGAGACGGACTGGCGTGTTTTTTTGTGTGGAAATAGTTGGAGGGTTGGAGAGTAACATAGGCTACTTTTTTGACTGACTTTTTTGAGACTTTGACTGAGATATTCATTAAATAACGAGAAAGAAAAGTAAGCTTAAGTTGTTTTCAATCATACGTGATTTTTGCAAAGAATTGATTCAAAGAACACACAAAAGTTCGCTTTTAATTGAGGAAAGTGTACTATCTTGCTTATGCCAAGGCCGTGCTTAATTTTAAATAAGCTGAGTCAATTTTCTGTATGACCAATACATACTTTACCATGAGAAGATGCTGGGTAATTAAGATTGTGAATTTAAACTAAATCTTTTTGATCCCTAGAAAACATATAAAGTGTATCAGCAGCCTTACGATTAAGCCCACCTGCGCACACGCGTCGCTTCCGTTGCAGAAATGACAGACAGCCTTGGCATGAGCTCTGCAATCGGTGTATGAATGAGATAATTATAGTTGTTTTGATTTTCTCCAAATAAACCTTTCAATTCACAATACGTTATTATTAACTAATAAATAATATAAATCTTTGAATGAAATTCTAAAAATTAATGTAATATTTTAATATAGTGATATGGTTAATTACATACATATAATAGCAACACCGTTTAGATGTAAACATCTATTAAAAAAGCAACGAGATTTTAATATCAACAAATGAATAAAATAAATCAATCAACTCCACGCCAAAGATTCTAATCTATACTATAACAAAATTGTAGAGGTCCAATGTCTGTACATAAAAGAAAAATGCTAAAACCGGAGTCAGGGGGATGCAAGAAGACAAATAGAAAAATCCAGATTTTTTTCCAAATTTTTTGTTTCTCTGTCTGTTTGTACGGGCTAATCTCCGAATCTATTAGACCGATTTAAATGAAATTTTGCATGGTGGTACCTTATATCCCCGGGCAACATCTTAGATACTTTTTATCCCGGAAAATTAAATAGTTCCTTGGGATAGTTAAAAAACTATAATAACTTATACAACTTATACACCTAATTTACTAAAATTTAATATTCTGATACCTTATATTGCCGGTCAAACAACAGGTTACTTTTCATCCGGGAAAAATGAATGGTTCCCGTGGGAACTAATAGATCTCTATTAGTGTTATTCTAGAGGCGAGCCCGAGCGAAGCGAGGGTGAGCCGCTAGTCTTTAAATAAGAGCAATAATAAAAAAACATTTAGTTTATAGTAATTCAATGTCATATTTAATTTTCTCCGAATATATAAGACAAGGCCAGTGAGTTCCATTAAAAAGACGAGGGCGACATGATATTAGCTTGCGACGCGGAAATAGCCTTCGAGGATATCGTGTCATTAATCACTATTGACAAAAGTAACTTGTACCCAGGTATGTGAATATTAAAAAAAAATGTTATTTTCGTCTGTCGGTCTATCGATTTTCTTTTTTTCTGTTTAGTAGCGATTGACAAGTTTTAGTTATTCTCAATAATTTTTTTTTGGAAGCAGTTAATTTTTTTATATAGATAGGTAAAGCTTATTCATATATGTATGTTTTCCTCAAATTTTCTAATATATAAAAAGTAGTGATTACTTATAATTATGTTTTTGAATAATTTTATACGACAATACTTTTAATTATATAGATAATCGATATCTAAAAGCACAAATTTATTTAAAAAAGAAATAATTTATTAAAAAAAAAGCTTACAAAATTTTAAATCTTAACAAAAAGTTCTATTACACAGAGTCAATTACTCAATTAATTAGCTAAAAACCTATATGTTGTTAAACATATGTGTGGTTTAACTCATGCGGCAATTCTCTCTGTAGTTTTAATACTCAGTTACAATGATATCCGGTCATTGATACTTTTAACCTTTCCGGTACGTGGTTATCAGACCATATTTATTAATGTTATATGGATTTTTCAACTTATTGTCAAAAACATTGAACTTTACCTTCCAGTTACATTACTTGCAGTTAAAAAGAACTTTGCTTACATAGTAATTTTGAGTTTCGAATCAACAAATAACTGGGTTCATTAAATTAGTGTTAAAATTGTCAAAAGACTTATAAATTTTCTTTTATAAAGAACAAGAAAGAAAAAAGACAAAACATACATGTGTACATATAGTAAAATTCTGAGTCGAATCTGTATGTTTAATATTTTTTGGAAAATCTTATTTAAATAATCATTATTATCGATACAGAGGCCGAATTTATAGTTTGTACATTTTTTGTCTATCTGTCTGTCTGTCTGTCTAGGAAAGCATCACGAGAAAACCACTGAACAGACTTTGATAAAATTTAGGATACTTTTTACTGCTTTTTACTGTAAAATATCTCATCTCTGAGAAATCTATACTAAACGTCCTATATAAATAATATATATAATAATGTAGTATGTAAGAAATGTTTTACTTTGAAGAGTGTTTAAAGGCCGTGTTGTCACTTGTCCATTCTGTTTTCCTGAATGTTAAGAGTCAATAGATGTTTATACGTAGCTTTAAACCTAAAGCATGTTTCGTTGTGATCAAATAGGTTTGATCACATCGTTCTTTAATCTACCAAAGGAACTAGAACACGGATCGAATTAAAACCGTTGAATAAACTATCGGAATACCAAACTAATCAATTCGCTAAAACAAGATTGGTGCCATATGATTTATACTAATATTATAATTAAGCATTATAAATAGAAATATAAGAAATTTAAATTTTAGGTTATGAGGTTCGAGGATAGCATGGTAACAGTAATCCTGATTAAAAGTAAGAACGATGTAGTATCGATGTCGATAAAATGCAAACAACCATCACGAATTTTTTAACGGTTTTACCACCGAGTTTTTCTATGAACGTCGAAAACCTGTCGCGATGATAAAAAAAATGACCTACATATCATGGACACAAATAAAAGGAATTTTACATCGATGGCCATAATTTGACGAACCGTTATATGCTATTGTATAGAATCCAAACGGTTTAGGCCAAATGAACTATCGATGATGGGAGATTGCACGTAATGAAATTACATAATCTTTTCATCGACAAGAGAACGTGTAGCGAAATATATCTAACGTCTTTACTAAGGTTCAGATAACAGTTACTAAACTTAATAAGCTTGTGTTGTTGGAAATCTATGTAATTTTCATTTAAATTCAAATTCAAAATATTTTAGTCAGCATTAAATTATTACAATTTTTTATTGAACGTCATGAGTCTACCACCAGTTTGAAAAGAAGCCTCAGACCTGAGAGGAACTGGCGAAAGAAATTCAGCAGGATTTAAAATCTTATATCAAAATATAATTATATATACCTAATATATATATGTAGATTTTTTAATAAAAAATACTTCATGTTTGTTGTTTTCGTTCAAATATTTGAATAATTATGTATGTAATTGGTAAAACGTGTTAACCACTCTCCGTCATCAGTACACGCGCATTTTATGAGAGCTATAAAAATTCCTAAATAACCGTTAAACTCTAGAATTCTACATCAATGAAAACAATTTGAATATCGCTGACACAAAAAACTATAGCGAATCGGCAACAGTGACACAACACTAAATAGATTGACAGTTAGCTAAATTGGATATTCCACGTTTAATTCAGTTCTTCAATAGAAAAAAAAATACCGAATTGATAAAAAGCGCAATGTCTTTCGTTTTCGCCAAGTCGCTGTTAGATTAAAATCAAAACCTGAAGACTTCTAAAAAAGCAAAATAATATCGTAGTTTTTAAGTTTTTAAATTATGAATATTAATGATAGCAACATAATGTTCTCATTTAATCAAAATTAGGAATCGATTTTCAATTTATAGTTCACAGTTAGTAGTTAATATTTTTCTTCGCTCAATAACGATCTATAAACCCCCTGATTGATGTGATTTACGGTTAGCCTTGTTTCTATAATTTACAATCTTTAATTCGGGATATTCAATGCTTTGATTTGAGAGAAAATAATTAATGACTAGATGAACAACAAAATACAATTAATACAAACCGTTAAAATCGATTTATGCACATCCAATATAGCACGTAAAATATTGACATCACTAAATCTTTCTATATTACAGTTTAGAATAGAATTGGCTTTGTAAATCCATTATGATCAAAATATATAGTGTAGTAACTCAGCTCGCAGTTGATGAATATGTATTTTATTATTATACGTCATGGTGCAGCAGAACAATTAAATTATCGCGCCTGAGGTCACAGGTTCGATGTCGAAAAAAATTGGTAAATAAAATAGTCATTGTCACTATAAAAAATCTGTCATATTTTACATTTCATTCGAAAAAACACCTATTTAGACAAGTTAACTTAAAAAGCAAAATCTTATCTAAATGCAAAATTTGATACAAATCGTTAGAGCCGTTTCCGAGATACGTGAAACATTTTTTTATGTAAGTATACAAGAATTGCTAAATTAATATTATACGATACTACGTACATATATTTGAGGTGTACTACGAGTATTTGTTAGAAATGTATTACAACGTAAAAATCGAGAATCTACAAAAATCGATTAAAGATACATAACAGTATCAACAAACGCTATGATGTCCGTATACTGAACAATACAATTACAATCGAATTAACCGCTCGCTATCTGATGAAGGCGATGGCTTGGTTCAATGGCGCTTTCTCGATAGCCGACACTCGGTTATCGTTTTACTATCAATACCGTTTACAAATATTTCGACATACCGATAGCAATCGAAGGCAAGAGTTCGTTGGGTTGAAACAAGTTTATATTAATACTTTTGGCCACGACTCCGTTTACATATTTGGTATTCCGATACGATCATTCGTAAAGCGTCACAATATTAATTACTATGAGAATGCTTGATAAATGTATGTGATACTTATTCGTTTAAATTGTACTTTGGTGTTTAACGAATTCACAATCTTTTTTTTTTTTTACAACTATACTCATTTTTTATTAGGATTCCCCATCCGAAGGGTGCCAACGGAACTTTATTACTAAGCCTCCGCTGTCTGTCCATCCGTCCGAACCGTAATAGGTAGAGAATCGAAATTTTCATAAAGTAGGTATTTCTATTGCCGCTATAACAACAAATGATAAAAAACCACGATGGCGAATTTCATAAAAGCTGCCAAGCAAATTAAAAAAAATCAACTAATACCCTCATCTCACGCTATACTTAATAGGTCCTAGCTACATTTGCGCCCACCAATCGTTAACACGTAGTTTTTAAATATATTCAATAATGTAATACATATCTCTAAATTCCACGACTTTTTGATGAATGTTAATTAAAATAATTTATATCATCATCAAATTCTTAATTAAAACCATCGTCGTTTCAGATAGTAAATGGCGGTAGAGTATTTATTGCCTTTCTAATGCTACATTATTATAGCTTCGTTAAACATTCGTGGTTGCATAACATAGTATTCATATATTTTTGGCTTTTGAACTACCGACCTTTGCTTTATGAAGTCGTAATATTTACACAGTAGTGGGTTTGCTAAAATTTTTAATAGTAATTTGTCCATATATAATGTAAAGAAAGATTACAAGATAATAATAATTATTATCTATACATATAAAAAATAAATAAGATTCTGAGTCGAATCTGTATATTAAATATTTTTTGGAAAATCTTATTGACTATCATTATTATCGACGCAGAGGCCGAATCTGTAGTTTTAAGAATTTTTGTCTGTCTGTCTGGGAAAGCATCACGAGAAAACCACTGGACAGATTTTGATTAAATTTGGTATGATGATAGCTGGTTATCTGGGTCAACATATAGAATATTTATTACTGCGAAAAAATATATCATCTCTGAGATATCTGTGAGTATGCTGTTGGAGGTCTCTGAACGCTTGGCATTTCTTTAATTACTCTATCAACCGGAAACTTCCTTTACATTAAAATGTTTTATTAATTTTACGTACGTATTTTAATCTAATCATGTCACATTACATATATGATTTGTATAGTAGTAATTAAGTGTATATAATTAGGTATATTTGTAATTTCAATGTATTTAATGTTAGATAAGAAATAAAAATAAATAAATATGTTGGGACATTAACATACAGCACCATGGTAAGCTACGAGGCTTGTGTTATGTATACCAGATTGTTGATATACTACACATATAAAACTTTAAATACATACGTATTGTAAATATAAACACCCATGACTGGAGTACAAGCATTCGTGTTCACCGCACAAATGAATGCCCCTAGCGGGACTCGAACCCACGACTGCTGGCACAGCAAGTAGTAGTAGACCCTACTAATGTCCCAACATATTTTTTTTATTTATTTATTTAATTTAATCATTCTTGTACTAAGTGAGAGAAATACCTGTAGAATTCCTTACAGCACAAAATATGACCACTTACTGGAAGCTCATAAGGAAAAAGCTATATATTTAAATTTTTATTTGAGTTTCAGTCCTACCATATCCGAAGTACGCTCAACAAACATCGCGAAAGTTTTGCTCAATTTGTATTCTCACTTGTATGTTTATTTACATCTTTTATCTATTTGTCTCTGGCTTCGAAGTTGAAAGCTGTCCATATAGACATAACATGTTAAACAGTAGGTAGAATTTTAATTTATTTTTTCTTATTTATTGCTTAATAACTCATTTTTAATATATATGAATATTTATATCAATTAATATTCTGTGGGTTGGTAACGCCTGTAATCACTATAACAATTAAAAAGGTTTTATTAATTAGTTACATCAAAATCATTTCTCAAAAGTAATTATTGCACACTAATGTGTGGATTTTTGTCTTGAAATTTATATGAGACCATCGTCGAGAAGATATCGTCTAACTTACATCACTTACTTACAGGTCGTTATGTGAGAAAACCCAGTACTACCCACTAAAACCCAACGGACCCCCAGTGCCTTAACGGGGCATGGATAGATCGCTTATGCACTCAACCACGATTACCCGACGGCTGGCCTGCTAAGGCAGACCACAGTCCACAATAGCCAAGAGGTCTACTCTGCTATCAGAGAAAAACCAGGATCGCGTTACTTACCGAAACAAATATTTTGCACCTCGTCCTTTTAAGTCAATCAAAGCACGCAATGAAGCCACAAAAAACTGAAAGATGTATACATATTAATAAAATCCGACAACCGTTGTAGTGTTAATTATTTTAATCGCCTTCCAAACGTATAGACGAATATAAAAACCGTATTGTTTAAAACTTACCTAATATATATTTGTTCTAACAACGCAGTATACTTTGTTTGCGATGTTAGCAGCAACTCTATTTGTTTGGGTAATACATTGTACAAAGGTGGCACGAAGCTTGTCAGTTTCAAGCGGCCATTAAGCTAAGTAAATTATTTTACAATCGATGCGAAAATTTCTGAGTAAGTCTAGCGTTGATTCAATACGTTCTTAAACCCATATTTATGCCCTACGTCAATATACCTAGTATAAGGCAAAGAATATTTTAACATCACTCTTGGGTTTTTTATAGATTTTTCTCAATTATGTTGTTATAGCGTATATAATATTAAAGTTAATTATCGTAGTATACAGAAAAAAAATTAATCACTTATTTACTGACTTCAAAAGTCATCATCATCATCATCATCATGTTCAGCCTGCTTTCGTCCACTGCTGGACATAGGCCTTCAAAAGTAAGGAGGCGTCAATTCAAATATACCTAAGGTTTTGTTTATGTATAATAATTATGACCTTTCTAAGTTAGAACTGCTGGGAACCGACCTCCCTTCAATGCAAAGGGTTCAAACCATGGTCCACTAAACTGACCAAATGCGGATTGTTGGACTTCAAACATCTTTGAACAACTAGTTATGTTCTCTCAGAAATACAGGTTTCCTCACGATTTTTTACATCACCACATTAATGAATCATGTTGTAAATGATTCGCACGTGTAAACCTCAGAGCTAGACTCGGGTTTGAACCCATGTCACTTGATTTTCCAAGCGATCGTGTTACCAATGGGGTTTTTTAAAGCACGATCTGTATTTATACGATAGATCCGCCAATGGTAAACTGCTTTATTGAGATTTATAATAAATAAAACAAAGTGGTAAGAATAATTTCTTTGTAAGTAATTAGTGAAGTAGTTAGTGATGCCTTTTATGTAATAAGTAACTTTGTAATATACGTCTTTAATCTTACCTACAATAAATGATTCGACATAACGACACGTGTTTATTATTCTTAGAAGTCCGCGTAGTTTTATATATATTTATTAACAGCGGAAGCAAATAATTTTATATTCATGTATGTACGTAAATAAGTAGGTATGTAAATTGATTTAATTAAGTGTTCCGCTATTTTATAGATTATCTATTTAAATTAAAGCAAACTTTTCTATACATATAATAAAATTGTAACTAAGCCGAATCTGTACATTAAATATTTTTTGGAATGTACACATGTACATTAAAAATTTTCATGAGTGTAGATCGCGATGCAGTTTCGTCGACTTCCTCAAAACCTCATTACAGTATTTTAAATGTTTACCAGTTTTTAAGCATTTTAACTTCTAATTACTGGACACAGCATGTCGTCTTTTCTAATACCGTCAATAATAAAAACAAATTAAGTATACAAAGTAAGATTTAACTTCATTGTAAAGATTTGTTTACGCGGTCTAGCGTGGCGTTATACCTATCAAATGTCTATTTTTTTAAATTTAAATCGATATAAAGCGGTAAATTTCTTGATTTATAATCTAATCTGTTCTAAATAAGGAAAGAGGAAAATTTTTACTTATAAAAATATTTATTACTAGTGACTCACTCTCGCTTCGCTCGGTTTCGCCCCTAGGTACGTTTTGATGGTTAGTATGGAATAGATAGACTATATATTATATGATTTATACTACGTAACCTATAGCCTTAATAAACTGGCTATCTAATGCAAAAAGAATTTTTCAAATCGCATTAGTAATTCCTGAGATTAGCGTGTTCAAACAAACAAACTCTGCCTCTTTAATTTGAGTATAGATAAGTAAGAAAAAAAATAGAAATATTTGTTTTTTTGCAGTGTAAGTGGTCACAGGTTTGATTTCTGACGAGGATTATTTACGTTTTTACCTTAGTATACCTATCATGTCGCTCTCACATACAGCGTAAATATACATATATTTGCAATATTTATTTACATTAATTGCACCTGCACTCGTAACGCAGCTGAATAATTGTAAATTACAATACTTTAAGTAAGCTACTTGTAATTTGGTAATTAAATATAATTGAAGAGTTTACCTACGTACTATAAAATTTTATTACTATGAGTAATATCATGTGAATAGTTTGTTTTTTGTTTGAATGCGCTAATCTCTTGAACTACCAGTCGGTTGTGAACTCTTTTTGTATTTAATAATCCAATTCTTGAGAAAGGCTATTTAATAATACCCTATGACTTTTCGAATCGAATATTATACCTAGTTACGTAAATAGACGACACGAACGGAGCCGCGGAAAAAGTTAGTTTTATGTTATTAATAATGGGATAGCAACATTTACAGGTCAGGTTGAAATTTTTATAATTTATTTATCGCATAGATATTACGTATATACAGTCCAAACTTTTAATCGACCGACAGACTTAAGTACATGTTGAATTTATAATCAATAATTAATTAAAAATTCAACATGCTAATTATTAGCAGCATTATTAAACTACAAAAAAACTCTAAAAAGCTCGGTTTCATACAAACTTTCATACCCTATTTTACGTCTTTATTTTTATCCTGAATTTCTAAAAATGCTAAAACACGTATTTATTTAATTTTATTAAAGAGTAATATTACCAAATTTCAAGTAATTCTGATCATAAATATTTTTTTGGATTGTATTATAACGTGTTTTCCCGTGGGAAAGTAGCCTATGCGATATCCGCGGTAAAAAGTAGCCTATGTCACTCTCCAGCCATATATCTCCACACAAAAAATCACGCCAATCCGTTTCAACGTGAAAGAAGGACAAACAAACAAACAAGCAAACAAACAAAACAAATACACTTTCACATTTATAATATTAGTATATGGATATGACATGAATTTACGTCGATTCCGTAACATACGATACTACCATACTTTTATACTAATTATGAACGAGAGAATAAGCCTATAGTGTGCGGGAGTCCTAAAAAAGTTTTCATTCATTTCAATTTCAACTAAAATATAAGTATTGCATTTTAACACACTTATAAGATGCAAATTCTAGATATTTGATGGTCATAGAGCTTAAGACGCAAATATAATGTTTTTAAAATATGCATTAGAGACTAATAGGTAGTATACCTAATAGTTTCCCATAAAACTAAAAGCTGGAAATGAAGCGCGAAATTACAATCCCATAACAAAATAGGTGATCAGCGATTATGCAAAGTGTACACTGCAGATTGAATAGCTACCAGCTATGTAAATGGGACATACTAATTTAATATGATAGATTATAATTACTGGGTTTCTTTAGTACTTTTATCGTATGCGAAATAATTTTTTTTATTGCAGGGAATAAATATTTAAATAGTTATACACTTAATAGAAATATTTCAAGCAGAAAGACAGTTCTGTATAAATACAAATATGTATGGTCTATACATTTGCTATTTATAAATAATATTATAATATTGTCCATACTAATATTATAAATGTGAAAGTTTGTGTGTATGGATGTATGTTTGTTACTTTTTCACGCCAGAACGGCTGAACGGATCTGGATGAAATTTGGCACAGAGATTAATTATAGTCTGGAATAGCACATAGGTTACTTTTTATCCCGAAAAAATATACGGTTCCCGTGGGATAAATTTGTTTTTGTTTAGGGTCGAATCTGAAGCGAAACGTGGGTGAGTCGCTAGTAATAAATAAAACATGAACATTACACACATGACTCGAGTGTATTCACTATATACTACTTTCCCTTGGGTACATCTCGTAAGTCTATTAGTAAATAGCTTATAAATTTTCCGAACCTCCTTTTTAGGGTTGTAATAAAGAAATATAAATAGGGAGAGCTTTCTGGAATAGGACAAATGTACATTCCCACATTCATATTTAATTGTTTTTCATATAAGGAAGTAGGCAAATACCTTCGATTGTTACTCGATACGGTCGATCGATGACGTTTTCTAACTCACTGCGACTATCTACGGCATTTACATTCATTGGTTGTTCGCATAGACATTAAACGCTAATCGTGAACCATAATTGTCAATGTATAACAGACATTGCGCATTTATTGTTTTTCGTCCGTTTACTTTGTAAGTGGAATATAAAAAGTAATTTCGCTATATAAAGCGCAGCCGGACGCCGACGCCTATAAAAGTCGAGATGCGCAGGCGCATCTAACGGCGCTGCGTGACCTTCTATTAATTACCGTTCCTGCACCTAGCCCTTGGAATTTCTTCCTCCGATACTGGTTTCACTCTTTACTTCGTTAATCTGAAAGATTGAACGTTGAATTGATTAAATGGGCTATTAAATCTTATTTATGTCCTTCATTTTCTAATTTAAAGATTTTTTTAGTTTTACACAGAACACACAGATCTGTTGAAGTACCAGTTCGATATTAATACATTTCATAAAGTAATTTCTTCAATTTCTATTGAAACAAATATTTTACCATATATTTAGAACAACTCATTTAATATCAGATCTACCAAATCTTTTCCCATCACCATCTCCACCTATAAGAATTTTGGTCCCGTTGACTTTCTTTCGCCAGTTCTTCTCAGGTCTGAGGCTTCTTCTTTCCGAACTGGTAGAAGACTCATGACATTCAGTAAAAAAATGTAATAATTTAATGCTGAATAAAATATTCTGAATTTAAATTACATAGAGCTATTTCTTAATAAGGCAGAGAAAAAAATAGACTCGTTTTTCCGTTTTACGCTCTACAGCAGTCTCTATTTAAAAATATTATCTTAATTAAATTTTATTACATGAACATACCGTTAAATATCTTCCATGGGTAAACAAAGAATATGTTGTAGTATGAAAAACCGCAATCCCGTTTTACGCACTTGACCGCTGGATCGGTGAGCCGTTGCGTAATAAATCAGACGTTACGAAGCAAGTGGAGCATCGAATCCTGATACCGTTCATTTAACTACTCATTATGCTACCTAATTACGGCACGCGCACATCAGGTGTCTTCCACCTGGCTAGTTTTTGTTGGTGCACCTTGCAATATTGCACTTCAATTGATCGCTAATACACACTGTGTAAATTGTTCGAATAATCGAAATTGGTTTCGTTTTTATTTATACAATTTATTGTCTACAATGTAGGTTGATATATTTCAAGTATGTTTAAAATGTTCATTATAGCTAAAACGAAGTAGTTTAAATTAGTTCTTGTGTTGGTTCTAAATAGACAGGGGCTTACCCTCGCTTTGCTCGGTTTCGTCCCGCGGGATTCCTATCCCACGGGACACATTACACATACATTTTTCAGGAATAAAATGTGGTAAAATGCCAAATTTTATCCAAATCCGTTCAGCTGTTCTAGCGTGATTGAGTAACAAACATCCATTCAAACTTTCGCATTTATATAATAGTATAAGAGTATAAGAATATTGACGTTTATGTTATTAATATGTACTATTAGATTTCCCCATCATCTTAATTAATTTACATAAAACACTCCACATAAATGTGCTAACTCGACTTGTTGACTCATTATGATCAATACGATGCATGAGCGTTCACATCTACTGAGAGATTCCAACAAGAAAATCAATAGTCACTCACTTTAATAAAACAACAATTTACACTGAATCCTATATTACATACAGAATTCGGATAATAAACTGTATTTTGAAGCGACCGACGTAAAAAACGAGATTATGTGAGCGCATTCCTGTCAAAATTATAAATTAATTGACTTGAATGGTGGATATAGGGTTTTCATAAAATTTACATAAAATGTATAAAGAAATATTCGTATACATTAGCTATGTCTTGCGCAATAGATAAGAAACAATTTTATACTAGTGACTCACCCTCGCTTCGCTCGGGTTCGGCCCTCCGGTTGCTTCCCCATACAAACTTTCATCCCCATTTTCCCCCCTTAAGGGATGATTTCCGGGATAAAAAATATCCTATGTCCTTTCCAGGATCTCAAACTATCTTCTTACTAAATTTCATCTAAATCAGTTCAATAGTTTCGGAGCTTATTCGGTACAAACAAACAAGCAAGCAAACAAAAAAATCTGTCCTCTTTATAATATTATTATAGTATAGGTAAAAAAATAAAGTTAAATCACAAATCACAATCTGTTCGCTCTTTAAAACATCTGTTTTGCCTACACGTTTATATTTCGATTTTCGTAACTACATTAGTTAAACGTACAAGACATCTAGTCTTTATCTAAATCTAGAAAAACTAGATTTGATAGGTTTCAATCTAGACAGATTTTAGATTTTATAGTTCTTAAAAATAATTATTTTTTTTATACGTATAACTCATACGTACTTTTAATTGTACTAAGCAATGTCACAGAAACGGAAATATGCGGAATTGATTCATTTATCGCGTTTACTACGTTCTATTAGTAATAAATAGTGAGACTGTGAGACGTATAGATTACTCAAAGTCTAGACCACTTGTGCAGACAGACTGTAAAAAAAATATCAAGATTGTTCATTCCGATAAACAAATAATACAAGGATTTCAATGATAAAGCACCTATTGATGGGCAAAAACTACATACATATTTTATAGATTTTGATACCTTAGCCCAGTACTTACTTACATGCAAAAAGGTGTTTTTTGTTAGTTCTCCTTTTACGAATGCATGGTGGGATTTTTTTTATTGTTAAAAGGATTTGAGAGTGGCATATGCATAGAATTTTATTTAGTTATTCATATTATTATATTATGTCTATCTGTCCGTATATCACAGCCATTTTATTGTAAGACGATTAATACTTTATCACTAGAATTTGGTAAAAAGTTTCTTGTCAACCATTATTTTGTAAATTTCTTAACTTTAAAGCATTTCATAATAAATTAGCCAAGAAATCTCAGAGCTCTCTTACAGCCAAGTATAGCAACACGTCATAAAAGCTGAGATTACTGGAAATGCGGTTATGGAAAAATTATGAAACATGATGATCAAACGCCATATGGTATAACACCGCTATAAGATTTTTCTACGAACTTAATATTAATACATTGTAAAAATATTTTTTTTCAAAGAAACCAACTTTATCCCTGTGTTATATAAACTAGTTACATCGACCTACTCGCACGGAGTAGCGAACGAAGGTCGTAACTTGGTATGATACATTAGTGAAAAATCATAAGAATTATATATTAATCTATACATAGGTATAGTAAAATTCTAACAGAGTCGAATCTGTAGATTAAATATTTTTTGGAAAATCTTATTGAAATATGCATTGAAATATGCTTATCGATGCAGAGGCCGAATCTATAGTTTTTAGAATTTTTGTCCGTCTGTCTGTCTGGGAACGTATCACGAAGAAACCACTGGACAAAATTTGATGAAATTTTGTATGATGATAGTTGGTAACCAGGGTTAACATATAGGAAGGATACTTTATACTGCGGTAAAATATTTCATGTGAGAAATACTAACCGTTAAAACATACCTAGGGATGAACCCGAGCGGAGCGAGGGTGAGTCGCTAGTATAATTCATAAAAAACGTAGTTCATTTAATTTAGTTTAAATAAATACTGCATATATAACACTTAGCTTTAGAAATTACACTTAGCTTAGGTCACTGTCAAGAATTCTATCACACTTACATCTCAATCATACTAGCAATAAATACCTATTTTCACTAAAAGCAGTCATCAAAGGACTTTCAATGATACAAACGAGATTAAAACGCTCACATAGAAAATTTCAATTTGTACAAACCCACACAACTAGCTGTAACACGACAAGTATTGATCTGCTAAAGTTAGTGCATTGCATAGTGCACCCAGACGTATATACAACAGTACAAGCTGGAATTAACCTTTTACATATTCAACATAAAGTTGAAAATACAATAAAATTATTTCTGGTAGTACCTACCTACAACGCAATAAGGCGAAAAAGTGACATCCGTCTGTTTTAACTGTCTAGCCTGAATAAATCTCTTTTAAGTGTCTGGAAATCTAATATAAGCACAATGTATAATGTATGTCGCAAGTACTTCGGATTAAGCAAGTTTCTGTATATCTAAATTATGATCAGTGGTAGCCCAGTGTTAACGCGCTGGCTTGGGAAACCGAGTGAAGCGGGTTCAAATCCCGGATCTCGCACCTATGATATTTTCATGTGCGAATCATTTCTAATATGATTAGCACTTGTCTTACGGTAAAGGAAAACATCTTGAAGAAACCGGCATGTTTTAGAGAACCTCGCAAATTTTCGAAAGACATGTGAAGTCCGTCAAACAGCACGTGGCCAGCGTGGTGGACTATTGCCTGATCCCAGACGTATTGAAGGGAGGCCCGTGCCCAGCAGTGGGACATTAATAAGGGCTGAAAACAAAACTGATTCGTTATTGCTATCTCTACGCTTAGTTGTTTTAAACAATGCAATCAATTTTGAAGCAGTTTTTACTATCACTCACTAGAATTTGTTCCGGATGAGTTACTTATATGGTACAGGCATAAAATATTGATGTCATATTAAAAAGGAGAAAACTCGATGCTATAACTACAACAGAAAGGACTTTAATTTGGATAGAAAGAATTTTTACTTGCATTATAATATAATAATAAATAATATAATCTATACTTACATATAATAAAATTGTAACTAAGCCGAATCTGTACATTAAATATTTTTTGGAATTTTTTATTGAAATAGACATTATTATCGATACAGAGGCCGAATATATAGTTTTTAGAATTTTTATTTGTCTGTCTGTTACCGCATCACAGAAAAACCACTGGAGGGATTTTCATGCAATTTGGTGTGGTGATAGCTGGTTATCCGGGTCAACATATAGGATACTTTTTACCGCGGGAAAATATCTCATTTTTGAGAAAAAATACAAAAACTGCATTGTAAGAGTATTATACTAATATCTAAAACTTAAGCATTTGGTTTTTGGTCATCTGAACGCGGGCGGGACCGCGGGCTATGCTAGTTATAATATAATAATAAATAATTGTGAAAAATGTACGTGTCTTTATAATGAATTCTGATGATACTTGTATGATATGGGCGAACATATTTTTGTTTATACCACTTAGTATGAAATCAAATAAAGAAGAATGCCAGTGATACGCTTGATATAAAATTTCAACTGCAAAATATCATAATACATATGATGTTTTTAATGGCTGGAATACAGAATTTGCATATATGTAATTACATCAATATTACTTTTTATATTATCCATATGACATAATATTTTTTAAGCTACAAAAAATATTGTACTTGTACCAATGTGCCATTATAGCAGGAAAAAATTATTATAAGTTATTTTTCAGTATATGTATAACATACTCATATATTAAAAATCAGTCAGTCCAAAAGCCATTTCGAATGCATTACAAGATAAACTCATAACATTTAACAACCGGTCCCATTTAACGTGTGAAATGTTCAAAATGTATAACATTTTTGAATCGAGGAGTTTCCATCAAAGATCAATTCATGAAGTTGTTTACTGATGTAACTATATATAAATAACTAGCATTGCTCGCGGCTCCGCCCGCGTTTAGATGATCAAAAACCAAATTCTTATTTTTTACATATTAGTAGACTCTTATATTGCAGTTTTTGTATTTTTCTCAGAAATAAGACATTTTCAACAAGATTTTCCAAAAAATATTTAATATACAGATTCGGCTTAGTTACAATTTTATTATCTGTACAGATGAGTTACTTTCATAGAAAATGTGCCGTCTCACTTAGTGTGTGTGTTTTACGTTGTAACTTTTATGTTGTTCTTTTTTTTAAATGTGAATAGCGTTTAGAGGACCTTAGAAGTATTTAACTTTCAGATCCAATTGTTCGAGTACATGGTTTCTATAGATTTTCCATTTCTTTATTTACCAATATTATAAAAAAGTTTGTTTGTTATCAATAATCTCTAAAACAAATCTTTCACTATTAGAAAGATATTTAACAAAGGCCAATTTATGTTTTTTCAACCTGAAATATCACCTAAGAACGCTAGTACAATAATAGTGTAAAATCAATTAATGCCTCTCACATTGAGTCGTCTGTGTACGTCGACATTTATTTTCCCATTATACAAAACCCCTAGCAAGCCATAAACAGGCAATAACGAGAAGAATTCGTTTCAAGACGAAATAAAATTCCAGCTTAGATATATAATGTCTGTATAAAATTAAAGCGATACATTGAAAGGATGATTTTATTGCGGGTTTCAAATAAAATTAAAAGGGTTTTCATTCTCATTTGTTTTGAAGACCGTCCAGTCCTTTAGCTTTAGTACGAAATAACAAAACTTTAAATGCATTTATTTTATTTATTTATTTATTATAAAGGCTTACTAACTAAATTTACATAAAAACATATATTCAACATTATAATTTTACCTATTTGTATATAAATTACATTTAAAAGTATGCATATCTTTTTATAGAATTATTCCATTAAAATTTTATGTGTACAATAAACAAAAGAAGAAGAAAAAAAAAGTATTTTATATATTTTATCAACTCTATGCACTATAATATGTATACTTTTTTAGTCTTGTATATTTGCTTTATTTGTTATAGTTTCATTTGTTTTACTTGAAAGTAATTTGGTCTAAAGAGGTCTAGGTTGAATTTTTCAAGTGGGCGTGGATGGCCAAATCGGAAACTATGAGGAATAGTGAAAAGTACTTAAAGGAGTCTCGGGCCCGATTTTGATGAAATCTAAAACTGCATCATTGGATTTTTGAAAAATCAAGTTTCCTAGCCAGGAATCGAATCTGCTGATTTTGAAAAAAAAACACACTGTCCCGCGCAAATTCTTTTTTTGAAGGTGTTAACTTAAAATGTTAACACCTTCCATCTATGTATTTACCGATGAGTCACGTGCCCTTTGGCATTACGGCTTGCTATTCTAATTTGACAGAACGCAGCGTCTGGACGCGTGTATTTCGGTAAGCGGGTCGGTGGGTTCATCGTCCGTCGCAGTTTAATGCTAGGTCTCCACTAAAGACTTACTGCTATAAATTGTACTCACTGAATAACCAAGCAAAATTTCTTTCATATAAAAGTTAGTTTGAAAGAAAACATATGTTTAGTTTAACAAGTAATGTTTTTGGTATAATAAAAATTGTTCTAATTCGCTTTATCATTTTATTGTTAGTTCTTTATTCTAATCGAAGTATAAAAATTAGTATCAAAATAAAATACTAGCGTCTCACCCTCGCTTCGTTCGTCCCTAGATAGGAACGTTTTACCGCTTAGTATGTAATATATATAGACTATATATTATATGATATATAGCGTATATTCTTCCTCAATACACGGTAATGCAAAAAGAATTTTTCAAATAGGATAAGTAGTTCCTGAGATTAGCGCGTTCAAACAAACAAACAAACAAACAAACAAACAAACTCTGCCTCTTTATCATATTAGTATAGATTTTTTATTATAGTTATTATTTAAAACTTCTTAAAATATTTTTGTTTAATAATTATTAAGTGCTTTTAACGCTTGTAGTGCGACGCCAGCGTGTATAGACGCGCGGGCGCAGGTGCATCGCAGATTGATCGGAGATGAAAATAGAGAAAATCTAAAGCTAAACTTTTAATAAAAAGGAAAAAAAATGAATTGAACTCAATTTAACTTCATCTTGTATGTTGAGTTAAACTTTATATGTCTTTCTTGAGTACTTTATAGGTATCAAGTGAAGTTAGAAGGTAGAAAATTAACTATACCATATATAACTAATATATATAATATACATTTTAAACACTCTTTTCTTAAAACAATTATCAGTAGGTAGGACGGAAGGTATTGGTTTTTAAATCAACACAATCTATTGTGAAATAAAACGCCTAGTAAACGAAACGCAAAACAAAAGCACTTGATTTTTTAACAAATAAATAAAAGTCACCTATTCAATAGAGTTTTAAAAAATACATCTATACATATAATAAAATTGTAACTGAGCCGAATCTGTACATTAAATATATTTTGGAAAATCTTATTGAAATAGACATTAATATCGATACAAAGGCCGAATCTATAGTTGTTAGGATTTTTGTCTGTCTGTCTGTTATCGCATCACAGAAAAACCACTGGAGGGATTTTGATGAAATTTGGTATGGTGATAGCTGGTTATCCGGTTCAACATATAGGATACTTTTTACCGCGGGAAAATATCTCATTTCTGAGAAAAAATACAAAAACTGCAATGTAAGAGTATACTAATATGTAAAACGAAAGAATTTGGTATTTGGTCATCTGAACGCGGGCGGAGCCGCGGGAAATGCTAGTAGAATATAAATGAAAAACCAGTGAAATTAAATAATGTACAACGATGAAATGACAATTATCATCCTTTTAACGTCCCACTGCTGGGCATGAGCCTCTTCAATACGATATCTAATTTTAATTATATGACAAAATAAATTAAACGTGTGCCTGTAAATCAATGTTGAAACTAAGTTTTCAACTTACAAGATACATTTCCAATAAAACATGAAAGGTTAATAAGTTTTCTATAAATATACGCCAAGAATGCGATAAAACTGAAATTAAAGTTTAACTCGAACATTAGAATTGAACAAAGGTCAGTCGCCCCGCTTTCATGTAAGCTTACCATAAATCACCTATTTTTAAACCAACCTTCATAAATATGGTTTAAAAAAGTGAATTTCGAAGTTAATAATATATTAACTATTATACACAATGCTTAGTATTAAAGTGACAACGACATTGTGTTGTAAAAATAAATACAACACAAAAAACGGCCTTTTCCTATAAAGTTTGACCTAAATCTCTCGTATCAATATAGATCTAATATTACAATAATACATTTAACAGCTATGAAAGTGTAAGGCTTATCTATGCATATAATAAAATTGTAACTAAGCCGAATTTGTACATAAATTTTTTGGAAAATCTTATTGAAATAGTCATTATTTTCGATACAGAGGCCGAATCTATAGTTTTTAGAATTTTTGTCTGCCTGTCTGTCTGTCTGTTAACGCATCACGGAAAACCACAGGAGGAATTTTGATGAAAGGTATGATGATAGCTGGTTATTCGAGTCAACATATAGGATACTTTTTACTGCGGGAAAATATCTCATGTCTGAGAAATCTATACCTAACCTTAAAACGTAAGCAGGGACAAACCCGAACGAAGCGAGGGTGAATCGCTAGTAGTTTATATAAGTAAAACAAAAGAAGACCAAAAAGAATGTATTCTTAATCATAAGAACAAGAAATACCAAACTAAAAAGTGTTGAAAAAAATATATTGTAGGTTTAATTATAAAATTTTCCCGCCATTAAAATAACTTTAAAATCAGATAACTAGGCTATAACAACAATGCAACAAGAATACTTTTACGTTACAGAGCAAAAATTTTATAGTCAAGCGAAAAATAATTAGCACGGTCCATCATCGCATTCGGATTTTTATTAAATATCGTCGAACGCGATTATCTGATCAATGCGACCTTGAATTTATATTCCTTAACAAATAAAAACAAAACTAGTTATTCTATGTAGCTTTTACACCTCGGTGTTATCGTTCGAAATAGAATTTGAGGACAATATTTTAACAATGAAGTGGGTCGGAAATGTAATAAAATAATAAAATAAACGAAGAACGAATAAAATAAAAGATGTTATATTTATGATGCTGTCCAAGAATGAATGTTGGTACTTGTTTACAGATCCAAAATTATATTCTTAGATTCAAAATAATTAAATCTCGTTTGGTCTAAAACCAAATTGACATATCTGCACTATAAATATGATAAATGTTTTTTTTTTTAATAAAAATATTGATTTTCTTAATAAAAAAAAACATTAAAAAATATTGGCATAGGCTAAATTCTAAAGCAATAAAGATTTTAAAAAAAATCACTTTTATTTAAATCACACGAATAATCCCTATTAGTTTAAAATTCGGTGTTTTTTTTATTTAAATGTAAATTATTTTTAAAAAGTGCAAATATAATTCAAAGCAGTTAAAACGCACGCCATTGATCGGACTGAATATGACGTAAAGTCATCATTTTTCTATGTATGATACTCGTACTTTTATCTACAAAAGTATCCGTATCGGTATGATATATTTTTTTTTAATATTAAATTTTAGTTTTTTGTTACGATGTTAGCTATTGTATAAAAAATAAAAAAAAACATGACAATTATATACAAAAAAGACATCCAAGTTGGGCCTCTTTTCTATAAGATCGGTCAAAAAGGTAAAGGCAATAGGTATATCTTTTTATGTGTACATTTTTATCTCAAGGGTAAAACAGCGGAATATTCCATAAACTAGAACATAATATGAAATTATTTGTGGTCGTCAGCACAATTAGACGTCATTTAGCCTGTTTGGCCGATGAGTGGGTCTGATATGATAATAGTTTGTTATACGATATTTAGGATGGACATATCCACATCCCGCCATTAAATTCAAAAGAAACGGTACATCCATACAAATAACTTTAAACAGCAACGGTATTTAATACCAGTTTTAGTAATGTTTGTACTGTGAATGTGATAAGTAGCTGAAGCGAGTACTAGCAAAGTTTCTCGATTTTATTTTGATTTTGTAGAAGATTTTTGTACTTTACATATTAAAAAAAAATTTAGTCAGAACATATCCTGGTATACATCTGGTCACTAAAGGGAATTCAGGTTTAAAATTGCGGAGCGAAGTGTTTATAGGCATTAGGGAGTAGTAGGTTTAGTTTAAACTCCCCGGTCAAATATCAGAAAGGCAGAAATTCAGGCATTCACATACGAATATTTATACTTATAAACAACCTTTCAAAAATTCTAACCGAGTCGAATCTGTACATCAAATATTTTTTGGAAAATCTTATTGAAATAGTCATTATTATCGATACAGAGGCCGAATCTATAGTTTTTAAAATTTTAGTCTGTCTGTCTGTTTGTCTGTGACCGCATCACGAGAAACCCACTGGACAGATTTTGATGGGTATGATAACAGCTGGTTATCCCGGTCAGCATATAGGATACTTTTTACTGCGGGAAAATATGTCATCTCTGAGAAATCTATACTAAGCATTAAAACGTAACTAAGGACGAACCCGAGCGGAGCGAGGATGAGTCGCTACTAGTAATTATTATGCGTATTAATTAATTCATTAGCCCACGTTGCCAATTTTTAAAACAGGCTACTTTTACCAAAGTACCAATCGCGAAAGAAAAACTAGTCTAAAATAAAATTGTAAAACTTTGCTAATATCAAATGCAGAGCACTCGGGCAAATCTTCCAACCAATACCTTATCTGTAGAGATGGTAATTTTTGCTGTCGTTTATTACACTTTACTGCGTCAAAGAAGATATGCAAGTTTGTTGCTTCGCTTACTTTCAACCTTTACCTATATAAAGAAAGTCGTTTACATATATGTATGTATTCTCTATCATAAACTCTAACCCTGATTCTTGAATAAAATTAATTTAACACGATCTATATTTAATACTTTCTTAAATTTACGATTATTTTGACATTTTAAAATAAAACTATCTTTTCGGGTTTTTTCGCGGATTTATTTTGATTTTCGGATCCCGACGATTCAAATGTTGAAAAGATAGATTTATTTAAAACGATATTTATTAATATTCATATTAATATTTAGCCTTCTTTCTACCTTTAAGTAAGTGCGCTTTTTAAAATTCGAATGATGTTAAAAAACCTACTTCCAGGCACGAAACAGTAAAAAAAATAACTGAAAGGGGGTTTTCATTTACTATATCATACCTAAACGATATTTTCGAAAATTTTTGAGTCTATGTCAAAAAAATATATTTTTTGGGACCACCTCGGGACCTACCCTAATACAATGTAGTTGAAAGTAGCAAAATCGGTTAAGCAGTCTACGAGAAACGGTGAACATACATAAAAAGAAACATACAAACAGACAAACATGTGTAGATCCTCTTCATTTCGGGAAGTCGGTTAAAACAGCAAATTCTGATAGCACTAAAAGTTATTTACTTGGTCATTACAAAAATAAATAACCTAGAATATTTATAGGACTGCCATAAACATTTATCATGTGCGGGGATAAAACTAGATGAACTAGATAGTAAACTAAATTAAAATAATTATTCAGGTAAAGCCGTAGGCAGTAGCTACTTCAGTAATAAATTAAGACTATAAATGATGTTACAATACTCATATAGGTTTATTTGAGATCATATATTTGACTAACATTGCCCGCGGCTCCGCCCGCGTTCAAACGACCATAAACCGAATTCTTAGGTTTTACATATTAGTATACTCCTACATTGTAGTTTTTGTATTTTTTCTCAGAAATTAGACATTTTCCCAGGGTAAAAAGTATCCTATATGTTGATCCGGATAACTAGCTATCACCATACCAAATTTTATCAAAATCCCTCCAGTGGTTTTTCTGAGATGCGGTAACAGACAGAGAGACAGACAAAAATTCTAAAAACTATAGATTCGGCCTCTTTATCGATAATACTATTTATTTAAAAAAGATTTTCCAAAAAATATTTAATGTACAGATTCGGCTTAGTTACAATTTTATTATATGTAATAGATGTTGTCCTAATATTTCGTCGTGGAACTTAGAGCTGCAGCAGTAGTCTTCCATGCCCTACTATACTTGGACACGGTTCCCCGAGATTCCCACCCTTCTGAGGTCCGTATCTTGCGAAGAGAGAAACTCTTCGCAAGATATGCCCGACCCGAGATCATATATTTAACTGTTGAATTTTAACTAAGCTCTTAAACGGTCATTTGATCACTTTATATAGTATCCGATCGATTGCGCTAAGATAAGATGTAAGATATCGCTGTGTCAATGGTTTGAACTGAACGTAATGTGTGTCGAAATATATTGCATGATGTGACTGCCATGTTTAGAGAGATAAAGACATCAACCGTTGCCTCTAGCTTGAAATAATGATAAATATTACTAGTCTACTCTGACTGGATAAATGGACCTAATAATTCATAAACATGCTTATACTACAGTACGTACAATAGGTATGCGAAACACAGTGAAGGAACGCGATAAATGTTTTTTTTTTGTTAGAATTTAATATATTTGTTAATTTTATTTTAATATTTTCTTATATAAACTTATAAAATAAATGATAATGGAAATAAAATGTTTGATGATGATGGATTTGATTTGATTAATCTTTTATCAAAGACTAGCGGCTCACCCTCGCTTCGCTCGGGTTCACCTCTAGAAAAGCACAAACAGATCTATCCCACGGGAACCGTTCATTTGTTATAGTTTTTTAACTATCCCACGGGAACTCTTTAATTTTCCGTATTAAAAGTATCGAAGATGTTGCCCGGGGATATAAGGTACCACCATGCAAAATTTCATTTAAATCGGTCAAATAGATTCGGAGATTAGCCCGTACAAACAGAAAAATAGACAAACAGCTCGCTCCGGTTCGTCCATACCTACGAATATGTTATATTATCTCTTTAACCATTAGTCCAAATTATATGCAGTAAAAGGGAAAAGTCTTTTGTTTTAAACATTTTAGACGATAAAATTACTTTTTTTAATAAGAATTCATAATTGTTGATAATATGACCAAGACCTACCGATTTAAATTATTCTTTCAATATAAAAAACTACTTTTTGTGACTTAAATATAAAAGTTAGACATATGCTGTCGCTGACTTTTCCGACTTACTTTGCAAATCCGACTTCCACGAAAAACCCTTTTCATTTTTCGGGTTATTATATAGCCTATGACACTCAGAAAGAACGTGGCTTTCTATTGGTAAAAGAATTTTGAAAATCGGTTCAGTAGATCCAGAGATTACCCCCTACAACGTCACAAACTCACAAACTCACAAACCCACAAACTCACAAACTCACAAACTCACAAGATCACAAACTTTACCTCTTTATAATATTAGTATAGATGTTAATTAATACAGCTTAATTTTTATTCTTGTACAAGCTCGATGGCTATTTCCTATCGGCAATTTTAACAGACGTTTATAAATAACAATTCCCTTATTTCTTACTTTCAAAAATTACCAACATCTATACATATTTTCGTCCACTATTTTAGAGGCTGATTTTTCCAAATCCTTTTTAAGGTATGGCTTGATTATATAAGGAACTCTGGACTCTTCTTATTGAATTTTTTGTACAGTTCTATGCATTTCATGCTTCTAAACCCAGAGAATTAATTAGGTCACTCGGTGATAGTTTGTTTAGGCACTAGCATGTCCATGCTGGTGCCAAAAAGAGAATACGAAAATGTTACACAATCCATTTTACATCGTTAGATACAAACAAAAAAACACCTAGACACCTAAGCAATATATTTTCGAACCAAGTTTCTTTCTAGATCGCTATGACTAACCAAACAGCCTTTTATAAACAAAACGTCGCGAGTATTTTTAGCGTTTACGATTTTACGTGATGCGCATAACTTGAGAAACTGAATGCAAATAAACTGAGACACTTTAGTGGCACTTAGTTGCTTGCGTTTACGAACTCAAGTCATTTTATTTTCGTACGATTGATACTTATTATGTGAAAACTACTGTCTTTACGTCTGTATTGAATACTAAATATTTACAGATACAAAGTTTTACTATTATAGTACAACGTTTACGATACAAGTTATTCACCTATTTAACTTAACATGGTAAAGTCATGAAGATATTCTGTTATCAACCTAAAAGTAGCTACACATATATTTTTTGAAACACTTCGCCTAATCTGAAAAGTGATACAAAAATTCTAATAAAACCCTATACTAACACTTTAACACTTTAGCCAAGCGATAAACAAAACACTTGAACGATCGAACAGAGGACGGAAGACACGAACATCGAACAACATGTAACACGTTATTGATTATGCAAGTATACATAACTGCAACGAAAATTAACCGCAATCTGATGATACTGCTAACAAGCTGGCATCTTGAATATCAAGATAGGACAGGATGTCGCTGACATATTTAATTTGCAATTATAAGGAGAAATACTGCTTTTAATATGTAAGTTCGCGGTAAAACGGTGGATGTTAATGGTAGATTATTGATTAGCCATCAAATTAAATAGATCACATGTGAATTGAACTGTTTTTATACGACTTAGATTGTAGGTAATAGTGTTTCGGAAGTTCCGAGGTCGTTTGCTCGCTGACACAGCTAACACGTCTACACTACATGTTAGTTTTTTAAGCTTTAAAATTAATATATATGTTAGTTTTAAGGTATATATTTTATGGGCCTCTGTTTACATATTTAACACCAGGTAAATATCTAAGAAATTAATTAAATTTCTAAGAAATCTATTGTTAGCTGTAACGCCGACGTGTCCGCGGTCGTGGAGGGATTAAGATCTTTTTGTAAATATTGCCAGAAATAAATGATTAAATTAAATTTATAAAAATATAATAATTTTATTCTCGGTCTGATCTCGTACTGGGAGGCTCCTGTCCAACAATGGAACGTAAAAGAAGACTAAATCCAAACTCTTGTTATTCCTATGCGTAGAGACACTATCGAAATGTCAACAAATTGTTAATTGAAATTTAGTGGAAAATAATGAATGTCGATTGCTATTTATTACAGTTCGATTTATATTAGATTTTATTTATATTTCAATATATAATAATTTTTATATAGATACTGTATAGGTAAATTCTATTCATATACCATGTTTTTCTCAAAATTTCTATAATGAATCCGCAGTGTACAAGAAAACCATACACGGTTTTTGTTGTGCTATTTGTGTTTAGAATAGTGTTTTAAAAATTTCATAAAAATTTAAATAAATATTATTGTGGAATTTCGACCACGAGGCGAATTAGGCCACTTAATAGCGCTGACTGATTAATAGATAATGCACAGACTACACCGCTAGGTCTAGAAGTATGACAAACATAACATTTTCCTTATATACGGGGGATGCAAATCAGTATGGAGGTTAATCATTTTGAAGTTAAAAACGTGTTTATATTACCAATGAGAATCTCAATAACCTCATTGCTTGTAAGACATAAAAGCTTATAGTAATCTCACCCAAGATTCAATATAAAACTGCATATATACATAATTATGAACACAACCTAAATATCTACCGGTTTGCTTCCAAATAATAACTGGTACGATACTAGCATAAATGAATAAAAACGACATGACCTTTTTTAATGTCAATAAACATATTTTGCTTATAAGAAATTCTAATGTAAGAATCAGCAAATATACTGAGATATAAAATTTTACAACCTTCAACGATCGTAGTCCTGGATACCTATACCTAAACAGTTATCGGTTGAAAAGCTTCAGTTTATTGACAGCACGCGCATTTAAACCTATACATACTCGTATAATAAAATGCTAAGTCGAATCTGTACATTAAATATTTTTTGGAAAATCTTATTGAAATAGTCATTATTATCGATACAGAGGCCAAATCTATAGTTTTTAGAATTTTTGTCTGTCTGTCTGTCTGTTACCGCATCACGGAAAAACTACTGGAGAGATTTTGATGAAATTTGGTATGGTGATAGCTGGTTATCCGGGTCCACATATAGGATATTTTTTACCGCGCGAAAATGTCTCATTTCTAAGAAAAAATACAAAAGCTGTAATATAAGAGTTATACTAATATGTAAAACCTAAGTATTTGGTTTTTGGTCATCTGAACGCGAGCGGAGCCGCGGCTAATGCTAGTAAATAATAAAAATAAATATGTTGGGACGTTAACACACACCACCATCTAGTTCCATGGTAAGCTACGAACGAGGCTTGTGTTATGGATACCAGATAGTTGATACACTACACATATATAACTTTGAAATACATACATATTATAAATATTTATGTAGCTGAAGTGAAATGAGGTTATGTTTCTTGGATCGACTTGGAGTAGTTATAGCTTTTAAAAACAAGTAATTTTATCTAAACATTTTAGTCGGATCGGTGACCGTTTAGAGTTGAGCTCTTTCAGCTCAAACCGAATCGAACTTACTACAGCCTTCATTATAAGCAAAATCTCATATAAAAGATATTTGATAGAATCCTATTTCTAATAAGTTTTTTTTTTATAGTAAATATAAACATTACACAACATATTCTCAAATCTCAACATATACCTAACAGATCAAAGAAATACATTATCACGTTTACAATTGGTTCTTAAACGTTAATGTTAGATTTATTACAGGCACACATGCCAAACAGGCAGCGTCCCAAGAGGGAAGAAGTTATATTTTAACATATAATGTTATACTTTTGCCAAAGTGTTTTACTAGGGTATCTAATATTAATTTAAAGAATCTCGAAAAATAGACTTATATTTTTAGAAACACGGACTTAGGTCATGTGGTCTGACGACACGTTTGGTTCTGTTTGTAGTGACCCTACTTGCTGTGCCAGAGATCGCGGGTTCGAGTCCCGCTGGCATTCATTTGTGCGGTGAGCACGAATGTTTGTACTCTAGTCATGGGTGTTTATATTTATAATATGTAGGTATTTAAAGTTATATATGTGTAGTGTATCAACTTTCTGGTATCCATAACACAAGCCTCGTAGTTTACCATGGAACAAGATAGTGGTGTGTGTTAATGTGACAACATATTAATTTATTTTATTCATTTAATATATATTGCACTTTTTGCGTATATAATATTACCAAATTTTTATTATTTTTGATGCCTCCCATAAAAAAAATCAGATGCATATTAGAATAAAAATGTCACTATCTCATATTAGAAGAAAAACAAATAAGCTTGACTAAAATCCTGCATAAAATTTTATTATATCCTCCGTTATTTAAACAACAGTTACGCCAAATATTAATCTTATTCTTGAAGTGCATCTGTTGATTTTATAATCAAAATAGTTTTTAATGTGAGGCCGTGACCGCTATTCAATTCGTGCTCAGGGTGTCACGAGCCGAGATTTATTAACATTTTAATTAAAAGTGCGCAGAAATTATAATATTATGAACGATTAGCCGCTATCTGTGGGGTCCACTTTATTTCAATTCAATTAAATTAAACACAAATGAAATCCTTCATAATGATTTTTTTCAGAAACAATTAGAATTTCCTTCATTTTTAAAGAATAATATCGTAGTTTCATTATTTTAATCGAAATCACATACGACCTTTAAATAACAAGTGAACATGGGAAAATTATGTGAAAACAAATTTTAACACTAGCGTTTTCCCGAGGCTTCGTCCACGTAAATGGGTAATGCGAAAATATTTTTATTAACAAATGAGTAAGTACTTATTTTTATTGGGATCGGTAAAAGTGGATAATTGATAGCATAAAAAGCCATATAAAACAAGTACGACTCAAATTAAAAAAACTTTCAAAGATTTGCAGTTTTGGACAAACGAACGAATATGTAAACATAAATTTTTATAGCAATATATCTCATTTACATGTTAAATATAAATAACAAGGAAATATTTTTATACAAACTAGCAGAACCCGCGGCTTCGCTCGCACTAAAACTACAAAAAAAACTCTAAAATGGTAGGTTTCATACAAATTTTCATCCGCTATTTTACCCCCTTATGGGATGAATTTTGAAAAACGCTAAAACACGTATTTAATTAATTGTATTGAAGAGCATTTATACTAAGTTTCAAGTAATTCTGATCATACTTTTTTTTTGGATTGTAATAAAATGTGTTTTCCCGTGGTAGAGAGATAATCTTCCGTGGTAAAAAGTAGCCTCTCTCTCCAGCCCTCCAACTATCTCCACACAAAAATCTGTCACTCCGTTTCGACGTGAAAGAAAGGACAAACAAACAAACAAACAAACAAACAAACAAACAAACAAACAAAACAAACAAACTCACTTTCACATTAATAATATTAGTATGGATGAATTTTGGCTTATACAAACAAGTATTGTTGTTTTTGTACACCAAACTGACATAAAGCTTAGAAATAAATTGTAGCGACAAGGAAAGTGAATGTAGACGCCACCTGTATCGTTTTGACCGCTATGATATTTTTCGTTAGGTCACTGTGACGCTGTGAACCGTTACTGTTTAATACTATTTTATCAATAAATTATCAACTGGTTGTTTTTATTTTAAAAGCTGCTTTATTTATTATGTATAATATAACCTACCAATATTAAATACGTTAAGGTGCACGAATGAAAAATTAAAAAAATTAAAATGTTAGCAAAATTTAGTAACAACAGAGGGAGTTCTACAAATAAAATAGCTATTATTAAAACTAGAATAAAACTAAAAAAATATCAGTAGATACCAAAATTAAACAAAATTCAAAAAAAAAATATCTTAAGTTTTTTTTTTTCAAAAGACGAGCCATTCTTGTATGCCGTATTTAAAATACGTATTTCTCGTGAACTGTCAAAACGACAGCCACTTTTTCGGTACGCATTTAAAATTTCAAAGGGACAGTACAATGAATAACGCGTTGACCAAAGAGGATAATATAGAAAAAAAAATGTTTTTCAAAATGTACTACACCGTTGCATCGACATGATTGAGTAATATATATGAATTATTTACGATGTGGTAATTTCCCGGTCGGCCTTTTTAGGCGTTTCGTGGCGGGTCTACGCTCCGTTTGAAAGATATACGACTCCACGAAATACATTCACTCATGTTACGATACGATTATAAATGATCACCAATTCAGTTTATATTTTAAGTTGTGTTTATAAAAAAGTGCATAAACAAATCGGAATATCTATACATATAATAAAATTGTAACTAAGCCGAATCTATACATTGAATATTTTTTGGAAAATATTATTGAAATAGACATTATTTTCGATACAGAGGCCGAATCTATAGTTTTTAGAATTTTTGTCTGTCTGTCTGTCTCTGTTACCGCATCACGGAAAAACCACTGGAGGGATTTTGATGAAATTTGGTGTGATATTATGGAAAATATCTCATTTCTGAGAAAAATACAAAAACTGCAATGTAAGAATATAATATGTAAAACATAAGAATTTGGTTTTTGATCATCTGCACGCGGGCGGAGTCGCGGGCAATGCTAGTTATAAATATAAATGCGTGTGTAAGTTGGTTGCCTTTACGTTAAAACGGGTGGACGGATTTAGATGAAAATAAAAAACTGGCACTTAGCAGAGACCCCACGATGGGTATTTCCAGCGACATCAAACACAAATTCTTATACATATATAAAGAAAAACAATAGCTAAATTGACATTTAGGTACTTGAAATGATTGCTAATAAGTATACCAAATGTTAGCTATTATCGAAACAAGCATCCACTATTATAGTCGTAATAGATTATCGATATTTAATATCTATTTGAAAAACGTGCACATTCGCTAGTAAACGTTGTAGATATCGTTAATAAATGCACTGCAAAACATCTGCATTTCTGTCCAATATCTACATTACACAACGAGCAATAAAACACGGCATATTGACCTACTCTTACCATTTAATGATCTTTTATATCTATACATATAATAAAATTGTAACTAAGCCGAATCTGTACATTAAATATTTTTTGGAAAATCTTATTTAAATAGTCATTATTATCGATACAGAGGCCAAATCTATAGTTTTTAGAATTTTTGTCTGTCTGTCTGTCTGTCTGTCTGTTACCGCATCACAGAAAAACCACTGGAGGGATTTTGATGAAATTTAGTATGGTGATAGCTGGTTATCCGGGTCAACATATAGGATACTTTTTACTGCGGGAAAATGTCTCATTTCTGAGAAAAAAATACGTAAACTGGAATGTAACAGTATACTTATATGTAAAAGCTAAGAAATCGATAAGTATAGAAATGCCAGATGCCATAATCTATGAACAGAAAACTATTTATTATATAACCCACAGATTAACTACACAGTACATACGGTTAAAAATCTTTAACGGCGCACTGACATTGACTTTAATTTTTACCATACACAGTTCTAGTATTAGCGGTTTACGGTTAAAGCGATAACAATCTTTACACAATATTGAATGCGTAATGAATTTGCACAATTCAATTTACGTGAACCAGTTAGTGGATCAAGTGGAGAACACTCGATCAAGAAATACATATATCATTATATAACGACACGATAATTTTTATTTATAAAAATTGCGAATGTAACGTATTGGTTATTTCATGGATCATTTCCTTGTTTAATTAATTGATTACATTTTTTGATACATCCTGTGCAATGGTAACAAGTCTGCTTTTAAGTTAGAGGTCGCGGGATCGATTACCGTGCTAAGCATTTGTTTTAAAGTGAAAAGTAAGGATAATGTCATCTAGCCTATACACAAAAATGCTTTATTTAATATGAAGAGAAAAAACATCTCTTACACTCTCTATTCTTATTTAAATATCTAATGGAAGATTTTCAAGGTTTCATAATAATTAAAATAATACACTAGCGACTCATCCTCGCTCGGGTTCGTCCTCACGGATGAGATACATATTTTCCCGCAGTGAAAAGTATCCTATATGTTGACCCGGATAATCAGCTATCATCATACCAAATTTCATCAAAATCTGTCCAATGGTTTTCTCGTGATACGTTCCCAGACAGACAGACAAAATCTCTAAAAACTATTGATTCGGCATCTATATCGATAATAATGAATATTTCAATAAGATTTTCAATAATTCAACAAGACTCAATTACGATTTTATTATATGTATAGATTTAAAAAAAATATTCATACAGAAGAGAAAATATGTATTACGAGTATGTTCTAACCATACAAGAACATATTCAAGACCACATAAGAAGTACTTATAAAACTAAATCACAGAGTAATTAAAGCATATTTTTTATTCATTAAAAGACGAGGAACTCCATATCGAGATTTAAAAACCTCGACGGTTAATATGAGGACGGCTGTGATGGTATTGCGATAATCCGGACTACCGCACTTCGGCAATTTTATTACGGAACAAAATAATTAAAACGGAATTTCGTAGTGCACATATTTAAATGAATCTTCCGTACGAAAGCATAAGTGGGTCGTGAATCAAAATGGACGGACTGAATGAAATAAGTGTGCCGCATATAATTAATAAAAAATTAGCTATTGACGTTGAAATTAAATTTTGTTTTCATAATAGCAGCTTTATTTATTTTTTAATTTAAAAACGCCTCTAAGTCTTAAATATTTGTTGGGTATCTATATATAAATAGACAACACATAGTATATATGTATTCAGCCCTTTTTTTATAAAATCCCACGGCTGGGCACGGGCCTCCCTTCAATACAAAGGGGATCATGTCATAGTCCACCACGCTGGCCATGTAGTGACAGACTTCACATGTCTTTCGAAAACTTGCTAGGTTATCTCAGACATGCAGGTTTCCTCACGATGTTTTCCTTCACCGTAAGACAAGTGGTAATCAAGTTGGAAATGATTCACACATGAAAATATCAGAGGTGCGAGAACCGGAATTTAAACCTGCATCACTCGGGTTCCCAAGCAAGCGCATTACCACTGGGCTACCACTGCTTTTTAAGGAACACATAGAGAACAATTAATAAACACTTAATTTTTTTAGAAATTATAATAGTCTTAAAATTGAACAAGGTATTCCAATGATGTTACTAAATATAATTAGTTATTACATATAAAAATTGATACAAAAAAAAGTTTCAAAACTCTGAAGCAAGTGATAATGATTATCACCCGAATATTTTCTCGGTTAATTTAATGCACTATAAAACTCGATTATGTGATAACTCTGCGCGTAAAATAATATACTTAAATGAAGGTGAAATCGCAATTATTTATACTAAATTCTGATAAAAATAATTTGTTATTATCAATTAATGTAAAAACTGAACAAAATTTACATTACAATATATGTTAACTTATTAGAAAACGAGAAGCTTTCAACATAAAATCTTAATATATATAAGTATCAGATGTTAAAATTTACTTTTTAAGGATTAAGGAGGACGTAGCTCGCTTCCCAATACAAACTTTCATCCGCATTTTAACCCCCTTAACGGATGATTTCCGGGATAAAAAATATCCTTTGTCCTTCCCAGGGTCTCAAACTATCTTCTTATCAAATTTATCCAAACCGGTTCAGTAGATCCAGAGATTACCCCCTACAACGTCACAAACTCACAATTCACAAACACACAAACTTTACCTCTTTATAATATTAGTATAGATAGCTTCTAACAACTAACTTGCAGATGTCAAGACAGACATCAATACGCTAATATAAAAAAGGTCAAAAATTTGGATGTTGACTCCCATTTTATTAATAAATCTTTAAAGTAATATTATAGTCCAATTTTTAACATCGTTCGTACCACATAATGATTAGAACTACTAATACTATCTTTTATTACATTTTTTTTAATATTTGCTTCCACTCGATTACAAAGAAATGATAAAATTCATTGTAACAATATTTATTATCAACTAATTATTACGTTTTATCTAAAGATATTCAATATTTGAACATAGATAAAGCCATTTTGCACACAAAAGGCAATTTTATTTCTTAATGATCTTATCGCCAAAAATGTCTTTCAGTTCGGTCATTATGTCCATGCAAATATCGGTGACTCATTCGAAGGCAAAACTTTCTAGAACAGTAAAACTCCTCCTAGAATTGAATCATAGATAAAAATGTATACATCTAATCTATATTAGTAATATTTTTAAAATAAAAAAAAGTAAAAAAAATCAGACAAGTGCGAGTCTGACTCGTACATATAGTGTTCCGTAGCATTGAACATCTTTATTTTTAGTGATTTAAGGTTTACACATTAAATTAAAATATTTACCCATCTACGTTTATTTTATTGACGGCACAAATAACTTTGTCGGCTGTAAAGGTTTGTTTCCCATGTTATATCTATTTGCAGCCAAACGTGACCCATATCAAATATACTGGATTTCCCATATTATCTCCAATACAAAATTTTAATATAAAATACAGAATTTTCACGAACACTAGTACGTATTAATACCAAAGTTTGAGGGTTTCAACTTCCATTAACTTTTATAATACATTATTTTTAATACCTTGGGACATTAACACACAGCACCATCTAGTTCCATAGTAAGCTACGAGGCTTGTGTTATGGATACCAGATACTTGATACACTACATATATATATATATATATATATATATATATATATATATATATATATATATATGTATATATATATATATGTATATATATATATATATATGTATATATATATATATATATATATATATATATATAACTTTTTAAATCTTTATATATATAATTCTTCTGTGAGTGTGTATGTCACTGGACTTCTCTCAAACGACTGGACCGATTTTGATGAAATTTTTTGTGTGTGTTCAAGATGATCTGAGAATGGTTTAGATTCACAATTTGAATAATAATTTTCATCAAAATGGTCCAGAATGTTATAGCTTATTAAAAAAAGTTTGAAATTTTCAAATTAAAGACGTGTAGACAGGACAACGTCTGTCGGGTCAGCTAGTACATACATATGATAAATACAATACTACAATACAATTACTAATCAAATTTTAATATATCCAGAGAACCCTAAAATGTGAAATAATTGTTAAACCATTTACCTTTTACGAGTACTTTCTTACGTTGATCACTTTTCGAAGGCAATTACGTACGAAGTCGTACATTTAAAGGACGAAAACTCGTAAATGCGCCAGATAACGTAAACTTACCTGAAAGAGAAAAAAAAGACATTAATTAAAGCGAAATGAGTTTCGTTCAATATATTATATCGCCCTTTATTGAATACGATAAAAGCCTTTAACATTTCCAATTTATTTGACGTTTGTAGCTGTTTTAAAATGGTTTTGGTGGATTTTAATGCAACAAAACTGCATATTGCAGGATATCGATATTAGCTTTTTAATAATTACCGCCGGCTTGGAAAATATAATTATATTACTGCTAATATAAAAAGTATACGTATATAATGAAACATGTAAACGGGAAAGATTTTTCTCAATGGCAACCAATAAATAGGAACTTAATCTGTCATTCCTTCCTTAAGCCTTTTTAGGTAATGAGTTTAAGCGGTTAAGGCTTAGTCTATACATATAATAAAATTGTAACTAAGCCGAATCTGTACATTAAATATTTTTTAGAAAATCTAATTGAAATAGACATTATTATCGATACAGAGTTCGAATCTATAGTTTTTAGAATTTTTGTCTTTCTATCTATCTGTTACTGCATCACGAGAAAACCACAGGCCAGATTTTGATGAAATTTGGTATGATGATAGCTGGTTATCCTGGTCAACATATAAGATAGTATTTACCGCGACAAAATATCTCATTTCTGAGAAAAAATTCAAAAACTGCATTTTAAAAGTATACCTACTACGAATTAAATTCGTTCATGACCTACTAATATGTAAAACCTAAGAATTTGGTTTTCAGTCACTAGAACGCGGGCGGAGCCGCGGGTAATGCTAGTTTTATATATCATGTAAGTACATAATTCTTCGATTTAAAAAAGGTGTGAATGGTTACTAATTAATATGTAATCTTACTAATATTATACATATGAAAATTTAGATGGACGTTTGGATGTTTGTTACTCAATTACACCAAAAAGGCTGAACGGATTTGTAAGAAATTTGGCACAGAGATTTATTATAGTCTAGAATAGCACAAAGGTTGCTTTTTACCGTGGTATGGATAGACATTAGCTTCGAAACCCATTCATGAGTTTCACGTCTTCGGTACTTGCTCTTTTAGTCAATTAATTCGTCTAATGATTTCAACACAGCATCAAAGGCCTATTGCCTAAATCATTTGTTAGCACAGATGGCTTTTACACGGCATAGATTGCACGTGGGCGTCAGGGTCACACTACACAATACTAAAGCAAACAATCAATGAATGACAAATTAATATAGGTTCAGAGCAAGGTACATTAGCGTAAACTATGTGGAGATAACTCTCTGAGTCATATGTTATCTAAAGTGCTTAGATAGAGATGCTTATGGTTTTTTTAAATACTCTATGATAAAGGTTGTTTAATTTTTGTTTAATCATCTTGAGGTAACAGTAGATGAAAGTGTAGTGGTTGCATTAATGAATTTTTGGGGTTAGATAAAATGTCATTTTATAATATTTAAAACTAGCATAGCTCGGCGGCTCCGCCCGCGATCAAATTACCAAAAACCAAATTCTTAGGTTTTACATATTAGTATACATTTACATTGTAGTTTTTGTAGTTTTTCTCAAAAATTAGATATTTTCCCGCGGTAAAAAGTATCCTTTATGTTGACCCGGATAACCAGCTATCACCATACCGAAGTTTCATCAAAATCCCTCCAGTGGTTTTTCTGTGATGCAGACAGACAGACAAAAATTCTAAAAACTATAGATTCGGCTTCTGTATCGATAATAATGTATATTTCAATAAAATTTTCCAAAAAATATCTTATGTACAGATTCGGCTTACTTACAATTTTATTATATGTATATAGATTTTTTAAACAAGTATTTTATTATTTTAACAATAACTGTTTACTGTATTTATTGGTCTGACATATAAATATTATGATATATTGCGATTTGTTCCAATAAGTAATCTATCAGCTTAACGTTTATCTAATCAAAGGTATAATTAAATACGTCTTATCACCATTCATGTATTATCAATTACAAATATTTTTGCAAAAAATAAAATAATACAAAAGTGACTTCTACGCTTGTTTTATTCATTATTCTTTGTTTCTTTCATTTCAAAACTTTCTAGCTCAGCTGAGTATCGACTTTCCAGTTTTAGTAGACGCTAACAAGTTATATTTCATTGCAAAAACCAAAAACGTCGAAAATCTAAAGGTGCAAGGTCTCGAATCGTATGTAAGATGGAGTGCGAATATATGAAGGTGGTAGTATAATGAACGTTTACGCACACAATCGCGATTATGATGGATTGGGTGTACTGCGTGGGCCAGGCGTCGGTCGAGTATGCTAATTCTGCATGCTCCAGGGAGGTTACACTATTACAAGCATAAAACATTAGATTGTACGTAATAGTGACACGCAAAATTAGTTAAACATCGATTCTCAATTTGTTTTGAGTTAGATTAAGATCGTCCTTCTTGTATATGTATATAGGTATGTACAAAAGAGGTTTTATTTTTACACTATATACCTACTAAATAACTGTTTATCATATGCGAAAGTTTGTATGTTTGTTACCTCTTGAAGCTAAAAGGGCTAGACGGATTTAGATTAAATTTAGTACACAGATATGTAGACATCTTTTATACACAATATGATGTGCAGACTGCAGTGATATAGATTAAGCTACTTTTAATAATCAAAATTGCCAAAAGGTGGCGCTACTTGTATTATATATATAATATAAATAAAAAAAGCACTTGGGGACACACCCGAGCAGCGAAGCGAGACTAAGTCGCCGGTGTAAGCATTTAGAACATTTATCAAGGTTTCATATGCACAAAATTAAAACTGTCCAGACAATGGACATCATTCAAAATAAATGTTTTGTATACAAAATTCAAGCCTTTGTCATTTTAACAATCGATAGAGTTCGTTAGCTTATTGACATGCGATACTTTGTAAACGAGATATTATTAGTAAACATCCGGCAGTAGTGAAGAACAATGAAAGATACGTGTTGATTCGCATTTCGAAATATGATTCGATGTTCCCGCATTGTAGATGAACAATCAAGTTGGTATTTCTCAATAAGGTACTTGGATAACAACATTGAAAAATGATGTACAATTTGTCAAACGAATTTGTAACAAAATTATGTATCTATTCTTCTAAATAGTTTATTCTAATATTAAAGAGGTAAAGTTTGTGAGTTTGTGACGTTGTAGGGGGTAATCTCTGGATCTACTGAATCGATTTAGATGGACGCTAAGAAGATAGTTTGAGATCCTGGGAAGGACATAGGATACTTTTATCCCGGAAATCATCCCTTAAAGGGGTGAAAATGGGGATGGACATTTGTATTGTGTACGATTTTAAGACTTTTACCTATCATTTAGAGAATTTCTTCCAGAAGTTTTATATACATTTACATGCAAAAGACACCTAGGAAAAGAAAGTTGCGTCTATATCAAATTTAAGTATATTCTAAATTATAGATAGAATTTGCAAAAAATTTGCTCTTTGCAACTCCTCTTTATGGTTGAAACTAATTATTAATTTACAATTCTGTCTCAAAAACGTCATTCTATCAGTTACTTTAGATGACTTATAAAATATAGAGCTACCTGTATGCAAATTTGAATGTAGGTAGAGATTATCTTATTGAATATTCCAAGCAGTAAAAGCTTAGTCACATTATGTTGACAACTCAAAATAAGCACATTTATCTTGTAGCAGAAGTTTGCTGAACAAATGTTTGATATTAACATTACATTGCTTACTTAAGCATAGATAACTAACTATAACTGATCAGAAATATAAAATAACTAGCAGAACCCGCGGCTTCGCTCGCGTTAAAACTATTCTACTCTATTTTAATTATCTAAAACACGTATTTATTTAATTTTATTGAAGAGCATTAATACCAAGTTTCAAGTAATTCTGATCATAAATATTTTTTTGGATTGTATTATAACGTGTTTTCCCGTGGGAATTAGATAATCTCCTGCAGTAAAAAGTAGCCTATGTCACTCCCCAGCCCTCCAACTATCTCCACACAAAAAATCACGCCAATCCGTCACTCCGTTTCGACGTGAAAGAAAGACAAACAAACAAACACATTTTAACATTTATAATATTAGTATGGATGTTCTGTATATAAATAGGCAAAGACAAAACACTTCAGTACTTTTTTCTCGACTGTTTGTCAACCGATTTCAATATTTTTTTTTTGTTTAGTAGCTATTGACGAGTTTTAGTGTTATCGATAAAAAAATTTGAAACAGTTTTTTTGTATGTATACACTTATACAGCCCATTTTAACGTCCCACTGCTAGGTAGGGATCTCCCTTCAATACGAGTTGCATCAGGCCATAGTGGACAATGAGTACCATGAACACGCTGAGTAAATGCGTCTTTCGAAAACTTACTAGGTTCTCTCAGGCATGCAGGTTTCTTCGTGATGTTTTACTTCATCGTAAGTGGTAATTTTTAATCATATATTTTTACCTCAAATTTTCAATAACGATAATGGTCTAATTTCAACCACTATGAAAATACTAATATATGCCAATACTCGTAGCAGGTTTTAATTTCATACATTAACTGCTTATTTATGTTTTTATTCAGTCAATATAAACAGCTCTACATTTATTACTTTGTAGAGTAATGGCACTTTTAATTATCACACCACCTTCATTGGTTAGTAAAATAAACAATTTAAAACGTTTTAAGCAGATATAAGCGGCGATAATGAAATTATCGTAAAACTGCGTTATCCTTACTATAGTTTATAAAAAGTATCAATAGACATAATAAAAATATTGAAAGATTTATTATATGCCATAAAATAGGAATTTGGAAAATTGTTATTTTAAACTTACATGATTATATTACTTTATAACAGTATAACAAAATAATACACGATCGATGCCACTGGCAAAATCTAAATTGCTGTAAGCCAAGGAACCAGCAATTTTATACAAGCGTACGAATAAAATTCCGATTTTCCAATAGCATTCCTTCAATGGCCATCACGGGGTGGGCTACGATCCATCACAGTGAAACCTAAGATTACGTATTCTAAGCCTTAGGCATTCTAGATCTACTCAAGTACTAGCAAATTAAACTTAATTAAACATTCTGATGACTTTGAAGAAGCTAGCGGCGCCCGGTAGACGCGTTCGCAGCATTAATTATATGTAATTTGCCGTGTTATTGCGTAAGTAGCGGCTAAATGCATGGTGGGTATTAGAAATTGTATAGTTTCGTGCTATTCCCCTAACGTGGTAGAAAGAGACTATGACCCACCACCCCTTTTCTGAGTTGATCACATTCTAAGGAAGCGTTATTAATATTGGTTTTTATTATTTATAATATTATGTGTCAAATTATATTATTTATCCTCTTCGGGAATAAAACAAGAGATATTCGAATATAAGGCATTTCCAAATATATACTACGCAGAGCCGTTGCTCAAAAGTCTAATCCATATTATGTTATTAGAATTATTATATATTTTTTTAAATCTTCGTGATATTATGTAGTGTATATATTTACTATTATATTATAGATATATTACATAAATTGACTATTATAGTCCCTTTGCTACTTCAAATAATTTCAGAACAGTAGAGCTCACTTGGTAAAAATAATTAAGTATCTAAATTCTAAAACCAATTATGACAGGCATTTCAGTTTTCTATTGCTTTTTAACCCCCGACGCAAAAACGAGGTGGTGTTATAAGTTTGATGTATCTGTGCGTGTACGCTGTCTGTGGCACCGTAACTCCCAAACGAATGAAACGATTTTAATTTTGTTTTTTTGTTTGAAATATGAATTAGTCGGGAGTGTTCTTAGCTATGTTTGATGATATTCGGGTCCAAGTTCGGTCGGTTTTTTTTTAATTTAATTTATTTAAAAAAAGGTTTAATAACGACCCAATAAGTAGTAATGTGTTTTTAAACGAAAACACACAAAGTTATCATAAACTATCACAATCGCTAAGTTTCTTCTACATACTATCAAATCTAATTGAATTAGCAACAATGTAACTTTACTTTCATCGCACTTTGCATAAAGGAAACAGTCTAATCAGGGTTTTAGATATTTATTTGGCTAATTCTAAAACGAACAGCTTTGGTTCAGATAAGCAATTACTAAAGTACCATTTACGATCTACGTTTATGGCTTTTCTATATTTAAGAGGGTTTTACAGAAGACTACCGCTGTCCTCATGGTCATTGCAATTTTTAATAGTAGGTGCGTTTAACCATTAATAAAAAACGTGTTTTAAGTGATCAAATATACTTAGAAAAGATGATGTGTTACAAACGCCATAGTCAATAAAAAACTATACAATGTATGGAAATAACATTTTATCTAAGCGATACGTCATGTCAGAATATGTCATTGATATGTACTTATTTTGTAGATTTTCTATTTACTATATAGATTGTAGAAATCATATATTTAGCTATTACGGCGCAAGTCAGCTATAGAAAAGGTACCTTCGAGATCTGAGTTCCAATATCCGGTTAGTTTACTTGCTTTTATGCTTATTCTCTTATTTTTTTTGTAATCACGATAAGCCGTAACAATTTCAGAACACAATTTTCGGGTAAATTGAACACGCGACCACAGAAATAATGCAAGTGACCTGTCCACAGTCACGACTATGCCAGACGTTTTAATACTAAATAGATAACTTGACGTTTTTCTAATGTTTTAATTAGAAACATGTTATCTCTCGTCATAGATCTTGAGATCATGCATATATGCATGCGTAAAGGCATCGTGACTCATAAAATCTTTGCAAGATAACGCTAGTAAATAATACTTGTTAACGACCAGAACCCATTGACTATTGAGCTGATAACTTTGTTTACACATTGATACAACGAGGGTGAATCCAGGAATAGATTGCATTTTAAATATTCACGTAAATCTAAGAAAGTATTAAGAAAGTATGAAATATATTGCAGTTAAACTCACTAACTATACATATATCATTACTTATATATAGTTTATTTAGGTACGGTAGTCTTTAACTAGTTCGCTCAGTGGTCGAAATTCGAGTCATTTTTAAGGCATTTGTTTGTTTCTAAATTTCTTTATTGATAACACTAAAGCTCCTCAATAGCTACCAAATAAATAAAAAGAGAATTGGTTGACAAACAGTGAAAAAGGTACTGAACTGGGTTTTTTGCCGATTAAGTATTTATATAATATATTATAGATATTTATAGATGTAACTATCTTCCATACACCTCTAAAGAGGTTGTTGCAAATCAGCGTTGAACATTTCTGTCGTTATATGCCACCCCCGAGTGTCTTTATAATTTGTTAATTTTGTGAAAATATAGCTAATTTTTAACATGAATTATTAAATTTTAAATAAAACTATTCGGATTTTTTCCCTATTTGAATTTATTTTGATTTTTGGTTCCCGACGTTTCAAATGATTTACAGCAATCATGGTCACGGGAGTTTCATTAAAACCAAAATAAATCCGCGAAAAATTTCAAAAAGATAGTTTTATTTAAAATGTCAAATATTCGCGTAAAGCTGAAAAAGTATTAAGTATGAATTATTAAACTTTTTTTTAAATTGATTATGAGATAGTAGAAAATCAAATATATTATACAATATATATAGGTATATAATACCTACTTATCAAATATCGTGAGTTTATACGTTTTTTTATATATATTTGAATTTTATACGTTTGCATATACAACAGAGGTCACGTATAAATGGGCGTTCTAGACTGAATGGAGAAATAAATATCCAAGCAAAGTCAAAAAAAATAACTACTTAGTTATATTAAAATACTAGCGGACCCGACAGACGTTGTCCTGTCTACACGTCTTTAATTTGAAAATTTCAAACTTTTTTTAATAATTTTTTTGATGAAAATTATTATTCAAATTGTGAATCTAAACCATTCCCAGATCCCCTTGAACACACACAAAAAATTTCATCAAAATCGGTCCAGTCGTTTGAGAGAAGTTCAGTGACATACACACTCACAGTAGAATTATATATATATATAAAGATTTGCTCAAGAATCATACATACATTATCCAGCTAATAGAGCCACCGCAACTATAATTCCGAGTGCCTGTTTTCTTGTTTACAATTAAAATTATCTTGACATTTGTTCCGTTACACACGCAAGTCAATAGCGACAGACGAAGATGATAAAACGTATAAAAAGTCATTAGTCGATCGATTAACATAATTACCGTATCTACGAAAGTATTTATACATGCGACATTTAAATATGTACGTTTAGAATTGAAAAGTTAATCTAGAAATATATGTGTTAACTAGCATTGCCCGCGGCTCCGCCCGCGTTCACATGACCAAAAACCAAATTCTTAGGTTTTACATATTAGTATAACTCTTACAATGCAGTTTTTGTATTTTTTCTCTGAAATGAGATATTTTCTCGCGGTAAAAAGTACCCTATATGTTGACCCGGATAACCAGCTATCACCATACCAAACTTCATCAAAATCCCTCTAGTGGTTTTTCTGTGATGCGGTAACAGACAGACAGACAGCCAAAAATTCTATTATATGTATATACTAAACAATATATTGCGCTACTTTTTTTAGGACTGGAATAATCAATATAAATTATTATCACTGATGCGTTGGTTCGTTTTATTAACATGATATTTTTTATATATGGTTAATATTTATTTCAAAATTAATTACACATAATCGTACTATAAGACAAACAAATCACGTCACGACTTTGAGTAATAGGGTATTATCATAATAATAGGTAATGCCCACATTAGTCCATGCTAATCTATAGGTACGTCATATAATAAAATTTTGAGTCGAATCTGTACATTAAATATTTTTTGGAAAATCATATTGAAATAGAAATTATCGATACAGAGACCGAATCTATAGTTTTTAAAATTTTTGTTTGTCTGTCTGGAAACGCATCACGAGAAAACCACTGGACAGATTTTGGTGAAATTTGGTCAACATATAGGATACTTTTTACTGCAGGAAAATATCCCATCACTGAGAAATCTATACTAAGCGTTAAAACATAACTAAGGACGAACCAGAGCGGAGCGAGGGTGAATCGCTAGTAATATTATAATAGTAACTCTGTCTGTTACTTCTTCACGTACGGTTAAACTGCTGAACATATTTCGATAGGCAAGGAGATAAATCCTGGGGACGGACATACGATCCCTGTCCTACTTACCACGTGAGCGAAGCCGCGGGCAAAAACTCACTTAATATAAAAAGAATTTCTCAAATTTAAAGGCATTGGCGCAACAAAAAATATTTGTCTCGTGTTCGGACGTATATCCGAAATTAATCTGACAGGTGCATTCGTGGGAACGGGTTTCATGGTTCTTATGTGACATCGCAGACATAGCGGCTCGTAACGTTTACGCATATAAGATCACTATAAAACGGTTTGTTGGACGAGTATGTTCGTCGTTTATCGTCTAGTTTAGTTTTTTTTATTCGAATAAAGTTACATTATATATATTTATGAAAACAATTAAAAGGCCTAATTATAAAAATCTGTGTGTAATATCTAAAATCGATATTGTAATCTGCTTTTGAAACCTTATTAAATCTGTAAATTAAATCGATAATATTTTAATAGATGTATAATAGAACAGATAGTAAGTACATAGTTTGATAGTGGAGTGATGAGATGATAAACATTGATTTAAATTTTCCGAAGATACGAGATTACATCATCGCAATGCGGTTAACATATCAACTAATCTTAAGGACATCGAAAGGTCAAATACCTTATTGCTATGTACAAAGGGCGAAACTAGTACCGAGACTATTGATGGTTTTTGAATGGAATTGAATACATTAGAACATATGCTAAGATTAACTTGCAAAGATTTTACAATAGTAATGTCCTATTTTGGTTTTAGAGTATAATAATACAAAGAATCAACACAAAACAACTTAATTTGGAATACGTGACAAGAGGACAAAGTTATGGTCACTCGCACTACCATTTTCGACTTTATCTCTAAAGGAAACTGGGGTTATCGAGTGTACTCGAACAGAGCACTATTTATAATAATGCGGAAACGTCACAAGTTGAAATGGCGGTGTTCGGGCAATTATCTTGACAAATGCCTCGCTAACGAAGCCGACATGTTCCATATTTGATGCAAGGTGATGCCAATGGGAAACTAACGATCGATACAATGAGCTGTAACATCTTCTCCTAACATATATATCAACTATATACCTTGTAAGATACGCATAGAGAATGTAGTAGGTAACTCAAGACTTCTCCACGATCTTATTGCTTCGACTTGAAACTGCCATCCAGTCAGTTGAATTACAAACTAACGGCATAATCTTAAGTAAAAACCTGTACTTTAATCAATACAAACATTCAGAATCGAACCCGTAATCACTAGCATAATAAAGAGTGCCAGTTAGAAACATTGCCTCTGTGCCACTTAACACTTAATGGTAATTTTTCTTATCGCTGGTGAAAGTTTTTATTAAATGAATGTCTCGCATTATTGGCTGCGATTTGCCTATTTACTTACGATTTCGGTTATAATTCATTTTATTGCGAACGATTTAATTTTTCAACACGAAACCACACTTGGCCACGTTTATTACTTTTTAATTGCCTTATTCCGTCTACATACTTACATACATCTGTTCCTATTTAAGCTGTAATAGTGTAGTTTGTTAGTTTTCCCACTTTCGTATATGTTTTGTGGGTCGCTTACATGGTCGTTGGACAAAATTCGACTTTGACAAAACAGGTTTAAGATCTTTTCGTTACACCGTGGCGCCACAGAACCACGCTTTTGCGGTTAATGCGTAGCTCAGAACGCAAACATCCACTTAGTATTTTGACATACATTTCAACATGTTCGCTTAAAACTCAACGTGAATGTTATAGTTATTTATTATGCCTCTTTGACACGAATTTAAATAGATGATAAAAAGTAAAATCTAAGGCAAATCTTACATATCTAAATAAATCATGTATTTCAATATTATAAAGAGGTAAAAAGTTTGTGATATAGTGAGATTCACAATCTTTGTGTGTTTGTGACGGTGTAGGGGGATCTACTAAAGCGATTTAGATGAAATTTGCTAAGAAGATAGTTTGAAACCCTGGGAAGGACATTTTATCCCGGAAATCATCCCTTAAGGTGGTGAAAATGGGTATGACAGTCTGTGTATGTATGTGTGTGTATGGGGAATCAAGCTAGGGACAAACCCAAGCGAAGCGAGGGTCAGTCACTAGTAATTATTAAAAAATTGAGTTCGCCAGTGGTCGAAATTCGGGCATTAGCATTTTATAATTAATAACATTAAAGGTCGTCCCTTTCCCCAGAACCGTCAAAAAAAAAAGTAAATCGGTTGACAAACAGGTTAGAAGAAGGCACTAAACTGTTTTGTCTTTGCCTATTTGAATATAGAATGTCAACATAATTAAATAGAATAAAATCGGTCAAGTGCGAGTCGAATTCGCACACGAAGGGTTCCGTACCATCGCACATGTACTTTTTATTAATATGACTTTTACCTATGTATGTAGTATATTAACTTAAATGTTCGATTAAGAACGTTAAAAAATGTCTCAGGTATTTCTGTTTATTTTTATTATTTTTTGTTATATCGGCAATAAAAATACACACTCAAAATACATCTGAAAATTTCAACTTTCTACCTATTACGGTTTATTACATACAGCCCTCTGACGTACTTAGTAATAGGGTTCCGTTGGCACCCTTTGGATATGGAACCCTAAAATTCAGGCCAAAACTACATTCACCCCGCTAATTTATTCTGTATAAACTCGTGCGGTAAACCTCATAAATCTATCAAGCAAACAGCTAGGATTTACACAACGTAAATATTTACTGTAGTCTGTATACACCATGATTCCGAGTCGAATGAAAAAAAAATCTAACAAAGCCCAAGACGAAAATTAAAAAAGGATAAGTAGATGCATTGGCTGCAGTGGCTATTCGTTTTGGAGCTCTGCGCGAGTTACGCTGTCTAATTTTTAGTACATCCGTGTTAGAATGAGATAGGGTCAAAGGAGACTGGTCGGATGAAACTCGTAGTGTAGCATAAAAAGGAGTGCGTGAAGAATGTTGATGCGATGACCAGGTGCAATGGCCGCCTGTGTCCCGACTGCATGTTTATACCCCAAACACTTTCGTTTGGTAATTATCAGGGTTCGAAATTTTAAATACATACATATTATAAATATAAACACCCACGACTGGAGTACAAGCATTCGTTTTTATCACATAAATGAATGCCCCCAACGGGACTCGAACCCGCGACCGCTGGCGCAGCAAGTAGGGTCACTACAAACTGAGCCAAACGTGTCGTCAAGTCGCTTCTAGACGAAAGTGATTATACGTAGTTAATACGCAGAGTTTAACTACGCTTGAAAAGTATGTTTATTTCCACCGCCGTCACCTTGACAATTATGAGTCATTCTCTGAAATTTATATGAAGTATCTAAATTAAAAAAATCTTACTTCTTTCGGCTTATTGTAATATTTACTGTTTTCCTTATTAGTGAAACACTACACACAATATCTGTTTATTAACTCAGTAACTTTAACGATATTAACAGAAAAATGAGCAGGTTATTAAAGCAAGTTTCGAAGACTAATTTTTAATACTTAAAAGAGGTCAAGTCAAAAGTCTGAGGACCTCATAACAAATGTGTATGGAGAGAATGATATTAAAGGACGAAGAGAAAGAGGCCGTACAGCTTGGCACTCTGTTCTCTCTGCTTACCCCGCAAAGGATATACAGTTAAGCCGTGTATGTATATGTTACTTGGCGACTTCATATATATCCTCATAATATGAATTCGCCAAGTAAACAATACTTTATTTGAGATTAATTGCTATAAATATGTTAAACGTTTAATAAATGAAATTTACACATGAAAAATTGCTAATAATATATTGTGGCTAGCCAGACTCTTTACTCTTACAGTTAAAGTCGTCAACTTGACACCCTACATCGTTACAGTATTTCTTATTTCCTGTCATTGCGCCTTCAAAGGAAAAGGTTTTTATATTTTTTGTTCTATACATATAATGCATCAGGAATTATGTGTATTTTCTTTACGAGTGTTGGGGTTTAGTGGTACTATTGAATGACACTGACCACGATGCCGAAGGTTAGAGATTCATTCCTCGCAATAGATGACTTAGAGATTTTGTAGTCATCAAAAATGGCGAAAAGTTTAATTAAATAATAATTTAAATAAATAAATTATGGTTTAAATAATTTAGGTGTCTGTTTGTTTCTTCTAAGGTGGTATCACTTAATGTATGTAAGGAAATTAATAAAACATCGACGGTACAGTAGACATTTCCTTTAGCTACTGTCGTGATAGAATAGTATTAACATAGGCAGTGACATGTCACTTTATTCTCTTTCTCTCTCTCTTTCTCCCTCTCTTTCTCTGTTTCTGTCTCTGTGCCTAATCAGTAACCTGTATGGCTATTTTGCCTTTTACCTTTATGGAAATCGAGATCTGAATCCGCGACTGCATTTCATACAATATACTTTTAAGTATTAAGTATACTGATCTAAATGATGAAAAAAATAACAATCTCTTGGAAGTCAAGCTGAGAAATATTTTTCTTGCGCTGTCTCGTAGATTGTATTGCATATAGGCAAAGATGGCCGCTGAACGTAATGGCTAATGTGTAACCCGATAGTGCTGTAGTGCGGTTTTCGGCGTTTATCTAAGTAGGTTGTTAAATAAACAGTTTGGTTGGTGTAATTTAGGAATTTGTTTAAGAAGAATGTATTAAACAAATATCAATTAAAATGTTATTTTTAAAAGCCCCAATATAAAATTTCTTAAATTCATCTTGTAAATAGTTATTACTGTACAAGATAGAGAGGTTTTGGCGACCTTAAAATTATTATTGTATAATCTGTTAAGATTTTTAGTAATGATGGATAAGCAAGCGAAAATTTTATTTTAATTCCTAAAACAGCAATTACTTATATGATACGTAACTAAAATGAAAAGGTACTATTTCTTTATACTTTATTAGATTTTTTTGTTGAATAAAACATTTAATTTCACAAAAACCATACATAAAAAAACTGATGCCATGACCATGTTTTGTTAACAAACATTTGCCATTGCAAGTAGTTCAAGGGCTGTCACACTCCAATCGTTGACTGACAGATAATTGAATAGCACGCATTTAGTATTTTACCTCATTTCTCATTTCGGAACAAACTGACACTTTGACAGGTAGCTGTGAAAAAGGGTAAGTTTACTTATTTTTTGCTTTTCTACTAGACTGAGCAAATACTGGTTGCTTATTATTAAAAAAAATGTTTTTATAAAATACGGTGTATTTAAATATTTTATACTAGGTAGGTAGTTTTCGTTCCCGGCAAACAGAATTGAGCTTTTTATTAGAGCCTCCGTATTGAAATTTCATCCCTATTTTCACCCCCTTAAGGAATGATTTCTGAGATAAAAAGTATCCTATGTCCTTCCCAGGGTTTCAAACTACATATCTTCTTACCAAATTTCATCTAAATCGGTTGATTGAGATTACCCCCTACAACGTCACAAACTCACCAAAATTTACCTCTTTATAATATTAGTATAGACTAGCTACGTTTGAACGTTAGTATGAAATACAAATCTTTGAATTTCTCGGCTTTTCTGTACTATAATATGCATGTATACATATAAACCTTCCACTTGAATCACGATCTATTAAAAAAAACCGCATAAAAATCCGTTGCGTAGTTTTAAAGATCTAAGCATACATAGGGACAAACAGACAGCGGGAAACGACTTTGTTTTATACTATGTAGTGAAGATTTATTGAATTACATATAGATATACTTATGGTTTCTGAGACTATTGAGGTACCAGTGATTTACCCTCTCTTTAAAGTGCCAAACAGTAGTCTATTTGTATTATTGAATTTCATCCAAATCTGTCCAGCTATTACAAAGTTAAGGAGTAACAAACATACAAACATATATACATACAAATACATATATGCACATAATACATAGTATAAGATTTTACGTTAATCAAACTTAATACCGACTACATCACATAAGCTCTTCCAAATATAAGTACGATACTTTAAAATAAATGCTTTATTTTGTTACTTACTATTTTATTTATTCCTTATCCTTTTATCTCGGTTATAGCTGCACTTACTTTCATACTATCACTTTCATTTGTTTATTTATGATACAGCAATTGGGTTATAGATAAACTCGTCAATAGTGTTGAAATATACAGTCGTTAAATAAATAATATTGTATGTTTGTAACACTATAAAAATAAAAACCTTTACTTTTTCTCCGCTACTACGATCGAGTTTATTAGGTCGGTAATAATTAATCTATGTCTTAATTCGTGAATATAGCTTACTTTCAATATTACAAATTCACTCAAATATGTCAAGCCGTTATATAAAGAAGTTACCAACATAATAATAAACTTTGGTAATAAAAAAAAAGATTTTGGCGAATTAAGAACGTCCTCCTTTTTGGAAGTCGGTTAAAAATTAATTTCAATTAAATAGGAAGAATGAACGTCATGTTATTCTTTTTATAAAAGACTAGTGACTTAACCTCGCTTCGCTCGGTTCGCGTATTTTAGTCACAATTTAATGGTTTTTTTGCGCGGAACCCTGATTTCTTTTTCAAAATAAAAGTAGCCTAAGTTACTCCTTATAACATCAGCTATCTGCTAGTCCTGTCAAAATCAGTCCAATCGTTTCGGAGATTAGCCGTAACAAACAGACAAACAGGCATAATATTTAACAATTATTGTTTTTTTTATAAGTACCGTATATACTTTCATACGCATTTAGTAAAATGCTGTTATGTTGGCATTACAAACAGACACTTCAATTTTATTTATCTGTATAGATGAACTCGGAAAATATTAAAACGATTTAAATATTCTTTCATCTTTGAAAAACCACATAACCAAAAGAAACAAATATTTCTATAATAATAAGTTTACAACCTATAATATCACAGAGTCAATATTCATATTTTTATCGTAATTCATAATGATGATAGACTAATTAGTCTTTGATATAATTAAAGAAATATATCTGCCGCAATTTCGAAGAAATTTAATTAACTTACATAACGGGAATGAACGTGAAATATATAGATCGCAAGTTTGATTCCCGAAGGAGTTCGTTAGATTTATTTAACAGAAATAGACAATTTTGCATCTGAAAACAGACAGACAGATAAAAATTCTAAACAGTATAGATTCGGCCTCTGTATCGATAATAATGTCTATTTTGAATAAGATTTTCCAAAAAATATCTAATGTACAGATTCGGCTTAGTTACAATTTTATTATATGTATAGATTATGTATTACCTAAATACATATAGTGAACACCTTCGGATTTGACACTCAAAATTAAATAAAAACTGGAAACGATGAACTTGTTTAATTAAAAAGGTTAAATATACGAGTTACGACCAAATTCTGTGCATATGTGTTTGAAGATGTTTTAACAAGTGTTACACGAGTGTAAACAATACGAGTGTTTGTACCGAAATTATTAGTTCATTTGAATATTGTGACGACTTCTTTTTATATTACACATATAATATAACCATTTACATATTCTATTATTTATCTATTTTTTATATAAAATGTATTATATCTTTAAAAGTTACTTGACCTTAAAAGAAACTTTCGAAATCTGCTACTTGTTACTTAGCTTCATGGTATAAGTCGTTACTATATAAATTTACATAAATAAGTAGTTTTCTATCACTTTAATGATTAAGATCAGAAAATATTAATATTCTGTGATTATTGTATGTGGATCGTTTCAATGTGTAATAATAATATGTAAAATAATATGTAATAACTACTTTTAAGGGTTCCGTACCGAAAGGATGCCAACGGAACCCTATTACTAAGCCTCCGCTGTCCGTCCATCCATCTGTAAGAGGGCTGTATCTCATAAACTGTAATAGGTGGAGAGTTGAAATTTTCACAGGGTATGTATTTCTATTTCCGCTATAATAACAAATAATAAAAAATCAAGATGGCGAATTTTAAAGAGGTTGCCATGCAAATTAAAAAAAATCGATTATGGTACGGAATGCTTCGTAAGCGAGTACGACTCACGCTTGACCGATTTTTTTATTTGGACTTGTGATCCACATGAGTGGACGACAATAGTAATAATTGACAACACCTTTCTCACATATTATGAAAAAGTTCTGATCTCATTCATGTACCATCTAATTAGTGGCGAATACTCACATTTAATTAAAATTCGGTCATACACATTATACGAATAGATTTTTATCTTTCTCGCAATTCAGTAGTTCTCTTTAATAAATTTGACACGTTTAATAACAAATTTTATGTATTGAATCAATAATATATTAAAAAAAGCCTCATGTAACTCATTTTTGTCAATTAAAAAAATAAATTGCTCTAATACTTAATCAAAATATTTTTTCTTGCAGATATCGAGTGTAATCGTATATTAATAATTATTATACTTGAAAAATGACTGCAGCAACACTAAAAGTAAATGTTTGATCATGAAAAGTTAGTCTCTTGATAACTTGAAAACTAGCGAATGATATGTAGGATACACGATGTATAATTTTAACTTTATTTTAACTAATTCTATTTATTAAACAATATAGTAAAAGCTAATGTTAATTTATTTTGTATTTAATATTTTAAAAGATAATAAATAATTATTAAGAGATAACAAAGGGCGCTAAAGGCCTACATTATACAGCAAAATAACATAAAATATGAATGAAAAAAACATTAAAAAAAAAACAAGGCAAAGTCGCAGATAATACGTAGAGGTTCTTGCTAGCTTTACAAGATCGCACCTTCCCGCCGTCCCGTTGCGTGTGGACCGAACAGGATGTGGGGTTTTCTATTTTTGCACTGTAATTTCTACTCGGGAGCAGTTTTCGAAATAATATGTTACTCCATCGACACTTATTTGTAAGCGAGTCAGTTTAAATAGGGATAAAAAGCATTGCAAAAAACACCGTCTATCTACAAATTCGAATGATTTCTTCGCGTTAATTAGAAACTTGTTTCCTGTAATTTGTTCAAAAAAAAATTATGGTAATTAAGTATTGGTTGAAAAGCGTAGATCTTAAGTCAGTATTTTTGCTATAACGTGTACCGATAACCGATTTATTTTGTTAAATTAATATTATCTGTACTATGCAATATTATAAAGACGTAAAGTTTGCGAGTTTGTGACTTTGTAGGTAATCTCTGGATCTATTGAACCGATTTAGATTAAATTTGGTATGAAGATAGTTTGAGACACTGGGAAGGACATAGGATACTTTTTATTCCGGAAATCATTTCCTAAGGTGGTGAAAATAGGGATAAAAGTTTGTATGGAGAATCAACCTAGGGACGAACACGAGCGAAGCGAGGGTGAGCCGCTAGTATTTGATATTTTGTGAAAGTTACATATGAACTATGTAAACTTATGAACCGATTTTTTTATATTTCGCTCAGATAATTTGCTTTTTAGACTGCGAATATAAATCAATTACTTACCGTGTAATCTATATATATAAAAGAAAGTCGTGTTAGTTACTTCGCTTATAACTCAAGAACGGCTGAACCGATTTAGCTGAAAATTGGCAGGGAGGTAGTTTAGAGCCAGGAGAAGGACATAGGATACTTTTTATCCCGTTCGACCGCGTTCCAATTTTTATGATATTTTAATTTTTGGATTTCTCTTAGTCCGGAATAGGTAAGTATTAAAACATATAATTAAAATGTGAGAAAGAAAGATTTTTTCTTTTTATATCTATTTAAAACGTACCTAGCGACGAACCCGAGCGAAGCGAGGGTGAGCCGCTAGTAGTGAATAAAAATCATGAACAAGTTAAGGATATAATTTATTGATTTATGATGGTATGGCAAGAATGCGGCTATTTGATTTTTTTATTCTAATATACCTACATAGTTTAGTAATTAGTGCGTTAATCTGTTTTTAGTAACGAAGTCGGTTAGAGTAAATAATTAATTAATAATTCGCCTTCCTTCTTCCTACGTTTTGAAATTTTACGTCCTATAATCTGATTTACTATTTTAGTTTACACAAAACGGCTATTTCGAGCGTGTTTAGAAATATACATCCGAATGTCCTAGATAAACCTAGAACATGTCTAAATGAGTCTGGATTGTAGAAACTATTACTTTAATATTATATGACCTTCTAAATGTACAATCGATTAAATAAAAATTATGACAACATAAAAATATTTAAATTGCTAACTTGACCCATAATAAAGCCATAACTTGAATATATTAGATATGTTTTCGAAGGTATTTGTAAAATTAAATGGAATATTAATTACAAAATAATTCATCTGACATTTAAACAATCGTACATAATATAATTGGTGTAATTTTTCTCCAAACACGATAACAATATGAAAAAATTTCACTATTTACGTCATTATTATCAGATTATGATATCAGTGTTGTATAATTATTAAAAAATTAACAAACTTCCCGGTTGAGATAACGCAAGTGTAAGAAATATGAGGGTAGGTACTATTTAACATTTTAGTCATGTTAGGAATTTCTCTGTCATAACTCATAGGCATTAAGACATGGTTTGTAGTAAATCGGTATGTTGAAACTACTAACTAGGTTGTTTCTTCGAAACGCTACATTGTTCTGTTTCTTTTTTAACTTGATCGGTGTCCGTTAGATCAACACCTGAAGTAGAAGTATGGCCGACGCACACACGCATATGTAAACACCTACACGCGAATCACTGATTGAACGAGCATTTACCAAAACTTACCCGATTAGATTCCAAAGCTTCAGCACTGTGCTCCTCCTTTTGACGGAAGCAATTAGTGCACTTGCTCTTATTAAAGATATTTGGTGCAAATTTCCTGCAATCTGAACGACCAGACATGATTGTCAGAGGTCAGGGCCAGTCAGCGTTCACTATGTCACCGTGCACAGCATCGTGGTACTGCAAATCACCCACACTAGACGAATATTCGCCTTATTTTTAATATACGTAGTTTATCACGCGCACCCACCGGCGAGTGAGCTATCAACGAAATCACTGCAAGTGAATGCTAGTTGTAACGTCAACACAAACACAACACAATCTCCTTCGGTGTTCGATGGCCGAAGAAGTCGAACAATCGCGTAAACAATATATCGTATTCACGTAAAATAAACATCGATTTTATAAACACGCGGGGCAAGCGAACGCGCAACACGACCGCTCGTCCATTTTACATCTGATAGAAAACCAGGCTCAGCCGCTCAGCCAACGTACAGTTGTTGTTTTACAACTTCTCTTTTCTTTTTACGTGTATTACACAAACGTCTATGTAGTGGTACGGCGTGAGTGTGGTATATTTGCTCTCTCACTCATTATCGGCGCAATATTTATATTACCCTCTCTTTCGCACTATTCATTAATATTTTTAGTGTTCGTGCTGCCGTCTGTTGGCACATTTTCAAAATAGCAAGTTAGCCGACTTATGTTTTTAAATAGTCTATAGTTTTCACGGTAGGTGTCGCTAAATATAAAACCAAATAAACGCTGAAAAGGAAAACTTGAATATAATTATTAAATGTGGATTATAAATTTTCCCATTTGGTAAGAATAATTGATGATGAAGTTTCCCCATTTGAGTTTGATTTCATCATGATGACAATGATATACTTATCCTATACGAGTAAAAACTCAAAACTTTACGCGTTGAATAAGACATTAAATTCGTTTTGTCTATTTGTCTTGTTTTATCGTTATCCATGAATATTTATCTATATTATAATATGTGTTATTAATATATTAACAGAAGGTAATGTTCGGGCATTATAAATATTAACCGGGGCAAAAATTCTTCGACAACCATTTAAAATTCATTATAAAACCATAGACAGACACAATTTCATTGATAAGTTTAAATTAGTTAAAAATGAATTATATCGTTAGTACGTGCTTAAATTAATTCACAACATTCATCCATAATTTTAAAGAAATTCATGGAGAGTGCAGTGTCTTCTATCACTTAAAATTGTTTTTTATTAATGATTGAGTGAAGTGAAAGTTTATTTGTAATAGAAGAATTTAAACTTTGCTACATATTCTGTATGCTATATGCCCATGTTCTGCGCTAATGTACCTACATCAAAAATACACGTTACTAGAGTTTTTAACCATTATTCAATTTTTCTTTTTTAATAATATTACTAATAAAATATTATATCCTATCAATTCTCGACGGATTTTAGATAGTTGACATATGTCAAAAGTCGGCTTTTCTTTTGACAATTGCCAAGTGACAACACTTTGAAATTTGACATTATGACATTCGCCCGCTGCTTGCTCGCCATAACGTAGTGTGTGTGTGTGTGTCGGCTTTAATTTAGCAGGAAATATATAAATCGCTATTAAAACTCTAGTTTTATTAGCAAAATCCCAGTCGTGTTGTGGCCGGCTGAAACATACAAGGTCTTCTTGATTTCACAGTTCAATAACGATCGCTCATTCAAGCTCAAGGTAAGGATTTATTTAGTTCAGTCATATTTTACAATGCCCATAATTTAAAATACGGAAACCTATAAAAAAGTTAAGGTCTGGCAAACTCAATAATTTTATTAATTGATTTACTTGAATAACCTCAATTAAAGAGTTTTACTATATTTCAAAATTAGGATCATGGAAGACCTTAGTTTCTTACCGGATCTCCCGACCGGGCCCCTGGACGTATATAGGAATAACGCCTCATTTAACTGGAAGCGACTTAAATTGGCCCTTGAAGGAGACATCGATTTATTGAAACTTAAGGTAAGGACTTTGAATACTGAAATATTGAAATTAGTAAAAGTTAATACATTAACTTTAAATTTAGGAATGTCACATTTATGAACATAATATTAATTCTATTAGCATTATTGCTATATTAAATGCAATATTTAATATGAGATATTTTTTAAAACAGTATATTGAAAAGCAATTCTATCAATTATATCAATATATTATTTAGTTGTTAAAATTAATATGTATCATTTAATTTGTTTATTTGTTATTTAAATACTTATCAAATTTAATATATAAATATCTATTTTTTATTTTACTACAAAAAATACTAGATGATATTACATAAATAATCTTGAGGCTCATATAGCTTAAAAACATATACATACATATATACCAAAATACCTGTGACGTAAATAAAGTTTATTAACACTTAAATGTTTAATAAATATATTTTTTATAAAAGCTAGAAGCAGTTAATCATAATAAGTTAGATTATTATCTGATAAAAAGAAGTAAGTGCTTAGTACACAGTCAAATAAATTAAAAAAGAAATGGAATTGTTTTTACTGTATATTTTATTTAATTAATTTTGAAGTAAGTAGTCTGTGTGTGTGTGTCTGTCTGTGGCATCGTAGCTTCCAATAAGATGAACCAATTTTGATTTTGTTTTTTTTGTTTGATAGATGAATTAGTTGGGAGTGTTCTTAGGCCAGGGGTTCTTTAAATTTTTAACTTATCATCTCTATGCATATTATTTATAATTGGACTATCTACTGTGATCTTGTGCAAGTTAAGAATGTTTGTATCTCATTCTCTCCCATCTAGGGTGTGTCAGAAGCCAAGAGAATCATTTAATTGATCAAATCTCATAGATTTTTAGTTCTTCTGCTACTTGCTCTTTAAACATGGTGTATTGCAGTAGTTTGTTCATGAAGCAACATGTAATTGTCGGTGACATCATTTTGATTTCACTTCTGTTAATGCAGTGATATTAGTTTGTCAATTAATTGTCGTTTTTGGTTTGGGTAGATTTGCTTTTGCCTGACAAGTTGTTTTTAAGGATAGCGGTTTTTGCTTGTGTACCCTAGTCTAGTGGCAAAACGGTACAAATTGTCGTATTTCGTGTTTTTTCTGATATATCGATGTAAGCAATATATTATACAGGTTATATTCCTATACAATTTCAGCTCCCCTAAAATGATCTGATGTAACTGTGTTGAATGTTATGTAAATTTTGTTAATTTTGTCTTTTAAACCGTTTTACCAATAAATATCCTGTCTGACCTATGGAAATTAAATACTTATTAATTTTAATAATAGTAACAAACCCATATTATATACTTATATTGATGTTTGGACTGTTACTGGCTAATGTGGTTTTAAACTCAAGTCTATATATGTATAGCCAAAATATATCTTATAACCTAGAATAAAGAATATCAGTGTAAAAATACCAACTTCCATATGGGAGTCGAATTTAACCTGAGGTTTTGCGGCAGTACATAGTAAGTACTAAACCCAACGAGGTAGTTAAACTAATGTATATGTGTAATTAAAAGTGATCCATAGCCTCTTCAACGTTTTTTCGCTAGTTTTTATAAAAACTGTAAATTTTTTGGTCATAGAGCATATATAATGTATTTTTTATAAGTACATATTATTATTTCTTAACAGTACAAGATATGGCGCACACTAGAAAAGGACCCACTCTTCGCCCATCCCACTGTGACTCCTCCAGTGGAAGAACAGAAACGCATTACACAGTTACAATTAAAAAAGATAAATGAATACAAGTTCATACCAAAGGAAATGTTCAACGCCAGTTATAGTAAACGGGTGAGTTAAAGTCTTCTTTTATCTATACACTTTACGTCTCGACACTTAACTATTATTAGCATACGTTATATTAAGTTTTTTCAACTAAAAATATAAATTAATCTTATACTAAGTACTAATATTATAAATGCGAAAGTTTGTGAGGATGTATGGATGTCTGGGTGTATGGATGTTTGTTGTTGTTGTGATTTTAATGAAACTTTACAATAATATAGCTCATACATCAGAGTAACACATAGGTTACTTATACCGGAAAAATGTACAGTTCCCATGGGATAGATTTGTTTTTGTTTTCCTAGAGACGAATACGAGCAAAGCGAGGGTGACCCGCAATTGAATATATAAAGAATAATGAAGTTCTTGCAAAATAACCAAGCATTTTTTTATCAAGAAAGATATACAGTGCTCTCGTTAACACAAAAAAAGAATAAACTGTCACTCGTAGCTGTCGTGTATAACTTATTATTAAAATATAATATTTTTTTTTTGTTTATAATTGCTTGTAGATTGTTTTGATGACAAGACGTAGCTATATGTTATGTTTTAATTGTGAAATGTAGTGATGTTTAATATCAAATAAGTGTAAACATCTTAATATGGTATCAAAGTAATAAATTTCTCGGCTTATGCTATTTTCAAATACCTACATGTTACCATGTGATCAGAACAAATGTTACGTTCATTAAAGCTGCAATGATATTGCGGTGACAGCAAGAGATTCGTTGATCCGATAAACCCGAGTTGAAACCTCACTTAACGTTAACTTGTTTACAATTTTTATTTGTTTCTCTCTGAAATTCAAAAATGAAATATAGTTGCTGTAAGTCGACAAGTGGGGGAGTCACTGATCGTATCACTTGTGTACACTGTACATAATAATAATCATAATATGTTGGGACATTAACACACAGCACCATCTCTAGTTCCATGGTAAGCTACGAGGCTTGTGTTATGGATACCAGATAGTTGATACACTATACATATATAACTTTAAATACATATATATTATAAATATAAACACCCATGATAGGAGTACAAACATTCATGCTCATCACACAAATAAATGCCCCTAGCGGGACTCGAACCCGTGACCGCTGGCACAGCAAGTAAGGGTCACTACAAACTGAGCCAAACATGTCCTCAAATTACCGCCCATAATGGTTATATTCAAGTATAGCATAACATATAAGGTGCTGATGATATTAATGTTCATATATTATAATCTTATATAAAAAAGTAATAAATATGCAATTTTTGCGAAATTTGAAAATACTAAAACTTATAAATAACAAAACATAAATTTATATGTATGACGTTAATTACAAAATTATTACAAATTATATTTTATTTATCCTTAATTTTATCGACAGTCAAAATAGTCAGTTTAGTACACATTATGCTACTTCCAAAAAAATCTCTGTATGATATTTACGTGGAATTATGAACTTTCTTTAGGAAGAACGAAAAAAGCTCTACAAATTTTACGTAGTAAACGATGGCAATACCCCAATGTTTAAACAGATTTGTGCGTGTTTAGATTTCTTTAACAATTCATATATACAAATAAATAAAATTGAAATGTGTGTTTGTAATGTTGTTGTGTTGTTTTTACTAAATGCATATGGAATTATATACGGTACTTATAAGAAAAACCACAATTTTAAATTTTTTTTGTCTTGTTTGTTCCGGCTAATCTCCGAAACGGCTGGACCAATTTTGACGAGATTTTCACTGGTAGATAGTAGCCATTCACGAGCTTTAGTGTTATCAATAAAAATTATTATAAACAGTTACTTTTTTATATTATATGGCGAACACTTATAAAAATAATTGGGAACGGTTTAGCGGAAATAAGCTATCTATGTAATTGTCTACACACTTTTATTAATTACTAGCGACTCACTCTCGCTCCGCTCGGGTTCGTCCCTGGGGTGGGGTCTGGGAGGACCACCCTTATCCTTATCGCTTAAGGGTATGGAAAATAGATAGTAGCCGATTCTCAGACCTACTGAATACGCATATAAAATTTGGTAAAAATCGGTAAAGCGGAGTACGGTAACAAATATTGTGATATGGAAATTTTATATATAAGATTACACATATTAATGACTAGGGAGAGGGACTCACCTTCGCTTTGCTCGGGTTCGTTCCTATGTGATTCTTTAAATTGACATAACTTTTTATGTACTAAATATTAAGTGAAGCTTACCACATAGATTAGTGAAACCACCCAAATCTGTTAAGCCGTTTCTGAGATTATCGCGCACAAACGCACAGATAAACAAACAAAAATTCTAAAAATCATTTTGAATTCTATTGAATTAATAAAGACCCCTAATAATATTTTTTTCTCAAATATCTTCCATGTACAGACAGCGAGCAGTTACACTTTTATTATATGTATGTATAGAAAAGTTGTGCTGTATACTATTTCTTTATATTACAAACAAATGGAACTTAAAAGCATTTTAGTATATTTTATGTGTAGGTAAAACTTTAACCGGACATTTTGTTTTCAGACTCGAACAATTATGACAATAAACGAGGCGGTACAGTCTCTTAACCCAAGTGTATCGGTGAAAATGGCCATCGGTATATATTTATTTTCAAACGCGTTGCTGTCGTTAGGCACTGAAAGACATCTCAAGTTTTACGAAGCGACGATCAAACATAGAGAGGTATGTATTTGTGATGACGTTTGTATTAGAACTATTATTATTCGAAGTGAAGCGGGTTCGAACCCGGGTCTCGCATTTCTAATATTTTCATATGCGAATCATTACCAACATAATTACAAGGAAAAAGGAAAACATCGTGAGGAGACCTGCATGTCTGAGAGAACCTAACAAAGATATCGAAAGACATGTGAAGTCCGCCAACCCGCGCTTTACCAGCGTGGTGGACTATGGCCTGATCCCCCTCGTATTGAAGGGAGGCCCGTGCCCAGCAGTGCAACGTTAAAACAAAAAATATTTTTTTTTTACAAAATATGTAGGTTTAGTGTTCTATACCTACATCGCTAAAAATGAAACCCTTATGTTGTACTGTCATAATAACCCCTCTTTCAAAAGGACGGGTACAGGTACTTTGGTAAGATTCCTTCTTTTGGTTTAACACAAGTTATGGAAAAATCTGTAAATTGTTCATTTTTAATTACATCACGAAAAGGAAAAAGGTTTTTTGTAATTAAGTTTGAATGGAACCATTTGATCGTTTGTTCTACTCAAACTTGTACGGTTTTTTTAATTATTGGAAAATTTATTGATATTCATATACATATATATGTATGTATGTGCCTTACGCAAAGGATCATTTACTTCACTTGGGAATCGAATCCGTGAATTCTGGAACACTAGACAGTGTCACCCAGATTTCTACCTGTCCACACTAGAGGCAACGCCGTTATTTTTTTTATGTAACTATTTAAACAATTACTTCTCAAAATTAACAATAACAATAAGTAAGTTATCATGTTTGTTTTGATTTTTGAAGCTTTTAAAATAATGTTAATTTAACTGTGTTTTTGAATTGTGACGTAATTACACGCTTTAGAGCGCTGGCATAATAAAGTACAACGTTCCTACACACTTTTTTTATAACTATAAAAATTCGTTATTTCTTCGTTAAGGTTGGAAGTATTTCTTTAAGTTTAAATGTTACCCTCGAGGTCTTTAAAATAATGACCAAAAGTCGTCAAATATCATTATCATTGTTTTAATAAATCCTCTTTAGTAATTCAGGAGTATATAAACATGTTAAGTCCATTGTCTAATCTTTTTGATAGGTGTTTAAATTATTAATCCCTCCACGACCGCGGACACTCTGGCGTTACAGTTAACAATAGATTTCTTAGAAATTTAATTAATTTCTTAGAAATTTACCTGGAGGTGTTTATGTCTTAATCATTGTGCGCATTCATCTTGGGTATTTTATGCAAAAACGTTCAGTTGTGTAACGAAGGGTGAGACACTCCCGATTTTCATACGTACTTTTGTATGACACTCGGGACAGCTTTTATTATTACCAGGCATAACTATAATTTGCGACGAGATGGTACTACAACGTTTTGAGATTTAGAAATCGTTCACCGTGCAAATTGGTAATTTTGACATCCCTTATATATGGCGAGATTTACGTTAAGGGTGAAGACGATCATATACTTAAATATGGACTTTTTGATGATGGTTCCGGAGAGCATTCAACTATAGAGCATAAAACTGTCATTTTAACGTACGCCGTATAGATACATAACCAATAAACTCATATTTTCTTAATCGTAATAAAAAAATCATTTGTTTTAGACGCGAAAATTTTCCTCTACCTCTTCGTCTTCTATGTGGGGTAATTATGGGGCATGCTCACTTTAATTTATATGTTTTGACCGCAACATACAAGTATGCCACATAAATACAATGTAAAATCAAAATCGATATTATATCTATGATATTAGAATATTTAATTTACATGTACCTATATTCTCGTAACTAGCATTGCCCGGTCTCCGCCCGCGTTTAGGTGACCAAAAACCAAATTCTTAGGTTTTACATATTAGTATACTCTTACATTACAGTTTTTGTATTTTTTCTCAGAAATTATATATTTTCCCGTGGTAAAAAAATCCTATATGTTGACCCGGATAACTAGCTATCACCATACCAAATTACATCAAAATCCCTCCAGTGGGTTTTCTATGATGCTGTAACAGACATATAGACAGACAGACAAAAATTCTAAAAACTATTGATTCGGCCTCTGTATCGATAGTAATGTTTATTTCAAAAAATATTTAATGTACAGATTCGGCTTAGTTACAATTTTATTATATGTATTGATAGATGAGTCCATTATGATGACTCGATTATACCTTAGGCATTTCCATAAAACTATAAGGATGTTTATATATAACAAGGTAAATACCTAAGTATAAATAGCTTTTTATGCATAAGGAAAGAAAAACCATATAAAGCCTCGGGATACCCACACTCGAGACCATACTCAAGTCATAATAAACTGTGATGCAAGTGTCAATAACAGTATGATACATTGTGTTTTTGAAGATGGAATTGATGTGGGAAAACCGCAATTATCCTTAGGGAAGTTGCTTTAAAGGGAAATAACATTAATAACAAATTAACTTTACTAGCTATATTTTACCTACTGGATTGGTGACTGGAGACCAATAGTTTTTATATTGCAGCTGTTTTGTATATATCTCTTTATTTAGATCGTTAGATGCAATTCGTTACAGCAAGCAAGACCTGAGTATTAGGCAAAGTCAGTAACAGTGCTGTCATGTTATCCATACCTCACATTACTTTTATACATATAATGCAAAAGTTTTTATGTGTGTGTATGTTTGTTTGTTACTTTTTCACTCTGAAACATCTGGACGGATTTGGATAAAATTTAGTGCACAGGTAGGCTTTGACTTGGACTAATTTCATTGACGTAAATACGTTAGTAAAAAAAATTGAGATTACGTTACCTGTATATAATACTAGCGGCTCACCCTCGTTTTGCTCGGGTTCACCTCTAACAAAACAAACAAATCTATCCCACGGGAACAGTACATTTTTCCGGGATAAAAAAAATCAGACTATAATCTATCTCTATGTCAAATTTCATCCAGATCCGTTCAGCGGTTCTGGCGTGATTGGGTAACAAACATCCAAGCATCCGTCTAAACTTTCATATATATAATATTAGAAGGCACTTAGGTAAGTTCCTGGGAATCAAAATATTTCCCATTAAATTTAACTTTTGAAAAGAGCTAATTTGACTTACAGTCCTTTTTTCTGGATAATTAAAATAAAGGAAGGAATTTCAACAATCAACTAAATTTGAGAAAAGCTCACTTGAGTATTTTCTCGCAAATAACATTTGCCTTATTGTTTTGCACTGATTATGACCTAAGTAAATGTACATAAGGCAAGTAGCAAACAGTGTTAGATTCTTTTGAAATTGGATTGTCGTAAATTAAAAAATCAGAAGAAGTATCTATTTCCGTAGATTTCTCTTAATGATCAAAATTATGAAGTATGTAGATAGTAGAATGTAGCTCTAGAAGGTGTAACTTGTGCATAAAATTTCGTATTTTTAACACGCTTTTATTAGTTCCACCTGTATGTTTGTAACGGAATCTTTGAACGCGATTTTCAGCCACTTCAAAATTTCAGATTGAACTGAAACTTTGCATAGTTAATAAGAACCGATGACAATACAATAAAAATTAAAAAACAAATATAATTCAAAAAACTAAAAAAAACACGCCTTAATGATGAACCGAACTAAAAAGTAAAAGATAATTTTTAGTTTAAGAATAAAGTGATTAACAAGAAACTTAATGTCATTCTGAAATAAGCGTGGATTGCTTTGTACAATATTTTCGATTACGATTTAATTCTTTGTCTTTTTAATTAAAAATTGTTTATGGTCAAAAAAATATTTTTAATAAGGTTTGAATTTGAATTCGCGTCTTTTAGAGGATTGCTAAAGCGATCTAAACAATTAAGTCATTTGTTTGCTGCTCATGTGTAACGAAATTAGCACCTCGTAATTAAGGGTCAGCTTTCAAACTTAACATTCGTGATGTCACGTCTAGAAGAGACCTTCACAGTCGACCTCTCGGTAAATTTAATTGGACTGACACGCACTTTATATTTTAATTTTAAGTTCAATAAACTTTAATGCCACTTTAAATAATAATAGACGAAGTAATTAAATGGGTACGTACCAATTTGAGGTTCTGCGAATATACAAATATTAAGACATGATATGCAGTGGCGTAACTATACCAATGCAACCAATGCATTCGCATGGGGTCCCTCATTCAAGGGGGCCCCAGCGGGCCACAAGGGATTCTTTTATTTTAAAACATTTTTTCGAGGACGGCTATCATTGAATTTAAAAAAAAACGCAAGAAAAACGTCCTATATTTCAACCACCACAAGGAATGTGATCGTACTTATGTTCTATATAACGATGAATGGTCTATGTTCAGCTTTTTTACTAAATTTTACTCTACCCGTTTTTCTATTACTCATATTACTCTTGTCATATTATCTATAGTACGGTGTAATTAGACCCAAACCTCAACATCCAAAGTAAAAGTTTCCCTTCAGCTCCAAATTGTTCTATTCAGTCCACATATTGTTTGGTAAAAAGTTACACCATTTTAAGCGTCGGGTTTGGGGAAGAGCGGGGTTAACAGTTGGTAAATTAGTAGTTTTTCTAAGTGTATTTTTAAATATTTCGAAAACTATTCGGTTTTATACGGTACGGACTATATAGAACAATTTGGAGTTGGACTGTACTAGTGATGCCTACCTATAACTTCTCTAAAATCTAAATAATTCATATACCTACTTCATATATTGACTTCATTTTTAAGTTTATCAAATTATTACGAAAGCTTACATACAAATTATTTGATATTCACAGATTTTAGCGAGTTTTGCCCTTACGGAGATCGCGCACGGTTCAGACGCGCGACTCATGCGCACGACCGCCACTTACGACCCGTCGCGCAAGGAGTTCGTCATTCACACGCCAGACTTCGAGGCCGCCAAATGCTGGGTTGGTAATCTAGGTAAAACTTTGTGTGAATTTTATTTGTATTATTATTAACCGACTTCTAAAAAGGAGGAGGTTCTCAATTCGTCGGAATATACATATTTTTTATTTATTGACTACCTACTCTCGCTTCGCTCAGGTTCGTTCCCAGATAATAAATACGTTTTAACGGTTAGTAAGGAATAGATAGATAAACCAATATATACATAGGTATAGAAAAGTAGGTAAATAGTTTACAAAATAAAAAAATATATCCCTTACTTGAGAAATTATTGATGCCCAATACAAACTTCTATAGATTTGCTTTGCTCGGCTGCTGGCGCTGACTTGGAAAACCTCTGATGAAGTAGGTTTCTATAGTAAATGAAAACGCTAGTCCAGTTATTTTTTAGTTTCCAAGTCGGTTAAAAAAAAATATATATTTTAAATCTTTTTTGATGATCCAGACTATTAGGTACTGATATTCTAGTAAGGTTTTATTTTAGCTGTGTATCGATGACTTATATTCATTTTAATTATGCGGGCTAGACGAAAAAAATGCAACGACTGGTCAATTCGTTTTCTTAATATATGACGTGATTTAGAATTCTGATCTCTTGACTCTAAAATCTACATACGCAATAAAAAGTTTGAATCTATGTTTTTTGTCTGAGTAGGTAGTGCTAATTGGACACATTAGAACATTAGCATATTTAATTAAATTATTCTTTTTTTTATTTGGCATGACATTGACATGGCAACGATAGCAATAAAGGTTTTTGCATGTGCATGTGTGTGGCGAGCTTTATTGTTAAAGTGAAAACTTCTATAGGCAGGTTTGGATGGGGAGCAAATTCATGTAAGTCGTCATCGACATGGTCACGTGACGTGTTAACGCTAACACTCGAGAGTGCCTATAGATGTGAAAACCAGATAAATGTTACCATTTTTAATTTACAAATTTATATTTAAGATCAAACAATCAATTTGAATATCCAAAAATAACCTTTATAGTTTTAAGTAGTTTTCATTGTCGGCAGTTTTAAATTAAAATACTTAAAAAAACTAATATGAGAAATGTAAGCATTATTATATTGCTCATATTATTTTTTTAAGTATTGCTAGCAAGCATGGTTTCTATGATAAATGTGTTTGATACTATTTGATTATATTCAATTATTTTAAATATCTTTTACTGTTTACTAAAAAAATATAGATGTCGATTTTAACAATATAGTAAAAATTTCTACATATTATTGTTGTATTTTGACTAAAAAAAAAAATTCTCTCCGCCATACATATTTGTATACTGTATAACCCCATCATTAGGTAACGAAAAAAAGATCTCGTGATAAAAAAATATAGCAATAAGTTCTTAATAATTAAATATTAAATAAGATTGTGTAATACAAAACATTTCTGACTACGCAATCATCTCGATTGGAATCAATGTTAAGGTCACTTTATTCGGTTACGCATACTAAATAGCTTCCTCGATTTCTATACGTCTGTTCTTCTATACTCTTAAAACGTTTCGTTTCAATAGCAGTTACCGAGTAATAATCTACATATATATATATATATATATATATATATATATATATATATATATATATATATAATTAGGAAAGATTTTTATGTTTGTTTGTACCGAATAACCTACGAAACTTTTCGATCGATTTAGATGAAATATGGTAAGAAGATAGTTTGAGATCTTGGGAAGGACACAAGATAGTTTTTTTATCCCGGAAATCAAAATTATCTGGGGGTGAAAATGGGGATGAAAGTTTGTATGGGGAAGCAACCTAGTTATATATATTACTAGCATTGCCCGCGGCTTCGCCCGCGTTCAGATGACCAAAAACCAAATTCTTATTGTATTATTATTATTCTTCTTCTTCCTGCCTATTTCCCAAATTACTTGGGGTCGGCGCAGTACGTCTACCATACTGCTGATCGGTTTTGGCAAAAGTTTTACGGCCGGCCGCCTGCCTGACATCAACCCTCTTAGGGAATACTTAGTATTATTAAATGTTATTCTTTTTTGTGTTTTATCTCAGAAATGAGATATTTTCCCGCGGTAAAAAGTATCCTATATGTTGACCCGGATAACCAGCTATCATCAAACCAAATTTCATGAAAATCTGTCCAGTGGTTTTCTCGTGATGCGGTAACAGACGGACAAAAAATCTAAAAACTATAGATTCGGACTCTGTAGCGATAATAACGTCTATTTCAATTAGAGTTTCCAAAAAATATTTAATGTACAGATTCGACTTAGTTACAATTTTATTATACGTATAGATACCTAATACTCCTATTAGAAAATATAAAAGGACTGAAAGGATCTGAATGAAATTTGGTACGCAGACATACGTGAAGTATAACATAGGCAACTATGCTAGGCATTCAGGGACGCACCGGAGTCAAGCGATGGTTAGTCGCTACTAAGAAAATAAATAAAGACAATTCAATTATCGGTCATTTGCTAGGCTGAGTTAGCTACTTTGTCAGATATTCGGAAATGTGTGCAAGAAATAAGCACATTCAGACTTCCATATCTGAATGACCCATTCATACATTCGCTCGACTCGAGAATCGAATAAGGGACCTATTGCTAGGATCTGTTTTTAAGCACTGTACCGTACATATAACGTTTTATTTTATAATTTTACACAAGAAATGAAGGACATAAATTACGTTTTTTTTACAAATTAATTAATTAAGTTTTTACATAAATTATTTACGTCATTTTTAGTTAAATAATTATTCATTACTAGCTCACCCTCGCTTCGCTTTGGTTCGTCGCTAGGTATGTTTTGACGGTTAGTATGGATATATGATGAGTTTTATATCCCTTACTTGACAAATTATTGATTCCCCATACAAACTTCCACCCCAGTAAAAACTATCCTATGCCCTTTCTAGGGTCTCAAACTATTTCCGTATCAATTTTAATACAAATCGGTTCAGCCGTTTAGTCGTAAAAAGTAACAAACAAACAAACAAGCAGAGTTACTTTTGAATTTATAATATTAGTATGGATTGAAAATAATCACAAAAAATATTCAAGAAATAAGAAGTGTATAATATATTTTTTTATTTTTTATTTATCATAATTCACTGAGTTTTATTGTATAAAAAATCCTAACCTTGAAAAATAGATCTAAAGCGGTTATTTTTATTATATTCATATGTATTTATATGGCAATCGATAAGAAATCATTCAACTTAGTTCCAAGCCCAATTCACTACTTGAAGTTATCTTTTATATATTAACCTAAGTGATTGTAAGTGTTTATGACTATGTATACATATGTGTAGTGTATCAACTATCTGGTATCCATAACAAAAGCCCCGTAGCTTACCATGGAACTAGATGGTGCTGTGTGTTAATGTCCCAATATATTTATTATTAATCATTAGTCTAACATCTGTGAAAGTTTCTGACATATCGACGAGTCACATCGAATAAATTAAGATTTTTTTAATCAAGTATAACGGTATTGCCATTCTATAATTCTGATCTAAATATATGTGTTTTTTACGTCTACGCGAAGCCTGGTTGTAAGGTTAGTTAATAATAAATTTTATATAAAAAGTTGTATAAAATAACTATAGATAACGTCCCGCGCTTGTGATAATGTGACAAAAAATGTAGTGGTCTGATAATAAACACTGTCGTTTGACATAGAAATACATATCTAAGTATTTTATGAACGTGGTTTTGAAGTGTTACTTCTCGTGTAATTTTTTTCTTAAGGGTTACTACAGACTAGTTTTTTTTTTTCATGAATACTATTAAATGTAGTTATTTAATGTACGAGTATAATCATTGATATTTCTGTTAGAGTTTAAAACAGTTATGTAAAAAAGATTTCGTTAAACAGAACAGTTGTACGTAATACAAGTTTAAAATTAAACACAAATCTAAAAAAGGTGCAAAGAATCCTTACTTTTTCTGAAAATCGAAAGATACTGTGACATTTAAAGTGCACAAAAAATATGGCTTCATGTTAGGTTGCTAAAATTAAGTGAACATGTACTAAAGCGAAATGTTTGCCTGTATTACATACATAATTTGCATGTATATATTATTTTCAGGTAGAACATGCACACATACACTGCTCTTCGCGCAACTAATCACACCAGATGGAACAAACCATGGTCTCCATGGCTTCGTGGTGCCCATCAGAAACCCAGATACGCTGGAGACGTACCCTGGCCTGATCGTTGGGGATATGGGAGAGAAAATCGGTGTCAATGGCATTGATAATGGGTAAGTTTTGTCTCGTTTGTCTAGTGGCTGGCGTGTGCGGTTGCAGATCTGGAGGTCTTGGGTTCGAGTTCCGAGTAGGCCCAAGTTTAGTTAATGAGTTTTCTGTCAAGAAATTCTCAGTGACAGGCTGGAAATTGGCGGCATTTACCCCTATGCCTCCTAAGCATGTAAAGCCTTGCGCTTGATCTCTCACCAGTCATCCCACTAGAGTATGAGAGTGACAGGAACAGAGAGTGCACGTTGTATCTGCGCGTACACCGACACACGCGCTGCAGTGAGGTTGACTGACGTGGCCGAAATCGGTCAGTAGGCCATTATTATTATTAATAGATAAATTTAAGATGACAGGTACTTCATTTTTTGCTCACTTTTGTACGTGTTCAAAGAATTTCGAGGTCATCTATATTATTATATTTTTAATCTAAAACCTGTTTTAATAATTGCCATAAAATATAGTATATAAATTTGACGAATAAAATCTTTGTATAAGTTTCTCATTTGTAATATAAAACTAAAAACTAAAATTAGAAGTTGAAATTCTAACAGACATGCAGGTTTCCTCGCGATGTGTTCCTTCACCTTTTTTTTTTTTTTAACGTTGGGAAATGCATTTACGCACGACGTGTGGGACTCACCGGCGTAATACAGCCAGTACTACCCACTAAAACCTAACAAAACCTTCCCCCGTCTTAATGGGGCGTCGCAGGATCGCTTACGCATTCAACTACGACGCCCCGACGGCAGGTCTGCCAAAGCAGACCACCACAACCATGGGGTTGCTCCAAGGTCCACTCTGCTATCAGAGAAGTACCAGGAGCAACCCGCAAGGTACACCGCCCCCCGAAGAGGGCCACCTCCCACCGCCCACCGAAGTGGGCAACCTCTCTGCGCGTTTCTTAGCTTCGCGCCCGGTTGGATTGCCGGGCACTACTGAGCCCCCCCACCACGACAAGGTGAACGCACGTTGGGGGGGATGTGTTCCTTCACCTAAGACAAGTGGTAATTGAATAAATGAAGAATTCGCACATGAGAATATAATTGTGCGAGATCCGATGTTAGAATCCGTTTAAAACATGTTAATTGTTTTTTATAGTAGTCGAGTTTCTATATTAAACTAGCATTGCCCGCGGCTCCGCCCGCGTTCAGATGACCAAAAACCAAATTCTTAGGTGTTACATACTAATATACTCTTACATTGCAGTTTTTGTATTTTTTCTCAGAAATGAGACATTTTCCTGCAGTAAAAAGTTTATTATATGTTGACCCGGAGAACCAGCTATCATCGTACCAAATTTCATCAAAATCCCTCCAGTGGTTTTTCTGTGATGCGGTAACAGACAGACAGACAAAAATTCTAAAAACTATAGATTCTTATTTATTTTTTGGAAAATATTTAATGTGCAGATTCGGCTTAGTAACAATTTTATTATATGTATAGATATCGTTAACTTTTACATAGATGTTACGTCAATACGTAACCATTGCAAATTCTGTGGTAATAAAGACCCACATTTTTCTATTATCTGTATATTTTCAATCCATAACGTTATATTTTCTTGAATATTTTTGATAATGTTTTCTTTGAACCGCCTGCTTATTAAACGTTACGTGAGTCAGACTTATGACACGCGATAAGCTATCTTATCAGATACTACAAAGGTGCAATTACGATCGACAGTGACGCATAAATGAAACTATTCGACCTTGACCCTTATTTGATGTTTAATTTTAGCATAATCTGTATAAATCTATATAAATATTATAAATGTGAAAGTTGTGAGTATGGATGTTTGTTACTCTTTCATGCCAGAACGGCTGAACGGATCTAGATGAAATTTGGCACAGAGATAGATTATAGTTTGGAATAACACATAGTGTACTTTTTATCCCGGATAAATATACGGTTCCTGAGGGACAGATTTGTTTTTGTTTTTAACGTCCCACTGCTGGGTACGGGCTTTCCTTCAGTACAAGTGCGGGTTGGCGGATGAAAACTTGCTAGGTTCTCTCAGACACGTAGGTTTCTTCACGATGTTTTTCTTCACCGTTAAGACAAGTGGTAATTAATCATGTTGGAAATGATTCGCACATGAAAATATCTGAGGTGCGAGACTCTGGATTTGAACATGTTTCACTCGGCTTCCCAAGCGAGCGCGTTACGACTGGGCTACCACTGTCTACTATAGTACGTTTTCTGTTTACTCAATACATAGTAAGTAAGTAATAAAAACATATAAAATGTATTTCACAAAATATCTTCGTGAAACTAAACCTAATTTTTTAATTTTTATTTGGCCATGAAACAATAAATTGATTTAAACATATAATTCAACTAGCATTGCCTGGGTCTCCGCCCACGTTCAGTTGACCAAACACCAAATTCTTAGGTTTTACACATTAGTATAAAATACAAAAACTGCAAAGTATAAAACTTTGCAGTTTTTTTATTTTTTCTTAGAAATGAGATATTTTTCCGCGGTAAAAAGTATTCTACATGTTGACCCGGGTAACCAGCTATCCCCATACCAAATTTTATCAAAATGCCTTCAGTGGTTTTTCTGTGATGCGGTAACAAACAGACAGACAGACAAAAATTCTAAAAACTATAGATTCGGCCTCTGTATCGATAATAATGACTATTTCAATAAGATTTCCCAAAAAACATCTAATGTACAGATTCGGTTTAGTTAACATTTTATTATATGTATAGATTATGCTGATTTTAATCAGCACATATCTAAAATTTGATATAAAAAAAAATACTTTTTTTAGGAGTGTTCAAACGATTTGCGAATTAATCAATAGGTACATATAATAAAATTGTAACTAAGTCGAATCTGTACATTAAATATTTTTTGGAAAATCTAATTGAAATAGACATTATTATCGATACAGAGTCCGATTCTATAGTTTTTAGAATTTTTGTCTGTCTGTATGTCTGTTACCGCATCACGAGAAAACCACTGGACAGATTTTTATGAAATTTGGTATGATGATAGCTGGTTATCCTCGTCAACATATAGGATACTTTTTACCGCGGGAAAATATCTCATTTCTGAGAAAAAATACAAAAACTACAATTTAAGAGTATAGTAATATGTAAAAATTAAGAATTTGGTTTATGGTCATCTGAACGCGGGCGGATCCGCGGGCAATGCTAGTAAATACGTATATAAGCTATCGGTATTACAAGGTCGATCTGATGGCTCTATCTCGACCGATAACGTTTGCATTAGTCTACCCATAAATATATTTTAACAATGGACGATTAAAATAGATATGTACGTGGAATGTTTATCGTCGGTAGATCTTATTAAATTAGCATTAAATGCATCTATTAATTTAGTTTTGCTCGTTTAAAACGTAATAAATATTATGTTCTAAACGTACGGAATGGAATAATTTTAATATTTTATAATCATCTAACGTATACTTCTACACCTACTAATATTTTAGAGGTAGTTTGTGAGTTTGTGAGGTTGTGGGGAGTAATCTCTGGATCTACTGAACCGATTTAAATAAAATTTGGTAAAAAGATAGTTTAAGACCCTGGGAAGGACATAGGATACTTTTTATCCCGGAAATCATCCCTTAAGGGGGTAAAAATAGGGATGAAAGTTTGTATGGGGAATCAATCAGTTTATCATAAGACTAGTTTGTGCCCGCAGCTCTGTCCGCGTACTACCTGTCGTACGTGGAAATTGATAACTACATATATATATAAGCTATATATATATGTAATGCTTAAAATATGAGCTATTTTCATTTCGAATTCTACTTACATTCCTTGAATTGTATAGCTGTGTCATTGCGATTAAAAATTGTTTGATGTGTAATCGAAAATTTTACTGTATTATCGGTTTTCATAAAATATGTTATCATAAAATGTCTGGAAATATGAGAAATTAAAAAAAATGACTCAACTGTACATTTTCCTATCAATCAAAACCTATTACAGAAACATAATAAAATAATATTTTACTAGTGTAATAAACCTTGTTATACTAAACTATCTATTATATACGATCGCTTACAAGCTTTTGTCCCACATCCCACATTTGCGAACGAGCTCTGTAAGTGTTCTATAATTATTATCTATAATCTTATCCTAAACTAAGCCTTAGACAAATTCAATTTCTACAATCGATATTGTTATCGAAAACGATAATCCTGTATTGCTTAACTAAAACCGAAGAGATATCATCAAAATCATCTGAAAATGGCAAAATTCAGCCTTTTATTTATATTTATTCGAGTTAAGTTAAATGACAATAAACAGTAAACAATTTTTTTAGTTATACTTCTTTTGGCACGTTTGAAAAAAATATAAGAGTCAAATATTTACACAGCCATAAAGCGAGTTGATGAAGTTAGCTGAAAGCTACATGATGAAGTCAGCTGCATTTCTTTTGCAAACAGAGAGTTGTGACATGCGAGATGAAATCTTTAGCTGTTTTTGTTCTGTTACGCCAAAGAAGTATAACTTCTTACGTGCGTACATAAGTACTAGGTCACTACATAAGTTTTGTCGTACTTATTTATTTATTTTTTTCAAAATTATTTCCATTAGCACTAATATATGCTCTCTTACGTTCGAACCATGTAATAAATACTTCGCTCTAGAAACCATTTGGAATACTACCGCATATCTCTTTAAATGCGCCTATAAGCTCTCCATCATTAGAGAACTTACGCCCTTTTAATTGTTTTTTCACATAAGGAAAAAGCGCAAAATCACATGGCGCTAAGTCTGGGCTGTAAGGAGGATGAGTTTCACTCCAGCTTCACGCAAATAATCTTCAGTTTTGCCAGCCTGACGTGCGGGAGCGTTGTCCTGATGTAAAAACCAAGTGTTGAGTCTTGAGTTTGGTCGCTCGTTTTTCAACGCTTCTAAAACTCGAGGCAAACATTCTTCTGTGTACCATTTCGCAGTAACAGTCTTCTGTTTATAAAGCTAGATTGTGGGTAATTTTCCGCGTTTTGAGAAAAATACTGCTACTATTCTTTTTTTAACTGATCGAGACATTTTGACGGATGTCGGCGGATCTTCATCATGAAACACCCACACTTTACTCTGAGATTTAGTTGGGACATCAAAACAGTAAAGCCAAGTTTCGTCACATATAAAGATTGAATTGACGTACTTAGATCGACCGAAATTTGCAAAGCTACTGTACGTCACAAAACTTGTACTATTATTGTTTATATTAGTTTGCCTTTACGAATCTATCCTTATCTGAACAATACCTTACATATATTTTACGTACGACAAAACTTATGTAGTCACCTACGTACACACACACGTTTTTTTTATAAAAATACTCTGAATTACGTACATAATTCTGAAATTATTCGAATATATCGTTTACAATAAAAATTCAACATTTTTATATAATACTTAATTATATAAAAATGTATATTTATTATGTTATATTATGTTTATATTATGTATATTTTATATAATACTTAATACTTTATTAGATAAATAAAAGTTTTTTTAAGCATGCACATCATGCAAAAATAGCAATAATTTATTGCGGGTTTTATCTTCGTTAGCTAACTTCCAACAACAGATATGGAAATGATCGCCATTGTTTTTTTTCATCTGAGTCCTGACCACCATTTATTATAATAATCATTTTTATTGAAATTTTTTACAAAGTTACAAAATGATCATGGACACAATACAATTTGGAACCCACCTTTACTAGGTTAACCTGTTTTTGTATAGTTTTTTTTCTCTAAAATTAGCACACTGGTGCTGTTTATATATAAGAATTCTCTAGTTTTTTCTAATTTTATAGTTGTTTTTAAACATATTTTAATTTAACTTCGTCTTCTTTATCAGGTTTTTTTACCAAAATCGCATAAATTGTTTTTAGATCTTGGACATTAGTTAGACAAAAACTTCTTATTTTATCAATAAATTAATGAAAATATGAATAAAAATATTATATTATTAAATATTTGTTTCAGATTCATTATGTTCAACCAGTATAGAATACCACGTGAGAACCTTCTCAACAGAACCGCTGACGTCACAGAAGATGGCACATACGAAAGTTCGTTCTCAGAGCCCTCAAGGATATTGGGTGCCGCTTTGGAAAATTTATCAGCCGGTGGGGTTTTTTTTTATTTATTTGTTAATCTTTATTGCACATACGAGATAAGGACGGAAAGTAAAGGTATTGTTAGATAAAGTAAATTTTAAGCATGCAAAGGCGGTCTTATTGCTAAAAGAATACCTTTAGTGAGAAGATTAATTAAGATGAAATACATCTGAAACTAGATTTTTCCAATTTTCAATTGTCTTATCCATTTGAATCTTTGTAAATTGTAGTAGGTATGTGGAGGTACTCAATTCGAGTGAATATTTTTGTATTAGTGTCTTTTTTAATTACCTGATAAAATATGTACTTCAAGTACTGACCACTATATAAATTTCAAGAAATACTACTAAAAGGTGGTAAATGTTTTATTTAGTTATTTTTTTAGAAATTCCACAATTTTATTACAAACTCAACTATTTAGGTGAAACTTAAAATACTAATATTCACCTAAATGAATTGTCAACGATTCTTTATTATGTATATACTCGTTTATAACTCTTTCGATCCTAAAAGTCGTAACGTGATGTTTCATAGCCTATACCTTCCTCAAGAATGATGCTATCAAATGCAAAAAAAGATTTTTGAAAACCGACTGCTAGTTTCAAAGATTGCGCTAATCTATCTTATCTTGCTCATAGCAACAAAAAAACAAACTACAGTAGTTTAAGTTTCTAAATTAAACTAAATAAAACGAACTATCCTAATTAATACTATAATTAAAATTATTAAACAAACTAGCATTGCCCGCAGCTTCGCCCGCGTTCAGATGGCCAAATTAGGTTTTACATATTAGTAGACTCTTACATTGCAGTTTTTGTATTTTTTCTCAGAAATGAGATATTTTCCCGCGGTAAAAAGTATCCTATATGTTGATTCGGATAACCAGCTATCACCATACCAAATTTTATCAAAATCCCTCCAGTGGTTTTTCTGTGATGCGGTAACAGACAGACAGACAGACAAAAATTCTAAAATCCGTAGATTCGGCCTCCGTATCGATAATAATGTCTATTTCAATAAGATTTTCCAAAAAATATCTAATGTACAGATTCGGCTTAGTTACAATTTTATTATATGTATAGATAAATAATAACGTATTCTAACATAACAATGTCCCAGGTCGCATCGGTATAATGCAAGAGAGCTGCCACTCGCTGGCGAGCGCGGTGAGCGTGGCGGTGCGCTACGCGGCGACGCGCACGCAGTTCGGCGAGCGCGACCGCGAGACGCCGCTCATCGAGTACGAGCTGCACGTTAGTTGGTTATATTCAATTATAGCTTTTTCTATACTAGACGACACGTTTGGCTCAGTTTGTAGTGACCCTACTTGCTGTGCCAACGGTCGCCGGTTCGAGTCCCGCTGGGGGTCTTCATTTCTGTGATGAGCATGAATGTTTGTATTCCAGTCATGGGTGTTTATTTATAATATGTATGTATTTAAAATTATATATTATGTATAATTTATCAACTATCTGGTATCCATAACACAAGCCTCGTAGCTTACCATGGAACTAGATGGTGTTGTGTGTTAATGTCCTGACATATTTATTATTATTATTTATTATATAAGTAGTAAAGGCAAAACTGCCTGGTTAGGTTACTTGTAGAAGATTCTGAGGTTCGAGTCCCAGGTCGGGCCGAGTTAATTATTGAGTTTTTCTCACTAACAGCACAGAGTTGGGAAGATAGTTAAGTTACACTATCTGTGCCTTATAGCACGTAAAACCGTTGATTCTGAGATCTCATTGCGAATGTTAAATGTCGTCCCATCGGAATTTGAGAGTGATAGGAATAGAGAGTGCACGTTGTGTCTGCGCGAACACGCTATGTACTATAATTTCTCCTGCAGTTGGTTAGTCTCCGTGAGATTGGTCGCCGTGGGCGAAATTGGTCGGGACAATATCATCATCATATTTGATGAGTTATGTAACATTGAATGGGTGTATGACGTGTCCCTATTGGATATATTGTTTCTCTAAAGTATTTAAAGAAAAGTAACACTGTATATACTATTTACTTATAAATATATAATTTATTGTGTATATAATATTTTTATATTTTCCAGCAATGGCGCCTATTCGGCTATGTGTCGGCGGCGGTGGTGTTCCGCCTGTATATAGAGAAATTCACTGTCACGTATTTAAATATTGTTGAGAAATCAAATTCTGGCCACAGAGTAGATAACTTGGTGAGTTATAACATTTTATTCGTATATTTCACAGTTTAGCTTTTTTTTTTAAATGAACCATGCCATAACATAGTGTATATAATATGCCAGAATGCAGAAATAATGTTTATATTTAATCTTCACGAGCGCGATGTTTTGATCATCATACCTCAGAGAGTCAGTCGTGTCGGTCCTACGTCTGATCTCCCATCGGTCGTATCTGATCCGTCCCATTATACTATAAGCTACCACTCACGTTTTATATTATAATCCCTTAGATCTGCTAATATTAACAGTAATTTCTTTTCTAGAGTGAAGCAGTATCAGAGATCCACGCGATGGTGTCGAGCAGCAAGCCGTTGCTGACTTGGAGTACGTTGCGAGCTGCGCAGCAGTGTCGTGAGGCGTGCGGCGGACATGGCTATTTGAAGGTGGGGTCTATATGAAGTTAACTTTTGTAAAATGGTTTTAGTGTTTATTAGCCTATTTTTCTCATTATGTTAAGTTTTCTGTATTGGGATCTTTTCTTGTTTGAATATATTGTAAAAGTATTTAAGGTTTTTTTATTTCATCAACGCGAAGGAATAACGAATATAAAAACTTTTCGCAATTATAATAGTATTGTGATGAGTATTTAACCGCGGCATTATCTGTGTGAAATGTGTATTCTTTCTTTTCTTACGTTGTTTAAATAATATACTCGTAGTTCATTGAACTCTGTTTAATCACACCAATGATAAATAGACATCGTATAAAAAATAATTTAGTTAATTTCATTTACCTTCATCCAATAAACACATTAACTGACCACGTCTCAAACATCTTCCAGTGTTCAAACCTTGGTGATATAAGAAGCAACCACGAACCAACAGTGACATATGAGGGGGATAACAACGTGCTCTCACAGCAGGCCGGCAACTGGCTGTTGCGGCAGTACGAGGCTGCCCTCTCGGATAACATCGTGGACTCACCGCTGGGCACTGTTGCCTTCCTCAAAGATTATAGGGCGATAAAAGAAAAGACTTTCAATTGTTCGAGTACGAATGAACTGAAGAACCCTCAATGTAAGTTTGGATTAGTTAATGTATACAAAATGAGTCGTTTTAAGGGTTCCGTATTTCATAAGGAAAAGGGAACCGTCATAGGATCACTTTGTTTTTTGTCTGTCTGTCTGTCAAAACACTTTTTCTCAGAAATGCCTCTAGGTATGTTGAAATTAATATCAAACACAAAGTAAAGTCTGCACTTCCCGTTGACCTAGAACTATGGAATTTGGCAAGAAGTAATATCTAAATATAAAAGAATATATAATTGCACAGGTAAAGGCAAAATCCGAACATGTTAATTTGCAGTCACAAAAAAATGCGATTATAAACTTAATATTTCAATGAGTAAATATTATACATACGATGTGCATATTGATTCAAAATGAACTTAAATGAAGCGCCTTATTTTTAAATGTGATAGGTACAATTTTACACCCTTTTTATTGTAATGGTTTATAATAGAAATTAAAAAAAAATGTCGACATACACATTAGTAATTTCCTGTTAAGTTTTGCATGTATAGCTAGTAAAGATAGTAGAATGATGGGTTTTCTAGCGAAAACAAAGAAAAAGTAGTAGAATTACACAGGCTTAACAGAATTTGTGTGGGGTGTCTTATACAGTTTTCTGTAACTGTTGATTTGTTTAATTTAATCGTACAGACTGTACAATCGCAATGAAAAATATTTATTATGACGACACGTTTGGCTCAGTTTATAGTGAACCTACTTGCTGTGCCAGCGGTCGCGGGTTCGAGTCCCGCTGGGGTCATTCATTTGTGTGATGAGCACAAATGTCTGTACTCCAGTCATATTTATAATATGTATGTATTTAGAGTTATATATGTGTAGTGTATCAACTATCTGGTATCCATAACACGAGCCTCGTAGCTTACCATGGAACTAGATAGTGATGTGTGTTAATGTCCCAACATATTTATTTATTTATTTATTTCATACGTTTTATTAAGATCATTTTTGTCCCAACAGTTATAATATCCACATACAAATGGCTTATATGCTGGCTGTTAAAATACACACATGAGAAAAACGAAGAAAACCTATCGAAAGGCCTAACCAAAGTGCAAGCCAGGAACAAAGCCCAAGTCTACAGATGGAGAAACCTAACCAAAGTGTACGCTGAATACTTATCGTTGATATTCTGCTTAGAATCTATAGAGAAGAAAGAGAAAGAACTCCAGCCAGTTTTGATGAAGCTGTTCTGTTTATATGGGCTGTGGTCCTTGGATGATAATTTGGTTGAGTTATACCAAGGGGGTTTCGCAAAGGGAGGGGATATGGCCCGATTGGTTAGAGACTCGGTCCTGGAGTTATGTGCAGATGTGAAGGATGATGTAGTGAGTGTGGTGGATGCACTCGCGCCCACTGACTTTGTGTTGAATTCTGTGTTGGGCAGAAGCGATGGCAAGGTTAGTTGAATTTGATTATTATTTAGTAGATATGTCGCAGGGAAATTGTACAATTTACCCGGAGTTTTGTCAATTGTTTTCTTTTCTTACAAATATCAAGGGACAATGTTAGGTATCTTATAATTTCACTAAGCATATTCAGTGATATTGTAATTATCCTAGTTAGATTGTTAATACTAGCAATACCAGGATGCAGTGGGAAGCTTCGGTTCGTTTTGATTGGTCGATTCACTGATAGGACTATGTACTAGTTTTTGTCCATGGTTCCGCTCGCTTCGTTTCGCTTATTTGTTAATGCAGTTTATAAGCTAACTCCATTCCAAATTTAATGAGAATCTTGCTTACAAATTTTAACATATATAAAATTGTGAGTGCAATGTTCCAGATATACGAACAAACAACTTTTTATTGCATTTTGTAGGAGATTGAATCAATGCTGTATTTTTTTTTAATATGTAATTATGATCAGAGCTTTGTCCATATTCTTTAACATAAAGATAATATAGTATATGAATAACATAAATATATGTTTTCTTATTTTTTGCTTTTCCAGTTGTATCAGAATCTCCAAAAGGCGTTCTTTAGTCAGCCCGGCGTTTTCGAAAGGACGCCGTGGTGGCGCGATGTCGTACCTTCCTCTAAATTGTAAGCAATGTGTATATAATATAAAGTATACAAAATAAATTGTATTTTATAGATCGAAAAGCGAAAAATTGACAAGAATATATTTAAAAGTATATGTATATACAATATAGTTTGCTCTTTACCTCTGCTACAATCTGGAAACGATAGAGTTTCAAAATACGACCTTATTTGGTCTTATCTTTGAGCTCAATTTAGATAATTTTAATTCAATATTATTATTATTTCTTTTGTAATATTCGTACCAACGGTATTTATTTTATTTTTTTTGTATAAGATTATATATATAGTTTTTCTTTAGTTTGATATATTTTTTTAAAGTTTTTTTCTTATCCACTTACGCTGGCATAGTACTTGGAATATTTACTTGTTATCCGCAATTGCGTATCGAATATATAGACAGAGGTATGGAGTCAGTATGATAGAAAAGTGTGAGCGAGACAAAGTGATGATTTTTTTTGAAATTATCTCTTTCTAATTTTCTAGAAAGAATATTTCAATTCTTTTTTTTATATGCATTTGTATACAATATTCATGTTAAACTAAGTTCACAAAAACACAATTATGGAATGAAGTTCCTTATCATAGGCATACGTGGCGATTGAGAGCTAGACGGAAAATAGTGTAATATTTTTAACGTTACGACACTTTTTAACGGACTTCCAAAAATTGAGGAGTTATTTGCTATGATCGCTCATTCCATGTGAAGTCATCACGAGTATCAGGCGATCATAAGTGTTAAGGAGTGTATGTAGTAAGTAGTTCATATATAAGTTTGTGGTCCCCTAATACTTGTGACAAAAGTACTAGGCGATTATTGAGGCAAAATTTCACCAGTTTCAACATGTACAATGTACATACATATCTGATGCTTATGATATAATTCTAAAGAATTAATTTATGATCCAAGAGCAGACAGCGAAAGTAACTTCATTTCAACTGGGTGTCTCGCGATACCTACCGACGTTTTTTTAACAGATACATTATTTAAGAGTTTACTGCCTCGGTAGTGTAGTGGCTAGCATGTACGACACATCCGGAAGGTCCTGGGTTCGAGTCCTTAATCGGGCCAAGTTTAGTTATTGAGTCTTTCTGTATAGTAAGCCTCAGTAACAGTCCGGAGTTGGGAAGTTGGCGGTGTTTCAATCCTAAAGCCGTCGGTTCTGCGCCTTAACTCTCACCGGTCGTGTCTCGTGTCGTCCCACCGGAGTACGAGAGTGACAGGAATATAGAGTGCACGTTGTGTCTGCGCGTACACGCGCTGCACTATAATATCTCCTGCACAGTTGGCTAGTCTCAATGAGATTGCCCGCCGTGGCCGGAATTGGTCGAACATATTTTTATTTAAGAGTACCTTTCTACATATAATGAATACGTTACCTTAGACAAAAGTTTTAATTAATAACAAATTTAGTGCAAATTTCTATTTATATACATATGTTTTATATTAACTAGCGGATTTAGGTCAATAGGAAAATTTTCATGATGGCGGTACTGAGTCCGTACACTTATTTTGTGGAATGTAAACAATGGTTTATAATAAATGTCAAGATATCCTTTATGTAAGTTATAGAAAGAAAATCTAAATTTTCACTTTACAATGTTATTTTAATGTTAATTTCTAGTTAGTGTCTTGATCGGCAAACATCTTGATTGTGCAAATTTTATAGATTAATAGGTCTCTTTACAGGGTCGAGGTTACTGCGTTAATGCGCGTTTTTATTATTATTATTACGTTGTACCGCGAAAATTTTACAGCGGCTTAGATGACGACAGTTGGTGATATTTATTAGGTTAAATAATATTATATTTATTGACTGTTTGATACTTTTTCTGTTTTTTTTTTTAAATTGCCCTAAACCACTTTATAACCTAAAATAATGTCTTTTGACATATATTTGGTAATCGTATTTGATCTTAAGGAAATTTCCCCAAATTCAATGGTTGTAAAAAATCGATTTTTATGGCGAATGGTTACCCATTAAATATAAATTTCTTAAGGAAATCTCCTTAAATGCATGGGTATAAAAAAATCGATTTTTATGGCTCTTCAACCCTAAAATCTTATCCCGACTGACATACAAAAGTACGTAAGACTGTCGGGTGCGACACCCCGCACGATTGCTATACCTACGGCCGCGTTATACGTTAGACGTCTGTATAGATAACTACACTGTGTACACTATATCAAATATTAATATTTTTTCCTACAATGTATTAAGTGGAGTTTTCCCCACTACGCTCATTAATACTCAAGGTGTTTGCCGTTCCTGCTTTTAAAGTTTTAATGTAAGGCTGTGTTATGGACCTTCTAGACCTTGGCTAGTTTTGCTAATAAAGAATTATTTAAGAAAAACTATTCCTATATACAAACAAATACACCTTGTGACTTCCTATTTTATTAGACAAAAAGTGCTTTATTCTAAACTTTGGCCTTTTTAGAGTTAGGTCGCGAATTCGATTCTCTGGTCGATTTTTCTTATTTGACCAATAAGAATGTGAATATGTTGATAAATATCTACTGGCTTTTATTATGCAGTGATAGTTGCTTATAATTAATTAAATTAATATTTGATTAATTGTCACAAAATAAGCAAACATAATTTATTTCTACGTGACATTGGCGAAGCAATCTGTGCTCAACTGGCACGCTTTGAAGCCAATTAACAAGAAAATTAGAATTGTAATTTACCTAATGAATAACACACGTACGACATTTCGTTGTAAGGTAACGATGGAGTAATTGTTAAAACAACAAAATAAATTTTAAACTAGATTTTGTCGTTTTAAAGGGAATTTTAAAAGAATTTTTGTAGGAAATGGAGTTCGCAAAGTAACATGTTTAAACGTACATAATCCAATAGTGGTGTATATAATATCAAATTAATAATTACGTAGATATACAACCTCTGCCATTTAGTGTCAACTTACGTGACGTGTTACTATTAGAAATAAAAAAAAAACATTTTTAATGTAAAAAATATCTTCAAACTAAAATTATTACAGATTATCCATGTCATATCATCGATCAAAAAAGTACTAGATACACAATCATATGCAAAAGTTGTCTTGAAACTATCACCAAATTGTGTTTAGGTAATTATTCTAGTTGAAATCAATATGCAACAATGTAAATTGACTCTTAAGTGCAATGTTTAAAGTTGTTTTCACGAAAAAATGAATTATTTAAAAGCGCAGTCAAATGTTCAAATGAGCGCTCATTCGATGAGGACATTTTTGGTCGCTGATCGTGTATTTAGTACTTTTTTGATCGATGTGTTATAAGTAAGTATATTATTTAGATAATATTGTAGCATTTATTTTACAGTTCGTTTTGTTAAGAGCTTTGGCCATTGAGCGCTTTTTTGGCCAGAAAAAGTATAAAAGATGATTGAATGGTAAGAATTAGATGTTTGTATTTAGTATTTGAGTTTTCTATTCCGTTTATTGAAAGCCCTTTTAACAAAACTCCATCAGGTATTACTTAAAGCATTTTTATATTTACTTCATCCCATTGCATTTTTATTTTTAAAATTTTTAATATATGATTATATTAAAATTAATTAAAATAATTATAGTTTTGTATCAAATATAGATATTTCATTGAAATTATACATAACATCTTTCCATACACAGGGTACAAACATAAATGTTTTAAATTTTAGATATAGATAATAGATCTTTTTTTACCATAGATTAAAAACTTAGTTTTTGAATGTAAAACTCGATATGTGGAAAATATTGTAAATTATGATTTTAATGTAAATTCTAATGCAAAACAGCCAAATATAAATAATAACATTTAGGTGTAACGTGTTTATTTATGTTGTGGGTCCGCTGAAATTTGCTATTTGTTTTTAAAGAATTAAAAAATAGGATTCTTAATCCGTACATATTTATTATAGACAGCGTATTTTGTTTCTAAATTATTATCAATTTTTATATTATTTTGTGAATTTTGTGATAAAAATCGACCCATAAGTGTATAAGATAATTTTTTTTTTCATTGCTTTCATTTAAAAAGAAATATTTCAACTGTAGAATAGACTTCGGAGTGAGCTGCATTTTCAGTGGACCAGTTGTTTTTATGAATAACTAGAAGTTGTTGATTTGTAATCGATGAAATTATTTTTTTTTTTTTAGAAAAAAAATCTCTTAAATTAAAAAAATTAAAAAAATCTTTATTAAAAAAAAATCTCTTTTTAATTTTTATTATATATTAGACAATATTTCTATATCGAATGATTTTAATAATATTCCAGTATGTAATCTATATGATAATTGAAATTATGAGAATAAATATTTACACTTCTCTATAGTATATAGAAAATGATTGTATCATCTTAGACTTTATCGCTCGAAAGTGCCTTCTTCTGTGTATTATTAATTGAATTGTTATATTGGTCAGTGGATCCATTGACTTCTTAATTTATAATAAATGTAAAAAATTATACGTTGTTTTATTTACATTTTTTCGGTATAAAAAGTAACCTATAATCTATCTCTGTGCCAAATTTCGTCCAGATCCGTTCAGCCGTTCTGGCGTGATTGAATAACAAACATCTCTCCCTTTTATATTATTATTATTACACTAGCGCTGCCCGCGGCTCCGCCCGCGTTCAGATGACCAAAAACCGATTTCTTAGGTTTAACATGTTAGTATATATCATTAACATTAGTTTTTGTATTTTTTTCTCAGAAATGAGATATTTTGCCGCGGTAAAAAGTATCCTATATGTTGACCCGGATAACCAGCTATCACCATACCAAATTTCATCAAAATTCCTCCAGTAGTTTTTCTGTGATGCGGTAACAGACAGACAAAAATCCTAAAAACTATAGATTCAGCCTCTGTATCGATAATAATGTTTATTTCAATAAGATTTTCCAAAAGATATCTAATGTACAGATTCGGCTTAGTTACAATTTTATTATATGTATAGAACTAGTATAGTATTATATGATCTGTGGTATAGATATAGTCAGCGCCACCTTTTGGCAAATTTTATTACTAATGTATGGGCGTGAAGTAACAAAGATACATACAACTTATCGCATTTACAATACATATTAAATTTTTCTTTTGACCTTGTTCTTAAGTTGAGTTGATAGTGTTGGTTTAAGTAATAGAGACATATATGCGAAAATCTTAGCTTATTAGTATTAACAATTCCACATCTAGTTCACCCTCAGTTAATATAATGAATCTAGAAGTGGTTGGGGTTTTTAAAAAAATCTGTAGGGTGTTTAGTTAGAGGCAAGCAAAGAGAATAGTTGATCTACAAACATTTTGTGATAGCTTATACATAATATTTGAATTTAATTATTTTGTATGCTAATTTAATTGTATGTATTATATTATTTGAAGTCACAGAGGTATAGCAACTGACTTAGGGGTTTTACACACTACGTTTTATAAACGCTTACACGTCGAAAACGCGTCTACAACGCATTAAATTATCAAAAAATAATTATAGTTTTGTATAAAATATAGATATTTTATTAAAGTTATATATAACATCTTTCCATACATAAGGGCATAAACAAATGTATTTTAGATATACTCGTAGATAAAAGATCTTTTTTACTATAGATTTAAAAATTTATATCATAGTTAAATTCGTCGTGTTTACTCCCTTTAGATCTCTTTCAGGTGATATATTATGTTACATCCAAAATATTTCTATCATCCACACTAATTTTGGTAACGCGCTCGCTTGGGAAACCGAGTGAAGTGGGTTCAAATCCCGGGTCTCGCACCTCTGATATTGTCATGTACGAATCTTTTCCAACATGATTACCACTTGTCTTAATGGTGAAGGAAAACATCGTGAGGAAACCTGCATGTCTGAGATAACGTAACAAATTTTCGAAAGACATGTGAAGTCCGCCAACCCGCACGTGGTCAGCGTGGTGGACTATGGCCTGATCCTCCTCGTATTGAAGGAAGGCCCGTGTCGAACAGTGGGACTTCAAAAAGGGCTGAATACATACACTAATTTAAGGGTGTATTTTAGGAATGAAACATATATATTTTTTTGATTTAAAAACCTTTATTAATCGGGAAATAGTGAAGAGTGGAGTAACATGCTCGTATTTGTGCTTTAAACAGTAAAAAGATGGTGCAATGGATAGGATAATGCTTAGGGCATAATTTTACAACTCAGTGAGGGTTTCTTTAGTGAAATTTTATTTTTTAAAATACTACATTTTACTAATTTTTCCTATCATTTTAATTAAAAGTATAAGATTTAAAAAAAAACAAAGGGCATACAAAATAGGTTTGTTTGTTTTGTTGTAATCATTTTGCCAACAAATATTAACGAGGTCAGTCTCAGAACTAAATATTATATAGCCTTTGATAATAAAACTTGATTGATTAAAAAAAAACTTAAGATCCTAGTCCTACTAGAAATACGGCAGTAAAACGTGAAACGCCTTGAACTTACTTTAATACTTATATGTATATAATTTTGAAGTGTTTATTTATAATATACAGGGTCATTTTTGATTTACTGAAAACCTTTTGGGAATATACTATTTACATCATAACAACAACATCTGTAAGAAAAAATAATAATTTTTCTTAAATTTTTATTTCAATACAAAAATAAAAATATTTTTACTGCACCTTCTAAACGGCATCTGGTCAAGCTTAAATGAGTAAGCACCACCTACTACACCCTTCCACCCCTCCCAATCCACCGGCCACGCGCTTTCTTTTGCTAATGCTAGACTTATCGTTTAGAAGGTGCAATAAAAATATTTTTATTTTTGTAAAATTAAACAAATATTTTTTTTCTCACAGATGTTGTTATTATGTAAATAGTATATTCGCAAAAGGTTTTCAGTAAATTAAAAATGACCCTGTATAATCAATATTTTGTCTAATTTTATAGATATTTCATCTAAATACAATCACAATTTATATTTAATCCCAGTTTTCATATATATTTTCTATTATCTTTATATAACTAATAAGCTAATACTAATAAAAATTATACAATATTTTTTCACATAAAAATATGATACTTAAATAAATACTTCTTGAATTTATTAAAAGTATGTAAATAGAATTGCAAAGGCCATCCAGATATATATATATATATATATATAGTTTTCTTTGAAGTGACGACAAATTTTAATATATAAAATTGTGTTCATAATTTTTCTCCGCCTAAACAGCTTGACCGATTTTGATAATTTGTTTGCACTCATGGGGTTATTCCGATGTTTTTTAGCTATAGCTGATCCCGGTAAGTAGCCATTGTCGAGATACAGTATTTTTTTTAATTTTTGGTCCATAATTATATTTTTATTACTACATATTATTAATTTATTTTAGGTATTTGATATAGCTTAATCTTTTTCGTATGCTGGATGGCTGATATTCAAATTTAGCATTTTTTCTTAACGACAACAAGAAATTCACTGTGTACCATTTCGATACCTGCAAAGAATAACATTGCAACTCAATATAAAGTTAATTAAAAAAAATGAAATTAATCTTTCATATGTTTAAAGTCCGAATTAAAAGTTGCTACAAACCATCAAAAAAAAACAAGATATAAAATAAGCGACAAAAAAATATGTCCTCACCGAATAAGCGCTCATTTGAACATTTGAGCACGCTTTTATTATTATTTGTAAAAACTACTTTAAGCATTGAATTTAAGGTTTAATTTACATTGTTGTATGAAATAAATATTCCAACTAGAATAATTGCCTAAACACAATTGGTGACAGTTTAAAGAGAACTTTTGCATGGGATTGTGTATCTATTACTTTTTTGATCGATGGCTACAACACTTAAGTTACAATGTTATTCTTTGCAGGTGTCGATATAAGAGTACAAACAAATATAATACAAATTATACATCTTCTGTACCATTATTTCTGTTTAGTTTGTTGTATATCTAAATATCTGATGTAATTATTACAATACATATATAATTCCAACGTAAATACTACAACTATTTATATGTTTTTAGTCAACCTTTAAAAGATTATTGTAATTTAATGGTAAATGAGTTTTCGATTAATCGTTATGGATTTAAAGCATTAGTTAAGATTTATTTAGTATTTCTAAGTACATTTTCAAGACAATCATATTATTTTCTATTTTTGAAAGACAAACACATTGTATGGATTTATTAGTGAAGAGTCCCTATATTCTTATTTCACAGTTCCAACTCCTTGGATGATGGATGTTTTACATATGCTTGAAATTTCTGTATCGAAATAACTAAAAAAAAAACTTTTATTTTATTAAAACAGATTACACAAAATAAAAAAAAACTATTAAATTTATATTATATGTATAATTTTAAACATGTATAAGAATACAGCTTATAAGTCTTCAGCAAATTGAGTATATACCAAAAAAGTAAGTACAAAATACTCAATATGTGCTTTAAAAATAAATATTTAACCATAAGGGCTTTCCGTACATTTACCAACCAAATGTCTTTAACAAAAAAAAAACTTGCTATAAGTGCCCCGTCTTTATAATTAAGTGTCTATGTGACTTGTAAACCTTCACATTTGCCCTTAAAATATAAAACCAAATTATTTAATTTGCATTAAATAAATTAATATTTAACATCGATCAAAAAAGTAATAGATATACAATCAGCGCTAAAAATGTACTTATGAATGAGCGCTCATATGAATGCTTTTAATTATTTTTTTGTGAAAACCACCTTAAGCCCTGCATTTAAGGTTCAATTTACATTGTTATATATATATTTCAACTAGTATAATTACGTAAACACAATTGGTGACAGTTTTAAGAGAACTTTTGCATGGGATTGTGTATCTAGTACTTTTTTGATCGACAAAATTTAATAAATATTTGCATATTTGTTAAATTGAATAAAAGAGAATTATTTGCAATTCGGTGGAAAAAATATGGCAGTTGTTAATTGAAATAGAAATAGTAAGTTATAGGTATGGATATCGATAATCATATTTAAGTACACTAAATAATAAGAAATTAAAATACATATTTTGTATAATATTTTCTTAGATTTACGCGAATATTTGACATTTTAAATAAATCTATGTTTTCGGACTTTTTCGCGGATTTATTTTGATTTTTGTTCCCGACGTTTCGAATGCTTTACAGCAATCATGGTCATGGGAGAGACTGAGGTGTTAGATGTCTCTAAGATCATTATATAGTTGTTACAGACAGTGCCTACCCAAGTATATAAAAATCCGAAAAGATAGTTTCATTTAAAATACAGATTTTGTAAGTACGCGTTTTATAAATAAGATGTCTGATGAGGACTCAAAGATGATAAAAGGTAAATGCCAGACATTCAATTTACTAATTATTTCTTCCAATTTCGATTTCTTTAATAACTATTTCCATGCAATATTTTAGCTTAAATATTTCAAGTTAATACGAAAAACAAAAAAATATTTAAAAATCCACTGACATAAAATAAATATTTATTTATATTTAAAAAAAATTGAATTTAGGCGCAACCCCATCACATACGATCACCCTGTATATAATATATATTCATTAATATATAAGTGCGACATATTATATACTAACTAACTAACCACAAAACTTACACAACCACGTCTAATATTCGATAAGAAATTCGAAAAAAAATCTCATTATTTTTATTAAAATTTTCCATTTTTTTTAATCAAATCTAACATCAAAAACAATCAAATCCAACGATTGATAAAACCTAAAAAAATTAACTATTATCGCTATCAGTGATTGTAGAACTTGTCATCCTTATGACTGGGTTTTGGTTCGAGTCACTCGAGTCGCATTCTACCATTAAAATATCATCTGGACTCTCATTTCTATCAGAATTGCTCTCAGTGTAGGTCCCTGTTGGCGATTTATCTTCAATAACAGCTTTCAGATACGACTCCCTATCCATTATAGTTGCATCTCTTGCCAAAGCTAGCACATCTAACGACATCATACTCTTTGACTTATCCGACTTTGCGATAGGTGGGTTTGTGTTTTCATATATAACTTCACGACTTATAGATTTAGTACGGGACAGATTTGTATCCCTATATTTTCCAGTGTTGGTGCTAGTTGTTGGGGCGCTGGAGTTTTTGGGCGAATTGTTGGTAAATTTGGACTTCTTCTGCTGGTTGGTTTCCTTCATCATTAGCAGTTGGTCGAGCTTGTTTATTGTTTCATTCAATTCCTGCGCCCACGCCTCGTCTGTTTCTACGTCGTTTCTATCTATGGGTTTGAGTGCTAATTCTCTCACACGCATTCTAAGTTCTTGAAGACTGGAGTCTTCATCATTGGTATCATTTTCATCATGAACTGGATCTCTTTCAGCGCCCACACCAGGTTCTCTGGGTCCGACTGGTATAGTATCTTTATCGGGCAGGTACTCCCCTCTACGCCTATGTATCTCCTCCGATATCTCTTCTAAGGCCTTCAAAGACTTAGAATATCTAAACTTAGCGTCAGCTATGAGACGTTGTAATTTTTCAATTTTCTCATTTTGTGCTTGCAACTGCTCATCACATAATTTCTTCTCGTCGAAATATATCCTTGACTTGATGATATTTCGCTTCAGATTTTCTTCGAGCTGAGTAACCTGGAATTTTTATATATTTTTATTATAATACTGTCTTAGATTTACGCGAATATTTGACATTATTATAAACTATATTTTTGGGTTTTTTTCCACAGTTTAATTTTACTTTTTGATAAAAAAGCTACAATTTTTTGTAGTTGAAATTAGTTAGTATTTCGGTACCATTGGTCTTTTTATACAAATTATTTAATTTTTTGTGGGTATATCGTTAATAGCTATGACTAGTGAGACGTCAAAAACATCAGCTTCTCCCGTGATATATACAACATCCTTGTTGTTAAGTATTCAAAACGTCGGGAACCAAAACATATAATAAAACCGCAAAAAAAACGAGAAAAGTTTAATAGTTGTATAAAACAAGCATTGCCCGCGGCTCCGCGTTCAGATGACCAAAAACCAAATTCTTAAGTTTTACATATTAGTATACTCTTACATTGCAGTTTTTGTATTTTTGCTCAGAAAAGAGATATTTTCCCGCGGTAAAAAGTATACTATATGTTGACCCGGATAATCAGCTATCACCCTACCAAATTTCATCAAAATCCCTCCAGTGGTTTTTCTGTGATGCGGTAACAGAAAGACAGACAAAAATTCTAAAAACTATAGATTCCGCCTCTGTATCGATAATAAAGTTTATTTATATAAGATTTTCCATTTATGTAAATATTTAATGTACAGATTCGGCTTAGTTACAATTTTATTATATGTATAGATTTTTAATATGTATACGTATTATGTATTACGATGGTATAAATTATATATATTATTTACCTTACGCTCGGCTGCGATGTACGCGGCCGCCTTCTTTTGATGCTCGCGGCCACTCTCCGCTTTACGCTTCTCGGCGTCCATAACCTTAAAAACAAAACATGATATGTTTGTACTGAATTCTATAATAGTTCACCAATAAAATTTTATCCTTTATAAAGTTGACTTTTTACTGTGGATATACACAATTCTTAATCATATTACTCTCTTATTTTTGATTTTGCTAAAATCCATACTAATATTATAAATGTGAAGTTTGTCCTTCTCTTACGTCGAAACACAGAGAAGGATTGGCGTGATTTTTTTATTTGGAGATAATTGGAGGCCGGAGGGCTGGAGAGTGACATAGGCTACATATTACCGCGGGAGATTATCTCATTCCTACGGGAAAACACACTATAATACAACCCGACAAATCATGATACCTATGTATGTGTATATATATATATATATATATAATATCACAGTCTACCTATTCCATACTAACCGTTAAAACGTACCTAGGGCCGAACCCGACCGAAGCTTGGGTGAATCGCTAGTTTAATACAAATAAACTAGCCTGCGGGAACACATAAGCTACTGTTATTGTTAGTAATTTTTGCAAACAGATGGCTCCTCTATGTTATATTACATATACAAAAACCATCTATAATCGCACCCGAGCGAAGCTAGGGTGAGTCACTAGTATTTCATAATTAATAAGTAAAATAATTTCACCTTGATGATAGCATGATTGAGCACCTCCTGCCAGTTGCTATCGAACTGCCACTCATCTTGCTTACTGACGAAGCGTTGCTCCGCGAGCGTCACCGTTTCTTTAGCCGCTGCGTGCAACTCTGAAAACAATTCATTTATTTACATATTTTATGGTATTTATAAATATAATAAAATTCTAAGGCGAATATGTACATGAAATATTTAATGGAAATTTTTCTTAAAATAGACATTATTATCGAACAGAGAGAGAATCTATAGTCTATAGAATTTTGTCCATCTGTCTCTGTGTGTGACCACGAAAAAACCACTAGACATATTTTGATGAAATTTACTATGATTATAGATGGTTATCCGGGTCAATATGTAGGATACTATTTACTGCGGAAAAATATCTCATCTCTGAGCTAAATGTTGAAATGTAACTAGGAACGAACCCGAGCGGAGCGAGAGTGAGTCGCTAGTAGTAGTGTCAATTGATTTTAAATAAAACTATCTTATAATACTTTCTTAGATTTACGCGAATATTTGACATTTTAAATAAAACTATCTTTTCGGATTTTGTCGCGGATTTATTTGGATTTTTGTTTTACAGCAATCTATAAAAAGATAAGATTTGTTCAAAACGTCAAATATTCGTAAACGTAAATTTCAGAAAGTATTCATTAATTTTTATTTGATTTATGAAACAAATTGCGTTGTCAAATTAAATTTCCTCAACTTGAAATATCAGCCACTAATGAGATTCGTGGACTGCGTATTTGTAGACGGCTTGTTTACATTTCATGAGTTTCTTATCCGTGCCGTTAGCAAATAGTTATACTCGGTTTAAACACTTGCCAGGCAAGAGCGTAATCACTAGGCTACCAATGCCTATTTTTGGGACTCGCCTCCAAAAGTGGGCGAAAAGTTATTTACTTCATTCTTAAGATTATCGCTCTTTGTATTACAAAATAGAAAAAAAAACTGGTCAAACGGCTATTGTTTTTTTTATTATTTATTGTTATAGCGGCAATAGAAATACATTGAAAATTTCAACTCTCTACTTATAACGGTTCATAAGATAGCCCACTAACAGACAGACGGACGGACAACGGAGGCTTAGTGATAGGGTCCCGTTGGCTCCCTTAGAGAACGAAACCCTAAAAACAGGTATTATATACCGCAAGACTGTTTTTCTCCGGTTTTTGCAAGAAAAACTACTTAAAAAAGATAATATTACACAAACGAGCACTGTTAAAACACAGCAAACTAAAGCATATTTAACTAGAATCCACAATGGCATAATAATAATACCAAGGTCGTTGATATCTGAAATACATTCAGTGTGTAACTAATCTTATCTATATGTTTGTCTGTTCTGTAACAATGTTTGATTTTCAAGTACGAGTTTGTTTTACAACATCATTTTTGAATGTCATTTGTGGAAAACCGGCAAACTTTATTTATATACTAGCGGCTCATCCTCGTTTCGCTCGGGTTCGCCTCTAGACAAACAAAAACAAACCTATCCCGCGGGAACCGTCCTTTTTTCCGGGATAAAAAGTAGTCTATTTGTTATTCTGATGTATGAACTATATTATTGTAAAGTTTCATTAAAATCCAATCAGTAGTTTTTGTGTACTAAGCTGTATAAGTTACTATAGTTTTTTAACTATCCCACGGGAACTCTTTAACTTTCCGGGATGAAAAGTATTTAAAATGTTGACCGAGGATATAAGGTACCACCATGGAAAATTTCATTTTAATCAGTCCAACAGTTTCGGAGATTAGCCCATACAAACAGACAGAAACAAAAAAATCTCTTCTTACATGACTCGTTTTTTAGCATTTTTTTTTTCTAGTACAGACATTCGACCTCAATAGTTTTATTATATGTATAGATGTAATTAATAAAACTTAAATGATTCTTTTTTTAAATTAATAAATATGAAATAACGTGTATAATAAAATCCTATAAAGGAGGTAAAACACGCCCAAAAGTTTTTTTTTCATCGCAAACCAAGCAGTAAAAGCAAGCAGTGTTGAAAATGATTTACACATGAAAATAATACAAGTGCAAAATACTGACTTTCAATGGGCTTCAATTGGTTTTACAGGTGAGCGCATTACTATTGGGCTACAATTCCATTGGATATTTTATATAGGCTACTAGCGACTCACCCTCGCTCCGCTCGGATTCGTCCCTACTTACGTTTTAACGTTTAGTATAGATTTCTCAGATATGAAATATTTTCCCGCAGCAAAAAGTATCCTATATGTTAACTCGGATAACCAGCTATCATCATACCAAATTTCACCAAAATCCCTCCAGTAGTTTTTCCGTGATGCGGTAACAGACCGACAGACAGACACAAAAATTCTAAAATCTATAGATTCGGCCTCTGTATTGATAATAATGTCTATTTAAATAAGATTTTCCAAAAAATATTCAATGTTTTCGGTTTAGTTAAAATTTTATTATATGTATAGATTAATTCGGCGACAGAATGAGATAGAATACATAGCCATGTTGCCATGGTAATTATATGGGTTGGTATGGGTCATTAACACACAGAACCATCTAGTTCCATCGTAAGCTACGAGGCTTGTGTTATGGATACCAGATAGTTGATACACTACACATATAAAACTTTAAATACATACCTAATATAAATATAAACACCCATGACTGGAGTACAAACATTCGTGCTCATCACACAAATAAATGCCTCCAGCGGGACTCGAGCCCGCGACCGCTGGCACAGCAAGTAAGGTCACTACAAACTGAGCCAAACGTGTCGTGAAATATATTATTCGTTTTATATAAATATCTAATACCATTACTATCGTTAGTAAATATACAAACACCAAGATCTGCAGCAAGAGCTATTAACTATAAACCACTACATATCCCACAACGATAAAATAGATACGGTTGTAATTCACCATTCTTACAAAGCTTTAAATTATATAATTTTTTATTTCAGCAATGTCATATATACATTTTTCTTGAAATTTAAAAAGAAACTGTATTTAAATATTTAAATTAAATTTTTTCTTCTTCTTTTGTTTGTTGTACAACTGAAATGGCTCCTTATACTTGTAACCACATAATTTTTTTATGAAATACAAACTTCTGTAAAAAGCTGTGCATACTTTTAAATTAAATTTATATACAAATAAATGTTATACAAAAATCAAAATAAATTTAGTTAGTAAGCCTTTATAATAAATATGTAAATAAATATAAAGTTGAAGAGTTTCTTTGAACGCGTTTGTCACTAAAAGTACTAATTATATTTATTTACGCAGGTTATCTAGCATCACGACCTTTAGACGAAATAAACTATGCAGGCGGGGCTGCAGGCAAACACTAGTCAAAGGATAAAAGAACATAACGTTGACGACACGTTTGGCTCAGTTTGTAGTGACCCTACTTTCTATGCCAGCGGTCGCGAGTTCAAGTCCCGCTGGGGGCATTCATTTGTGTGATGAGCATGAATGTTTGTACTTCAGTCATGGGTGTTTATACTTATAATATGTATGTATTTAAAGCTATATATGTGTAGTGTATCAACTATCTGGTATTCATAGCACAAGCCTCGTAGCTTACCATGGAACTAGATGGTGTTGTGTGTTAATGTCCCAACATATAAAAAAATATATATAATAAGATAACTATATAAGATCATCCCAAAAACCGTATAAGACCACCTGTTTTCGATAATCAAATATAATCTAGATAAAATTCTGCAAAATATCTGCATATAAATGACGTAACACGTTACGTTAAACGCTTATTGGCTCACTTATGCAAATTAAAGCAAATTGAAACACGTACAGTGGAAATGTTTGTGGCTGGACTTAATTTATCTGACCGCCTCGCTAATGGACGATGAGGTATACTGACATAATATATCTTTTTAAAGATCTCTTTGTATTAAAAATAATGAAAAATTCTGTAAAACGGGTCAATATTAACAGTCATTAAAGGGTGTTGAATTTCTAATTCGACCTAAATATAGGCATCCTTGTTCCTATTTCGCTAAAACGACAACAACATAGTTTAATACCTATTTACGTTATCTAATAAAATTTTGATACTCTGTTCCACATCATATCTTCTAAAGCCGAACTTAGTATAACACTATAAGTTAACTAATATTAAAAGTTTAACTTATAGTAACTCACACTCGCTCCTCTCGGGTTCGTCCCTACTTACGTTTCAACGTTTAGTATAGATTTCTCAGAGATGAGATATTCTCCCGCAGTAAAAACTATCCTATAAGTTGGCCCGGACAACCAGCTATCATCATACCAAATTTCATTTCATACGGATTATTTAAATTTTTTTATATGTACCTATAGATAAAGGCATTTTTTTTAAATATTGACATGAGTAACACGAGTCCTTGACCGTCAACCGGCCTTGGTGGGTGTATCCACCCTACAGGAAGAGCACAATTTACTATTGTCGTGATAAGATTCTCCATGCTCATGTGGTAAATCACATACTGAATTGCGAATAAATTTGCATTTCAATACGTTTCGCTGTATTGTTACGATGGATCTTGTTCTTTTTGAGAAACATTATGTAAGTACGTGTTTATTCTAATTATTAGCTTGCTTGCTGCCCAATACAAACTTTCATCCCCATTTTCATCCCCTTTAGGGGATGGTTCCAGGATAAAAAGTATCCTATGTCCTTCCCAGGGTCTCAAACTATCTTCTTACCAAATTTTGATTTTGACGGGACTTTCTCTAGCAGATACCTAGTTATAAGAAGTAATTTAAGCTAATTTTATTTTAGAAAAAGAATTAGTCCCGCGTGAAAAGATTAATAAAACCGATGAAATTGTGAGCATAATCCGCGTACCTACGGACGCACCCGAGCTGAGCGAGGGTAAGTCGCTAGTCGATACTAATATTATAAATGTGAAAGTGTGTTTGTTTGTCCTTCTTTCACGTCGAAACGGAGTGACGGATTGGCGTGATTTTTAGTGTGGAGATAGTTGGAGGGCTGGAGAGTGACATAGGCTATTTTTTATTGCGGGAAATTATCTAATTCTACGGAAAAATATGTTATAATACAATCCAAAAAATACATTTATGATCAGAATTACTTGAAACTCGGTATTAATGTTCTTCAATAATATAAAAAAATACGCGTTTTAGCTTTTTTTCAAAATTTATCCTTTAAGGGGGTAAAGTAGGGGATGAATGTTTGTGTCAAAAAAACCTTTTTAGAGTTTTTTTTTAGTTTTAGTGCGGGCAAAGCCGCGGGTTTGGCTAGTATTTAATAGATTCAAATAAATGTTTGTTGTTGTTGACAAATGCAGTGTTCTGATGTGGCAGTTAATTGAGCGACCAAAGTTTGCATAAATATACAAAGGTTTGTGGTTCGTTAGAGCATACTAATTCTATAAATACGAGTACCTACGTATGTGTGTTACTTGTTAATTCTCCTTCAATGAATTTTAATTAAACTCGGCACAGAAATGTCTAATGTATTAGATAAATATACCTTTTATTTATGTACTACGAGGGCGGAGCCCGACTGATGTTTACGTATTACAAATCAAATCAACAGTGTGTAAATATTTGTCTTCCATGTTATGTTCAATCGTGTCTCAGTGGAGTACGTCTGGCCCGTTTGGTAAACAAAATACATAGATATTACTAAATTAGGTTTCGAGATATTTCAATAAAATAATAACGCAATGTAATAGTTATTTTTTACTTGTTAGAATGATGTTTTGTTTGGTCCATTTAGTTTGAAATTTTTTAATGCAGGTTTATATCGAGTAAAGAATAATTTTACTAACTGCCTCTGTGGTCTCACTGCTAGTATGTACAGCTGCAGATCCAGAGGTTCTGGGCTCGAGTTTCTGGTTGGGCCTTTAGTTATAACTTATAAGAGTCTCTCTGTTGAGAAACTCTCAGTATCACTCCCGTCCCTCGGAGGTCATGTGCCTGATCTCTCACTGTTGTCAATTTTAGTCCCACCGGAGTATTAGAAATAGAAATTACATTTGTGAGTGCGCGCACACTTTTGCACTAAAATATCTTCTGCGCAAATGCCGAATCTCAATGAGATCGGCCGCCGGGTCCGAAAACGGTCAAAAATCATCATCATATTAACTTAGACCCCCATGACTCTGTGTTCCGCTTTATCCCAAAGTACTCTCCCGTTTTCACTTACCACTAGCCCTCTGGAACTGCACAGCAGCCCGTTGACATTCTGATCGAGCTACAACCGAGGACGCGACCGCGTCGTGGTACGGCCGGGACTTATCCACACAAGTCCCCAAACGTTTGGTCAGAGCTTGAAGCCTCCGAGACGTCTCGTTGAGTAACAGGTGGAATGTTTTCACAGATTCCTAAAAAGGAGCAGAAAATTAGGTAAATTTTGGTGAACTATATACAGATATATTATTTCTATTTATTCTATTGACGACACGTTTGGCTCAGTTTGTGACCCTACTTACCGTGCCAGCGGTGGCGGGTTCGAGTTCCGCTGGGGGCATTAATCTGTGTGATGAGCACGAATGTTTGTACTCCTAGTCATGGGTTTATCTGGTGGTATATTTATATTTATAATATGTATGTATTTAAAAGTTATATATGTGTAGTGTATCAACTATGTGGTAACCATAACACAAGCCTCGTAGCTTACCATGGAACTAGATGGTGGTGTGTGTTCATGTCCCAACATATTTATTGCAAGCTTAAGAGGTTTCATATTTTATAAAATTCATCTTTTAGTATCGATAAAATGTATAAAGAAATTATAAGTAACTAACTATTAAACAAAAAAACTGAACATCGTTTGACAAACAAACGAGAAAAAGGCACTGAACAGTTTTGTCTTTGCCTATTTATATTTTTAGAGGCAAAATATTCAAATAAAATCAACAACATAAATAATAATAACGACGTAATCGTTTAATCATTAAATTAATTTATTAAATTAAACTTTAATGCAATAACTCTTACGTGATTGTTAAATCCTATTAAGCCGTTTGAAAGGAATCCATGTCAGACGGGAACGGGAGATGGCAGCGCTAATTGACCCTATCTATTGCGTATGCGCAACGACCTCACAATGAATATACAGTATACACGATCACTACAATGGGCTTATTTAAATTCACATAAACTTACATACAAACAACATTACTTTTAATTTGTTATACTCGTATTGCTATTTGATATATAATAATTATGTATAATCTTAATTTTATATTTTTTTAACCGACGAAAAAAAGGAGTAGGTAGTCATTTTGACACGTTTATTTTTTATTTTTTATGTTTGACCAAGTGTAAATTTTTACAGTGTAGTTCGATTTCAATGATTCTTATTTTATTGGATTTGGAAAGTTGGTCCCATTTATATTTGAAAAAAAAAAACACTTCTAAGTATGAAAAAAAAAGAGGTTAAGGCGCTCTTTTCCAGAATCGCCGCTCCCTAGGCGCCAGCGCGCGACGACCCGTTTCATTTTATCTGTTTTTCGCCTATTGCCATAAATATAAGTTAATAAATGAAAATCTGTTTCTCCGAATACCTAAATAATGACAAGCTAAATCTATGAGTATAACTTTCATATCATATAATAATGTATTTTGTGTGTATCAGAGATTTTAAGGTATTTTTAGACCTATCTTTGATTTTTTTTCTATCGAGTGAACTATTGCCAATCGTGTTTTGGCCTCTCCGGGTACTTAGCTATTATCCTTAACTATAACATGTATGAATTTTAGAACTATATGTATTATATTCGTGGTTTTATAATGGTTCAAAATATCCTAAATTCTGGAAAAGAGCGCCTTTATTGAAAAAAATACAATATAATTTTGCTTTTTAATACGTTTCAAAAGAGACTATTCTTTTTGAGAAAAATTATGTAAGTACCTACGTGAGTTTATTCTATTAACGACGTTATTGTTGATGTATTGATTTTGGAGTACAACACCCCATTTTCTTACTTCTATACAAATAAATAAAATTGAAGTGTCTGTTTGTAATTTCAAAATTCAAGCTCAACTAAAGCTATGAGGAATAAGTGGTTTACTTTTAATTAGGAGACAAACATTTGAAGTGAGTATTGATGGGATAATTAAAACTATTAGTATAGGAGATAAATACTAAAGCTGTCACGGGTTCCATAACAACTAAAATTTTATCATTAGATGTTTGAAAATTTAATGGATTTTGCTTATGAAAAATCTGCAATTACATAGAAGTAAGAGCCGGTCTTTGTTTCAAGCCCAAAGAAAAATTTAGTCATATAAACACCTAACCAATGATTTCCTTTACGAGAATCAAACTCGCGACCTAACACTACGACATAAAGCTAGCCGAATACCGTCTTTACTGTGCCAGAAGTCGCACTAATAAGGTTATTTAAAAATGTAGCAATATCTTGAAGAACCTGTAACCTGTATATGGATTATGGTGATATGCACATAGTTCTTAGAAAACTTATTATTATAAACGCTAGGTAGAGTTGGTAAAGCTCAGGCTAGAACAGGTGTGACAGGCTTCCTTTCATCTAGTTTATGCAACACAAGTCACGTACATGGATTACATAGGTATATATAATATTATCAGATTTTCCCTGTACCTTAACCTAACTCCTTTGACCAAGATTAAATTTCCCTAGTGAGCATTACTTACAGTAAATGGAACAGTTCGAATTCGTCTGTGGAGATTTTGACCGAATTGTGTGGTATGATGATAGCTGGTTATCCGGGTCAACGTATAGGATACTTTTTACTGCACAAAAATATCTAATCTCTGAGAAATCAATATTAAACCTTAAAACATAACTAGGGACGAACCCGAGCGGAGCCAGGTTGAATCGCTAGTCTTATATATAAAATTTCCATGTCACAATGTTTGTTACCGTACTCCTCCGAAACGGCTTTACCTATTTTTACCAAATTTTATATGCGTATTCAGGTCTGAGAATCGGCTACTATCTATTTTCCATACCCCTAAGTGATAAGGATAAGGGGGGTCCTCCCAGACCCCACCCCAGGGACGAACCCGAGCGGAGCGAGGGTGAATCGCTAGTGTATGTATAAAATAACATCGTATCAGACATATAAAAAAATATAACCAACACGTAGTTACAATAGGATAATAAAGAAAATCGATTGACACATTTTATTTTTCCATTGCCAAGTCAACGTGCCAACTACTTTCATAATATGTTTAGTTAAAGACTACCATTTCATTGATAGTATCTAACTTGATCACCTTGATATGATAAGAAAATTAAATAGGTGTAGGAAAAACCTTTACCAATAAATGGGTTTTTAAACTTGTATTTACGATACAGCCTTGTTTTGAAACTTGATATTAGATTACGACTTTCGAACAAAATAAATACAAGTAAAATATAATTAACCAATACCTAAACTATAACTACATATATAAATACTATACCTATATTATACATATATAAATATACTAGCATTGCCCGCGGCTCCGCCCGCGTTCAGATGACCAAAAACCAAATTCTTAGGTTTTACATATTGGTATACTCTTACAATGCAGTTTTTGTATTTTTTCTCAGAAATGAGATATTTTCCCGCGGTAAAAAGTGTCCTATATGTTGACCCGGATAACCAGCTTATCACCTTGCCAAATTTCATCAAAATCCCTCCAGTGGTTTTTCCGTGATGCGGTAACAGACAGACAAAAATTCTAAAAACTATAGATTCGGCCCTGTATCGATAATAATGACTATATCAATAAGATTTTCCAAAATATATTTAATGTACAGATTCGACTCTGCTAGAATTTTATTATATGTTTAGATAGATAAATATTTCGAAAGCAATATTATGAAAACAAAGTTTCTTAATAATTCAACACGTTTGATAAAGTCGATATAACCTTTACCTTTACGTTTCTATTATATACAAAATTATGTATCGACATCTGGAGTTTCGCCAAGCGCTCGCTTACATCATGTTTGACCTATTAGATTCACGGCTTCTTTTAAAAGAAACACATTTATTGTAAGATTTATTGTACCTATGGATATTCATTTCATAAAATGCAAAAAAAAAATTTTTGCATCAACGATTCGAAGATAGCCCAAACAAAAACAATGCAAAGACGGGAACTTATTCAGTTCCTGTTTACTATTAGGTATCTATTTGTACTAACTACTAACTAGTTTTTTACCAGTTGGTCGAAATCCGACCTTAATGTATATAGATAAATAAAATTGAAGTGTCTGTTTGTAATGTAAAAATAACAGCTTTTCATTAAATACATATGAAAGTATATACGGTACTTATAACAAAAAAAAATTGTCTGTCTGTTTATTCCGGCTAATCTCCGAAACGGCTGGACCGATTTTGACGGAACTTTCACTGGCAGATAGCTTATGTTATAAGAAGTAACTTAAGCTACTTTTATTTGAGAAAAAGTATTAGGGTTCCGCGCAAAAAAAAATTAAAGCCCATGACATTGCGAAATGCGAACAAAATCCGCGTACCTAGGGATGCACCCGAGCGAAGATAGAGTCAAATGCTAGTCATTATATAAAAAAAATTGTTTTACTTTTTTATTGATAATACTAAAGCTTCTAGCTAAATAGCTACTAAATAAAAAAAAGAAAATCGTTTGACAAAAAGAGGAGAAAAAGGCACTGAACTGTTTTGTCTTTGCCTATTTATATATAGAAGATCTATATTTTGACGACATGTTTGGCTCAGTTTGTAGTGATCCTATTTGCTGTGCTAGCGGTCGCGGGTTCGAATCCCACTGGAAGCATTCATTTGTGTGATGACCATGAATGTTTGTACTCCAGTCATGGATGTTTATATTTATAATATGTATGTATTTAAAGTTATATATGTGTAGTGTATCAACTATCTGATATCCATAACACAAGCCTCGTTAGCTTACCATGGATCTAGATGGTGCTGTGTGTTAATGTCCCAACATATTTATATTATAACTAGCGGACCCGACAGACGTTGTCCTGTCTACACGTCTTTAATTTGAAAATTTCAAACTTTTTTTAATAATTTTTTTGATGAAAATTATTATTCAAATTGTGAATCTAAACCATTCCCAGATCCCCTTGAACACACACAAAAAATTTCATCAAAATCGGTCCAGTCGTTTGAGAGAAGTTCAGTGACATATACACTCACAGAAGAATTATATATATATATATATATATATATATATATATATATATATATATAATTTACAAAATGTATAAGTTATTTATATACACTTCATAACTCTTCGAAAACTAATTACATTAAATATTTTAATTAGCAACTTCACTTGAATAACACAATTATAACACAAAATAACGAAATACTTTTTCAAATTGATCGTAGCACTATCTGTCGGGACAAACTAAAATTAAAATAGAATAATATTGAATGCGATGGTAGCGCCATCCGTCGAATCTGATGTAAAACATTCCAAAATCAAAAACTCCTTACAAATAAAAATTAATTAAAAAAACATCTGAATTCACAAAATTATTTATACACACTTCAAAACTCTTTAAAAAATAATTACATTTAATATTTTAATCAGCACATGAATTGAATAACAAATTTTTTTTCAAATTAATCGTAGCACCATCTGTCGGGACAAACTAAAATTGAAATAGAATAATATTGAATGCGATGATAGCGCCGTCCGCCGGATCTAATGTAAAACATTCCAAAATCAACAACTCCTTATAAATAAGAAATTAATTGAAAAAACATTTTCCAGTAGACCAAACTGTAAATCTAAACCATTCTCGAATCTCCACGAACACACACAAAAAATTTCATCAAAATTGGTCCAGTCGTTTAGGAGGAGTTCAGTCACATACACACGCACACAAGAAATATATATATTAAGATAGTCAACTTAGCAATTATATGTTAACCGTACACTATGTTTTCTTTTTAAAGCGTTTATAGGTAAATAATTACATATTACTCGTACTACGTTGACCAAGTTAAATATTTAATCTGTTACTTGCCGTGCTGACCTAGTTGCCTTACAAAACCAAAAAAAGTGCCTACGTAAAAATCCTTCGCTGTTATATTGGACATAATTCTTTTGTCATAACATCGAACTATAACGTATTTATTAAAAAAAGGAGCCATAAATGGACACACTGTCGAAATTAACGTGATTTGAAATATTACGCGAAAAACTTATTACTGTATTTACCTATATATAAATAAAAAAATGAAACGCTCTTTGATGGTAAGCGCATTATTTAAGAATGACTGAACCGATTTGCCTAATTTTATTTTAGAAGTAGCATTGCCCGCGATCAAAAACCAAATTCTTAGGTTTTACATATTAGTATACTCTTACATTGTAGTTTTTGTATTTTTTCTCAGAAATGGGATATTTTTCTGCGGTAAAAAGTATCCTATGTGTTGACCCGGATAACCAGCTATCATAAATACCATTCCAAATTTCATCAAAATCCCTCCAGTAGTTTTTCCGTGATGCGGTAACAGATTTTTCAAGAGAATGTCTGCAATAGCAACTGTCTGCCGTTTCCATGTACGCTTCTAATATGTCCAGAATAACTAATCAGGTAGACATGCATATTGCTAAAATTTTTTGACATTTAATTAGAGTATCCGTTAAACAACGTTAAAGATTTTGTTAGTATACTTGACCCCTACTCTATGGAGGGCTTGGACCGTGAACCTTTTATTTCTTATGTTTAAATGTTAATTGATTTATATGCAATAAAAAACCAGTTTGAAGATTCACGAGTTAATTTATAGGAATATATAGACAGATTTCTCAAAACTTTAAGCACAAATAACAAAACCCAGTTTCGATTTTTAATAATACTATCAGAACCTGCGGCTTCGCTCGCGCTAAAACTATAAAAATTACACACTTTGGCTTGATATTTGCTATGCTATGGATCATACTTAAATATTATAAATGTGAAAGTGTGTTTGTTTGACTTTCTTTCACGTCAAAACAGAGTGACTGATTGGCATAATTTTTTGTGTGGAGATAGTTAGAGGGCTGGAGAGTGACACAGGCTATTTTTCACCGCGGGAGATTATCTCATTTGCAAAAAACAAAACAAACTTTCATCCCCTATTTTACCCCCTTATGGGATGAATTTCGAAGAATGCTAAAACACCTATTTATTTAATTGTATTGAAGAGCCAAATTGAGAGATACCAAGTTTCAAGTAATTATGATCATAAATATTTTTTTTGGGTTGTGACATGACGTATTTTCCCGTGAAATACTCGTAATAAAGCAAATAAAACAAACAAACACACTTACACATTCATAATATTAATATGGATATAATACATTACATAGCAACACTATATTATCGCAAAACGTTAAATCGTGTACACTGTTAAATAATACGCCCACTTTAATACTCTGTTACTGCATTAATTCAAAAATATATAACAAATCTATACTAATATTATAAAGAGGAAAGATGTTTGTTTATTTCTAGGCAATAAACTCTAAAACTACTGAACCAATTTTGATAATTCTTTTACTAATAGATAGAGCTATAGACAAAGTCATATTTAGTATTTATATTAAATAATATTAATCTTTATTTATATTAATTTCTCCCCGAGAAACGTTAGGTAGCTATATCGATCAAAAAAGTAATAGATACACAACCGTTGACAAAAAATGTCCTCACCGAATGAGCGCTCATTTAAACATAGCGCGCTTTTAATTTAAAAATGTTCTTTGTACAAACAATTTTCAGCATTGCATTTAAGGTTCAATTTACATTATTATGTATTTATTTCAACTAGAATAAATACCTAAACACAATTGGTGGCAGGCAGTTTTAAGAGATCTTTTGCATGGGATTGTTTATCTAGTACTTTTTTGATCGATGGGTAGTTACTAGCTAATATTAAATAAATATGATGCACTATAAATAAAACTATCTTATCGGATTATTTCGCGGTTTTATTTTGATTTTTGGTTCCCGACGTTTCGAATGCTTTACAGCAATCATGGTCACGGGAGAGACTCTCTCCCTCACTGACAGGTCTATTCCGTGACCATGATTGCAATAAAGCATTCGAAACGTCAGAAACCAACAAATCCAAATAAATCCGCGAAACAATCCGAAAGGACAGTTTTATTTAAAATGTCAAATATTCGCGTAAATCTAAGAAAGTAATAAGTATTAAATACGATGCAACTTACATCAAGTTCCAATTCCAGTTTGTTTATCTCATCAGTGGCAGCATTCAACTTCTCCAGCTCCACCTGAAAAGTTTTGAAGAACTTCAAACAATCGCACGGAACGCGCACACGGTATTCCCAAACGTATGGCAGCAACAAGCAACATGTAGAGACGGGAAACATTCGAGACATTGTAATGCTTGAAAAGAATTGATATCGCTACTAATATTATCTTTTTAGATAAACACATCACACTATCAAAATGTACCTTATGCGGATCGTTTCCTGTCCCTACGAAAGCGCCTAATAATTTAAACACAAAAAATACTTACACAGAGTCCGTTCATTTATGATTTCGAATAAATAAACTCCAACATAGAATTTTCTTACATTTATTTCAGATTATTAATTTACATACATTAGAATTATACATGCCAATATAAAAATATTATGAATTCAGTTTTAATATAGCGGTACATCGTATGAGCGACCCATTGGAAAATTACAAAAATTATGCACAATCTTGATTTTACTCGTAAACTATGTAAAGAAACTTCATCTGTAGGTAAAACGTAGATAAATTATAAATATTACATTTTAAATTTTACAGTAATGGAATGGTAGAGTTGTACTAAGTATAGGATTATCGCTAGACTTTAAAGTATGAACACTTCACGTTTGGTAAAGGTTGTTAACACGCCATTGTTATATTCTATTTGAAACATTAGGCCGAGGTGCGTATATAAATAATAATTTCATAGGAAAATGAAAAAAATGAGATTACAAATCAGTAATATCTAAACATGAATACTAAAAATTACAATTACTACAATATTAAACATCGAAACACAAATCGACTAACACTAAACATCAACGTTAAACAAATAAACCTCCGGTGGTAGAAAATTGCCAATAATTAAAAAATATAATAAAAATAATACAAAATATTCAAATTTAAAAAAAATCGAGATTCAAATAAAATCAATTTAATTGATTAAATTGTGTTATTGAATCGATATCGATAAAATAAAAATTAATTAATAAGTAACCTAACAACTTAACATCTACTTTCTCTGTGTGGTAAGGTGACACTATTTAATAGTGTATACTATATGGGCCCTAAAATTATTTAAATGCAAAACCAATGAAAAATATCAGAAAAATTGTAATCTGCTGATTAACAATTGAATTTAATATGTAAAATATATTTTTACTGTCTCTTGTACTGCTTTTACAGTTTATATTGAATATGATATAACATAAAATCGAATGAAAATGTGTAAAATATGCAGTTGTCCACAACCGATAACTCGGTAGGCAATTGAGTTTGAATTTAATAATTTAAAGGCAAATTTTATTTCTATTTTAGTAAGAATCATTTATTCGCGGATTTACATGGCTCTAAATAGTGTAGCAATTTTTTTTTTTAATTTGGTAAGGTGAAATGTTATAGAGCAATAGAATTTCTATATTATTGACCCTGGAGAGGTAGATAGTCAAAATTAGTAATAAATACATCACCGTTTAGGTATTGCATGTACTGAAATGTTAAAAAAAATATTTTAAAGCTTCGTTTCTTGGTGTTAGAATGGACTAAGTTACAAACATAACAGATTAGTTGCCTTAGCAGATTGTGGTAGTGTAACGGGTCAGTTTAGAACTGGCTAAATACGTTCTTAAATATTTTATATATGAGTTTTGATTATCTATATACATTTACAACTACGAGTTAGTCATGAATAATGGCACGTCTGTACTCTCAAGAAATATGTTAGTGCAGCTGTGGGTACAGATACATAATTAATTGGAATATAAAAAATGTTAAAACTGTCATAAGTAAGCTAAAACTAATAGATTAAACATTAAAATTGACAAATAAATGATCCAAATATTATATCTGTGGACAGGAAACAGTCCCATAAGGTACCGAAGATATACAGATCGAACAACGTTATACAAAATGCCTCGCATATACACTGTATACCTCTACATGCATTACAAGTTGGACCTATTAGTGCAAATCACTATCGCAAATATATTTTCCGGACACAAAGCGGCGTTTGACGAGAGACAAACGGTAACCGCTTCCCATGAGCTCGAACTCGATGCCCGATAGAGTCGCGCCCTCACAGTTGAACTGAGCAGAGATGGTTGTTTTAGAAGAAGGTCCGCTACCCAGTTCGAACCGCGCCCTCAGCGATCCTACACCACGATCCTCAGAATGCTGAGATAATTCTGTAAATCTCCATAGAGCTTGTTCATTTTCAGGGTTCCAGGAGTTTTTAGGCATAGCTATAACATTTTTTACAGCGCCATTTATTGGAACGCATACTGATACGTTAAGTAATGGAGACGGTGGACTCATAGCGTGAAGATTATACTTGTAATCCACTTTCAGGTCTGTATGGTCGCGCTCGCACTTCCAGTATGCTACCATTTGTAATGGACATGATGCAGCGCCAGACTTAGGTCTTACTTGGTACTTTAGAATATCAACATTGAAATATTGCGCGGTGGGATTTTTTTCAGACTGCCTTTTTAGAAGTGATGTTAGTGCTGGCATATTAAATTCTACCACAGTAGAATCACGTGTAGACATCATAGCGTTTATACTTATGAGTTGCTTATTTGGCAGAACGTTATCTAGTCTATGAATATTTTTCAGTCTAAAGCAAAGTTTCGCTGGGTTAGGATTGTTAGCTAGCACACCCACTATACCTGTGGGGAATGAAAGCATCATATCGCCAGACATTTTAACTTGACACTTAGATTCTTCAGTTCCACGAAAATATGAGTGTATTATTTCGTGGAATGCTACAGCTAACGGTATTGTGTCTGCCATACCTATAGTGAGAGGTGAAGGGCCGCGTGACCCTGACGAACCTGCTGTTCTGAAATCGCCTTCAGAGCGCCTCGATGGAGGACGAGGGAGTGATATAGTCGATATTGTAGGAGTTGACGTTCGAAAGTTGGATTGAGACATCTCACCGACTTCGGAAAATAAATCACCAACATCGGTTGCAGAAACAGGGGTGGGACTTTCTAATAGATGCGATTGATTCGTTTGCAAAGGAGCATAGGGATTTGAGACGTTACCATGAGGTGAAGCTGGGTTGCTAGCACTGGGGCTTTGGAAAAAGTTCAAATTAATAAAATCATTACTGGCTTTACTGGTATTAGCATTTGAACCGCGTCGAGTTGTGCCAATTTTATACAAGCTTATGTTTTCTACTGTTGCTCTGAGTTCATCCACACTTGCTGACATTGGAGCATTTCCATTGCTAATTGGTTTGATTTCAACATGTATTTTTTGTTCCCTCTCTTCTTCAGAGTCAGAATCACTAGAAGAATACCCACTTCCCTTTTCTTCTTTAGGTCTGATACAAAACCCTTCCTCGTCAACTTCAGGTGAGTTCAACATGTCTTCTTTTGTTGGAACTTCCTCTTCTTTTTCTTCTAAATCAGACTTATCACCAACATTAGAATTTTCAGATATTTCATCTTTTTTCTTTTTAGATTTTTTAAACTTTGTCTTTGTCCTTCTACTCCGAAACCACTTTGACTCTCTGAGTGTAGTGCGGTTCATATTATCATCTTTATCTTGAACAACAGGAGTTGCTGGAGTACCACTCGGGCTTGAAGGTGCTGAGCATGGTGCTGCACCTTCAGTGCTGACACTGGGTTCATCTTTGCTTTGGAAATTAGGTGTAAACAAATTAAGAAGGGAAGTGGTTCTTCTTGAAGTTTTAGTTGCAAATGATGGCTCTTTTTTAGTTGCTTTGGGAGGTTGACTCGGTTTATGAGAACCATTAGATACTGTAGAAATCTGATCTACTTCTGAGATTGAATTATTAGCTGAACCAGGCTTTGGTAAAGTAGGAGGTAGTTCTACTAAATTGGCCTTTTCCAAGGCATTGTACTTTTCAACAAGAAACTGTTCTAACAGCTTGTCTACTGTTAACTCAAGACACTGATGCTTGAAATCTCTATGAACTTGTCCCATAAGGTCATGATTATTTTGAATTATGTCAGCATAAGCATTAACAAATTGTTTCATTTGCTTTAAATGTGCTTCTTCAACATCCTGGAAATGTTTACAAGTTTGAGTCATTTTCTTTTCAAAATCTTGCTTAACCAAACTATATTTCTCTGCTAACTGTCTATAATCTTCATGCAGCTTTTTTAATTTTACTTCAGCCTTCTCTATGTCTTTAGCAGAAGCATTTTCTTTTCTGAGTTTTTCTAACTCAGCCGATTTAGATGTGTACCCATCTTTTGCTTTTTGTAAAGCTTGTTTAGTATTCTGTATGAGAAGTACTACTTCCAATGTACTTGATTCAGAATCTTTTACAGCTTTATGTTTTTTGTGCAGCTCTTCAGCATAACGAGCCACATCTTTAACAAGTTCACTGACTTTTTGAAACATATGCTGATGTAAATTAGATAATTTCTCAGCTGAACATTTTAGTACGCCCCAAAAAGGTGCAAAAGTACCTTGGGCGCAATTACTATTTGCTTGTTTAGCTAACTTGGCTAAAAGTTTCGAATTAGATTCCTCGATATTCGACCTCTCCCTAAGATACTCTGAGAGTTCCTTGCTAGCTATCAGTCCGTATTTCATGTTTTGATATAAAATATCATATCCATTATGCTCGTTGGCGAAATAATCTACAAAGTTGACACTCATCTTTGCTGATACAAAGGCAATGATTAGTTACTCAATACATTATTTTTCACTCACTGACCTGTATTCTAGGATCGAGCTCAGTGTCACCATTGTCGTCAGCTGGGATAGTAAAGGAGGATTCTTCCATTGTAGTATCTACAACTAGGAAGCCACCCAATCACCTAAATTACATCACCGACACAATAGCGTATAGCGTCACCGTCACTTCACTTTTTTATAAACTGTTTGCCTATGTGCACATAACTAAAAGTATAAAATTTAATCACTGTATATTTACAAAGATGTATCAAAATTACTGGATGTGTTTTAATTTGCAAAACTAATCAAATAAAGAATTTTCATACAAGATGACGTCCTCTTTCTTGACGTCAAATCATAATAATAGACAAGGATAAAGTTTTTTATTTCTATAGTGCTTCCATTATTATCAATTGATATATGTTCGATTATATCGATGATACTAGTCGAGTTTTAATAATTGGATACAATAATAATCAGTAATCTTTATTTTTTATATAAACTGAAATCCTATGATTTGTCCTGACTAATTGATGGATCTATCAACTTTCAGGCCAAATGATTACACCTGTTTGGATAAAATATTGACTGTTTTAAATTAAATTGATATGGATATCTATTTATTAAGAAAGAATTTTTTTATTTAAGTTGTGAGACTGTAAAAGGGTGATATAGAAAAATAACACTCTTCTAATCAAATTTTCCTTAATTATTTAGCTGATATAATTTAGCTAAACAGAAAAGAAACAAGTTTCAAAAACGCTGAAGTATTTTAGAAGTATAACTATATTTGTATAGAAAACTAGCAACTGACGTTTTTATTTACGTTTTAATGTTTGATATAGATTTCTCAGAGATGATATATTATATTTTCCCGCAAAAAAGTATCCTTTAGGTTGACCCGGATAACCAGCTATAATCATATCAAATTTCATCAAAATCTGTTAAATGGTTTTCTCGTGATGCGTTGCCATACAGACAGACAAAAATTCTAAAAAGTATAGATTCCGCTTCTGTATTGATAATATTTATATTTATTTCAATAAGATTTTCCAAAAAACCGTAGTTAGAATTTTATTATATGTATTGATTATGTTTTACAAAAAATTTTATCGGAATAATATCTGAGAAAAGATTGCTAATTTTTATTAATAAAATTTAAATTAATAGTAAATTATTAAACTGTTTTTCAAAGTTATTTAGATTTAGTGTAATTGATATATACTAACAATAGTATATACTTTATTTATTAAATGAAGTATTTTATTAAATTCTAGTTCAGGATTGTGCACCACAAAAAAGATTATTATTATTTTTATCAAAGTAATTAAATATTGATATGTCTATTCAAATCGATCTTTAAAAAAATCATTCGAACAACTTTATACATCAAATCGCCTCCTTATTTATTGTCTATGCTATTATATTACTATGTATAAAGTTAAGTTGACTTTTTTAATAAATCTTCTTTCTCTTTCACACTCGTACTAATACCCGTAAATAACGATCATGTTATACTGTTTGCTAGATCACATTATTTTTAGGTGGGTAATGATGCTTTTTCGACTTGTCGAATTTGACGTAAAACAACTTCAATTTGATCCAGTTTCGTTGTTTCATTGAAGAAAGTATCAGATATAAAAGAAAATCCTTTCTATGAGTGACATAGGTAGTAGTTGCATTACAATTCTCGACATTTTGGCTCACGCTTGCGTGTTCAGAGATTATTTCTGAAACAGTGAACGTAGTCAATCTGTATGCAACTATTACGCGTTGCCTCGACTATGTCTTACCAAGGATCACCATATTCGGGCCCGGGGGACGAATACGACTTTGAAGATGATGGATATGACGATATAGATGAATACAGGGATCCAGAAGATTCATTACATCAACCACCAGTGGATGATAGCGATGAAGGTATGTTTTGTTTATGCTTCACATAGATAGCCTATTTTGGCGTCATATCACCTGTCTTTAATGTCTAAGCATGTTATTCTCGACGCATACGTGCCTAATGATTGTAAACAAAACTTACATAATCATTAGAAGAATAAAATGTAATTTGTTTATTACTTTATTGACTTCCCGCCTTTTGATACAATCCTCGTACGTGACGTAATAAATGTACCTATAGCTTTATTACTTTCACATCATGAAAAAAAATATTAACCAAATATAATATAATAATCTTATTTTATATAAAAAACTTGTCTTATATTGCATTTAATCTCTAAATTTCTATCAATAAAAAGTATTATTCTAAATTTTTATTAGGTATTTTAATCAAAGAAACTTCAATTAATCCATTATAAAATTATAAAATTTTAGACACAGAAGAGGCCAGTGAAACGGATATACCCCACAATGATGAACCACTGGAGATTAAAGAACAGTAAGTACTTGTATTAATTGTCTTCCTAAGTAATTGTAGTGTAATTTTGTTATGACTTATGTACTACAAACTTTTACCTGACAATATTTTTATATTAACTCGCTAACATGTTAGTTAACCCTATGGTGTTATATTTCTTATATATTCAAATGTACCTTTTCTATGTTTATGTTAAAAAAAAATATATTCTTCTTTATTACATAAATAAATAATCTTATGAATAATTTTTAAGGATGTACCAAGACAAACTGGCCAACCTGAAAAAGCAGCTACAGCAGCTAGAAGATAACATACACCCAGAGTTTGTCAGAAGGGTCAAACGATTGGAGCACCAACTACAGGAACGGTTACGTCTTAATAGGATATATAAGTGAGTGCTTTTATCAAACAATAACATAATTATTTAGTTGTACAAACAACTTTTAACTTTTTGTCTGTCTCTCTGTTGGTTCCGGCTTATCTCCGAAACAGCTGGACCGATTTTGATAGGAATTTCACTGGTAGGGAATCGATGTTATAAGGAGTAACTTAGGTTACTTTTATTTAAGAAAAAGGATTAGGGTTACATACAAAAAATTAAAACATACTTATGAACGCACCCGAGCGAAGCGAGCGTAAGTTGCTAGTATATCATAATATTCATATTGCGCCACAATATAAAAAAATAAAAAAGGAACGGTTAGTTAATATATGAGGATTTGTATAATTTATTATATTATTATTTAAATACATATAATACACAATATATTTTAATAAAATATACTCTTAAGAGTAATATTGTTTATTCAATAACATTTTCTACTGGTTTTTAAAAGTTTAAATAAAGTTTTTGAAAGTCTTAATATATATTTTTTCTAAATCCTACTAGAATCTTATTGGTCTATGGTATTTTTTTATCTTCAATTATATGAATAAAAATTGGAGACAGCGTCATCAATCATTATCCATTGTATATTTTCAACAGAGATCACATGTATGATGTTGTGGAGCGGGAATATGTAGCAGAGAAGAAAGCAGCGGCAAAAGAGTTTGAAGAAAAGAAGATCGAGTTAAGAGAAAACTTGTTAAATGACTTTGAGGAAAAACGAAAACTCATTGAAAGTGAGAGGCATAGCATGGAACTCAACGGAGACTCAGTAGAAGTAAGTTCTTTGTGATTTTTTAACTTTTAAAGTAATATCTAACTACCTGTATGCTATCAAGCTGGAGTTCATTTTACTTTAAAAATAAAAAAATGGGTGTGTCCTTTACGTGTGCACTTGAAGTAAAACTTCTTTGGTGCTGTAGCAGATACCGCAATTAAATTAAAACATATATATATATATATATATATATATATATATATATATATATATATATATATATAATGATTTTTATAAAATTTTTAGCAATAAATATTCATTTTTATAAGTAATAATAATTATTATAAAAATATAAATATGTTATATTTTTTAAAATTGTTAATAATACATTTGACTCTTACTTCTGTGACACTCACTTCTGCGACACTCATTTTTCCAATGTATAGACTTACCTCTTAGACTTGTGTTTCGGACGACCAGAACCAGGGTATGTCTAGTACCCGGAGGTCGACCTGGGACAATCTCCCAGACGTTCTTGGCGTACACGGCAGTATGTCCGTTCGCTGGTAATGTACGCCACCACGCACCCCTGAATGCGTAGCTTGGGTCCCGATCCACTAGGGTTTCTTCGTTGACAGGAGACTATACTTAGAGGCGATGAAATAAAACACAATTTTTCCTTTTTTCTCTCTTGGTTTCGGTTCTTCCTTTTCCTTTTAGTTGTTGCCTCTTCGGTGGCTGTCTTGCGACTGACTCGAATCGAGAAATGGCTCGCCTTTTATTTGGCCCGTTAATACCTTACAGAGAGCCGCGTACTTTGAGCTCATTTTTCGAATAAAATTTCCCTAAACCGAAACCTTGAGAGTCCTTTTATTTTATGTTTTCAGTAAAACACCTTACACATATTTATTTATTTACATGCCTTACATACTATTATACAATATTAAAACATAATATTCAATATATAATAATTATTTAAAAAAGTCTTAAAACAAAAATATCTAAATTTCTAGGTTGCTACATTTTTACTATACATTTTCCCTTATAACTTTTGAACGGATAGTCCTATCGACCTAATTCTTGTTTTATTATAAGTTTTATAATAAAATCTATTATTTAAAACATAAACTATTATGCTATTGCAAGAAACAAAAAATCTCATTTTCAAGTTACGTAATTATATGCTAACATTTTACTTACGTACCTATTCCTTTCAAATTAATGTTAAATAGTCTTATATGATTCAAATAAGCAAAAAATACTCTAAACTAACCTTATTACACTAATTAGAACTTATTTTAACATAATAAATCTAATAAGAATGAGATTTCATATTTACAACAATTATTCATAATACGCTAAAATGACATTGTCCCTATATTAATACACACGTTACTCGAAGATAAGTTTTCCGTCGCCGACATTCTCCCCCTCGTGCTTTGCACCAACTCCTGGACTCGGCGACGCTCCCGGCACCAACAGCACCACTCTCGAACTGGGCCTCCGTAGAACACCTCCTCTGGTCTCGACGTCGACGACTCTGGTCCGCCCGTCTGGTCCAGGATACACATGCAGGATTCTTCCGCGTGGCCAGATGCATCTTGGTAGGCTGTGATCGACGATCAGTACGATGTCTCCGACTTGCAAATCTGTGGCGCTGACTCTTCCTTTGGTCTTCCTTGGTAGTAGAGTGGGCAAATACTCTCTCAGCCAACGTTGCCAGAAGTGATCGGCAAGTCGCTGCGTAGCCTTCCAGGTGTGTCTGCCCACAAGCTCGTTGTCCTCGAAGCTGCCGATTCTTGCTGCGCCACATGATCGCCCGATGAGAAAGTGGTTCGGTGTAAGTGCTTCTTCTTCAGGGTTCTCGGAGAGGTGGGTGAGGGGCCGAGAGTTGACTATGTGCTCGGCCTCTAACAGGAGGGTATGAAGTACCTCCTCTCGTGGTTGCCTTTCGTTGAGCGTGGCGTCCAGTGCGGTTTTAATGGATCGCACCAGACGCTCCCATGCACCTCCCATGTTTGGTGCACCAGGAGGTATGAACTTCCACTGCACACCGATCTTCTCCGCTTCCGAGATAAGGTCTTCTTGCTTCATGGTGTCTAGTGCTTCTTTGAGTTCTTTGTTGGCGCCAACGAAGTTAGTGCCATTGTCGGTGTAGATTATCTTTGGCATTCCCCTTCTCGCGGCGAATCGTCGTAGTGCCATGATCATGCTGTCAGTGGAGAGTGAAGGAGTGAGCTCAATGTGTACAGCTCGTGTTGTTAAGCATGTGAATAGAGCACCCCATCTCTTCTCATGGCGTCTTGCTACGGTGATCGTCATAGGGCCGAAGTAATCTATTCCCGTGCACGTAAATGGAGGGTTTCCGTGCATCAGCCTCTCAGCAGGTAAGTTGCCCACTGGTAGTTCTTGAGGTCTTGCCTTTCTTGTTTTGCACCACTGGCATTGATGTTGAATGGTCTTGATCGCTGACCTCAGTCCTAGCACCCAGAAGCGTTGTCTTACTTCGTTCATTACGGTCGCGTGATTCCCGTGATTGAAGCGGCAGTGAAATTCTTCTATGATGAGAAGTGTTGTCTTGTCCTTGCTGTCGAGTACGATGGGTCGTTTGTAGTCTCTGGTAACCCCTCGTATCGCGTCGATTCTTCCTTTCAGTCGCAGGAGACCTTCTTCTAGCACTACGTCGAGCCTTTTCAACTTGCTGCTGCCCTCTAATTGTTTTCCTTGCTGTAGGCACCTGATGTCCTCTTTGAAGCATTTCTCTTGACTTCTTCTTAACAACAGCGTTTCAGCTTGCTCTAGTAGACTTGTTTCCAATGGTATGTATTTCCTTTCTGACGTTTTTGAAGACAGATGTCGCTTCTCAACAATTTTCTTATTCCTTTTTGTAGTTTTCCAGGTAGGATCTTCTTTGCTGGCGTGGACCTTTTCCTTTCTTCTGCAGAGTTGTATGAACTGCAGTACTCTTGCTGTAGCTCGCCAAAGTCTTTTCCACGACGAGAACTTTTCGGGATCTGGTGATGGATAGGAGCTGCCTGCAGTCGCTACGATGTCCGCTGCCTTTTCTTCGCCAGTGGTTTCTTTCTTGAATGTTCTTGCCGCAGGCCAGTGAACTTCATCTCTTCTTAGAAACCCTGGTCCGGTGTACCATCGGTGTTGGCAGTCGAAGTGTTCTGGTACGTCACGTGTTGCATCATCTGCAGGGTTCTGCGCCGTCGGTACCCATCTCCAGTCCTGTGGTTTTGTGAGATCTTCTATCTCCGCCAAGCGATGAGCCACGAATGTCTTGAAGGTTCTCGGGTCCGTCTTGATCCATGATAGCACGATACTGGAGTCTGTCCAAAACGTCTTCTTTTCTATTTTCAGATCCATTTCTTCCTCGACCGAGTGTGCCAATCTGCTTCCTAGGAGGGCCGCTTGCAGCTCGAGTCTCGGGATTGACACCGGCTTCAACGGAGCGACTCTTACTTTTGCTGCTACTAAGCTGACGTCATAAGTCCCATTTTAATTTTCAGTTCTCCAATATACCGTAGCTGCATACGCCATTTCGCTTGCATCCGTGAACGTGTGCAGCTCCCCCTCGGTGCGACGTGGTGCCAGACATCTCGGGATCTGAAGGTCTTGGAGCAGCTTCATCTTCTCCAGGTAAGTCTTCCATGACTCGTACTCCCTTTCTTCTATCTCTTCATCCCAACCGACGCCACTTCGCCATATGTTCTGGAGCAGCCTTTTGCCTTGGATGAGAATTGGTGATGCTAGCCCTAGTGGATCGAAGGTCGACATCACGGCGCTGGTGACTTCTCTCTTCGTAGGTACCTTGAGTCCTTGTGCCACTTCATCTGGCGTGTTCCGAAGGTTCGCCCTAAAGCCTATGGAGTCCCTTTCTGTAAACCAGCGTAGTCCCAGTGTCTTCTCTTCCTTCTCACCAAGGTCCACCTCTGTCTTCTCAACTGACTCAGTCTTCACGTCTTGCAGCAGGTCGGAGTGGTTTGACGCCCATCCTCGGAGTTCGAAGCCCGCCTTTTTGTGAATGAAGTCCACCTGCGCTGTAATTCTCTTGAAGTCCTCTTCTGAATGGAAGCTGTGCAGGTAGTCATCCATGTAATGGTTCAGCTCGATTGCCTTTGCTGCCTCTGGGTACTGCTTCTTGTAGTCCGCCGCGTTCCGGTTCTTCACGTAGATCGCTGTGCTAGGAGATGATGTCGCGCCGAAGATGACTGATGTCATTCTGTACTCCTTCGGTGCTACGTCACGACGATCCCCTCGCCACAGGAACTTCAAGCTGTTTCTATCTTCTGGCCGGATGCGAACTTGCAGGAACATTTCCTTTATGTCGGCTGCCACTGCAAACGGGCCTTGCCGGAACCTCAGTAATACCCCGAAGAGCGATTGCAGTAGGTCTGGTCCCGGTAGTAAAGCGTCGTTGAGGCTTCTCCCTTTAGACTTGGCTGCAGCGTCGAAGACGATCCTTATTTTCTTCTTCAATGGATGTACCACGGAGAAATGAGGGAGGTACCATGTCTTCTTTGAATCTTCTTGTCCACCAGGTGCTTCTTCTGCATACTTGCTGTCGATTAGATGCTGGATCTGCTTATTGTATTCTGCCTTCAGCTGAGGGTCTTTGTCTATCTTCTTTTCAATGTTGAACAATCGGTTCTTGGCAGACGTGTAGCTTTCAGGCATCTGTTCATCTTCATTTTTCCATAGAAGTCCAGCTTCAAATCGACCATCTTCTAGTCTTCTGCAGGTCTTCTCTAGGATGGTGAGTGCTCTTTCTTCTGAATCCGTAGTGGGTCTTCTTGGTAGTACTCCAAGTGCTTCGATTGCGAAGTGATCCTTGATGGCTTGATGCATCTCTTCTTCTGGCGTGCTGACATGTAGACACGTGTTTAAGAAGTGCACCACTTTCGCGCCTCCAGTGTCTGACCCGTGGAGCACCCATCCAAGTCCTGTTCTTGAAGCGACTGGTTGTCCTGGTTTCCCTCTTCTTACTTCTTGAGTCACGATTAGCTCCCAGTTGTCTTGACCAATGAGCAGCTGTGGTGACTCCCCCTTATAATATAGAGAGTCAGCAATCTTCTTCAAGTGTTGACGTTCTTCTATCCTTTTCTTTTCTAGGAACTGCGGTGCAAGCTTCAACTCGTCGATGGTCCGGACTCTTCTCAAGGTCTTCTTGGTCTTCTGATGAATCCCCTTCACCGTAAGGTCCAGCATCTGAGAGTCTTCCTTCCTTATCAGCCTGCCTCCAACAGTCTCGATGACCAGTTCCTCCTTTCTTCCTTGAGCGCCGATTTCTTCTGCTACCTTCTGGTCTAGCAGCGACACTGTTGACCCTTCATCCATGAGGGCCAATATCTTCTTTGATCCTTTTGACCCGAAGATTTCTATCGGAATTATCTTCAGGTATGCCCTTGCGTTGTTGATCGCATTCACAGATGCCATGATGCTCGCCACTTCTTGTGGTTTGTTCTTCTGTTCTTCCGAGGAACTTTTCTCTGTCTCGACGTGCAGCAGATGATGATGCCACCTCTTGCATTCCTTGCACGACGGCTTCTTGCAGCTCTCCTTCCGATGTGTCCCTTGTAAACACTTGAAGCAAACGCGGCTTTTCTTCACTATTGCCCATCGATCTTGCACAGACGCCTTCAGGAACTTCTGACACCCGACGAGGAAGTGTTCACCCTCACACATGGGGCAAGTCTTCTCTGATCTTGAAACCTTTTCTTTGAAGTCCTTTTCCTTAGTTGAATGCGTTGCTTGTCGATGAGTCCGTCTGAACCCGCTCTTCTCTTCTGTTGATGCATAGGCTCCACACTTGTCTGCTTCTCTGTTCAGGAACTTGGACACCAGTGTTAGGTCGGAGAACTCGCCTTCTTCTGTTGTTTCAATGAAGTCGTACCATCGGAACTTGAGGATCGTAGGCATCTTCTCAATAATTTGTTTCACCATCTCAGGTGAATGCAGGTACTGTGGTTTCTTCAATCCTTTTATTGCCGCTACGCTGTTGCTGATCTGGCTCGCGAAGAGGCATATGTCCCTTGGGTTTTCAGAAATCTTCGGCAACGTTTTGACCTTGTCCAACTCTGCCAGCACCAGTGCATCTGGTCTTCCATATCTTCTTCTGAGGGCTTGAATCACTTCCATCGGAGAGGCTTCGGAGTACAGCAGACTCTTGATAGCTTCTCTTGCGTTGCCCTTCAGTGCTCTTCTTAGCCGAGCCATATTCTGGACGTTGTTGAACATCGGTGCTGTATCTTCATAGACAACCTTGAAGGCCATCCACTCGCTGCTGTTGCCGTCGAAGTAGGGTAACTCGTGAATGTAGGTTGGCTGTCCTGCTGGTCCTCGCGTGGTAAGAGCTTCCTTCAATGCTGCCGTCAGTGCTTGAATTTCAATCGTAGCTCCTCTCGTTGAGGAGTTCTCTTCAGGCTTCATCTTCTGTGGCTCTTCCAAGGGGTGTGGACCTCGCATCTCTGGTTGAACTTTGTTGCCATCCTCCAGCACAGACGTCTCGATCCAGTTCTGCACCTGTGCTGTTCTGTCTTCCAGGTCTTCATCCACGGAGTCCTCTTCTTCACACTGTGCCATCTCCAATCTGACACGGGCTAGCTTAGTTTCAGCCTGTGCTTGCTTCAACTCCAGGCGTGCCAACTCTTCCTTTGCTTCTAGCTCGCGTCTTCTGGCCGAGGAACTCGTGGTCTTCGTGGACCTGGCGCGACGACTGACCCCCATCGGTTTCAGGGTCTTGGAGGAGCCTTGAACATCCTTTCCAGGTACATCTTCTTGGCTCTTCCTGGTCATCCTCTGTGCAGCATCTTCTTTGCTGCCTTCCATAGACGCCGCCGTAGTTGCAGTCGTAACCGTAGTCTCCGTCACTGTGGTGCCCTCCGTGGTCGTGGTACCCGAAGAAGTGTTCGATGTAGTTGCAGTTCCCGATGACGCCGACGCTGACGTGACCCCTTCTGATCCCGACGTTCCATCTGTCGCGTCCCTATCTGAAGGACGGGACCCGGGACGTGAGGGGGCATCCTTCTGCGACCTGGTTACCGGCATCTTGAACGCAATCTTCTGTTTCTTCTGAACTTCTTCTAGCAGGGATCCGGCTCGAAGGACCAACTGTTTCGGACGACCAGAACCAGGGTATGTCTAGTACCCGGAGGTCGACCTGGGACAATCTCCCAGACGTTCTTGGCGTACACGGCAGTATGTCCGTTCGCTGGTAATGTACGCCACCACGCACCCCTGAATGCGTAGCTTGGGTCCCGATCCACTAGGGTTTCTTCGTTGACAGGAGACTATACTTAGAGGCGATGAAATAAAACACAATTTTTTCCTTTTTTCTCTCTTGGTTTCGGTTCTTCCTTTTCCTTTTAGTTGTTGCCTCTTCGGTGGCTGTCTTGCGACTGACTCGAATCGAGAAATGGCTCGCCTTTTATTTGGCCCGTTAATACCTTACAGAGAGCCGCGTACTTTGAGCTCATTTTTCGAATAAAATTTCCCTAAACCGAAACCTTGAGAGTCCTTTTATTTTATGTTTTCAGTAAAACACCTTACACATATTTATTTATTTACATGCCTTACATACTATTATACAATATTAAAACATAATATTCAATATATAATAATTATTTAAAAAAGTCTTAAAACAAAAATATCTAAATTTCTAGGTTGCTACATTTTTACTATACATTTTCCCTTATAACTTTTGAACGGATAGTCCTATCGACCTAATTCTTGTTTTATTATAAGTTTTATAATAAAATCTATTATTTAAAACATAAACTATTATGCTATTGCAAGAAACAAAAAATCTCATTTTCAAGTTACGTAATTATATGCTAACATTTTACTTACGTACCTATTCCTTTCAAATTAATGTTAAATAGTCTTATATGATTCAAATAAGCAAAAAATACTCTAAACTAACCTTATTACACTAATTAGAACTTATTTTAACATAATAAATCTAATAAGAATGAGATTTCATATTTACAACAATTATTCATAATACGCTAAAATGACATTGTCCCTATATTAATACACACGTTACTCGAAGATAAGTTTTCCGTCGCCGACAACTTGCCTAAAGTTTTATTTCAATCAATAAGTGTTAAGGAAATTATAGCTTTAAATAATCAATAAAACATCACAAGAAAAATCTCATCAATAAGTCATTATTATCGATACAGAGGCCGAATCCATAGTTTGTCATCTGTCTGTCTAGGCACGCATCACAAGAAAACCCCTGGATAGATTTTGATGAAATTTGGTATGATGATAGCTGGTTATCCGTGTCAACATATAGGATACTTTTTACTGTGGTAAAATATCTCTGAGAAATCTATAGTAAATATTAAAACGTAATTAGGGACGAACCCGAGCGGAGAGAGGGTGAGTTTCTAGTAATCAATAAAATATCACAAGAAAAAAACTGATTATTATGTAAAGTAATAAAAAGATCGAGTAATAAAAAGATCGAATCCACTATCTATGAGCTGTAGGTAGTAGTAGTATTATTGTACCATAATAGTCTTTAATGTTTACATTATTTTTAAACAGTGTTTTATCAGTTAAAAGAGTCATGTTATCTGTGTTTATGTACTTGCTGATATCAATAAAGTGTGAAAAAATTAAAATATCTATATTAGAAGCAGTATTTTTTTTATAAAATACTAGTGACTTACACTCGCTTTGCTCAGGTCCTTGAGCTTGATTGGTTTAGGAAACGCAGAGAAGGCAAACTTCTAAAGAAAAATTCTTTTTTTTTGTGCCTGGAACCATCACAAACGGATACAGGGGTAACCAGAGTTTCATCACAATAGGGAATATACATGATTTTTTTTTTCATTTTTTATATAATAGTTTACATTCCTATATAATTGTAAAAAAATGTCCAACTCCTAAAAACTGAGATTTAGTACATTTTTTTTAATATCTTACCGATACGGATACTTTAAAAGCCCGCTATTTCGCGTGCTTGGCGTGATGTCAAAGTATATCCTAAACAGAAAAATGACGACGTAATTTGTAGTAACAAAATCGCTAATCGCTCTGTTATGATATACTCTGACGTCATATTCGGTCTGACCAATGGCGTGCGTTTCAACTACTTTGAATTTCCTACCTATATTTGCACTTTTTAATAATTATTTTCTTATTAAAAAAGAATTTAAATTAAAAAGTATTGTTATAGGCTTGATTCAAAAACAATAAAGATTATAGAAAAATATATTTCATCTTTCTTTAAATCACACGCATATTCCCTATTGGATCAATTTCTTAGGAACGCATAGACGACAAACATGAACATTCATTTCTATTTATATAGGAGAAGATGTACTAAATACTAACATAAATAATTTTCAGGTCAAACCACCGATGAAGAGGATATTGAGGAGACGAGCCAACGAGCCTGCCCCTGCACCAGAGAAGCGCAGAAAACCTCTCACCACCACACTGACCTTCCAGTTGGATGAGAGGGACATTGATGCGGACCTTCGAGCCATATCCAGAAGCTCACCGCCACCCAGACATCACAATCCATCACATAATTCCACACAACCAAGGAAACATTTAAATTCCAATAGTTGTGAGTATTATTTAATGAGGTTTTTTTATGAAAGAAAAAGATCTAGCTATTCAATTGTAATTTTTTTTGAGATATCTTGATTGACGATGCTTTATAACATATATCCTACTAATATATAAATGTGAAAGTTTGTTTGTGAGGATGGATGAATAGATGTTTGTAACTCTTGCACGCCAGAACAGCTGAACGGATCTGGATGAATTTTGCCACAGAGATAGATTATAGTCACATAGGTTATTTTTTATTCCGGAAATCACATAGGTTATTTTTTATTCCGGAAATCACATAGGTTATTTTTTATTCCGGAAAAATGTACAGTTTCCGTGGAATAGATTTGGTTTTGCTTTACACTAGGGACGAACTCTAGCGAAGCGAATGTATGTAGATAAATAAGTATTGTTTATAACAGTCATCAATGATGCAGATTCTGAGAATTTCAGAAGATTCGAGGGAACAATATTTGTTATCACTTTTGGGAACTGTGAAATCTTAACAAATATGTTATATGTATATAATTGCGAAAGATTTTTTATTGACTTTTTTTGCATATGCGTATGTGCGATGCGTATAATATATGCGTTGTGTATCTAGTACTTTTTTGATCGATGATTAGTGTGGTATTATGAAACATCGCAGGCGAGTCGCCGGTGCGCGAGGCGGGCGCGGGCGCGGGCGACGCGGACACGCGCGTGGAGGACGGCAAGCTGCTGTACGAGCGGCGCTGGTTCCACCGCGGGCAGAGCGTGTACGTGGAGGGCCGCGACATGCAGCGCTTCCCCGCGTACATACACGCCGTCACTGAGGAGGCGGTGCGTGTTCGTTTGTATTTTTTTTTAAATTTCAACAGGGTAGTGTTTTGTTAATCCATTGTTCACATTGTCATATTATGTAAACAATAGTGTTATGTATTTTTTTCCGGGTTTTTTTTTTTAATTTCAATAAGGCGTTATGGGTAGTGTTTTTAACACCTCCAGGTAAATTTCTATGAAATTAATTTAATTTCTAAGAAATCTATTGTTATCTGTAACGCCGACGTGTCCGCGATCGTTGAAGGATTAAACTAAATTATACTTTAAAAGTAATTCTTTAATTTTTACTCTATTCTTTTAACCTCTATACTTTGTTTCAGATATGGGTGAGAAAGACGAACTCGGAAAAAGTGAGGATATACGTGTCGCAGCTCGCGCGCGGTAAAGTGACGATAAAACGGCGGGCGCTGTAACCGCCGCTTGTACGTGTGCGTGTTGTGAGTGAGTCCTTGTACATATGTATGTACGGTGTAAAACGTATTCTGTGTGCGACTGTACCGAGACGTGCAGTGCGATTTGGTATTGTGACGTTTTTAGACACTCTTTAGTTTTATTGTACATAGGCGGGTTTAGTGTAAGTGGTTTTTGACTTGGTACGAAAATAGTTGTGTCAGTTTTACGTCATATCTTGATCGTGTTCACGGAGATGATATTGTTTTTTTTTATTTATACGTTATTTTTTAATATGAATTAAAATTGTATTTATTTATTCTATCGCGTGCAATTGACCGTTTTTATTTTTGAAGCATACATCACATGATATTATAAATTCGTAAGATTGATTGAGCATGTTTCTATATTGACTCAAAAAATTTGAGTGTAATTCAAAATGGAGATCTTTACTCTGGATTAAAACATGACCGATACTACACTGTTAGTTCCATGTTATAGTATATACCCAAGAATATTCGGCATACCAACATATGTGTACCTCCAAGGAGCGACGCGTATGCTTAGCGTTGATAGTCATAACAAAAGAAATGGCACATACGCTTGTTCTTTATACTTCATCACACTTGCGACGTTTTATTTAGTATACAAACTCACAAACGCTTATTTGAATCTGATTCACCGACGTCATCGTGTTTCGTAATAAGTATGACAATGTTCAATTCAATTCTCTTGTTAATAGCTTCAAAGTATTTTTTTTTAATTTCTGTCATACTTCGTGAGCGCTTCAAGAGACGTGCCAGTGACACTATTTTTTTATACCATTACAAAATCATCTTTCAATGCACTACCATTCCACTACTCCACTTTCTGTTTTGAGACAAATGAATTTAAAAATATAGGTATTAAATATATTAAAATGTATTTATTGCCTAACACAATTCGTTTACATAAAAATTATACAATTATTTTATTATTTCAATATTATAAAAAATCGGCCAAGTGCGAGTCGGACTCGCACACGAAGGGTTCCGTACCATATTGTACCATACATTTTTTCAATTTTTATGGCGGCCTTTTTCTAAATCGCAATCTTTTTTATTATTTATTGTTATAGCAGCAATAAAAATACACATACTGTGAAAATTTCAACTCTCTACCTATTAGGGTTTATGAGATAGGCCCTCTGACAGACGGACAGCGGAGGCTTAGTAATAGGTCTCTGTTGGTACCCTTCGAGTATGGAACCCTAAAAAGGGGATTATGAAAATAAAATAGTTTTTATTTTCTCAAGTCTATTAAACTACAAACTTTTTTTTTATATTTAAACAAATATGTATGAAATTACAAAATATAAAATATATTTACTAAAGTAGCTGATGTTACTGAATCTTTATCGGTATTTTCTATATAAAAAAAGCATTGAATTTAATATATGATCTTAATTTCTCACATATTGAACTAATGTTGGCGGTGATGTTTCTCTAAGTGGTACTTGTAACAGTAAATTCTCTTTATTACCTATGGATACTGAGCTTTATTTTTTTATATTATAAACCTTATGCAAAGATTAAATAATGACTTTTATTGGTTGGAGAAAGTTCTGTTACTTGTATGTAGGGAAACTCCTTGTCGCTTATTGTGTAGAGTCACATTTTTCTGCAATTTTTTATTTGAACAATAGTATGAATTTTATAATTTTATTATAATAATTATTAATTATTATTTATTTTTATATAAATTATAAATAAAAACCTAAAGTAAATAGATGGCAACTCAACTCACCCATATACATACTTAAGTCTTAGATGCTAACTTTAAAGGCCACTTTTGGTACATTTACGCCAAGAGGAGATTGTCACTCTAGCGGAACGCAGCTCAAATAACCCTACGTGTGGTGATTTTAATCATTTTATACACACAATGATTTAAATCTCGAATCTTCGAATTGAACATTCATTCTCGTTTAATTCTTTAAATTACTCGTCATTCGTACACTATTTATTGTAAAACAACCATTACACTATAGTCCATAAACCATGTATATGAGGAGACTGCGCAAGATTTAAAAAAAAAAGAATAACGAATCGAGAACGGGTGAATCAAGACGTTATCCTTCACTCCCATATGTTCTGAAGAATTTGGTGTTTAGGCGAAAATGTATGAAAAGCCTTTTAAACATACAGACTGAAAGTTGTACACATAAACGGAGATAAAAGCATTTATTATTTATTCTTATACTTATATAAATATAAATACTGGTGCTTTAATGTTAGTATATGATTCTAGGTTACCCTCCAAATCTAAAATCCACAAACAGCGCAAAAGTGGCCTATCTCACTCTTTTAATTTTTCCTGTTTTTTCTAATAATAAAGGTAATAAAATATAGTAATTAATAAAATACATAAACTAAATATGTCACGGTTAGGACACTTTTGCACTGAGTACCACTTGTAAGACGCGAATTAATGATTTGTTCACATATTATTTTTTTTATCTCTACTGGCTCGAAATTTTGCGAATATGTCATTAAAACTCTCTTAAAGTTAGTACATATTATAATTTAAATTTTAACCCTGTCTGTTAGTCATGATTTATAAAACACAAATTAAAAGAAAGTATGCATAAACTTATAATGTATCTTCTTATTGTGCAGTGTGTGTATGAAATTAAAGCGTTTAAGCGGACCCGAGACCATCAATCGGTATTGTCAATGTGCTACGCCAATGTGAATTGTAATTGAAGTGCGATTGATGCAGTGTTCAAATGTGTTTGCGCTCAGTATGCTTTTTGGCACAGTTAGTGTTCGTCTCCTTTTTTTTCTTTAGTGGCTTAGAGTTGCGTTAACAGACGCAATATATTCTGCCAGTGTCACGTATTATGAGCAAGACACGAGTGAGTTTGAGCGGTGATTTTGAAATTTAGCAGCTATAACGTGGAATTAAAAGTATAAATGAATGATCGGTCTACAGGAACAACCTACAACAATAAAAAGATAATTATGTTATATAAAAATGGCGCAATGATTGAAATAAATAATAAAAATACACATATAATGAGACTATATTGTAATTTAAGTCTATTATCGACTAAAAATTAAACTATTTTTTCAATAAAAGGATAGTCTCTGTATCTGTGGGTAGCTACGCAGCCGAATGACGGAAACGATTGTCAAATACTCAGGAAAACGATCAATTAGCGAATTCAATAGTTCCTGTCAATGAGTATCAATCAAAATTTCCATCAATACTAATAGCTTTCAATCATGTAACTGCGATTGACAATCGCTTCAGTTGATAATAACGTAAAATTGACAATAATTACGATTGATCGTCTCGGGTCCGTTTAAAGGATTTTTTTGCTTGTATTTTTTTAGGTAAAGAGCCAAATATAATAAATTGATGTGAACACTAAATTTTAGGGAACTTCTCGTTCTCGTGGTGTAAATTATATATGATTTAAACATAGATAATATAGAACTATATTTCTTACAAAGTTTGATTATAGGTCTATTTTATTAATTTTATAAGCCCTTTTTTTTCACTTACATGTGTTTTTTTATTAATCAAACAGAATTTTAAATAAAAGTATCTTTTCGGATTTTTTCGCGGATTTATTCAGATTTTTGGTTTCCGGCTTTTTGAATGCTTTGCAGCAATCACGGTCACGGGAGAGACAGAAAAAATCAAAATCCTCGAATAAAACCAAAAAGGTAGTATTATTTTAAATGTCAAATATTCGCGTAAATCTAAAATTTAAGAAAGTATTAATTAAAGAGAAATTTTAAAGATCATTATGACTGACACTTCTGCCGCTTAAATTTAATGTTTTTTTTTACTATTCTGAAAATTAAATTTTAAGTCAAGAATTGATTATGATTGTTGCAGCTTCAGACGCTTTTTCTTGTAAGGGTAGATAAAGAAATTGAAAAAAAAAATCAAGTCACACACTGTCTTTAAAAATGCAAGCTGAGTGTTTAAAGTTATTCATTCTAAATATTTGTTTTAAATTTTCAGCTATGTAATATATCAGCGCAAAAGTGGCATAACTCTAAAATATATATTTTTGAAGTTTATATGTATATGTTTGTATGCACATTACCAGATGTTATTACATTATCTGATGAAATTTAGAATGCAAATTTTAAATTGTTCCGGTTTTTGAATACATGAAATATTAAACGTCATGTTTATATTTGAATTTTGTCGTTTTATTTTCAGTTAGGTCACTTTTATGCTGACGATTTTGTACATAACGTGTCTTTACCCGTCCCAGTGTAAATATTGTATATAATGTAATATACTGATCAAATGCGTTTTGTACATGAATGGACTCTAAAAAATTATTTTGAATTTTGTGATGTACATACATTGTGTAAATGAGTTGTAAATAAATGAGATGACTGTTTTTACTATTGTAGATGATATTGAACAAGATCTTTTAATTATATGTATTACAGTATTTTTAGTGTTTTATTTTTTACCTTTAAAATTATTTGACTTGTAACACTTTGTTGCACGAGCGACTCACCCTCGCTCGTCCCTAGGTACGTTTTAACGGTTAGTATAGATTTCTCAGAGGTGAAAGGTTTTCTCGCAGTAAAAAGTATCCTATATGTTGACCCGGATAACCACCTATCATCATACCAAATTTCATCAAAATCTGTCCAGTGGTTTTCTCATGATGCGTTCCCAGACAGACAGACGGGCAAAAATTCTAAAAACTAGATTCGGCCTCTGTATCGATAATAATGATTATTTCAATAAGATTTTCCAGGAATTAATGTACAGATTGGACAAAAAAATTAATTATATGTATAGACAAGTTGAAATCTGCTGAAAAAACTTATAGCCAAAAATAACTGCAAGTACCTTAGTACTTGAGCTTAGACAACTTGTTGTTCTATAATAGTCACTTAATCAACAGAAATCAAAAAAAATATATAAATAATTATAATGACATGTTATGTGTTAATGACAACAGTTTTCGTCATTTTTATAATTTCCATTTTTTGTAAGTGATTTTTGAATGTTGTCTTGTCTGAAAATGTACCCCTCAGGATAAATGTGTTATTGGGATTTATGATTTGAAATCGGTGCCATTTTTCTCTAATGACAAGCTAATTTCTTATTTATAGCGAGGAAACAGCATTTCTAAGTAGTAATGTAATTAATGTATGTTTGTATGTACTCGTATCTACGTGCCTTTTTAATGTCGACTAAACTGAGTGTTCATTAAAGCATCTATTAATTTTTATTTTTGTTTAGTTGCACAATGTTAACGTAAGGAAAGAATTAATCTATACAAATAAATAAAATTGAAATGTCTGTTTGTAATGTCTTCATCCGCCACCCTAGAGGAGCTACTGCGGGGGGGGGTCTCGTGGACTCCCCGGCACGTCATCGGGGCGGTCGGGATGCTCTGTGAATCGAGGGCATCCTGATTTAGGCGAGGTTGGCCCGCGAGGTACGGGCCGTCCGCAGGGGTGTTGTAGTGTGTGCGCAAGCGATCCTGCAACGCCCCATTGCACTGCGGCGACGGGTTCCGCTGTGGGTTTTAGTGAGTAGGAGTCTCATAGTACCTTGCCCGTTATGACGGCCGGCAGGGTCCCCATGATGGATTTCCCCAGCGAAAACAAAAAAATTTTATTAAAACGGTACATATAAGGAAAAAATGTTATTTAAATTTTTTGTCTGTTTGTATTCTAGTGTCTTGTTTGTTTCGGCTGAACACTGAAACAGCTGGACCGATTTTGATAGAACTTTCATTGGCGGATAGCTGATGTTATAAGGAGTAACTTAAGCTACTTTTATTTAAGAAAAAGGATTAGGGTTCCGCGCAACAAAATTGTAAACCAAATTCGCGTACACAGGGACGCACCCGAGCGAAGCTAGGGTAAGTCGCTAGTATATTATAATATGTTCAATGGTTTTCTTACTTCAAGGAAGTGTTGTGAAGGGCAATTTCAAATGTTTTAAATTACCTATATTAATAACAAATGGATAAACATGTTATGTGCTAGGAATTAGCATAGGAAGTATGATCGATCGCTTTTTTACGTATGACATTACAGTATCAATATTTTTATTTAAGTTAATAGGTACCTATTAAAAATTAAAGTAAAAAATGGTCAAGTTCAAATTAGATTAGCATGGAGTATGCTTTTTTAATATAATATACCTATCGGTCAAAATTTTATCTACTCAATAAATTCAAAGCTAAAAATAAAGTTTATTTAATGTGTGCATATACGCATGTATAGAGCTCATTAAGACCTTTGTTAGACACCAAACATAACATTACTACTATATTTTTTAATTACATGTCTTATATCCACTATAAGCCGCAAATTTGAATATTCTGTGACATAGTATAGACATACTTCTTAATAATATACGACAAATAGTTGCGAAGCGAAGAAGAGAAGAAGATTGCTGAAATCATAACCCGCCTTTTTGCTTTTCCCGTATTAGCGTAAAACAATCAAGAAGAGTTGAATTCTTCATAAAAAAAAAACGAAACCTGTTTAGCAGTTTAAGCGTGAAAAGTAAACCAGACAGATAGATAACAGATTTACTTTTATAATATTATTGTGGATATTCGTTGACAAAATTAATGAATTATGCATATGTATATAAATAAAATAAAATTTATTCGTTAGTGTAAAATCGCAATCTCTGAAAGTTCATCAACGATTGTTTAGAAATGTTGATACATTTGACATATACATATTAATCCCTCCACGACCGCGGACACGCCGGCGTTACAGTTAACAATAGATTTCTTAGAAATTAAATTAATTTCTTAGAAATTTACATGGAAAGATTTGAAGAAATTTTGATACATATGAGAGTTATAAAGAAGAGTAAGTTTTGTCAAGTTATCTATTTTGTTTTAACTTGCCACTAGATGGTGCTGAGACGCATTAAATTCTTCGTTCAACTGTTCGCCTTGAATGATAATACAAAATATATCGCACGCTTAATCATATACTGACATAACTCAAAAAAGACGTTTTTCGGGAAATCGCGAAAAACAATTTAGCAAACCTGACTTACCTTACAAAATGGAATATAATACTCAAAGAAAATAGCTTTATATAATGAAATAATGTATTGTAGATATAGTTGATAAAGTGAGTATTAATGTTTGAATATAATTTTAAATAAATTTAGATTTTTTACTATAAATTAATCGGTTAAAAAAATTGTTCCTCAAGATGCGTCAGTTTAATATAAAAGATAAAGTTACATTGAATTAATAGTGGTGACACATTTTGAAATGAGTCCGTGTTTTATTTAATATATAACTAAATAATACTCAATATTAAGGTATGGGTCTTTATACTATGAAGTAAAATTTTAATACTGGTGACATATTTAGAAATGAGTCCGTATTTTATTCAATGTATGTTCTTATTGTTATGATATGAGTCTATAAGGTATATAAAATAAAAAATAAGTATAAAAAATATTTCGTTTTATTTATTATTTTCATTAATAAAAAGAATCAAAAACATAGTAAAGTTCAAATAAAATGCTGACCTGTGTCTTAAACATCGAATTGAACTTAATCCTAGTACAATATTCAAATACCTAATCACAGTACACAATTTGTATATAATAGGTAGGCACTTTAAAATCAACTCTGAAAGAGTCTTTGACTCCTAATAATGTAATTTATAAACTTAATAAAATAAAGCAGTAAAAACTTATCCTAGGTTATAATATTAACGAATTAAACTTAACGAAGAGATCAATATTAAATTTACAATATTAGGAACCAGTTTTTATTTATAATCTAAAAACAAACCGTAAATCTGAATAAAAATTCTCAAGGAAATATCAACAGTCACACTTATCATCTATTTAACAACACGATAATACCTAATTGTATTTATTTATTAATTAAGAGATCAATTTTCTCAATATTAGGCACTTAATCAGTCATTACAAGACTAAACTTAACATACAAAATATTTTTATCACCTTGCAAGTATTCACCCTGATTACAGAATCGTATCATAAAAATCTTTATAAAAATTGGGTATCAAATTTTTATCAAGTAACTCTTTTAAATCCTTCTTTTTATTTTCACCGAGCTTTTGTTTGCCTGTGTATGCTTTAACTGTTGTCAGCTCTGATAGGGGATTCAATTTTTTTCTCTTGTTTCTTATGTTTATCTTTGCAAATTCTGCATCTTTGTTGTATTCTGTTTTCACATAGAATGAAAAAGGTTCACTTTTTATTACTTTTATAACTTTGATATCATTCCATGATAAAACATTTTTATCTTCAGTTTCATTAAAATTGTATCCCCAATCTTCCTGCAGTTTTTTTAGGTCTAAAAATGATTCGTATGTAAGTTCGTGTACGCGGAACTTTTGACCAGTCTTTTTGGCATTTTTGATGATGGATACATATTGGTGGGGGCAATAAATTGGTCCTGATTTTAAGTTCTTTTTAATTTCTTTTTCGATCAGGCTATGAATGTTGTCACCCTCATTTTGAGTGTGACCTTTAATTAAAAATTTGTGCGTGATTGATTCTATATTAAGATGGGTTACAGCATAGAGATAAAGCACTACTATGTATTTATTCTTATTTTGACCGCAGCAGTTGTCTGAATACAGAATCAAGTTCAGGCCAGCACTATTACTAGCACTTACCCCTGCTTCACAACATAGTCTCTCAAAGCAATCCAATAAACAGGAGCCTATCTCATTAGCACCGCGTTTGCCATCAGTTTCATTCCAGAAATAGCACTCTACATCAGTATAGGAATCTTTAATCTGGGGTTCAACTTTTTTGTTTAAGAGTGTGATGGTAAAGTTATAACTATTTAATTTAGATTTATAGTAAAAAGCTGATGTATCGCCTCGTGGCGATTGTAACACCGCCTGCAAGTCGAACACTAAGACTTTATTTTTGTCGTCTATTTTGAGACGGTCATCATGTTTTTCATTACGACTTAGCTTTTTTTCTTTTATATGAGCTATATACTTATCATAAATCATACTTTTTTGCTCTGCGTTTGAATTTGTGTACTCTAGACAAAGATCGCATTGGTCTTTTCGCGGAAAAAAAAATGAAATATTATATTCCTTAGTAAATGTACGGTAAAACATGCAATACTTACCATAGGGCTTACTGTTCTTCTCTTGCGCTACCTTGAAGTCATTGAAGAGATCTGTAATAGTTTTGCCCCCGTCTATGTATTCGCGAGTAGATGTTTGCCTTGTGTAGTGTGACGGAACCCTTGGTATTGAGTCTATAAAAGTTTTAATGTCTGAAATCAGTGTTTCATCAGTAGTGGTGTGGTTGTCGTGTTTACCTCTTCGATCATTTTGCAAAACTCCATGGTTTTGACACTTTTGGATTACTGTACGAATAACACGATCGGATATATTCAGCGTACCAACAAAAAATGGTTTACAAACCCGGATTGGTCTACCATTTACTATAAAATGAAAAGCTTTATTAGCTTGCCTCGGGCGCATGGCGTTTGTATATTTATACCTAGGAGTAACATCGGACATACAAGACTGAATAAACGATCGCTGCAGATTGAGTTCACCAATATTCCAATAGGTATCAAAAATAGCCTGTCTTTGAAGAGATGTAAACTTTTCATAACATTTAAGCCTGCACTTGTCTGTACAAGGTGGTTTCACTTCACGAGCCGCAACAGTTTTCTTTTTCGTAGTCTCATAAGATCGTCCAGAATTTCTTAGAATTTTATTTAAGTTTTGTTTCCATTTTTGAGGATTACTTGTGCGCTTTCTACCTTTCTTCTTAATAATCTCTATTTCTTCTTCTATGTTGAGTTCGTTCATTTCAGTTTTCAATTTTACTTGTTTCTTGTCCGTTTGTTGACTGTCCATTAGCTGTAGTATCTGTGTTATTGATAGTATTATCATCCACGTGATCGAAAGTAGAAGGTTGTACCACAGTATCATCATCAGAAGATGAAGATGAGGAACTGCTGGAACTGCCGGAGCTGCTTAAACTGGAGGATGAGGATCTGCTGGAGCTAGATGTTGATCGACGTGATGAAGGATGTACTGGTTCTATTTTCTTTTTTTTTATTTGACTATCATAGGTTGGATCGTCATTGTCGCTGATATCTGCACTTATTTCACCAGAATGTACGGGTGAAACATTGTAGTTAACAAAAAAGTCCGTAGCATTGTAATAACGCTGGTTTTCAAGTTTATTAGTAATATCACGTAACATCTGTAAAAAAACAATTTATTGTTTTCTCTTCTTAATCATGCAAGTGTGTATGTATGTAGATAGATAGCTAGACAGGCAGTACATACATAGGTAGTTATAATATAGTCAGCGTCAAAAATAGATGACGAAATACAAGGTTTAAAAAGACATGATTCATCTAGTATTCACAATTACACCCCCTAAGGGGTACCTAAAATAGAGAATGACAGGAAAACTTAAAGACGCGACGAAGTAGCGTGCGCAATTCTAGTTTAAAATAAAAATACCATATTAAAAAGGGAGAAACCAGTCAAAAGAATAAAATAATAATTACGAGTACTTACCGCGACATCAACTACATCATTCTGAACTGAACTATCTTCATCTATAGGAGATTGACTAGGGTCTGGGTTCAGAATGGGATCTTGAATTTGAGCTTTTGTATCATGAGCAGGTTCAGTTGTAAAATTAATCAATTCCATTATCTTTTTCGACCTTGAAGACATTCTGAAAAAAAGTTAGGTTACTTTCTTATTTCTTTTAAACAAATTATTTTTATCTATAAGTGACACAATATCTAATATGCATTCAACAATTTTATACTAGACAATTGTGTTTTATAAAATAAAGAATCATAACAAAGTACGACTTCAAATTTCAAGAACACTTTTGTAAAAAACTGACCTAATTCCTAAAGCCGACAAAACACTACCGGCAAAACGGAAGTTTTTTATAAAATATAGGCTTAATACACAATCAGTCAAAGAATTGTTAACATGTTTTTGTATAAAACAGAACTAACACTAAATAATTCATGAATAGTTCGATCCTATTTTGTACTAAATAGGCATATTTAACAATTGGTCACATTTTTATAAATAATTTCAATAAAACTTACCTTTGATTTTTACACTAAAGCGACTTAATTACTAATTTGACACTTTTAAATAAAAACACGTGATGTTCGCGATCTTAGTGCTTGACGCATACTGATATTTGTCTCTGTCTCGTAAAAACATTTGCCGAAACGTTTGCGTGTGAAAGAGACATATATGGGTATAACTCCGCCTAGAAACAAGCTATCATAAAAATTCCGAGATCGGCCGAAAGATGGTGTTAAAATAAACTTCTTGGTATACTTAAATAAATTTTGACCGAAACACTAATCGGTCAGTATATGATTAAGCGTGCGATATGTAGATACATAATTTGCGAAGTCGCAGGTAGTGAGTGACTAGTATGAATTAAAAACCTTTAGGACTTAGTTACTTTGATAAGCTAACAATTTTAGATACCTTCATTGAAACCTGAACTCATGTTTATTCGAGCGTTGATTAAAAGCTTCCACATCGAATAAATTTAAGTTGACATTTTAGAGCTTATACGGCGCCGCTTAAGCGATTTCGGCCAAATATGCAAAAAACCGACTGGTTCATAGTGATAACTATAATAAAGGTTAGTTTCATAATAAAATCTTTTTATTTTACGTTTGATTAGAAATACGATGTTTAAATATACATAAATTTCTTATACTGTTTTTTTATGGAATAGCTTCCCAGTATCATTTATTTTTCGATGGAGCTTTACCTGATAATTTGAGCTTCTAACCTGTAGGAGCTCCAGGATTAGTACAGGACTAAGCACGGTTGTATTGCGTGATAACTAACTAGCAAACTCCTAAAAAATTAAAGCTCGGTCTCGTCCCTGGCTGCCTATCGGTAGTCTATGTATTGCTCCAGGTCAAAGTCTATCCGTATTAAATTTCATCTAATTTCGAACAGCCGGAGTAACAAACATCCATACATACACATATACAAACTAAAAACTAACTAATGTCACATTAATAAAAGTACTCCGTTAGTTCGTGTGGCGCCAAAATTAGGTCTTGTATTTAAATAAAATCAGAATAAAAAGCTGTCCCTCTCGCCTCAATGAAAGTTCCTTTAGAATCTCTAGTTTGTAAGCATGTATCTTCTTCTCCCTGTCCATATCCCAATCACTTGGGGTCGGCGCAGTACATCTTCTGTACTGCTGATATGATTTGGCAAAAGTTTTACGACCGGCCGCCTGACGTCAACCTTCCTTAGGAATGCTATTGTCTCTCTTTGTCTGGATGGTGTCGCGGAAGTCTTGTAATATATATGCACTTTCGATTTTTTTTGTCTTTTAAAACATTTTTTATACTATTTTGTAAGCATGTATAATGTATACAAATCGATTATATCATTAGAAGTTATGATGATGTTCTCCTAGCCAATTCCGGCCACGGCGGCCAATCTCAATGAGATTAGCCAACTGCGCAGGAGATATAGTACTCAAGTGTACGCGCAGACACAAGTGCACTCTCTATTCCTATCACTCTCATTCTCCGGTGGGACGACCACTCGAGACGACCGGTGAGAGTTAAGGCGCAGGACCGACTGCTTTACGTGCTCTCCGAGGCACGGGGGTGAAACACCGCCAACTTCCCAACTCCGGGCTGTTACTGAGACTTATTATACAGGAAGACTCAATAACTAAACTTGGCCCGACCCGGGACTCGAACCCAGGACCTCCGGGTGTGCAGCCGTACATGCTAGCCACTACACCACCGAGGCATTAGAAGTTATAATATGTATATGATCTGCATTTTGTAATAAGAGAACAAATAAAAGAAGCGTTTTATTGATTCACTAACTAAACGTCGTTATAAAAATGGTTTATTGATGCTATAAACTAATTATAGGTTTTTGATTGTTTTTTTTTAATTGACGTCTTAATTATTCTCTATTGATTGTTAAAATCTTTTAAACCGACTTTAAAAAGGAGGATATAATGAAATTAGGGTATTTTTTGGTCTGTTTGTTACAGGATATCTTCACTAATCTATACTTATTATAAAAATAAGTCCCCCGGCCGCGTCTTTCTGTCCTCCTGTCTGTCCTCCTGTCTGTCCTCCTGTCTGTCTGTACGCGATAAACTCGAAAACTACTGAACGGATTTTTATACGGTTTTCAACAATAGAAAGAGTAATTCTTGAGGAAGGTTTAGGTATATAATTTATTATGCTTTTATGTAAATTAGCTGAAATACGGCGACAAATGTTGAAGAGGTCGCAAAAAATCTCGCCAAATGGGAACTTTCCACGCGAACGCCGCGTAAACTAGCAAAGATACAGTTAAGTAATGTACTAGAGAATTCAAAATCTATAAAAATGCTACAAAAAAGTCCGCGATAGCATATCTCTATCTCTTACGGTTGACTTACAATAACCACTTTTATGTTAACATTTTTAATTAAAAACATTACGTTATTTTCAAAGTTATTTTCTTTAGTTCGGTATTAATCCTTATCCAAATGAATATTTTAGTTAGCTTAGTCATTTAATGCAGATTAAAATTGCTCTTTACACTAAATCAATCAGATGAATAGTTTTTGAGATATCGTTGTTAGAAGTAATTAGTAGCGAAACATTTTTAATGCTTGGCGAGCATTGAGATGCCTACGGCGAGTCCATCCCCTCTGCCCCGCATCGCTCGACCGCCTGCTCAAGCTATATAAACCGGGCGATGTAGCGCGCGATCCTAGGATACTTTTTACCGCGGGAAAATATCTTATTTCTGAGGAAAAATACAAAAACTGCAATGTAAGAGTATACTAATATGTAACACCTAAGAATTTAGTTTTTGGTCATCTGAACGCGGGCGGAGCCGCGGGCAATGCTAGTTTTCATATATTTTAATGAATAGGTCATATAGTATATTATAGCAAATCAAGGGTGGTCCCAAAATAATTAAAATTAGAAGCTACCTCTAAAGGTGGAAGAATTACTATAAGCTAATTTTCAATCTAAAGTTTTAAGTTAAAAATAAGAGCTTTTACTAAAAAGTGTGTCATTACATTTTGCAGCTTAACTTTCTGTTGGTGATACTTAATTGATGTCTTGTATATTTTTTTTATTTACGCATAATTATATAATTTCCATATTATTAGATTAATGTTAATTCTATGAAAAATATCAGAATGATTGTTTTATATTGTTGGATAGATTATATCTATTTTATTGTGTTACTTGACAGTTTGACAGATATGTAAATCCAGATTCAGATTGAGGATATCTGTCGAGTATGTAAGTTTATAGTAGTAAATACTAATAATATGTCTCCATTAAATGGCAAAAAAAATCGAGATAATTTTGCCACATGTTGTGAAAATGGCTTATGTCATTGCTCTGAATCCTCTATCTACCTGTAAAGTTCCTTAAAATTGGTTTAGACGTTAGGTAGATATATAAATAATAAAAGATGGATACAGAATTATTTATTTTTGGGCTTTTGTATGCTACATATTGTGTATGAGCTTAATGTGGCTATTTTATATCTATTTTAACGGAAATTACGAACAGACACTCAAATTATATTTATAAACTCGAACTAACTTCGAAAGGTCGTAGTTTGATGTTAAATAAACCTATAACTTATATGGATAAATATATATTTCGCCATAAAATACGAAAATATTTTTTCGAATATAACTGCTAGTTTCAGAAATAAGCGCAAATAAACATACAAACCATCTCTTTGATTTCATAATATTAATATAATAACTATATACATATATGTATAGCTTCATTGGACATCCTTGGCAATTATAACGCATTAGTAAATCACAATAGAAAGATATTAGCGGTTCCTCCCGCCTACACTGTGAGGTGCGGTCTCAATTATTTAAATTATTAAATCTGACATTTCGTTCACGTTATGTTACATATGAAAAAAGTTAGGAAGGAATGCGAGGGCCTGATTATTCGTGATTTAAGAGGCTTTGATTTGGCGTCGGTTTTGTTGCTTAGTGGATTTTTGTCATATAATCTTTAGTATACTAAACTCAATCTTTGTGTTTTTAAGTCGATCAACTTTGAAATTCAAGTTTTCTCAATTTAAGGATTAAAATATATACAAAAAAAAATCTTACTAGAAAAGGTAGATTTGAATTAGATTAGATTAGGACAGAAATCATATTTTTGTGGTAAATGTTAAGTGTTACAGTTACAAATACTAATTGACGCTTTATATATTGTAAAAGTAAAACACAAAAAAATTCGAATAACATATTATTTTTGTAAGTTTGTAGTTTTAGCATTTCTTTCTTTCTCTAGCAACTCCTTTTTCGCCTTTTTTAAGTAAAGTATTTCAAGTTTCAATGGAAATAGAATAAAAATGTGATAATAGCTTATAGCTGCTTAGATATTATGTGCACTAAAATAATACCAGTCGCCGATAAGCTCTGTATTTAAAACTTCTTAGGTATGTATATATTTGCATATGGAAAACGAAATCACTGAAACCAGATTTTGAATTCGTGACCAAGTTGTTGTTATTGTAAAAATAATAAAAATTTATACATATAATAAAATTATAACTGGATCGAATCTGTACATTACATATTGTTTGGAAAATCATATTGAAATATTTATTGTCATCGATTGTCTGGGAAAGCATCACGAGAAAACCGCAGGACAGACTGATGAAATTTAGTATGATGATAGTTACCCGGGTCAACATATAGGATACTTTTTACTGCGAGATAATATTTCATCTCTGAGAAGAAGTTCAGTTGAAGGAAGTTAAGTTGAGAGTTCCTAGGGAAGAACCCGAGCAGAGTGAGGGTAAGTTAGGCTAGTTATAAATAGAATTCATATCTTCATTTTACATATAACATACCTTTTTAGTGCAAAATTTAAACATATTGCTACGTAGTACAGCGAAATCACTTACGACGACTATACATATAATAAAAACAATCACTTTATGTAATACCTATGTGATAGCGGTTTTCAAATTATAGATCAGAGAATTCACCAACTAGTAAGTACGGGGAAGAAATTTGTGCAAATAATCTTGCAAATCCGTTGGAAAATGACCAAACATTAACAGATTTAGATGTATATATATATTATTTTATAAAGCAATGATAAAGAACTAAAAAATTATAAGCAACTAAATTTTCTTTAACTTATGTCACCTATTTTACATAATACTATTGTGATCGTTATTGAAAGCTACCGCTAAACATTTTTATAGTGAGTCATACAAACTACCTTGCTACGTAAAGTACATACGTATTACCTACCTTCTTAGATGGCGTTTGCTTATTTTCCTTATATGGCAGTGACATGATTGCCAATAGATCCTATTATTTTGCTTTGGCTGTTTAAATTTACTTTTACTTTTCAATATTTGTCATCAAATAAGTCAGTTAAATATTAGTACATGGCTCTACCTACACTGAAAATATCTTCTGGCCTCTCTGCTACGATCCGATACATTCAATTTCATTCATTCCAAACATCTTATGAGTATGAGAGTATAAAACGATAATATACTTCGGATATATCCCTTTTTGTTTACTATAATTCATTTAATAAGGACTCACTTGCCATCAGATTGAGATATTTCATAAAATAAAAGATAAATTAATAAAAAATACAGTTTAATTTATTCCAATTTAAATAATATTTCACTTAATCAAAGATAAAGTTTAATATACAGTTAGATTTACTTTTTTTTGATGATCGAAAAATCAGCACTTAAAAGCTAAGTGACAGGTGCAAAGAAATAAGTTTTTATTCCAAAAGAAAAATATTTTTTTAAAATAATTAATCTATAATCGATAATTAATCGATTACCAGATTAACTATTCCAGCAATACTAGGTTAATGGACTCGCTCAAAAGACGGGTACGAATGCGATCAAATCGTAAACAATTAGCGACATATAGCGAGTCAAAACTTCTAGCCGAAGATACAGTTACACATCGATGGACAAAGTTAATAAAGTCGATGTCCTGGCACATTGTTAGCCAGTCTCGGATGAACCGCGACGCCATTCAAAACACCGCGGCCGCTCCCAAATATTTAATAAATCCCGAATATTTTCGCGTCAGCCATTGCTATTCGTCGCACGTCGCGTCCTAGCCACGCCACTGACACATTTCTGTTTTCGCGCGCCTATTGAATTTAGAACAGTTTTTGTTTTTCTTTCGATACGGTGTTATATTGTAAAGACACGTGAAATACGGAAAGTTGTGTATTTTGGGGTTTCACTTTTTTCGGATTGTTTAAGGTAAGTACAATTTTTTTTTAAATATTTTCTTAAATTTTGATAAAAAGGCAATTTCTATTTATAATATATGTTAATTAAAATTTTATTGCCGATAATTATAACTGGTTATTGTTTTCTATTTATATGGTTATTATACGTTTAAACTACTCGTTAACACTCGTCAAATATATACGAATAATTGCATTTTGTAGAGCAATAACTTGAGAAATTATTAACAATGAAACTAATTTGCAAGCAACTCAGAGACAGTATTTAAAATATTTGAAGTGAGCTCACTTTGAATTAAATATAAAATGCAGTTCGTTTTATATTCGAAGATCGTTGTGGCGCGTAATATCGGTCGACAATGTGTAAGGTTGTAAATGTAGGTAAAAATGAGTTTATTTATATTTTATACAGTCTCGTTTACATTTGTTTCCACATAAACATTGTCTCTATTTTTTTATACTTCGATATATATATATATATATATATATATATATATATATATATATATATATATATATATATATATAACAGTATTATTTTAGCATTTAATATAATATTATTTTTATATTTTTGTCATTCATTAGCATATTACATTAAACAAAAAGAAACATCTAAATTCTAAATGATTTCAAATCATGACAACAAAAGAATTGAAATGTAGAGGTCATAAAAGTGCATGCGTTTAATAAATTAACTTCTTATGTATTTCCAATATATTGGCTAGCATTTATATGATGGGAATTGCATACATAATTATGACAGGAGTGGTTATTTTATTTTAAACTGGCAGCTTCTAGACTAGACTTCTAAGTGCGCGGAGTTCGTTCTCAATTTCATGGGTTTTAATTTTTTACGCGGAACCCTGATGCTTTTTCTGAAATAAAAGTAAACCTAAGTTATTCCTAATAACATCATCTATCTGCCAGTGAAAGTTCCGTTAAAATCGGTCTAGCCGTTTCGAAGATAAGTCGGAATAAACAGCCAGACAGACAGATAGCCAGACAGACGGATAAAAATTAAAAAAACTGTTTTTTTCTTATTAGTACCGTATGTTACTTACACATGCGTTTAAAAAGGTGTTATTTCGACATTACAAACAGACACTTCAATTTTCTTTATCTATCTACATGGAATTTAGTAATAGTGATACTTACACTATGTTAAAACGGATAAAAAATAAATATATTTATATATTTTGCTTATTGTTAATTTATTCACACATTAAGCATTTTTAAACAATGAAGTATATAATAAGTTTGTCGAAGAAAAGATTATCAAATAATAATTTATTCAATGAAATACGTTAAAATAATAAACTCAATTCTGCTCTACATAATGTCGATTTGGAACTTTTATCAAAACACCTAAATTTATCCCTCTTAGTGCTAATGAACTGAAGGAAAACACTGTCTTAACAAACTAAAACCGGTAACAAAGCGACTGACATTTTCAATTAAAAAAAGATGATTTGCCACCAGATCTGTCGCAATAATATTACAATTTACGCTTATAATGTTAATGGAATGTCATTTTTATCGAGCCCAAAATAGTGTCTTGTAGTTTGACCTTACATTAAAACCTAAAGTTTTAGGTTTGTTTTTAACTCTCCTCACTCTACCATATTAATCTTAAGTGAAATTAAATAAGGCCCAGTGGTAAAGTGTTCGCTTTTAAAACTAAGTGAAGCGGGTTCAAGCCCGAGTCTCGCACTTCTGATATATTCTTGTGTGGCTTTAAGGTGATGGAAAATATTGTGAGAAATCTGCATGTCTAGAAGAACCTTTTTTTTGTGTTTTCGCTGGGGAAACCCATCATGGGGACCCTGCCGGCCGTCATAACGGGCAAGGTACTGTGAGACTCCTACTCACTAAAACCCACAGCGAAACCGATCGCCGCAGTGCAATGGGGCGTTGCAGGATCGCTTGCACACACACTACACATCACCCGGGTATTTCTCCGAGATTGCGTCCTTCATCTGATTAATCTGGCCAAAAATTATTTTCATTTTTTTTCAAATATCATTTGGCATGTCTTTAATCTTATGAGTATGTTGAATAGAGCCAAAAATGAAAATATTTTTTGGCCAGATTAATCAGATGAAGAACGCAATCTCGGAGAAATACCCACCCCCTGTCTAGAAGAACCTAACTAATTTTTGAAGAACATGTAAAGTCCACCAACTTGGTCAGCGTGGTGGATTATGTGTCTCGGTACCACGGACCTTCTTCAGGATTTTTGATCGGTTAGAAAAAGTTCAGTGCCTATTTGCCAATGTATTCTGATAGCCTTTTTTTCACATCACATCCTCTAGTCTTCTTTCTTTTCTTCTTAACGAGATTCTTCTCATCTTCGTAACGAGCCTTGCGATGCAATATCCAACGAAGAATTTTTATTTTCAACATCCGTTAGTGTATAATTATTCAGAAGATAGTCTGTAAAAGAAGTATCGCATACATTAGGTTACCTTACATTTGGATCATCGAAATATAGACATAAAATATACGAGTATATGTACGTACGTCCAGAATGCTATAAATAATAATTTATATGCAAAACTTCATTTTTTTTTACTTAAACAAGAATCGTATCCGTGGTCTTTGGTAAAAGGTAGTAGGTAGTAGGTAGTAGATACTTTGACAACTACGCCATATGGCGTTTTATAACTTATTCACTAATTTGAATACTTTTAATTTCGAAAATAGCTAATTTTATAGTTTCTTTTTATTTATCACCAGAACTTGATTGATATCTCTAATCAAGCGAATATTCAATGATTTACTTGATTTACTTTGGCTTCTTATGTTGATGAGGCACTTTATTAACTTGGTTGTAAAATTTCAAATGTGGATATTATGTTGAAATTTTTGTATCAATTTATTGTCTTCTCCATTTAACGTGACATTGTTGAAGTAATCTGTGCTCAACATTAACAAAAAAATGAACAAAAAATTTTAATCAGATTATTTATATATATTTATTAAAAAAAAGAAAATCCTTAACATCAATTTATTTGAATAAGTGGTAGGTACCACTCTTAATTTCTTTTTTTTAAGTTCATATTTTCTAAAAATTTCAAAAAACCATAACGATTTAAAGACGAAGAGCTTTAAAACTTAAGATATATAGTAGCTTTGATAATAGCTATAAGATTGGACCTTTTAGAGGTACGGTACTCTAAAAATGAAATAAAATCACAGAAGAGTATATTTTCACACACTCACTCTAAGGAAATAAAACATCATATTCTACTGTTTCTTTACTGATCATATCAAGTTATAATTTTTTTTACCTTCGAGGCAGTGGTAGGTCAGTGCTGAAGCGGTCTTTTGGGTAACCGAGTGAAGCGGGTTCAAATCCCGGGTCTCGCACCTCTGATATTTCATGTGCGAATCATAACATGATTACCTGAAGGTCTGAAATAAACTAACAAGTTATCGAAAGACATGTGAAGTCCGCCAAACCGCACTTGGCCAGCGTGGTGGACTATGACCTGATCCCCCTCGTAATGAAGAGAAGCCCGTGCCCAGCAGTGAGACTTTAAAAAGGTCTGACTACCATTATTCCAAAAATTATTTAATTAGAAGGAGTTTTATATAATTATGAAATATCGAAAACGTATTAAACAAAAAACAATCGGTCGACCATAAACAATGTCTCATACGTGAATGGAAAACAAGATTTATTTTAAACAGCTTTGATGTATCGATCGATTTTTAAATCGATTAGATAAATATCTTTAAAAAATATTCATGACTTTGTTTTTTTTTAATGTATATGTAAAAAAAGGTAGCTAAAGTATACTTAATTCATCTTTTTGTCTTGACTTTAATTTATATGCCTGTTAAGTTACACCTCAGTGTCGGTTGGATGGATTTATTTTGGCAAAGCGTCTTTTTAGTCATCATTTTATATGGCCAACAAGGTAGATTTCTCCCGAATTGGTATTGTAATTCAGCGCCACCGGATTCGAAGAATTATTAACTATCATCAATAACTTTGTTCATAATTAACTTAACTACATATGAAATATATTAATGATTGTTTACTTAATTGTGAAACATTTGTCTTGTATTTTTTGATGTTTTAAACAAATTGATTAATCGATATATTTATAGAAATGTAAATTATGTATGATTTAGTCAAAACATTTATTTTTTTATATAATATCTTAGTTTTTATAAATCCACTGTGGATATTAGACTTTTATCTATACATACATATAATAAAATTGTAACTATGCCGAATCTGTACATTAAATATTTTTTGGAAAATCTTATTGAAATAGACATTACCAGTAAAAAAATTTGTTAACTGTTAACTTTTTTTTATAAAGGTAGGTAAATTCTGTTCATGCAGTTTTTGTTAAATTTTCAATAATCATTACGGTGGAATTTCCACCACTGATCTAATACTAGTATTTAAAAAAAAATATTCTTTAGTGTATATTGCGCACGTAAGCTACAATATTTTCATTTATTGTCCAGATACCTTGTGCCCACATAAACAAATCCCATTCTCTTTTTACGTACAACTCTATCGATACTTATTTATGAGAATACGATTTTATTGGAGGAAGGATACGGCGACCTGTCCTATAAACTACGAGAAAGGCGTGTAAAGGCATATACTAAATGATTTTAGTGCGTCTTTGTACGTCTCGTATGTACAAACATACATACATACATATTACATATCATTGTGAGTATGTAATATTGATTTTGTTATCAAAAGTAAGGTTGTTCCTATACTATGTAAATAAATTTTTAGTTGCTTGATAATGATCAAAACTTTCATGTAGATCAGGATTACCGACATTTTGATATATTTTGGGCTTCCGCGTAATTTCTTATATGAGACAAATAATAATTATTAAGATTTTTTTTCATCGAAATAAGGGTAGGTCCTATATGTACAGGTTTTTACCATGCGGAGGGAGAGGCTGGCTGTGACTAGTATGACTTTAAAACCTTCGTCATTTATTAAAAAATCGTGACTATTCCGATCAATATGTAAGTATCTATCGATTAAGATTGTGTCCAGTTTTTAGTAGGTATCATTATAAAATAATTAAGAGATTTTAAAGGGCGCTGACGGCTGTATAACTTGAAGGGCAAAGCCGTATGTATGTACGTATATATACGTATAATGTATATATATACTAATTGCATATATATATGCAATTTTTTACATCGAAAATGTTACTTTTAGCTTTTTAAAATACGAACTCTAGATTAAATGTCAAATTATTGTTATATAATAATATAAATCTTTAATAATATATGAAAGTGATTGAATTATTACACTTGCAACATTTTACTTTTTAAAAATGGACCAGGATGAAAACGGAATCGAAAACAGCTAATAAAATAAAATTAAACGTGATATTATAAACTCAACAGACAAAAAAAAAGCTTGAAGCGTGGAAGCGTACGACGATTTCATGACGGACATCAAAGTAATGAGTGTATCAGGATAACGCCAATCCTTCATTTTAATCTGACGTGAGTGGTCAGCGGACAGCTGTAATTACTACGACATTTATTTATCCTTAAACAATTTAAAAAATATATAATTATATTGTATAGAACATTGTATCTTGTACCTTCGCTTTCTCTATCTAAAAGTTCTTAACGAATACTGTTTTTTTTAACTAAAAGAATACTAAAACTCTAAAACTAGCTTAGTAGCAATCTCTCGGGGCATATATTTTTATAATTTATATAGACTTAAGTTATAATTTATTTATTAAAAAAATCATAAAAATCGATAAAAAAAAACGTACACTTCATTTAAGTAGAGGTACTTGGGTTAGGTTCTTTTTTTAAATCGATCAGAAACTGTCATATTGACCATACAGACATATTAATATATATTGGTTTTTGTTTGGTAATTCTATACTTACTATAATATCCAATGCTATCTTACAAAATATTGATGTTTGCATGAAAAATGTGAGGGATAGGTAAAAAGCTTAAAACTGGTAAGGAATAGCCCTACACTATTTTATTGGCACGTCATAATTAGCTTTTTAATAATCTAATCCTGGGTACGAGTCTCCTTTTAACACCTTATTGTACATTTTTCGAAACTAGATTGGTTTCCTCTGTGGTAATCATATTGAAAGTGAAACTCTCAGAGATATTGTAAAACAAAGAAACACTTTTCCTGATATAATCATTATATAGACAGTAATTAATAAAATTTATATACACAACAGAAAATCATACGTCCCGCTCAAACGTCAATCAATATATCTTCGTCGTCATACTTTTCCTGCCTGCCTGGCACCTGGGTAGACGAACACCACAGAGGTTGTATGAAGGTGTACTTGATGTCTTCGAATAAACTAGCAGCGCGTAACAATATATCTTAGGGTTTGAATACGCGTCCCTTGGTTTTTCAAACGCGCGTGTTATCGTTGGGCTGCTGAGAGATATTCAGTAATTCTAAATGTCGTTTGTATGTTACACATTGTGTAGGTCGTTCGTAAAACGTTTTTATATCGTCAACTTTAACATTAAAAGTGATTGGAACACATAATTAGATTATCAACACGGAAGTACTGGCACTTTAATATAATCAGGTCCAACATATTACTTGAAACTTGTTCGATATTTTTTACTAGCTCAAGTAATTGTAGCATTATATGAGAGGTCTTTGTCCTACAAAGGAATGCTAGAGTAATAAATATCAAAAATATACAATATAATTATCAATTTGCGCGCCAGTTTCCACTATTTTATTTCTTAACTAGCATGATTGCCCGCCAAACAAATTCTTAGGTTTTACATATTAGTATACTCTTACATTGCAGTTTGTAGTTTTTCTTAGAAATGAGATATTTTTCTGCGTTAAAATGTATCCTATATGTTGACCGAGATAACTAGCTATCATCATACTAAATTTCATCAAAATCGGGGTTTTTCCGTGATGCGGTAACAGACAGACAGACAAACATTCTAAAAACTATAGATTCGGCCTCTGTATCGATAATAATGTCTATTTTAATAAGATTTCCTAAAAAATATTTAATGTACAGATTCGGCTTAGTTACAATTTTATTAGGTATATGTATAGATTTAGGTACTCTTTACTTTTTTGATAATTTTGCGTGTGCATGTTTAAATTTAGTTAGAGCATCATGATTTTTCCGTTTATAATGCAAACGTTATAATCTTCTTATGAGTATATAAATACGCCGGATTTGCTTGTATGGATTAAAAAAAACTTTAAGATATCATCTACATAGGTGGGGTTACTGAATTAGTGCTACTTACCATCTACGACCGCGTTTTCATTTACCATCAGGTGGAACGTAGTCAAGCACTAATTCAGAATAGTATAAAAAAAATCTACAATCTGAAGCTAAGTGCAATGAAATTTGTGTATTTATAATTTAATGATATAAAGCTCGATGAAGTCTGCCTCAAACTTTTAGTTATTTGGAAATAACAGACTAATAATTTGTTTTTTTTTTTGCTAAAACAATAAATGTTCTCGATAATATAGTCGTAGTATGTGGTTAAGATTGTTGAGAATACAAATGAACGTAATAAAATTTTAAGCCTATATTTCAGTTGATTATATTTATCATCGTGAATTCACCTCCTGGAGTTCTTATTGCAGTGGTTTCTTAGACCTTTGTGTTTTTGTTTTAAAAATGTATGGAAAATAAGTTTTTGTTGGTTTTATTTAAAAAAAAACGTGTGTGTGTACTTATGTACGCACGTATAATACTTCTTTAGCGTAACAGAACAAAAATAGCTAAAGATAGCATCCCGTAAGTCAAAACCCCTGTTTGTAACAGGAATGCAGCTAACTTCATCATGTCGCTTTTTAGCTGTTGGTGTGCGCGTGCATCGTAAAAATTTAACTCTCATATTTTTTTCCAAACGTGCCAAAAGAAGTATAACTTCAAAAGACTTCAAAACTAACTGGTAGAAGAAACTTTATAAGGCAGACGTAGTGGGCTAGAATAATTTAAATTATTATCCTATAGCATTAACAAATACTCGTATCTACAATTTCTTTAAGCTTTTTGGCTGTTGGTGCACACAGACAGAAATGTTCGTATGTACATATCTAATGATATTCTGAGTCAAATTTGTACATTAAATATTTAATCTTAAAATCGGAATCGGATCGGAAAATCTTATTGAAATAGTCATAATTATCGATGCAGAGGCCGAATATTTAATTTTTAGAATTTTTGTCTGTCTGTCTGGGACTGTATTACGAGAAAGCCACTGGACGGATTCTGATGAAATTTGGTATGATGATAGCTGGTTATTTGGGTCAATATATAGGATACTTTTTACTTCAGGAAAATATCTCATCTCTGAGAAATCTATAATAAAAGTTAAAACTTAAAACATAACATCACGTGTACTTAGTGTGTAATAATTGTCCGATTAAAATTGCCTTGAATTGAGTTCTTCTCCTTTGTAATCTGTCAAAATGAAACAATACTAAAGTCGGCATAATTTAATCGATAACATCTGTAACTTAAACTTCTAAAAAAGGAGTGTCAAGAAAGTAGCGGTTATTCAATAAGTAGGTGTTACTATAAAGAGTTATCGCACATCAAGATGCAATAAATAATTTTCATACATTTCGATTAAATCTTTCATTGAGATAATTTATTACAGCCATGAAGTTAATTCGTCTTTCATATTTGTAATTTAATTCATTTTATTACAATACATGTAATTTTTTATGCAAGTTTAATAATATCATTTTCGTCAAGTTATCAGTAACTTTTATATGAGTTTCAAGTTTTCTTATATTTCCAGGAAAAATGTATTTTTATCATATTGTATTGTTATTTATATTAAATTTCAACATTTCTATGACATAATTTTGGTAATAATATATCATTAGAAATTAAATTCTAATTTTTTTGTCATATCCTTTTAACCTGTTTTTAAAAAAAAACAAATTAAACTAAGCATAACATTTTTTCAATCATTTTTTTTAAATATTTATTTATATACAAGAGAAGAAAAAAAAATTGAAATTACAAATATACATAATTACATACATACATATATATACAAAACAAATGTACACCTAATTATTACTTTACAGATCATGTCTACGGTTTTTTTTTGCTTCAGTGAAGTTAAAATTGAGCACAATCGATAGGTTTATGTAGTAATTTTCGGTTTTAGAACATAGGTATTGAAATCTTGAATATCAGTAATTTTGTTATTTGCTTTATTTAATTGAATGATCCATGAAAATACCTTTAATTTTAAGAATCCACAATAATATAAGAATTTTTAATTTAGTGTAAAACGTTAAAAAATTTATAACTTATATGCGCTATGTTTTCGTTTTGTGAACAGTTATTAAGGGAGTTTTTTTATACGTACATGACACGACTTATTTTTGTTTTCCGCCACATGTACCATATGTGAGGTCTGACATAGCATGGTAATGGTAACATTTAAATAACCATTAAATTAAGTTAACAACATAATTGCTATTGGGAAACATAAATTTGTAATTTTTTGAGGAAAATGCAGTTTGTTTAACGAAATTACTCTTAGCTGATGTTTTAATTGGATGCTTGTTTTTGTAGTGGTATTCTACTGAATGATGATAAATAAATATGTTGAGACATTAACACAAAGCGCCATCTAGTTCCATGGTAAGGTATGAGGCTTATGTTATGGATACCAGATAGTGGATACAACTACACATATATAACTTTAATTACATACATAATATAAATATTAACATCCATGACTGGAGTACAAACACTCTTGCTCATCCCACAAATGAATGCCCCCAGCGGAACTCGAACCTGCGACCGCTGGCACAGCAAGTAGGATCACTACAAACTGAGCCAAACATGCCGTCGTGTCATGATGCTTCGTTCAAGCCTTTTAAATTTTGTTTAAATACCATGTAATATCCGTGTGTCTGTCTCTGCGTTAAATTAATCTGTTATGAAAATTGACTACAAAATATTATTTTAAAAAGTATAAATAAATATTTTCATCATCATCATATTCCAGCTTGCTTTCGTCCATTGCTGGATATAGGCCTCCCTATGGCACGCCACAGAGCTCAGAACTACGCTTGTTAAAGCGAACATGTAAACAAAATATCTTAATTTATTATCACTATAATTTCTAATACCTAATAATAATCATTATCACGACTTTCATATATTGTAATATATTTATTTTTAATAATGAAAATTTGAGTGATATATTGCGTTTGCAACTATTTTTATGTTTCTATAAAAAATTGGGATCTAAGAGAGTAAGTTTTCAGCTCGGTAGGTTAAGGTTATTTTTTTTATAGAAACGCCTGCAACTAAAAATTACTTATTTTACATTAAAAAAACAAAAAAGTGGTAGATATTCATACAAACTGGCAAATGTCGGACGAATATCGTATTATTTATTCATCCGCTTATCGGAATAGCAACAGCCATTTTTATTTAACGCTGACGTCGTCATGTAAGTACCTATATTGCCTTTCTTCCTATTAAAATGCAATAATGTAATATTTAAGTACCGAAAGCTTTAAGGTCAATGATGATGTTGATCTTCTCCTAGCCGATTCCGGCCACGGCGGCCAATCTCATTGAGATTGGCCAACTGCGCAGGAGATATTATAGTGCACAAGTGCACGCGCAGACACAAAGTGCACTCTCTATGCCTATCACTCTCATACTCCGGTGGGACGACCACTCGACACGACCGGTGAGAGTTAAGGCGCAGGACCGACGGCTTTACGTGATCTCCGAGGCACGGGGGTGAAACACCGCCAACTTCCCAAATCCGGGCTGTTACTGAGGCTTACTATACAGAAAGACTCAATAACTAAACTTGGCCCGATCCGGGACTCGAACCCAGGACCTCCGGGTGTGTAACCGTACATGCTAGCCACTACACCACCGAGGCAGTTTAAGGTCAATATTTAAGACATCACTGTCAGGATGTTTCACGGTTATTTGACAGGCACTGGGTGGAAAATTGTTAATGATTTATTATAAAAAAAGTAATTATGGAAGTGACAGGAGCTTAAGATGAACTGCATAATGTCAGTGGTTGGGTTCGATAAATAATACCTCGTTTGTCCATAATTTAGTTTATTTAATGTAAGGAACTATATGTTATGGTAGAGTTTAAAATTAATTCATTTGCCATGTTGGTAGAGATGTTTTTTTTAATATTATTTAAATAGAACTATGTATACCTATCATAATTTTTCCGCCTGTATTTCGGTTATGGCTTCTTTTTTCTTCGTTCTTGTTAATTGACAAACAATAAGAATATTAAAAAGAAATCAATATTGAATAAATAAATTACATAGTAATTACGCGTAGGAAATACTATAATGCACTTTCGTCCTTATTTCCCAATTGGGCTACTGAGAATTGATTGCCGGAAAACAGATTCGAATCTTGAACTTGCAGCAGTGACAGATAGCTAATAGATCAAGGACGAAGTGGAGCTAACTAAATACCTAAAATGAAAATTTATTTACAGAATATACCTATATTTAACATCTTTTAAGATACTGGATATTTTGAGTTAATATTAATAAATTTATTATTTTTGTCCATATATCTAATATATTTTTTTGCAAATATAAAAGTATGGGTAGCGAAAAAGTTTATTTTTTTCATAATTTAATCGCGGGCGAGGCCGCGGGTTCTGCTAGTATAAATATAAAATATATACTCGTGCAATTTTCAGCAAACAATATATACAAAATTTACTCACTAATAAGTACCTATTATATATTCAAAATATTTTCAACTAAAATTATATTTATTAAGTGGCTTGTAAAAACAGCAATAAAGTAGCAAATGCGATAAGATAAATAATAAGTTTGCATATTAGGTGCGTGGATAAAAAATACCAACATATATGTATGTTTATGTATCCGGGAAATCTATACCTATAATAAAATTGTAACTAAGTCGAATCTGTACATTAAATATTTTTTGGAAAATCTAATTGAAATAGACATTATTATCGATACAGAGGCCGAATCTATAGTTTTTAGAATTTTTGTCTGTCTGTCTGTCTGTTACCGCATCACGAGAAAACTACTGGACAGATTTTGATGAAATTTGGTATTATGATAGCTGGTTATCCTGGTCAACATATAGAATACTTTTTACCCTGGGAAAAATCTCATTTCTGAGAAAAAATACAAAAACTGTAATGTAAGCGTATACTAATATGTAAAACCTAAGAATTTGGTTTTTGGTCATCTGAACGCGGGTGGAGCCGAGGGTAATGCTAGTGAATTATATTAATTTAAAATTTCATTTAAAACCTTTGTACAAACAAATACACTTACAAATACAAACTTTCACAGTGAGAACATACATCGTAGAGCAAATAGTTTGTTAGAGTTAAAAATTTAATCTGACTAAAATCTGTATAAATCTATACAATCAAGTTATGATCGAATCAATAAAGTTACAGATATAAGTATAGAAACTGTAGATTTGGCTAATTATACTACATACTATAAGATTATAGTAAAAGAAAATTTATTTATATTTAACTTCCAATAGGGACTTGTCAGATATTGTTGAAAAATCATGATTGTTTAGGATCTTAAGGTCTTGCAAGGAATAACATCTAACTCTCTATAAAAGAAAATTTGAACTTTAATTAAATTAAAATTAATTTATATTTTTTAATTTTCTAGTTAGATACAATACTGTTCTCTGCGAATCATATTTTAGTTTAATTTAGAATTATATATATACTATCAGATATAATGCAGTCTGCAAGCAAACAAACATACATAAAAATTAATTTGTTCCACATTAGAACGTCTTATAAATAACGTCACTAATGGCATATCCAATCATGACTTTCAATTTAGTGCAGCAAAGGTCGAAAGATCCAGATAGGGTTGAGTACAAAAAATATCTTTAAGAATCCTTCACAGTATTTATTTCATGTATTCGATCGCTGTTTGTTTAACAATGAACTTACAAGTTACAACACCTCTTATGTAACAGACGACCTGTCTTCGCGTGTCAAGTAGAAGCATTTTGTGCCTCATTACGTTTATCGCCCATATAAATGTATCGACGTTTCTTGCTATCGTAATAATATTTTAATTGTTTAAAAACGTTTTTGATTGATTGTTGATCATTTTGTTGCCTCTATATGTGTTGATCGATGGAATTACGAATGTATATATATATATATATATATATATATATATATATATATATATGTATAGCTTACTGTGACATAGGCTAGGTAAAGGGATTGGTTTCCACTACGTGCGTTCACCTTGTTGTGGTGGGTGTTTTTTATAATCTTATATGAAATTTGAAAATGTTTTTGTAATCACAGGATTTTTCATTTTATCCGCGTCTGAAATGATAATTTTTATCCGTAATTGAACACCAAATTGGAAACTGTCAAATTATTCTATTTAATTAAATACATATCAATTTTAATTCAGTTATTCTACTAGAATTATTATTTCCATGACATATACGTGCTAAGTATTAGTAAATAAATCAGAAGTTTAGCGCTTTACTCTTACTGGTTTGCAAATCTTATGTGCGTACTCACATTTTTTCAGAGATAAACATCGAAACATCGTATTGGTTTAAAAGTAAACTCGCAAGCGATTGGTATCGATTTCGTATTCATTTTATCACTTCACACAACAATTTTAAAGCATACCTTTATAAGATCTACCTCTGTTTTGTTTCTACATATTTATGTATGTATATTCTACTAGAAGCTTACTCCTTCTTAGCGCGGATGTGCCTTAGATGCCTTTTCTATTTACCAATAACATTTGTATTACGAGTATTTATTAGGTAGTTCTTTAAATTGACGTAACTATTTTATTTATGAACCGATTGACATAAAACCAACACTAAATGTTAAGTGAAGCCTATTACAATACATTAGTAAAAAGTTTCTGAGATTAGCGCGCACAAACGCACAGACAAACTAATGAAAATTCTAAAAATCATTGTGTTGGGTTCTATTACGTTAATAAATATTATAATTATTGGGGTAATAATCGTTTTATTCAAATATCTTCCACGTACAGACAGCGATCAATTACAATTTTACTATATGTATGGATATATAGACAGCGAGACCGTATGACAATTTTTAATACTAACTGTAGTATATTTATTACTCCAGGTCATAGTTTATCTGTGTTCTAAATATATCGAATCGTTTCACATCAGTCGTCTGATTGCCTAAAAACCAAATATGTAAAAAGCAACTAACATTAAAAAAATCATTTAAATAAGTTCTAAAACCAATAATTGCGGTGTAAAATAATTATGTAAAATTAAATAGACCTTTTTAGTTTTTGCAGGTAAGATTGTCTTTACTTAAAAAAATACAAAAATGATATTTCGAATGGGGACTCGCATATGAATAACCGGTTATTGCTCATGGTACGGTCATTGTTTGGTTATAATAATAAAATAATTTAAATATAGAATCATTATTTAAATTATTTTTTAATATCCTCTACTAGGATACTCGATATAAAGGGTCCGTGGTGAATGGAAAACACCACAAATAGGTAAATATGCCAATACATATTTGATCCGAGCGGGATCTAACCCGCGATCTCTGTAGAGTTACTTAGATCCCGACACCAGAGGATCGTAGATACAATGTAGTATATACAAGAATATATATATATATATATATATATATATATATATATATATATAATGTACTTTATAATTTTTTACATATATACTTTTTTATTTTTTGCAATTGATTTAAATTAAACGGTAACCCTTTTACTAGTAAGTAAAGTAAGTAGTAGGTAAGGCATTTTAGGGTTCATACTTTATTAATTGAGATTTTAAGGAGTACAAATTATTGCAAGAACTTTAATCTAACTTTGTATGATTTCTACTAAACTCTCTCTCTCTATTAAGTTATGAAGTACTTAACATACGAAGTTTATATTTCTATATGAGGCAATATTGGCCAATTGTGAATCGATTTTATAATATCGATGATATTATAAAAACGCACATTCGAATTAAATTTTCTTTTTGATGTCGGTTAAATAACTCGGTTAATTAATTAAATTAAAAATAAACATTAGAAGATTGCAAGTATTTCGCGAGCCAAATGGAAGCAAAACGATAACATTAGAACTCAATGTTACTGCCCAGGCTGTTTTGTTTGTATTCTTTTGTTTGTATAGTTATAAAAATGGTATCAAAAGAAATAAATTATGATACGATACTTTATTGCCTTATTGCTATTTTATTATAATTGAAATATATGAATTATGACATATTTATATTAAAAAAAACAATTAAACACGTTGCGAGATGCCTGGCAGATGTGAAACATCGAAAATATTTTGTATAGAAATTATGCGTGAGAGGATGGTTTTTAATGATATTAAATATGTCATAGTTAAAAAAACAATATTTAGTTTTTTTAAAGAAAAAAATCTTTATTTAAAAAAATAGAATGCGATAAACGTGTCAAGTATATTATAGTCGGATAGATACATTATGCAACTCACACAGAGAAGTAACAAAAGGCGCAGCCAATAGATGTTTCACATCAAAAAAAAAAATTCTATTTAGTACTATATTTAAATTAACACTGGCATGATTAGGAATAGGTACAAAAGTTATTATTATAGTTAACAAAGTAACGTAGAAAAAAATTCAATATTATATCGACGAATTACTTCAATAATTTCATAAGTGTGAGCTAATCTGATGACGGAGTCAAGATACTGGCCTCGATGGCTACTAGTGAAACCTTGGAACTTTGGTTTTATTCTTTTTGATGAGTCATATATTATAAATGGTTAATCGTTTATTACTTATTTTTCAATACTTAGATCATTACTATTTTTTGATGATTGTAGTATCGATGAACATCTTATGAAGATATGTATTTTTTATCTGTGCTTTTCTAACCCATCCATCCAATTGACAAAAAATTACGTCGACTTGTTATGAGCACTATTAGCGCTTTCGATAGGTGGCATAAGATTTATGTCGGTCAGATTAGGATTTATTTGTTTGGATTAAAAGATACAAGCAGTAATTAAGAAGTATACATTTGTAGGTGCGTACCAATAATGCATAATATGCATTTATGTTATATTGTATGTTTATTTGTCTATGATGTGCATCACTTAGACCTCAGCGGAATCAGGGCGGAACGCTAGTTATTTATAAATATTTTAATAACAGTAGTGCTAATATCTATACAGATAAATAAAATTGAAGTGTCTGTTTGTAATGTCGAAATGCAAGCTTTTAACTAAGTGTATATGAGATTATATACAGTACTTATAAGAAAAATGTGATTTTCAAAAATTTTTGTCTGTTTGTCTGCCTATCTGTTTGTTCCGGCTAATCTTCGAAATGGCTGGATTGATTTTGACGGGACTTTCACTGGCGAATAGCTGATGTTATAAGGAGTAACTTAGGGTACTTCATTTTTGAAAAAGAATTAGGGTACAGGGTAAGAACTTACATTCCTCAGTTTGTTAACAGACAGATGTGATGTTTTGCTAGACGTTTTCGAGTGTGTTTATTATAATTTGAGTAAAACGAGAGTGCTTCACCACTCGCCAGATATAAATAAGTCATGTTAATATTAAAAAGTTACCACTTCAGGCAGTTTTTACTATGATATAACACATAACGTTACACCCATAAATATATGAAAATATACTACTTAAAACCGTTTTTCCAAAAAGGTAATCAAACCTGATGGACTAACTATCACACAATCCGCCCTGCTATACGTGCACATAGTTATTTAGGCAACAGATGCACCCTAATGTGTCGGTGATATGAGTGACAGCGGCAAGGCAAAATGTCAGTATGGACTCGTTAGAACAAGTCTACGGCCTTGACATTAACTTATTGGATTCGCAAGCTAATTCAAGTGAACATGTTCAATGTACATACATCGTATCATATATACATATGAGAGACTTAAACTGCCTCGGTGGTGTAGTGGCTAGCATGTACAGCTGCACACCCGGAGGTTCTGGGTTCGAGTCCCGGGTTGGGCCAAGTTTAGTTATTGAGTCTTTCTGTATAGTAAGCCTCAGGAACAGCCCGAAGTTGGGAAGTTAGCGGTGTTGCACCCCCGTGCCTCGGAGAGCACGTAAAGCCGTCGGTCCTGCGCCTTAACTCTCACCGGTCGTGTCGAGCAGTCGTCCCACCGGAGTATGAGAGTGACAGGAATAGAGAGTGCACGTTGTGTCTGCGCGTACACTTGTGCAATATAATATCTCCTGCGCAGTTGGCTAGTCTCAATGAGATTTGCCGCCGTGGCCGGAATCGGTCAGGAGAACATCATCACATCACATATGAGAGAGTAAGGCATAGAATCCTTCAGATCATTTTCATTAGTAAATACTGTTGACCGACTACAAAAAAGGAGCATTTAATTCGGGTGTATTTATTATTTGTTTTTTTTGTTATATATTACGAGATTGATTTTTTCGCCAATTGTGAATCAGTTTTTTGTGATTTAAAAAAAATAATTAACGAGATCGTACATACAAATATTAATGATCCTTAAAGGTGTAATTAATTACTTTTGAAAATATTTTTTAAAGTGATTAATGATTTATTATCTTATATTAAACGGACCTCAAATAAACTCCTAAAGGCAAAATCATCTTGATATTAAAATAAAAAAAAAATCCGAAGAGGTCTGGTATACGAATAACTTGTCTGATTGCACACATGCCAGCCACTGTTTGAATGATATACTAAAAATTTTGGTTTCGTAAAACGAATTAGAGATCTAAATTTGTTTTAAAATTTTAATGACAATTCATAATATTTGGGTGAAATACACATTATTTTCCTTTTATTTTAAGGACAGCTTTTGTTTTCCTTTAATACGGTAAATATTTATCAGCGGCGATGGCTTTTTAAAGTGCATATTTGTGTTTTCTTTATTTAAATTTACTTCATTAGTTGCTATATTTTAGCCGTATCTTACATTTTTGACATTTTGTATTCATAGTTTTTTCAAAACTCCATAAATTGTTGAACAATTTAACATATTATAATAAAGATAAGAAATGTAGTTAACAAAATTAAAAAGCCAGTATTTTTACAATGCATTTTCTAAATTAACTTATGCTATTGTTGATTAGAGTCGCCTCTCAAAGTCCTTCCAAAGTTTACCGTCTGGTGCTACCATACATCTAACTTGCTTCTAAACTTTTATTAAATATGTCCTGAAATCTTTGAACAAAACGTGCACTTTTTACTGAACTAAATTGAAACAAGTAATTTTGTACAATAAACAACCATCAGACGAACAAAAAACTGATAAAAATCATCGAAGTATAATTTTTTCCCCATATGGTTTCCAGTTTAGGCTCGATATGATAAATATGAGTACTACAAAAAATATACGTACACTAATTTATAAATTTCATCGCGTCCAGTCGAATATTTCTTTAACGCATATTGTTATAATACATCATTAATAGTATCATAAAGGGTCATTCGTTGCAGTTAATATGGTTTTTACGTTGAAAGTGTCGTTAAAAATGCAAAAACTTCACGTAAATGTAAGCACATGATTGATGATGGACACCGGCGATGTCAGATTATGCAGAAATCGCTTCGCTAATTAAGATAGCTTGTATTGATTTAAATAATTTATTGCATTTTATTAGACGTTGTTCCTTTTTTTTGTAATTAATTTACAGAAATTGTTGTGGTTGAATGTTTCTATCAAAATCTTATTTATTAAAATCTTAGCCGAAAATTCTTCTTTTTTTGGTCAGGATACAAAAATTATCCGAATTTATTTCGACCATTTCTTAAGGATAAACAGTAGATAATGTCCTTACACGTCTAGAATATTCGGCGAAAAAGCACCAAACGCAAATCCATTCCGTTTCTGATATTATGGGTTACAAGACAGACATTTTTTATAACTATAAGAGCTCAATATGGGCTAACTATTTTGAAACCACAGACAAATATTTCAATTTTATTTATCGTATAGATTAAATATTCCACTTAAAATACTGGAACTTATGAACATATTAAATTGTTACATTAAAAAGCTTTTTAATCGTTACACATACAACTCACAAGGATCGACCTTTTTAAGTTAAACAGTCGTTTAAATCAATTGATAAAGTTTAAAGCGTCTCAATTTTTAATGGCGGCAAAATTGCTATACTACTTACTTATTTCGGTCAAATCCATTTTGGGTATATATACCTATAATATATATTCTGTGTACGGTTATTATTTAAAAAAATATCAGTATATTTTGTAATTTTATATGAAATACGGTCTTCAATTTAAAATGTGGAAATTGTATGTCGTACTTGAGGCTCTATTAACTAAATAGAGCTGAATAAAGAAAAGACATTCCCTAATTCTTCTAGGCAAGCGCGCTCTAAACTGGACCTCATCAGTGCTTCCCAGCGCTGATTGTACTCAAGCGCAAGCCTATCGTTCAATAAAAAAAAATTTCGTTACGTTTAATGAACTTTTATAATAATAGATATAGATAGATAGAGTAACGTTTTTGTCTCATTTGAAAATCGAACCGGTGACCCATATCCCATATCTATCATTCAACAAACGTGCCGACATTGCACAAAAATTACATATTATTTATCAGAAAGATCCAATTGAATCTTAGTGTAATTCAATTTAAACGCGCGCGTTGAGCGAGATCATAATTTAGGGACATAAAATTTTACCATAAAGGTGTGAGTGCATTCTATAGTAATTTTCATATTCTTTTATACCTTATTCAAACGAATTAAAGTTTAAAATGGGTTATTCTTATTTTAAAACATGTGCGTGATTTTAAGCACTTTGATGGTAGCCATAAGGAAGGCATGTCGTATAATTGTGACATTTTCGAAGTATGTTAATATTTATTTGTGCACTATAGACGACAGCCATCGTGATTTTTGTATTGATTTGGTACGAACAACTTTTTTATGTAATGTATGGGTTTATCAATTCAAAAATACAAAAAAACATTTTAAAAGTATTTATTCGTTGTTGCATAGATATTATATTGTGTATATCTTTATTATGTACATTAAACATTTCCCGTTTAGTAAATACAAGAGAAATTGTGATTGAAGATAATTAAGTAAATCTATCCAGTTTCATTATTCAATTTATATATGACTAGCGACTAATCCTCGCTCCGCTGGGTTCGTCCCTACTTACGTTGTAACGTTTAGTACAAATTTCTCAGAAATAAGATATATTCCCGCAATAAAAAGTATCCTATATATTGACCCGGATAACCGGCTATCATCATACCAGATGTCATCAAAATCTCTCCAGTGGTTTTTCTGTGATGCGGTAACAGACAGACAGACAGACAAAAATTCTAAAAACTATAGACTTGGCTTCATATTGATAATAATGTCTATTTCAATAAGATTTTCCAAAATATATTTAATGTACAGATTCGACTTAGTTACAATTTTATTATATGTATAGAAGTCATAAAAAAAATATCTAAACTAGTAGCTAATACATTAGCAAATTGTACATTTTCTTTTTTTGTAAGACCTTTAAATTAACCTTTTATCGCTGTTTTTTAGATTCAAAAATTAATTGGATAAGTAAATTGAATTAATGCATATCGCTAAACAACCATAAAAGTTTACAACTAACTCGTAAAACTATAACTTATATATTATGCATGTTGCATAAATAATTAATAGTATTTTTGCTATTATTTTTTATAATAATCTATACACATAATAAAATTGTAACTAAGCCGAATCTGTACATTAGATATTTTTTGGAAAATCTTATTGAAATAAACATTATTATCGATACAGAGGCCGAATTTATAGTTTTTAGAATTTTTGTCTGTCAATCTGTTACCGCATCACAGAAAAACTACTGGAGGGATTTTGATGAAATTTGGTATGATGATAGCTGGTTATCCGGGTCAACATATAGAATACTTTTTACCGCGGGAAAATATCTCATTTCTGAGAAAAAATACATAAAACTGCAATGTATGAGTATACTAATATGTAAAACCTAAGAATTTGGTTTTTGGTCATCTGAACGCGGGCGGAGCCGCGGGCAATGCTAGTATTAAATAAAGCTGAAGTTAGAGTTGTATTTGTTTCAATGCGTTTGTCTCTGAAACTACTATCAGATTTGAAGAATTCTTTAAATTCGAAAATTCTCTTAGTTAATGATAAATTTGTTAATATTATAATAAAATACTAACATTTGTATACATAGTAATAATATGCTTTACATGCAATTGCTAGAACACAGTGTTTGTTATAAAAATAATTAAATAGCAATGACTTAGATCAACGCGTTGATGTCTTTTACATAAGAAAATGCAATAGTGCTAACAGAACTATGAATTATCTATTACTTACGTTTGCTTTCAATAGTTTGTTGTAGTCTGCCTTAACAGGCCAGCCATTGGGGTGTCATGACGCGTGGTGGTTGAGTGCGTTAGCGATCCTGCGATTCAGACGGAGGAACTTCCGTTGGGTTTCAGTGGGTAGTACTTGCTTTTCTAAGGGGTAATTTCGGAAACTGATTTAGGCGGAATTTTCACTGGCAGATAGCTGAAACTATAAGGAGTAACTTAGATTATTTTTATTTTAGAAAAAGAATCAGCGTTCCGCTCAAAAAATTAAACGTAAAAAAAGTTGTCGCTAGTCCAAGGTATAATTATTCTGAATTCTACTCAAATCTGGTGAGTCATTACAGCATGAAGATGTAACAAACACACTCAAAAGGTTTCGATTTTATTCGCAACTCACCCTCGCTCATATCTCGCTGAGATATTTTCTCGCAGTAAAAAGTGGTTTTCTCGTGATGCGTTCCCAAACAGGCAGACAAAAATTCTAAAAACTATACATTCGGTCTCTGTATCGATAATAATGACTATTTCAATAAGATTTTCCAAAAAATATTTAATGTACTGATTCGACTCAGTTACAATATAATTATATGTATAGACTATAGATAAATATAATTATTTTGTCACAACTGATTTAATATTTTACAGCCATTAAATGTCAACCGTAAGAACCCTTTGAAAAGATCAATGTAATTATTTTCATATATTTGTGACATAGTAATCGAATTTTAAGGATAATACCTTTTTTATTGGGCCATAAATAAATATTATGACTTATTAATTTTTGTCAAACTGTAAAGAACGTGTTATCTGTTTGATTTTTTTTATGCTTGTCAAAGTATTCCTTAATCTGCATTTAATCCTTATATTTCGCTAGCCTTATATTTGCAGATGAACTGCATCAATGCTGTAATATTTTTGTTTATTAACATCTTTTACTGAATGTATTGAAAATACGAAGGAACAAGAATACAATATGTAACTTGATCTTTAAATAAGTAATTCTAAGAAAGAGATACATAGTATATGTTTTTTTATATTATAAATAAAAAATAAAAAAAAACCCTACGCACATTAATTGTCATTTATTGATTACACTTGCACAAGTGAAGCACTTAATCGAGTAATCATACGCCAAAATGCCTTACATCATTTTGCGAAAAGAGCTGATACTCTTACACTGCTGGACCGATATTAACCAAACATAACTAAGAACAACCGCAAGGAATCTGGTTTTCAAATGAAAAAAACCGCATCGAAATCAATCCTTCCGTTTGAGAACTAGGAATCTAGGATGCCACAGACAGACAGACAGACAGACACACACACACACACACACAAACAGACAGACATCGACATCAAACTTATAACGCCCCACATTTTGCGTCGGGGGTTAATTATGAGTTTTTTTCTTTCTTAATATATTTTTTTAGAAAAGCAATTGGCTATCTAACATAACGCGACCACTAACTAATAAACTACGTAACAGGAATCGCGAGCAAAAACTTCTTTCACTGAAAAAAAAAAATACTTTAATTATTACTATAATTGCGTCTCTCACAAGCGTACACTTACATTACGTAAATATTGTCTTTTATCATTAAAACGTTTATATGTTAATGGATGTATTAAACGTTACGCTTTACTGGACTAATGTACTGGTAGTATGTAAATCAAACACCTTCATTACAAGGTAATGTCGCAGTCGTGAGTTGAGTCACCTTCTGGGAATCGAACCCACTGGTGCCGACCGCATCGTGACGTGACGAATTGTTGTAATAAGGAAATTTGGCTTTGTCATCTGTACACAATGATATGTGCTTCAGGGTCACGTGTTACATATATATACCTTCAGTACGCTCAAAATCGTTTCTTCATTTTGCTATACTACTGTTTACTGATTATGATTTATGACTATAGGTACTAGTATAATAAATGTGTGTATTTATGTTTAGGATTCATGTTTAACAGTCATTTTCATTTATTTTTGGATAGTAAATTTTTGCGCAGTTCTCAATACAGAGACATGTTTTTTTTTAACAAACACTAATGACCGATTTCACCAATGTCACCTAAGTTTAAAGGATCCCCTAAGCATGGTTAGGCGGCTGTTAGGGGACAGTTTCCGTTTCATCGACATTCATCGACAGTTAGTGGTCACCTAAATGTTAAAATGGCAACAAACTATAGGTACTAGAAATCTGACGATGGTAAAACGAAATTTAAATTAGGGGCTAGTTTAGGGGAACTTTTAAGCTAGGGATCCCATACGTAGGTGGTAGCTTATGGGTTGTTGGTGAAATCGGTAAGTGTATCTTTTAAAACAGCTAACACTGAGTTAGAAGTTTAAATTAAATAATTAAGGATAAATAACAGAAAGACAGATGGATATGTTGGACTTTACACAATGCATGGAACTAAACTAAAAAAATGTAGAGACATATAAAAAACTTGAAATAAAAATTGGTAATACGATACGATGTGTAGGATTTAGGTTTTGGATATTTATTTATCACTTAATCTTCTATTACTGCTTATAAATGTTAATTTTGGTGACAAATTATATTTTGAATGCGTTGAGTTTTGACGTGAATAGCACAATTATGCTAACAAGATGAGGAGAAGTGTTCTTTTAAACAATGCTTGAGTCAATGACACGCGACATTTCTGTTTCACCTCAGACCAGACTATTGATGAAAGAGTAATTTGATTTTTTTTGCAAAAATCTGTTAAATTTAATAGGACAAGTTTTTAATTTATTTTGCTAAGTTTTTCCATGGCCTTTGAATATCATTTATCGTCAGCATAAATTTTATTCATGGAAAATCTTTTATTCTTATTCTTCTCGTATCAACGGCAAGTTTTAAATTGAGTCAGCCCCAAACTCGGCCACCGTTATAGCTTTATCTAAAGCTATAAATTTTTTATACAGGTGTTAACAGTGAAAAATGGCGGAACGAATTATTCCACTAGCATTAATAATAGGCTTGTTTTAACGCCAGCTGTGTATCATTAAAATGATTTATCTGAAATTTAAAATGTGCTAAAATAACGTCAAGGTTCAAGTTGTCAATATCACTTAATCACTTGTTGTACCATATTATTTATTGGCTACGCCATAAAAAATGACTTTTTCTATAATTTTCTATAACTTCGTATTTTATATGTTATAGAAGTTATTTTTTTGAATAAAATTATACTTAATATTTCGTGGTACAAGTAGAAAGCTCGAAATAAACGCTTATATTAATCTAAAATTCTTTTTTTCCAATACACCAATTTGCCAGATGCAATCTCCTTTTAGATAGATTTCAAAGAAGGAGGAAAATATCAATTCGTTTGTTTTTTTTTATTACATTACAAATAATTCAAATATACTCGTACATTAAAATAAATACAAACCTATGTAAACTACTGGACTGCCGCCTGAATACATAAGTGTGTTCTTTGGTTTATTTTGTTAATAAAAATGTTTTATGTCATCTCAAATCTCTATCTCAATAAAAAAAATCATGAAATCAGCCATTTCTATGATATAACAACAGCTGCTGAGACGTAGTAAAAATAATAGTTTTCAATATACTACACATTGTATATAGAAACTAGTTTACAGTAAGTATGTACTAAGTATATGCTACATAGGTTTAACTTTCATTTCCCATATAAAATTATTCCTCATTACTTGAAATTTTAACAGAGAAGAGTTATAGAGAAGATAAGCAGGTAGCGAGTAGTATCTATTATTGAGAAGAGTTTACTGAATAAATATAGATTAAGTTACTAAATAAGCACAGGTGTGAAATAATATGTTATATATAAAATTTCCATGTCATAATGTTTGTTACCGTACTCCTCCGAAACGGCTTTACCGATTTTTACCAAATTTTATATGCGTATTCAGTAGGTCTGAGAATCGGCTACTATCTATTTTCCATACCCCTAAGTGATAAGGATAAGGGTGGTCCTGCCAGATCCCACCCCAAAAAAATATAAATATTAGGAGCGTGTTCACATTGAGAACAAATTGATTTAACTATAAGTCTGGGTCTCGCACTTTTGAGATTGTGGTTTCCAATCTACAACTATCACTCGCTAATATGGTTAAGGAAAATATCCTAAGGACATCTAAGATTGCAAATCTGAGAGATATTAAGTAACTAGAAAGACGTGTGAAGTATATGATCAAAGCATCAGCAGACTTTTTTCTCATTTAATATAACTTATAGGGTTACAGGCTATACTACAGAAGGTCTTAACAATTCGTTATAACTTTATTTATTAATCTAACTTTTCACAAATACCTCCATCGTCATGTTAATTATTTACATGCTTAAAAATAACCTGTTTATTTTAAATCGAATATTATATACTATTAATGAAAATCCTATTAAAATCGACTTATTTTTTTCTATATCTCTATACCCGCGGGAACTATCCCGGGATGACAATAAGCATATGTCACTCTCGCTAGAATAATTTAATTTACACTTTTGTTGTAGGTCCAAGGTTTATAAAGGATTTACTCCCTTTTTTTACACTTTATAATTAACTAGCATTGCCCACGGCTCCGCCCGCGTTCAAATGACCAAAAACCAAATTCTTAGGTTTTACACATTAGTATATTCTTACATTGCAGTTTTTGTATTTTTTCTCAGAAATGAGGCATTTTTCCGCGGTAATAAGTATCCTATTTGTTGACCCGGATAACCAACTATCACCATACCAAATTTCATCAAAATCCCTCCAGTGGTTTTTCCGTGATGCGGTAACAGACAGACAGACAAACAAAAATTCTAAAAACTATAGAGTCCGACTCCGTATCGATAATAACGTCTATTTCAATAAGATTTTCCAAAAAATATTTAATGTACAGATTCGGCTTAGTTACAATTTTATTATATGTATAGATTTAAATGAATGGAAATGTAAACCAATAAAATACAAATATTATGTACATATACATATGTTTATTTTATTATTCCTTAAATCGGTTCTTTGACCACCTAAAAGAAATCGCGTGGTTTAAAACAAGATTTGTAACTGTAAGGTCATCGTTATTTACATAAAAATATCTTAAAGATATTGCAATTTGAGAAACGCTAGAAAATAAAACCTGTTTTTTGGGATGAATTCTCACATAGATGTTAATTTTAGTAGAACTTTTTTTGTATTGTGTCAAATTGTAATTAATGGAATTTGCTGGCCACTATTTAAGTCCCTTAAACGTTGAAAAATGCATTGTGGTAAAATAGGGGGCTATGTGGTAGAAATGCAACCATATAAAAGATGGTTATGTGGGACTCACAGGCAAAAACCAGTGCTATACACACTGAAACCCAACAGAACTTAATGGGGTAACCCATTAAGAGGGGGAAAGTTCCGTCGGGTTCGTAGTTGGGTGGTTGCACGCACTCAACCACGACGCCTCGATGCCTGGCCTACCGAGGGAGATCTGCGTCCCGGCCTTCAGTAGAATCAGGGGATTACTCTGACGGACAACCGCCTTCAGTACATCTCTCACATCATATCACATATTCACATCGTACATATCACACATTCGGGGGACCGCCCTACTATGATTAAACCGATTGTGCTTTTAACAGGCTTATAAAAAAAACTAAATGCGGGTGATACTTTTATGCTGCGTGACATATTTGCCAATTATAGTGATCCCATAGTCATGATTTTTTTTGATAAGACATACCTCAAGTATGACCTAAATACACACATAGAAAACATTTTTTTAAAATATTTTAATTTGGTATATTTTATATGCAAAAACCATTTATCCACACATTATATACATACACATATATATTAGAAGATACAAGAGATAATATGTCTGCCGTCTCTAATGTTATCATTTGAATGCAAACTGAGAACGTCCCAGTATTTTGCCTTTAAGAAACTCAATCCTTTAATAAACGGTTGGGCGGATTTATTAAATAATTTAGCATATTTTGTATACACAGACTTGTTATTTCTAATAATATAAAGTTCCTAAAATTACCAGATTTTTTTTTTTGTGGTAAAATTGGTAATACATATATTTAAAACATTTTTACTTTATTAGTATAGATTATATGATCTGTGCTATAACATCGTCATGAATTTCATCTACAATTTCTAACCCAAATATATATATATATATATATATATATATATATATATATATATATATAAAAGAAAGTCGTGCTAGTTACACTATTTATAACTCCAGAACGGCTGAACCGATTTGGCTGAAAATTGGCGGGGAGGTAGCTTAGAACCCAGAGACGGACATAGGATCCCGTTCGACTGCGTTCCCGTGTGATATTGTTTGTCTGTTTGTCTGTTTGTACGGGCTAATCTCCGAATCTATTGGACCGATTTAAATGAAATTTTGCATGGTGGTACCTTATATCCCTGGACAACGTCTTAGATATTTTTTATCCCGGAAAATATAATGGTTCCCGTGGGATAGTTAAAAAACTATTATAACTTATACAACTTATGCACCTAATTTAGTAAAATTTAACATTCTGATAACTTATATTGCCGGTCAAACAACCGGTTACTTTTCATCCGGGAAAAATGAACGGTTCCCGTGGGAACTAATAGATTTTTATTAGTGTTTTTCGTAATACTATAAAAATATGTTAATTTATTACTATTAAGTCAATATTAAATATACTTTTTAATCAAGGCCTTCAATTAAGGCTAGCTTTATTAACTCTACTATGAATGTATAAAAACCGCATTTAACATTAATAAGTTTTCGAGGAAAGGCTCAAGCCGTAGGATAAAACCAATCTTAAATAACTAAATTGGTATATTTCATCACATACGTACAAACATATGACACGTTGGACAGATTAAATGGCGAGTGATAAGGGCACTAGTTATAGTCGTGCCAATTAAAACAATAATATTCTTAATATAAACTCGAATGTTCTCGGTCACTAAAGGTCTGGTTTTTAAATGAGTACGGCACAAAATGAAATGTAGAGAAATTCATATTAATTATAAACAATAGGTTATAAATTAAAATATAACAATGTCTTGTATATATGTATACAAGCGACTCACTCGTGCTCCAGTCTACTTACGTTTTAACGCTTAGTATAAACTCAGAGATTAGATATTTTCTCACAGTAAAAAGTATCCTATATGTTGACCCAGATAACCAGCTATCATCATACCAAATGTCATCAAAATCCCTCTAGTGGTTTTTTTGCGATGCGGTCACACACAGACAAACAGACAAAATTTCTAAGAACTATACTATTCGGCTTCTATATCGATAATAATAATTCAATAGGATCTTCCAAAAAATATTTAATATACAGATTCGGCTTTGTTACAACTTTATTATATGTATAGATAACTGTCACTGTAAGTTACGGTTTAAGTTTCAGTACATACATATATACATTTTTAAAATGGCCATAAAAAATTATCGTTGATTTGAAATTAATATTCAATCTGTTTAAAAATACTATTAAAAATAATTAACATTTTTTATTTGTAGCGAAAGCAAGTTGTTCGAATGTAATTTTTTTTTACATCCTTCAGAAGACTATCGACAAAAACAAAAAAAGCGCCGACAGGATATTGATTACTTTTGAAAATAATTGATACAAATTTTCTTTAAGTCGTCTTAAATATTGTAATTAAAAGGCAAGTTTTTGCTGAAGTCATAAATGGCGTTAATGAATGGAGTAAATAACAGAGTATACTGTTTACGGCATTTCCCTATACGTATACTATAGTTTAGTTTCCAATTACCAGTACGAGTTCGAACAAACACTAATTGCGACTCGAGTGAAGGGGACAAGTTTTGGCATTTTTTTTTAAATATTAAAGCTCAATATAAACATTTACGATCATCCTCAAGTGACTCACTCTTTTCTGTTTTTAATTATGCGATTTTTATTAAGAACGTAAATCATTAAATTAGACAGATAAAATAATTAATTACGCATTTTTTTTTATTAATCAAATTGTAAAAATAATCACGTTCCATAACAACGGGAAATCATTACAAACGAATTAATTATATGTAAATAATAAGCGATATACATAAGTTATTTTCCCCTTTCCATTAATAAATACTATGTAATCTGAATAAAATATTACATGGAAAAAGATTGTCAACAAAATACTCCAAATCAGACAAAATGTTCATATACTTATGATTCTTAGTAGCTCACAATGATGTTTATGGGATCCATTGTAGAATTTATCGTCTTAATATTAGTCGGAGTTATATTCATAATAAATTTGATAATCATTAAAAATATAAAACAACAACCCGCCAAAACAACAAAATGTTTATAGCCTAATAATTTGTCATATAAAAGTTTAAGCTTTATAATATAAATGTTTTATTCAAAATGGTTGTAAAAATCTATACATATAATAAAATGGTAAGCAAGTCGAATCTGTACATTAGATATTTTTTGGAAAATCTTATTGAAATAAACATTATTATCGATACAGAGGTCGAATCTATAGTTTTTAGAATTTTTATCTGTCTGTCTGTCTGTTACCGCATCATAGAAAAACCACTGGAGGGATTTTGATGAAATTTGGTATGGTTATAGCTGGTTATCCGTTTCAACATATAAGATACATTTTACTGCGGGAAAATATCTCATTTTTTAGAAAAAATATAAAAACTGCAATGTACCTAAGAACCCACCAGGGGTAGAGTAGGTGTAATAGTATACTCTTATATTGCAGTTTTTGTATTTTTCTCAAAAATGAGATATTTTCCCCGCGGTAAAAAGTATCCTATATGTTGACCCGGATAACCAGCTACCATCATGCCAAATTCTATCAAAATACCTCCAGTGCTTTTTCTGTGATGCGGTAACAGACAGACGAAAATTCTAAAAATTATAGATTCGGCCTCTGTATCGATAATAATGTTTATTTCAATAAGATTTTCCAAAAAATATTTAATGTACAGATTCGGCTTAGTTACAATTTTATTATATATATAGATATAGATTTAGAACTACAAGAGTAATAGAGATATATTGTAGAGTTTGTCACACAAGTAGAGATACTGATTAATACAATATTACCCACTTTATTGTATCAATTTGTTATTAAAACGGTTTGGTAAATTACTTCATTAAGTTTATTAATAAGCAGGAGGAAGTTATTGAGATACAAGACTTTTTTTAAATTTACAGTAAAACTTTTTATACATATAAATTTTTATAAAGTCGTTATGTTAGTTTTTCGATACTTTTTTTTCAACTGTAAAATAATTATAATACTTTCTTAGATTTACGCGAATATTTGACATTTTAAATAAAACTATCTGTTCGATTTTTTTTTGATTTTTGGTTCCCGACGTTTCGAATGCATTACACCAATCATGGTCACAGGAGAGGTCATGGTCTCTAGTTATATTTAAATATAACAATTATATTATAGATTATAGACATTTTAATTCAAATATATATTAAAAATAGGTTACAGACGAAGTGTTTAAAAAATCAAATGGGAAATGATTTCATAAAACTTTCATTTTGTGAATTTCTGAGATCAGCAATCTTCATGAGAGAGCAAAATTTGTAAAATTTGTAGGATAATAAACATGATCATTATAAATGGAGATATCATAAATAACGTAATAATAATTGTACAAATACTTAATTCGAGTGTTTATATCATTTTTATGTGTTTTCAATGAATAGGCTATACTGCCACATATATTTTAAGGGAAAAGTTAAACCCTAAGAGCCTTATATAATAAAATGATTTTGAACTTATGTTTTTTAAATGTTATTATATTTACGAACGTTAAATTAGTGAACCAATTTAAAGCTTGTTTATATAAACGTTTGAATAGCTGGCAATAAATAATATTGCCATTCTTCTTAAATACTGTTGGTTTTTTGTCAATTCGATGAACATTAAAACAATCTAACGGCAATAAAAATGGCATAAAGTCTTACAAAAGGTTAAAAAAACAAATATAACAACATGTTATTTACGATTATGACATTAATTATATACCTAACTCTAAAAACTCTACACAAATATAACTTTTAAATAATTATTCGATATTATCTTCGTATGTTAATAGTAAAAACAATATATAGTACAGCAGGAACTCCAAGTTCACATATTTTATTTACATAGCAATAAATGCAAGGTGCCAATACTTAATACTTTTAAACTCTTGCACACCCTGTTTTTATTGAACAGTAGCTGATACAATACAGAGATAATATTTAATGCTATGATATAAAAATTAACAACTTCAACTTATTGAAAATTGGTTAAAAATATACATTAAGATAACTGATTTTGTCTAGAGTAGTTCATATAAGATTCATCGGATAACAGATACCACGGTCTAGGACTCGGCCAATTGAATATTTACGACCGCTTACGGATAAAAATTAAAAATATTTTCATAGAAATTTTATTAAGTACATACCTACAACTTACAAATGGGGTATAAAACTCAGGGTTCTTCTTCTTCTTCTGGTTTGCATCTACATATATTGCACAAATCTAAAGATATCATACAAAATGATAAGTAAAGTCACTGTAGCTCATAATAAACTAATATTGAACTCGTAAATATTATTATTAATAGCGCCATTTTGTTTTTCAAACTTAACCTTGAAGTAAAAAAAATTAGAAAGGCTCTATTTAAAGATTTACACTTTGGCATTTAAGAGGAAGAAAAACTTATAATTAAAGTTAATAGCATATGCGACATTGTATAATATTCACACAAATGCAAGACCTTATTCTCTACTATAGACGGTACGTTTAACTCAGTTTGTAGTACTTGCTGTGCCAGCGGTCGCGGGTTCGAGTCCCGCTGGGGGCATTCATTTGAGTGATCAGCACTAATGTTTGTACTCCAGTCATGGGTGTTTATATTTATAATATGTATATATAAATGTTATAATATTTTTGATAATTTTTTTTTGCCGACACTAGCGTTAAAGAGCTATTTGTGTTTTGTAGTGATACCCAATACTGCAACTTGTCTCTAAAATAAAGACGGTAAAAGCATTAAACCATGGGGTGATTACATTTGCGTCTGCCTGGGTGGTCTAATTCTGAGTTCGATTCCCGGATCGGGCTCAGTTTAATTATAGAGTTTTTCTATCACTTAAAACCATCGGTCCTGAGCCTAATCTCTTACCGGTTATATCAAATTAACACACCACTGGAGTGACAGGTGCACAAGTGTACGCGCAGACACAATGTGCAATATCTCTTAAGTTACACGTTGTGTCTGCGCATACACCTGTGCACTATAATGTCCCCTTTTTTTTAAAAAAAATATAAATTTCATGATCTCTTGTACCTATAAAATTATGTCAATAAAGAATTTTATTTAAAAAAATACTCTTGCGCATATGGCTCGTATCGAGGGGATTGATTGGCCGCCGGCGCCTAAAAGATTTAGCAGACCATTACTTGCCAGTAACATTTTCTTATATTTACTTTTAATGGAGGAGACATGATGAGTCTAAGCTAGCACTTGATGATAGGGAATGTGCCGTCCACCAATAGACAAACTATAAATCTGGTCAATTTTTTTTATATCTACCTAGATAATCATATAAAATCTAGTATGCAACGTTTAGCATTCTAATTAAGTACATAAATCAATCTATCTATATAATCCAAGCAACAGTTTAGATTTACATAATATGCATTTGTATTTAATATTTAAATTGTGTGCATCATTTAGTTTTACGATCCAAAGACATTTATCAGGAGTAATTTAATATGTATGACAAATAATATCTCAATGTAATTAATTAAAATTATATATTTTTGGCGTTCACAAAAAATATAAATCAATCAGTGACGTGGTGGTAGCATATCTGATTCATATGTTTTGGTAATTAGGTTTAATTTTTACATAAGAAATGTATAAACAATAAATAAGTATGTTGTTTAAATTTTCTTTTACGTAAATATTTTTTTTTGTTTTATAATTATCACTTGAGAAGGGCTTGATCGATTCAATCTTTTGAAATCAATCTCTTGAAATTGATATTACTAACATAGATTTTAGGGAATAAAAGATGAAAAAATGGAAAATTCGGGGAAAACTGAGGATTTTTATTTCAATAGGATTTTTGCATCGACTCAACCTTCACAAACTTAAAAAAAATTGACAGGACAGAACATGAGGTTCTTCAAAAAAATAATATATTTCTTTTATATTTCAACATGCAGAAAAAATTGTTGTAGAATTTAAAGGTTCTTGCATCTGAAATACTGGTTCCTAATTGTGGCTTAAAATTAAAATAAATGATTGAATTTTATAAATTCTTTTTACTGTCTCGTCCTTCCAAGCAATATACTCGTAGACATATAAATTGAGTAACTCTACATCCGCTTTGACTTCTTCTTCTCCCTGCCCATTTCCCAATCACTTGGAGTCGGCGCAGTACATCTTCCATACCTACTGCTGATAGGATTTGGATTGGATTGGATTTACTTTCGATTTTTTTGTCTTTTAAAACATTTTTTATGCTATTGCTTGAATTTTTAATGTTATTTTCGGATATATTTTAAAATAAATTTTGATTACACCAAAAATTTTGTTTTGACGTGTTGACTACTGCCAGATTTAAAACTTCACTTTAACCTTACGAAAGCGAAACATGGCTAATATAGCGTTGGTTTAACTTTACCTAAAATAACACTCATGGATAGCACTGATGTATTACCCCAACCCTATTAGTAATTACTTATTGACGGATATTTTTTTTATTTTTTACAGCTTAAATATATTGGTATAAGAAATAAAATATTGTATCATATATTAATTACAGAGGGAATATATGGCATATTTTCACCCCACAGATCGTTATCAGTTAAATCTGAACAGATAACAAATTACGAGAGCGTAATGAATGAGTTCGAGAGTTTTATAATTTTATTTATTTATTTACCTTCGAAATTCTTAAGTGAATAATGCAATTAAATTACGTCCAGCGTTTTTGTATGAGAAGAATGTCTTTATAAGCATACTAGCATTGCCCGCGGCTCCACCCGCGTTCAGATGACTAAAAACCAAATTCTTAGGTTTTACATATTACTAATACGTAAACCAACCTAAGAATTTGGTTTTTGGTCATCTGAACGCGGGCGGAGCCGCGGGCAATGCTAGTCAACACTATAATAAAAAAAATAACAGATTTCAATTTTTGAAGTTATACTACTTTTAGCACGTTTGGAAAAAAGTATGAGAGTAAATTTATTTCGATGCGCGCGCACACCGACAGCTAAAAAGCGACATGATGAAGTTAGCTGCATTCCTTTTACAAACAGAGAGTTGTGACATACGAGATGAAAGTATAACTTCTTACGTACACACACACGATTTTTTTTAATAATAAATAATATAAAATTCTATTAATTTTACAAAGTCTTGTATTTTATAATAAAAAGTTCTCATACATATTTTGTTTAGTATTTATAAATGGTAGAGTACGCGTCCAGTTGTAGCTCTAATTATTTCATAGTGACTGGTCTAGACAGTGATCAGGAAATATTATGTTCCGACAACCTTAAAGGTATTCAAAATAAACTCCGTCTTGACCGCTTCATGCTACTTGTTTTGAGATAGTGAATTATAGCAAAAACCCGCTTAGTGGGTACACAAAAACTCCCCATATAAGGAAGTTATAAACGTTCATCGGAATCTGAGATGAAAAAGACAATTATACCAACCAGTTCTTAATTTAACACCAAGTTGCTCTAGTTTGCGCAGGATTAAAAAATTCGCTATATCCACACGCATGAATGACATATCAATTTTGTGGTACAAAGTAAATCTATGGTTAAAATTTCCATATCGACACAAACTATTCAAAAATACCTATTTAATTGCTTAGTTTTTTTATGGGGTTCACTTTATTACTTGGCCTTTCGGCGATATACACATGTCTTGTATTTTTTGTATCGTTTCTTTATATAGACTACCTTTCGAATGCTATACGTAAGTTTCATTGGACTACTTTAAAATATATAGGATTATTGTATTTTCATATATTTAGAAACTTTCTAATTGTTATAACAATTATAATAAGTGAATTTAAATAAAATTTCTTAGCTTGACCGACACCCAGTTCACGATGTGTGTTGATTGTTGATCTTGTCGTGGGCCGGCAGTTCTTAAAATATCTATACATATAATAAAATTGTAACAAAGCTGAATCTGTATATTAAATATTTTTTGGAAAATCTTATTGAAATAGACTTTATTATCGATACAGAGGCGGAATCTATAGTTTTTAGAATTTTTGTCTGTCTGTCTGTCTGTTAGCGCATCACGAGAAAACCACTGGACAGATTTTGATGAAATTTGGTACGATGATAGCTGGTTATCCGGGTCAACATATAGGATACCTTTTAACGCGAGAAAATATCACATTTCTGAGAAAAAATACAAAAACTGCACTGTAAGAGTATACTAATATGTAAAACCTAAGAATGTGGTTTTTGGTCATCTGAACGCGGGCGGAGCCGCGGGCAATGCTAGTCTATACATATAATAAAATTGTAACAAAGCCAAATCTGTACCTTAAATGTTTTTTGGAAAATATTATTGAAATAGACTTTATTATCGATACAGAGGCCGAATCTATAGTTTTTAGAATTTTTGCCTGTCTGTCTGTTACGGCATCACGGAAAAACCACTGGAGTGATTTCGATGAAATTTGGTACGATTGTAGCTGGTTATCCAGGTCAACATATAGAATACTTTTTACTGCGAGAAAATGTCTCATCTCTGAGAAATCTATACTAAACTTAAAACGTTAATAGGGACTTAAAATAAGAACGGCAATATTATTTTATTTTAGATATTTATATAATATTTTTATCTATATTAATATAAAACATAAAAATCTAGCAGACATTTCTGACGTTTGCATATCTTAGCCCTGAGCGGGACGAGCCCCCAGTACGTCGTATCGTATGAATGCCAAGGGCGGCTGCGTAAGAAATAGCTCGTAAAACGTAAACTTTATATCAGCTCTAGTTTATAGTACATTGTGTTTCCGGTTATACAACATTACTTTATAAAATTTATACCAAAAATAATAAATTATGTACTCTATAAACTTAAATCTTTTATCTTATTCTTCAAATATTCCAGTTATATCTAGCTAATTGGGAGTTACAGATAATGATTGTCATTTGTATTTTGTATAGTTCTATTATTTCTGATATGATAGATGCACCCAAATCGAATCGAATCGAATCGAGGGTATATCGCTAGTATAATCGTTAGTAATATAAAATCAGACTTAATAATTATCATTATTTTCTCTATTTGCTTGGCTATTTCATAATTTTACACTTGTTTATTATTCCGTGGAATAAAAACGTAATAACAGTATGTCTTTAAAATATACACACATATTACCCCGGTGTACTGTTGATCCAATCAGGATAAATCAGCTGTTTGATTAAAGCAGTTGCTCCTTAACGACTGTGTTAAGGTTGATTCATGACATTGTTAACGCACAGCTTCCCATATCGTTTTGTACCGGGAGTACACACATGGTGTTTTATTTTCATGATTTAAATAACTTAATAATATGATACATAATTAAGAATGGGATATATTTTGATATGAATAACAATTTTTATTTTGTTATAATGTGTTAAAAAATTTGGGCATTATTTTAGACTAAATTAAATTATTATTTGACGATGCGTGTGGCTCAGTCTGTAGTGACCCGCTGGGGGCATTCATTTGTGTGATAAGCACGATTGTTTGTACTCCAGTCATGGGTGTTTATATTTATAATATGTATGTATTTAAAGTTATATATGTGTGTGTATCAACTATCTGGTGTCCATAACATAAGCCTCGTAGCTTACTATGGAACCAGATATTGATGTGTGTCAATGTTGCAACATATTTCTTTATTATTTATTTATTTATTAATCTATATATATAAAAATCAATTTCCGTTTGTTAGTCTCGCTAAAACTCAAAAATAGCTGGACCGATTTGAATAATCCTTTTTTTGTATTGTTGGGGGTATGTTAGGGGTAGTTTAAGTGTAAAAAAATAGGGGAAAAAACAGCTGGAAAATTGAAAAGTTCAGAACCGTTTATTTTGTGCTTCTGTATATTATATGATATATAGTCTATCTATTCCATACTAACCGTTCACACGTACCCAAGGATGCACCCGAGCGAAGCGTGGTTGACACGCTAGTTCATATTGTATTTGCAATAGCATAATAGCAAATATCTCACTGTTTGTAACTTATATTATTTGTACAAAAACACTTCACAAATTGTGTTTACATCAAATCCCTCATTTTCATAGCATATTGTCGGCAAGTCATTACAACGCACGACTGTAGCGAGGCCAGAGGCATTCACCGCTTTGCAGGCTTTCCAAGATATTGAGTGCAGAAACTGGAAATTTTGCAAGCCTCTCCAACTAATGAAAATTTAAGTTAATTAGTAAGCAAACCACTAGAACCAGACCAACGAGTCAAATAGGCATACCTATGTATGTACAAAACACGAAGAATATGGTAAATAATGCTATTTAAAAGAAATTTATCGTAATTTTATTTATGTATAGACTACGTGAAAATGGAACTTTTTACTGTATGCAATATTTTGAAATTGGACGTATATTCCCAGGTTTAAGAACGCATCGCATAATAAGCACATCGATTTACAAACAAAAGTGCAATTACTGATGTTTTACGAGTGGGAGCACACAAAACATTTAAAACTGACCTTTTGTGCGATTTATTATATTGCGGCGGTAAAATGGAGAACTGAACGTAATAAGTGTAAAAGAAGTTGTTTGTATATTTGTCACTCAGATATATATTTTTTTCGATTACTCGTAGAATAGTTTTTTTTGGGTTTCGTGAATGAAAGATAGAAGATCGAGTAAGGACATGATGTCCTTCTGATCGATTCAGCCACGACGGCTAATCTCACTGAGACTAGACAATGTTCAGGAGATATTGTAATGCACAAGTATCGCGTCAACACAAATGCACTCTCTATTCCATTCACTCTCATACTACGGTAGGGCAACTATTCGACACGACCGACGAGAGACGTCAACTTCACAACTCCGGGTTGCTACTGAAAATTTCGTGACATAAAAAACCGAATAACAAAACTTGGTCCGAATTGGTCCTTCAAAACGAATTGTACATGCTGGTGACTAGAACAACCTAGACCAAGACTATACCTATACCTAGCACATCTTTCCATCTGTCCACCTTTTATTCAAATTCCTATATTATTTGAACTGTAACTTTCACTTTGAACAGTACTGTAACTTTGAACGGTATCTTTTATAGATTAACCCATGCAAAAAATCAAAATTTCAACTAGCGGCTCACGGGTTCGCCTCTAGGAAAACAAAGACATACCTCATCCCAATTCCTCGGGAACCGTATATTTTTCTGGGATAAAACGTAGTCTATGTGTTATTCCACACTATAATCTATCTCTGTGCCAAATTTCGTCTAAATCCGTTCAGCCGTTCTAGCGTGAAAGAATAACAAACATCCATACTCACAACTTTCATATTTATAATATTTATACAGATATAGGAAGAAAGAGTGCGAAGGGATGAGGTGTATCCAAGTAAGAAACTCTAAAGGTATAAATAAATCAAGCCATACATAATTTCATATTAAAAAATGTTAACCGATTTGTAATTTTGCTTATTAAATACATTCAGAACAAAAAATACGAAAAAGCATTTTAATAAAACATAATAGCAATGTAAGTGAATGTAAAAACTTAAGTACATTACTTTAAATAATGGATGCCTTGTTAACGCGCGTTTTACCATATAAATGTAAATATGCTTAAAATTTATAAGGAGTATTTATGAAAGATAGTGCAACTTATAAATAATATATGAGATGGATATCTATATTATTTTGTAGAAATTTTTATTATTCTTGGCCTTCCGTCCGCATTTAGTTTAGTTGTATTGGTTTTAAAAGCAAAATATTTCGTGGAACAAACCAAGTCTTACTTATGATGTACAGCCATGTCTTATCAATAAATATTTGTATTACAGGAAGTGATGAATTAAAAAGATACACTCACATCAACATCAGTTTGGAAGTAATTATTCTAGTTGTTTTTTCTAACATTAACGGTGTGTAACGACGAAATTAAAACTTTTTCGTAAAAAAGGAAAACTAAAATCGGTTTGAAATTATTATCGGCGAAATTATCGTGTAACATAATTAACTAACGTCCTGTTTTTAGTGTCGGTCAATAATTAAAACTAATGTTAGCCCAGTAGTCGGATATATTATATTTTTTTATTAATAAAAACTAAATCTCGTCAATAGCTGTTAAACGAAAAAAATATAAAGAAAATCGGTTGATTGTTGATCTGTTGATGAAAAACAAAGGAGAAAATGACACTTTGCTTTTTTATAAATAAAAAGCTTATTAATCGATAAATATAATACATTATGTGTACGAGAACTTTGTTCTACCGATACTTCTTTACACAGAAGAATAAAAAATATTATTTATTTTCTTTAATTTTAACGCATAATCGACTTTGTTATTAGGTATGTACTCTTCTTTGCCAGCGGCTTCGCCCGTACGGTACGCGGGACGGGAATGAAAGATAGGCTGTGTCTCTCACCAGGACGTAATCTATGTTTATATAAATAAATGAATAAATATGTTAGGATATTAACACACAGCACCACGTAGTTCCATGGTAAGCTACGAGGCCTGTGTTATGGATACCAGATAGTTGATACACTACACATATATAACTTTAAATACATACATATTGTAAATATAAGCCCCATGGCTGGAGTACAAACATTCGTGCTCATCACACAAATGAATGCCCCCAGCGGGACTCGAACCCGCGACCGCTGGCACAGCAAGTAGGGTCACTACAAACTGAGCCAAACATGTCGTCAAATATACGTAATAAATGTGAAAAGGTAACAGGTAGACAGACAGACAGAATAATTTGCACATTTATAATACAAATATGGATATGGATTTCACGTAAGTTTGACATTTTATTCAGAGTTACCTTATCAATTTAGTGAGAGTAAGAAATACCAGAAGCTCAATTTTTATTTAAAAGCCCAATCATTCCGTCAAACGAAGCGACGTGGGCCATTCGTCTCACCGGTAACTCAATCACGCTTGATAGAATAATTATATTAAAATGATTGTTATATGTATAAGCTCTTTAACATCCACTTGAAAATATCATTATGTTGGTATATGGAAAGGGCGTTAATTTGACTAAATGTGAACTACTAGTGGCTGCCTGCTACTTCCCTTATGTCTATCGTCTTTAAAAACTAAACAGGAATCATATATTCAAATAGATTATAGGTTTTATAGATGTAACTTTCTAAATTTCAGTACTTTTAGAGATCATTTTATCATTTTCATCACAAACAAACAAATATATTTAATATACATTTAATAAGTTTTATATAAACTTTGTAGAAAACTGATTTCTTTTATTATTGCTACAAAAGAAGATTTTTTATATGTTACAAGAAGTATCACAATCACTGTACGTGCGTGCTTATCAACATTTTTTATTTATTAAAATAAAAAACTGATATTTAAATAAAGAATATTTTTATGTAATTAATTATATTATTTACTTGAATCACGTAAATGTTTTATTTATTTTCGTTTAAAAACTGCCGCTATTATGGAACGCAATGCAAATCGATACAGCATCTCGGATATTATATGACTTTGAAGTTATAAACCAAAGGAAGATCGCAATATTTAATTTTGCTATGGAAACTGTAATCATATGAGATAAAAAATGGTTTTTGGATGATATATGGGCGGTAATTAGTTGCGTTTCAGGGTTCTGCAAACAAATCATTAAAATTTTCGTATGTTATTTTGTTGATTATGAAAAATGCTTTTAATATTTGATTTATAGGGGGATAAATCTTGTGTCTTTTAGCATTTCATATATTTGTTTTCAATATAACAGAGGAGCTAAATGTTAAAATGGAAGTATTCCTAACTAGGGGCTCACCCACGCTTCGCTCGGGTTAGCAAAACAAAAATAAATCTATTCCACGGGAACCGTACATTTTTCTGGGATAAAGAGTAGTCTATGTGCTATTCCAGACTATAATCTTTTTCTGTGACAAATTTCATCCAGATCCGTTCAGTCATTCTGGCATGCTTGAAAAACAAACATCCAAACTCACATCTAAACTTTCACATTTATAATATCAATAAAATAACTTAAGCAATATGCATATGTATTCTTTAAGCTATATAAGAAGTTATTGTTGTACGAGTGTTTTATTATTATAATTTATATTATTCTGCAATTGTATAATATGCTATGTACATAATTATAGTATATGATTAAATAGCTACTTAACTCCGCCGGCTGGATGTCATACAATTTTGTTACGGATTTATAAATTTAAATATTATATTTCAGTTTACGTTGTTTAAAACACCCATTTTTGCCACAGCCTCACCATATAATCTGGAAATTGACATAATGTCAGAACATTATTGATCGTAATTATAGTAAAGGTGCGTGTAGTTAGTTCGTTAAAGACGTTCGTTACGTTTCGATATAGCACTGAAATCGTTTTTTAATATCTATTAATTATATTAAAGAGAATGCTATATTGCTTGAAATTGCCGATTGGCTCCATCATAATGTTCGTCGTACGATTAAATACATTTTCATTCATTAATTTAAAAAAAAAATCGCGAGCTAATTGAAGAAATTCATGAAAGAGCACCGACATCTCTTATTTTTATGGTCACCTGAATTATTTGTATCGTTCTTATTAAGCCAGATATAATAGTTCGTTAATGATCAGACCAAATGTTAATACACGTATTAATCTCATTGTGACATTACATCTATACCTATCTATACCTGTCTGTCTGTTACCGCATCACAGAAAAATCACTGGAGGAATTTTGATGAAATAATACGATCACATACAAGGTCCAGGTTAAAGTATGTTGTGTATCGGTATTTCATTCCATATCTAGTTAAGAAAACTAACACTTCCTGCCTAACAGATAATCACCGTTGAAGTATTGATTATGAATTCTACGTAACATTGTAAATTGTGCCCACAGGCACTCCTAAAAGCCACGAAACTAAAGAATTGAATTCATTATGAATAGATAGATCTAATATAAATCTAATCATCAAACCTTCAAAAGATAAATTATCATAACCTCAAAACGCTGGTAGTTTTGTTAATGGCCAAACAGTTATATGCTGCATAAAAATGTTAAATAAATAAAATAAAATTCACCATTTTTCAAATTTAAATGGTTTCTGGCATTCTGAAAATAACAAGAACATTAAAAATGATATATACGCGACATGAATAATGTTTATTGGCAACATTGATAGTGACGATTATTTTAAATCGGAAAGAATTTTTAATATCCTTGATAATAGCTGTCCGTTGGAATAACCATGTGGGCCAAAGATAGCGAATTCAGTTTCCGGCCAAGAGCACGTAGGTACTAAAAATTTTATATAGAATTATTTATATATAATACTTTAGTATATTTACGCGATAAAGACATCTTAAATAAAACTATCTTTTCGGAATTTTTCGCAGATTTACTTTAATTTTTTGGGTCTCAAACCAAAAATCAAAATTTATATAATCAAGATATTTTATCTTATTTTTATAGCCTAAGAGTGCAAGTTTGACTTAAACATTATTCATTCATAATTTTTTTATACTGTACACAATAATTTAATACTTACGAATATGACAAGTATTACGGCAATATTATCAATAAAACACTATAAAATAAAAGTAGCAACTAACTTGCTTAACTTATGATTCATCATTACTCGAAGTTAATTATTTTTTAAGCAGGCTCTACATTATTTTAATCATCTCAGTGATTGAACTTTAACTTCGAGCGTTGACAGTGATGACTGACAGTTAGTAGGCGTGTAAGTCAACAGCCGACCTTGAATGGCCAAAATATAATGCAATATATATATATATATATAAAAGAAAGTCGTGTTAGTTACACTATTTATAACTCCAGAACGGCTGAACCGATTTGGCTGAAAATTGGCGGGAAGGTAGCTTAGAACCCAGAGACGGACATAGGATACTTTTTATCCCGTTCGACCGCGTTCCAATTTTTATGATATTTTAATTTTTGGATTTCTCTTAGTCCGGAATAGGTAAGTATTAAAACATCAGAATAATTAACGAAAAAAAATTAAAATTTATATGGCTTACGCTGGCTAATAACTTTTTATATCTATTTAAAACGTACCTAGCGACGAACCCGAGCGAAGCGAGGGTGAGCCGCTAGTATATATATATATATATATATATATATATATATATATGAGGAATTCCCTATGAAATATAATTTTATTTATTATCTATCGGTCACTGGAAATTCTAACAAAATTAAAAAAACGAATGCGTTTTCTCTTACTTATTTATGCAAATAGGATATAGGAAACAGTTTAGTTTTATAAATTGATGATATTCTAGCCTAATTATGTTATAAAATAAATGATGGCCAGATCTTATCAATACCGGTATCGTATCTAAACCAATTTTACCGTAGATTTAACGTGTTGGTGAAATGTTATATAAAAAATAAACGTATATATATATATATAATCTAAATTAAATACTTAAATGTAAATCAGCGTTATTTGTTTGGTTTTTAGTTGTTATAATAATATTTATCATTGAAAATAAGATATTGGTACAGGATTCTCATATGATATAACGAGAGATATCTAATGTTAGGAGCCAAGTTTAAGGTAGGCAGAGAAAGTTCATGACACTTTCATCATAAATTAACTGATCTATAACAAAAGAGATGAATGACAGATCTACCTCCTTCGTGTCTTCTCCATTCTACGTGACACAGACAAAGTAATCTGTGCTCAACTGGAACACTTTGAAGACATTAACAAGAGAATTGAATGGAGATGAATGTGTTATGGTAGATGGTAAACGGATTTTATGATTATTTTTTAAATAATAGTTAAATAGTTCACACATGGTAGTCATAAATTTTTGTATAACATCTAAACTTAGTGTATCAATTACAGTTAAAAAATGTTTGAAGTCAGTTACCATTTTTATGTAGAAAATAATTATTGTATCAAAAAGTTTTTAAATCGAAAGCTCAAGTTAGTGATTAATTAAGCTCAGGATCTCAACAAACAACAAAGACACATTTTTTAATTTGGTACAAGTAAAATATATTATTGAGATGTTACGATGATGTTTGTCATTCTATGCAAATGGGTTGCGGGAATCGTTTAGTATAAGCTTGATATTATATGAGTCATAGCAGAGGTGAGATATGTCAGGATTTTTTATGTCTGATTTGTTGTTTAGTGAATGCTTGCTAAATGGATGCCTAAATTTGGACGGACAATGTATTCACTATTTAAATAAATAATAAGAACTTAAATATCACAGTAAAATAAAAAAAGAAACATAATGTAAAAGCAGCATCTGAATAAATTAAAGTAAATGACGTAGATACTGCGATTTATCCTTAAAAATTACTTGCTAATACATATACATATATATATATATATATATATATATATATATATATATATATATATATATATATACATATAATAAAATTGTATCTAAGCCGAATCTGTACATTAAATATTTTTTTGGAAAATTTTATTGAAATAAACATTATTATCGATACAGAGGCCGAATCTATAGTTTTTAGAATTTTTGTCTGTCTGTTACCGCATCACAGAAAAACCACTGCAGGGATTTTGATGAAATTTGGTATGGAGATAGCTAGTTATCCGGGTCAACATAATAATATCCTATATGTATATATAAAACCCTATATGTATGTATATATAAAATATCTCAAAGGAGAAAAAATACAAAAACTCCAATGTAAGAGTATACTAATATGCAAAACTTAAGAATTTGGTTTTTGGTCATCCGAACGCGGGTGGAGCCGAGGGTAGTGCTAGTTTAGTAAATAAACTTTTATAATAAAACATGTACAATACATACTTAGGCAGTGGTAGCCCAGTGGTAACGCGCTCGCTTGGGAAACCGAGTGAAGCGGGTTCAAATCCCGGGTGTCGCACCTCTGATATTTTCATGTGCGAATCATTTCAACATGATTACCACTTGTCTTAACGGTGAAGGAAAACATCGTGAGGAAACCTGCATGTCTGAGAGAACATAGCAAGTTTTCAAAAAGACATGTGAAGTCCGCCAACCCACACTTGGCCAGCGTGGTGGACTATGGCCTGATCCCCCTCGTATTGAAGGGAGGCCCGTGCCCAGCTGTGGGACGTTTAAAAGGGCTGAATATAATACATACTTATTACATTTGTCGTACGAAAATTTACTATCCTAGTATCCCATCACGTAAATTTACTTGACATCGTTAATTACAACGCACTTATTGTATCTTAATTTGAATAAAAATATTTAAGTATATCGATAATATGAATTTATAAATGAAGTATAATCACATATCTAGATTGAAGTGTGCATGAAGTAAAGCACAGTGGCTGAAATATTATCGCGTCCGCCTCTTAGCATTGAACTTTTCTTATAATGGCCTCATCTGTTTGGACGTGACTAAGTTAAACCTGTGGCTTTCACATAAAATAAATAAATACCAAACCTTTTTAAATATTATTGTTAATGCTTTTAAAATATTTGTCTCACGAAATATTGAAAGGATGAATGAATATTCAAATAATGATTCATTATTTGGCTTAAAAAAAAAATTCATTTTTTTTAATGTATTAATAAAAAAGATTATATGACAAAGCACTTGCACAATAATTACTTTACGAAGCGCGAGTACTGCATCAGACCATTCATAGAGAATAACTTACTTGTACTACGTATTATCACGGTAATATTACATATACGTTACCGTGGTATTATTGTCTACTGTGACATACATACATTCATGTTATATTTATGGTTGCATTCATATACGTAACACAGATGGATCTTTTTATTTAAATTTTCATACAAAACTTATTTTTATTTATACTAAGTAATTGAGCAACTGTTTCAATTAAAAAATTATCACTGTTCATTGAACATATAAAGTTACTTAAAAACTGTAGATGTCAGCATTAAGGGCTATAAAATCTGATAAATGCCGATTAAAAGGATTATTTAAAGTATGTATGTTTCTTACATTTCAAAAACCTTGATATCGTAACCAAATTTATACTGATGTCTTCTGACCAGTTTTATTTTTATGGTTTGAAAATAATTAAATATCGCTCTTTACTATGAAGAATGAACTTGTCATCTGTTTGTACATACCGCTTGAGCAAAGGTGAATAAAATTTTTATATCCTAAAAATAATTACTGTAGACGCGGTCATAGGTTCGGTTCTATGCAGATGCTAAGTTAACTTTTTGGTCCTTGCGCTTATGTTAGTTCTAAAAATTTTTTTCGAGTACGAATTATTTGTCCTTTTTATTCATTTATTCTTTAAAAATGACTGTCGGAAAAGCTATTCAAAAAAGTCTAAAAGCTTTAAGTTCACCTGAATCTGTGCATGATTATTAGGTGTTTCGAATCAATAAAGTATAGATAGTAGAAATAGTATTTGAATATTAAAGAAAATAAATATATTGTGGTTACTTTAAATAATTTAATATATCACTAGCGACTCAACTCGCTTCGCTCAGGTTCATCCCTAGGTACGTTTTAACGCTTAGTATGGAATAGGTAGACTATTAGATATACGAGTATATATTATATAATATATATATAGGAATGAAATAAAAACTTTTCGATTTTCCATCTGTTTTTTGGGTTTCCCCTATTTTTTTATACTTAACATACTACTGACACACCCCTAACGAAACGTAAAAAGAATTATTCAAATCGGTCCAGTTGTTTTTGAGTTTTAGCAAGACTAACGTACGGCAATTGATTTTTATATATAGGGATTTATCTTGAATATATTATGCTGCAATACAATAGTTAATCAAGAACAAAAATGAATAACGCTTTGTTCCGTTTCAGATGGAGATCCAAAGACGCGGTGGTCCATCATTTCTCACATATTGGATATTTTTGCTGCAAGTAAGTGCAATCAATCTGTTGAGTCATTTTTTTTTATTATTATTATAAGATAGAGTTTTTATATATGATATTTTTGTAGTTTTTGTAAATAAATAGTTTCGTGTTTGATTTACAACAATTGTTCTTTTTATTTATTTTTTAAATTTTTTATTAACAGATGTAACCGATATTGATATATAATTAAATATTCCTCTCAATAATCTATGTTGTTTTCCAAGTAAACATATCTAAACAAAATGGCACATGTTCTAATGTACTACATTTATTTGCACAAGTTTATATTTGATAAATGTGTAAATAGATTTTTTAGCATATTAGTTATTTAAATATTAGGCTTTTAAATTAGCATGAAAGATAAGTCGTATTATAGTCAATAAAAGGATGTTTATGATATGCTTTTCATATCTAACATCTATTACTAAGTTAAAAACAATAAATATAAAACGGTAAAACTACAAAAATAACTCTAAAAAGATAGTTTACATACCAAATTTCATCCCCTATTATACCCCCTTATCGGATGAATTACGAAAAATGCTAAAATTTCTTTATTTGTATTGAAGAGAATTAATACCAACTTAAATAATTCTGACCTAAAAAAAATTTTTTTTTGAGTTGTATTATACCGTGTTTTCCCATGAAAGTAGCTTATGTCACTCTCCAACTATCTCACACAAAAACTCACGCCAATCCGTCACTCTGTTTCGACGTTAACGAAGGACAAACAAACAAACACACTCACTTTTATTATGTTAGTATGGATAGTACGTTAGCAGAGATGTCATTATTTAAAAGAGCCTTATTACTTTTATTAGTTATTTAAATATTTTGTTTCTTTGTTTTAGATGTTAGGAAGTGCGCGTCACGGTGCAGAGGGACACGGCCGTCTCATGGACCCCCCTGCACGCAACTCTATGTGGCGGTTCGGTTTCCCCAACCCTGTTAACTATAACGACAACGAGCTGTTCTGCGGAGGATATGCCGGTCAGAATCTATACCAAATCTTTTATTTTTATTTTTAAATGTATATTTTTTTTTGGAAAATGTTAGTGGTGTAGCAGGATGTGTTAGACTAGCATTTCTCTTTGCTACGGAGGTCGGAGGTTACCATTTCAAATATCTCTAGAAATCGTTGAATTCACCGCCATGTTCAATTCTCAACACAGACGAAAAGTAGGAAAAAAATAATATGATACCATATAAAAGGTGCACGAAAATGGCAATGGCCAATTACGTTTTTTTCAAATCATACAATCAAACTTTCAACTTAATTCTAATGGTCTTTGTAATTTTCGTATATATAGACGAGACGAGACACAAACACTTGTGCGGTCAACTCGAGGCACCTTACGTCATTTTCTTATGATATTCTCGTTCCGACGTTTCTTGAATTTTGAGTATTTGCAAACAATTTTGTGGTTACTTTAAACTAATGCACAGAACTACTATCAAGTTTAGTGAACTCTACATTACTCATTTTGATTAATTATCTTTACGTGTTTACGATTCAAAAGGCTTTTATCATTTTTATATATTAATAGCATTGGCCGCGGTTCCGCTCGCGTTCAGATGATCAAAAATCAAATTCTTAGGTTCTACATATTAGTATATTCTTACATTGCAGTTTTTGTATTTTTTCTCAGAAATGAGATATTTTCCCGCGGTAAAAAGTATCCTATATGTTGACCCGGCAAATTTCATCAAAATCCCTCCAGTGGTTTTTCTGTGATGTGGTAACAGACAGACAGACAGACAAAAATTCTAAAAATATTTTAGATTAACGTTATATTTAATGTTTTTGAGTATTATTTATTAATTATGGAATAAAATCACCTAGATTTTAAAGTTCCTATTTTATTTATATATTATAGTTGAATTTAACTTTAAGTAGTAACTATTTTGATATTCTTTTTGTTTTATTCGATTATATTATTATAACATACAATTGTATAATAAACTTAATTTCTGCTAGAGCTATGTAATAACTATTCTAAAAAAAATACTAATCTTTAGATATGTTTTATAGCATTCAATAAATATAAAACAAAAACACATTTTTCAAATGTTGCTAAATTTGTTTTGATGTGCACCGTATAGACAGGGAGTAAGCTTATAGGAATTTAAAGATTTTTAATTTCTACCGTGTTACGACGTAAACCAATGAAGAGTGTGTTCAGTCCAGTGGGAGCAGAACGGGGGACGATGCGGTGTGTGCGGTGACGCGGAGAATCTCAACGTGCCGCGCCCACACGAGGCTGGCGGCATGTATGGAAAGGGCATCATCACCAGGCATTACAGTGTTGGACAGGTTTGAAATAAATATAATATTTCTTGATAAAAAAGGTGAGCAGTTGTAGTCTAGTGGTAATGCGTTTGTTTGGAAAATCAAAAGAAGTGGGCTCAAATCCTAAGTCGAATCTGTTATAATTTTCATGTGAGAGTTATTTTCAGCAAAGGTTACGGTGAAGAAAAATCTTGCGTGGAAACTTGTATGTATGAGATCACTCAATTAGCTTTGAAGGGGGTTATAAATGAATGAGAGAGAGAGAGAGAGAGAGAGAAAGAGAAATAAAATAATAATTATTCAACTCTTTTTGCTGCTGGGTACGAGCCTCCTTTATAGGATGAGGCTATAGTCCACTACACGGGCAAAATGTCGTTAAATATTAACCACTGTACCTAACTGCATTCTGAGCTTTTCATAGTTTGGATGCCTCATGCGCTTCAATAATTTATTATTATTATATGCATTTAGATTTTAAGCATATATAACTATTATTTACAAGTTATTTTATTTTTCTTTATATTCTTTCGTTAAAGATTTTGGAGGAATTTAAACAAGATTCTTGATTTTAAAAATAAATAAAACTTAACTAAAACCAGTACTGGTTTTACTTCTTTATTTAGTTGCAGATCGAATGTAAGATACTTTCAACAAATTAGGCGCCCAAAGGCGTAGGTCAGGCAAGGACAAAAAGCTAATGACTTGCTTTTTAATCTAAAATTAAAATTATTTAATTTTTTGCAGGAAATAGAAGTAGAAATAGAATTAACGGCGAATCATCTCGGAACTTTTGTGATGAAGCTGTGTCCGAACAATAACCCCAAGCAAGAGGCCACTCAAGAGTGTTTTGACAGGTGAGACAAAAAAATCTATTATTGAACACGTGTTTACTATTAATTACTATTCAATCAAATTTTGGTAGCAAAAAGAAGGCTATACATTTGATTTAGGAGTGTATTAACGAAAATGTTGTTTCTACATATGTACCTTCCATACTAATATTAAAAATGTGAAAGTGTGTTTGTTTGTCTTTCTTTCACGTCGAAACGGCTTGGCGGATTGGCGTGATTTTTTGTGGGGATATAGTTGGAGGGCTGGAAAGTGACATAGGCTACTTTTTATCGTGGGAGATAATCTCTTTCCCACGGGAAAACACGTTATAATACAATCCAAAAAAAATATTTAGGATCAGAATGACTTGAAACTTGGTATAAATGCTCTTCAATACAATTAATTAAATAAGTGTTTTAGCATTTTTCGAAATTCATCCCTTATGGGGGTAAAATAGCGGATGAAAGTTTGTATGAAACCCCCATTTTAGAGATTTTTTTGTAGTTTTAGCGCGAGCGAAGCCGCGGGTTCTGCTAGTACGTTAATAATTAAATAGAGATAATGGAGAAATATTTTTTACAATAAATCAGATATTTATTTCAAAGTTATATTCACGCTTAAAAAACTATTTTAGATATTAAACTTTTGTTTCTATAGGTATCCGTTATACATTTCTGGTACTCGTGAGGATAGATTCCTGATTCCTCTTGATACGGCGAAGAAGGATACATTCAGATACAGGGTGAGATTGCCAGCATATGTTACCTGCACCCAATGCGTTTTACAATGGACATATTATACTGGTGAGCGACTGGGTTCATATTTTTTACTCTATACTTCTTTATATTTATAATTTTTATTTCGAATGGTATAGGAGTATTTAGCGCTTTTGATGAAAAAAATGTGAATATGATAAATTTGAGCTGTGACTTGCTGAATTAATCATTTTAAATTATTTTAATAAAAATACTCGAATGTTACATATTGTAATGATGCTTTAAATTTAATAATATGTTGCTAATTCTATTACTTTAAGAAATATTGATTATTTTTTAATTTTCATATCAATAAAAGGAAACATGTGGGGTATATGTCCAAATGGTACGGAAGCGGTCGGTTGTGGTCGTTCAGAAACCTTCAGGAATTGTGCCGACGTGAGTGTTGTGACCAGCACCGGTGGGCTTCCTCCTGCCTTCGCCGGAGACCTCCGCCGTGACAATCCCTTCTTACTCTACTATAGAGACTATAGTATGCCACAAAATGTCTATCCACTTGTTGTCAGGTAGGTGGTTGATTTACATTTCTTTTGCCGTTACTTTTGAAACTACAAACAATTTAGTCTATGAATTATGACCGAAAAAATGGGGGTTTTATATTAGAATAAATTAGTGTTTCTAATCGTAAGGTAATTCAATATTTATATATTTAAAAATATATTATATAGCTGAAATATAGTATATTTATCATAAATACATATAAATTATTCCATGTACTCTTGTATATAGCTATTTAGCAATATTTATATATTTATATATCGCCCATATATTATGCGCTTAATATTCCAGATATAAACACTGGGGTCTAGAGAAAGAGGAATTTCGTGTTATTAGGTAACACATACACAATAACGTAATTTGTTTATATATATACGTATATTGAGTTGCACTGTATACAATAATAACTGATTTTCTTTCAGCAATGATATATCTGATACTGAAAGTGAGGCAGACGTAGGTCCACTCGTCATTAGGTATTTGTTTTGTGTTTTCAGTTTGGGATTGGGCAGAGGTGTGGAACATTGTACCTTGGGACGGGACTTTTGTGAATAATTTATCTTTCTGTGTTTACTCCACTGTATTATAATAATGTGTGACTAACATCTGTATTCTCTTTTTAAACCTGACTTGACTTTTTGTACATTTTTGTTGCTCTTGTTGACAGTGCCGGATTTAACCTTAGCGCCGCCCCTGGGCACTATAAAAAATGCCGCCCTATTATCGAAATTTTGAACAAAATGTTGAAAGTTTAAAATATTTTCATTATTAATTTTTTGAAAAATGCAAAAAAAAATTATAAATGATATCAATTTTTCGAAAAATGTACCTACCAGTTTCTTTTTTATTTCTCATTTTTTGCAAACTAAAAAAAGCATTTTCGATAACGCGAAAATTTTTTTTCTCGTCCTCCGAATTTTGCCGCCCCTAAAATATTGCCGCCCTGGGCACTAGCCCCGAGTGCCCCTAGTGTAAATCCAGCACTGCTTTTTGATGTTTCTGGTTTCTCTGTGTTATAATGTAGTTTCTAATCTTCGTATGATGTTTCTGACTTTTGTATAAAGTATTGTAGACTTATTTCTTTTTTTCCCATATGTCTTTCTTAAATATACCGTCAATAAAATAATGATTTTCTAGGGGATATTATGACTTTGCCTCAGGTCTTGTTATTAGTACACAAATATGATGAAGGGGAAAAAATATCTTGTATAAAAGCAATTTTCAATTCTTCTGTATTATAAATTATTTGGAAAAAAAAAAGAAAAACTATTACAATTGCAAGAATATATATATATATATATATATATATATATATATATATAATACGTTTTCTCATATTATATTATAACGTTTTCAGAGATCAAGTATGCGTACCAACTGACGGTTACCGCGTGATTCCCGGCATGTTGAGCTGGTGTGAGACTAATTGCTTACGGTACCCTCCTAACTGTCCGGAAAATCTTTGTCACTGCCCGTAAGTACCAGTGTTGTATATAACTGGAATAAAAATATTTAACAAAATAATATTATTTAATATATTTTTTAATAGATGATACTACTGAAATAATCAAGTTACACTTTATTTTTTAAGGCCTTAATAACATATATTCTGAAAAAGCTCCACGCTATAGATTGTGGACCATTGGTGATGTGGCTTTTATATAATCTAAAGCAATGATTGATTCAAAGGCCATTATTATTAGCTAAAAAACCAACGAGTAGTGTGTCAAATTAACTATTTAAAAAAAAATAAGTTTCTCACGTATAGCTTTATGCGAAGTCACTTTTTGAAGCATAAGCCATTATCTTAACCGTTGTAAAAAATATTTGTTCAATTTTTAGACAAGTCTGCGAAGCGATCGGAGAGTTGGAAGGTCGTGAAGGTGCCGACGTATACTGCATGGACCAATGTATCGTGTATCCGCCTCGCTGTCCCAAGAACAGATGCCGCTGTTACTAGAACAACCGTATTCCTTCAACGATGGATGTTTTTTTTTTAATTTTCGGCAATACCCTCATATGATTTGAAAAGTATAAAATATTAATATATGTTTTATTTGTCAATTTATTATACAATTATTTATTTTTAGTTGAAAATTTGTATTTATATAGAAACATCCATAGGTGTATTTTTTTTGTAGATGGGATCGTTGCATACCTTTGTCTTACAATTATGCCTTTATCTTTCAATCTATATTATGTAATATTCATATAAAAAATACTGAGATATCCTCGTGTCATTTAAATACTGAAGGAAAGAAATTATGGGAAATCTTTATGTTAGATCCTATCTATGACGTTGTGATTACCATACTTAACTATTACTTTATTAGATACTAGCGGACCCGACAGACGTTGTCCTGTCTACACGTCTTTAATTTGAAAATTTCAAACTTTTTTTAATAATTTTTTTGATGAAAATTATTATTCAAATTGTGAATCTAAACCATTCCCAAATCCCCTTGAACACACACAAAAAATTTCATCAAAATCGGTCCAGTCGTTTGAGAGAAGTTCAGTGACATACACACTCACAGAAGAATTATATATATAAAGATAAACAGTTGACAGTTGATTGCTATTTAATTTACATAGAAACTTATAATTGATTGATTTATACCTATAAATCAAACATGAAATTCTGTCGAAAATGAAAATTAATTGAATTTAAATTTGTACTATCATAAAAAGAGATAGGTACGCACTACATATAGATATAATGTATATTTTAAAAATTATATAATCTGAATTTAGTATTGAAACTGGTTGTACGAATCCTTACAAATAAATCAATTTCTTATATAATGAAGTGTGGAGTGGTAATCGCTGAAATATGTATAATTAATAATTATAAATACCAAATTAAAAATAAAACAGATATTATACCGTTCCTTTATAAAAAATATGTAATTATAATAAAATGATTTATTTGATGTATAATATATTATTTTGAAAAATTCATTCGTTGATGAAAATTAATGTATTGGAAAAAGCAATTTCAGGTTTATTACCTATTATTAATATGATCGATGTTGTAATACTTAATTTGTACTTTGACCGTCGATCGTATCTTGTACAGATGTATATATTATTCCTAATCTTAGTAAGAAGGATTTTATCTGCTATGTACTTACTATGCTGATTAAAATTGGTGCTGCAAGTAGGTACCTATTAAGATCTTTTGTACAATATTACAATAAATATTTTAATAATAATCTTGTTACATATTAATTTACTACCCCGCGAAGATACAAGGTTGTTAACTAGCATGAACAAAATAATAATAACATAATATGAAAATAATGAATAATGAGAAGTTCAGAAGTTCAAAGCAGTAGTTATGAAAACTAACCAATTCAAAATGTTAATTTAGACTATTTGTTAGTATAGACTAATATTATAAATAGGCAGCTTTTTTGTTTGTTTGATTGAACGCACTAATCTCACGAACTACAGGTCCGATTTGAAAAATTATTTTTGCATTAGATAGTCCGTTTATTGAGGAAGGCTACCGGCTATATTATATCATCATGCTACGACCTAAGGTAGCTTAGCAATAATAACTTTTCTATGTAGGTTTTATTGGTTTCTATGTGGCTTTTGTCGCTTTTGGTGAGATCCTATTGGAGTTTTTCATTAGGGATATTATATAGTCTATCTACTTCATACTCACCGTTAAAACGTAGGGACAAACCCGAGCGAAGCGAAAGTGAGCTGCGAGCCCTAGCGGCTCGCTGGCAGTGCATATTGAATATTAGGCAATAGGAATTGGCAACTTCCCCCCTAACGTGCGTTCACCTTGTCGTGGTGGGGGGGGGGGCTCAATAGTGTCCGGCAACCCAACCGGGCGCGAAGCCAAGAAACGCACAGGGAGGTGGCCCACTTCGGTGGGCGGTGGGAGGCGGCCCTCTTCGGAGAGCGGTGTACCATGCGGGTTGCTCCTGGTACTTCTCTGATAGCAGAGTGGACCTTGGAGCAACCCAGTGGTTGTTGTGGTCTGCTTCGGCAGACCTGCCGTCGGGGCGTCGTAGTTGAATGCGTAAGCGATCCTGCGACGCCCCATTAAGACGGGGGAAGGCTTTGTTGGGTTTTAGTGGGTAGTACGGGCTTTGCTGGTGAGTCCCACACCTCGTGCGTAAATTAATTTCCCAACGTTAAAAAAAAAGGCATTTGAACTTAGCTAAGATGATGAAGTTATCATAATAATTATCCTTAATAACAAATAATGTCATTGATATTTAATACCTCGAAAATAATATGAATCATAATATAATTACAAGTAAAACTGTATATAACGTACAATTAAAGAAATTGGTACATACTTAAAGTTCAAAAAAATTAAAGTCTCGTGACCTATGATGCTGAATTTTAATTGAATTACACGAGTAGAAGTTAGAAATTTTTATATTATTATTGATAAATATTAGTAAATTATTTATGAATAACGAAATATAACGAAATATTTGACGATACGTTTGGCTTAGTGTGTAGTGACCCTACTTGCTGTGCCAGCGGTCGCGGGTCCGAGTCCCGCTGGGGGCATTCGTTTGTGTGATGAGCACGAATGTCTGTACTCCAGTTATGGGTGTTTATATTTATAATATGTATTTATTTAAAGTTAGTTATATATGTGTAGTGTATCAACTATCTGGTATCCATAACACAGGCCTCGTAGCTTACCATGGAACTAGATGGTGTTGTGTGTTAATGTTCCAACATATAAAAAAAATAAAAATAAAATAAAATAAAAGTAAGTTTATTTACAGTAGTAATTATAAATTATTTAAATATTATCTATAATTTAATAGATGCGAAGACATTAAAGCAATATCCTCAATGGAACAATATTTTAATAGTAATGGCAACACTGATTTGACAGTTCATTATCAGCCGGTCGATTATTTACGCATACAAGTAAGTGTGAAGAAGTGGCAAAAAGGTAAATAATAAATATTAAGCAAATTAAGATGGGCGATCTGTTAGATGATGATTTAGAATTCCGCGGCGGTACTCTGCAGCTGTCTTCAGAAAATGTACGTGGGGAAAGTCCTGGTAATCGAAGAGAAAAACCATCGGGCACTGCAAATAAAAGCCCACAACCAAATCCTTCAGTTTTGTCTGGCGCTGATTCCTTGACTTCTTCTTCGTCTTCATTTGCAGGTAAAATATATATTTAATTATTGAAAGTAAAATAATGAAAGGATTAATGATTAATATAACTGATTTGTTAAAAAAAACAATACCTACATAATATTATCAAATAATAATTTGCATATAAATTCCTAATTAGCATAGATCTTGTGTAACATATACAAAAACATAAAAGTTGAAGCTTTGAAATGTTGAAGAATAGATGGTAGTTGGTATCATTTTAAAGGTAAAATTAGCAATGTGAATAAAAAACATGATTTGGTACTGATCTAAATGATGGTAAAAAATAAAACCACTGTGATTATTACAACTCAAGTACAATAAATGATAAAACTATAAAATATATTAAAGCTACTTTTTGCTGTATGTATTGTTTATAATAGTAATCCATATATTATTTTTTTATTAAAATAATAGTTTACAATAGTTTACAAGGGATCTATAGATCTGCCTAGTTTCCTTTGTCAGTTCTTTTTAGGACTGCAGGCTTTATTTTTTGAATTGCAAGTTAAGTTTCTACATGCAGTACATTGCATAAAGAATTTGAATTTATAAAAGGGACAGGCATAAAAAAATTACACTGTTTGCCATGATAATAATAAATTAAGCTAGTGCTGTCATCTGTATAGAATGCTAATGGGTAATATCAAAAATATATATTTTGTAACTATTTTTATATTATAGATGCTAGAACAAATGCTGCTCCAAATGTGCAACAGGAAGCAGCAGAAGAGCCAGTACAGACTGTATATCCTAGATATGATGTTCCATTTAACAAAGAAAATATTAAGGACTTCTTCACATTTCGTAAAGGTGTTGTCGAAAATGCCATACAAGAGTGTATAACAGCACTATTATTTCCTGAAGATGGAGAATATTTAGGATCTTGGTTATTGACTGAGTAAGTATTTAAATTTTAAATTCCAATCATTTTTATTTATTTACATAATAATGAATACAATAAACATGATAAAATAAGATAAAGGAGACTCGTCTTTTTTAATCTGTTATCCTATTTTAATAAAATATAGGTATTGATTGATAATACTTCCTAAAAAGCTTACTCCATAAATTTTACAAAAAATCATAATAGTCTTATAATTTTATTTATACTAATATTATAAATAGGCAGAGTTTGTTTATTTGTTTGATTAAACACGTTAATCTCAGGAACTACTAATCCGAATTGAAAAATTCTTTTGCATTAAATAGCCCGTTTATTGAGGAAGGCCATAGGGTATATATAATCATGCTCCTACCCATAAAGCCAAAAATTTTTTTTATAGTTTTAGCAGGAAAAAAGCTGTGGGCTCTGCTAGTTTTTAAAATTAAAATATATATACATACTTATTTACAATGTTAAATATTGAAGCAATAAAAATGTCATGGTACATGCTTATCACCTTATTAAATCAATTTTCTGTTAATGTTATTATATTATATTGAAAATACTTACAGAATAACTTTATGGGATAATGAGAAAGAAAGAATTGTACTTTTAACCTCAAGGCTGGTAATGACTATAAAGTATGATTTCATTGCGATGAAGCAATTGGACTTTAAAAAGACATATTTGGATGATTTGGACACCATTGTCATCGGGGAGTTAGTGTACCCACCATCTTCTCTTGTGCCGTGAGTGAAACTATAACATTTTGATTATTAAAAATTTATTATTACTTTAAATATTTTTAATGTATAACTTTAATATATTACTTAATGCACATATAAATGAAAAAAATATATTTATTTAAATAAAGTATAACTGGTTTCAAAAAAATATTTATATGAAAATAAGCATTGATGTAATTTAGAAATAAAATTATAATATAATACAACTATTATATATATCATATGATAATACTTTTTAATACACAGTGTCGAAAGAAGATCATGAAGGGACTAAAATATTCTGCTATACGGCGAAACATTTTTTGTCAATTTCAATAGCGTAAAACTATTTCTATTAAGGAATATTATATATTAAAATGAAGCAAAACCGTATAAATCTATAATTTCAATGAATTTTTATTATTATAGACGTTTAAACGGTATCGCAACTGGCGTTACCACTGTCGTCAAAGACTGTGTAATAGACCGCCTGTGCAGAAGGCCCAGTACCCCAGATGAAGCTAAACTGTTCGATCCCAAGTATTTTGAACCTAGGTACTTTCTGTTGCTGTAGACGCTGTTGTCATGTTTTATTTTGTTTAGTAACAGCATTTGCATCCTAATCAGAATTTACACGAAGACATGTAGTATAAGAGCTAGTGTGCTTTTTATGATTTCTTATAATGCATGGTATGCTTTAATTTATAAGCTTGCATTTATAAAATATAAATTAATATTAGTTATTAGTAAATAAATTAACTTTTATTATAGTACATATTGTATTTCATTGAACTTGGCTAAAATATTAACATATTAAGCTTCATATCATTAAAGTAGTATCTAAATGAAAGTGTTTTTACACAACGACTCAGCTAAGGGATATAGTATCCTATATATCTAACGTAATGCACATAACAATTAATGGCGTGCACCTGTAGTTTAGTTTCATTAAGTTCTTTTATAATATAAATAACAGTAAGTTATATTGTATATATTAAAATTATTTAGTGTAAATGTATGAAGTGGATATTTTACGCCTTTGATTACTCAGGGTCGTTTATAAGATTACTAACTATTATAATAAAAGTTAAAATAGAGAAAAGTAATGTGATGTAAATATTGTTAACCATCTGCCAAAGTTGGGAAATGAAATTTCAAAAAAAAAACAAAGCAGATGCCATTTTTGCCAGACTTTAAAGAAGAGCTAACTCAGCTGCTGTCCCTCCGTCTGTCAGAGCGCTGTATCTCATGAACGGTTTAATAGGTAGAGAGTTGAAATTTTCACAGAGTATAAATTTCTATTGATGCTATAACAACAAATAATAAAATAAATAAAAATAGAAGAAACATTTTTAACGTTCGTAATCGATCATCGTTACGTACGTTAATATACTACATACATATATTAAAAGTCATATTAATAAAAAGTACATGTACGATGGTACGGAACCCTTCGTGTGTTAATTCGAATCGCACTTGACCGATTTTATTTTTAATGCATAATTTATACCTCAGGGATGACATATATATTTGAAAAATATGTATCTCAAAAAACAACCAGCCCTAAAAAAATATTTTAAGTATTTTGAAGTTAAATTTGTTGTTTTTTTAAATACATATGTATTATTATAATTAGAATATGATGATTTCAGAGAACGGAATCTTCGAGGAGTTCGTATGATGTGGAATAAAGGAGAGCCGCTGCCACTAAAAACTGTATGGAACCCATTCAGTCAAGACATACCATTTATTACATTCGCCTCTCATCCTATATATTGGCATAAAGGTTAGCATTCACATACACATATATTATTATATTCTCATATTATACACATTTTATGAGTTACATATACAAGTGAAATATACGTTAGTAATTGTAAATCTATTTTAAGCTAAACACAATATGCTCAAAAATCAATTGATTCTTACAGAGAACATATAAGGTTTTAAGTTAAAAATAAACAATAGGCTTTATAACTCCCCAGCCAACACATTACAAGTGCAATACAATATGGCTAAAACTGTTAATAGTTAATTTAAACAATTTTGCACTTGTAGAGAATATCTCTATGTATAATCTATCTCTTAGCAAAAGCCTTCTCTAATATATTTTTTTACTCATATACATATGTATGTAAAAAATGATGTCGATGATAATTCATCGCTGTGCTTGAGAAGAAAACAAATTAACATTTATAATATTAGTGTCCCTATTTTAGGTAAATGTTAACCTAAAATTTTGGAAATTGTTCATGTATTAAAACTAACTACATAATTTCTTTTTGTTACAGACGGAACAGTAGAAGAGCGGGCTACTTACGACATGGAAATATTTGCTCAAAAACTTCAAAGGGCCATAGAGACTATGGCTTCATCGTGTTGCATACACCATGCCCCTATAGTCATACAGAGCTATGTGGGTCTCACATCGCTATTCCATAACAAAACAAGCATGGGGTTCTTCAAGGTCAGAGGGAAGTTCAGTTTTTAATGGGATATCTACTATCTGTGCTCACTGTGTAAAAAATAATTGAAATTCTTTAAAAAAAATCTCTTAAAGTTAATTAAATGTGCGTTAGTTACGTTTTTATTTAAATCTTTAGAGAAAATGTTGTCAGCGAATGCATTTGTAATTAATAATATTACTTACATTGGACATCTAGGCAAAAATAAACGTAATCTCTCTATCCCTTTTTAATAAATAAGGTTAAATAAAGATGGCAATGTTTTACCATTCTCCATCTCTTTTGTTAGTTGTCTGGACATAGCGGACGGCAAAAGATGGGACTTAATTAATTATTTTATTAACATGAAAAATCATTCCTAAAGGCATTTGTAATAAAAACCTTGGCCAATATCTTTGGTTGATTATAGTTTGTGTATAATATATCCTTTGGTCTAATAAAAATTAGATTTTTCAATATTAAGACTATGTAATATAACAACAAGTATTTTGATTTTAGTTCTAAATCAGTTTGTTTTATTTGAAATGACAAACATTATAAGATATAGATGTAACTCTAAACTCCATGTTATTGTTAAATCTTAGGTATAAAAGCCAATAAAATATTTAAAAAAATGTGAAGTCTTACTAAAGAAGTGAAAATGTATATTTATTATACTTGAGTGCAATATTTTTTAATATTTAAGGGTGCGTTTCGTTATTTTAGTATTTAGTTACATAAATAAAATAAGGTTATTATAATATAAAGTTGTTTATTTTTTTATTTATATTGTAGCTAAAGATGGAGGGTTTGATAAATTGAATTGTTTAATAATTTAAAATGAATAATTCAAAGAACTTTTAGATAATATTATGATTTTAATTAAATTGATCTAAAACATACATATTAGATATTTATGTAAAATAAAACGTGAAATGTTTGACCATCTGTATGTCATTATATTATATAGTTACTTATAGATATAAATATTAATTATTGTTAATGTTATATGTTAGTGAGTGGAAGTGTTCTTTCATTTGTGATATATATTTGTTATTAGAACTAAAGTTGGTTGTATGTATACTTATATATACATATAATTAAATTAATTTTGTCTTTTAGTTCATGACAATAGACGATTGTCGTTGATATATTTTCATTAGTCGAAGAGACATGGAAAGTCGCGGGTTTGATTCCCGTGTGGGGTAAATGCTTAGAATGACAAGGGGTTGCGTTAGTCATCTTATTATGAAGTGTTATTTATAATTATTATTCTCAACTTAAAATAGTTTTTAATGTTGGCAATTTTAAATAATATTATATATTGTCGTTGTAAATCATTAAATATGATTCTATATGTTTAAAGCATCGATCAAAAAAGAACTAGATACACAATCAGTGATAACAAAATGTCCTCACCAAATGAGCGCTCATTGGAACATTTGAGCGCGCTTTTAATTTAAATGTTTTTTTTTGAAAACAACTTTAAGCATTGGTACAATTTACATTGTTGTATATTTATTTTAACTAGAATAATTACCTAAACACATTTGGTGACAGTTTTGAGAGAACTTCTGCAGTGTATCTAGTACTTTTTTGATCAATTGTTACAAGTTATAAATTCGTAATATACTCATAATGTTATATTCGTTGTATTTAAGAGGGAAACAATTTACTTATTATAGTTAGTTATTTATTAAGAACTCCAGTAGTTTTTAAAAAAAACGTCATTCAAACAGCAAGATAATCGTCAAAAGTCAAATGTCTATTTTCACATATATATTTTTTTTCAGTATTAATAGTTCTAGTTGAATATTAAAAATATTGTTTTAGTATGATTAAAACCAAAGTTTAGAATCATTTTTCATTACAGCTCTTTATTAATCAAATTGTGTACTGAATGGTGACGTATTAATCACATTTTGATAACATAAGTGTGGGTTGAAATTAATATAAGCAAAATGTATTAAATAAATAATTTAGCTTTTAAAGCTATTTATTATTTTCGTGTTACTACGTTGTGGTGATTTCTATAATAATTATAATACATATATAAAGACAACGTTATATTGTTATGAAAATAAATAAATTGTGGCCAAAAATACTAAATATGGCCTAAAGTATTTCTTATAGTATAAATAAGTTGATTCTTACGTTACAAGTTTGCATAATAAGGTACACGTAATAAGTACAGTATATTATATTTAAAATATGTGTTCTTTTCTTATATACATATAACTTTGACTTTAATGTTAGACATTTAATCAACATAAGTGACTTACCCTCGCTTCGCTTGGGTTCGTCCCTAGGTATGTTTTATTTTTTTTTGAGCGGAACCCTAATTATTTTTCTAATATAAAAGTAGCCTAAGTTACTCCTTATAACATCAGCCATATATCGGTGAAAGTCCCGTCAAAATCAGTCCAGCCGTTTCGTAGATTAGCAGGAATAAACAGACAGACAAACATTTTAAAAGCTGTGTATTCTTTTAAGTACCGTATATAATTTCGGTTATATTGACATTACAAACAGACACTTCAATTTTATTGACCTGTATAGATGACGAAGTTATTATTAAACCGACTTCGAAGAGGAAGAGGTACTCATTTCTATTACTGTTTCATTCAGTGTGATTAGTACGTTGTTACGTAGAGTATGACAAAAATTAGATTAATTATTGTAAAAATCAAATATATAATATACTATTGTAGCTTTTGCATGGGGTTTAATCCTTTAAAGGATGGGTTTGGGGAAATCTTATTACGATAAAGTTTATTCATTTGTTCCTAGAATTAATGATAGATGTTTTTATCTACGAGGAAAATCCGCTGTTCTATTTCTCTCTGTTTTACACTATTTATGTAGTAAAATGTATTCATATAAATTATATTTTAGTAACGGAGTTATTACGATGTTTCTTCGAAATATAATCGACATTTTTACTCAGTGTCAAGCAATTTAAAAAGAAATTAAATTTTGATCATTGATATTAATTAATAATAAGTAATCGATTTTAATTCGATTTATATACTTTATAATAATATGTTTTTTTTTTAAATCTGTCTTAATTGTAGTGTGCGGTAACAAGAAAAGACGGCCTATTTATTTATGTGAAAATTGAAATATCGTCACTTCGACATACTTACCTTTTAATGTTTGCTTTGAATGCATCTATTTTAGACTTTAGCTTAATGTTAAAACGAATAAAATTTTCATATTTAAAAATAAACGTGTTTTTTTTATTTTTTTTAATATATAAATTCTGCATCAAAATCAAAATTGGGATCTGCAGGCATAGTTAGATTACTCCAAAAAGATTCCTGCAGATTAGTTACGATATGTTCGTCTGCATTTATTTCTCTAACGTATTTGATGTTCTCAATCCAAGATAGGTCCACTATTTCTTTTTTCTTCTTGGCTTTTGTTGTAGGTGCTTTAAAATTCGTATTTGCTTTTGTGATATTTTTGTTGATTTTTCCATTTAAAGCTTTATTGGAGCATTTAATGTTCGTCGCCATTTTGTTGTTGTTTTTACGAACAGTATTCTTTTTAGGTTTGAGATTTTGGTTAATCATTTCTTGGTGTTTCTTTTCGGAAGGCTTACTTTTAATATTACAAATGGGCTTATTAATTTTATCGTTAATATTTTTAATAGTTGAATTGATATTTATTTTATCAGATTCTTTTATATTATTATTTATTGTTTCGTCTTCGATAGGTATACAAGGATTTACGTCCATTTCATTAAGATTTATTTTATTATTATTCTTCTCAATAACCATTTGCTCACTTTGCATATCTTTCGACTCATTGTTAATCGGTGTACTTACATGATGGTTATCACTTAGGTTTTCTGTATTAGTTTCAACAATAACGTTTTCAGCTTTAACATCATTTAGAGCCACTGCCGTATTATCAACGTCTTTTGAAATATTTAAATTTGAAGACGTTTCGTTAATTTCATGCCCTTTGTCAGATTGAGGAACGTTTTCAATATTGATAGTGTGATCTCTTACGTAATTGCTTTGGTGTGTTTCATTAATACTTTCTGAATCTTTATGCAATAGTAAAGGAGTATTCGTATCTTCAGTACTAGTGACGTCATTTGAAGATTGTTCAGCGATTATACTTTTTACTATTGAAGTAAGCTTTTCTGTAACCTGTGATTAAAAACGAGTACAATTTATGAAAATCAAGTATGGTAATATACCTACCTATTATATGCATACGAAAGCTGTTATTCTAGAATTTATTATTGTATGTATATATTCAACCCTTTTTAAAGTTCTACTGCTGGGCACGGCATCCCTGCAATACGAGGGGGATCAGACGATAGTCCACCACGCTGGCCAAGTGCGGTTTATATATGTTGTTAGGACATTAACACACAGCACCAACTAGTTCCACGGTAAGCTACGAGACTTGTGTTATATATGGATACTAGGTAGTTGATACACTACACATATATAACATTAAATACATACATATTATAAACACCCATGACGGGAGTATAAACATTCATGCTCATCGAACAAATAAATGCCTCCAGCGGGACTCAAACCCGCAACCGCTGGCACAGCAAGTAGGGTCATTATAAACTGAGCCTAACGTGGTTTAGCTTCACATGTCTTTCGAAAACTTTCTAATTTTTCTTAGACATGCATATTTTCTCATGATGTTTTCCTTCACCGTAAGGCAAATGGTAATGTTCGAAATGATTCGCACATGAAAATATCAGAGATGCGAGACCCGGGATTTGAACCCGCTTCACTCGTTTTCCCAAGCAATTATTATTAAAACAATATTCACAACTAATATAATAGATCACAAAGTACGATTTAAGCTTATTTATCTGTCCTTTTAAACGGAAACCGCTAGTTTTAATGATAACAACGGAATGTCGTCGATTGATTTAAATGGAAAGAAGAAAGAAATTCGACTTATAATGCATACAAAACAGCTAATTATTTCTATATTACAAGTAAAATTAAATTACCTGGAGAGATCTTACATCAGTACATTTTAGTTTTAGTTGAGCGATTTCTTGTGCGTAAGTTTTAGCTTCTTGTATGGAAATTGGGCTGTTCTTGTAAATGTAATCGTCCAATTTTAGACTAATTTTCAAAAGCTTAGAAGCTATTATTTTTTTCTATAAAATTTATTTCATTTTATTATTCGTACAAGTTGTTAATTAAAAAATTATAAAAATGATCCCTAAAATGCCTGTTATATTTCAAATGATAATTGATAGCTGATTCAACAGACTTGTACTGTACCAATCAATAAATTTATTTGTGGTATTATTATTTTGAGTTCATGCAGATTACTTTTATAACAAAACAGTACTTTTAATTTCTGCCGTTTATCCCAACTTTACCAATAAAATCTTATTCAAACCATTAGATACGAACAATTAAAAAAAATCAGTCCAGCCGTTCTCAAATGATGATCTTACTAACGAACAGCATTTCATTTTTATATGGATTTATAGAAAACTCATCAAATTTTAAAAAAGGACTTTAGAGGTCACGTCAAGGTATCTAGCTCCTATGTAGCTCTATATAAAACTAGCGACTCACCCTCGCTTTGCTCGGCTTCGTCCCTAGGTTGATTACCCACACTTTCATCCCTATATTCAGCCCCTTAAGGGATGAGTTCCGGAATAAAAAATATTCTACGTCCTTCCCAGGGTCTCAAACTACCTTCTTACCAAATTTCATCTAAATCGGTCCTATAGTTTTCGAGTTTATTCGTTACAAACATACAAAAATACAAATCTTTCCTCATTTAATATTAGTGTAGATTGGGAAACAATAATATAATATTACACAGACATACTCGCAGTGATTTAGAAGATAAAAATTTAAATACCTGTTGAATAAGCTCTTTTTTCTTATTAATCTTTTTAGAAGACATGTTACAGCTAATAAAGACTAATTTAACATTTATCCAGTAACAATTTTATGTAGGTACCTATATAAATTGTAATTTATTAATTTTGGCGCCATTATTTTTTTTTAATTTATGAAACATTGACACAAAAAATACATATAGGAAAATTAAAATTACCACAAATTTATTTTTATATAAATAATATTAAAATTAAAGTGAATTCTTCGCAAATCCTGCATTGGCAGATAAATTCAGTTATCAGGAGGATTCAGTGTATGAATTTCCTTTTTTATGGAACAGGAGATAAGTGATGCATTATAAATTAAATGTTTTCAAATCAGTATAGCTTGTGATCTACAAGCTAACAGTCATAATATAAAGTATTAATTAATAATTATATTCCATGGATTAAATAAAAAATTATGATGAAATTATTCACAAGTGTTTTTATTTTAATATTTGGAGTATATATTTGTGAAGCTGGTTATGGCACGCCCGGATATATTGCGTGAGTATTTTAGTATCCAAGTAAAGCAAAAAAAAAATGTTCTTTTTTTAATTTGTAGAGTATTTAATAGAGGCTTTACAACGTGTGATCATTGTCCAAGTACGTTTGAAAAAGATATTTATAGATTTCGCGCTTTTTTTACTTTTTTTGTAATTCAATTTGTTTTTTTTTTCAAATTTTTTCAAATACTAGTTTTTCTATGTTTTTCATCCCGAAAATTGAAGGTTTTTCCCGGGAAAATAAAAGATAATTTTATGAAAATTCTTTCTTTAGACAACAATTACTAAATTGAGTTTGTTGTGAAATTACTTAATCGTTAAAACAATTTTCAGTGTATCTTATATCCTCATCCATACCTAAAAATCGAAAATATTAAATAAAGTTTGAAAATTTCTTTTTTGTGCAGAAACTACTTTATATCGCTTTCGTGAATTGACATGGTTAAAATTCAGGGTCATTCAGAGTATTCTTTAAACTATGATAGCTGTATTTAATATTAATAATGTGAATGTAATCTACACTCGCAAGTTGTTTTTAGTGTTGTTAATAATTTCTTTAGGAGATTTTTTATTTTATATTTAGTTTTTGATTTTTCATTAATTATTTTATTCATAAAAAAATATTAAATATGTTCAAAGTTCTAGCAAATTTCTCATTTTAAATAGATATGCTTAAGTAGAGTAGATATAATAGATATGCTTAAGTAGAGTATCTAGGTAGATTATAGGTGTTTTATATAAGTAAAGTATCTACGTATAGTACTTATAGTACGCACTAACTTATAGGTTTTACGAAGGTTCATACACCATATTTCATGTCTTTTATTATTATACTTTCGCACCTTCGCTACAACAATTTGTTTATGTAAAGTTATTCTTTAAATAGCATTACATACGAGTATTATGTAGAAATAGCACAAGTCAACTAGTAAGGTTTGTAATAGCTGTAAACTACACCTGTATCTATATAAAATATTATATTATCGAAAAATCTCTAGAATTATAACATAATTTGTATGTATTTAAAATATTGGCTTGAAAGTCTTCATTATACTTATTAAGTACTTTAATAATGTTTTTATGGAAATTATTAGGCAATCCGATGTTGAAGCACCAGCGTATATACCCGTTGACATGAGACATTATACTCTACGAAAGGGATATTCGAAGTATGCCGGCACAAAGACAGGTTATGGCGGTACTAAAACTGGCTACGGTGGCACGAAAACTAGCTATGGGGGCACCAAAACGAGTTATGGCGGTACCAAAACTGGTTATGGTGGTACCAAAAGTGGTTACACTGGAACTAAAAACGCATACGGTGAAGGGCGACATTGGGATTCTTCAGGAATGGGGTAATTATGAAATTATATTTAAAATATGGAAAATATTTTAACAAAAATCATTTCGTTTAAAATATTTTCCTTTTGTTAAAATAAACGATTCTTATAATTTTCGACTGCCTGTTTGTTTTAATTCCAAATCACGTGCATAAGGTATTACCGATATTTATAGGATTTACAATTCATTCTAAAGCCATTCCATCTTGAGAGTTAGCCAAACATAACGTAAAAAACATAATTTATTGTTTTTTTCTAAGTAAAATTATAAAGGTCTATTTTTTGTGTTTCAATCGAACAATATCATCCAAAAACTTTTTTTTTAATTTTTTAATTTGATTATGTCAAATAGCCTTAAAAACAATTGGTAATTAATTAAATTAAAATTCTTACAGGTCAATATACAGTTCCTTCACCAAAAACGTCAATCAGCCGTACTCGAGTAAGCTACCATTTTGTTATTTTATTTTTATTAATATAGTATAATTGAATTCGTTTTTTGTATATTTAATTTTGTAATTTATTTATTTATTTTTAACTGACTTCCAAAAAGAAAGAGGTTCTCAATTCGTTGGAATCTTTTTTTTAATGTATGTTCACCGATTAGTCGAAGACGTCTGACCGATTTGGATTCTTTTTTTGTTTCGAAAGGTACACTTCCCTGGTGATCCCATTTAAATTTTATCGAAATCGGTCGAGCGGTTTTAAAAAAAAATCAGCAATAAAATATTTTAAGATATGAATATCTAATAGGTAAATATGATTATGTATGAACTCTAATTTTAATGTTAAAATATTATACATCAATTTGTTATGTATTTTACGTATCGAAATATATTAGACTTGCCTTGCATCGGCGGGCACCGACTTCGAAAATATCTGATTAGGTAGATACCTAATCAGATATTTTCGAAGTCGGTGCAGAATGGATATTCTGAATGAAAACCCCCCTTTTAGTTATTTTTTATATTTTAGTGCCTGGAAGTCGGTTTAATTTTGTTTTTTTAAGTTTTTATTATATAAGTTATAATATAATTATACATTTTGGCATTTTATTAATATATCTTCACAATTCTTCATTACACCTACATACATATATTTATGCTATGGAAATTTCAGATTAGGTAATCTGTCTATGTTTAAGACCGATCATCATTAATATGTAATTGGATGAAATTTAAGAAGATTTTGAACTAACTAAATTTCATTTTAATGAGTTCGGTAGACAGTGGTATCTCATTGGTAACGTGCTCACTCGAAAGATCAAGTGACGTATGTTCAAGTCCGCGCGCGAGTCATTTTCAATATGATTACATACAAGGACATACATAACTTCAAGCTATATCCCATGCGGGGTAGGCAGAGAGCTCATCGGGGAGTAATCAGACCTTTAATCTGACCTTCTTTTATTCTTCTTTCAATAAGATTAACATTTGCAATTATTGTGAGGAAACTTGCATGTTTGAGAGAACCTAGCTAGTTCTAATAGCTGGTTGTGCAAATTCAGCCAACCCGAATTTGGCCAGCGTCATGTACTATGGATTTGTTCCCCTCGTATTGACCTGTGCTCAGCACTAGGTCCTAAAAGTGGGCTAAATTCGTTTTTCTGAATTTGTTCATATTTCGACATATTTCAAAGTTAAGGTCTAATAAAGAATTTAGTATAATGTTTGAACTCTCCATTTAAAACACCCCCAAATCAATTTTGGGTTTCTTGAATTAGTTAATGTAAAGTAGAAACACGTGGGCGGAGCCCGACCAACATGAAATAAAATTCATAGACTTTTTAAAACTAATTTGTCTTATCATAAAAATTGTGTGCTATTCTTTTGTTTTAGCAATATTTATTTTATTGATACTATCGATTTACCCTTGCTTCGTTCGGATGCATCCCATGCTATCGCGCACTTTTCTATAGGCGTTTTTAAGACCTATAATTTTCTAGTGCATTGTTTTATTGTATTTCTTAAAGTTTAGCCAGCGCGGCGCTTAGCGCGTGTGTAGGCGTACATATGTATGTATGTAGTTCAGCTATTTTGTATAAAATATTTACAAATTACAATTATACTAGCGACTCACCCTCGCTTCGCTCGGGTTCGTTGCTAGGTTCGTTTTAAATTAAAATGGATATAGTATTTTATCCTTAAAAGATAGACATATGCCATCGGAGATTTTTTGTAGACCTATACAAGATACACAATTCCACCATACATTATTTTGTTATACCTATCTCAAAGGCCTTAGGCAGTGTTTTCGTTGAAAGCTCCCAGACGGCTTATATTTTTCCAACAAATATCGTTATATTTTAGCCAATCTATACAAAAACTTAACAAATTATATACTAAAATCTTTCTTTTGAATCACTCTATTTATTAAAAAAACCGCATCAAAATCCCTTGCGTAGTTTTAAAGATGTAAGCATATCTACATAGGGACAGACAGACAGCGGGAAGTGACTTTATTATATACTATGTAGTGATAACTTACAATAAATAATAGCGTTATTAGGACTAGCGAGAATATTAAATTATATTATTTTAGAACTAGCGACTTTGCTGTCGGTTCGCTCGGGTGCGTCCCTAGGTACGCGGATTACAGACAATTTCATGGTTTTTTGCGCATAACTATGATTGTTTAAAAAAATAAAAGTAGCCTAAGTTACTCCTTATAATATCAGCTATCCGCCAATTTCGGAGATTAGCAGGAACAGACAGACAGATAAAAAATTAAAAAAAATGTTGTTTTCCTTTAAGTATAGTATATAGGTACTTTTATTACGCATTTAGTAAAAAGCTGTTATTTTGACATTTTTATTTATCTGTATAGATTAGCTAAACTTAGTACCCATAGGCATTAAAACAGGATGCTCCGAATGAATTTGATAAGCTGTTCATTTTTAATATACTGATTATTTTTCATTACTATTCTATCAAATCTTTAGTTTATAATTTTATTTTATTTTAGTAGCATTAGAGATACATAAAACTATTTAAAAAAATAGTGATGTGACATTCTGATATAGAGATCATTTTTTGTCGATAATATATATTGTGCTAACCTTTATAAATAGATATTAATGCTATGAGATAATGTCTAATAGCCATTAATACCACAAATAACAATTTTAAGCCAATTTTTCTTAGCCGTTTTTTGTAGGCTAAAAGTGATCACCGATGTAATAGAAAGATCTAGTTAGGTATCTCCATCTCAAAACAAATAGATAGATAAGTAAAATGGTATAATTATTATTGTAATTAGCTTATTTGAATGGGTAATTTGTTTTGATAGATAAGGAGTTATAATTAACCCGCTAATAATTGGTTATTGGTTTTCTTAAAGCGTGGGTATTTATTAACATTTGACATAATATAATTCGAAATGCATATTTAAAAACATAATAGTATTTTAATTTTCTTTCTGTTACATATCATGTCAAATGACTATCTTCACTTATAATGACAATTCAATGTTCAAATATTATTCTTATTGTAACCGTTAGTAATAAAAAAAATATACGTCCCTAGACAAAAACAAATCTATCCCACGGGAACCTTACATTTTTCCGGGATAATATAGCCTATAGCCTTCCTCAGTTAACAGACTATCTAATGCAAAAAGAATTTTTCAAATCGGATTAGTAGTTCTTGAGATTAGCGCGTTCAACCAAACGAACAAAAAAAAACAAATTGTTCAGCTTTATAATATTAGTATAGATTTTTATTAACTTTAACCTTGTCGACTTATCGGGCGATGTTAGTACTTAAATTAGAACCTAAATAATTAGGTCTACACAATCAAGCGGCGTGGGAGCTATCTATGCAGTGACGGAAATTATAAATATGCCCAAAGCACTTTGCAACCCAAATATAATAATAATATAATAGATTATTATATATTTTAATGTTTATGTTCACGGTCGAGACGAAAATAGCTTATAGGCATATTATATTATTTGAAAAATAAACTTTACAAATATATAGTTAAAATATTTCTGCTAGCTTTCTGATAAAGTATTGAGATTAGTGATTGCTAACAGACGAAATAATTCATCTTTATTATTTGATATGACTTTGCTAATTCGGATCGAAGTTAAAAAATATCAACTCTACAGTATGCTCTACAGGTACCTATACATATTTAATTGACTGTTATTCGGACTTACTCGATACTTTTTAAATTACAGTAAGTAGGTACATACTAATACATAATTTTTCTTGTTTTTTTTTTCATAACACATTGCGTGAATTATTTAAGTAAAACAACAACAATACCAGAACAAATATATTTTTTAATTATGTTATCCAAAACTTCGCAAAATTTCATTATTCGCAAAATGTTTTTACGTTATTATGAAAATTCCTTAATACATCTATACATATAAAATTCTTAGTCGAATTACATTAAATATTTTTTGGAAAATCTTATTGAAATAGACATTATTATCGATACAGGGGCCGAATCTATAGTTTTTAGAATTTTTATCTGTCTATGTGTCTGGGAAAACAACACGAGAAAATCACTGGACAGATTTTGATGAAATTTGGTATGAGTATAGCTGGTTAACCAAGTCAATATATAGAAATTTTTACTACGGGAAAATATCTTATCTTTGAGAAATCTATACTAAACGCTAAAACGTAACTAAAGTCTAATTATATATTTTTCCATGTTCGTTTAACGTGATAAAAATACGATGTTTAATATATTAATATTCGTTAACATAATCGATATATTCGCAGATAAATGCGAGATTAGTTGCAAAAACAACGGTTTCTGTGTGGATGTAAACACATGCCTGTGTCCGCCAAACTTCACGGGCAAGTACTGCGAGCTCGACAATAAACCTTGCCTTGCCTTTCCACCATTGCCTATGAATTCTCGCCGAAGATGCTCCGAGGGTGGGTATGAGTAAGTAATATCCTGCTAGTAATATTAATTTGAGGATGAATGTTTGTTATTGTTTCATGCAAAAACTACTGAACAGATATTGATGAAACTGTTCTATAGCATTAAAATCAGGAAACACATTTGAATTACCTATAAATATTTAGTAATGTATAAATAAAGTACGCGGACGGAGCCGCGGGCACACACTAGTCATGAAATAATACGAAAACAGCAGTTAATGTAATAAGATATGATGCTAAAAACATGCTTGATGTACAATTCTCTAGTAGACCAGAGCACAGCGTTTGAGTTGGGTTCAACAATTTCATCTTGTATTGTACCTTAATGATGACTGATGTTAACAGATGTTTTCTTTTTCTATCTACGGGGGAAAGAGCGTAAAGCTTAATATATTTTACCAGCTATTGATGTCAAATTCAGAATTTCATTCAATTCAATTCAATTTCCTTGTTGAGTAAAGTAATCTGTACTCAAGAAGAGCACAGATTACCTACTTCGCCAAAGTCACGTATAATGGAGAATTCTGAGAGAAATTTGTCAGAATTTCATGCCTAATATTTGTGACAGACTTTTTTTGTAGGTACCTACGTTTTACCACTGAATTGTAGTAGCTTAAACTATAAATATATTCCACAGTTGTACAGTAACATGTGCAGAAGGGCACATATTCCCAGACGGAACTTCAGCGGCTAACATGCGTTGTGTCGATGGCCAGTGGCAGCCTTCCCGGGCCGACCTCACCTCGATTCCGGACTGCCAGCCCGAGTGCAAGCCGCCTTGTCTGAACGGCGGCGTGTGTCTCTCAGTGAACACGTGTCAGTGCCCTGCAGATTATAGAGGCCCACAGTGCCAGTATGGTATGTTCATTTCTTTATAGTAGACCATTAAGAATTTTATTATAGAGTTTCAAAGCATTTAGTGAGTCTTTACTTGGAGCAGATTCTACAGTAACAGGGTGTTTAAATATCCTGCTATAAAAGTAGGTAATATATGCTCTCTGACATATAAATATCTGCTATATTAAAAATTATATTGATGTGTGAAAGAAAGAAAAAATATGTAAAGGGTTGTTAATTTTATCTAGAGTTTTTTTTTAAATTAGTAATAAAATATTTACTACGACTGAAATCATAAGGCACTACACTACGTACAATGCAAAAACACCTCTGCCATTCTTCATTAAGAGAACAGCAACCATTTCTTCGTCTTTTTTTTTATTTTCTTCCAATATGACACATGGACCGCATCAGGGAGAGTTACGCAACTATATTACTAACTTATACCGCACTAAATTAACTTATTTTCACACATCTGAAGGGTTTCTGGAAGAAATCTCTTAAAGAGTTAAGTTATCCGTTATCAACATTCTATTGCTTTATTTGGTACTAGCGACTCATCCTCGCTTCGCTCGGGTTTGTCCCTAGCTTGCTTCCCCATACAAACTTTCATCCCCATTTTGACCCCCTTAAGGGATACTATCTTCTTACCTCTAAATCGGGTATTATCACAGACTCACAATATCACAAACTTTACCTCTTTATAATATTAGTATAGATAACATATACATATTTTATGGTACATAAATAAATAAATATACATGAATATTTTTACAGCTGCGAGTGTGTGCGACGTCCGCAAGCTCGCCTTCAACGGCGGCTACAGCTGCCAGGGCGACATGGAGAAGTTCTCGTGCCAGCTGTCGTGCCCCAGCGGCGCCGCGTTCAGCGTGCCGCGCGCCGACGACTACACCTGCCTGTACTCCACTGGAGTGTTCGAGCCACAACCGATACCGCATTGTGTTTTCAGTTAGTATTGCTCTTATTATGCTTTAACTATAATATTTTGTTTTAGTTTTCCGCACTCCAAAGGTGTGTGACTGTCCGTCTGTCACAGTAAATGATTATTATCTGTAACTACTATTCGGACTTGACTATTACTATCAAAAGGTACCGAATATTTGTCCTATAAAGACTTTAAAAAGAACTAATTCAAAATCTGTATTTCAGCTGAAGTGATTGTGATCACACCATCTAATCATCGCCCAAGCATGGTAAGTTGCTTTGGCACATTATGCATGCAGAAAAAAGTGTCCTATATATTGATACGAATAACCAGCTATTCATCATACCAAATTTCATCAAAATCTGTCCAGTGGTTTTCTCGTGATATGGTCACAGACAGACAGATAAAAATTCTAAAAACTATTCATTCCGTCTCTATATCGATAATATATTTCAATAAGATTTTCCAAAAAATATTTAATGTACAAATTCGGCTTAGTTACAATTTTATTACTCGTATATGTATAGATGACTAATAAGGCCACAGGGATACTATATTATTATACCCAATCTATGATAGCTTTGGAGTGTTGACCATATGAGTAATTATCCCTACATACATACATACAAAGATTCATTCCCCCACGCGTCTATAGGTACATCATGACACTGGGTTCACACGGCATTGTCCTGCACTTTTTTGCAGTATACGTCTTAACGAATACATAGTGGCACATACATTGTATATAGAACCGTTCACACGTCTTTTGTACTGCAAAAAAACGTACACCGTTTATACGTTTAACCGAATACTCGCCAGACTCGTCAAGCAAATCGAATGAACTTTGACGTATTCGGTCTGCAGTGGCGCATAGTTTAGCTCTGTCTCTTTCACACGTCACGATGCCATACGTTTTTAATCGAATAGCAACCGTTGGCCTCTTCGATATCAAATATCAATATGAAAGTACAACCAAGCGTAAGTCCATCATTGACGTCTTCTCACTATGACAACATGTGAGAACTGTGGATATTCGTTTTTACACGAAAGAAAATCTACCGTGTGAAAACCTGGCTGATTGTACGTTTAAAATCAAATACAAAAAACTCGTGCAGGACAATGCCATGTGAACCCACCGTGTGTGTGTTAAAAGTGTTAACGAGGGCAGCCTGATATTGTCAACAGCTCGTCCCAGAAAAAACCGGTGTTGTCAACGGATAGTACAGCCTATACCTCTTTAGCTATACTTACTTATATGGTATTGACACCATCTAGTATATAATCAAACAATAAATTTACTTCGTATAATTATTCAAGAGATATTTATTAATATTATTATACATACATTTTAGTCGCAATCGCACTCATTGTATTCGAATACATCTGACACCACGGCGTACGAGCACACCACACTGGGTGCCGGCAAGTACAGCCAGGGAAGCAAACCCGTCACCATCGTCATACAAGACTTTACACCTAAAGGCGGCAGTTGCTTGACGTGGGCCGGAGTTCACTATAAGACGTTTGATGGGAAAATATACAGGTATATAATTTTCATATAATTAATAATTATTATTATTAGTGTTTAGCAAAAATTGCCTACTCATTTCGTGTATGAAACTTTTAATGGCAAGTATTTCTCTTTCTCTTTTCTAAATTCTTAAATGATATATAATTGCATTTCTTAAAGGCGAGAGTGTTTTTCTAATTTATTTTCCATTGTTACGCTAATCAACAAAATTGGTTAAGTTTATTTATATCAAATAGCAAAACCGTCTATATTTGCTTCCAACGTTTTTTGGACCCTCCTATACTGTTACTATATTGTTATAACACGAAGCAAACATTAACGTGATTAATCCCTCAACGGCGGACACGCCGGCGTTACAGTTAACAATAGATTTCTTTGACATTTAATTAATTTCTTAGAAATTTACCTGGAGGTGTTAAATCATAAACAAATATTTTCGACTCATGCCACGAAGCTAACGTCAATTTTTGATTCAATCATAGACAATGAACCAATGGTATAGGTGGTCACTAAGTACATCATAAATTATAGCTTTATCAACTTCATCTACTTTGTATACGTTTTCTACTCTATTTATCAATTACTAGCGACTCGACCTCCTTCGTCCATACCTTGATTACCAATACAAACTTTCATCCCCATTTTTACCCCCTTAAGGCATGATTTCTGGGATAAAAAGTATCCTATGTATTACCCAGAGTTTCAAACTATCTTCTTACCAAATATCACCTAAATCGGTTCAGTAGATCCAAAGATTACCCCCTACAACGTCACAAACTCACAATCTCACAAACTCATAAACTCACAAACTATTTCCTACACCTTACTTTACCTTAAAGGTTGCCTGGAAGAAATCGCTATTTTAGCGATAAGGCCGCCTCTTGTACATTCTCTTATATTTTGTATATTTTATTTTCTTTTTGCGTGTTTATTAAAGATTTTATTTTTATTATTACTTAAGTTACAGTATAGAAACAGTACTTTAAAATCATCTTAATTAATAAAATCGTCAATTAAATATATAATTCGTCATATCCCAGCTTCCAGTCCCCCTGCAAGCACATCCTGGTGCGCGACGCGACGGCGCACAAGTACACGGTGGCGGTGCGGCACCCGGCGTGCGCGCGCGCCGCCTACTGCCCCTCCGAGCTGCTCGTGTACGTGCAGGACAAGCTGTACAAGCTTAGTGTTGCTGGTAAGCTATTAGTATTTCAAATCAAATCAAATTTTACTTTATTCAAATAGACTTTTACAAACACTTTTGAATCGTCAATTTTACATTTTAAATTAAAATTAAATGTCAGTTTAGTCAGTCCGTGAGGAATCTACCACCGGCTCGGAAAGCTGTTCTGCTGAGAAGAACCGGCGAGAAACTCAAAAGTTGCTCTTTATGGAGTAAACCTCTAAACAAATCCTACAATTTATTATAGTAGTAGGGCTTAGTGGGTTGTTCTGGGGCGATAGACGAGAAATGGTCCAAATGATACATATAGCCGCAACATCGAAATTTAAAAAAAGCAATCGGTACATTGAAGGAATTGTTATTTTATGTATTAGTAATATGAATCGTGGTTGTCTTTTCAGTATATTTTAAGAAAACTGTGTTTAAGGGATATGTGGAATGAGATAGATAGCAATGTAATAAGCGTCGAATTCCAATGATACCATAATAATATATTATGTATTTATCATTTTTTCTTTTTTTATGAGTATGTAAAAATCACATATATTCTATCCGTTCATTTTTTGAGTTTTGGTTATATTTCGTCGTGATTTTCTTTTAGTTATATTAATATTATTAATATGAAAGAATGATTTTCTTATGTTTGATTGAACGAGTTATTCTTTGAAAATCGGAACGATCGAAAAAACTAGTGAAATTTGAAAAAAATTTTTTTCATATCTTGCAGTCTCAAGATAAGATTAAATCTAGGCTACATAGCATCTCAATTAAAAGTGCAGAGCAATGATACAAAAATAAACCTAATAAACGGTAATGTCCGCAGAGGACGGGTCGGTGGAGTTCCGCAGCACTCGGCGCTTGCTGCCGATGCCGGCGTCGCTGCCCGGCATCCGCGTGGCCATGCCCGGCGACCTCGTGCTCGTCGACCTGGACTTCGGGCTCTCCTTGAAGTGGGACACTAATGTGAGCTGCCTTATGGTCTTGCGAAGTGTGGCTGGCAGGAGGTGGTGGTGGAATGGCATCTCTTTGTTTGGGATAGGCAAATTAAAGAGTGTTCACTCGTTTTATGCCTTGCGAGTTGCGGGACCCATCTGTTTCGATTACAAAACGATGTAATATTTTTCACATACGTTTTAGGTTTTTTAGAGATGACATCAAAAATTACAGTTAACGGGTGTAACCCATGCAAGCTAGCGTAACTGGACGCTGTAAAGACTTATTTTCGCTGTTCATTTAGTATTAACCCTACTATTAAGACTGACGGTGCTATCTTTTAAATATTATTATAAAATAACGATGTGTTATTTGTTAGTTTTGTATTTGCTTTAACAAACTTGCTCGTAGAAAAAAAGTCCATAGTCAGATTCAAAGAATGGGTTTTCTTAAATTAGTAATATTTTCAGAATATGGTAATAGTCGAAGGATCGGTCCTCCTGTGGAATAACACGGAAGGTCTCTGTGGCACTCTCGATGGTAACCCGGAGAACGACATGACGACTAGGGAGGGCTCCCTCGCGCCTACCAAGTCTGTCATGATCGCGTCTTGGGAACTCAAGGAAATTGGTGGTATGTTTTTAATTTGATTAGCTTTTTTGTAGATATTATAAATTTTTCAATAAATATAAGCTAAACGTATTTTTATTAAAAAATATTTTTAATTAAAATTAGGGCGGATAAATTATAAAACCGTTAACAAACTCACTTCAAAGGGCTTTTGTATCCATTATCCCCATCGATCAAAAGTACTAAGTACACAATCAGCGACAAAAAATGTCCTCACCGATTGAATTAATCATTTGAACATTTGAATACGCATTTAATTATTTTTTTTGTGAATACTACTTTCTAAATTGAACCTTAAAGCGAACATTTAAGGTTCAATTTACATTGTTGTATTATTATTTCAACTAGAATAATTACCTAACACAATTTATGAAAGTTTTAAGAGAACTTTTGCACGGGATTGTGTATCTATTATCTAGTACTATTTTGATCAATGATTATCCCCAAAGCCATAATTACCAAACAGTGCAAATATCCCGCAGACATATGCGACAGCAGCCCCGAGGACGTGAGCGCGTGCAGCTCGCAGGCCGACGCCGACGTGCGCGGCGCCCAGCGCTTCTGCTCCAGCGTCTTCAGCAAGGACAAGTTCCGCAAGTGCTCTAAGGTAATGCTTTGTTTATTCATTTATCTAAAGGATTTATACTATAAGGCAATATTATATTACAGGGCAATGTACCAACAAAAAGTCATGTCGAACAGTTGTTCTGTTACTATTTGAAAAATAACTCACGAATACACAATTTTGTACTTATAATAAAGAATATTAATGAAAATGATACTTTTGCTCTATTTTTACTAAATAATGATTACACTAAAACTAGCAATCTGGCAGCAGATATTATAGTGTAGGCGTGTGCTGATGTGTGCGAACATACATTGTGCACTCTCAATACCTTCATTCACAAAAATTGGTAAGAGAGACCAGGTGCAAGATCGACCGTCGTACTGCAGAATATCTTGACAATCGAACCAAATCTAATGATGTAGCCAATATAGTCAAACTTTTCAGTTACTACTAGTAAAAACTTCGAGTTTGGGAACTTTTGGCTGCGTATTAACGAGATATTTTCGTTACGTCTTTTTGCAATTCGCAAAGTTTGATTCTTAAAATTAAAACATCATAGTTTTTTTTTCTATATTAAACAGAAAAATCTGTGTTAAATGATAATAATGATATCTATGTTCCCTGTTTTAGGTAATGGACGTCTCACAACTTTTAGATGTCTGCCAATGGGACTACTGCGCGTGTATTAAAAGTTTAAGTAAGTAGATCGTTTTAATATTTTTTTAAACTTTTTGATAAACTGTAATAATTTAAATAAATATTAAAAAAAAGGATTTAGTCAAGTTAACCTAATATTTAGATAGATAAATATATTAAGTCCAAAAACCTTCATTAGTATTTTTATTGTAATAGGTCCAGAAGAGTGCGCGTGTAAAACTGTCTCCGTGTACGCGAAGGAATGCCTCCGACATGGCGTAGAGGAGATGAGGGCGTGGAGGGATTCCGATACCTGCCGTAAGTTTATTATTCATTAGAAAACTCTTTATTCTCTCAATTTCAAGATGTCGTAGTCATAAGCTTTGCCCAAGACTTCTGATCTAGGACTTAAGCCATCTGTAACTAGTGGATTCTGGTGACTTGGATCGTATTCTTGCCACTTAAGACCTTTTATGTCCAATTTACCTTGTGCGCCTACTATTACTTTTTGCAGATTCAATACATAGTGTTATGTACACATACTAGTATCTATAACATAGATAAATGTTAAAATAAAGAAAGCAAATAAAAATTTCATAGAATAATAATGAATGTATTCCAGCAATGAAGTGTCCAGACGGCAAGGTGTACGCGTCGTGCGGGCCCGCCGCGCCGCCGAGCTGCGCGCTGCCCGACGCGCCGCGCGGCGAGAACTCCACCTGCGTGGAGGGGTGCTTCTGTCCTGAAGGTTGGCTTGCGCCATATTATTTGTGATTTTAAATATTTTATAATCTATATGGAATCCAATTTTTTGATGTATGATTATGTTGAATCATAGAAATTTAATATTTACGTTTATTTCGACAATGTATAACATTATAAATATTAAATATATACATGGTACAATTGGTACATATACGATATAAATATAGAGATATGTATATATAAGTGTATGGGAAATATATCCAAAGTAGTTTTTCTTAGTTCTCACTCGTCGCAAATATCGTGACAGATATAAGATAATTGGTATTCTTTGTCGTATTTCAAGGTATAAACTATCTACTCGTACATTCCGAATATTACACATGAAGACGTAACAAACACATACGTTCAAAATCTTTCACATTTGTAATATTAGTGTAATTTGCTTTAATCAGGAATTAAATTAGTTACATATTACTAATTTATAACATTTCATAGGGATGTTGTTGGAGAGCGGTCGCTGTGTGGAGAAGAGCAAGTGTCCGTGCCGAGTGAGGAACAAGAGCTATCCGCCCGGAGCGGTCATCCCTAAAAGATGCAACACTTGGTAAGGCAAAAATATTACAATGTTCAAATACTCTCGAAATAATTGTTTTTATAATACCCATGACATTTTACAGCAAAGAATATGGGACACTTATAAAAAAAAAATAGATTTTACTGACTCAATTTTTTTGTTAAATATTGGGAAATGCATACCACCTATATACATGCAGGTCGTTATGTAGGACTCACCGGCTAGAGAAGCCAGTATTACCCAAGAAAACCCAACAGAACCTCCCTCGTCTTATTGGGCGTCGCAGAATCGCTTACGTACTCCACTATGACGGCAGGTCTGCCAAAGCAGATCACACAACCAAGGGGTTGCTCCCACGGTCCACTCTGGGAACTGTTAGAGAAGTACCAGGAGCAACCCGCATGATATACCACCCACCAAAGTGGGCCATCTCAATGTGTCTCTTGGCTTCACGCCCGGCTGGGCTGCCGAACGCTAATGAGCCCCCACCACAACAAGGTGGACCCAGGGGGGGGGGAAGCAAACAACCCCCCCCCCATTTTAAGTTACTAAGAACATAGTCCGCTAAGTACTCGTTGGTATACAGCACGTGCTCGGCGGGGCAGTGGGTGTGCACGGCGGCGGCGTGCGGCGCGCGCTGCGGCGCGGTGGGCGACCCGCACTACACCACCTTCGACGGCCGCCGCTACGACTTCATGGGCCACTGCTCCTACACCATGCTGCGCGCCAACAACCTCACTATAGACGTGGAGAATGTGGCCTGCGCCGGTTCCATCTCTGAGGTATGTCTATATGTAAATAGCTAGTTGATGCTGAGTTTAGGACTTTTTTCTTGGCGGTAAATGTTGCTCTAATGATATTACTCTTTTTACGCGACTATGGAGAAGCCAAAAAGCCAGAAGAGCTATGTAGTACCTAACATTATGATGTCACATGGAGTGCTCTTAGTAAATAATAATTCCTCCTTTTTAGGTGATTGATCGACTGATTAAAAAGTGTCATGACGGTAAAAATATTACACATTTTTCCATCTAGCTCTTGTTCGCTAAGTGTGTCGAGTAACACGCGATAAGGAACTTAATTCCAAAAATCTTTTATCTGTCTAATTTCCATCAGGCCATGAACCTGACCCCATACAAGGGCGAAGGCAAGCCGTCCTGCACCAAGGCCGTGAGCCTGCAGTACGGCGGCGCCAGCATACACCTGAAGCAGGGCGGCTTCATACTCGTCAATGGGAAGGAAGTCAACACTCTACCCGTATCCGTTGGAAATATCAGGATCAGGGCTGCTTCGTCACTTTTCATTATTGGTGAGTACTTGTTTAAGTAAGTGTAGTCTTAATTAAAGTCATGCGTTATTTTTTCTCGTATAATTTTGTATTATTTTATCCACTTGATCGGCTATAAAATGAAAATGGGTTATGCTAATGCATATTTTGATATATTTTGCATAGAAATATCTTCAGTTAAATCAACTTTTTTAAGATAAGTAATACTCGTAGTATTACATAGCGTTATTATGAAATGTTTGTTTCAGTCCAACTGCCTATCAAAGTAGACCTGTGGTGGGACGGCAACACTAGAGTGTTCGTGGACGTGCCGCCCTCCTTCGAGGGACAGACTTCGGTATTTATCGCGTTAACTATTGAACACTTCACCAAAAATGAATATGGTTTTGTTGGTGTTGAATCATTTACAATTAAATATCAATTCAAATTTATATATATTTTAAAAAGTATTATTAAAATTCGTGTCCATAAAAATAATACTCAAATTCGTAGAACATACAAACTGTTATATATCAAAGAGTGGTGTTTAACAAATATATAAATGGTTACTTTATACTACCAGGGTCTCTGCGGCACTTTCAACATGAACCAAAAAGATGACTTCCTGACTCCTGAAGGTGACGTGGAACAGTCAGCGCTGGCCTTCGCCAACAAGTGGAAGACCAGGGAGTTCTGCGACGACATCGCCGCCACCGAGCCCGAGCACCCTTGCACGGTCAATATTCAGAATAAGGAGGCCGCTGAGAAATATTGCAGTCATCTCAAGAGCAAGCTGTTTGAATGTGAGCTATCTTAGATTTGAATAGATTACTTATACATATATATTTTTTATTAACTATTACTTATTAGAAAAGAATTGGTCATATTTCCTATTATATAATACTTTCTGCTCTAAGTATGTATTCCTTGTCATTCCATTGTATTTATATACTTACTATATAATACACTAGTATTACCCGCGGGTCTGCCCGCATTCAGATGACCAAAAATCAAATTCTTGGGTTTTACATATTAGTATACTCTGCAGTTTATGTAGTTTTTCTCAGAAATGAGATATTTTCCCGCAGTAAAAAGTATATGTTGACCTGTATAATCAGCTATTACCACACCAAATTTGTTGCACCAAAAAACAATGTTTTATTCATATATGTATTAACTTCGTCACTTCAAAACAGAACGAGACAGAAAAATCTTATTCAAAAATGTTGTTCTAAAATCGCCATACAAATGAAATTTTCATAATAGAATTATTTTATGATCAACAGAATCAACTAATATCGTTAATTTAGGTGTAATCGTTGCAGAATAGAAAGGAAAATCAAATTTAAATGATTCGTTATTTAAAAATGATACGTTGTTCCCGTATAATTTTAAAATTCCCATTCTTCAACGATTGTCAAATAACATTTTATCTAAGCTTTAAGATTACTAGCATATTATGATATTACTTTGTACATTAATGCCCGTGTGTCTGTGTGTGCGCGCAGCGTGCCACGAGTACGTGGACGTGCAGGCGTACTACGAGGACTGCGTGTACGACATGTGCGCGTGCGCCGGCGACGCGGCGCGCTGCCTGTGCCCCGTGCTGGGCGCCTACGCCGACGCCTGCGCGCGCGCCGCCGTGCTCGTGCACTGGCGCTACAGCGTCAAGGAGTGCGGTCGGTGGCGCTACGCTATATTTATTATTACATTACACACTATACACCGATACACTGTTAGAACTCAACATTCTTTATTCAATATAAAATTTGCAAACAAAAATTGTATTTTAATCACTGTATTTATTTTTAAGTGCAATTAAGTATAGTATAAATAAAGTTTATTACATGTTTATTGAACGTAAAATTACTATCATAAATCCAAAAAAACTTCACGTGAATACGACTGAGTATAAAGTTCGAAAGAAAATTTACTATTACAATAACTGCTATATATTTTGCTTTATTTTTTACTTTGTTGCTAAAAATGTATGATACTTTAATGTAATATATGGGTATGGTGCAGAGGTGCAGTGCACGGGCGGGCAGCAGTACACGGTGTGCGCGGACAGCTGCCTGCGCTCGTGCGGCGACGCGGCGGCGGCCGGCGCGCCGTGCCGCCCCGCCTGCGTGGAGGGCTGCGCCTGCCCCGCGGGACAGGTGCTATGATCATTCATGAAATCATTTATGTCCTTGAAATTAAATCATAGATTCAAGTTTTTTGGCTTTCGTGACATGACAGTGTCTATGAGATGCTAAACGGGATATTTTATTTTTTCACATTAATTTGATGAATTTACGATATTTTAACACTGTTATAAACGCCATGGTCACGGTTATATCCGTGGTACATATACATATCTCATTTCACATCATAAAGACAAAACATAGATTGTTTAATAATTACGTCAAATATAATTATTGTCCTCTTTGAGCTGGTTTTTTTTGAGATTTATATGAATGAATAATTATTCAAATTATACTCGTACAGCTAAGCTCACATATGAAACCTTTATTAATTATAAAATATATCCATTGTAAATTTAAAATTAAAATAAGTTTCTTATTTTAGCTTCTCAACGATAACAACGTGTGCGTACCAGTAGCGCTGTGCCCATGCTTCCACAAGGGTATGGAGTTCAAGCCCGGCTACAAGGAGGTTAGAGCTGGAAAACGTGAGCGAGAACTTTGGTAAGACAATATCATTTTTTTTAATTTACTGAATTATAATTATTATATTTGCACACAGATATTTCTACCAACTTATTGGGCACATGCTATCTACATTCACTGAATCTTGTTTTATTGTCATTTAAAAACGGTTATATGTCACATAATAATAGTATGATAATCTATTTTGTAACTCAAAAAATATTGAATTGGAGGCGCCGGGTATCGATCCCGGTACCTCTCGCATGCTAAGCGAGCGCTCTACCATCTGAGCTACGCCCCCGTTGATACTTGACCCGAATTTCAGTATAAGATCTTTTACAAAATTTTGTATCGTAGATATACTAGAAGGCTTAGCCATGTTAAACTTTTATAACTGCTAATAGAAAACAAATTAATCCGATAGTTATCGATAAAGCAATCAAGCGTTCTATTGTAATAATCAGATATTTTCGAAGTCGGTGCTAGCCGACAATATTTTAAGATATGAATATCTAATAGGTAAATATGTGTTTTACGCAGTGCCGGATTAACCACGTAGCAAGAGTAGCAACTGCTACGGGCCCCGCGCAAAAGGGGGCCCCGCATATTTAAACACGATCATCTCTGCCTGGGCGTGATTTTTTAAGTGAAACTTATTAAGACGTGGTATATTGAATTTTTTAATGTCACAAAGCGTGAAACGTCACACCTTTTCCTACTAATAGACCAATCGGAATCCGCTTATTTTTAAGAGAAAAAATATATATTGAAAACCTGCAGTTTTATAATTTTAAAATGCCCCCTCCGTCCAGCTACACCCGAAAAATGGGAGGACGCAAAGCGTTGAAAAATAGTTTTTTTTTTTCAATTTCCGCTTTACTGTGACGTTCTATTAAAAAATGTTTTGTCCAAAAATTGTAGGTTTAGTAGAAATCTAGAATTTTTATAAATAACACTTTTTACAATAATCTCAAAGTTTTCGAGATATTTGCAAAAACTCGGTTTTTAACTTTTTCTTGTTTTTCTTTTAATTTCTAGAATAATCTTTTGATTTCCATGAAACTGTAATCTTCGAAATACATATAATAAATAAAAAAATGAAATTGAAATGTTTAGCCATTTCCAAGAAAAGTATGTTTTATGGTCTCGAGAGGCTGAAAATCACCCCCAACTTCAAGTGGGCGTTTACATTTAAAAAAAAATCGTGCAATTCATTTCTATTCCCTAAGTTTCATGTAAATCAAAAGATTATTCTAGAACTTAAAAATAACAAACCAAGAAAAAGTCAAAAAGCGAGTTTTTTGCAAATATCTCGAAACTTTGAGATTATTGTAAAAAGTGTTATTTATAAAAGTTGTAGATTTCTACTAAACCTACAACTTTTGTACAAAACATTTTTCGATAGAACGTCACAGTAAAGCGGAAATTGAAAAAAAAAACTATTTTTCAGCGCTTTGCGTCCCGTCATTTCTCGGGGGTAGCTGACCATAGGGGGCATTTACGAATTTGAATTCCCTATATACCTGCTAACATTTTAAAATCATAAACTTCAGTTTTTCAATATTTTTTTTTTCTCTTAAAAATAAGCGGATTCCGATTGGTCTAAAAATATAAAATTAGCTATTTCTAAAAATATAATGTACTTTGTATTAAATATAAATACCTTGGGTCTTTGCGCTTCGCTCGGAGTTTTTGGCCAAAAGTACATTTTAAAAAAAAACCTAAAAACTACAAAAATAAAACAAAAGTAAAAGCTTTGTATCCGACCGGGATTTAAATTCGAATCGATTTGGGACACCTGTGATTTTCAATCTTGCGCCTTGGCTGCTTGACCACGATGCTTATACCTGAGCGTGCGAAATTAGCGACCATATTTTGCGTGGAATAATGCGAAAGAAAACCGCATGAAAACTCGAAAACACGCGCTTTCCTAGACATAAGTCTAATCTAGATCGATTTATTGCCCCCGAAAACCCCACATGCCAAACTTCAGCAAAATCGTTAGAGCCGTTTCCGAGATCGCCGGTATAAATAAACAAAAATTAGTCGTTTAAAAGTATTAGAATTTAGAAATATATATTAAAAAAAATGGTGCAGTATCGTCACTTTCAATTGTTAGTTTCTTATCAAATTCATACTAAATTGCCAGGAATTCTCATCTCTGGCTTTTTGTACTTGTTAGAGCCTAACAGAGCCTATAGGAATCTAATGTACTATTAATCACTCACAAAATTGTAACCTATAGATGGCAAATAAACGTATTGAGGCCTGAGGTATTGAGTATTGAATTGTTTTGTTTTTACCACTTTATACTTAAAAGCCATAGCAGATCAAGGGCTCTTCAAAAGAATTTGCTACGGGCCCCACGCTTGCTTAATCCGGCACTGGTTTTACGTATCGAAATATATTAGATTTGCTTTGCATCGGCTGGCACCGACTTCGAAAATATCTGATTATGTATCTATTCTAAGTGAAAACCCCCGTTTAGTTATTTTTTACATTTTAATGCCTGGAAGTCGGTTTTTTTTAAGTTTTTATTTGTCCATTTTTAGTGTAGACGTAATAAGCAGGTAATTTGTTAAAAGAACGTTTTTTAGTAACATGTTCGATTAAGCAATTTATTTAAAAAAAATATTTGTTGATTTAAAAAAAAACCCGTTGACCGATTTCGATCAAATTTATATGGGACCACCTGGGAAGTATACCCTTTGAAACAAAAAAAAATCCAAATCGGTTCAGGCGTCTTCGAGTAATCGGTGATATATAAATAAAAGATTCCGACTAATTGAGAACCTACTCCTTTTTGGAAGTGGGTTAAAAATAGCACACTTACTTTAAAATAAGTTGACAATTAATTATTTTGCCCATAGGAGTAGAATTTATATTGTAAATTATAATATGTGATCCCTTAAAGACGTGTATAATATAATCATTAAAAAAAATAAGCAAACCGCGTAACATATAAACAAAAAAATTGCTAATTTGTATACATCCTCCTTTGTGAAGTCGGTCGAAAGTATAGATGACCCGGTCGTCAGGAACGTATTCACTCAGCAATCGGACTATATGTACTTATTTACATTGCCGATGGTCCGTTGGTTCTGGTTGACGCTCTTTGGGAGAGGCTTTTGTAGTTTTAGTAGTTTTTGTTCAGTAGTGTAGTTAAATAAAAATGTTGGAACATCAACACACAGCATCATCTAGTTCCATATGCTACGAGGCCTGTGTTGTGGATACTAGATAGTTGATACACTACACATATATAACTTGAAATACATATTATAAATATAATTATAAATATGATCGGAGTACAAATATTCGTGCGCATCACACAAATGAATGTCTCCAGCGGGACTCAAATCCGTGACCGCTAGCACAACAAATAGGGTCATTAAAAACTGAGCCAAATGTGTCGTCAATTGATTGATTTAAGGGATTTTAACGATATTAGAAGTGGCGATAGCTTATATGGTGTATTAACATATTATTTGTGTATGTTTCGGCCAGTACATGCGTGGGGGCGCGGTGGGAGTGTGCGCCCGCCACGCCGGCGCAGGTGGCCGCGTACCCGCCGGCCGAGGACCTGCGCAGCAACTGCAGCGCCGCGCAGAACAAGGAGTTCACCACCTGTGAGCTGGCAGAGCCGCTCACTTGCAAGGTGGGCGCATTAGATACCTATTGTAGTGACGTTACTTTTTATAAAATATTAGTTATATTAATAATTATCGGACTCATCGATATTATTATATTAATAATATTATAAATGGTAAAGTTTCGATGGATGGATGTTTGTTACTCAATTACACCAGAACGGCGGAACCGATCTGAAAGAAATTTGGCACAGAGATAGTTTATAGTCTGGAATAGCACAGGAGTCTGTTTATCCTGGATAAATGTACAGTTCCCGTGAGATAGATTTATATTTGTTTATTAGTCGCTACTTTATAATGATTGTTTACATTATGCGGTGGTAGTTAACATAGATATATTTATATTAAGAAAATGTGTGAAAAGATAAAAAAAGAAAGAATATAAATATACAAAGGCTCTTTAGTTCTTACCTGATGTTATTAAAGAATGTTCTCTACAAAATGTCATGCTTCTAGAGCCAGGTGACTACGTTGTTTAGATTGCTGTCTATCAATGAATAAATGAACGAATTTAAGCTTTTTTAATAAATACAATGTAATATATTTCATCCCGTTTCCTCCAGAACATGCACCTAGCGCAGACAGTGACGTCGCAAGAGTGCCGTCCCGGCTGCCAGTGCAGGCGCGGCTTCGTGCTGGACGCGGCGACGGCGCGCTGCGTGGCGCCGCGCGACTGCCCCTGCCACCACGGCGGCCGCAGCTACCCCGACGGACACACCATGCAGGAGGAGTGCAACACTTGGTAAGTTAAACGTCTTATTGGGAACAAACTAAAGTTTCTCTGTATCGTTTCAGTCTTAAATAGACCGGTCGTGGTCTTCATTTTGGTGTTGCAAACCGCTTGATAATACCTCTACTCCACTCTAGTGATTGCTTTTTACCCGACTGCCGACTGTTTGCGACGCAAAAGGGGGTAATGTGTTTATCAGCCTATGTATGTATGTATGTGGGTTTGTACCCTTGTGGCACTATTTAGATAAAACGCGTAGACAGATTTTGATAAATGACACGTCGTTTGATTCGTTATGACGGCGCATATGCTATAGAAAGCATAAAAATTTGGGGAAATTAAAATGCCCATTTTTTTTGGGCGCCATAGTGTGAAAAAGAAAAAAATTAAATTCGACGAAATATGTCAAGTGTCAAATCAAATTTATTTATATAATTTATCGTTGAATAGGTCTTTAAAAAACTTTTTTAGGTTTCTTTCATTTTTTTAATTTTAAATAACAGTTTAAAATATATGTATAATGATTTAAAGTTGGTTAACAACCATTCTTGCTAATTTTCCTACTTAAAAATACTTAAAAAGCTGTAAATAAATATATTATAAAAATAAATGCGTGTGTGTGTAATTTACACATGGTAGAAGTGAAACTTAATATTACCTATATATTTGTCAGACCATAACGACGGTTACCATGGCAACGTGGCAATGTATTCTATCTCATTCGCTCGTCAGCTTAATTCTATATATTTATGTATTTGTCTCTTTTTAGTATCGCATTTCTGTTTCATTTCCGTTTCATCGAGTTTCAAATCACAACTATTCTAAAGAAGTTTGACTTCAAAAATGACGGGTTTATATAATGAAAATAAAAAAGGTATTATATATCAGCAAAGTGATAGCGTACGTTGACATGTCGTTCAATTATGTGGTTTTTTGTTCCAATCTGTAATTGCAATAAAAATGGTTTGGAGGCGCCGGGTATCGATCCCGGTACCTCTCGCATGCTAAGCGAGCGCTCTACCATCTGAGCTACGCCCCCGTTGATACTTAAACTTAAATTATAGTATATTTGGAATTGAAAAACACAACTCTGTATGTGTACTTAGCAATGGCCGAGCCTTTCACTTATCGGCATTCATAAAAGTACAGACATTCCAAACCCATTCTTTTTTGTATTTGTAACAAAATCTTATAAGTCAGGGTACTGACTCTACTTAAAATAAATCAAATGTATTTATATAATTTATGTCATGTATTATTAACCGGAACAAACAGACACAGCGACAGACAGACAAAAACTTTAAAAGTTGTGTTTTTCTTATAAGTATCGTATATATAATTTCATATGCATATAGTAAAAAGGTGTTATTTTGAGTTTACAAACAGACACTTTCATTTTATTTATGTGTATAGATTTACATTATTACTCGTATTTATTTATATTAACTTACTTTTTACGAATTAGCTATAATATAAAAGAAAGAAAATAAAGGAATATTTTGGCACTTAACACATTTATCTTTTCTATGTCCAGCGAGTGCAAAGGCGGCAAGTGGACGTGCACGGAGAAGCAGTGCGCGGGCGTGTGCGGCGCGTGGGGCGACTCCCACATCACCACCTTCGACGGACAGCTCTACGACTTCGAGGGCGTCTGCACTTATCTACTTGCTAAGGGCACTACTGACGGAAAAGATGGCTTTAGTGTCGAGATACAGGTGGGACTTAATTAAGTGTAATTATATTCGTTTTGACGGATAATACTCGTTCAAACCATTGAACAAAATACATAGCTAAATACTCGTATGTCATTCTTTAAAGGATCTATTTACTGAAAATGTTAAATATTTAATAAATTAAGTAATTAACGCTAAGTCAGGTAAAAGTTAATATTTATGGAGTAAAAAAAACTGAATTTGTTTTTCATTAAAAACATGTTGGAGGCGCCGGGTATCGATCTCGGTACCTCTCGCATGCTAAGCGAGCGCTCTACCATCTGAATAGTGGCAACTAACCGCCTTGGCGTTGTAGTGGCTAGCAAGTACGGCTGCACATCCGGAGGTCCTGGGTTCGAGTCCCAGGTCGGGCCAAGTTTAGATATTGAGGCTTTCGGTTAACTACTGCGCGGTTGTTTAATCTCAGTGAGATTGGGCGCCGCGGTCCAAATTGGTCGGGAGGACATCGTCATCATCATAATGGATATGTACAAATAATTAATTTCGTTATTAACGACATCGTTTATATAATACTGTCTCGTAAAAACATGTAAACACACGTATGCATTTTATATCATGATAGAACGAGCCGTGCGGAACAACGGGCGCGACCTGCTCCAAGTCGGTGACGCTCCGCGTCGGCGGCGGCGGCGCGGCCGACGAGACCGTCGCCCTCACTAGGAATGCTCCTCTGCCCGATACTTCGAGTTTGAAGCGGTAACATATTCATTTTTATTATATTCATGTGAAGTTATATTTATATCTGTTTCTTTTAGAGCTATTGATTTTTTAAGATTCGATTATATCTGCTTTTATTAAAACTATTCAACACTTCATACTTTAAATTGGTACAAAAATTTTGTATATAAATATTACTATAAATAACATTAAACACGCTACCTATAGTTGTAATAAAATTTAAAAAATGAATTAAATATTAGAATTTGGTTAAGAGAAATCAAAAAAAAAATTCTTATTTTCAACCGTTATTGTCGAAGGAATTGCTAATACTGTCTTAAAACACAATATCTACACAGCATAAATAATATTTGGTTAGAATTTGTTAATAAATAAACATGAATGTTGGATATGTCGGTCAGTATAAAGAAGCGCGTGGCGGGCGCGTACGTGTTCCTGGACGTGCCGTCGCTGGGCGTCAGCCTGCAGTGGGACCGCGAGCTGCGCGTCTACGTCAAGGTCGACTCCATGTGGCGGAACAGGGCAAGTCTACATTTTTGTGTACATTATTTAAATGAGTAGATATTTTAGTAGAGCACTTTAACATCAAAACTTATTTATAGCTATGTTCCTTACGCTGGAAACTGAAAAAGTGTAACAATTACGCACGTAGCGTTATACAATTAAAATAACAATCAAATATTTAATAGGCCATAAAAAATTTCATAGTACACTGAGGCCATTGAAAGGTAAATTTACTATTAAGAATAAGAATTGTGATAATTAAAAATGGTTTATCAAATTTTATAGATAAAAGGACTCTGCGGTAACTTCAACGGAGACATGCGCGATGACTTCCAAACGCCATCTGGCGGTGGCTTCGCAGAAACCTCACCACTCATATTCGCTGACTCCTGGAAACTCAAACCAACATGTCCTAAGCCTACTGAAGTCACTGTGAGCACTGTTATTTTTAAAATATTTTCATGCAACATTACTATTGGCGTAATTAGGTTGTTTTGAAATCTTAATTATAGGCCCGCATTATCTATATAATAAAATAGGAATGTTGTTCGTTGATGGAAGCATCACTTAAGGTGTTGTAATATGAAAGTTCGGAACTTATACAAGTTTTCAGATTATAAATAATTTATTAAAATTGAGACAGGACGGCGTCTGTTAGTCTAGTTTAGTATAAAAATGCAGACGTATAAATAAAAAGGAATGATTAAATAACATAATATAACGTGCACCGCAGGACCACTGCAAGGAGCGTCCCCAGCGCGTGGAGTGGGCGGCGAGCACGTGCAGCGCGCTGAAGCGGCACCCGTTCTCGCTGTGCCACAGCGAGGTGCCGGTGGCGGCGCACGCGGCGCGCTGCGCGGCCGACGCCTGCGCCTGCGACGCCGGCGCCGACTGCGCCTGCGCCTGCGCCGCGCTCGCCGCCTACGCGCACGCCTGCGCCGCGCGCGGCGTCACCTTCAAGTGGCGCACGCCGGACCTGTGCCGTGAGTGTCACTTACCTGTTATCCGATTGATATTTTCTTTTTAGCCCTAAACTGAGCAAATACATAAATATACTAACCTAGTGAAATAAATGTATGTATGTATGAGTACATATACATGTACTCATAAAATATGACCGCGTGCTGCGCCTTCCTTAATATATGTATATGAACACCAACCTACCTACCTTATCTACATCCATTGATGTCTTTTTGCTATACTTACTAATTATTGTTTTATTTCAAACCGTACCTACAAATAGCACATTAATATAAATCGAGTTATGTTTGGTTTTTCCCAACTTTACAACTAAAGTAGTTACAATTAAAGCTATTTTGATTTCTAACAGAAAACACGGAATAAAAATTCAACGTACTCGGTGTTAATGTAGTATTGATGAAAAGAAAATATAATTTACTATTTTTAATTATATATATTTTTTATATAGAATCAGATCAGTACTTTCAGATATTACCTCCCACAGCCAAACTTACAAACTTTATCTGATTATAATGATAAAATTATTTGACAACAGCGATGCAATGCGACGGCGAATGCGAGAACTACAACGAGTGCATCCCCGCGTGCCCGCCGGAGACCTGCGACAACACGCTCGACTACCAAGAGATCAAGCAGACCTGCGAGAAGGACACTTGTGTGGAAGGTATATAGGTTATATTAATAATTGCAATTTGTATGTTTTAAGTACTCTAATATTATTAATGTAAATGCTGTAAGTAAGAGATTGTATGAAGTGTTACCTTTTATCCATATACCTAAGTAAACGAAATCGTGAACAAAAGTGGTTATATCATAATTACAAAAAAAAATACCCCATTAATCATACAAGTTTCTCACCCGACATGATAAATTTATTTCGATAAATATATGTTAACACAAAGTCTAAAGAATTAGCATATTTATAGTATCAAAATAAGAAAAGAAATAAATAAATCTCTTTAATACTTTTGGCGTAACTAAGTAAGGATGATAGAAATATTTTATCCGATTTTTTTCGAGGTTTTATTATACTTTTGGAAGATAATCAACTTGGTCATCCGTAACCATGTTTGCTGTATAGTGTAAAGCATTCAAGCCACCCGAAACCTTCTCCATCTTCTCTCTCTTTGTCTTTTCCCACTTTAGGTGGAGTCGGCTCTCTTAATTATTTTGCGCCAGGCAGTTCTGTCCTGGATTGTCCCTATGTCTATATTAGCCTGATTTATGGTTCGGATCATGTTAGTCCACCAGGTGCCAGGGAGGCGCAATCAAGACACCCGAAACCAACGTTAAAATAAAATCGTCAAATATTCGCATGAATCTTACAAACATAAAGGATAATAGTTTCAGAAAAGACCGAAGATAAGTTTTACATAATACGTATTCAAATATTTAGGCTGCAAACCAAACAAGACGTGTCCAGAGGGCACAGTGTACTCGAACAGCAGCCTGTCTGAGTGCGTGCCGCGCGCGCGCTGCCGCCGCCCCTGCATGGTGGTGGGCGCGCGCGAGGTGGCCGAGGGCGAGCTGCTGGAGGAGGACGCGTGCCACTCCTGCCGCTGCTCCAAGGGCGAGCGCGTCTGCACCGGGCAGCCCTGCGCCACTGAGGTAACCTACATACTGCAGATTTACATATTGAGATTTGATTAAATGGTAATTTATGGACTGCGAGTTTGGAAGAAAACATTTTTTGTTATTTGGACCCTGTAAATATATTGAGTTTTATATTAGGCTATATTTGTTAGATTTCTAACTTTTTAACAGCAGGTGCAATCGGATTACTTATATATACTTATATGCAAAAGTTCATATGTATGTTCATGTGGATGTGTGTATGTTTGTTGGGTTGAAATTAAGTACACAGAAAGACTTTAAGTTGGAGCAACAAATAGGCTAGGATTAGGCACTTAGGGACAGACGTATACGAAACGAGGATAAGTAGTTAGAAATTTATATTACAAAGAAGTTAACTTATGATAACTTCTTCACATACTGACAAGAGTTTATTTACAACTTTAACAAAACAAAACATCTATACGGGTACTTATTCTCTGCCTAGACGACGGGGTCGCCGCTGCCCCCGGAGACGACGCCGCACGACCAGCCGCTCACGTGCAAGTCGGGCTGGACGGAGTGGCTCAGCCGCGGCGCGCCAGAGATCAGCTCTGACGGCGCCTCCGTGGACAACGAACCTCTGCCTTTGTCTAATGAACTTGTAAGTACTTTACATTATAAGTATGTGATGTTAAAAAAGGGCTGAATACATACATCTTCAGCCCCATTTTAACATCCTACTGCTGGGTAACAGGGAATAGTCCACCACGCTGGCCAAGTGTAGGTTGGCAGATTTGACATGTCTTTTGAAAACTTGCTAGGTTCTCTAACATACGGGTTTTCTTACAATGTTTTTCCTCGCAGTAATACAAGTGGTAATCAATTTAAAAATGATTCTTGAAAATAACAGGGGTTTACTCGAGTTTGAACCCCTGTCACTCAATTTCCCAAGCGAACGCGTTGTAACTGGGCTACTGCTACGCGTTAAAAAAAATACGTTTATGAAAAAAAGTTTGTTTACTTTTCTTAAGTAGTATAGAATTAGTTTAAGTTAACAAGTAATAATTATTTTGAAGTATGATTTTTTTATTCCATCAACCATTGTCTTCTTTTAAATAGATTTTTTTAAATCTTGATCTTTTTATCTTTATAGACAATCGGATCTCCAATGTGTAAAAAGGAAATGATGACCAAAATCGAATGTCGTACGGTCAGCGACTACAAAACTCCTAAAGAAACTGGACTTAATGTTGAATGCAGTTTGGAGAAAGGTCTCGTATGCTTGGAGGCGGAGAAGACTTGCCCTGACTTCGAGATAAGAGTATACTGCGAGTGTGAAGGTAAATAATATTTTTTGTTGTTGTTGTAGGCACCTGATTAATTATAATTATTATTGGACTTTTTTTTATAAAAATGAACTTTCACATTTTTAATTTAATATTTTCTTTTGAATGTGTTTAATTATATATGTAACTATTTTAAAACTTAATAAAAATACAATACTCTTCATCTAACCGATTTTGGTAATGGCTAGGTGCGCAGGATTTACTATTGGACACAAAATTGCGTTCACGTCGATAACTTGATACAATCGGTGAGAGATTAGAAGCCGGATACTACAGATTGTTGTCAATTTCCCAACATTAAGTAGTAACCGATTAAAAAGAAAAACTCTGTAAATATTTAGGCCCGACCCGAGACTTGAATCCAAGCAGTCACGATCTTTAGCTATACGTGCACAGCACTAGATAATTGATATAGTTAACTAAATACAATACAAAGATATACCTGACTATATTCTGTACACCAGAGCCGTTCCAATGCCTGGACGCGGCGCACCCGAGCCGGGCGCACCCCACGGACTGCAGCCAGTTCTACGAGTGCACGCCGGGCGGCACGCACGCCGTGCTCAAGAGCTGCGCGCCGGGCCTGCAGTACAACCCCGCCGCCATGGTGTGCGACTGGCCCGCCGCCGTCGCGCTGCTGCGCCCCGAGTGCGCCGCCGCCACTACCACCACACCCACCACCACCACCTCTACCACCACCACCTCTACCACCGTCACTTCTACTACTGGTAAGATGCTGTCACCTACCACTGTGTCTACTAGAACCTTTACCACCGCCACCACTACTATTAGTAAGATTTAACACCCTATCTATCTGTATCTACTGGTACGCCTACGACATAAAACCGTTATCGCTATTAGTAAAGTTTTGTATTTATTTACTATAATTGTATTTTAATGTGTATGTAATTATACGTAATATTTACTTTTATTATAAGTAGGCAGTGGTAGTTCAATAATAATGCGCCCACCTGGAAAACTAAATCATATGAGTATAAACCGTGAATCTCACCGTTCTAATCTTGTCTAAATCTGTTTGAACTTATTTATCACTTTCCTGACGGTGAAGAAAAGCATCGTTTACACCTACATGTCTGTGGAGATCCAACTAGTTCTTAACATAAATAAGTTGGGACATTAATACACATCACCATCTGGTTCCATGGTAAGCTATTTTTGTGTTATGGATACCAGATAGTTGATACACTACACATTTATAACTTTAAATACAAACTTATAAATATAAACACCCATGAGTGGAGTACAAACATTCGAGCTCATCACACAAATGAATGCCTCCAGCGGGCCTCGAACCCGCGACCGCTGGCACAACAGGTAGGGTCTGCATGTCCAATAAACATACTTACCTACAAGCTATTATCTAACGATTTATTAGCATCTTAAAACAATATTTTCTTTAGAATAATTTAACTTGTTACAGAATTATGGACACCACCAATGTTGGCACCAGTACCTCCTAGGGGTAATTAATAATTATCTTATTTATTATTAAAATCAAAATATTATTTCATAATTGTAAATTGTCCAATGTGCAGCGATTTTTATTTATTACTAGCGGTTCCGCAGGCTTATTAGTTTACAAGTTTATTTATATGAGACTACTCATCATAACACATCATAGTCTATAAAATCTGTTGATTTAATAAAATCTATAAAAATATATATAGCGCAAAACTTAACCAAAACAAAAACTACACTCTAATTGATCACATCTTTTTTTTTATCTTAGTCAATTGTGCATATAATATTAAATATGGACAAAATCTTTTCAGAAGAACTAGAAGAATTGCCTACCACCACCACAACAACTACCTCCGTTCCAGGTTTGTTGAAGACACATATGAATTAAACAATATTCAAATATACATTTTGTGCGTAAACACCATCTGTAATAACAGTAATAATTATATTATATTATAATATATGAGCTTTTCAGACGTCAAAATCATTAGTCTTTCCCGTGACCATATTTGTTGTAAAGCTTTTGGAATAGAAACTCAAAATAGAACCGCGACAAATTCCGTAAAGATTGTTTTAATTTAAAATGTCAATTATTCGCATTAATGTAAGAAAATATTATTAAGACATGAATGAGTGTACATTTGTTATTTAAATGCGTGTTTCAGAAACAACAACCAGTCGCTGTCCCCCCGGACAAGTGTTCAAGGAGTGCGCATTCCCGTGCGACAAGCTTTGCGATCATTTCAAACAAGTCTTGCATAGTAAAAATGAATGCTTACCGGGACAGGTATTGTACCTATATTTTTACCTTATAGGACATCATTTTTTTGATATTATATTAGACTAGCGACTCACCCTCGCTTTGCTCGGGTTCGTCCCTAGGTTGTTTCGCCATACAAACTTTCATCCCCATTTTTACCCCCTTAAGGGATGATTTCCGGGATAAAAAGTATCCTATGTCGTTCCCAGGGTCTCAAACTATCTTCTAACCAAATGTCACCTAAATCGGTGCAGTAGATTCAGAGATTACGCTCTACAACCTCACAAACTCACAAACTTTACCTCTTTATAATATTATACATCAGACTCACTCTCGCTCCGCTCGGGGTCATTTCTATGTTTTAAGGTTAGTATAGATTTCTCAAAAATGAGATATTTTCCCGCAGTAAAAAATATCCTAAATGTTGACCCATAAATTTCATCAAAATCTATATAGTGGTTTTCTCGTGATGCGGTCCCAGACAGATAAAAATTCCAAAAACTATAGATTTGGCCTCTGTATCGATAATAATGGCTATTTCAATAAGATTTTCCAAAACCACCGATTTCGAAAATATTTGATTAGGTATGTATTTAATATAATAGGTAGGCTTTAGTTACTTAGCCAACGCCCACCGACTTCGAAAATATTTGATTAGGTATGTATAGTAAATGAAAACTACCAATCAGTTATTTTTTACTTTTTAGTGCTTTTGTTTGAAGTCGGTTTTTATTTTTTTGTTAAAGTTTTTATTTTTCTCTTTTTAGTGTAGACAGTAGTAGCAAAGTAAGAATTCTAACGTGTTAGGCTTGTCAAATCAAACAAAATAAACCTAAACTCAAAGTATCTACTATTAGCCGTTGAAGAGTTCCACCTATCCACCTTCTGGCCTTACCATCAAATCAGGTCAATAATACCGAACCACTGTACTATCAATGGAAATAGAAACACATGCAAAGTTTCAAGTCAATATGACAATTAGAAGTAGGTTAAATTCATCATCAGCTATTTTTCCACTTAGGTGTGGTATTTTTTTTTTTGAAATTCAAATGGGACCAATCTGGAAATATACACTTTCAAACAACACAAAAATTGTCCAAATCGGTTAATAAATGACGGAGTTCTGAGGTAACAAACATAAAAAAAATACAGTCGAATTGAGAACCTCCTCCTTTTTGAAGTCGGTTGAAAATATTTAATGTACAAATTCGCCTCAGGTAGACTTTGTTTTGTGTATGTGTGTGTGTTTGTTTCTTCCTTAACATTAAAGTTGCTGAACGAATTTGAATGAAACTTAGTATACATATATTATGTGACCTAGAATAACACATTAGGTACTGCTAGTAATAAATTTTGCTAATAGGTGGCGCTGATCATTTTATATATTGGTATTTGTAAGTGGTTTTTATAATATGTGTCTACTAGACAGTTTTAGACATATGTAAAGTTCATTGTCACCAATTATTGAATATTTATTTAAATCAAATAAATATAACAGTTATTAAGCCCAATGTATATGTATCCAGAATTGCGTGTCGAGTTGCGTGGAGGAGTCGGTCGCGAACATCAAGTGCGAGTTCGGGTCGCGGTGGCGCGACGCCAAGACCTGCGTGCCGCTGAAAGACTGCACTTGCGATAGAGACGGATTGCTTGTCAAAGTAAGCTCATTTTGTTTTTCTGATACTATTTATATCTATACATTATTAATATAATTTAATATGTTTCGTAATTAGAATATTGTTGTGACAAGTTAATTTTAACAGAGTTCATTTCCCCTTTTTTCTTTTTTTTTGGTCATAGTTGTTGACAGTCTTATGTTATCAAATAGTTTTATAATTAATAATGGAAATAAAAAAAATCTTTTGTACGTGGTTGAGATTAGATATATAACTTGTTAACCTCATATTCACAGCCGGGCGGAGTGATAGTAGATGGATGCCAAACATGTCAGTGTCTGGACAACGCTCTACACTGCGACTTCTCCAAGTGTGTCTCAGTGGAAGTACCAAAGAAAGGATCAACACATGCCTCCTTCATCCTCCCCGCCCCCACTACCCCCTCCACTACCCCTACCACTACCCTCCTCACTACGACAGTCACCATCGCTGCAACAAACGCAACAACCGAAGCATTTACAACAGTCACAACTCAATCTACAACAGTCACAACAGAGCCTACAACAGTCACAACCATGTCTACAACAGAAACGCTAATTATTAAAACTACCGTCTCACCCCCACCGGAGTGTAACCCTGCCAAGTTAGTATAGAAAAACATCAGTCTTTTAATAATATATTATCAATTCTAGCAGAACCTGCGGCTTCGCTCGCACTAAAACTACAAAAAAACTTTTTGGTTTTATGCTATTAGTAATAATGTATAGAAGTCTTACCAATTTGTTGACATTTATGATTATTACTTCGCTCCCTTGAATAGTAGCATGATGATATAATATAGCCTTCCTCAATAAACGGGTTATATAATGCATAAACAATTTTTCAAATCGGATTAGTAGTTACTGAGATTAGTGCGTTCAAAAAACAAACAAAGACTGTCTTTTTATAATATCAGTATAGAATTGTAATGTTGTTATGCTTACATAAGACGAATTGCTAAAATTGAAATAAAATTAAAGTAAAAAAATTATAACAAATAATTTTCTGAAGCAAATAAAAATAAATTATGATGATGATGAATTTGATAATGATTTTTTTGAGAAATTCACTATTATTTTCGATTTAATATAACAGAAATATTATTATAATATTGTTTTCTTTTTCACTCGTGCCAGCTACAAGAACCTGCTGTGGAGCGGCGAGCCGCTGCCGGCGTCGGCGTTCTCGGCGAGCTCCGCCGCCAGCGACCTGTTCCAGCCGCAGTACACGAAGCTGGGCGGGCGGCCGACGGCATACAGTGGTACACACACTTCGTTTAGTGTTATTAAATATACATACTGATAAATAATTAATAAGCTTTCTTTGAAAAAAATTATACTTAGAAGTTATACCTAATACAAGAAAAGGTTATGCGATTGCTGCTCTTGATTTTCTTCAAGTTACTATAAAATTTGTTTATATAACTTTTTTAAATTTTCTCGTTCCATAATTATATAATTACACTACGGAACTTAAATGCGTGAACTCATAAGTGGCAGACTGTCTGCCCACGACCACACTTGTGCAACCCAGTCGAAACATCGAGAATAATATATGTATATACCCACTTACCAATTCACGTGTTTTAGACTTTAGTCCTGTAGTGTTATTACTATATAACATTTGTTTATTTCATATATTACCTTGAATTCTTAAAATGAGCACTTTTTTCTTTGTTTGTTCTCCAATTGTGTAAATTTTCTATTAGCTGGAAGTTGGAATCCTGACGCCTCAGACGCGAACCCTTACATTCAAGTGGAGTTGCCGCAAAAGGAGCCGATATACGGCGTCGTCATGCAGGGCAGCCCGCTCTTCGACCAGTACGTCACGAGCTACGACGTCATGTATGGTGATGATGGACACATCTTCTCTACGGTTGACGGACCTGATGGCAAGCCCAAGGTACTTTACCTTATTTCTTTTAAAATCTTTTCAAAGCTTGTGTTAAATTATGATATCTTAGAAATATTTTTTTTTATAGTATACATATAATTAATCTACTCGTATATCAGGAAAATCAATAACAATATATCCCGTTCTAATATTTGCACCACTAAATATTACTAAGGTTATCTTTTTTGTTACAATATTAAATACCGTGAAATCTTACTCATTTAAACATGTTGATTAAATAGATTTTCCGTGGCCCGGTCGACCGCGAGAAACCTATGAAACAAATGATAAAACCTCCAATTGAAGCCAAGTTCATCCGCATTCAACCTCAAACTTGGAACGATGGAGTTGCTGTACGCTTCGAGTTGATCGCTTGTCAAGAATTTACTACCACTCCCACTACACCTACTACTCCCACCACTTCTACCACACCTACCACTCCCACTACTGTCACCGTAACAACTCCCACTACTCCCACCACAGTTGTCTTAACAACTCCCACGGTTCCTTCTACACAAACAAACCCCACAACTCAACCTACCACAGAAAGCAGCACGAGACCAACACTGTTTACTACTGTAAGTACACATTTTATTCGTTCTTAGACTACTTGTACTTTTTATTATTGTGTCTTGTTCACTTATCAATCAAGTCTCAGTCACTCATTAATAGCCTGAAGGCTTATTAAACTACCCAATACATTTACAACATACAAGAATCAAACACGCGATCCCCAGAGACAGCCTTAAAAGCAAGACTTAATGACCAAATAATTTATCTACAGCTGGAACCTATAGCATGCACAGACAACCTAGGTCTTGGCGGGAACCTCCCCATCAACCTGGTCGAGACCAGCTCCAACAACGACGGGCGCAAGCTGCTGCGCATGGACGCCGAGCGCGGCTGGACGCCGCTCTACAGCACGCCCGGGGAGTGGGTCATGGTGAGTGGGACGGTGCCATGAGGAAATAATCCCATTAATCCCATTCTTAGTATAAATGCGCAAGTTTGGATGAATGTTTTCACGTTACTCAATCACGCCAGAACGGCTGAATGGATCTGGATGAAATTTAGCACAGAGATTATAGTCTAGAATGGCACATAGGTTACTTTTTATCTACGAAAAATGTACGGTTTGTGTGGGATAGATTTATTTCTGTTTTTCACAGAGCAAGGGATCGAGTATGAAATAGCCAAACTAACCGTTAAAACAGAGCTAGGGACGAATCTGAGCAAAACGAGATTGAGTCGCTAGTTAACTTATAGTTTAGTGATGATTAAGAAAGCGATATGCTTATGGACAATCTTCTGTAATGTGTGTTTATGTTTTATTTTTTCTTATTTTTCTACGATTCCACTGTTCACTTTTTTTGTATTGTTAAAATGTCCCTTTGAAATATTAAACTGCAAGACTCTTCTTCTTCTTCTTCTTCTCCCTGCCCATTTCCCAAATCACTTGGGGTCGGCGCAGTACATCTTCAGTGTACTGCTGATAGGATTTGGCAAAAGTTTTACGACCGGCCGCCTGCCTGACGTCAACCCTCCTTGGGAATGCTATTGTCTTTCTTTGTCTGAATGGTGTTAAATATTATGCACTTTCGATTTTGTTGTGTTTTAAAACATTTTTTATACTATTAATTCAATTATTAATGTTATTTTTGATATATTTTAAAATAAATTTAGATTGATTTAAATTTAAACTGCAAGACTCTTATGACGTATCAAATTTCACAAAATCAATTTTTTTTTCAACCATTTTTTTTCTAACACTCCAGGATTATTGGAAGAGATCTCTTAATAAAGTAATCCTTTGCATATAAAGTATCGAAATTCTATTTGTATTTTATAATTATTTTTGTGTTATACTCACACCACCAGTTCAACTTCACGTCGCCTCGCAACATCACCGGCCTCCGGACGTCGGGCGGGCCGAGCGGCTGGGTCACCGGCTACTACGTCCTCTTCACCTCCGACCTCTCCACTTTCAACCCGGTGCTAGACGAAAGTGGTGCCCAGAGGCTAATTCCGGCCAATTTTGATAACAACAATGTGGTCGTGAACGAGTTCCGACCCCCCATCAGAGCGCAGTATTTGAAGGTTTTACCCATCACTTGGAAGAATAATATAGAGATGAAAATCGAACCTATTGGCTGCTATGAGATATATCGTAAGTAAATGCTTTCCAATTTGCAAAGATTTACTATATAATTTAATAAATGATTCATTTGAAAATTTCTGATGTAATAAGACTTTTTATATGTATGTATATATTTTTTAACTACCTGGCTGTGAGTGACTTATATTTATACTATATATTTTTTTCTTTCTTTTTTAATACAGCAGAAATTCCCCACGGAGTGTATATAGCGGAGCGAGGGTGAGTCGCTAGTTTAAATATAAAATTGTAACCTTTGCTTTGATGACAACGTTGTAAAGGCGTATAACTAATGGCAAGCCGTCTTCCATCTATACTAATATTATAAAGAGGAAAGATTTTTTGTGTGTTTGTTTGTACCGAATAAGCTTCGAAACTACTGAACCGATTTAGATGAAATTTGATAAAAAGATATTTTGAGACTCTGGGAAGGACATAAGATCCCATCCCTTAAGGAGGTGAAAATGGGGATGAAAGTTTGTATGGGGAAGCGACGCTAGAGACAAAAGGAAATTATAAATTGACTAAACTTAAGATATTGTTAGAAAACGTATTCTAAATGTTACCCAACACCAACTTCCAGCGCACGAGGAGCAGGCGCACGACGAGCGCGCGCCGGCGCCGTGCGCGCTGTGCCCCGGCGCGCCGCCCGCCGCCTGCGCCTGCGCCTGCGCGCCCGCGCTGTACTACGACGGCGAGAACTGCGTGTCCCGCGACCAGTGCCCGTGCTTCGTGGGATTCATACCGTCAGTGCTAAATACTCTCTTATATTTAGGCGATTATTTGTTATTTTAAATAAAACTATTATTTCGAAAACGCCGACAACCAAAAATTAAAATAAATCCGAGAAAAAAGCAGGAAAAATAGTTTTATTTAAAACCGTCAGTGCTAACTATTTATACCTACGTTTTTAAACAATTAACAGAATATATTTGGGACTGCGTCTGTGATTATTTAAAGATATAAAAATGGCTTACTAATGTATAATAAATAGTGTTAGGCGATCTTTAACTAGTTTCCCACATACCTATACTATAGGTATACCGAAAATATCAAAATCAATTTAAAAAGAAATACTTTTAAAAATTTATTAATTTTTAACTATTATAAAATATAATTTCATATATTTAGTTACAAGTATATTATTAATTCAAATGAAATTTTAAAACTTAAATGTTTGTAACTTTAAATGTAGGTATACATTATATATATGAATCGCAGGTACCCAGTGGGGTCCAGCTTCCGCGGTGACAAGTGCGACGAATGCCTGTGCAAGCTGGGCGGCGTCAGCTCCTGCCAGCCCGCCGCGCCCTGCGCCTGCGCACCGGTAACATCACATATTTAGTTTTTTTTACACAGCTTTGATATTTGATAGCATAATTACTATTTTTACATACATAATCAAATTGTCTATATTTTTAATGATAAATTATGTCTTTGTAGGATCTAGTCCCAACACTAACACCAGAATGCAAGTGTCTCTGCGAGCCGTGCACCAACAACACTAAGATCTGTCCCACCAGCAAGCTTTGCCTGCCTCTGGAGAAGTGGTGCGACGGCCTCCAAGACTGCCCTGATGATGAATTGGAATGTACCACCAGGGCCCCTGTAACAGAAACCGTGGTGACCACTGTGGTGCCAACTGTCGCGAACACCCCGCCAGTGACCACGCTCGCCCCCACCACGATTGCTTCTACGACTGAGAAACGTAAGTTCATTTTCACGAAACATTCATTTAAGTTTCCAGGTGCATCTTCAGTACTATTAAATCGATTTTGATAACACAATAAATAAATGTATAACACACCTGTAAAAACAAAATTACAAATATTATTAGCTTCCCCATAAAAAGAATCAATGAGCGCAAAAAAGAGACATCAAACCATATTAGAATCTATTATAGGCGTATTGCGGCAATGCCTTCTATTTCTAAGAAAGAATCAAAAGAAATAAAGTACGTTGTCAAAAAAATGTATATGTATATTCTAGCATGTTCTTCCATGGACCCTAAAATACTATTGGCTTTAATTTTTCTTCCGAAAAGAGATATCAATATTTCCAATACTGTACAAGCAAAAATTATTTGTCTATTTAAAAAAATACGTGTAGATAGACGTAGCTTATAATTATTAATAATATTCCAGCACTAGAGTGCCCCAAGGTGGAATGCCCGCCGGGCTACACGGTGCGGCCGGTGTCGCCGCGCGCCAGCTACCGCGGCGCCGAGCTGCCGCCGCCGCGCCCGCGCTACTCCTACCAGAGGTTCTACAAGGGCTCCAAGGGCGGCCGCAGCTTCGCCAAGGGCGGATTCTCTAAGACTAGCTTCTCGAAGGGCGGTAATTATGGTGAGATTACTTTGTTGAATAAAACTTTTATTAATAGAATTAAGGGTTAAGTTCTAAAAGGGTTCTAAGAAAGGCTGGATCTTCGATAAGATTAATTTATTGAACGCTGGCTATGGAATGTAGAATACAATTAACTTTGAAAAATATTATGATTCAAGTAAAATAATAAATGTTTTCTTTTAAATGTATCTAAATATGTTATTTGGTAAAATTAATTTATTAAAGATAACTAAATATTTCTGCAACCAAATCATCAGGTCCACCATCCCGGCCGCAACAGAACGAAGCGTTCACACTAGACAAGCCGTCGCTCGCCAGCAAGCCGGAGGCCGCCAAGCAGGAGTGCGCGCAGTTCAAGTGCATCCCCAACCTGCCGCCCATCCCGCCCAGGGGCTCCACGCCCGCGCCCGTCGTCTGCTCCACGCCGATATGTCCTGACAAGTACTCGCTGAAGCTAGACAGCGTGCCGTTGGGTGTTAATGAATGCCCTCAGTGAGTTTTTGTTTAGTATTGTATTCATTCATATTTCATTGTTTTTATTATCCTGAAAGGACAAACAGAAAAGGCTAAGAGAGTCGGGTTCTATGATTTTATTTGTTAGATTCTATCTAAAGATGTGATTCATGGTGCTTGGTTAAAACCAAAACGTGTTAATATTTGGTTGTACTGCTGGACTCTTACCGACGACGTCAGTATTCAGCCTCATTAGACTATTTCTTTGTTAAAATACATTGATAGTATTTATTTCATTTCATCTTTAAATTAGCCCTCTAGTATGCCTTAGATATTTCGATTGTGCAGTAAAATATTATAAGCAAGCAGGATGGTTATAAGTCACGCGTTTCCGGAATTATAATCAAGCGCTGATAAAAGCGCACTCCCACTGTTAAGCATGGGCCTCCCTTCAATGCGAAGAGGGTCGGTACATAATTTATCACGCTGGCCAAAGGTCTATCGGCAGACGTCACATGTCCTTCGAAATTTGGTTAGGTTCTCATAGACATGCTGGTTTCAGAAGTTTTTCTTCATCATAAAGCAAGTAGTAATCATGTTAAAAATAATGTAAACGAGATTGGAATCTTAAATAAAACTATATTTTCGGTTTATTTCGTGAAATTTTCGCGTAAATCTAATAAAATATTATGTGATTAAAATCACTTTATCCATACACACTCTGATGCAGATACTCGTGTGAGCCGCCGCCGGAGCAGCCGGCGCAGTGCAGCGTCACCGGCCGCACCTTCAGCACCTTCGACGGCACCGAGTACAAGTACGACGTCTGCTTCCACATACTGGCGCGGGAGAATCGCTTCGGGGAATGGACTGTGCTGTGTTAGTATACTTTATATTTTGCTTTAATAGGGAATATGCGTGTGATATAAATAAAGGTGAAAAAAAGTTTTTTTTATAATCTTTATTACTTCTGAGCAATTTAATTTTTTTTATTTATTACATAATATTTTATTATAACTACATATTTCTTATATATTAAGAACATTTTTCCCTCATCAAGTACGCAAGAAATGCGACGAAAAAACCTGCCAGAACCAGTTACTTGTGCTACAAGACACCGAACTGATCCTTGTGAAGCCTTCTCTCATGATCGAGTACAACAACTACGAGTACACCGTGGAGCAGACCAGCAAGATCTGCTTCCAGAGGAACAGCTTTGACGTCAACAGGCTTGGAGACGGGGTTTCCATCAAGTCCAGGAAATATAACTTCACAGTGTTTTACAGTCCTGATGGGGACGTTAAGATTGGGGTTAGTAATATTTACCTATTATTATCTAGACAAAAGTAAAAAAAATATTTCCGTTCAGATTTTAGAAGAGTGCTGCGTAATATTTTATTTTTGAATATTATACATGTTATGTCTTAAATTTTAATTTAGTTAGATACTTAATTTGAAAATTAAATCTGAGTTTAAACGTACATACATAATATATCTTCACGATATAGATTATAGACGATAATTCTACACGTTAAATATACGAACATAATTCATTATCGTTAGGCAAAAGAAAGTAGTATTCAACTAAAATCATGAGATCACTTTAATTATACACGATTGATTTAATATACGTTATAATCATATTGTACCTTTGATGAATAAACTAAATGAGCTCTTAAATAAAAGTATCTTTTCGAAATATTTCGATTATTAATTTATTTAGATTTTTGGTTCCCGACGTTTCGAATGGTTTATAGGCGTTATATACTTGTTACAAACAGTGCCTACCCACAATTTTTGAAAATGATTTCAAAAATTCAAAAAGGCCACCAAAGTATTTTACCAAAACTCCACCGAAACGGCTTGACCGATTCTTGTGAAATTTTGTGTGTATTAACAAATATTCAGTAGGTCTGAGAATAGGATGTAAACTATTTCTCATACCCCTAAGTGATAAAGGTGGTTCTCCCAAAAATATTTATTTTATTTTATGGTCAAATCTTTTATTTTAATTTTTTTATGATTTAGCATTAAAAAAATACATACAAACTTAAATTTTCACTGGGGACGAACCTGAGCTGAGCGAGGGTGTGTCGCTAGTATTATATATAAATGCACAAAAGTATCAAATAAGCTGTATCATCCACCGCCAGGTATCCAAGAAGTACGAGGGCCGCGTGGACGGGCTGTGCGGCGCGTACGACGGCGACGCGCGGCGCGAGCGCGTGCTGCCCGACGGGCGCGAGGCCGCCGGCGTGCAGGAGTTCGGCCGCGCCTGGGCCAAGCCCGGCCTGCGCGCCGACGCCTGCCGCGTGCGCGCCGTGCCGCGCGACGAGCAGAAGCGCGTGTGGGATCTGTGCAAGGTCATCACGTGAGTACACACTTTGATGTATATATACATAGCTACGGAAGATTGAAGGACATTGTAGGTGAAGGCAGTGGTAGCCCAATGGTAACGGAATGATAAAACCAGTGAAGCCGGTTCAAGCTCTCTGATGTTTTCATGTGCGAATCATTTCTAACATGAATACCACTTGCCTTACGATAAATAAAAATTTCGTGAGGGAACCTGCATGTCTGAGAAGACCTAGCAAGTTTTCCAAAGACATGTAAAATACTCCATGCACTTGGCCTGTCAAATGTATTAAACAAGTCACCTAATCATTATTACGATTCTCCTTAAAGAATAGATATATAGACAATTGATGAATTATTTTGTCTTCAGCGAGGAGCCACTATCGCAATGCTCTAAGGTGCTAAGCCTGGACAAGTGGCGCAGCATCTGCCTGGAGAAGATCTGCTCGTGCGCCGAACTGGTGGTGAACGGCACCAAGCGCACGGAGGAGCAGTGCCGCTGCCTGCTCTGCTGGAAAACTGTCAAGCTATTTCAGCTTCGAGATGTAACAAACATGAAGTCATATACATGATACATGCACATGCAAACTTTCGCATTTACAATAGTAGTCCGATTATAATATCTATACATATAATAAAATTGTAACTAAGCCGAATCTGTAAATTATTTTTTTTGGAAAATCTTATTAAAGTAAACATTATTAATTATTATCGATACAGAGGCCGAATATATAGTTTTTAGAATTTTTGTCTGTCTGCCTGTCTGTTACCGCATCACAGAAAAACCACTGGAGGGATTTTGATGAAATTTGGTATGGTGATAGCTGGTTATCCGGGTCAACATATAGGATATATTTACCTCGGGAAAATACCTATGTCATTTCTGGAAAAAAATACTAAAACTGCATTGTAAGAGCAATCTAATATGTAAATCCCAAGAATTTGGTTTTTGGTCACCTGAACGCGCGCGGAACCGCGGGCAATGCTAGTTGCTAAATAAAATTGGTTATTACATGACTGTTGTTACAAATGACATCTTTATTTCGTAAATTACAAGAAATTTAGAAATTTAATATAATTATCAACCGACTTAATTACTTAAAACTATTTACCTTTTATTTTTTGTCGCTACGTTTAACTTCAAATACAATATATTAATGTATACAATGCACACACGTAGCGGCGGCGTGCCCGGCGCCGCTGGTGCACTCGGAGTGCTACCGGCGGCGCTGCGAGCCGGCGTGCGGCGCGCGCGGCGCCTGCCCCGCCGAGCGCGCCTGCTTCCCCGGCTGCTACTGCCCGCCCGGCACGCTGCGCAAGGGCGACACCTGCGTCGCGCCCACCGACTGCCTCGATTGTGAGATACATTTTACTTATGACATTTACAATGTTGTATTTACCATGACTTATATTGTACGTCCCTTGTACTTATTGATGAAATTAAAACAAATCAAAGAAGTAGAAATAAATATCTCGATTAGTTCCGAGTTGTGGCGACTGCTGGTAGCCACGGCCGTTTCCACGCCATCATTTACTCAATGAATTTTAGTTTTTGTTAAATATGGCATTACCCACACATTACAAATTCAATAGCAAACATATTGAGCAATAACATTAAAGTTTATTATTATAAAAGAAGCTGTTGCGATAAGACTGTAATTGCCTACCGCTCTGGGTCATGGACCTCCTCGTAATAAAGTAAATAAGCCAATGGCTACTTCTGGTTCACATATCAAGGATTGAAGGCTTTAAACTTAAGAGATTAGATAGATTATGTTGAATGGAAAATGACTAGTTTTAGTAGCTACTTTGAAATAAACTTCCTAAAGGCGTTTATTTTGTTAAATATTATTGGATTTACTCTAGCTCTAGTTGACCAGAGACTACTTCACTAATAATGAAAGGCGATACTGTACTAAACAGTAAATCAGAATATAGTTTTAATAAACAACAAATCCCAGGCACGTGCAAGGGCGTGGGCGCGCCGGCCAAGTACGTGACGTTCGAGGGCGACGACCTGCCCTTCCTCGGCAACTGCACCTACCTCGCCGCGCGCGACGCCAACCACACCGGCCACCACAGGTTTGAGGTAATTTCACATACATGATTATTATTACATTAGTTGTTGTTTTTTTTAATTTAGACTCCTCCCTCCTTGGTGATATTAAGTGAGATTTGATGAGACACCCATGAGATTTTTTCAACGGGCAAAATTGAACACTTGAAAAGAAGTGAAAGATAAAATTAAATTGTTTTCTTATTATTTGTAAAATAATATGTATTCTTTTCCTTATTTTAATTGTCATAAATATCTTTAATTTTTGTAAACAAAATAAAACTTTATTTGTTGTGTACGTATTATAAATAAATCTTCTAAAAATTACATCCAATCATAATACACAAAATAACAAGTTATTTTCATGTGCTAATCATTTCCAATATGATTACCACTTATTTTACTGTAAATAAATACTTCGTGAGGAAACCTGCATGTCTGATAAAACCTAGCAAGTTTTCGAAAGACATATGAAGTCCACCACACACTTGGCCATCGTGGTGGACTATGGCCTGATCCCCCTCGTATTGTAGGGAGGTCCATGCCCAGAAGTGGGACCTTAAAAAAAGGCCTGAATACTATATATAGATAATGAAATGTTAACTTTAAAAATGCCAGGTGTACGCTAGCAACGGGCCGTGCGAGGACACGGCGGCGGCGGTGTGCACGCACGCGGTGCATCTCATACACGAGAAGAATATCATACACGTCACGAAGGATACGGTCACTAAAAAGGTTTGATTACTTACTTTGTTTTTTTTTTACTTTAAAAAAGGTGGTAGCATGCAATTTACCAATAATTATAAACTGATTTTAGTTTTTTTTTGTTAGTAGATACTTTTAAATTTTTTTTGAAGTAAATATGCTTTTTTGGATAAAATGTTTTTATTTTACAATATGAATAATAATATTCTTAAAACGGAATTTTTAATTTTATTCATTCATTTCATTGTCTTTTTAATTATTACAACTCTAAATAATATAAAGATTCTAGTAACGCCATCTATTGTTGAATTAATAGGCTAAACAACCTTAACATTATAATATACAGAGTGTATCATAATAACTATAATATTTGTTTCAGTTAATAACAACAGTGAACGGCAAGCCAATATTTAAATACCCTCAGAAGAATGACTGGGCACAGATCACTCTCCTCAATGGACAGGACGTCAGTATCCTACTACCGGACGATCATGTCGAGGTAAGTTCAAATAATAATACTAAATGATTATAAATAAATAAGTTTTTAAAGGGTCGGCAACGCGCATGTGATGCCCAAGGTATTGCAGGCGTCCATAGGCTGCGGTAACCGCTTACCATCAGGCGTGCCGCATGCCTGATTGCCACCGACGTGGTATAAAAAAAAAAAAAATTTGATAATAATTAGATTGTTGGTTATAAATAAATATATAATATAATATAAAAATAAAATATAAAATAAAAGCTAATAAAATTGTCATATGTAAAACACATTAATGTTCATCGAAAGTTACTTTTATAGCACTGCGTGACCTAAACCCGCATTTAAGTAACGATTAAGCACTGTTAAATACTTAAATAGAATATTACACACATATATACATAGATTATTACACACTATTTAGACTCTAATGTGGTATGTTTTAGAGATTCCAGAGATAAACGTCTTCTTAGGTTGGAGACATATTTAATAATCAGAATATCATAATGAAGCTTAGCTTAATGGGTGGTTGACCATATATGGATGATACATGAGTGAATGATGATACATTACTAAAGTATGGCTTACAGTGGACTTAATGCTATACTATCGCTATACTAATGCTATACTATATTATACTATACTTAATGTATAAACATTTAACACTTCAACACCGTGCAATATCTGCAATGTGTCTAATCTACGTATGTCAAGTATATATTAAAACAAAAAAGGTATTTGGATAAACTCACTTGTGTGATTAACATTTGTTACCAATAGATGGCGGTATATGTCGTTTGAATTACACTATTATTTAGTTTTTACTGATTAATTAAGTTGAAATGTAGCATCCATATTTTTGTGCTCCTGTGTCTTGTGTATGTCCAGATCACTGGTTGTTTTATTGAGATACCAAAGCGAGATGAAGTCTCCCGTAGCAATAAGTGGATTTTACAGTATCAAATTTAGCCATTTAGCCCTACTGCTTGAATGAATAAAAAAATTAAAGAGTGCGTGTTTGAACTATGAATTTGTACACGCGCAAGAAGTAAAACTTCTGTAGGTTATCGGTACTCTTTATAAAATTCCATTTAAGTTTTAAATAATTAGGATAGGTGAGATACTAAAAATAACGCATATTAGGCATATTACAATCATATATTTATAGAATATCATTTAAAGAAAGAATATAATATTATATATTATTTGTCAGACAATAACAACGGTTACCATGGCAACAAACGTGCGTATATTTTTTCGTAACGCATTCACCAGCTTACCCCCCAAGTCAAGCGTGCGTACAGAAGTTTTACTTCAAAAACACACACTACCTACACCTATTGACTCACAAACAATATCATATAAGTATGTGGGATGGAAATAAAAGGCTAGATTCGCTTATGAGAAGTTTAATTAAATTTCGTAACGCTGCATTCATTACACTATTCGAACGTATCCGCCATACTCCAAAAACGCCATTACTATCGAAATACAACCAATCACAATCGTTCATGCTGTACGCTCCATTACACGCTAATTTTAAATCCTACATATATTACATAAGTGTAATCCCGTCCCTCAGCTGACCGTGTCCCAGGCGAAGATGGAGTTCGCAGTGCGCGTGCCGTCGGCCACGTACGGCGGCCGCACGCAGGGGCTGTGCGGCGTGTGCGCCGGCACGCAGGACCACCTCGTCACCAGCAACGGCACCGTCACCGATGACTTCGAGGAGGTTAGTGTTTAAACTTCTCATAAATAGATGTTTTTTGTAACAAAATATGTTGTCGTTAAAAGGAATCGGGTAAACATATACAGGATGAGTCGCCACAACCTTTGTTTTAAACTACTTATGTATTAGCACGTTACACTTACATTAAGTTTCTTAGTGTGCAGTTATATTACAGAATGCAGTTATATTACAGAATTGTTTAATAACTAGCAGTTTAACAATTGAATCGAATTACCGTTTTTATTTAGACAAATAAAAACTTAGAACCAATTGTTAAGTAATAAAGTGTTATAAAAAAAACATTATAGTTTTAAGCATTTCACTATAAATACTCACTGCTTAAATTAACAATAAAAAACAAAAAGTAAACATCACCTCCGATACCCCCAGTACGGCAAGAGCTGGCAAGCCAGCCCCGAGGCGCTGTCCGCGCTGGAGGTGCCGGCGCAGGCGCGCTGCGAGGAGCCGCCGCCGCCCGCGCCCTGCGCGCCGCCGCCCGACGACAACCCCTGCCACAACATCAACAATGTCGACAAGTTCGGCGCTGTGAGTACTCACATACGTCTTTTTCTTCTTCTTGCACGGCTTTATCCGTATTCGGACAAGTATGCCCGTTGTGCGTGAGCTTATGCTATAGACGTATTATAAACATTACCATTTCCACAGACTTCAACTATGTACTTGTATATTTTTATAAATTACAGCTTTTAATTTTTTTATTTGTGATACACAAATTATTTTACTGTAAAAATTTATCAAAATCTTTGCATTTGGCACCAGTATATACTTTAAAGTCAGTTTTTAATCATCTATCATCTATGTAAAGTTACCTATCCTTAAATACATTATTTTGTTAATGGTTTACTACGTTTACCAATGTCATATAGAATGAAGTTTTCCTAACTAGAAATACAAATTTGATAAAAACCATATAAAAATTCAAATTCTTTCAAAGAATAAATTTCTTTTATATAATCAATATTTCTTAGAGATCCAAATAAGTTAAAAACAATAAAATATTTTCACACACAAAAACTTACAACAACAAACTCGTCCGCAGTGCCACGCGCTGGTGGACCCGGCGCCGTACCAGGCGCAGTGCGAGGCGGAGCTGTGCGAGCTCAACGCCACGGACGCGTGCGCCGCGCTCGCGCGCTACGCCGCCGACTGCCGCGCGCAGGGCGTGTGCCTGCGCTGGCGCGAGGACCTCTGCCCCTATCCCTGGTGGGTTCGATTACCTCCTGTCCTATCCTTCCTACCTTTTATATATCTATGATGACACGTTTGGCTCAGCTTTTAGTGATCCTACTTACTGTTCCAGCGGTCGTGGGTTCGAATCCCGCTGCCCTAAGCGTTTGTGTATACTCCAGTCATGGATGTTTATATTTATAATATGTATGTATTTAAAGTTATATATGTGTATGAATAACGCAAGTCTTGCTAAGCTACGAAACTTACCATGGAACTAGATGGATCTGTGTGTTAATGTCCCAACATATTTATACCTTAACCTGATCTTAGATCTCGTATATCTAATTAGATTTAGGTTTATTCGCATACCTAAATAAGCATTTTACGCGCGTTATTTACGAGACAGTAAATAACGCGTAAACGCTTTATCGGATCATAATCCTATCATTTAATCCCGTACAATTTTTTCTCTACTCCTGATTATTAGGTATTTCCTTATTCCTGTCACACTTGTGTTTTCTATTCGTACGTCTAGAATATATTTTCTCACTTATGTTATGTAAACAATGTGTTAATGTAATAAAACAATACAAACTAGAAATGTTAACGTTCTAAAGTAAATAGTTTTATGTAACAGTAATAAAGGCTTTTATTATAACAGCGAAGCGCCGTTCGTGTACAGACCGTGCGTGGACTGCGAGCGTACTTGTGATAACTACGACGAACTCAAGGACAACCCTAAAAAATGCGACAAAGATCCGGTAGAAGGATGCTTCTGTCCTGAAGGAAAAGTTTGTATTTTTCTTAATAACCTACAACGTGAGACTATCTCGAAAAAAACTATATATTTAAAACAATAATAATTGCTTTTATAATAAAAAAGTTCAATGGAAATTTGTTTAGGGATTTCCAAATGAAATTAGCCACAACAGACAAAAGTTTACCATCCACATTAAAAATCCGATTTTCATTCAAAAAAAAAGCACCAAAACCATGTTATTCAAATGTATGGTAATATATTTAATACTTTTAAATAATTCTATTTCTTTTCAATCATTTATTTATATTAATTTATCCAATAATGTATTTCAGCTTTTAATCTCTTATTATCCTTTCATTTATTTAACTGATTGTTTTCTTTTATTTCTGCGCATGTTGTGATTACCTCTAAAAAGAAATACAATTATACTGTGTTTAATGTATTATGTTAATTATATTTGTATTATTGTCATTTCTGTTGGTAATCTTAATAAATAAATAAATATATGTTTATGAGTATATGAATATTTTTTTTTGCTAAAAGGTGCGAGTGAACAACACATGCATAGAGCCGACCAAGTGCTTCCCGTGCGACGCCAACAAGGAGCATTATGCCGGCGACGAGTGGCAAGTAAGTAGAGACTTGCCATACTATTAACTAAAATATACCTTATTAATACGTATCTGTAGTCATATAATCATTTACACAAAGTTAGTCTAAAAAATTTACAATTTCTATTAATATTTTAATATTCTAGCTAAATATAAAATAATGTCAATTTTTTTTTATTATTTAATTAAAATGTTTTATAATTTTGATTATAGTTTACGGACCAAAAAATGTCTGGCTACATTTTATCCCTAAAAATTGAGTCGTTTCTGCAATCCAATATGATTTATTATATCATTTATAATATTCCACTGCAATCGTGCCTCTCTAATCGCCCCACTGCCCCGTCGTGCAGGAGGACGCGTGCACGCGCTGCACGTGCAGCAAGGGCGCGGCGGAGCGGGACGCGCACGTGGCGTGCACCACGCAGCGCTGCGCCGAGCCCGTGTGCGCGCACGACGAGCGCCGCGTGGCCAAGCCCGCGCGCGCCGCCGCCTGCTGCCGAGACTACGTCTGCGGTGAGCGCCTATACCACTTCATTACGTCTTTGAATATCTTGAAATTATGCGAGACCTAGCCGCCACCTTCCACACTCCAATGTCGCCCTGGTACATCTGTTCGTATACAAGGCACAAAATGCCGGCGTGCAAAGCGTTTCTTTCACTCAAGACAGTGAGTGGTTTTCTATTAACATACTAAAAAGAAAGGCTTCTTACTCTTACTTTCCGTAAAGGAAAGTGGAAAAATTTAAGCTAAAGACATCTATACTTATTATAAAAATAAGTCCCCCGGCCGCGTCTTTCTGTCCTCCTGTCTGTCCTCCTGTCTGTCCTCCTGTCTGTCTGTACGCGATAAACTCGAAAACTACTGAACGGATTTTTATACGGTTTTCAACAATAGAAAGAGTAATTCTTGAGGAAGGTTTAGGTATATAATTTATTATGCTTTTATGTAAATTAGCTGAAATACGGCGACAAATGTTGAAGAGGTCGCAAAAAATCTCGCCAAATGGGAACTTTCCACGCGAACGCCGCGTAAACTAGCAAAGATACAGTTAAGTAATGTACTAGAGAATTCAAAATCTATAAAAATGCTACAAAAAAGTCCGCGATAGCATATCTCTATCTCTTACGGTTGACTTACAATAACCACTTTTATGTTAACATTTTTAATTAAAAACATTACGTTATTTTCAAAGTTATTTTCTTTAGTTCGGTATTAATCCTTATCCAAATGAATATTTTAGTTAGCTTAGTCATTTAATGCAGATTAAAATTGCTCTTTACACTAAATCAATCAGATGAATAGTTTTTGAGATATCGTTGTTAGAAGTAATTAGTAGCGAAACATTTTTAATGCTTGGCGAGCATTGAGATGCCTACGGCGAGTCCATCCCCTCTGCCCCGCATCGCTCGACCGCCTGCTCAAGCTATATAAACCGGGCGATGTAGCGCGCGATCCTAGGATACTTTTTACCGCGGGAAAATATCTTATTTCTGAGGAAAAATACAAAAACTGCAATGTAAGAGGATACTAATATGTAAAACCTAAGAATTTAGTTTTTGGTCATCTGAACGCGGGCGGAGCCGCGGGCAATGCTAGTAAAGTATAAAATAATTTAAAAAATAAAAAGATTGTTTAAGACTATATAAATAATAACAGATAGATATAGTACAATAAATGTAATTATTAACTTTATAAATTTCTTATATCTAGTACCAAAACCGCCGGACGTTCACTGCGAGGAACCCAAAAAGATAGAGTGTGGATTCGGACAAATTCTTAAACAAAAGACCACAGCCAACGGATGCAAGGAGTTTACGTGCGGTAAGCTTAAAACTAATAGATTATAAATAAAAAAAAAGTTGTTGAATTTTTTTTCCAAAATAATCATAAGTAATTATACATAATAAGTCTGAAGTATGCACTGAAGTCATTGTTGAGATGTCAGGATTTACAAACCTTTGTCCCTCCCGTGATTATGTTTGCTGTAAAACATACGAAACGCCCAGAACAAAAACTCAAAATAAAACCACGACCAAATCCGTAACAATAGATATAGGTTTATAAGTAAATTAATTAAATTACAGAATGTAAACCCGAAAACGAATGCGAGAAGATTCCCGATGACAGTGAAATAGAGATGCTAGAGCCGGGCATGGAGCGGCTCGTGGACACGAGCGGGTGCTGCCCGCGCGCCGAGCTGGTGTGCCGCGTGCAGAGCTGCCCCGAGCCGCCCGACTGCCCAGAGTTCCACACCTTGGAAACTAGCAATGTCACTGGCAAGTGCTGTCCGGAACACAAGTGTGGTGAGTGTTTTTAGATATATTCTGTGTATAAAGTTAGATTTGCATCATATTTTTCATCTGAACGGGTCTCCAATTTACAGTAGCTTGGCAACTTTCTTCCCTCAAGGGGTTTTAGTTTTTTAATAACTAGTACTTGCCTACTACCTAGTGGTCGAAATTCAACTATAAAAATTGTTGAAAAATTAAGGAAAACATATATGAATAGAACTTACCTATCTATATAAAAAAGCAAACGGTTTTCAATTTTTTTTATTGATAACATGGCCTTTAGGTCGCCAAACAAAAAGTCAATAGCTACCAAAAAAAAAAAACGGTTGACAAACGCTACATAATTACAACTATCATTTTAAAATATTGTAGAAGTATTACCACGTTATTACATTGTCTTTACTCCATCTAAAAACTGGAGCTGATTTTATGTATTTAATAGTTGTTGGATTGAGGCCCAGAAATTACTAAATTATTAAGCTATTGCATAGCTTCTATCGCGGGCCTTGAGCGTGGGGACCGAATCCAGAAATTCCGTAACGAAAAAAACCTGACACCCCCCACTCCGACCGGCACAGCGGTGATACTTTTTAGTTTTTCCATCTATCGATAAATACCAGAACTTTTAATGACTTTTTGAAATATCACGCTTATCTCTTTAGTTCAGCAACCCGCCTTTAGGTGGCATTGGTTGTATTGGAAAACTACCGTAATCATCTGTTTGTGAGAAAGTATATAGGTGTATAGGTATTTATCATCTATGTACAATAGTGAATATCTGTACTCGTATAATTTGTGTACAAAGTGTTTTAAATATGAATAAACAAAGTGCATTTATTAATGAAGAAAGTCAAGGAAAAAAATACTGCATTAATAAAATAAATAAATAATTATAATTGCATAAGTTGATAAAAAATGCTATGCAATAGCTTTACCGCGGCAGTCTCCGAGTGCCACATTTAATTATAATTTATATTACTATTATTTTCTCAAAAAATTGTTTGGCTTAGTTTGTAGTGACCCTACTACGACGGGTTTGTCTCCAGTCATGGGTATTTATATTTATAATATGTATGTATTTTAAGTTATATATGTGTAGTGTATCAACTATCCGGTATCCATAACACAAGCCTCGTAGCTTACCATGGAACTAAATGGTACTTACTGTGTGTTAATGTCCCAACATATGTATTTATTATTTATTTCATCATGCAATGCTTTATTTATGTATGTATTATCAACACGTAAGTTGATGATGTATACATGTTGGATATATGGAGGATCTGGCATTAAAAGTGATGTAAAATTTTCAGAGTTGCCGAAAGATAAGTGCGTGGTGCGTCTGGAGTGGGAGGCCGCGCCCAAGGGCGGGGAAAGGCCGAGAACCAACCCACAAGTTGTTTTGAAAGACGTAAGTATCAGTCTAACGCATTGTAGCGAAAAAATAAATAGTTTATTAGGTTAATTATAACAAGTCTAAAATCAAATTAAAGTTAATATGTAATTTAAAATTATGCAATAGGTACATGAGTATCCGACTGGAATCAACTGTAAAAGAAATGTACTTATGGTGTTAATATTACGATGACAAAGTTTGTTAAGCGCAAGCAGACCAGACCAATTTACTGCCCGATCAATACAAAAAATTTTAAAGAAAAATTACACTTAATAATTTTAAGCTATTGTTTATATAACAATCTAGCGATTTTTTATTCAAAGCAATAATCTAGCGACTTTTTATTAGCGGACTCTACAGAAGTTATCCTAATCAAATTTCATTTAATGTTTTTGTAAATTTGGAGTACTTCACAATTGTTACTGAAGGATGAAAATTTAATTGATTTTTTTTTTATTGAGATATGTAATAGAATTTTCCGAGAACTCTTAAAAATTATTTTGAAGAAGATACGTTGAATAGTTGTAGTAGAATTTAACTTTGTTTCTCATAATAATTTATAAATAAAATAAATATCAATAAACAAATCAGTATTAAAACGAAACATAAAAATGTTTCCTGCAACAGTTTCCAACTCGCACTCGTCCAATATTTTAAATCCTAATAACATGTCCGTCCGCAGCTGGACGCGGCGTGGCTGGACGGGCCGTGCCGCGCGTGCCGCTGCGAGCGCGGCGCGGCGCAGTGCAGCGCGCGCGCCTGCGCGCCGGTGCTGTCCACGCCGCAGTTCGTGCTGGAGCCGCGCGCCGTGCCCTTCGCCTGCTGCCCCGAGCCCGTCTACGTCGCATGCAGAGACGGCGACAATATATACAAGGTCAAACAATATTGTACCATTCACCTTTTCTTGGTACTAACGGGTAATATACTAAAACAACCAGTATCTGTTAGAATCCAACGGAACACTTAACTCAACCATGACGTCCCGACGGCTGGCTTACCGAGGTAGACCACTACAATCTGATGATTGCTTTCATAGTACTCTGCTATTAGAAAAGTACCAGGAGTAACCCACATGGTACGTCATCCAGTACGGAACTCGGTTTCGCACTACTAAGCCCTCTATACTGCAGATTTAAAAATGTATGATCCAGACAAGCCTTTGGACCTAGACTATTATGCATAAATATCATATTAATTTGTTAAGTCTACGTGTGTTAAATTATTATTAATATACATTTTTAAATGTAAAAAATAATGTAACAACTATTTTGTGCTTACTAAATAAATAAATAAATATCTCCCAGGTGGGCGAGAACTGGACGTCACCATACAACCCATGTGAATCGTACCAGTGCGTGGAATTAGAAGATGGCAAATTAGAGAAGATCACCACCGTGCAGAGCTGTCATACTGACTGCCAGCTTGTAAGTTGTATATATATTCAATATTACCTATGACTTTAATCGTCTTTGTAGATTTAGTCAATTCATATTCATTAAAGATCTTTTTAGCTTTATATAAAAATGCCTAAAATGAGGATCTTATGCGTTATTTTTGGACCTGCATAAACAGTTATATAAAATCAAACTTAAATATTTTTTGAACTACTTTGGTTTTACTTCTTTGGCGTAACAGAACAAAAATAGCTAAAGAATTCGTCCAGTATGTCACAACTCTCTGTTTGTAGAAGGAATGCAGCTAGCTTCACCATGTCGCTTTTTGGCTGTCGGTGCGCGCGCGTATCTTAGAAATTGTACTCTCATATTTTTTTCCAAACGTGCCAAAAGAAGTATAACTTCAAAAACCTCTATATATTATTCCACTAACCGCAATGCTCCTCCGCGGCCAGGGCTACGAGTACACGCCGTCGCCGGGCGGCGCGCAGTGCTGCGGGCGGTGCCGCGCCGTGGCCTGCGTGGCGGGCGGCGCGGCGCGCGGCGTCGGCGACTCCTGGACCTCTGACGACTTCTGCGCCAACTACACCTGCGCTGATCTCAATGGGACTGTAAGTGCTACTTGCTTTTGTTTTTTTATATTATTTAACTGTTAGTATAGAATAAATAGACTATATACACATCGAGAAACTTCCATCCCCCTTTTCACCTCCTTAAAGGATGATTTCCGGAATAAAACTATCCTATTTCCCATCCAGGATCTCAAACTACCTTCATACCAAATTTCATCTAAATCGGTTCAGCGAATTAAACGTGAAAAGGTAACAGACAGAATTGCTTTCGCATTTATAATACATATTAAGTATAGATACCAGTTTTGTTCGCATTATAAAATGTTTTTTTCGTTTGTTAAGTAAATCGACAAAGTAGTCTGTCTCTCTGTGAGGACATAATAATATACATATGTATATTATTATTATTTTTATTATTATTATCATTTGCTTTTTCCAGCTATGATATTAGTACTGTAGTATTATAATATTTATTATAATTCATCAATTTTATGTATACTAAATGATCAAGTGTTAATATAAAATGCTAAATTATTGTTATATTTTCAATGTAGGTAAAGTTTAAATAACTGTCATTAAATTAAAGTTAGCAATTGCTATTACATAAAAAAGCCGTTTAATCTACATATGTATTTGTTGTTAATTTAAAAACCTTATTGCTGACACTTAATTATTTAAATAAATAATAAATTAATAATATCATCGCAGCTGCAAGTCCAAAGTCAGAACGTGTCGTGTCCAGAAGTATCAGAGGCCATAAAGAAGCAGTTCGTCCTGAAAGAAGAGAAGGTGCCGGGACAGTGTTGCCCGAAGCGGGAGCCCATCGCTTGTCGCGTCGGAGATAAGATTTATCAGGTATTTGTTAATTATTATTATAATATCCTTTTCTGTACGGCAAAGCTTTTCTAAAGATCGTAACAATGAATTACCAATAACTTAAAAAATTGACTTACGAGTATAATATGTAGTTTCAAACACAAGAAAACAAACAATTTCGTCAGTTTAAAAAAAAATTTATAAACAAAAACTTGTTTATATTCAGCTTTATTTTAATATTTTTTTTCAATCGTTAAATATCATGTAGGTATGGCGTATATTTTTAAAAATTACACATTTAACTATTTTGCAATCAGTATTTTATTATAATCAATTATTATTAACAGTCAATTTAAAATTGTTAAACTCAACCCAACTTGTTAAAACAGGAGGGACAAACGTGGCCATCGGACAACCCGTGCAAGAACTACACATGCGTCCGCGAGAACGGGCAGCTGGCGGTGGCGCCGCGCGAGCGGGCGTGCGACGCGGCGTGCGCGCGCGGCTGGCGCTACGCCGAGCCCGCGCGCGGCGCCTGCTGCGGCCGCTGCGTGCAGGTGCAGTGCGTCGTGGGCGACGAGGTGAAGGATGTTGGTGAGTGGTTTTTTTTTTAATTTGATTTGTCCTTTTGAGGCAAAGGCTGTAGGTTAAACAGCCTTGGATTTTTTTGTTTTTATTATTATTCTCCGTGTTGTTTTTAAAGAATTAATGGTGTTTTTGAATTGTTTAATTCATGAATATTTTTTTCTTAATTAATCTGCTATGTGTATAATCTTAATTAACACACAATATAGGCTTACAATATGTCTTTGTATTTTAAATGCTGCTGCACAAATATCGCTGCTGTTTTATTTTTTTAGTGTTGTTATGTTAAGTTTTTGTCTGTTACTGGTAAAAGCTTATATTATATAGACTTTTTCATTCATTTTTGTAGTAAACTCTTTATAAATTCACTATCGAACAAAACAAATAATCCCTCGTCTCCCAACATTACAGGAGACACGTGGCAATCGGCGGACAACTGCACGCAGTACACGTGCGAGAGCATGGAGCGCGAGGTGTTCGTGACGTCGGCGCGCCAGGCGTGCCCCGACGTGTCGGCGTGCGCGCCCGAGCACCTCGTGCGCGGGCCTTGCTGCGCCGTGTGCCAGGAGCCGCCCGCCTCGCTGAGTATGTACCACATTTTGTATATACATCTTGTATCTACCAATTGTCACTATATATTATATGTATATATATGTACTAGCGACTTAGGTATCTTTGCTACTTTAGGTGTATTTTTACCATATATTTTATTGCTTCATTTCAAGCAGCACAAGCTGATAAAACAATATTTACAATCGTATTAGTATTTCAAGAGATCAGCCCTTACAACTAAACTTACAAATTTTACATCCTTATAAAATTTCTCTTCAGTATTCATAAAAGTCTAGATTTCCCTTTACTTCTAGAATTTAATATATCTAATATATAAGATACTCATGTATGTGTGTGCGTGCAGGCAAGTGCGTGCCGCGCGCGCTGCCGGCGGCGGACACGGTGGGGCTGGTGCGCGTGCACATGGGCGCGCGCGGCCTGTGCGCCAACACGCGCGCGCTGCCCGGCCTGCGCGAGTGCCGCGGCAGCTGCGACTCCGGCACGCTCTACAACAACCGTACGTCTACATCATACTTACCTACTCATAACTGTACATTTTCAAATTACAGACTAAAATAGCTAATTAATTAAAGTTTAATTGTGTATTTTTGTTGTTACTGTATACCATATTGGTAATTCTAATTAAATAAATAAATGTGTATGTATGCGTGTATGTAGAGACGGGACGGCACGAGAGCGCGTGCGAGTGCTGCGCGGCCACGCGGTACGCGGCGCTGGCGGTGGAGCTGCAGTGCGCGGACGGGTCGCTGGCGCGCCACCGCGTGGCCACGCCCGCGCGCTGCGCCTGCCGCGCGTGCGGCGCCGACGACTCCCTCGCTGGCCTCGCCGCGCACGCCGCGCCCACCAAGACCGGTACCTTCATAGCATTTGATAATCCCACTATATATTCTATTATTATACTAGCGACTCACCATTACTTCGGTCAAGCTCATCCCTAGGTATCGTTTTAACGGTTAGTATAGAATAGACTACATATATATTATATTATGTGCTACATATATAGGTATAGAAAAGTAGGTGGATACTTTAAAAAATAAAAAAAAATTATGTCCCTTACTTGAGAAATGATTGATTCCCCGTAAAAATTTCCACACCCTTAAGGAATGATTTTCGGTATAAAAACTACCCTATGTCCTTTCTAGGGTCTCAAACAATCTTCATATCAAATTTCACCTAAATCGATTCAGCGGATTTTTAATTTATCCAAGACAAAAAAAAAATTTTTTGTATGTTTATACAAAAAAAAATTCTCTTAATAATACCTAGTAGTATAGAAGTATAAATTGATATAAGAAAACTTACAATACTGGAAACAAAAAATCTCACGTTCGCGAGTTCTATTCCCGCTTTTGTAGCAAATTGTAAACTTAAACTAGCCAGGCTCTAATTATTATTATCGATTTATTAGTTGCTAGAAATTTGTAATTGCCACGAGACGAGAATTGACTAATTTGTTTGAGTGCTACTCGCATCTGAGTGTATGTATTAACAACACTTTTGGCGTCACTAACCTCTAACTACGCCAAGAAATTAAGAAGTATAGTCTATCTTTGGATGTAAAGGTTTACGAGATATTATCTCATGTCTTAGAGCATGTACAAAAGCTTTTTCACGTATAATATGATGTTTCTTATAAAGATTCATAAAATTGACAATTAAGTTAATTCATACCATTGAATCTCATCAAGAACTAAGAATAATTCAAATAAATGCCAATAGATGGTGTTGTGTGTATCAAGTAGTTATTAATATATCTGTAAAATAAAAAAATATTGAAGGGAGGCCCGTGCCCTATTGGGCACGGGCCCCACTATTGTGGGGCGTTTAAAAGGGTTGAATAAATACATACAAAATAAAAACCAAAATGGTATATTCTGGTAAAAATACTCGTAAGTTCACTGATTATTAAAATATGAACCATTAGCTAATGACAAATATCATTTGTACACTTTTCTGTTTATTACTGTTAAAAAGTGTAAAGTCTCTAAAATGACTTTAATTAAATGCAGGATACATATTGCTATATATTGATTAGTATGTTACACATATTTAGTTAAATCTAATATTTGTAATAGTTTGCGGATCAACGCCATCTATCGTGTATTCAAGCAAACAAATACATTCTTCGCTTTTCAATCCATTCAATTGGCTGTCCAATCCAAATTCTTTGAACATCCCAGGCCATTACTAGATTAGTATTCTCTGTTTTTACATAGTATATTACCGCACTTTGGCGCACAAACACGCACAATGCGAAAAAACACTTCTCATATAATATCCTGCTACTGAGTTGGTTGGTCACGCCAAAGCAGTACTTTTCAAAGTGCTCGATTGTGCGGAGCGTTGCTGTAGTTGAAAAATTCGAAATTGAGCATTATACCGCATAATGCGCTTTAGTGCTGTAATTGGAAAACGTCCATTTTGTCAACTATTTCACTAACAACCACATTGCAGGGTTCACCCGGCGACCGCACTACGAGGAGCCCGACGAGTATGCGATCCCCGACATGTTTACGCGCTTCGGGATCACGAAGTCTGTGCCTGAACTCAAGCCACCCACCGAATATTAGACTTAATAAAGAAACAAACATACATATATACAATAATTGAAAAGAATGAAGAGCTTAAAAATCGATAATCAACTTAGTATTGTATGTAAAAAGTTATATTTTAATATATTTTATAAATTGTCATTGTACATGTATTAACGTTGACAAAAAAATAATTTAAAATAAGTGGATGGTATTATAACAAAAAGACGGATAGTGATGCATCGTTTATATTGTAAATAACAAATATAATATTGATAAATTACATGGTCTTTTTAATCTCGATTGTCATGTTGGTACACAACAGAGAGCAAAGTGACTTTCCCGCACAATATATAGCTTTATTTATATATATTATTTAGCATATTTTGAACTTGTAGAAATAAAATAATAAAAATATCTTGATATAAAATAAACCAATGAAATCGATTTTTTTTTTGTAAAAAGGCAAATTTTGGAACTGGTCTGAATAAATTTTTTAATAGAAAAAGAAAATATAACACAACTTTACCTCTCGTGAAATAATATTTCAAATTCAAGGTAGTTCAATTCAATTATTTATTATGTGCATTAAAGAATGGAAATGACACGGTGTAGATAAGGTACCGGTTAAAAAAAAATATTCACAGTGAGGTCTGATTACATATAAAATATAAGCAATTTAATGTATGATCTATCCATCGACATTCTAAAAATCTTTAAATCAACTCACTTATAAAATGTAATTTGTCGTCTTCTTCTAAAATATAATTTGAATTAAAATAATAAATGGGTCTGGTTCTGACTTTTACCCATTTTGAATCATTATGAAAAAAAAAATTGTGACCTTCACCGCAGGTTGTCTAAAAGTACTTTAAACCAGCTTTGGCAAAAAAATACTCTAACTACTAGCATTTCGATTTCAAAGGTTATTTGATGTAACAGACAAACAACAGGTATTATAATAATACTATGATTACATTAAAATATTTTGAAATAAAGTAAACCCAAAAAAACAGATGTAAGATTTTTCTCCACTATTAACAATTACATTATAAAAATGATTTGTGCTACAATAATCATACCCTCAAAAAAACCGAAAAGATAGTTTTATTTAAAATGTCAAATATATATTAAAATAATTCAAATATTCGCGTAAATCTAAGAAATTATTATGCATACCCTCAAATTTGAAACAAAATGTTCAAATCTAAATAAAATAAACTTTTACCTTCCTGTATTTTCCCCAAACTTTGAAAATTTGCTGAACTTCATCTACATCTTGAAGTCAGAAGAGCAATATTCTTAGGAATTTTCAAATATTAATATGTTATTATATATTATAACAATCCTTATTCACTTCCAAACCCGTAGATTGAATTATTGAATATTATATATTATTCCATTATATATAAATAAATATTACTTCAAACTAAAAAAAATAAGTAGAAAAACAAACATATCAATTTATATCAAACACAATTATATAACAAATAAATAAAATTAAGTTTATATCAACACAATCTTTAAATGCTATCACAATTAGGAATTCGTATAATCTATCTAAGCATTGGTTGTAACTTCGTCACTTTGATCGCCTCCAGCGATCGTCTCTCCATCATTCTGTTCTTCTTCTTTCTGTTTCTGCTTTTTCAACATTTCTGATAAATATTTACACCTCTGCATGCATTCCTCCTGGAAATAAAAATAAGTATATAGATAAAAAAGACTTGTGGCCGATTTCACCAACGTCACCTAAGTTTAAGGGATCCCCTAAGCATGTTTAGGGGGCTGTTAGAGGACAGTTTCTGTTTCACCGACAGTTAGGGGTCACCTAAATTTAAAAAGGCCACCTAAATATAGGTACTAGAAATACGAGCTCTGACGATGGTAAAACGAAATTTAATTTAGGGGCTAGTTTAGGTGAACTTAGCTAGTTTACTAGGGATCCCATACGTACTCGTAGCTGGTAACTTATAAGATGTTGGTGAAATCGGGCATTGATCAGATGGCAAAAGAACTTGAAAAGACCAAGCAATTATTTAAGGTCAGGTCAAAAATGAGAGCGTCGGATTTATAAGAGGGAGATTTCTCCGATAGATTCATCCGAAACCAAAACCAATACCAAATCCAATACCGAAACTATACAACTAAAGCCAAAACAATTTCTTTTATTTGTAAACAATATTATTGTGAACAAATGAAATATATCATTATTTATTATAGATATATAGAATGATAGACTGCAACGATCGTAGCGCTACCTCACCACCTTGTACTCTGCAAGGAATATTCCCCTTATTAGTTATCAATATGATTTTACGTTCTTATACCGAAAAGTAACTCACTAAATCTCTAACAAAGCAAAATTATTAGAAATCTGGCAACATCTAACTCTTCATACTTCATAATGGTAATTTTATATGTACACTTTAAAGTTCTCATTTATAACATCAAAAATTAATTATGTAAATAACATTTACTACAGAAATGTGTCGGCTAAATAATAATTATATTATGACCAAGGTATGTCTGTTTGTTACACAAGGTACTTTATAAATGCATTTCCCAACATTAAAAAAAAGTTACTTTATATCTGGGTTAAGCAAAAAGGCGTTGGAGAAATATAAAATAATAAACTTTCAATACAGAGAGTATCGTGTAATTCTTACGAGGAGTGTTTACAAATTAGTCAGTGAAGCGGCAAACTTCTATCTCAAAATGCCTTTCACTATTATCAAACAGTATGGTGTCATGTTAAAATATAAGAAAATGCATCTTTAAGAAAAGAAATCATTAATTAGCAATAGTATTAATATATTTGGCGAAATATAATCTACATTAATATTATACGGACGTTAGGGTTGTAAGTTTGTATGTAGGGGTCTCTGAAAGTACTGATTTGATTCTGAAAATTCCTTCATTAATAAGAAGTTACATTACCGCTGTGCTGTAGGATATTTTTTACTGCGATAAAAATGTGTTTACTGTCAGAAATGATATGACTTTAATTGAAATCGGAAAAAATGGGTTTTGAGTTGCCTTAATATATTCGTCGCCTTAGTGCTCATTTGTTCAAACTACCAAAACTTGTTTTACTTTACAGTAGAGAGTTTTTATCTCAATTTAAAAAAATAGCTTTATTTCTATGAATTATATACAAATACATAAATATATAAATAACACCTATTCAATTTTTTAAAGTAAAACATGTATTTAAAATCTCTTACGGTAAATTGGTCGTTTGGACGAATAAGCAACAAGACGTTGACTTGTTAGAAACTAGAGACAAACCCGAACGAAACGAGGGTAATTTGCTAGAAAATAACTAAAAAAAAATAATTTTTTTTTTTTTATAGTTAAAAATGGCAAACGAGCAAACTATCCACCTGATGGTAAGTAGCAATCGTCGCTTATAGAGATCTGCAAAACAAGAGGCGTTGCGAAACCATCGCCGGCTTTTAAGGGACTTAACTTATACACGACTCTTGAAAAGGCCCATAAGGAATAGAAATGAACGAGATACACGTACATTTGTGGGATACCAAACATCTAGGATGTGTGGATGACAACCCGACGTCAACAAATTAACTCACTTTCGTCTTCCCCGGTACATTGTTGGCTATCTTCTGCCAGCGGTCGCTGTGCGCGCCCTTCGGGTACTTGGCGAGGGCAGCCTCCAGCGCGCGCTGCTGCGGCTGGGACCAGTTGCCGCCGCTCGTCTCTTCAGATTTACGGGTTTTGACCTGAATAGAACAATACATACCAAATTGAATAAACAAATAACTAATTTATTTAGAAATTTCAACGTTTTATGTAAAGATAAATTGGAAAAGATACACAGTTGTATTTCTAAATTAATCCAATTGTTTCACTTCTTTTATTTAATCAGGTTATAATTTACTGATTTTATCTCGTGATTGAAAACACAACATTTAATATAATAAATAGTGCTTGAAGATTAGTTTCGATATGCATATCTTTTTTGAGTAATCTGAAAGGAATAACAAATAAGGAAAAATTGTATACTTAAAGGTCCAAAATCCTTACTTTTTTGGGTGGCTCTGGCGCTGCTTCTTCCACCTGATCTTGGCCAGGTACTTTATAGCAGTTTTCTTTGAGCTTGGCGGCCATGTGCGTGACTTCGGGTACACTCCTGGCCATGGCCTCGGCTATCCTCTCCCACCGTTCTGCGGCTCCCGGGGGATACTTTTTGACGAGACGGACAAGCTCCGCCAAGTCGTCGTCTGTCCAAAGCCCACCAGATATCACTGGTGGGGACTAAAATATATTTCACTATATTATTCTATTTTAAATATAAAATATATTCTGCATTAAAATATATAATAAAATATAAAAATCAATCACATATTAATATCAAATCACAAAAATAAATTTAAAAAGCTAACTTGGCAACTCTTATAATTACTGCACAATAAGTTTTATCAATTAATCTGTATCTTATACCCAAACCCTACTAGTACACTTAGAACAAACCAAGGACCAAACTCACAGGTTTCACAGGAACAGCTATAGGACCACTATCCTCAGGCTCTGCTGCAGGATCAAGCAGGCAGTCCCGGGCGGGCGGCACGAAGGCCCTGCGCCGCCGGGCCGCGCTGCTGGCCTCGGCGCGGGCCTCCGCCGCGACCGCTTCACGTTCAGCACGAATTTTGTCTTCTTCTTCTCTATTATTATAGAAATATATTTTTAGTTCTTTCCTCATATTTTAATTCTTTCGATAAACATGGGCATGACGTGATAGCTAACATTATAATAAATATCTTGGATTGCTATTATTTGACTAATATCCGAGTGCGAGCTAGCATGTACAGCAGATACAGAAGTCCTAAGTTCAAGTCCCGCGTCCAGCCAAGTTTAATCACTGAGTTTTTCTGTTAAGATAGTAGTATCTCAGTAGTAGCCTGGAATTGGCAAGTTGGCGGTGTTTGCACTTCTGTGCCTCAGAGAGCACGTGTCGCGTCGGTCCTGCGCCTTAAATCTCTCACCGGCCGTGACAAAAGTATCGTCCCATGAAACTTTGAGAGTAAAAGGAATAGAGAGTGCAATAATGTGTCTGTTGCGCGTATACGCTGTACACTTTAAGATCTTCACGAATCTGGCTAATTTCAGTGAAATTGACAGCCGTAACCAAAATGAGTCAGGGGGATATTATAATATCTGCATTTATAGTAGGTTACTTTATGTAAGCATATCCTTATCCTAATATACAGACCTTGTATTATTTTTGTATCTATTAAATACATTATGTTCAACACTTTTTCTAAGTATCAATCAGTCAATTTTGGGTATTATATAGATAATTTAATTTTTGATCTTACTATTTTTTCAAGCCATGGTGACATGGTGAAGAAAAAGATGAACATGTTATAATTATTAATATTGAAACAAAGTAAATTACTTACCTCTTTTTCTTCCTTTTATTCTCTTCTTCCATCTCTTTCCTTCTCTTTTTTAACTCCATAATACCCAGTGGAATGGCAGTTATAGTCCACCAAATGGCCCTCGGTATTTGGAAAGGCAGTGTGTCCTTAATACTTGGCTTTGGTAGTTTATCTAATATTTCTGCTAAGCCAGTATCAAAGCCAGATTTTTTTGAATGTTTTTTTCCTCTGCTGTTTAGTATTTGTTCCTATAACAGTAAAAACATTAAATAACTTTAAATAATATTACATATTATTGTTATTTAAATTGACCAAAAAATAACTTAGTAACTATTTTCCAAAAACAGAAAATAAAAATATTAAAAAAATAAATTTTACTTTAGCCTTTAAATGTATAATTATATTACTTACTGCCGTAAATCTCTTTTCCGCATATGCTGCCCAGCCAACAGTATACTGCCCAAATGTTATGATTATGAACAAAATAATAGAACCCTCTGCCAAACCCATCTTTCTAACATGTCTATAGTAATATACTGCTGAACGCCAATTTGGAAGACCATTCTTAAGTACCTCATTATATCTATAAAAGAAAAGATACTATATAGTAAAAATATGTTTTCTCTAGTAAGGCAAAATAAAAACTAATTTAGCTTAACACCTCCAGGTAAACTTTTAAGAAATTAATAAAAATTCTAAGAAATCTATTGTTAACTGACACAACCGCGTGTCCGCGGTTGTGGAGGGATTAATGCATAAGTTAACTGCTAGTGAATTCTACAGAAAAGGCCATATAAGCCCAGTGGTAGAGCATCACATCAAAGTAGCAAGCATTTATGTAATTAAGGATAGGCAAAACAAGATTGTGTAAGCAGGATTTTGCTTTTGAAAGAGGGAAAAATTTAAGTTGTTGGAGGAATTTGTTTGCCGACATTGTTAAAATGAGCCAGGACAGCCAGCAGGACATGATTCAGTCCATGATCAGACCTAGGTTTTTTACTTTGTCACAGTAAAGATTTTTTTAGATACTTAAATAAATAATATTTATATTCACTTACTTTTGCCTCTTCCCTGGGTCTTTTAAAATATTATGAACAGACACTAAGTTTCGAAACTGAACGTCTGCATCAGGGGCATCATTTTTATCAGGGTGCAGTTTAAGAGTTAACTTTTTGAAGGCTGATTTAATCTCCGATTGTAATGCATCCTATAAAAAAATATAGATTTTAATTCAAAGTTGTATATTACGATTTAATTTGACTATTTTTATAAAATAAACATTTTTCTTTATTCAATTTCCAAATATTTTAAAGCCGATTACTTCACCTGTGGAACTCCCATTAATTCGTAAAAATTCTGGTTAACTTCTTCAACCACGTCGAATACTTCTAAGTCATCATCATCCCACGCCGCTGCACTCCATATAAATGTTAAAAACAATAAAATACGAAGACGCATTTTCCTATTTTAATAACTTTGAGTAAAAGTATTTAATATTTATATTTATTAATAAATAAAATAACATTTGTAACTTGTAAGAGAAATGCCAATTGTCAACTGATTTTGACTTTTCTGCTAAATGACAAATGACAAATAAATGTGACGTACTCAAGATTTGACATTGTGTTGTTAATTTAGTGATGTTAATAATTAATATTGTTTCTACTTTAACCATCGATCATAAATCGATCAATATAACATTACGACAACATCCCATTAACAAAGCATCAATAATTTGAAATTAAATTTTTTCTTCAGTCTCCACCCATTACTAGACTAAAGCCATTTTTTATCGTTCAGAAATGCATTTACACATACAACCATTCAAGATTCAACCATAAGTGGTTATGTAGTCTCGCCAGCTAGAAAAGCCAGCACTAACTATATTAAATTCCAACTAAAGTTTTAAAAAGAAACGCCACAAATTCATTTACGCTATCAACCACGACGCCCTAAAAAGTCCTCCATCATAGAACACCAACAAATCATCTGGCGAATAAAATTTTGAACTCTATCTGCTACACCAATTATCACGCCACCACGCCACCAGGTAGTCCAGTGCTTCTTGAGCGATCTTGAATTTATAGAACAGACGGCACACATACGGTATTTTTTTATAAAGGAAAAAGGGGCATTTACGGTGAATGCCCACGTTTCTGCTCTTTACTTGTCTTTATGACCCAGTCGCACTGGTTCAAGTCTCTAGTCTTAAGAAACTGTGTTGTAAATATATTTTAATATAATATATCTATAATTTCCGAATAAATCTTTGATGCCCTTACAAATTTTTATATTATTATAAAGAATAAATGTCGCCCACAGCTTCACTTTTTTTTAAATTGTTATCTTTTCTTGTTCTAAACCTATTATGATGAGCATTTTAACTTATTGCGTCCATCGTGCTCCCATGATCACGGGAGACGAGCCACAATGATATCTTTTACTGACAGTGGCAGCTGTGATACGTGTGCAAGAGCAGCTAGTGGCCATTTCGTAGGTTTGATGAATAATTATTTTTAATTAATATATTGTTTGGTAAGAAAAAAAACAAATGTGGCACGCACAGAGTCGAGAGTAAAATACATACAACTCGAATTTCAAATGCCTAGCTTAACAAATTTAAATTCCAAGAATTTGATTTGAAACTTAGTGGGATATAAATAATTTTTTATATCTTTTTTTTAATATAATAATAAAAATCATTAATAATTATTTAACGTTGAAAAGCCACACGGCCACATTAATATCAATGTGTGTTATCTAATATTTTCTATAGATATAATAAAATTCTGAGTCGAATCTGCAAATTAAATATTTTTTGGAAAATCTTATTGAAATAGTCATTATTATCGGCAGAGTCCGAACCTATAGTCTTTAGAATTTTTGCCCGTCTGCCTGTCTGTGTGGGAACGCAGAACGCATCACGAGAAAACCACTAGACAGATTTTGATGAAATTTGATATGATGATAGCTGATTAACTGCGGGAAAATATCTATCTCTGAGAAATCTATACTACACGTTAAAACGTATCTAGAGACGAACCCGAGTAAAGCAAGGGTGAATCGCTAGTCTAAAATATAAACATTTCAAATATTATTAGGGACAAATATTTAGTTACTCCGGGGGTTTTATACTAAGTGCTGGAAGGAAATTTTGACACTGGTAAAAAAAATATTATTTCAAGCAATTAGGCAATCTAATAATTGTAAATATTTATGAAATGACTACCCTAGTGATTTAAAAAAATATAGGCTTGATACTAACTATTTCACGCAGTAGTACCTTCGGATAATATACAAAAAAAAAACCTATTTTTTCTGCAGTAAACTGGATAGAAAGAAAAACAAAAAGAAATCGTGATTTTACGCGCTACACCACGAGAATTGAACCAACAAATTTAAGGTAAACGGATAATTAAAGTAAAATTGTGCGAATCACTTAAATTTTATGCCCCAATGTAACTGTGCATTATTAACGATTATATTTTTTATTTTCGTCTCTTTCAAATAGGTTAAGTGCTGTAATAACATTGCAGATCGAATTCACTTTCGTATTGCGTAGCGTTACGTAGCTCGCAGCTACGATTTACAGACGCTGGTAGACGGAGCGACGCCAATTTTATTACCCAATGTACTCTAGACCCATATAAACTTGTAGTAATATAAAAAATTCATAACTTGTTCTATCTCAACATTACACTACCATATAAAAAATATATGACAACGAATATTATATTGTTTGTTCTGCGGCTATTAAAAAAAGCCTACTCATTTAATATATAAAATACTGTTTACTATAAATGTAATTAAAATATAGAATAGATAAATTCTATATAGAGATTTTATTACAAGTTCTGCATCTCCAATATATATCTTTTCAGCAACTAGGATTAGTTTTCCTTATCTTAGCAAAAATCTATTATGAAATGTTCTAATTGATGTATGAAAGCTAGTTTATAGTAGAGTAGTTATAGTATAGTTTATAGTATAGTTATAGCTAGTTTATAGTATAGTTTATAGTTGGAAGTCAGACTATTCTGAGACTTTTACTCATTTAGAGGTTAGAAGGGAAAGCGGAGAGGTTCTTATGAAGTAGCTGTATCGGTATCGGTTAGACGTACAAGAAAATTCAGTTTCACGCGACCCCGCAAGGGGGTAATACGTGGTGAGGGGATGGCGATCCAAAAATAAATTTTCCATTATTATCGAACGTGTGACAGGGTGCAGTTACATTTTGCACCTCAATTTTATATAATGTAAATAGTATATTAAATGCATTTTTTTTCTTCATGTCGTGCCCAGCTCCGCTAATTGTGGCCAACATGAATTTATTTTGCCTCATTGTCTCTGTGTTGGGAGTAACATTAAGCAGGCCGGCTGTAAGTTTTTTTTATACTTTCACGTTTTATTATATCTACTGCGTATTTTATATACATATTGCTCGTTAGTTACAAAATGTGAGAGAATATAAAATATTGTGAATAAAATGTCCTGATTATTTAATGTTTAAACAAATTACTAATTTTATCCCCAAGATTCTCAAATATTACTGATCTAATTTTCTAATACCAACATTACTGTGTAACAACAAGAATTATTGTTTAAACCTTGGTTACTCTTAAGACTGAGATTTGTATTTCTAAAACATGAAATGAATATGGCTGTGCTGATTGCCTCTTACGAGTTTTGACAGCGCGATCGATCAGCAGAAAACTTGCGCCGTAGGCTCAGGTGAAAATTTCCCGCGAAATATGCAATAATTGTTTCTTTTCACACGTGCACTAAATTATGTCCTATTAAAATATTACCCTGATTAGTAGGTATATTACAGATAACTATTTAATTAATTAATCGTTTATTATTTATGTTGACCTCTATTCAAATACATAATATGGTTACTTAAATAAAATATGTAATTACTATTTATACTTCATTTTTTATTTTAAGCTTTTATCCTTGACCAGGTCTTCATCTCTCTTGGATTTATTCCTGCGTGATCAATTGAAAACAATGGTATATACCCAAATATTTTTTAAGCATGAGTAGCAACTTTATTATAGGTATTTTGAGTTTTATAATTTAGAACAATATAAAAGATATTGTTTTTATTTACTACACTATTTTATTTACTATGCTATTTAGTTTAGTATTTTGTTTTTGTTATAATTATTTATCATATACAATCAACGTTATGAAATTATCATGAATAACAACATTTAATCATTAAATAACTATACTTAATGAGTTTTTTAGGACGTTAGCGTAACATTAGGTTCCTTAGTTATTTACTATACTTTAATTTAAATTACATCAACAGTCTGCCGCTGTGATCCACTGCCTGGACGGGCGGGTTTGTCCTTTGCACTGGGAATGCTGTGACGAGGGATGCTGTATACCAGCAACAATTACTACGCGCAATGATCATCTGTGGTACTCACAATGGTATGGAAATATAACTGATGAACAATAAATAGATGATTATAATATTTTTTCATTAATATTTAAAGTTTAAATTATTATACCTAGGCAATACTACTTATATTACATATCTGTTAAATACTTTTATTATTCTCCTCCTATAATCCTCGTTGAATTAAAATAATGTAATTTTGGTAAAAATTTCCAGGCAGGTGTTATTTCTCCTGGGAACTTTCGTAGGTATTTTAGTATGCTGCGTGTGGTGCCTGCTTTATAGGCGACCATGTGGCGTTTACATGTGTTCCTTTGCTTGCTGCATCCCTCGAAATCGCTCAGAGCAAGATTCAGCTGGATCCGTATACCCTCCACCTCGGTATAGTCGTTGCGGCTCGATACACCAGGCGCCACCGCCTTATTCTGAAGTAAATACTCATACTCATATTATCGTTTTCATCATAATATTCTTTTCGAAAAACTTTTTTTTAGTTTGCCTACCTACAAACAAATACTTTAGTAGAGTAAATTTATTTTCTACAATTAACTAAAAATAGATTAAGACATCTTAAAAAATTGAAATCCTCTTCTGTAATTCTGGGTTACCTATTAAAATTGTATTGTTTATATTATATTAATTCAGTACTAAGACATAAAGTAAATTAAAAATTGCGTAAAAAATATTTTATTTTTAAGGTTTTTAATTTTAACACATCAGTATAATATTTTTCATAATAATCATATCAACCGCTTTTTATAGGTAACATCAAAGCCTGACCTCTATCCACTCGTTATTACTTGTGGCGAAGGAGATGGAAAATCTGGGGGGAGCTATCTTATGGTTCACTATTTTAGAAACTATGTAATTCGCGCACCAGGTATATTTATAATTTATCTATGAACGTGTTTCCCTTCTTAGGTTAATAAGATTTTTTTTTCAATGTTTTGGCAATGTTTTATCTACCAGAATTACCGCTAGTCTGTAGATTAGGTATTATTGATAGTAGAAACCTAGTTGAGAATTTAATCATTATTATCAATTATTGTGTAAAATTAAAAAAATATAAATACATATGTTGCCTCTAGTACGTATAATTGACATATATATACAATAAACAACATAATTCAAATTTCAGGTTCTTTATCTGCCACGAGCACTGCAGAATCTTTAAATTCTAGTTTCTTATGCAACGCTAATGAGGTATGTTGGTATATGTTAATCTTGGATTGAACCACGTCCGTAGCGTTCAATAAACTTAAGCTTAAATTCTAAACTTGGTGAAAATATATTTAATATATCTAACAGGCCAATTCTATGATCCCGCCGCCATACTCTTGTGCAAGCAACTACGCCGAGTGTGGCGTGGGTTGTGGTCGCTCGGTATTGCGCTCTCTATCCTCATTAACGGAGCCACGGAGACAAACGCGAGATCACAGCACCTTTAGGGAGAATCTTATTACATCACCGGTACTTAATTGCCTATGATTTATGTTAATTAATAATGTAAATAAATATAAAATGTAAATTTAATACTTAAATTGTATAAGTATAATAATTAGCGATTCATTTGTGTTCGTCCCTAGGATAGTTTTCGAACACATAAAGAAACATATAAATCGACAAACATATAAAGAAATATTTTTTTTCTTTTTTTGGAAATGAACCTTCATGGGCGTACGCAGAACAAATAACCCAAGCTTCATTACAATGGTTGATAAATGGTTCAGTAATGCATATAGTACAAACATACAAAGAAACGTTCATTTTTATTTATATATAGATTAATACTTTTTTAACCTGTTCTACTTACGTACTTCTAATACGAAAAGCCGTATTCCTAAAACATAAATTTGATGAATATTTGATATATTGACCAATTTTTTCATCTATTACAGGATCCAAACTATGATCTAGAACTAGAGCTGATCGATTGTGATCTTTACTGCGATGGAGGTTGCAAACCCCGCCTGGGCTCGTCACCTCCACCACGTCGAGCTTCACCGAACGCTGATGAATCTTATTGTGAACGGGCTGCATATCTACGCCATCTATTTCTTACATCACCTGACACACCAGGTGGCTGCGAGTCACCTCCACAACCGACAAGCCCAACACAATCTCGGGAGTCAACTCTCCGTAGACAAATTGACGAAAGATGCCAAAGACGTCACGATCTCTTTAGAAAAACTTCACGAACTAGAAAATCGAGCTTATATATTCCACTATCAAAAATTCCTCCTGGTACAAGAAAATTACTAACGCGATCTGCCCCAGCAACTCCAAGCGGTGCACTTGTACCAAATCTACTGAACTTTACTCAAAGAGTCTCAGCCTCAAGACATAGTTCAAGATCTTCACGGCTCGAAGAAGAAAACGATCCCCTACTGGCGGATGTGGAAGCTCCACAAACAGATCATAAATTTTGATAAAAGTTTACAGAAAGTGCTCGTGATCTTACTCTTACGGCCTAGTTGCGAAACCCCGACCAGATAGATACCAACGATCGTCCAGTGATCACCCAAATCTTAATGTTAATTATGTGCTCATATCGCGAACATCCGCGACGTAGCTAGCTAAATGTTTATTAATTATTACTTAGATATAAGGAATGGGCTTGTTGGACCATTGTTCACTTGCTTTCTATTATTATTATATGTTAGATTAAGTTACCTATTTAGTATTATTTATGTAAATAAATAAAAATAATTCGCCCATTTTACTTAAAATCTCCTTTAAAAATGCCCTTAAAATGTTAATGTGAAAATATCTTTATATATAAAAAATGTATTTATCCCACTCTTAGTAAATATTTATAACCAACAGTCAGTCCGGATTTTGACTGGCTGCTTTTTTTAGTAAAACTTAGGGTCAGTACTTATGACTCTATTACTCCTGGCCTGTTAAGTATTACACGAAGAGAGAATTTAGGGAGAAATAAAGGACACACGTTTTTTATATTCCTGTTGATAATAATTAAGAATATTTAAAAATAAATTACAGAAATTTATTTATAACATAATTTGAGTCAATTTCCCTGTTTTCCAATTACAGAGCATAATGCCGCACTTTGGCGCACAAACACGAACTACGCAAAAAAACACTTATTATTATATAAAATGAGTTGGTTGGCCACGTCGAAGCAGTACTTTTCAAAGTGCTCGATTGTGCAGAGCGTTGCAGTACTTGAAAAATTCGAAGTTGAACATTATGCCGCAGAATGTGCTTTAGTGCTGTAATTGGAAAACGTCCTATACATATATAGTAATGTATAAAAATACAACACTGTCTTAGCATTACATTATCTATATGCAATTATCGATTATGCATCGATGTAAAATATATGTATATTTAATCTGTGGTTGAAACACTGTCAAAATTTTAAGTGACATTTCGGATTTATTATTTGAGAATTGAGGTTATGTTGATGTTTACTTACACCAATTCATCTATTTTATTTGTCATCCATGACTTACACGAAATCAATAACAAATCAGCTTGATTGAATAATGTTACTTAAAAGTAGAGAAGAAGTATCATAAATAACAAGTTTAACTTCTATAGCCGGTTTATAATATATTATCAGCAATTGTGGATACGAATTATTCAAAATCCGATTTAGCTATGAGTTTACCGACTGATTTTGGTCCAGATTCAGGAGGTAGAGTTAAGGTAATATATTAAAATTTAAGAAAATTATAAGAAGTAAGAATATTTAAGAATATTTATAACAATCTGGTTTTATATAAAAAGTAGTTTTGGCGCACTGTTCAATACAAAACTATGAAAAAATAAACATTCACTCACAAACCTTTGTATTTATAAGATTAGTATATAATATTTTAGTGTCATATTTTATAGGGCTTAGTAATCGTCAAGGCAATCGTATACGGTAATATAGCACGGTACTTTGGTAAAAAACGTGAAGAAGATGGGCATACACATCAGTGGACGGTATATGTAAAGCCATATGCTAATGAAGATATGTCAGCATATATAAAGAAAATCCATTTTAAATTACATGAAAGTTATGCGAATCCCAACAGAATTGTGACTAAGCCACCATATGAGTTAACGGAGACTGGATGGGGTGAATTTGAGATTGTTATTAAAATATATTTCCATGATCCTAATGAAAGACCTGTAAGTTAACATAATATTTGCTTTAAAATAAATTGCAGTTTTTTCCTGTTTCTCTGTAATTGATACAAAAATATACTTACATTTTTGTTTCAAATATTTTTGCTTCTAGGTAACACTGTACCATATACTTAAGTTATTTCAATCACCAGTAAGTGAAGGTACTCCACCTGTGGGTCGAGCCCTAGTGAGTGAATCATATGAAGAAATTGTGTTTCAAGAACCAACTCAATTGATGCAACATTTGTTGAACAGCGTGAAGCCTATCACTAATGCACAGTGGACTCATGACACAGATTGTAAGTTAAAATATACTAATAAGAGACTATACCATACTACCATAATAAGCTAAGTATTTCTGGCTTTCAGAGTTTCTTCTTCTTCTTCTTCTTCTTCTGACGCGGCTTTATCCGCACTTAGGCATTTTTGCCCGTTGTGCGTGAGCTTGTGCTGCTGTGTGTGTTATTCTTTCCATCCCAGAGCGTCCCAGTAGTCTAGCAGGCTGCCGGTGGCCTGGAAGATTTCTGGGATCGATCTATAGGGGCCGAGTTTTTCTTCGCGTAATTGATCCAGTGCACTACATTCAGTTAGGATGTGTGCTGGTGTTTCATCTTCTTGGAGGCACGCTCTGCAGAGGGCGCTGTCCGTGTGACCTATGTTAAAAAGATGTTTATTGAGTTGGCAGTGTCCTGTTATCAGTTCCACCACCGTTTTTAGTTTGGGTCTATCTAGGCGTGTTAGTTTCATTGTTAATTGTTTGTTTAGTGTGGGGAAGGCTTCTTTTGATTGACGGCAATCCGTATTAGCCTTCCATAATGTGTTAACTGTGTTATCGGTAAAGTCCCGTAACCATGTTTTGTATTCACAATGTGGAATTGGAGATAGAGGTGTTGGCCCCTGAACTTTCAGTCTAGAGGCCTGTTTGGCTAGGTTATCGGCAGTTGAGTTGCCTTTGTTATTTGTGTGACCCTTTACCCAGGAAACCTTTACTGTGTTAGTATGGGAAAGGTGTTCCAACGTTTTGTGACATTCTAATATGTATTTTGATTTTGTTGTGTTTTTGGTTAGTGCTTGTAAAACCGTTTTGCTGTCGGTTTTTATGTGTATTATTGAATTTTTTATCGATTTATTTAGTAGTTCTTGTGCTCCAATTGTGATGCCAACGCATTCTGCTTGTAGCACTGTGTTGTACATACCCATATGGTGGTTGGTTTTGATATTGAGAGTGGGGCAGAATACACCTACACCTACTCCTTCCTTGGATTTGGATCCGTCTGTGTAGATGGTGTGGATTGGTGCCGTTGTTGGGCTGTTGTCTGCATTTCCATCGTCTGATGGGTTTATAGTATAATGTTTTTCTATGATGTGTGTTTTACTTATTCTGTCGTTTGGCCATTTGAGCTGTGGAAATTCTGCCTCATAGATTTCGAGGATCTTTGTGTGTTTGCCCAGATTGCGTTTCCATGAGTTGACTGATTCCAGTCTTAGAGCTGACAAGGCAGCTTCTTGTTTTATAAAAATGTGTAGAGGTGGTATGCCCAGAATTATTTCTAGGGCAGCCGATGGAGCGGTTTTCATGCAGCCTGTTACTGCTAACGTGGCTGTTCTTTGGAACTTTTGAAGTTCGTTTTGGATTGTGTGCAGTTCTGTTCTGGGCCACCAGACTACACTGGCGTAGGTGAGGGATGCTCGTACCACCGTGGTGTAGAGCCAGAGCATTGTTTTAGGTGTAATGCCCCATTGTTTCCCTACCATGCGCCTGCATTGGTTCAGTATCTTGTGGCTTGAGGTGATTTTGTTGTTTACGTGTGTGTTCCAACTGAGTTTGCTGTCAAGCGTTACACCTAAATACTTGACTTCATTTGATAATTTCAGTTTTTCGTTGAATAATGTTGGCATTTTTGTTAATTTGATCTTGCGTTTCGTTGTGAAAAGCAGTAGTTCTGTCTTTGCGGGATTGATTGATAAGTCGTTTTGTATGCACCAGTTTTCTGCTATATTTAGGGCGCTTTGCATTAATTCTCCTAGGGTGGCTTCAATTTTGCCACTTATTAGGATGGTTATGTCGTCTGCATAGCCAATGACTTGTATGTCATTGTTATTTAACTCATTGAGGAGGCTGTTTACCACAAGGTTCCATAGTAGTGGTGAGAGGACACCCCCTTGTGGGCAGCCTCTGGATACTAGTCCTGTGAGGTTGTCGTTTGTATCTGTGTGAATTATGCGTTTGCTCAGCATTTCGTTAATCCACGATATTAAAATCTCGGGGATCTTGTATTTGTTTAGAGCTGTGTTTATGCTTTTGAAGGTTGTCTTGTCAAAGGCTCCCTCAATATCTATGAAGGCTCCCAATGTGTTTGTTTTGTTTGTTAAATTGACTTCGATAGTACTTACTACCTGATGTAGCGCTGTTTCTGTGGACTTGCCTGCCGTGTATGCATGTTGGTTTTCATTAAGGGGTATAGTTGTCAGAGTGGTTTCTCTGATGTGTCTTTCACAGAGTCTTTCTAGGGTTTTCAGGAGAAAGGATGTTAGGCTTATGGGCCTGAAGGCTTTGGGTTGCGAGTAGTCTGCCTTGCCTGGTTTGGGTAGGAAGACTACTTTGACGTGTCTCCAGAAAATAGGTATGTATTTTTGCAGTAGACAGTTTTTGAATATGTCTATTATCCAGGGTTTTATTAGGTCGTAGCCTAGTTGTAGTAGTGCGGGGAAAATGTTATCTGTTCCCGGTGATTTGAATGGTTTTGAGCTCTCAATAGCCCATTTGAGTTTGTCGTCCGTGATTATCGAGTTTACCGTTTGTATCTCTTCATTTGTTGGGGTTCTGAATTTGTGTGGTTCTTGGTGTATGGTGTTATATTCCAGCTTGCATCCTGGGAAGTGTGTTCTCAGTAGGATTTCTGTTGTTTCTTTGTCTGAGCATGTATATGTTCCGTCAGGTTTTTTGACTGTGCCTAGTGCGCAGAACTTGTCTTTGGAGATAATTTTCCTTATCCTATTGGCTGCACTTTCTGATTCAATATTAGAACAGAAATTGCGCCAGGATTTGTTGTCTTTTTGTCGTAGGGTCTTTTTGTACTTGGATTGGGTGTCTTTGAAGTTTGCCCAATCTTCGTCTCTCCTTGTGTTTTTTGCTCTGTTAAATTGTTGTCTCAGTGTTTGTCTTTTTCTTTCGAGTTCTTTGTCCCACCATTCATTTCGCGGGGGTTGTTTGGTGTCCGATTTGGTCGGGCATGCAGTTTTGTAACTGGATATTATTGTGTTTGTAAGATTTGTTACGTTTGTCTCTATGTCTAAAGTGTTTTTTGTGGACACCAAGTTAACTTTGGATAGTGTTTTGCTTAGTGTCTTTCGATATTTTATTTTGTTTAGTCTCTTTATATTGGTGAGACTTGGGGGTTTCAGTGATGGTTTTGTTGCAAGTGCAATGTTGAATTTTATGTGCCGATGATCCGATAGTGAGGGCTCGTCTGAGACCCTCCAATCGTCGATGTGATCAGCAGTCCTCAGATTTGTTATGGTTAAGTCTATAACCGTCTGAAATCTGCTGGTCACAAATGTCGGTTCTGTACCTTTGTTTATTATGGTTAAGTTAGTGGTGTTTAGGTAAGAAAGCAAGTTCTCACCTCTTTTGTTGTTGGAGGTGTTACCCCATAGGGTATGATGAGCATTGGAGTCCACTCCAATGATTATGTCCAGTTTGTTGCTTTCACAATAGTGAACTAGATCTTCTGTTATTGTGTGTGGTATGTTTTCTTCGATGGGCAAGTATAGTGACACCAAGATCATGGGTGTCGGTTCGATGGAGTTCGGACTTACCAGTCCGTTTTGTATTCTGATAGCGGTTTGGTCTCTGTAACAGAATTGTGTTAGAATTGTTGCATTTATGGCTTTCGGGCAATAAATGGCTGTTCTCGGTTTGTCGTTGGGTGTGTGATAGAATAGCTTACCGTCATTGAGTGCGAGACCGCAGACGCTGTTGCGTCTAATCCACGGCTCCTGGATTAGTGCAATGGTCTCCCTCTCAACCTCCAGATGCCTACGTAGGAGAGCCGAGGCTTGATGACTGTGCTGGAGGTTGGCTTGTATGACGGCAGCATGCCGTCTGTTGTCGTGTGTCATTAGGATAGCATCAATCCGACTCCACCAGTGCTTCCCAAGACACTGGTGAGGCGGACACCTGTGATAAAGGCGTCAACACTCTTCCATATCCTGGGGAGTGCCGGCGGGGTGTGTGTTTTGAGGACTGAGGACTTCATCCATGTGTGTGTTTGTCGTCAGGGTGGGTCCATCTGGTTCGTCTGTCAGTTTGGGGGTTTGTCTGTCGGTCGGGAGTGGGGATGTTGGGCGTTCGTCTGTTCCGTCTGTTTGTGTGGGTTTTGGTGGTGTGTCTGTATGGGAGGGTTTGTCAGTCTGTACGTCTGTCGGTGTGTTTGAAACTGCAGTGTGAGGTCTGTCGGTGTGTTTGTCTGTCTCCATGTCTGTGGGCTTGCAGTCGGCGACCGTTTTTGGTTCCTCCTCCGGTGGTACATCGCTGAGTCCTTCAGGCGTGAAGAACCGGATGTATATGGACCCATGGGAGTATGCAACCCTCCGGTCCTCTGCGAGGAGTTTTGGTATTTCGTCTCTGGGTATTCCTAGATATAGGAGCATCCCAGGACGATCTCCTTTTGATACTATTGGATTAAATTTTATTTTATTAGTTGGCTGTATGAAATAAGTGTTTGCCTGTTTATTTTTATATTGTAACACCTGATGGCGTCACTACTTTAGTTCCTTCTTCCGGTTTTGTAAAGCAAGCGTCTAGTGTCTACTTACTGTGCAAGTGTGAATATAAATAAACTTTTCATTAGAAGTCTTGTTTATTAACCTAATCTCAATAGGTTATGGGCCCAGGTCCACGTAAGTGAACAATTGGTGATAAACAAAGAGCAGAGAAAACAGTAAAGTACTAAGTGTGATTTGACAGTAAAACCGCGTGCTGCATATAACCTAAAATGGAGTTTGGAAAGACAATGAACCTAGAAAAATTCGATGGAAGTAATTTTAAACAGTGGAAATTTCAAATAAAATGTGCCCTCCGTGCCAAAGGGTTAGATATCTACACGCTAAAACCAGAAGGAAATGCGACTCAATGGAACAAAGATGATGGGATGGCAATGTTTATATTAACATCGGCTATGGATTTAAATCAAATAGCACTCATCGAAAATTGCGAATCAGCGCTTGAGGTGATGACCAAACTTGAGTCTATATATGAACAAAAATCCGAGATGACTAAAATGATGATACATGAGCGTTTTTATCAATACAAAATGTCACCGGCAGATAGCATTGCTCAGCATATAGCTAAAGTAGAAAGTTTGGCTAAACAACTTAAAGAAAGTGGAGAGGTTATTAGTGATACTGCGATCATAACTAAAATATTGAGTACACTACCTCCCAAGTACAGATCTCTACGCCAGGCTTGGATGTCACTCGATACTCAGAATCAAACTATAGTTAATCTAACAGCTCGCTTGTTAGATGAGGAGGCCAGCTTGAATGTAGAAGAAGAGAATGAGACTGCTTTATTAGTGGCAAAACAAAGTACAAAGAAGAGAAACATTCCATTAATAAAAACACACAATGAATTAAATGAAAAGTCAAATGAAAAGTCACATCGCTTCATATGTTACAACTGTGGGAAACGTGGTCATTATGCAAGAGATTGTCAAGCCCCTAAACAAAACCATAAGCAACAAAGCGAAAGGAATATGTTAGCTTTCAATGTAGCAAATACAGATTTGAAAAATAATGATGAAGGTTTACGATGGATATTAGACAGCGGTGCCTCAGCTCACATGTCTTATAAACGTGAAAACTTTGTTGAATTGTATGAGTATACAGGATCTCCACTGAAACTAGGAAACCAAGAAGCTTTAGAAGTGATTGGCCAAGGAAATATTTTGATAGACAAGTGTGTCAATGGACAGTGGGAGACAAGTATCTTGAAGAATGTTCTTTATGTACCTAAATTGAGAAGAAACCTATTCTCCGAAGGAGTAGTGACAAGACAAGGATATAATATTGTAAAAAAACATACTGATGCTTTGATTTACAAGGACAATAAAATAGTGCTATGTGCATCTTTACAAAACAACAATTTATATGAGTTAAAAAATAAAAACAATTGAAAATCCAGTGTGTAATGTAGTGCAAAAATTGGACCTTATAACATGGCATGAACGTTTGGGACATTTGAATGTTAAAGTAATACAGAAAATGTGCAAAAACAATGTGATTACTGGTGTGGACTTATCAGACTGTGACAAATTTGTATGTGAGGGTTGTGCTTATGGCAAGCATGCTCGTCAACCATTCCAGAAATCAAACCGGGGACCACAGCAACCAGGTGATGTTGTATACAGTGATGTTTGTGGACCACTCAGTGTGCCTTCTGTTCAAGGTATGAAATATTTTGTTATCTTTAAAGATGCTGCTACAAGTTTTAGGTATGTGTACTTTATAAAGAATAAATGTGATGTGTTAAACTGTTTTAAAAAATATAATTTAATGATTAAAAACAAATTCTCACATAGTATACGCATATTACACTCTGATAATGGTAGAGAATACTTAAGCAAAGACTTTAAAGAATATCTTGACAGTGAGGGTATTTCTCATGAGCTCACTGCCCCCTACACACCTGAACAGAATGGCCGGGCAGAAAGAGAACTTAGAACAATAATGGAAAGTGCTCGATCCATGCTTTATGCTCGTAATGTACCACTCAATCTATGGGCAGAAGCTGTTAATTATGCTGTTTATGTATTGAATCGCACATCCTCGAGTCAGACACCAAATATTACACCTATAGAGTTGTGGAGTGGTGTAAAACCTAGTTTAGATCATGTCAGAGTATTTGGATGTGAAGGGTATGTTCATGTGCCAGATCAGCTGAGAAAGAAGCTTGATTGTAAAAGTCAAAAGATGATGTTAGTTGGGTATGATAACACAAACTATAAAATGTATGATTTAACCACCAAAAGAATTACAATATCAAGAAATGTCATTTTCAATGAACACAAAAGTCCAGAATTAAAACAGAATAAAGCTCAAATTTTTATATGTGATGATGATGATGAACAAAATGCTGAAGTTCTGATAGACAACACTGAGCATAATACAAGTGAACAGAATTGTGGAAGTGATGACAGCACACATACTACCTATGATGACAGTGATGAGACTTATGAACCATCACAAGAAATTGATCTCGCTAACATAGATAGATCAAATGTAACTTTGCGACCAAGAAGAAATAATTATTTTTATGAGGCAAATTTAATAGAGTTGGATGTACCTACAACTTATAACGAAGCAATTAATAGTAAAGAATGTAAATTATGGCTAGAAGCCATAAATGAAGAATTAGAAGCTCATCGTTCGAATAATACCTGGAGTTTTGTAGATAATCAAAATCAGAGAACTGTATCATCAAAATGGGTTTTTAATATTAAAAGAAACCAAGATGGTCAAGTAGAAAGGTATAAAGCTCGACTTTGTGCCCGTGGTTTCACACAAATAGAAGGGATAGATTACAATGAAATTTTTTCACCTACTACAAGATATGAGTCAATAAGAATATTATTATCTATTTCTGCTGAATATAATTGGAATATAAAACAATTAGATGTTAAGACTGCCTTCTTGTATGGAGAGTTAGAAGAGGATATTTTTATGGAAATTCCAGATGGTGTGAAAGCACCAGAAAATAAAATATGTAAGTTAAACAAATCCCTGTATGGCTTAAAACAAGCATCCCGATGCTGGAATCATAAATTTACAAATTTTTTATTGAAGTTTGGTTTTGTTCAGTCACAAGCAGACAATTGTGTGTTTGTAGGTAACTTTAATGGTATTAAAGCTTTGTTAATTTTATATGTAGATGATGCTTTAATTATGTCTAAATCAAATGCAATATTAAATCAAATTGTAAGTTACTTAAAGGAAGGATTTAATATCAAAGAGTTAATTTTAAATCGTTTTGTTGGTTTAGAAATTGTAAAAAGTAATGATTGTGTTTGTATCAATCAAAAACAATATATTGAACAGTTAATAAATAAATTTAATATGAGTACTGCACACCCTTGTAATACACCGGTTGATGTAAATATTCAGTTAACAAAAAATATTGATAATGATCAGATTAATTTTCCTTACAGGGAAGCCGTAGGGTCATTATTGTTTTTATCTACAGCAACTAGGCCAGATATTTCATATGGTGTAAATATGTTAAGTAGATATATTAATAATCCAAGTGTACATCATGTAAATCAAGTTAAGAGAATAATTAGATATCTTATTAAAACTAAAGATTTATGTATAAAGTATCAAGGTCATGAAAACTTAATTGGATATTCAGATTCAGATTTTGCTGGGGACTTAGATACAAGAAAATCAACTACTGGTTATATTTTTATGTTAAATGGTGGGCCTATATCTTGGTCTAGTCAAAAACAACCTTGTATTGCCTTATCAACAACTGAAGCTGAATTTATGGCTGGGTGTGAAGCCGCCAAAAATCTATTATGGTTAAGACAGTTTTTCAAAGAAATTGATATAAGTCAAAATTGCACAACTCTGTGTATTGATAACCAGAGTGCTATCAAATTAATAAATAATCCTGTTTATCATAAAAAGACAAAACACATTGATGTTAAATTTAATTTCATTAGAGAAAAGGTCAAAGAAAAATTAATTATTATTAAGTATGTACAAAGTTCACATCAACTCGCAGATATTTTAACAAAGGCTCTACCTACTATTAAATTTGTTTGTTTAAGAGATGAAATATTGTCAAATAAGTAAGTTGTTTATTATTATAAAAGTTTTTTTTTAAAACAGGCAAATATAAATGTTTTCTTTTGTATAAAATTTAGTGGGAGTATTGGATTAAATTTTATTTTATTAGTTGGCTGTATGAAATAAGTGTTTGCCTGTTTATTTTTATATTGTAACACCTGATGGCGTCACTACTTTAGTTCCTTCTTCCGGTTTTGTAAAGCAAGCGTCTAGTGTCTACTTACTGTGCAAGTGTGAATATAAATAAACTTTTCATTAGAAGTCTTGTTTATTAACCTAATCTCAATAGATACATCGTAGTGTATTAGCTGCCATGAGCTGACAGCGTATGTGTATCGATTTTGGCTCATTAAAATTTTGTGAAGGAAGTCTGCGTCCCCTTGGTAGTCGGGTACGTATAAGGCGGCTTTGACTTTGGGCCTTAGCTGTCGTTGTTCGATGAGGGTGAGGCAAAAACCTTCCCTCGGGGCCTTGAACGTCGGGACGATCCCTTTCAGCCAGGCTAGTGTCTCATCGTCCCTGCACTTCAGCTTCAGCACTCCTTCGTGTAAGGTGGTGCGGCCGAGGAATATGGGAGCGAAGGGTATGTTAGATGGTATGCCCTTGTGGTTACCAGCTACAGTGAAGATGGCCTTCTGTAGTTGGTCTTTGATGTCTGTTGCTTCCTTTTCCGTTAGGTCTGTCCGGGGGTTGGTGGTGATAGCCACGTTCAGGTGAGTTAGTGTCGCCTGTGCGTAGCTACCCTCTCCATCCCTTCTCGTGTGGGTTGTTCGGGGACGTTTCGATGACACCTTCGGTGAGATGGTGTCGTCTAGTCGGTCCCTCTTGTTGGGTTTGTTTGTTTGGCCCCCCTCCGAGGTTTCCCCTTCGCTTGTGCCGCTGTTTAGGCGTGGCCGACTAGATAGCAGCTGGCGTTGGGTTTGCTTGGTTGGGGCCTTTTGTTTATGTGTGGTTTTTGTCTTGGAGGAGACCTGTGCGCCAGAGCTTTTTCCGCTTGAGCTCGACGGGCGGGCAGTTTCCAGGGCCGATTGGCCGCTGGGACCGCCCTTGTGACCCGGAGCTACGCGTACTCCAGCATCTTTGACCGTTTTCGGGCCCCCCACTGTTTTGATGTTGTGAGAGAGGTTGGATGTGCGCCCTCCCCCCGCTGGGCACCCGCCTGTGCCGCTGCGATAGGAGCCCGCGGGTCCCGTGCTGGCTTTCACCGGCGCAGCATTGCCCGGTGTGGGTTTTGCCGCGCTCTGGTGTCCCCCAGTCGGTTTCCCGGTACCTCCAGGAGCAGCAGCTGGCGTGTCCCCGTCGGTGGTGTACCGCTCACTCTCCTCTGTGTCGGGTTCACTGTTGCCAGTTCCCCCTTTTGTTTGTCTATCTTTGGTCCTAGACCTGCGTTGTCTTTCCCTCCGCTTCCTGTTTTTCTTCTTCCTAGGCTCTACGAGACTCCAGGAAGTCGAGGGTGCTGGTGGTTGTGGCATTGCTGCAAACAATGCGGTCATATTGATGGAGGCAGGATTGCCCGCTTCCTTGTTGTTGGTCTTCGTGTGTTTTGTGGTAGTGGGTTGGATATGATCTTTGTTGGTATCCATAGATTGTTTGTATTTAATTTCATCTCGATAGCGTCCCACCCTCCAGGGAGCCCGCACATTTGGGGATGTCCCGGCACAAGCTGCAGCAGGATCATCAGGACCTACTACCGAGATATAGCATGCAAGCGATCCGTTACAGTACGAGACGGGTCGGAGCTAAGGCGGAGGCCATCCAACCAGATAGCCTGCAACACCCGAGCCCCGTCGTCTGCCTGTCCCATGATGCTCGCAAGCTCGCCCACGTATCCGTTGGGTTACGTTTTGCCGAATACACTGGGTGGGGCTATTCCCAAGTGCTGCCTTGTAGCCTGAATCTAGGACCAAAGAGGGCGTGTTGCCTCCCACAGGTAACTATCCCGACCCGTGTTTGGCTCAACCCTCCAGGACTCCTTTCTCCCTGCCTTCGGCTCTCGCTGCACACGGCATGTGCAGGAGTGTACCCTAGACTGACATACGGGGTCAATGCAGTCTAGTCACACCCTTTTGTAGTGTTTCTGTGTGTTTGTGTGTTGTTAGTGTGTGTCTGAGAGTGGAGTGTATATGTATTGAATATTTTGGGGAGTGTCTGTATTAGTGTAAGTTGGGTTGATGGGTTAGGATCGGGTTATGGGGTTGTGGTTGTATGGGATCATGGATGAGAAGGTAAGGAACAGCATATGGAGTGGGTTTTGGTCCATGTGCCACCCTCTTGTCCGGGGTCCTTAGAGGACATCCCTGTCCTGTGGGGATCGGGCTATCCGCAACCTGCCCACCCGTCTGGTTGCATGAGGGAATGCCTTGCGGTCTGATTCGTGTCCTGACGACGTTCCCCTCGTCGCCGTGGCACAAAACAACCCACACCAGATTTCAGAGTTTCACCAAGATTGCAAAAAGTAATTGTAATAAATATTAATTGGAATCATTTTATTATAGTTGAAGAAAAGAAAGAAAAAACCCTGGAAAGAATAATATCAGCCCAAGGAAAGGTCAGAGGTGAAATATCAGAGTTGAAGGACAAGTTGCAACTGGCTAAAGAAACAATCTCGAAGTTTAAAGAAGAAATAGCAAAACTGCAAAACAATCCCGCATCCAGTATCTTATCAGGAATGTAGCTTTTAAAATAATTATGATTTTAAGATTGATATTTATTTAATATCTAATTATAAACATTAAAAAAATCTAATGAACTTTTTTTATTTTTGTCTACCTTGAAATAATTTGTTTTATAAGAACTAGGTTCATGTAGAAGTTTAGATTATATTACACAATAGAAACTCACTCTCGCTTCGCTCGAATTCATCGGTTAATATAGTATGGAATAGATAGACTATATTTTATATATACATAGGTACAAAGTAAGCAGTTATGAACTTTTCGTTTTTTCTATTTTTTATACTCAAATCACACCTGACACGCCCCCAACAAAACAAAAAAGAATTATTCAAATCGGTCCAGCCGTTTTTGAGTTTTAGCTAGACCAACGGACGAAATTGATTTTTATATATATAGATATGATTTTTTCAAAGGCAGCATTATCTACGTAAAAACAAATACGTAACAAATTAAAAATGCAACTTGTTATAAGTTAGTTATGTGAAAAGTAATCATATATGCCTGCCATCGCTATACTGTTTAAATTGCTTGTAATTTTATCGATCGCCCTACAGCTGCTACACGTGTCAACATAAATGAGAAAATTTAATTTAAATTCTAATATCAATAAAATTAACTAATTCTTATACTTATTATAGATATGAGTAATTATAAGTTAATATTTATTGTGAAATAGAAAATAAGTACATCCCGTGTGTCCTTCAGTTTTCAATTGGCTTTTGTAACATGCAATAACACACTAACTATACTAAGGGCATCTTGTAGTAAAATAGCTTTTGGTCCAAAAGTGCTTGTGATTGAAATCTGACGATGTTTGCTGTTATAGCCTAGTTATATATTTTTCTTACATAATGGTTTTTAACAGCAGCAAAACTTACGTAAACACATAACACATTAAAAATACAATTTGTTGTACAATAACACATTAAGAAAATTGTAGTAAGATACTTTTTGAAGTGAAACTTCTTTAAAATCGTTGTGATTTGAAACTCTATGAAACGGAAATTCGACACTAAAAAGAGACAAACACATAAATAAATATATAGGATTAAGCCGGCGAGCGAATGAGATAGAATACATTGCCATGTTCTTGAGTTTCACTTCTACCATGTGTGGATTGCACACGTAGTACGTACGCACTTATATGGTCCCTGACTCTCACTGAGTACGCAAAAATCACATCGATCCGTTGTTTCGATGCCGTGTTAAAAAAACGGTCATTATCGTTTTTATAATGTCATCACTCTTCAGAGAGAACCCTATTATTATTTATTATTATGTTAAATGATTAATGCGAAAGTTTGTGAGTAAGCCACACGCGCTCCCTATTTTACTAATGACGTAACTTGATTTGAATAAAACTCAGAATAGACCTTATATCCCTTTTTGTTCTAACGTTGGGAAATGCATTTACGCATAACACCTGCATACATACAGGTAGTTATGTGGAAACTAACCTCCTAGAAAGCCTGTAGGGATTTCCCACTAAAAAGCCGGCTGGCCATGCATCCTCTCAGTCGACCTTGTGATTAAGCTTAATTTTATGATCAGGCTATCTATTTCCCTCTCGGTCCACGACAACCACAATTGCTCTCACTGATTACTACTATTTTAAACGCTAATATAACTCAACGAAAGCTGGCGAAAACTAGTTATTTGAAAACTAGATATTTAGATACATATTACCACGGTAATATTACATAACATTACCGTGATAAATTATATATTACATATGATAAAATTTAAACTAAATCTAAAGATAATATAATTTCAAATGATGCATCAATTATAATAGATAAGCGAAGTATAGTTTCTTATACAAACCTCACCTCTTTACATCATGTTAGGGTTAAAATGTCAAAAAATCCTTTTTTGCCGAAAATATCGTTAGAGGAATACGGTTCGGTCATTTTGTACGTGTGCATATTTCAGCCCGCTAGGTTCTAGACCACGACGGATTGATCTGAACAATTAAACCATTTCAGTACCTGGGCAACCGAGCTTCGCTCGGAGTTTTTGGCCAAAAAAACATAAAAAAAATAGATAATACCTTAATTAAACTTTAATTACTAATAAATTATTTGTCTTGGTCAAATATGCCTGCAACAAATATTCGTTTTGATTTAAAAACCATAGTTGAGTGCCTTTAGCGTATTGTCTGTCATGTCCGTCTGTAATCACGCGATAGCTTCATAGCCGTGCACTCTTTACATGACCTACTTAAAGTTAAATGTTCTAATGCAATTTTTATATCAACATTTTAACATATTTTTACATTTACTTAGAAAAAATAGGGCTTCTAAGTAAACCAATGGATAACCTACTCATGCTTATTATATGACTAATCCATACTATTATATTATAAATGTCAAAGTGTGTTTGTTTGTTTGTTCTTCTTTCACGTCGAAACGGATTGCCGTGATTTTTTGTGAGGATATAGTTGGAGGGGCTGGAGAGTGACATAGGCTACTTTTTACCGCGGGAGTTAACCTAATTCCCACGGGAAAACACTTTATAATACAATCCAAAAAAATATTTTTGATCCTTTCTTTGAGATATTTTTTGTAGTTTTAGCGCGAGCGAAGCCGCGGGTTCTGCTAGTTATATTAATATGGTGACTTTAACGGCTTATTTTAAGATGTAAGATCATAGTAGACACAAAGGCCCAGAAACTAATAGGTAACTTAAAATTTCACATTTCGCTTTTTTTACTGATCATGATCAACTTTCACCGTGTATTCACTTTATTATCAAAATATCCATCACAGAATATCGACCACCTATCAGCTAAGAAGGAGAGACTAAGGCACCATCACAGAAATCTTAATAATTTACCTTATTATTAAGATTTCTGTGGGCACCATATATCCCTCCATGTTCACCTCAGGTGATAATAGTCACAGGAGTTACCCTATAAAGCCTTATGGGAATATTTTTACTTCGAATGTGATAGAACCCTAAAGGTATTAAGTAGTTACAATCTTAATATTTAACTAGTATTGCCCGCGGCTCCGCCCGCGTTCAGATGACCAAAAACCAAATTCTTAGGTTTTACATACATACATTGCAGATTTGTATTATTTTTCAGAAATGAGACATTTTCATCAAAAAAGTATCCTATATGTTGACCTGGATAACCAGCTATCACCATATCAAATTTCATCAAAATCCCTCCAGTGGTTTTTCTGTGATGCGGTAACAGACAGACAGATTCGGCCTCTGTATCGATAATAATGTCTGTTTCAATGAGATTTTCCAAAAAATATTTAATGTACAGATTCGACTTTGTTACAATTTTATTATATGTATGGATTAAGCACACTCACAAATCCTAACATTTAAGTAAACTATTTAAATAAAAATAAGTTACAGCTACGAGACGTGCTACAGAGTATTTAATAACAAACTATTACGTACATTTAAAACACAGGGTGGCTATGATCGGCGTCGGTCAAGGTTAGCCTATAATTTAAACACCCGCTATTTCTACATCAGTTATGACTGTTTACTTATGCCTTAAACGGATGAGTAATGAAAAAATAAATTCTAGTATAAAATACATTTTAAATTAAATTTACTTTGAACTAATTAATAAAATATTCTTTATTTTTATTAAATTGGGTCTTTAGCTTGTTTATTTCATTAGTTGATCAAGATTTTGTCGCGAAATAAAAAACCAAACGACAATTGGTGTATTAAATATGTATTACAATCCTTCAAATTAAAAAAAATGTCCTTCAATATATATACTTATAATAAATATAGGTTCAAAGCTAACCTTACAGTCAAGGACCGAAGTCAATGTTAAAGTAGGTATAGACTTCTTTTTCTTTTCACACATAAACAATGAGATACAACAATTCTACAATAAACATTAGTATATTTAAATAAAAGACTTTTTAAAAACACACTTTTATTAAAATATCAAATTACACAACAAATGCTTGCAGCACGGCAATTTGAGCAATAGAAATATCTCGTATAAGTTCGTGTATTTAACAAAAATATATGAACATTTTAAGGGCTTATTCACTTACTTACACAACACTTTATAAAAAAGGGTTTCAAAGCTCTCTTAATCTATATATATTAAAACCAACTATTCTCTTTTTTCATCTTGTCCCGATGTCGCCCTTTCATCTCGAGACTCTGGAAAATCTCTGAAAGTTTGTTCAATTTTTGCACAGGACTTTGTGGTAACTTTTGCAATCGACACGAGTTGTTTTCATCTGAACATATAGTAAACGTTTCCCGCTCTCGAAGGCACAAAAGCTTGCCAGTTTCCGGCATAGTTGTAAGCTTTGCCACTTGTAATGCTGCATTTTTAAATCTACTTTTTGGTGATAATTTTGGATCATTGTTCAAAGAGTTTGTTCTTTTCGGTATGTCCCTTTTTATTTTTGCTGATGTCAAATAAATTGGCTCTATAACATCGTAAGTATTTTCTCTTACAAGTTGATTCGGTTTCATCTCTTTACAGTTCAGGGTATTCTTTCGATACCCGTGTATAGTTAGCGGCGTGAGTGGCTTCAAAACATCCTGCAATTTGAGAGTGTTATTATCATTTTTGAGATCAAAAACGATAACTTTAGTCTTTTCCTTCTTCTGTCCAATAGCGGGGAGTGGATGGAATGGAGATAGAGTTGGTTTAATTGTGATGTCGTTTTCCAGCATCCTGGACTGTGCGGTTTTGTTTTTCCGTGATTTGAATTTTCGCGGCGCGTATATAGTAGTTAGCGCGCGCGTTTTGTGTGCGTCGAGGGGCGCGAGTGGACCGGGCAGCATGGCAGCCGCCACCGACCTGCGACCTTGGTGCCGAGGGGGCAATAATCGAACTGCTCAAGCGCGATAGCCGCGATGGACAATATACGACGAGTACCCACGTTAACATATACGCGATTGACGATTACCATAACGTGACGGATTGTTTTGGATACTATTTTTTTTACGTTGCGTGTTTTTTGTAAATTATATGACATTGACATATTTTATTATTATTTAATTCTATCCGTCAACTAACGTTCGTGTTATTTATTAAAAAGGTTTTATTTATATTAAATGGAATTTATCAGATATTGCCTATCGAAGTACTCTTGTATACCTACATATGTTATCATTTAACTGCCTCCGTGATCTAGTGGCTAACTGCAGGTCTGGAGGTCCTAGGTTAGAGTCCCGGTTCGGGTCGAGTTTAGTTATTGAGTAATTAATAGAATACTTATTTCTGTTAAGCCCGGAGTTGGGAAATTGTGTATTTTAACTCCCGTGCTTGGAAAAGCGTACATTATGCTGTCGGTTCTGCACCTGGTATTTCACCGGTCGTGTCGAATAGTTCCATCGGCATTTGAAAATAAAAAAGGAATAAAGAGTGCACTTGTATCTGTAAATACACTTGTGCTCTATTACAGCAGTTGGCTAGTTTCAGTGAGATTGGATGTCGTTGATTGATGTAGTTGATGTTGTCGATGATTTTCTTTATTTTTTATAGGTAGGAGAACTCGCAGCTACGCCCGCGTTAACAAACAAAAAAAACTCTTTGGCTTTATGTTTTACTATGTATTAATATACTCGTAATATTGTTCATACAAAAATACTAAAATTTCGATTAAACATGAGGGTGGGGGTAGAAGAATGAAACATACTTTACGGCCTATTCTCATACCCACCAAATATACGAAAAAAAAACACTAAAATTAGTCGAGCCGTTTCGGAAGAGTGCGACCACAAACACCGTGACATGAGATATTTATATATTAGATTACTGTAGATCGAGCATTTGTAATTTTAATCACATTTATACCATTTCATAATTATAACTCAAACTCATTCGTGTTTTGCGCCTGTTAAAACAATTCTAAACCTAATGGTTCAGAATAATCCTACACGTAGGTAATCCTACAGAAAAAAGCTTTTAAAATTATTTAGTTAATTTTATTATAAAAATAGTCTATATTATAATTTAGGCAAGACCGAACTAAAGTTGATGATACCTTCTAACCGTATTGTAATTTTTTTTATATTATAAGCAATAACTATCTCCACTCTATATTATAAATAGGTAAAGTTTTTGAGTTCGTGAGGTTGTAGGGGGTAATCTCTGAATCTGCTGAACTGATTTAAATGAATTTTGGTAAGGACATAGTTTGAGACCCTGGCAAGGACATAGGTTACTTTTTATCCCGGAAATCATCCCTTAAGGGGGTGAAATGGGGAATGAAAGTTTGTATCGGAAAGCAAGCCAGGGACGAACCCGAGCGAAGCGAGGGTGAGTCGCTAGTAATTAATATATTTAGTCAAAATTGAAGTGCCAAAAGTAAGTTAAAATGTATAATCGTACACGTCATGTGGACCGAGTCATTCAATATCTTACTAGCGAAATAATTCGAGCTCAGCAAGAACGCTTAGACGACATAAAATAAATAATCTATTTGACTCATAAATCAAAATAAAAATAAATAAATAAATAAATTAGGTAATATAACCAATAATCAATTGTTGTAAATCTAATGTGCATAAGACTTTAAAGGAACAAGAAATATAAAGTAAATGTAAATAAGCTTCCCAACACGTATTGATAAAATAGGAAATAAAAAATTCAATTCGTAATTGGTGAAGGTTCCGCGTAACATAATAGAATAGTACGCAAAACGTACATACATACACTCAAATTGAGTAGAGATTATTCAGTCATTTGTTGACTTCATTCGACAAATAATAGATACGTATTCAAGTATATCGTATAATATATTTTTTTAATTTTATATTAATACTAGTGGCTCACGCTCGTTTCGCTCGAGTTCGTCTCTAGGTTCGTTCCCCATACAAACTTTCATCCCCATTTTCAGTCCCTTAAGGACTAATTTCCGGGACAAAAACTATTTGATGTCCTTCCCAGGGTCTCAAACTATCTTCTTACTAAATTTCATCTAAATCGGTCCCGTAGTTTCAGAGCTTATTCGGTACAAAGAAACAAACAAAAAAATATGTTCTCTTTATTATTATAAACTACGAGTACTATTAGTATACATTATTCTCGCGAACTTGCGAATGAATATTTTATAAAGGTTAAATAATTTGCATTTCCGATTAACTTTCGCCTATGAGATTCCTTGCACCTGACAAATGAATGTTTCTAACTTATAAATTATCGGTTAGTATGGATGAAAAGCAGACTCTTTGAAAGGTCGCCTTAAGGTGGCCAAGTGTATAGGCAACATTTTAAATGGGATGAAAACTATCAAGTGTTTATGATACACTGTATGCTGAATTAAGAAATTAATTGTAAGCGATTAATTTCAAATGCTTGTAACTCGAAGTAACGGTACAAAGAGTAAAACAGAGATAAGGTAGTGAGTGAAATCCCTCCCAATGTGCGTTCACCTTGTCTCCGTTTCGTCCGCTCATTAGCGTCCGGCAATCCAGCCGGGCGCGAAGCCAAGAAACGCACTGGGAGGTGGCGCACCTCGGTGGGTGGTGTGCCATGCGGGTTGCCCATGGTGCTTCTCTGATAGCAGAGTGGACCGTTGAAGCAACCCCATGGTCTGCTTCGGTATATATGGTGGTTGAGTGCGTAAGTGATCCTGCGATACCCCATTAAGACGGGGGAGGTTTTGTTGGGTTTTAGTGGGTAGTACTAGCTTTTCCAACCGGTGAGTCCCACGTAACCACCTGGTGGTATGCGTGAATGCATTTGCCAACATAAAAAAGTTAGTGACTTCTTCTGCTTCTTGTTCTTCTGTTATTTCTGAGAAGAAGAAACTATCAAAAAGATATTCATATTCTGTAATATCCAAAAGCTATATAGATACACTACAGATTTTCTAAACAAAGTATTTCTTCTGGTCTTCTTAAATTTAGTAGCTACTTAAAAACTGAAATGTGTTAATTGTGTAGTAATTAATAAGTACTTACTTATTAATATTTATTTTTTCCTACATAATATATTATTGTAGTGGACAGTAGCGGGCATCGGCCATTACAAGAATCGATCGAATTGACCTTCGCTTTAGTAATTTGTCATATGACGTTCACAAATGTCATTGATGAAGACGATAACATTATTAATATTGATTTTTATATGTCCCTCCATGATTACTTGATAATTTTAACTGTACGTGCATGCTTCTGAAAACTTCTGAGAGTCTAAGAGAAATCATTTTCTTTGCTTTTTGTTTGTTTGTTCGCGCCAATCTCTGAAAGTAGCGTTGTGGAAAATATTTTATTATTTATAGCCTCTGAATAAATAAGAAAGATGGCAAGAAGGCTATCTTAATACACGACTACGGCCCTTAAGAGCGATGTCGAGCGGAGTCGCGTCTCAACACTAGTATCCCTATTTATAATATTATAAATGTGAAAGTTTGTGAGTATGGATGTTTGTTACTCTTTCACGTCAGAACGGCTGAATGGATCTGAATGAAATTTGACACAGAGATAGATTATAATCTAAAATAACACATAGTCTACTTTTTATCTCGGAAAAATGTACGATTCCCGTGGGATAGGTTTGTTTTTGTTTACCTAGAGGCGAACCCGAACTAAGCGAGGGTGAGCCGCTATTATATAATATATTTTCCAACTCAAACAATCATAGTGATGAAGGTCAACAGTCATGACTTGGCAAAGTCTGACTTATCAATGAATCACTCTTGAATGTCAAGTTTAGTTCAAAAGAGGCTTTTTAATTTGATTGCTTCTTGGAAAAGAAAAATGAAAGGAAGTAAGTATAAGACCTTAGTAGATCAATGATTAAATGTTTCGATTCAAACAAAATAGTTTAAAGACTACCTCCGTAAAAAAAATATTTTTTTTCCAAAATATGCTATGGATTAGTGCGAAATAAAAATGGTAAGTATCTATACTAATATTATAAGTGTGAAAGTTTGTGAGGATGTGGTGGATGTTTGTTAGTCGTTCACTAAAAATTACTGAATGAATTTCAATGAAACTTTACAATAAGATAGCTCATACATCAGATAACACAGAGGCTTCTTTAGTCCCGGGAAAATATACGGTTCCTTTGAGATAAATTTGTTTTTGTATTTTTAGCGGACACCCAAACGAAGCGAGCGAGAGAACAGTAGAAGTCTGTTATATGTATAATTTTAAAGTAATTTTACTTTCTTTGTATTTTGTCAGTTATAAAGTATTTTTATATAACAAAACTTGCTTTTAATTACTTTTAAAATTCTTAATTTGACTCAGATGTCACTTTTTTACTAGTTTCCCTGCTCACACTGTTAAATTAGCAAGTTTTGTTATATAAAAAAAAAACTATAAAGTTTTATATTTGTCTTTGGATGGCCAGCACTAATTGAGCACTGAATTAATGCTAAATTGATTTGACGCTGTGTTATGCAGTTAGCTATGACACTGCTAGCTTACCTAAAAATATAAGAGCAACAAATTTTAGCATTTGGCACTAAATTAGCACTAAATGAGCACTAATTTATGCACATCGCTCTAAGCAGAATCGCTTAAAACTATGTAGTTTTAAGAGATTCTGCTCACTTTGCCTTTCTAGCTTTACATACGTTATTTGCTGTGCCAGCGGTCGTGGGTTCGAGTCCCGCTAGGGGCATTCATTTGTGTGATGAGCACGAATGTTTTTACTCCAGTCATGGGTGTTTATATTTATAATATGTATTTATTTAAAGTTATATATGTGGCATCAACTATCTAGTATTCATAACACAAGCCTCGTAGCTTACCATGGAACTACACTGTAGATGGTGCTGTATGCTAATGTACCAAGATATTTTTTTATTTATTTATTTCTTTATTATATAACAAGATCTTCACGAAATTCTATGTCTACAAGAATGTACCGATTCGTGTTATCTTAAATACGAGTGATAAAATTCAAGGCCAAGGTTGAGACTTTACATATTACAATCATAAAATAATGACTTTTTATCATGAAAGTTAAAATGAGTTTAAAAAAAAAACTAAAAATTCGTAACAAATAAAACTGACACAACTTAAAAAAATGGTTGGTCCCATTAGCTCAGTCCTCAAGATATTTAATGGGTAACATATTCAATGTAAGTATAAATCAATCGGTTGATAATCGCCATATAAGTATATCGTAATATACAGATGCACAGACAGCCAAATGAAAAACATCATCTCCTATTAAACTCGATTAAAAAGAACTTGCCATAATATTTAAAAAATATATACATATATATATAATAGGAATTTTTTAATTTTTTTTAGATAAATCATAACACTACAGTAATAAGGTCTATTTTATATTTTTTTAAGACAGTCCAAAGTCGATCGATATTCATTCATAGAGACGACTCGCTACGTAAACGCTTCCTTGTACGTTAGCCAAATCTTGTATTTAGGTTACGTCATAGTGGACGGCTGTATTGAAAATGAAGCTATGGATAATAGAAATTTACTAAAATGTACTAAATATAAAGTAATAATGATTTTATTACTATAACTAAAGCACATTATATATATTAATATGTATTTGGTATATTAAGTATCTGGCAAATGTAGAGTTGTAACAAACAAAAGTGACACAACTTCAAAGAACAACATTGTAAATCCGTATTGAAATAACTAAAAATAAAAAATATATAATCTATACTAATATTATAAAGAGGTAAAGTTTGTGATCTTGTGAGTTTGTGGGTTTGTGAGTTTGTGAGTTTGTGACGTTGTAGGGGGTAATCTCTGGATGTACTGAACCGATTTTCAAAATTCTTTTACCAATAGAAAGCCACGTTATTTCTGAGTGTCATAGGCTATATATTAACCTAAAGAATGAAAAGGCTTTTTCATGGTAGTCGGATTTGCAAAGTAAGTCGGAGAAAAAACGGTCGAACGAAAACGTTTCTTACGAACGCTGCCTTAACGATGAGAGATATATGATTATGTTCTAGAGAAAAGTTGTAGAGCTTAATAATGCCTACAAAAAAGTCAGCGATTGCATGTGTCTAACTTTTATATTTAAGTTACAAAAAGTAGATTTTTATATTATAAAAATAATTTAAATCGGTAGGTCATGTTTATTGGTCATATTATCAACAATTATGAATTCTTATCAAAATAAGTAAATTTATCGTCTAAAATGTTTAAAACAAAAGACTTTTCCCTTTTACTGCAAATAATTTGGACAAATAGTTAAAGAGATAATACAACATATTCGTAGGTATGGACGAACGGGCAACATCTTAGATACTTTTTCCCGGAAAATTAAAGAGTTCCCGTGGGATAGTTAAAAAACTTTAACAAATTATACAGCTTAGTACACAACAACTTACGCACCTAACAGGTTACTTTTCATCCCAGAAAAATGAGCTAGTACATACATATATTTAAATTCTATTCCAATGCTGTAATATTGAAATACAACTTTTTCTTCTTCTTTCTAGAAAAAAAATATTAATAAATAAATATGCGAGGTAAAAAAATTGCATACAACGTTAATAGTTTTATACACATTTTTGTTGATCATTCAATAAAAAATATTATTGTTAAATATTGACATATTTAGCATTATTGCATTACATCATCCGTGATACTCGTTCAATGCCACGAACGTCAGTATTCACCGAATCAGGCCATGGAGTGTTTAACGTGACAAATGCGTATCGTAAAATAAACAAATTAACACAAATAGATAGGGAAAATTTTAAATTACAATGATAATTTGTATTTTTTATTATACATTTTTCGCGCAGTGAAGTTAAAGGGTTGTGCAAAAGTGTGTGCAAACTATATAGCTACAAAATAGTAAGTGACTAATATTTAAAATTAATAAAGATAATATAAATATTCTTAAAATATTATTTAATGAAATTGTTACTCAATGAAATTGTTACTCAATGAAATTGTAGATTTGTATGAAAGGGGATCATCTTAATCCAGTCTGAATCTCTTCAGATTTATGTTCGTCTTATTTAAAATTTCTTTCTCTAGTTGGCTACAATATCCTTTAATAACGTAAGCTGTTTTTTTTATCGATATACACTACTTATACAGAAACCGGTTTCAAAAACCAAATCTTATTTGTTATATGTACCTAGCTATAATAAATGTAGCAGTAAGAATAACATACCATTTTACAATATAAACATTTTTATACATATACTAAAATTAAATGAAACCGCGTCGATTCATTACACCGAACACTTATTGCATGCACCCCTAAATATTTACCCGGCACTTGCACTAAACTGTAAATTTCATATATGTAGTAAGATCTAGTGAGTAGCAAATGAAGATCAAAGTATTGCGAGAACTCTTTAGGTACTTTCCCCACTATAAGAAATAGCATATTCCATATTTAAATCGAATACTCTACCCACCTGTATAGGGACCGATAAAATCGATGGAAGCCGTTTTTCTTCTATCCTGAGTAGAAGTTTTTCCAGACATAAAAAATAGACTTTATTTTTTGCCTAAATCCTCTGTCTGCCACCAAAAGTTTCATTGAAATCGGTAGACGTAGATAATAGATATGCTAAATATTAATTTCAGCATCTACTCTTTTGGGATATTCATTCTTAATCCTAAATCTTAATTATTTAAATAATTCCTTTGCTTTAATATTAAAAAAAAACACATTTTAAAGCTGCATATCTAATCTCCGCATGTATTTTCATTATCCCACTACCAATGAATATGCTCCAACCTTTTATAAGGACGCGCAAACCGTAAAGCTCAAGCCTGTAGCCTTGTTTTAGGTACATCTCTATTCATAAATATCCTCTAAACACATTTTATATATTACTAGCATTGCCCGCGGCTCCGCCCGCTTTCAGATGACTAAAAATCAAATGATTAGGTTTTACATATTAGTATACTCATTGCAGTTTTTGTATTGTTTTCTCAGAAATGAGATATTTTCCTGCGGTAAAATGTACCCTATATGTTGACCTGGATAACCAGCTATCACCATACCAAATTTCATCAAAATCCCTCCAGTGGTTTTTCTGTGATGCGGTAACAGACAGACAGACAGACAAAAATCTTAAAAACTATAGATTCGGCCTCTGTATCGATAATAATGTTTACTTCAATAAGGTTTTCCAAAAAATATTTAATGTACAGATTCGGCTTAGTTACAATTTTATTATATGTATAGATTTTTTTGACAAATAAATGATATCTTCAACAGGCCACTAAACATGGACTATATAATCGGCGGACTCGCCGGCGCGGGCGCTACTATATTCACAAATCCTATGGACGTTGTAAAAACAAGGTTACAATTACAAGGGGAGTTACGAGCCCGAACTGACACAAAAACAAAATATAGAGGTATTTTCCACGCAATGTACGTGATAGCCAAAAATGATGGAGCTTTCGCTCTCCAAAAGGGTCTCGCGCCAGCTATGGTTTTCGGTTTCTGCATGAATTCTGTGAGGTAATAACCATCTTTCTATATAGAAATAATATGGTGACATATATATGTTATCTAGTTTAAAGCAGGTTCGACCTAGGATAAAGTATAAATAAATGTAATAAGGATAAATGGGATAAAGTATAATATAATATACGTAAAATATGGAAAAAATATGTACTAGAAAATATTGATAGAACAGTAAAATAAAATTTATTCTGCACCATAATTTACAAACCCAACATATGAAAGACTAGCATTGCCCGCGGCGCTGCCCGCGTTCTGATGACCAAAAACCAAATTCTTAGGTTTTACATATTGGTATACTCTTACAATACAGTGTTTGTATTTTTTTCCAAAAGTGAGATATTTTTCCGCGGTAAAAAGTATCCTATATGTTGACCCGGATAACCAGCTATCATCATACCAAGTTTCATCAAAATCTGTTCAGTGGTTTTCTCGTGATGCGGTAACAGACAGACGGACAGACAGAGAGACAAAAATTCTAAAAACTATAGATTTGGACTCTGTATCCATAATAAGTAATGTCTATTTCAATTAGATTTTCCAAAAAATATTTAATGTACAGATTCGGCTTAGTTAGAATTTTATTATATGTATGGAATACAATAAAATATGTTATTGGACAGATTAGGTACGTACCATATAGCTGAAGTTAAGGGTTGGATGAAGACAAAAGACGGGGACATTAGTTTACACAAAACTATATTGGGGTCGAGTTTGAGTGGGGTTATGAGTGGAATAGCCGCTAACCCAGCATCTTTACTGAAGACTAGAATACAGGCTGCAGCTCATCCTAGCATAGCAGTGGGCAGACAGCATGCATATAAAGGTATATCATAATACTTGTGAGTAACCACCCACCGTTGCTTTATGTTGAACAGGATTTTACTAAGCCTCTTACCAAAAAATGTTATAAAACTTCCATCCTGTACGAATTGTACTTTTTTCCAGGGATAAAAATATCCTTAATCTATACTAATATTGTAAAGAAGTAAAGTTTGTGAGATTGTGAGTTTGTAGGGGGTCTCTGGATCTACTGAACTGATTTAGATGAAATTTGGTAAGAAGATAACTTGAGAGCCTGGGAAGGACATAGGATACTTTTTATCCCAGAAATCATCCCTTAAAGGGGTAAAAATGGGGATGAAAGTTTGTATTGGGAATCAAGCTACCCTATATAAGATACTTTTAAACACAACAACTTTACAACTTTACAACTTTACAACTTTACAACTACTTTTTAACAATTGTTAATCAATAATTAAGCCTGTGTATACATATTGATTGTGCTACCACTCGGGCATTAAAAATTTTTTTTACCCTATCTAGGAATGGTAGACGGATTTTTAAAAATATATAGAATAGAAGGCATCAAAGGATTCTTCGCCGGCGTACATGCATCGTGCACCAGGATAGCTATAGGCAGTGCTGCTCAACTAACAACTTTCTCTACGTAAGTTTTTTTTACAATAATGTTAAATATATCGATGATATTTATTTAATACAGGATGATAAATAAATAGAAAATTCAATAAAGTACATAAAAATTTTAAGATTTCATCTTCGTACGGGTTTAATTTTTAGTAGGCAATCATTACTATGCCTTCCCATTATATTGAATTAATAAAACATGTGTGTCATACAAATTCCATACAAATCGTTTACAAATTGGGCAATGAAATTGAAAAACACATAAGGAAAAATGATAAACAATTATTTATACCAAATAGTAATGCCAAATGTAACCGATTTCGGATTCCAACCCCACTGAGACTAGCCATGTGAATGTGCAGGAGATATTATTATAGAGCACAAATATCACTCTCCGACTCCGATGGGATGTAAAGTCGATATGACCAAATATTGGCCAACCAAATGAAAAGCATGCACAAGCTCTGATTCCTTAATTACACAGAGCTTTAATAAAGACATACACACATACAGGTTTGAAATTGCCAAATAAATTTTTACCCTGCAGTTCAAAAGAAACATTGCTGTCTTATGGGATATGTGAACAATCTCCTATCGGCCTCGCTTTCACCGCGAGCTGTATGAGTGGTATCATGGTAGCGCTAGTGATATGCCCCCTTGACGTCGTCGCAGTACGACTTTTTAACCAAGGTAATAGAGTCTATTAGGTGAAGTAGACAGAAGTATTTAGTGCACAATTTGAACGATATTTGTGTAGCTTTAAACGTATTTTTGGAGTCAAACCTATCACGCCCATTGCCCATGCTTGAGAATAAAGTTCGTCTCAATCCATGTCAGTCATAGCTAAGATACTTCAGATTTTATCGATTTTCACACAAATCGATGAACATTTAAAAAAAAATTATATTATAACTTTATATTTAATTCATTTTTCCCATCACTAATCTTACAACGGATATTTATCAAGTACCCACCGAAAAATAGGTATATGATGATTAATTATTTTAATTCAATTCTATCATTTGTCAATCATGACATCAACCATTGCAGAATGAAACACGCCCTGCTTGAGAAGGGCTATTTCGAGAACTCACCGGTTGCACTCTCGTTCATCGTGAGTGTACCGTGTGGGATGATAATTGTTTTCCTGGAGACGCCTCTGGACCTAATCAATACACGGATTTATAATCAGGGTAAATGTTAATTCATTTTCCGTTAAAATTTTACCTTTTTCATATTCGGCCAGTCTCACTAAGACTAGACAACGGCGCAGGGGATATTATAGTGCACAAGCTTACACGCAGATACAAGTGCACTCTCTATTCTTTAGACTCTCAAATACCATTGGGACAACAATGGACCGGAGAAAGTTCAGGCGCAGGACTGGCGGCTTTGTGCTCTCCGATGTACGAAGATAAATCCCGCCAACTTCCCAACACAAAGTTGTTACTGAGAATTTCTTAACAGAAAAACTAAGTAACAAAACTTGGTCCGGGCCGGGACTCGAACCCAAGGCTTCCGGATCTGCAACCACATACCGTTAAAGAAAGCAAAGCAATATACGCGTTTTCGTACATACATATACTCATAAAAAACGTGTGTGTGCACGTAAGAAGTTATACTTCTTTGGCGTAACAGAACAAAAATTGCTAAAGATTTCATCCAGTATGTCACAACTCTCTGTTTGTAAAAGGAATGCAGCTAACTTCATCATTTTGGTTGTCGGTGTGCGCGCTCATTGTTGAAATTTTACTGTCATAATTATTTCCTAACGTACCAAAAGAAGTATAACTTCAACAATAAAATATGAATATCCATTATGTGGTACATACATTCTTTGTTACATTTAATTAAACATACCATACCTTTTTATTGTCACTATTACGTATCGGGTTCATAATGCTTGTTCTATTTTGCCTTGAGCTTTTTGTAATAACACTATGTAATAATTATAGTGCTAACGGCAAATTTTGTTTAATGTACTATTGAAATTCATTTGTTGTATGTAAAAATTCTTTATAAGTAAAGCTGTGGTCGTGAGTTCGAATTCCATTCATGGTATGTGCTTGTATAGATATAAAATGTGTCTTTGTCATTATCATCATTGTAAAAAGCTTTTGAGACAGGAAGACACAGGTCTGTATTTATATTAGTGTGTGGTCCCTGCTTACGTTTTAACGTTTAGTATAGAGTTTTAAGAGATAAGATATTTATAATATATCTGGTAGTAAAAAGTATTATATATGTTGACCCGGGTAACCAGCTATCATCATACTAAATTGCATCAAAATCCGTCCAGTGGTTTTTCCATGATGCGGTAACGGACAGGCAGACAGACCGACAGACAAACAAAAATTCTAAAAACTATAAATTCGGTCTCTGTATCGATAATAATGTAATTTCAAATATTTAATGTACAGATTCGGCTTAGTTAAATTTTTATTACATGTATAGATTAAACTTTACTGTAATTTATAACGACACTTGCAAAGAACCATTGAAAAGGCTACCGATCGATTTTTGATGGAACTACGTCAGAAACATGAAGAATGAAAAAAAAACTTCATAAGTTAGCAAAACAAAATCCAACAATCAAAACAATACACATTCGGTAAATCTACATTAAATTCACTTAGAAATACTAATACTTATATAAAAAAATCAATTTCTGTATATGACAGATTCAAATTAACACTTACGTACTAGATAAATAAATTAATATAGATATGTTAATAAGTATATGTATGTATATATTAATAGGAAAATACTCGGCTTCCTGACTTGTAATTTTACCACTTACTATATAATTATATATTTTTTATTAATTTAATATAAGCCTGATGTTTTAATGTTTTTCTATTTACATAGGTCCTGCATCAAAAGGTGAACTTCTCTACAAAGGAGTATTTGACTGTATTAGCAAGATCTACAAAACTGAAGGTTTACATGGTCTATATAAAGGAATAGGCCCGCTTTACCTCAGAATAGCGCCACATACCACGTTATCTCTGGTTATATGGGATATGCTTAACGTATTGATGAGTAATAAAAAAAGCTAATATTTAATTTCTTTTATTTAATACCATCCATAATTAAAAACATAAAGGTATTTAAGACTTCACCGGATACAGCATTTAAATAAATTTTCATGAAATAATATTATAACAAAGTTGCTAAGAGCATCAAATTTTGATAACATTTTTAGTTCGTATACAATATAGCTGACTCAATATAAGAATATTTTATGACCTTTACAGTCATACCACCATTGACTTTAACTTTCTTTGCTGAGAAGCCTGATAACACATTAACGGTGGTGTAAAATGAATTTCCCAATCTATCTCAAAAGAACTGATATCGTCTTCTTCATAACATGAAATGTCACAAGGCCCTTCTTCATCTTCACATTCTTCTTTTGGGAATACTCCAATCGCCTCTTCATCATAAGATTTCAAACAAATCTGTTCACATAATTCTGGATGATAAGGATCAGACCAAATCTCTTTTACTGCACCTCTTATTAGCCGCTTTCGTAACATTTCCTTTTGTCGAATTTTTGCCTTATTATTTGTTGATTCTATCTTGTATAGCAAAGGTTTGTAAGCGCCATTGCTATCTTCTTTGCTATTTGTGGCTTGCATTTCTATATGGTATGTCCCGTTTCTTTTACATACTATAAGCGTGGGTTTGTCATCGACTTGTTTCTTGAACCGTCTCATCGGCTTGATTGATTCTACTTTCGATTTTCTTAATTTAGCTTTGTTCAGCACTCGCAGTAACTTCTTGGATACAGCCCCTGGCTTCCACCCTTGATGTACCTAAAAATAAAATTAATGTTATTTATGGCGAATAAATTATGTTGCTAAAATTACATATTGTTTTATTTAAAAAAAAAATATGTACCTTACTCTTGCATTTGTTTTTAAAGTCAACATTAAGTTCCTATAGAAAAACAATTAGTAAAAATAAATAATAAATTTAATTTATTTTGATACGAAATCTTGTATGTTTAGTTTCTTAAAAATATTTAACGTTGCAAAATTTAACTTAGCGCATTACCAAAAAACAAATTTCACTTACAACATTACGACTCGTAAATACATCACAAACTCTTACTACGAACTAAAAAATCACATATGGACACTAGGAACATTAGGAAATTTGCGTCGAAATATTTCTACTCGCAAGTGCTAACAGTCGTTCCCTATTTTGTTGTTTCATTATTTCTGAATTTATGAAAGAATTAAAACATGGAACATGGAATGAACTCAGACTTATTCCTTGTTTAGCTAAAGTCGTTAAACGTTCATTTGGTCGTTTATTTTTAGTGCTTTTTAACCTAAAATACGTTTTATATCCCTGTCCATCCACAGCCACAATTCCTTTGTCTGAAAGCAAGGAGTGGTGACACTTGCGTTTTGTATCGAAGCCACTCCTATGATAAATATTCTTTTGACTTAGCTCCGTTTTCTTTGTAGATGGTAAATGAAATATTGTCTTTGGCTGTGGTATATTAACATCTTCTCCACGTGCTAACATATTCTCTAGAGTTGAAATTAGTAATTTTCTATCTCCACCATGACCTACAATTCCTAATTTTGACAAATGTTTAGGTGATACATCACCAAAACAACTCCAACTGGCGTCGGATTTTTCATATTTTTTATCAACTATTTTTTCTTTTTTACTATCCATACCGCTACGTAGATTTCTTTTGACTGGACCTGTTTCTTTAGGGTAATATTTCCATCTGTTTTGACTATCAATATAACCGTCAACTCCAACAATCAGCCATTTACCATTTGTAGCCTGAAATTTCCCCGCTTCAGCATCCACATGTTCTCCGCTTGGCCCAATAAAAATATTCGGTGCCCATCTACCATCTTGAGCTATATATCCATCAACATTAATTTCTAGCCACTTATTATCTGGACTCCAAAAACCACCTAAATCACTGCATTGCTGTTTTCCATCTGGCCCTTTAAAGAATCTTGGAACAGGATTTCCAAATCTGTCGACAAGCTTAACTCTGTAATCAAGGTATGTATACTGTGTTCCGTTATCAACTTTAAATATTTTCTTCCCTTTATAAGTGGGGTCAAAAGTAGCATTTGGTGGTGTAAATTCTACAATCCATTCATCGGAATCAGTGTCAGAGCCAAGTGAAGAGTTATCTTCCGAACAAGAACAAGAAACATTCGTGTTTGTTGTTTTTGATGTTGGTAAAGCAGGATAACACAAACATGCAGGATCTTCAGTTTCGGGTAATATACCAAGGGCTTGTTGGTATGTTTTCATACAGATTTCATTACACATATCTCTAAAAGTATCCTGTATAAAGTGTCGTTGCGCTCTCTCAAGTCGTCTTCGTGCACGCTCCTTCTTTTTAAGACGTTCACGATTTTCCTCCTCTGTTCTACCTATCGTGTAAGTCACAACGGGCTTATCCTCATAAGGATGCTGATTAAGTGCTCTTGGTTTTGAATAATTCTTCATCGTTTCCATAGTTACAGTATACTCGCCGTCCTTTTTATGTATCACAAGTAAAGGACGTTTCAGGGGACGTTTCTCCTTGCCCGTATCTTTGCGTTTCTTTTTAGATATAACTTCACCCGGATTTCTGGCTATCTTTAATAGTCTTACTACATGTTTACTGGTTGCACCCGGTTTCCACAGAGGTCGGAACTATAAAAAATAAAACAAATAAAAAAAATTCGTTTCTATACAAAAAACAGACCCTATTTAAAATTTGTAGGATATACCTTCATTCCTGGAATGTTTTCAGCAGTCCAAAGCCATCCCATGTTCTTAGGGACATTGTCTAGAATACCGGAACACGGTAACACACATCTACTGTGTCCTATTTGAGGGGCTACAGGTATTAAAAAGGATTTCAATTAGTATTTTAAATATTTTAATCAATAGGTTTTTCTTTCAATTCGCGCAAAACTCATCGTACACAACTGAGTGTAATAGAGGGTATATGTTTATTTAAAGAGAATATCTTGTAAGCAAAAGTATTATTTAAAAATATAATGCAATAAATTAATACTCGATAGTACCTACTAATTGAGCAATGCAAAGGACAACTTCACTCTAATGCATTTAAATTTTGCGCGAACAGTATATTTTCTATATAAATACAGTATTTACTATTTAAGAAGATGTGTAACAAATACGTACGTATACCTTTATAGCCGTAATTAAATTTAAATCTATCATCCCTTATTTTCTTCTTGCCTTTTTTAGAGTCTTTTTCGGATTCAACGCTTTTTTTCTCGCTTACTATTAAACGTTTATCAGACGCCGCCGCTTTTTGAAATGAATTAACTTTTGTAGACTTTGAATCTTCACCCTTCTTTTTACTCTCACTGCCGGAAGTACTCCACGTTTTTAATTTGCTTTTATCTACAAGCTTGTGAAAAAAAGGACAAGGTATAGGCATTTCGATCGCTGGTTTCCGAGCCAGTTCTTCACCTGCTACTTCATACCCGCCACAAACTGTACAGTATGTTGTTTTTTTCATAAATCCAAATGTACATTCACAAGTACAGTAACAAGGACCTTCACCAATCTGCATTTTAGTTGTTACACCGCCGATAACTTTTTCTGTAATTTGCTCATTTATACAGCAGTCTTTTTTAATATTTGAGATATCTAAAAGTACCCTATCATCAGGTGGCGTTGGTAACTTCCTGTGAGCTCTATCATTACAATCAACTTCTTTACATTTCGTCACACTGATCTGAGCACCCCCTTCAGACAGATCTAAAGAATAGGCGCTTTCAGACGTTTGTCTCTTTCCCTGGCATTCACTATCACATCTCTTAAATTTAAATTTCTTTCTCGATGCATTAGACTTATGTGAACTTTCAACTTTAGATACTTTAGGGGAATCTGTATCTGTATTATCTTTCTCAACAGTAAAATAGCCCACATAATAAATTTTATTTCTATAGGATCCCTCTAAATCTCCGAATATGTAACGTAAAATATTATTTCGATTGCAATAAATAGATGAAAATGACAAAGATTTCGTAATAATTTTACGCTTGCTAGAGACTATATTCGAATCGCTTTTTGTATTTAATGTTCTTTTTAAATATTCATTTGAAATACCTTTATTAGTTCGATCATTATTAATAATATTTTTTAACAGTTGATAGTTGTTATTGCTAAAAATTGAATTCGCATGTAATCTTTCACTTTCAGAGTATTTATCTGTACTTTTTACCAATAAAGCTTTTGAATCAATCTGAGTGTACATAAAGGTGTTTGGAATATCTGAAGATCTAGATCTTAACTGGTTTGACTGTTTTTCGCCCAAATATAATAACTTTATAGACATGTCTATTGTAGCGACCCGTTTCATATTAGTCTCACCGTAAATATTATATGTTCCTTGTGCGTGTACGAGTGAATTTCCTTTATTTTTATTAATATTACGTATATAGTTACCAAAACACTTACTCCACGGTATAAGCGACGACCCTAACTTATAGGAGGGACTGGTTTTACTAAAAACAGATATTTCTAGAGGATGTTGCTTCATATGTGAAATTAAAAAAGAAGGCTTCTGCGCTGCCAGTATTGAATGAATATTTAACGACTTAACGTCTAATATTCGATTCCTACTTCGAATATTACTCATCCTCACTTTATATTTTTCCCTTAGTTTCATTTGTCTTACCTTCTTGGAAGCAGAATTTAAGATTGGATTATTAAAGTATATTTTAAAAACATCTGCAAATTCAGCTGTCACTTTAAACTCATTACATCTCTTGTAGGTTTTCAAATCTTTTATAGTTATCTCAAATAAAAACATTGAATCCGAAAGAGCCATGTTGAAAGTTTCTCTTAAAGTATAATTTTCCGCTAAAATTACATTTAAGTACTTAAAATTTATAGATTTATTTAAAATATATATATAACTTGTAATTTACATGACAGCCAAAAACAATTATGTAAAAATTTTTAAATTTTAAATTATTTTTTTAAACATTTCATGACACTTGGACAGTATCAATAAACAATTTCAATACTTTTTTCTATGCCAATAGTATAATCGTACTTATCTTAAACTACATAAAATTTTAGATATGATAGCATTTTTAGTTGATTTTTATCACCGGATCAACAAAAAATGTACGATATCTCGCATTCTGCATAAAACAATAATTATCACACGGAGACGGTTATATTGATAGTCAAAACAGATGGAAATATGACCCTAAAGAAACAGGTCCAGTCAAAAGAAATCTACGTAGCGGTAAGGATAGTAAAAAAGAAAAAATAGTTGATAAAAAATATGAAAAATCCGACGCCAGTTGGAGTTGTTTTGGTGATGTATCACCTAAACATTTGTCAAAATTAGGAATTGTAGGTCATGGTGGAGATAGAAAATTACTAATTTCAACTCTAGAGAATATGTTAGCACGTGGAGAAGATGTTAATATACCACAGCCAAAGACAATATTTCATTTACCATCTACAAAGAAAACGAAGCTAAGTCAAAAGAATATTTATCATAGGAGTGGCTTCGATACAAAAAGCAAGTGTCATCACACTTTGCCTTCAGACAAAGGAATTTTGGCTGTGGATGGACAGGGATATAAAACGTATTTTAGGTTAAAAAGCGCGAAAAATAAACGACCAAATGAACGTTTAACGACTTTAGCTAAACAAGGAATAAGTCTGAGTTCATTCCATGTTCCATGTTTTAATTCTTTCATAAAGTCAGAAATATTGAAACAACAAAATAGGGAATATCCTTATCGAAAGCAGCTTCTTATAGTTTTTATAAATACTAGTTTTCAATGATGGATAATGTAAATAAAATCGAATTGTATATTTAAAAAAATAATTCTTATAACATATATTTATCAAAATGACCACAGACCAATTTTCTTAATATTCACTCTAAATAAAGAAACGATAAAAAAGATTGACATTTCTAGATAGCTAATTAAAATAATGAAGGTAATTTATAGCTATTAAATATTTTTGTTTAAATAGCCCTCAACTAAATATAAGGCCTTCTGATCGAAAAGACGTGTTATTTTTGTCTTCACAAATAACATTACATAATTCATTTGTTTTCTTGAACATTTTCTTACACATTAAAAATGGAGATAGATTCTTTTTAGACGTGTTCGAAGCTCTATTAGTTTTAACATTTAGATTAAGTTGTGGCATATCACCAAACATTTGAAACTCATCTATAACTTCCTTATACCTTGTATTTTTCTTCGTATCTGGTGGAATCTTGACGCATGTTGACTTTGGTGAATGGTTCCTATCATAATTTAGTGAAACACTCATAACCAAAGGATTCTTAGCTTTGTTAGATGAAGAAACAGCTGTTTTCATTTTTCTTTTATCGACGCCCGTTTTTGGTATCGATTGTGATATTTTATCGTTTTTAGCTTTCATATGTTCTGATTTTCCTTTACCATTGCTCTTACTAACACTCCCAGATTTTGGTTCAGTTACTCTTGTTTTAGTATGCGTTGTCGTAACAGTAAGTGTTGATTTTGATTTTGAAGTTTTGCCTTTGTTCTTGGAATACCACGCCCACTTTCCTTCTTTATCTACATAACCATCGACACCAATTTTTAAAGTTTGACCTGAATTATCTGTGAAAAATCCTTCTTCGGCAGAATAAAACATGCCGTCAGGTCCTATAAAGTTCATCGGTACCCATCTTTCATCAGGACCTATGTAACCATCTTTATTAATTTCCATCCAAATATGATCAGGACCCCAGAAACCACCGAGGTCACTACATTCTTGTTTTCCATCGGGACCTTTAAAGAATCTAGGTACTGGATTTCCCTGCTTATCAAGTAATTTAACTTTATAATCTAAATAATTGTATTGACTTTCATTTTCGGCTAAGACAGGCGGGTGTTTAGCTTTAACGTCCCATCGAGCCGCGGGTGGAGTAAATTCAATGGTCCACTCATCATTGTCAGTGTCACTGCTGGATATTGTCTCTTCATCAGAACAAGAGCAGGAGTCTATTGGAGGAGTAATAGTTTGGATGGCGTCAGTTTGACAAGGACACGCTGGATCGTTAGGATTAGGTAAAGGCAAGATGCCTATAGCCTGATTATACGCTTTCAAACAAATTTCTTGACATCTATCTCTAAAAGTAGATTGTAATAAGCGACTTTTTCTTCTCGTCTCTCTCCGTTCCCTCCTTTCACGCTGTTTTTGGATTTTTCGTTTCTCCTCTTCTGTCTTACCTATTGTATAAATCAAAGGGGGCTTTTCATCATAAGGATACTGAAATAAAAGCCGTTCTTTAGAATACTTCTTGAAAACTTCCATTTGAACGGAATATTCGCCATTTTGCTTTTTAACAACTAATGTAGGTTTCATTTCGATTTTCTTTTTTCGCTGCATCATGGCACGTTTCTTTTTTGCTATAATATCTACACCTTCCCTTATCGCTCTATATCGTCGAACTAAAATTTTATTTGCTGCACCTGGCTTCCATTTTGGCCGGGGCTGTAACACACAAAAGTAGCTTTAAATACAATTTAATAAAAAAACATCTAATATATCACACATATGTATATTGGATATTTGATAAAATAATAGAAACTTTATTGCTTATGATATTTATTTAATTATTTTTATAATAACTATAATTTCAATGTTTCATGTAATATAATTCAATTCAATTCCTTGTTATTTAGCTTTCATATAAAATGATAAAAAAGTTTTTAGTTTGTACAGTTTAAGCCGGTGCTGCCAAATGTAAAGTTTAATCTTCTTTTCCTGCAAAATGGATATATCATAAATATGTATAGTATAATTAAAAATTTAAAGATTTTTTTACTCTGAAATATTTAACATTACTTATTAACTTAATATTAAGTTACATTAACCTATATGGTTGGGTTAAATGACGTTTTGGTACAAAATTGATTAAACTTACTACAATCAAATAAGCTATTTTTCGGTACGTACTCGTAAGTATACCTAGAATAAAAAGATTAACTATATAATTAGCCCATTAAATGTAGATTGCGGTTTTTTATTGCAATTAAAATAATTAAAATAAAAAGGCTTACCATTTTTAGAAATAAAAAAATGCACGTGATGCTCATGTCGCGCATTTTTCTAATAATCAGTTACAACGAAACTTTTACGCGAAATAAGCTCCTTTAAATAAAAGTAAAAAAAATAAGAAAAAAGATACCTACTTTGTGCAGCCATGAAATTTAACTAAATTAGAATCGTTAAAAATAAATAATCGCTGTTTGATAAGCCACTATAGTTTACTCTAGAAAATCCATGAATCAATTTAATTATTTTCATTGCCTATATCCAATTGTTTTAATATAAAATTGTTTTAATTATAATTTTAAATATTATATTATTGGTGTTTTAATTTATTTAACCTTCATTCCCGGAATATCTTCGGCAGTCCAATTCCAACCCATATTCTTAGGTACAGGTGGATAAGGATACTTTGACTCTATTTTCTTTTCAACTTGTGGTAATGCTGAAACATATTAGCATACATGTTAATGATATACAGTGACGAAATTCATAAACTAAATAATGATAATCTTTTCTTGTCCGATCCATAAAAAAATTACTATATAATTTCAAAAATGACGGCCATTCAAGCTACAAGATAATTAAATAATAATATTTACTTATAAAAATAATATTTAATTAAACATACGCATTTCCTCGACATTGGCAGTAAATTTCCCAATTTTTTTCTTTTCTTGCACTACTTTCTTTACCTTTTGTCCATCGCCTTTTTCCATATTTTTTTTATGAATTACCTTATCTGAGAAACTTTTTATAGAACGAGATACTGTTAATCTCCTATGATCAGTTTGCCCAAGCTTAGAACCAGTAGTACGGGAACTCTTATTGCTTATAGTATCTGGTTGTTTTTTAGTTTCTTCTTCCTCTGGCCAGGGACTTTGAACTTTTATATATTTTTTATCATATAACTTATGATATACAGGACATGGATGAGGTTTAGCATATTCAGGCATTTCTTTTAAATCATCTCCTAAACATTCATAGCCTCCACAAACCGCACAATAGGTTGTATTCTTGGAGAATTTGAAAGTACATTCACAATCACAGTAGCATGGATCATCATCTTCAGTTTTCTTTTTCTTACTGGATAGTCCATCAACTATTATTTCCTTTACCTTTTCAGCAACATCACATGTTTTAACACAGCAAGGGTTATGTATATCATCAAATCGAATGACAATGTCGCTATCAGCCGGACTAGGCGGAAAGTTTTTCTGTCTAGGACATGTCGGATCTTGGCAAGCTAAATTTTCGTCGTTAGCGTCTACCTTTTCTGTTAAGTTAGAGCAAGCGCTTTTAGTACAAGTGTTTTTTTCCGAAGGCTTCGTGCTTGGGCAGTCTGTAGAGCAGTATCGAAACTTAGATGACTTATCAGTATCGGTAGGTGATGATGTACCGGTACTCTCTTTTTCAAAATCATGTTCTACTGTAAAGTAGAAAACATTATAAACTGGTTTTTCTTTTGGTTCCCTTTTATTATACGGACACGTTTTTCCTTCACATTTACTGCCCTCACTATCGCTATCTGCACAATCTTTATCACAAGAGGAATTACATGATTCATCTTTTCTTAGAGCATCTTGCATTTGTTTTATACATGCACATTGTGTAGATAAGCCTTCTAATGTAGAGCCTTGACTGAAAACACCTTCATGGCGGAGAAATTCTTGAATTTTTTCAGCTATTCTACATTCATTACTACCGCAAGGACCAATAATGGCGTCGATATCGATTACTTTATTATCTTCATCGACAAGATTTTCAATGTAAGCCCTCATATCTCTAGCTATTCTACAATCAGCCCTTCCGCATGGTCCTCTTATGTTAGCAATGTCAAAAGTTACTCCGCGAGAACCATCAGGTTTCTTTCCAGCATTAATGCAAATTGGACATGGTTCAGATTGCGCTTCGTTTTTAAATCTTTCAGAAAACTGTCCCTCTGGCCAATTAGTTTCTTTACAATAACAGAGCCTGTCAATATCTGTTGCTTTAATTCTAGGCCGTATCGTAGGGCGAGGTGTTAGCATTCTCATATTGTCATTACAAGACAATATAATTTTCCTTACATAATCAATTATATGGTCAATACTGGGGCAAGTCTGAGGTGCTTTATACGTAGATTCTGGTGGTTTATCGGCACTATTCATACAACAATAGTCACCTTCGTTAAAGAACGTAAGATTAGCCCCGGGTGCATTTTTATAATCCGCATAAACTATTTTGTTAGGTTTGGGTTTGTCTACTACAAAATTATTTGCAATTTTGTTACAATTTTTTTCAAAAACTTCATCAGTTGTTTTCAATGTACACATGTAAGATGTTGTTTTAGAATTAATGCCGGTATACATAACTTTTCGTACAGACGGATCTTCTGAAAGAGTACGGAAAGCTGTAGTAACTCGGTCCGTCAAATAAGTCAGTTTCACTTGAATTCCTATTTTTGCCATTAGTTTAGCAGTACCCTCTTGAAAGACATTGTATTCTTCCTTTAAAGTCATTGAAGTTGGTTCTTCACAATTCAATATTCTTTCTAAAAACGTATAAAAACCTGGATCCCAAGGAATTTGAGCAGAGCCAATGAATATTGCGTTATCTTCTTTACTCCATAGTGATAACTCTAGTGGATACTTCTTCATACTTTGAATTAAAAATTCAGCATTGCTGGAAAACAATACAGACTGCCCTGATTGTATAACTGGTTCAGGAGGTGGCTCTTCTACTTTCCCTTTTTTACCTTTTTTTGGTTTTGGCGGTTTCTTTTTGCCTTTTTTACCAGGTGGTTCCGGTGGAAGAGGTGGAGGTTCTGGTATAACAATGTGCATTTGCTTAGGATCTTTAAGTTCTAGAGAGAATATATCAGCAAAATCACTTTTAATAATAAAATGACGACTTTCGACCAAACTTTTAACGCTTTCTACTACGACCTCAAAAAGAAACATTGCATTTGAAACAGCCATTTCTATTTTTTTTATTTTAACTTATACTTTTCTCATAACTAATACATCTACATTAAAGATAAAGTTATTATTTTCATGATCTCTATACTAAAATTTAATAAATATACGCACAAAAATTTAGAATACTGATAATAATTTATGACATAAGGTAAAAGACAAGTAAAATGATTATTTTTTCAACCAGTTGTACATAATATTATTTTTTTGTATTTCCAAACACATTTTTAATCAGCTGATTTCGCGCATTGTCACTGTCAGCTGTCAGCACTGGCAGTTTTGACGGTGTGCCATGGCCTAAGGGATTTGAAGAATTTGTTACGAAACAAAAATGTGTGGAATTCTCCAGTAGCACGAACACATGATGCTAACCTTAATATCAGTATTAAAATCAGGCAGATGACTTGAATTACATGATCTCTTATCAGGTAAGTCCATACAGTTTTCCATTTGAACCACTATCAGTAATTGTTTACGTTTAAAGTTGTTGTTAATTTAGTAGTTAATTTTATCTCACATATTTTTATTTTACGTCATTACTGATATAATGAGGATTAATTACTTATAAGTTCTATACTGAGAGCTTACAGACGTTGCTAACATTTAATTTTTAAAGTGCATTTACCAATTTTATTTAAAACTAGCGGCTCACCCTCGCTTCGCTCGGGTTCGTCGCTAGGTACGTTTTAAATAGATATAAAAAAAAAAATCTTTCTTTCTCACATTTTAATTATATGTTTTAATACTTACCTATTCCGGACTAAGAGAAATCCAAAAATTAAAATATCATAAAAATTTGAACGCGGTCGAACGGGATAAAAAGTATCCTATGTCCTTCTCCTGGCTCTAAACTACCTCCCTGCCAATTTTCAGCTAAATCGGTTCAGCCGTTCTTGAGTTATAAGCGAAGTAACTAACACGACTTTCTTTTATATATATAGATGATTGAAATTAAAGTAAGGTGTGTATCAAATGTCAGTAGTCTTTTAGAGTATAAAAATATCTTAGACAATTATATTATATTTATATATATTATATTTGTAGGCAATATTTTACCTACTATTATTTGTTTTAATTAGTATTACTTATGTATGTCAATCCTATTCATTTTCTTCTACTTGATTTAACTATAATATGAGAAATTTAAATATTTATTTATTTATTTTAATTATTAAATGTTAAATAAAAATTCAGCAAATTACCTACTTGTACATTGTGATTAATGATATTATAGAAAATATAAATTACGCCTGAAAACTAAAGTATCTAGGTTGCTAGTTACATATTTAAAAAATTAATTCTCCAACACCTGTCGTCCCAAAATATTTTTACCCAAAAATACATATTTAGAGTGTGATATATGACCATTATCATATGGTAAAATATTATAATGTATTAATTCATAGTACGATGGATTTCCTTGTGGGAGGCCTAGCAGGCGTTGGAGCTGGGTTCTTTAGCAACCCATTTGACGTTGTCAAAACACGAATGCAATTGCAAGGTGAGCTCCGTGCGAAAGGCCAACATGCTGTGTACTATAAGAATATACCACATGCCATGTACACTATAGTGAAACATGACGGAGTTTCTGCATTGCAAAAAGGCTTAGTACCTGCCCTATGGTTTCAGCTTGTTGTTAATGGTGTACGGTAAGCTTTATATGATATTATGTAATGAATTGTGCTTTGGTAGCTTTCATATTTTAATTTTTGCTTTAATACTACCTCTATTTCATTTAAAGCAAAAGCCTTGATACCCAAAAATCAGAGAAATAAAATGGTTGCTGATCTAAATATATTATTTTCTGCCTTATAAAAAATAGCTTATTGGTTATTTCATATATGAATAAAATGTATAAATTATTATTTCTGTGAATGATTAAAAGAAAACATTAAACATTTTAGGTTAGGCATATACCAACAAGCCGACAACTATGGTCTATTGCGAGATGAGAAAAAGAATACTAAGTTTATCAACAGTCTCTTCTTTGGATCTATTGCTGGTATGTGCGGTGGATTAGTTGGAAGTCCCTTACAATTAATTAAAACACAGTTGATGTCATATTCATCTAGAAAGATTGCTGTTGGAACTCAGCATGGCCACCCCGGTACATTATATGCCTTATCCAAAATATATAACAAAAATGGCTTTTTTGGCCTTTGGAGAGGAGCCCATGGCATGATGATTAGGAATTCTATTGGTTCAGCATCACAAATTGCATCATATACTGTGTAAGTATACAATAAACATATTACTAATTTTACCTAACAATATATCTTTATAGTTTATATATATTGTATGTTTAGTTTTGTAGGTCTATTCTTAGATATTGACCCGTCACCGAATTGACGACGACATTTGATAAATATTGCGTATGTTACTACACGATTGGAATAATTTTTGGGGGCGTGACATGTAGACGTATTATTGTCGATACCATATGAATACGATTGATACCTACTAGTAGTAGTATTTAGTAGGAAAAATTAAGTTATAATTCTTATTAAAAATCTAGTAAAGTGTATTTTTGCTGAAACAACGACAACAATAAAAACGTTACGTTTTAACGTTTAGTAGAGATTTCTCTAAGATGAGATATTTTTCCGCAGTAAAAAGTATCCTATATGTTGACCCGGATAACCGTCTATCATCATACCAAATATCATCAAAATATGTCCATTGGTTTTCTGCTGATGCGTTCCCAGACAGACAGACAGACAAAAATCGGTCGTTTTCAGAATTTTTGTTTCCGAACATATACATAACATTCCGAATCTATATTCGACCTCGGATCGATAATAATGACTAGTTCAATTAAATTTTCCAAAAAATATTTAACGTATAGATTCGACGCATGCGAAACCACTTACAAAAGTATTGTAGTACACTTTAACTTATAAAAGTGATAATTCAAGATAAATGGGAATGACGTACCAGTTAATAAATAAAGTTATCGCTGTTCATATTTGTAATGTTGTAATGAAATTGCATTAGACTCCTCCGTCTTATAATAGCTTGCGATAAGAATTAAACAATAAATAAGTAAAGAAATAGAAATTTTACGCAAAATAATCATTATGATTAAAATAAATGATCATTATGATTAAAATAGTTATATGATAAATAATGATCATGTAAGTTATCTAGTGTATACGTATATTGTACGGCAGAGATTCTGGATTCAAATCCCGGATCGAACGAAATAGTTATAGGGTTTTTCTTCTAAGATATTTCTCAATGAAAGCCAATAATCATGAAGTTGACGGTGCAAGACCTGCTTGATCACTGGTGATATCGATAGTTAATTCTCGTCTGTTCGCACATACTTGTGCCCTATAATATCTGCAAGATTAGCCATCTCTTTCTCTTTCTTTTCTCTCTCAGTGACATTGGCACTCTAACCGAAGGGTCGGACAATTATGCTCGAAATTTAATCCACGTTCATCTTAAATATAACAATACTAGCAGCTCACAAAGCGACTATAGATTCTGCCTCTGTATCGATAATAATGAATATTTCAATATATAAGATTGTCCAAAATTATTTAATGTACAGATTCGACTCGGTTAGAATTTTATTATATGTATAGATTTATGATAATATGATAGAAACTCTTCTTTTCCTACTCTCACCTGTTTGTTGTACCGTGTTGAAAGTGCTAACGATTTTTTAAATCAAATTAATTTATTAAATGATTTTTGTTTTTAGTTGCAAGGAATGGATGGACAACAACAACCTATTCCAGCAGTCAAAATATCTCTCGGCCTTCTTAGCAAGCAACGTGGGTGCTATTGTGAAAACGGTCACTCTCACGCCAATGGACGTTATCATGACGCGTCTCTATAATCAAGGTAAATTAAACTAATTTTCAGATTTTTTATTTTTTTTATTTTTATAGGCAGACGAATCTTGCCCAACTAACAAAATTCAGTTATGCTTGCTGGTGAAAGGTTTATTTTTTGTAGACAAATTACCTATAATTTAAAGTTGATTAGTGCCTTAGAAAAAAAAAATATATTTTCTTTCCAGGTGTCGATGCAAATGGTCGCGGCGTACTCTACAGTGGAATAATGGATTGTGCACGAAAAATAACTAAAACAGAGGGTCTCTTAGCTTTTTATAAGGGCATAGGTCCTTCGTACTTTCGCCAAGCACCACATACCGTCCTTTTACTAGTATTTTGGGATATGCTTAAAGATTTACAAAAAACGACGACTTTAAAAATGTAGTATTATAAAAAAAATACAACCGAATTGAGAACTTCCTTCTTTTTGGAAGTCGGTTGAAAAGTGTGGTTTTAGTAGCGATAGATGTCGCTAAAAGTGTTTTTTTGTCAAAGTATATATAGATAACATAATATATATTTGCAAGATTCAAAAAATATTTGCAATGGTTGTTAAAAAAACGTGACTTGTTATAATTCGAAGTGAGCCAAGTTAATTACACATCTTAAAAGACCAGTGGTAACTATATTTATTTATATTACATCATAAGATGATAATATATTTATTAACTCATATTATTACTGCGTTGATTCTTACTTTTAAAATTCAAAATAAAAACCATATTATAATAAACTAAAGTAGCAGTGGAACCTTAACTAGGATATATAAAATCCTCAGCAACCAAACGTAATGCTCCCAAATAGGCTCCGATATGACTGATATTTGAAAAACTCATTACTTTATTGACTAGATAATTAGTAAGTTTCATAACAGATATTTAATATACAATCCAATATACATAATAATTAACAGAATTTTTAATTGACGATAATATTAACGAAAACAGATTATTAATGAGAAAATCATAACATTAATTTGAGGCAACTCAATAATAATGTAAATTAGTAATACTTGTACAACTTATATTCAACGTGGCTGTATGAAATAGTGCAATAGTGTGAAAGACGTGAGTGTTAAAATATTATTTAATCTATGTTTATGTCGAAATTTAATTACCGTTATTCTTTTTTTACAAAATTATAAAAAAATATATATTAAAATGAAATGTTTGCCCTAATCTACTTGTGAAAAAAAAAATTATTGCAAATGCTAGGTGTAATATTTTTAATTTATGATAATATTTAAGTACTTAAAAGTTTGATTCTTTTGAATTTTGTGTATATTATATTGAATCTTTTATAGGAATTAGTAAGATCGTTGTTGAATCTAAAATGAATCTCTAAGTATTGCTATGGCAAGATTACTCACTGTGTACGTTATTTTTGGATACATTATCTAACAATATCTTATAGAGGTCTTCTTAAAACACCTATACATATTTGAAGTTTTTTCTGTTTACCATATAATTTTATAGATATAATAACTTCTTATAATACTCAAGCTACTTCAAAATAACCTTTATTGCTTACGTAATAAGCGCTATTTTTATAGACGTATAAGTAGTTTTATTTACCTGCTAAATTTTAAATCGTGCAATTATCTAATATATAAAATTTCCATGTCACAATGTTAGTCACCGTACTCCTCCGAAACGGCTTTACCGATTTTTACCAAATTTTATATGCGTATTCAGTAGGTCTGAGAATCGGCTACTATCTATTTTCCATACCCCTAAGTGATAAGGATAAGGGTGGTCCTGCCAGAGCCCACCCCAGCGACGAACCCGAGCGGAGCGAGGGTGAGTCGCTAGTATGTTAATAAATTATGATATTTGTGATTATTACTGGTTCGATAATATTACAACTTTTAAGTATAACATATTATTGAATGAAAGATTTAAATGATTGAAACACTTTTCCTTTTAGTTATTAAATATTTTATTTCAAAATCAGTATTTTTATAATCCAGTGTAAGGAATAACAGGCATTTTTAGTTTAGATATATCTGTGTGTTGTTATTGTATTATCGATCAAGTTACATGAGATTAATAATTATTAAATTTTATTATATTTAAATAAGATTGGTTTATTGCTATTGTTTTATTAGTTCATATTTTATTAATATGTTGCCTTTTTTTTGGCTGTGCTGTAGTGTTTATATCAAAGTAGATACAGTATTTTTATTACCTTGTGTTATTTAAGTTATAATCCTGTTACCAAATTAAGTATAATAAATGTGAATAAATGTTGTTTAATATTAAAGTTTTTTTATTTAATAAATTACAATTTTCATTGGATATTTGAAAGAAAAAAAACTATATAAAAGAGATCAGGCTTTTGGCTGCATTGAAAGTAATGAGTGTTAGCGAGCAGCGCCTAATGCTTCTTGGTTTTACCCCATTATGAGTAACGATTTCGAGAACCGAAATCAAGTGAGACTTTCTACATTGGTCATATGCCTAAAAAACAAAAATAATAAATAAAAACGAATTTTAATTAACTTTCAGCAGACCTGAATAAAAATGGCGGTAAAATCCAAAGATGGCATCACACGTGACATCATAGACATGGCGATGGGCGGCACTTCCGCCATGTTTGCCACGATATTTACAAATCCAATAGAAGTCGTCAAAACTCGTCTTCAATTGCAAGGGGAATTAGCAGCTAAAGGAAAACACGCGGTGTATTATAAAAATGTTCCCCACGCTCTGTATGTGGTGGCTAGAACGGAAGGACTCATTGCCTTGCAAAATGGCCTTCCTGCTATGCTAGGGTTTCAATTCTTTTTGAACACGTTTAGGTAAGAAATGTTCTTACTTTATATTTATATATATCGTATTATTTGGCTATATAAGTGTAAATTCTTCAAAAAGTTGCTATATTGGTGCAATGGGACGCCATTTCCACTTTAATTATTATTAATTCGTTTGTGTAATTATTTTATATATATATATATCTTAGTTATATATTCTAAATTCAATAATTTATAAAAGCATGAACTAGCTCTGTAAAAGATAAATAAATCTTTTGCTTTCATTTCGTTTGTGTTGTACTAAAAATTATATTACAGATTAGGAGTTTACCGTATATCGGAACGTCGTGGTTTGACTATAGTCGACGGCCGTACATCTTTCGTACGTGGCGCTATCGCAGCAGGTGTGGGGGGAGCATTAGGTTCTATCGCTGGAACACCGTTCTTTCTCGTAAAGACTAGATTACAGGCTCAAGCCACTAAAACAATAGCTGTAGGACATCAACATAAACACAGCGGGACATTTAATGCGTTGCGTGATATTTATAAAATGGAAGGGGTTAAAGGTAAATTATTATTATAGATAAAAAATTCAAATTATTAAATTTATCCAATAATTAGATCTCTTGTTAATCGATCAAGAATATTAATATAATTAAATAGCTTTTTATATATTTTGTTCTCAGAACTTTTTAGTACTAGCAATCAGAATAATACTAAATTTTCAGAATGTTTAACAAAAAAAAAGATCCAATTTGTAAATTATAAAATCTTTTATATATAAAATCCCTCGTTTATCACTAGCAGTAAAAATTAAAATATTTTTTATTTAGCCAATATTTTCGAGAAAATGAAAAAGTATTTATTTTTCAACATATCAAAAGTACAAGTTTTACTTGGTTGGTACAAGTATTCCCATGTGATAACTTAGATTTTAGATATTTATACTTTAAAGATAACGTTTTTAATTAAGCTATGAAATCTCTATTTCCAGGTCTTTTTCGAGGAGTGGGTCCTCAAATCCCACGAGGGGCGGTGGGTAGTGGCTCTCAAATGGTCAGTTTTACATACGCCAAAGAATGGCTCCAAAATAAAGGATATATACAATCGCCATTACTTTTGTCCTTTATGGGCGCCAATTTAGGTGGCATTGTTATGACGTTTTGTCTCAACCCATTCGATGTTATTGCTACAAGACTGTCTAACCAACGTAAGTAGATTTTTTATTTATGAAAGTTCATATGAGGTAAGGGTTATATTATTCTAAATTCAAATAAAATATAGGACAAAAAAATTCCGAAGAATTGAGAACCTCCTCCTTTTTGGAAGTCGGTTAAAAAGTATTACCATTCACCTAATCAGTATAAAAATATACTATAAGTCTAATATGGCAAATACCTTTCATGGCGAGGCAGAAATGTACTGTACGTTTAGAAAACCATCTTTTTTTTTTTATTTCCCACCTCATCCAGGTTCTGGCAAGACTACATCTGCCTACCGGGTTCGCTAGTTATATGAAAATATATTTTTGAACGATATTTATTTATTTATTTTCCAGCTGTGGACGCCAATAACCGAGGCAAGCTGTATCGTGGCATGACAGATTGCTTTTTCAAAATGTTAAAGGCTGAAGGAGCATCTGCCTTCTACAAGGGTGTAGGAGCTAATTATTTAAGACTCGGTCCACATACTGTGCTTTTGCTCGTTTGTTGGGACCAGTTGAAGATATTAGAAGGGTACTTTAGAAGATAATAAATGATTTATTATAATTAATAAGCTTTATTTAAAAAAGCTAAAAAAATATAGTATGTATATATTACGTACGTCTACGTGAAATTTTTATGGCAAATAAATAGTACGGGATTAGTTGCAGGAATTGCAGATTCGATTTCCGTAAATGGTAAATTTATGACGTATAGGTTTAGATCCTGAAAATAATGCGAACTATATAATATTATGTGATTTATATTTCAGTTTATATAGGTAAATATAATTGTCCCTGGCATTATTATAATGTATATTTTTTTTATTATAAGATCAATGTATCGGTAAGCGATGACATTAGTGTTTGTTGTTTTTTTTTTATATTGTAAGTAATAATTGAAATATAAATATTAAGTGAAAGAACATTCCCAAGTTATTATTACTGCCAAATACTAAGAAATTTTATTATTATCAAGAATATTTGACTTATTATGTAATTTTATAATTTGTTAATAAAACATCTAAAATATTAATTTGTTTTTTTTTTGCTTTGTTTCTGTCTTAAAAAGACATTTAAAAGTAAAAATAAAAGAAAAAAATATGTATTGAGCATTTATTAAATAAATCTTTCATATGAACACAACTAAATCTAAAAAGCAATATTATAAAATAATTTTTGAATTCTTAACTTAAAACTAAAACTGTCACCATATAATACATAATAGATGTAAATTATGCTTTAAATACAGAACATAATCAACGCTTCGCTTTACAATGTCTTTAAATACATTAAAAAAATCCAATAGGACCACACTGACTTTAAAAACATCTTGGAAATCATTAATATACAAAAACTCAATGTTTCAAAATAAAATAACCCTCCTTTGCGCTTGCGATAGTAGGTATTATGCGGACGATATAACTACATATTGAAGACTAGCATTGCCGCGGCTCCGCCCGCGTTCTGATGACCAAAAACCAAATTCTTAGGATTTACATATTAGTATACTCTTACATTGTAGTTTTTGTATTTTTTCTCAGAAATGAGATATTTTCCCGCGGTAAAAAGTATCCTATATGTTGACCCGGATAACCAGCTATCATCATACCAAATTTCATCCAAATCCCTCCAGTGGTTTTTCCGTGATGCGGTAACAGACAGACAGACAAAAATTCTAAAAACTATAGATTTGGCCTCTGTATCGATAATAAAGTCTATTTCAATAAGATTTTCCAAAAAATATATAATGTACAGATTCGGCTTAGTTACGATATTATTATATGTATAGATTAAAATATTTTTTTAAAGTGAATTTCATTTATACCCACGAATACTTTCAAACTCATTCATTTTGAATTTAACAAGTGGTAAAAAACAATATAAAAGGCCGGGAAAAGTGAACGTCTGACACCAATGTGTACACTTTCAGTCGAACAATGAGTGTACGCGGTACTTTAATAGAATAACCGTAACGCTCTGAAACTATAAACTAAGCGGTATTTATTTTAGGTCAGCGAATTATCATGTTTTACATATTCCCATAAATTTTTATTAGAGGCTAGTCTGGATAAATAGGCTAATTTTTGATAGTAAGTGTAGACAGTGGTAGCCCAGGGGTAACGCGCTCGCTAAACTAAGTTTTTTGATCCAACCGTGATTTAATCCCGATTAGGAATCCCAAATAATCTCGCACCTGATATTTTCATATGTGAATCATTTCCAACTTGATTACCACTTGTCTTACGGTGGAGAAAAACATCTCGAGGAAACCTGCATGTCTGAGATAACCTAGCAAGTTCTCTCCGCCACGCACTTCAGCGTGGTGGACTATAACCTGTTCCTTCTAGCATTGAGAGAAACCCCGTGCCCAGCAGTGGGATGTTAAAAAAAGCTGAATACTCTGAATACTAGGTTATGTACTAATTAGTATAGTAATAATTCCATTTAATTTTCAAACTCGATCATATTATCATTATTTGGAAAAATACTTAATTTTATTTTCTTATATTTCCGCATTTACATCACACAATAATGATGCTAATTAGACGTTGTATAATGACGTTTAAAAAATATAGAGAAAATAGTATATTTTTTGCTTTTTTTGCTACAATCTCCACTTATCTTGATATGATGATATCTGGAGGTGTACTCCAGAACAAACACCCTTCCTTGTATATAAATTACTTAATACTTATACTAACTTATCACAAACTTCTAATCCAACTTGATGTATAAAAATGTAAAACAGTGCTTTTTAAGTACTCATCGGCTGTGACGTGTCCAAAATATATTTATTTACAATTTATTTAACCTATATAATAAGATTTTTTTTAGCTTATACATTTAATTTATTCGAGTCAATATTCGAAACATCGAGAATGAAAGAGAACTATCCTTTCTGATGGCACCAGTTGGCGCCACTTGCGAGTAAGGTAAAAAGTATTTGATAATGTAGCAGAAACAATAAATTTAATATAATAATCATAATTGTTAGCGCTAAAACAGTTCTATCAGGATTTTAAATAATTAATAATAACCAAATAAATAAAATATCGACTTTTTCTTAACTCTACTTTTAAACCAATAGCATTTGTGCCACATCGTGTCTGCTAGAATTAATCAGAAATGACACAATGTGTACAATAATCATGAATAATTCATAAATATCCGCGATAAAAGCTCGCAAGCAGTAAACATCGTGTCATTTGACAGTGCAAGAGACCTCACTCTACACTAGCGCCTCTCGCGGCGAATTCAAGCCCTCATTGTATTGAAATGTAGGTTATATCTAATGTTTGTACTTAGAAATTTGATTTTTAACTTTAAAACGAAATAGTATTGTATTTTGAGAAGAAAAATGTGTCTTAAATAATTTTTCAAAACGGAAAATGAGTATATATAACGTCTTTTATAAAATCTGCTAATAATCCATTTTGTTCTGTTAAAGATTATACTAAGCTTTAGTATTGTAATTGAGTACAGACATATTAATGACTTAGAAAAAAAAATAAGCCTTGAATTAATTTCAGAACGGAATATACAGAGTAAATATTTCAACTGGATATCGATTGGATGAAGAAATTCAAAAATATTAAACTGTATACTTTTTAAAAAAATTACTAAATCTAAATAACTCGACTTTTGAAAAAATAAAAAAAAACCAATAACACAGCTTATATGGAACAAAAAATTCTATACAGAAAAGACTGCGTCAATCTATATGTTATTCCAGACTATAATCTATATATGTGCCAAATTTCATCCAGATACGTTCAGCCGTTTTGGCGTGATTGAATAACAAACATCCAAACATCCTCACAAACTTTCACATTTATAATATTAGTATGTATATGGATGGATGAACAATATGTATATCACACATTCATATATACATACGTCAAACTATAAGGCTCTTTTGTAACACGTACTTATTATATAATATGTTCCATGTGCCATAAAAGTGCGGTGTTTTAAGATTTAATATTAGATATTAAGCGCTGAAACTGTTACAAAATCAATCTTCAAGACATTACTAGAAAACCCAGCTGTGATTTAAAGTATAACTGTTTGGAACTAATATACAAAAACTAAAGATAAACAATTATCGTTTCAAAAGTGTCCTCAAAAAGAAGCGCACAATTCGAAATTGAATTGCGCTTTTTTCAAATCACTTTTGTTCATTGCTTTTCCGATGACAAAATCGAAACGCATTGTTTCGTTTAAATAAAATACTTAATGTGGTGTGCGTAAGTTCGAATTTGTGTTTTGACATAATGAACTTTCCATTTTTTAATTTTATTCTTTGATTTGACTTAACGTGACATGTGTATGTGTATCTATGTTTTTATATATCAATGTTGTTTGGCAAAGTATATTTTCATAAATATAAGTGACTCCACGGTACGTCACATGGCGGGCGGCGCGCGCTGCAGCGGCCGGGACTGGAACCCGCGACTGCAGAGCTCCGTCACTTGAGTGGGTGTTTTGCCTCGAGTTTCGGGGAAGTAGGATCTGTTGGAAAAACAAATTTGTTTGTTTATTTCTATTTATATATAAGAAATTTAAATAGATTGCATAAATTAAACATTAATATAATTATAATTTAAATTAAAAAAAAACTTTCAAATCGAATCGATTGAGCTAAACACAGGCACTATTTTTATCTTCAACATTTAACTAAACTTTCTCATTTATAATATTATTACAATATTCAAAGATGGTACTTTCTGCTTTTGAGAGGAAGGTTTTACATCATTTTGTTTTTTACAAAAATATTGAATAAATTGTATTGACACGTTTACAACAAAAATAAAACACTAAATTTGAGTTACGTTACGAGAACGCATTAAGTACCATAATAAAAGTTAAAGATTATTAGTTCAGAGACCATACAATCGTATTTGTGTGCAAAAATTTTATCTTTAAAAGTCATAAGGTTTAAAAATTCAGGCGTAATGTAGTAACAAACATCCAAACATCTTAACCAAAAAAATACTCACTTTTGGAAGCAAAACAGACAGGCAGTGACCACTGAGAAGATTAAGAAGGAGTAGGGTCCAATAGTATCCCTCAGCAGAGGGAAACACATGCCTACTAAAAAGTTCCCGGCCCAGTTAGCCAGAGAACCCCACGCCATACCGGCCGGCCGTGGTGATACTTCGAACATTTCTGAAAAAAAAAAATACATACATACATATAATGCAGTATGTAGAACCTCCTCCTTTTATAAAGTTGGTACAACATTAAAATTTATTTCATATTATAATACTACTTTCGCCGACCCACTCGTATCACTTATTCCAAAATTTAATTTAATAATAATTTTAATTACATTACTAGATTTTTTGTTCATAAGATTTTTCCATATTATTGGAATGTACTCTTAGATACTAATTAAAATATATTTTTTGATAATAATTTTCAACTTTCGTTTATAGTATTACACTAAACATGTTATAATTATTTCTTTCATATAAAATAAAACAGATTAAGAACTAAAACCATTAAAAATTAATATAATAAATACCTGAGGCAATAAAATAAGGTATAGGCCCGAGTCCAAACCCATAGACTAGAACATACGACAGCACTGCCACCATACATACGTATGGCATCCATGACACAGCATTCTGAAAAAAAATAAAAAAAATATTGCCATATTAAACTATAAATGTAGACTATATTTCTAAAAATAATATGATAAATAACATGTACTATTTCATTATGGTAAAAGTATTTTCACTATTCAGTTGACTTATTATAATTTTATTTAACACTGTATTAAATATTTTCAGCTATAAACCCTTTAAGCTCTTTTTATTGTGACAACCCACACATACACTATCATTACTGCTAATCTCATTACCCAAAAAAAACTTTAAAAAAATAATTTCGCAAATTCAGTGAGTGATTACTCAGTATCGATCGTCAATAACCTAGTTCTTAAAATTATGCAAAAAGTAGATATTTTAAATAAAGCTATAAAACTCATAGCTACAGCTAGGCCAGCCAGTTTCACAGTAGCAACCACTACGAAGAGCCAATAAAAAAAAAAAAACTTACAATAAAACTCATAGCCACAGCGAGTCCCGCCAGCAGCAGGGCGGCGGCCAGCACGGAGGCCAGCAGCAGCGCGCGGCGGCCGCGGCGCGGCAGCAGGCGCAGCATGAGCGCGGCGGTGCACACGTTGATGGCGCCGCACGAGATCGTCGCGTACTGCGCCTGCAGCTCCGACAGACCCGCCTGCTTGAATATCGTTTGCGAGTAGTAGAACACCTGTGTGGAGAAAGAGGAAAGAGCTTGAGTGGATGAATTGCCAAATATATAAAAAAAAATATGTGTGAGTGTGTGTGTGTGTACTTATGTACGCACGTAAGAAGTTATAATTCTTTGGCGTAACAGAACAAAAATAGCTAAAGATTTCATCCAGTAAGTCACAACTCTTCGTTTGTAATAGGAATGATAAATTAATAAAATAGTTAAATAGGCATATTAGGCATATTGCAATCACATATTTATAAAATATCATTATAGGAAAGGTTATAATATCATTTCTCAGACAATAACAACGGTTACCATGGCAACAAACAGTTATCATCTAACTTTATTATGTCGCTTTTTGACTGTCGGTGTGCGCGCGCATAGTAAAAATTTTACTCTCATATTTTTTTCCAAACGTCCCAAAAGAAGTATAACTTCAAAAAAAAATTATTATGGAAAATTCCCTAATAAATATTAGAAAAAAAACGTACTATGAGCGTTGCTCATGCGAAAACACATTTTATGGTAACTTAAATAATTTTTACTCTATTGTAAAACTTATAATGATTAAAGGTGTCATTATGAGAAAATTTCCAGTTGCGTTCTCAATTATAAAAACTCATTTCGGTCGGACATTAATTAATTATAAGTCTATCTGTTCTCGCACTTTCACTTCAAGTCCTCTTCGTAATAAAAAAATCATAGTAATTGCATGAATAGAAATTTATACTAATAAATAACAAATTATTTGATACCAATCGCGCCCCATCAATCCTAAGTTGATGGAGTTATCAGATATCATTTTGGGCTCGCGAACAATATACCACTAAAGTTTTATTATAAAAATAAAAAAAATAATCATTGATCAAAAAAGTACTAGAATGCAAAAGTTCTCTTAAAACAATCACCAAATTGTGTTTTTGAGTTTAGGCAATAATTCTAATTAAAATAATATACAACAATGTAAATTGAACCTTAAACGCAACGCTTAAAGTTGTTTTCACAAAAAAAAGCGCGCTCAAATGTTTAAAAGAGCGCTGATTCGGTGCGGACAATTTTTTGTCGCTGATTATGTATCTAGTACTTTTTTTCATCGATGATCACAATACAGAGTTTAGACAGGCTGGCTCGTTTTTCGCCCAAAGAATCGGCATTCCCGTTCACCAAGGGAATATGGCTAACATTCTTGCCACTATATTACTATATATTCCACGCGGACACAACTTGTACAGTAATAATTAAGTGCGCATTTGTTTTGTATATATAATTAATTATATTTGTAAATTCCTTTATTGTTTAGACAGAAAACAAATATTACACAATATTATACTAAATTACGTAGCATTACCGCATTTATTCCGCTGGTCTGTTGTCCCGCTTGCATTGAACATGTCAACAATAAAGGCAATCTCAGTCTTGGGTCCAGGAGTACTCTCAACATGCTCCAATTTTCACCAGAATTCCTGGCCTCCGCTTGCACTTCATCTTTCAGCAAATCTAGGTCATCTGTTAGTGCACTTGGTGGTGCACCTCGGAGACGACTTAGTTCTGTAAAATTTGTTTCACTCATAAACAACTTATAAAACTTCTGATTGCATCATTTCTCGATCTTTTTCTTATTCTCTGCCCAAAGGTTGCCTGGAAGAGATCGTCCACTTAGCGATGAGGCCGCTTTCTTTATTTTTAATATATATGTCATATATATATATATATATATATATATATATATATATATATATAAACATATAGGAATGACTTCATTGGCGCCAAAGAATACGATATTCTCTAAAATCTAAATAGACACCTTCCACTCAAAATACTATTTATAACCACGACATACATATGTAATTAAAAATGTTATTAAAGAGTTTAAAGGTTTATCAAGAAATCTATGACTGTTAGATTTGCAATCATCTATACAGATAAAAAAATCAAGTGTCTGTTTGTCATAAAAATGACAGCTTTTTATTAAATGCATATAAAATTATATACAGTACTTTCAAGAAAAATTTTTTTTTTTAATTGTTGTCTGTCCGGCAAATTTCCGAATAGGCTGAACTGATTTTGGCCGGACTTGCAATATCAGATAGCTGATGTTGTAAGGGCTAACTTAGGCTACTTTTATTTTAGAAACAGAATTAGGGATCCGCTCAAAAAACGTAAAATGTACCTAAGGACGTACCCGAGTGAAACGAGGGCAAGCCACTAGCGTTTAAATATGAACATTCATAGATTATTGAATACAAACCTTTTATGGCAGCAATTTCATTTCTCTTAACAACATAGAGGTACTTGGGACTTTCTGGCAGTATGAAGAGGACGGGCGTGCATATAATGACTAGTATCGCATACACTGAGAGGAGGTAGGGCCAATCGTTTTCACCACCTGCAATGACATCACTTATGTATGTTTAAATATGAAAGATTCAGAAAAAGAACAGAGAATGTGAAATGTCACAATTTTTCTATTTTCGTTTTTGTTTTGTATTTGTAACAAATCTATGTCTATGGTAATAGCATTCCCAACCACTGGTTTTTACAAATACTCAACGGATGTTGGTAAAAATACTTTTTTATCTATGCCCAAAGCTAAAAGAATAGTTAGTTATCCATGACATACCGGGAAAGAAGGAGGATTGTCCAAAAATCTACATAGTAACTTTTTACTGCATACTTTACATCTCAATAAAAATATTATAACTTCTAAACTTTAAATTGCTTTTTTCTTATAATCTATTTATTTATTAGAATATTATTTTATATTTTTTTTATAATATTAATTCATATCTAACTTACCTAATAGAAAGTCCAGCCCCATGACCTGCCCCACTAACACACCCACATTAACCCCCATGGGGCACGCGACCCCCATCGCGCCGGTGAGCGCTAACGGTGACAATTCCGTTAGGTACATTGGCACTATACTAGTTGTAAGACCTGAAAATAATATGTAATTAAAAATAAATAAATAATTATGAAGCAAGAATATGATATGTATTGTATATATGAGCGTCTTTATATATGAAGTTTGAAAAAATTAATCAAAAATTTTTTTACATGCATTTATAATTTTTTGGAAGTTATACGCCCACTTTAGGCGCATTAGGGAAAAAGTTATGAGAATGATATTTTACGATGCGACCTGTTATCATTGGAAAAATTAAAATCTTTTTAAAAAAGAATTTATTTATTAACACTAATTAATTTATAATATAATTAATGTAGGACAACTTAGACGTGAGAAATTCGGCAAGTGTTAATGGTTCCGCGATCAGATCCGAACTGAGCTTGAACTTTACTATGGGATAAATCTATGGAGTTAAAGATGCTGATGAAGCACTTACTCATTATTAATCCCTACAGTACAGGGATGTAACAGCCCCCCCGATAAGAGGAAACTTACATTTTAATGCTAAGTTTCAGGCAATTATCCTGAGTCTTGGAACTGGTATTTCCTCTGTTTCCTGACTAGGTCCGATTGTTGCATCGGGATTTCTAATATCTTTTGATTTAAAGTTAAAACAATTGCCAAATTTCTGATAAATTTTAAAACATATAAAAATTAAAATGAAAACAATTATACAGTATGTAAGTATAGGATAATGTGAATCGTACTTGACAAGTGGATTAGGCTCATTTAATATTTTATCGATATCTGTCATAAATTGGTCATTTGCGACATTTGTAAGTTTTTCCAAATTTGCTTCAATTAATTTTATTGGTTTCAATTTTGGTTCTTGAGATTTAAATTTCATTTCATCACAGCAAGATTTATACTACAGTATGAAATTAATCGTTATTTTTCAATGCAGAACTATAACTTTTATGGTTTAATAATACATATTAGCATTGCAAATAAAGAATGGAATTAGATTCGGCGAATCATAGACCGAGTTTACGGTCAGTATTAATATAGTTTAAGCGACATCTATTTATTTTGGGAATAACGCTTTAAAAATTTAATTCAGTAATTATAATAAAACAAGTACGTTTTATAGGGGTATATTTACATACAATGCTCTGTTATACGCAATATTTATTAATTAATATTTATGCTAGTTTTAGATATTACCTATCTGGAAGTTATAAATTAAAAAAAAATATACAGTCGAATTAAGGACCTCCTCCTTTCTTTGAATCCGGTTAAAAATATGTTACTTTTTTTTCTTAAGATTCATTTATAACTTTTATTTTATTAATCTTGAATATATAATATACAGAACCATTTTTTACTGATACAGGTGTTGTATTCTAGTGTGAAAGAAAATATAAGGGACGCCATTTACAATCACATTCTTTATCTGCACGAGCTATAATTGCTATTTGCTTACCTCCTGACAAACCGACAAGCAACCGTCCAATCAAAAGCATCTCTACAGAGTTAGCGGCGCGACTAAGCAAGAATAGGATCGCACCAGCTATCGACAGTATATTTGTTAAGATTGTTGCTCTTTTTCTGGAAAAATATTTATAATATTCACTCAAGATAAATTAATTATTGTATTACGGTTTGTTCATAAATACGTTTTTTAACGTTAAAAGGGTGTTAAAAATTATTTCTATACCAGCCTTCATAAACTATACTAACCTCATATGAATTACATCCGTAACTACATTACTGAGCAAAAATAGAACAAACAAATACACTTATCATTTCTAATATTACTAAGGAGAGTTGAGAAATAAAAAAAACATTGACATATATCTATTGACATTTTATCATCGGGGAATCAAACCTGCAACCACATAAATAGTAAATAAATAAATTTTGCGCCAGAAAATACTAAGTCGGAACCTATTATCCTTGAATTTAAATACTCCTATCATTGCGAAAACATTAGCAATGTAAAATAAATAATACGGACTGCGTAGCCAGTGCCAGCATTTGTATATAATATCTAGTATCTACCTATCAGTATCACACGAACCTTGCTATATAGAAAATCGTATAGAAAAGAGGGGTCTAAATGTCACTTTTGACAATAAACCAATACAATTAAGACTAAGTATTGGATTAACAGATTAAATGATCGAGTTATAGTACTGAAAATGAAAAAAATACATATATCCCTCCTTATAAGCTCTTGTTAAATCGACGAAATGTATAATATTAGATATAAGTATAATGTATATAGTAGAGACTCACCCTCGCTTCGCTCGGGTTAGTCCCTAGGAACAATTTGATAGTTAGTATAGATTTCTCAGAGATGAGATATTTTCCCGCAGTCAAAAGTATCGTATATGTTGACCCGGATAACCAGCTATCATTATACCAAATTTCATCAAAATCTGTCCAGTGGTTTTCTCGTGATGCGTTTCCAGACGTTCGACCTCTCTATCGATAATAATGACTATTTCAATTAGATTTTCAAAAAATATTGAATGTACAGATTCGACTCGGTTAGAACTTTAGTATATGTATAATTAAACATGTTTAGAAGACATTTGGAATATATAATACTAAAGCTATATCTGCTCTTTTTATAAGGTTTGCCTATATGTTTAAATGTTTTAGAAAGGCATGTGAAATCCACCAACCCGCACTTGACCAGAGTGGTGGACTATTGCTTGATACCCCTCATATTGAAGGGAGACCCAGTGGCCAAGAATGGGACGCTAAAAAGAGCTGAATACAATATCTGAATATGTAAACAGATCAAAGTGAACCACAAATAGTTGGTAACGACATGTGTCAATAACAATAACATTCTAACTGCGAATATTGCCGCATGGTCGCCCACAAAATATTATTTTTGGAATTTAATGTTAATTTACTATATGTATAAATTTGCATCTAAAGTAAAAAAATATATATATTAGAACTTCGTAGTTTAAACGACTTATAAAATGATTTTAACAAATGTAAAACTTCAAAACAACGTCTAATAGATTTCTTTCCATATTGTAATGCTTTTTTTTTTTTTTTTTGTTTTCGCTGGGGAAACCCATCATGGGGACCCTGCCGCCGTCATGGGCAGGGTACTGTGAGACTCCTACTCACTAAAACCCACAGCGGAACCCTTCGCCGCAGTGCAATGGGGCGTGCAGGATCGCTTTCGCATTCACTGCAACACCCCTGCGGATATTGTAATGCTACTATCTTTACTATTTTTTTTTTTATTTATATAGCCCTAGAAAAACAAAAACAAATGTAACAGACGGAAACCGTACATTTTTTCGGGATAAAAATTAGCCTTTGTGTTATTCCAGACTATAATCTGTCTCTGTGCCAAACATCCAGATCGGTTCAGCCGTTCTGGCGTGATTGAGTAACAAACATCCAAACATCCATCTAAACCTTCACATTTATAGTTTTAGTAAGATTTTAAAACACACAATTGTTTACCTTCCAAGCCTGTCAGCTAAAACCGAGCCAAGTATGGAACCAGTACATCCTCCGACTATAAATATTGACACAATTGAAGACCAGAGTACGTTGAGCCATGTCTGGTCTAATGGTAAGTCGTATCTGCTGATGAAGCTTTCGTTACAAAATCTCTTTATGAGCTGAAACAAATATTAATCATACGTGACTCTTATCATGTTTTTTACATATACAAATTCTTGCCTCCTTTAAATCTCTCTTGCAAAATTAAATTTAATTAGTAAATAATTAATAAAAAAAAAAATATTTAATGAAAATTAAAGTAATAAATTAAAAAAATATCCATAGTTTTTTGTCATAAGTTATAGATAATTATGTTTTTTTATGCCAAGGCGGGCGTAAAACACCTCTACCATCTTAAATGGAATAGTTATACCAACATAACATCTGTATAATATCTTTATATATATAATTCTTCTGTGAGTGTGTATGTCACTGAACTTCTCTCAAACGACTGGACCGATTTTGATGAAATTTTTTGTGTGTGTTCAAGGGGATCTGAGAATGGTTTAGATTCACAATTTGAATAATAATTTTCATCAAAAATTATTAAAAAAAGTTTGAAATTTTCAAATTAAAGACGTGTAGACAGGACAACGTCTGTCGGGTCCGCTAGTATATATATATATATATATATATATATATATATATGTTGCCTATTGACTCCAAAACGGCTGGAGCGTTTTTGATGAAATTTTCAAGCAACCTTCAGATAAGCCCAGCGGGTGATCCTGTGAAGTTTGGTAGCGATCGAAAGTTTAAACGTGGGCGAAGCCGCGAGTACCGCTTGTACATAATAAACTTCTAATATATTAAACACAAATAAAAATTACTAATAATAATTAATTATTATAATTTCATAGTTTATATTACCTCAGCTGGTGTATTCACAACACCAATGTTGAAGCCAACAGGCAGGGAAGATCCGATTGTGGTAATCACACCGGCTAACACCAAATAGAATGACCATCCTGCTTTGCATTCGTGAGTCTGCGTCAAATGTTGGTGTTCATTGGCTACCTAAAACAATTTTTTATCAATTTATTTATATATCGATCTTTTATCTATTATAATATATTAGTTTTAAATTAAAAATGCAAGTGCACAATAAAACCGAGTGTTTTAAAAGCGTATCACTCTAAAAATATGGTACACTTACGAATAAATCTATAATGATCTTCGACAATGTCATATTTAAAGTAAAATATATTCTAATTAAATAGAAATTATCGTTATCGTTTGTTCAAAATAAAACTAAGACACAAAATCCCATAGTTCATTTCACTTTCACAAACAAATATATGTACATTTAGAACCATATTGGAATTATATACACAAGCACGTAACAAAAAATTAACTATAATATGCGAAACATTAAAAAACAAATCTTAGAACAATTTATTATAAAAGATCGATCAAGAAAATTTATAAGGAAAACGTGACCATCCTTTCCCTTTTATGGAACAAATATCTTAGTAAATTAAGAAAAATTATGAAGCCTACTTAAAAGTGATTGAAAATACATGAAATCAAGGTTCGTCACCATTTAGTTGAGCACAAAGTTATTACAGCCGCGATTATATCTAGAGTAGACGGCAAAACTGAGCAAAAGAAAAATATTGGCCAAAACCAATCACAAATCCAATGGTCGATAATGAAATATGTTAGCACGATCGAAGCGGAGCCATGTCCTGCAATAGCTGAAGTACAGTTAAGGAGCTTATTTTTATAATTACATATATACACAAGTTGATAGCATGATAGTGATTATAGTTGCGTTTATGTTTGAAAAATATATTTAACTCCATGATATAACTCCATAATTAACGGTTAGTATAGATTTCTCAGAGATGAGATATTTTCCCGCAGTAAAAAGCATTCTATATGTTGACCCCGATAACCAGCTATCACTATAAAAAATTTCATCCAATTCTGCCCAGTGGTTTTCTCGTGATGCGTTCCCAGACAGACAGACAAACATACAGACAAAAATTCCAAAAACTATAATATGAATATGATGCACCTGGATATTAAGCCTAATGCCTGTGTCTATGCCTACTCTATTAAATTATATCTGTTACAAAATCATATAACCATATTGATCTGTCCCTTTATTGCTTTTTACGAACACAGTTTCGCATTTAAAACTTTAACCATCGAACCTAATTAAATATTACAACGTCACCAATATCGAGTTAATTAGCATGCATGTGGGTTTCGTCACTTCCTCTAACGAATGATAGGGCCGCACAAAAAATAAACTAACAGACTCCCATACTTTGTGTGCAGGTCAACGACACCAAGCTTTAATTTTATCGTCATCGACATAAAGGTTCTTCGTGGATTAAATATCTTCGTGGATACAACACGTACAAATAAAAAATTACAGTTGTTAAAATAAAATATATAGTTCAATTGTTTTACTTTATAAATCAGGTTTCATTTCAGTGCATGAAAGATTATCATTATAAGCATTATCTATATTTTTTTACATAGTAAGTTAAAAAAATCTGAAATTCAATTTAAAAAAACACATTTCTACAACCTTTTTTTTTTTTTTTTTTTTTTTTTTTTTTTTTTTTTTTTTTTTTTTTTTTTTTTTTTTTTTTTTTTTTTTTTAACGTTGGGAAATGCATTTACGCACGAAGTGTGGGACTCACCGGCAAAGCCAGTACTACCCACTAAAACCCAACAAAACCTTCCCCCGTCTTAATGGGGCGTCGCAGGATCGCTTACGCATTCAACTACGACACCCCGACGGCAGGTCTGCCGAAGCAGACCACAACAACCATGGGGTTGCTCCACGGTCCACTCTGCTATCAGAGAAGTACCAGGAGCAACCCGCATGGTACACCACCCTCCGAAGAAGGCCACCTCCCACCGCCCACCGAAGCGGGCCACCTCCCTGTGCGTTTCTTGGCTTCGCGAGTACACTACTGAGCCCCCCCACCACGACAAGGTGAACGCACGTTGGGGGGGACATTTCTACAACCCTAACTTATCAGAATGGGGTCCCAATGTTTTGTGTGTTTAATTGATTATTCATATCACTGAATTGACCGACAGAAACTATTTTATGGTGCAATTTGCGATGAAAAATAACTCTAACATTAAAATATTATACTAATCCTCAGGTCGGAGGAGCGGATTGTATAAAGATGTTATAAAGCTGTATTAAGACATTTATTTATACTTAGTCTTTTAGCTTAAGCATTGATTAATATAATCATTGAATAATAAACAACAGATAACGCCTATTTGCTTCTATAAAACATATATATAAAACTCTTTCATGCTACTCTTCTAGGTATATATATATAATAAAATTCTAACTAAGCCGAATCTGTACATTAAATATTTTGTTGGAAGATCTTATTGAAATAAACATTATTATCGATACAGAGGCCGAATATATAGTTTTTAGAAGTTTTGTCTGTCTGTCTGTCTGTTACCGCATCACAGAAAAACTACTGGAAGACATCGTAACACAAAATCTTTCACTCCCTTTTTACAGCTTTGAATTTAGTATCTACAGAAGGTGCTGTGAAGCATTTAAAAAAATCTTTAGCCATTCAATTTCTTGTTTTAATAAATAATAACATATTATATACAAATCACAAGCTTTGTGCCGACGTTACACGACACGTTAGTCAATCGTCCGGTGAGTTTCAAAATCGCTAAAAATAGGTGTGTAAAATGACAGATGATAAGTTATTAAAGCACAAATCACAAAAGGATACAGGTTAAAGTAACAGATGGAGAGAACATGGTAAGGCCAAATATGAATGTTGTGAACTCAACCACCACCAGAGCAATCGATGATGCGAGACCTGCCACCAATCTGTAATGACAACTTATAACTAACTTGTTTTGCCATGTACGTACGTACGTATATACAATATCGACACATGTTTTTGATTAAGTATAAACTACAGTATAATTTTACTTTTATCGCGGGTTCGATTTTCGCGTAGATAATTTATGTTACACAAATAGATTTTTATTCCTACCTGGTTAAAGATACAGGGAGGGGCTATTAGTAAATAGAATAGGATAGGATGTATGAGCGTCTGTGCATACACTTACGTACTATCTATAACAGAGTTTCCCAACCTTTGTTTTGTTTCCCCGAATTATAAAAAATATTTTTTTTACTATTACCCCCTTTTATTTTTTTTACTATAACAAAACACACATTATTTTAACGATTTGTGTTTAATTTTAAGTTATACAAAATAAACTCTCTCCCCTGCTACGACCCCCTGGTTGGGAACTCCTGATCTATAGTATCTCTCATGTAAATAGCTAGTCTAAGCAACACTAAAATCTGGCCAGAGGACAATATTTTTGCAATTAGAGCAGAAAGCATTAAGAGGAAGTAATGTTATATGGTGAAGCGGATGATGAACTTCCTTTGTACTACTCCTTACATCTATAATTTAGAGATGAATCGGACATCCGGTAACTATTCAATAAGTAAATAATACACATAAATCTGTGAGGTAAATTATCTTGTAAAGGCAATAAAATAAAATTATCTTGTACACTCAGTTATTCCGAATAAGCCTAAATTCTTACTATCACGAGTTCAAGCCTAAATTCTTAATATCAAGAGTTGATCGCAACATTTGTATATTGACAGCCGACTAATATTATCCGGCCGCCGGAGATCCGGCCATCCGGCCTTAAAGATTGCCGGATATCTGGTATCCGTTATCCGGCCAAACAACTATTCGTTTCATCACTAATCTATATATATTTACAAAAGTAAAAGAAAATTGCGGCCATTTATTAAATTCCATTTTCTTACACGATAGTGTAATTGATTTATTTACGCTTTACGGTAAGACACATTTTTACTGGCGTGAATTATAGCTTCATAAAACATATAAACTTCTGTTATTCTTATCCTAGTATTCGTCTATATTATTATGAAATAACGACTCACCGTGGCTTCGCTCGGGTTCGTCCCTAGGTTGCTTCCCCATACAAACTTTCATCCCCATTTTAGCCCCCTCAAGGGATGATATCCGGGATAAAAACTATCCTATTTCCTCCCCAGCCTTTCATCTAAATCGGTTCAGTATTTTCGGAGCCTATTCGGTACAAACAAACAAATTTTTCCTCTTTATAATATTAGAATTATATGTATTTACATGTACCACTAAATAAAATAGTAAAAAATATTTAACTGCAAATTTTTAACTCTCCATATAAACAAAAATCATAAAAAATATGTATGTTTTTTATTAATAGATCGCCAAAACTTCTATGAAACGAGATGCTAAATTATTTTTACGTTACATTACATTATTTTTATATTTAACAATGTCTAATAGGAATTAACAATAATTATCTTTATTTTTTTAGTGAAGTAAGAAAAATATCCAAAAATATATTTGTTTTCATCATTATGTTCCTTAATTTCGTATAAAATTTTATATTTTTTGTTCATTTTAATATTAAACAAAAAAGTTCGTAGATACGAGTACGTAAAGTAACTGTGTACCTATGTTTTCTACAATTTTCATACAATGTTCAAAACTTACATATTTTGTACTCATTGAACTAATATACCGACTTCTATTAACGTTAATTAATGAGAAATGTTAATTATCAATTTGTTTTAAAATAACTCTTAATTTAAATAACAAATAAAAGATCTTCAATCATTAAAGCTTTTACTTATTTAAAACAATGAATACCTATTATAATTTAAAAAAAAAATTGCAATGAGCATTTTTATAAATTATCACACTAAATTCCCGTAATTTTATAGAAAAGAAAATATATAAGGAAAAGCGACTGACCTGCTCTCTCTTTTCCACGGCCATTGTTTTTGCTGCGTCTAACTATCGCATATACTTAGAGGCAGACTAACATAAATAATATTAAACTACGAATAGATACATAATCTATGATTTTACCGCACGGTTGACGGTGCACACTTACACTACTGTACGCGTGTATGCGCACGCGCAGGTGTAACGTAACCTCATATAAAGCGCGTGCGCGACTTATTATTTTTTGTCTAGTTCACTAATTTAAAACATGTAATATATTCAAAATAATCAAAATAAGTGTATTTTGATTATTAATAATAATAAAAAATAGTTTTTACTTCGAAATATTTATCAAATCGCTAAGAGAATTCGTAATACTATAGTACTACAGAATACAAGTGCTATTACTAGTTAGTACTGTTAGTGGCTATTACTTACTCACCTTGAACCGTACAAAGGTTGTAATCAGTACCTATCGTAAAGTTATAAAAATAGCATAAACAAAAATAAAAAAAAACGCATACTTCGCTAGCCCATAAATGTTAAATTATATATTGAAAATTTCGATTATATTTTGCTATAGCAACATCACAACCGAAGTTAAAAATAAGCGGAGATGTTTTCCGACAATTTGGTTATGGTGATTCAATTGGTCACGTGACTGTCGGCCGACCAGTCCAAGCGTGCAGCCACACTAACATCGTAACGGCGATCTGGCACTCTTAATACCTCGTTTAGTAAACTTATAAATTAAATCAGATCATAGTGGATTTTGAGGGCTAGGTTCAAAGGGTATTATTACATTATTCTACAGTGGTTTTTATTTATACTTTATTTAACAAAGTATACAAATTATGACTTAAAAAGAATGATATATCTCAATATACTTACTATGAAGATTTAATATCAGTACTTTAGTCATTAAATAATTATAAGTCATAATAGTACTTGTTTATTTTGTTTAATATAAATATATAATATTGAATTTACTTATATACATGTGATAAAGGAACACTAGTGAAATGTTGTAGATATGCATCACAAACACTTTTTTAATTGTTTTAATATATCAATCAATTTAATTATAAAATACAAAAGGTACCCCAATTATCCCAAAGGGCAGACAACTATAAAAATGTAGTCCTTACTAATATTACAAATGTGAAAGTTTGTGAGGATAGATGGATGTTTGTTACTCTTTCACACCAAACCATCTGAACGGATCTGGATGAAATTTGGCACAGCTATAGATAATAGTATGGAATAGCACATTGGGTACTTTTTATCCTAGAAATGTACGGTTCTCACGAGATAGGTTTCTTTTTGTCGAAGTAGGTGAGTCGCTAGTAACTAATAATCTAATGTATTGTAATATACAAACATAATATCCCACGTTTGAATTAAAATTTCAATTCTACAGGAAATCTTAGCAATACAATGTTATCAGTAATCATTGACTTAACTATTATTAAATGAATAACAAGACAGTTATCTATAAAATACAACATAGTAAATGCATTCTCTTTATTAATATATCTAGTACTTTAACATTTTCTTTCTCTGTTGCTTCATTGAACTTTATGGAAATTACTTATTTAAAATATAAATAAAACTTAAAATACTTTTCAATATGTTTTTTTTAGAATTATGGCTCAAGTCATGTAAAACAGTCTGGGATATAAGTCATGTACAATATTATATTTACTGTAATGATGCTTAACATGAGAAAAATACTAATAAATAAAAAAAAACATAATAAATCTTACTATCGCCAATATTATTGAAAAAGAATTGTACCAACCCTATATTCTTATACAATTCACAATCACTTAACCAAACACATGAACTATAAACATTTACTATAAACTCAATTGAAACTTGTTTATGCCAGATGTCAGTGAAGCAAAAGCTTGTTTACATTATTGTATTAATGTAAAATTTTATTAGTACACTCAAAGTATAGTAGGTAATAATAATAGGTGTGTAATACAGTAGGAGCCGTATAAAGTCACTAAGTGCTAATTAGTACCATGTATAGTAACACTTTTTAAATGTTGAAAATTTTGAGAACACAATTTAAAACATACACAACATTATACACAACATAAGTATTTTGAAAGTTTGTGACAAGTATTCATATTTTTGGAGTATCAACTATCAAGTAATGTTTCATTCAAAATTAATTTTATTTGAGAACTTTATTTTAAAGTATCACTTTAAATAATTTGTATAGTCATAAGCAAACAAATAACAAATAATAAAGGCATTCTTGATTTTTTTTAATTATATCTGATCAATTAATTTAATAACGGCTAGAAATTTCATTAAAAAATACTGCATTGCACCAGGCGCTATGATGTAAATTTTATTTCAATAAAACATGACACAAAAGTAGCAGCATATTTGAAATACTGAATAAAAGTAGTAAGTATTTAGGTAAATTTGCAATAATAATTGTATATATGCTTTATTAACTCACCGGCTGTAATATATCTGGAAATGACTGTCGTGGTACTGGTTTGGCAAACAATGACGAACACTCTTCTGGCTCTCCCATAACAAAGTTACTAACACACAAAAATGTCCCAAAAGGGATAAAAACCGGGCTGGTATAAGAGTATCAGCTCCTCTCATGCCGAAACTTCAAAAAATATATATTCAAATAAAGCACAATCAGACGAATTTTAAGTTGAAAATACGTGAAACATCAATTTTCAAATTGAAATTATTTGCTAATCGTTTTTGTCTGACGTCTGTTGTCATGGATGACGGAATAAATCTGTCACGTAGACACAGGCTATAGATAAAGATAGGTACATAGATTAATAATAAAAAGACGCATATTAATATGATCATAAAATAACGTATTCTTCAAGTATTAGAAGATTTAAATAAAAAAAAACAATTTTCGGAAATCGTAACGTCTAACGTAAACAAAAAATTTTTGAGGAAAATATTTACTTTACAAGTTTTGTTATTTTTACAAGATTTATTCTTGGTATATTGTAATAACAAAAAATCATTTTTATTCTCCATAAAATGGTAAATCTTTGGAGTTTTGTTAGTCTGTGCATTGTCTTTATCGAACGGCGCTGCCATTTGGCAAATTTAGTTAAAATTACCCGCTTTTCGGGTAATTTTAGGCGATTTTTGATATTGACGGGTATTTTAAATTGAGCGGGGTCAAAGCAGGTAATTTAGTTTCCCCCCCAACGTGCGTTCACCTTGTCGTGGTAGGGGGGCTCAGTAGTACCCGGCAATACAGCCGGGCGCGAAGTCAAGAAACGCACAGGGAGGTGGCCCACTTCGGTAGGCGGTGGGAGGTGGCCCTCTTAGGAGGGCGGTGTACCATGCGGGTTGCTCCTGGTACTTCTCTGATAGCAAAGTGGACCTTGGAGCACCCGTGGTTGTTGTGGTCTGCTTCGGCAGACCTGCCGTCGTGACGTCGTAGTTGAATGCGTAAGCGATCCTGCGACGCCCCATTAAGACGGGGGAAGGCTTTGTTGGGTTTTAGTGGGTAGTACTGGCTTCGCCGGTAAGTCCCACATTTAGTGCGTAAATCCACTTCCCAACATTAAAAAAAAGGTATTTTAGTTTTGGATTTTAACTGAAAAATTTGATATTTTAAGTTTTTTTAAAGTTTGATTTAATAATTTAAAGCTGTTTAATTGAGAACTGATTACAATGACTTCTTTTTGTAACATTAGTACTTTCTTTCATTCTATATAAAACTTGAATAAATTACTTTAAAAAAACTATTTTCGGGTGTTCTGCTTGTGGTTGGCGCCGGCGGTGGATTGGTCGGGTAAATCAACGACTGTCTTCTGGCAGCCCTGTTACCAAATGCCCGGTGGGTGCAATTAAGTGATGCCAACTTAGCGCTTTCAGTGCTAGATCTAACGCTTTTTGGCTCTGGTAGCGCCCAAAAAAAATCTAGCGCTTAGCGCCCAATCTAGCGCTTTTTAAATAATATTTCTCTTCTTTAAAAAAACTTGTAACGGAACGTAATTGTTCAAAATAAATAAAACAACAAGCATCCAGAGCCTCATAAATAAATAAAAAACCATTATACTCCGTGTTTTTAAGGATTAGAAACGATTACTGACCTCATTTGCTGCCCAAAAACACAGCCAAGAACATACAGAGAGCGCAAACACAATTTTATGGGTTTAAATTTTTTTCATAAGGTTTTGTACCTCTGGTACATAATGTTCAGGTTAGATTCGTCATAGAAAATGTAAGTCATGATCAAACCTATGTAAGTACCACCAAATAGTACAAGAAGAACAATTAGTTTCTGCCAATGAAGAATATCAGATATTAAATTTGTAGATAATTTTTGTCTTTTGATGTAACTTTTGAGGTTACAAATGTTTTTAATTGTTTTTATAATTTAGCGCTTTTTTTTCGAAAAATGTCCTAATCTATATACTTTTTTGAAGTCAATTTAGCGCGTTTTCTTTAAAGAGTGTTGGCAACACTGCATAGCTAGTGCAATCAGCAATGTGCATTGTGCATTCGCCGAAGGCCATTCGGTAGTCACTAGTCAGCAAAGAGAATGTAAACCCTACGGAGACCCTAGTCAGTGTCAATATTCAATAAACGAAGTAAATGTCATTAAAGAGAAAACATACGAATTATTTGTTTACGGATTAAATTAATTAAAATCTTTGTAAATGAAGCTCTGTAAGCCCAACTGGGTAAATCATGATGGTAAGTTGAACTGCGATCATTAAAGATTGATTGGTATATTGAATAATTTAAAAGATAATCTAATTTTTTTTTTCAGAAAAAGCAATATTTTCTGTGGATATCCATCCGCAGGGCAATCGGTTTGCTACTGGAGGGCAGGGTGGAACAGTTGTGGTTTGGAACTTAAACTCTGTCTTATATGAAGAAGTTGAATTGGACCCGAATGTACCTAAAATGCTATGTCAAATGGATAATCATCTAGGTTAGACTTTAATTTTTGATCTATTGTAATAAGATACATATTTCTTTAAATTGAAGTAAACATTTGTTGTATTCTGATAGTGAATTAGTTTTTATGCATTTGAAATATCATAAAATACTATTCTAAGAGATAATGCCTGTGTTTCTAAAAGTTTTGAGAAAATGTATATCTTGCCTATATTTTCAATATTATCCTTCACTCCAGGTTCCTCAATCTATGCATATGTTTGCATAGATATAACTTATACTGTAGAAAGTTTTTATTATAATTAAATCACCGGCTTAATTCGTTAACCTGCTAAGTGCCATTCTGCATAGTTTACAGGACGAAGAAAAAACTGAATTATATCATTTTATTTTTACTAATCAAAATTCTGAAAATACCATTGGTTCCTATAAGTTTCCTTGATATTTTGAAAGTGATAATAGTTGCACATCTTATGCACAGCTCAGTAAATTAAAGAAAATAATTTCTTAGCCTTTTATTGTGAAGTTCCAATTTGGTTAAGGATGAATATGGAATGTAAATTAGTTAAGACTTTTTTAATGAAATTAATTCAATTAAATAGTATATTAATCAAATTTATATTTGAAAATGAAAAATAAACAATATTCTAAATACTTTAAATTAACAATTCAAACTCTCAAAAATTAGTCAATTTAGTCTGAAACTTTGGTAAAATATAAAGTTGTTAATGTTAGCCTACATCATCCACTACTGGGACAAAGCCTACCCTCTATGTTTCCAAGTTGTGCGGTCTTGCGCAAGAATAGGCTAATATGGATCGAATTTGTCCAATTCATCTGACTACATCTAGTTCATGGTTTCCCGCGACGCCGCCTCCCAATCTCAGGGTTCCACTTTGTGGTGACTTTGGCCCACAGTTCTGCAGGCATACGGCAAATATGGCCTGCCCAGTCCCATTTAAGTTTTCTGGCTTTTAGAGCCACGTCAGTGATTTGCGTTTTGGAGCGTAGTTTAACGTTTCGAACTTTATCAGTCAATTTAACGTCTAAAATGCTATGTTTCATTGCATGTTGGCAAACTCTGAGTGTCTGTCAAAGACCAAGTCTGAGCTCCGTATGTAAGTATGGGAAGTACGCACATGTCCATAAGTTGTCACTTCAGTGATAATGGAAGGTCACCCTTCATAAAATCTTTCATGAACCAGTAGCTCCTCCAGGCATTTTCAATTCTTCTTGATAGGTATTTGTCTTGTCTGGAATAAAAAGAAACTATCTGGCCCAAATAGATATACTCTTGAACATAGTGTACTTCCTCTCCGTTCACTTTTAGCCGCCTCTGGGTGCTATTACACATCAGCTTGGTCTTTGATATATTCATCTTCAGTCCAACCTCAAGACTTACATCACTATGTTGTAACATGAGCTCCAGTCCTTTCGCTGTTAAAGAAAATAAGACAATGGCGTCAGCAAAGCGAAGTTTAGTTAACTGCGTTCCACCGACGTCAATGCCTCCGCGTTCCCAGCTAGATGCCACTTTTTTTTAAATCTTCTAATGCGCTCGTAAAAAGTATAGGTGAAAGCGGATCTCCTTGCTTAACACCTTTTTGAATATGTATTGAAAGAAGGCCCGATCGTGTATGTTTTGATGCTGTCTGTGCTATTGGCGTATATACTTCGGAGCATCTTTATGTAGGTAAATCTATTTTTTGGCAATGAAGAGCATTAAAAACAGCATCATGTAATATGCTATAAAACGCTTTTGAATAATCGACGAAGGCGAGGTACAATGGTATATTGAATTTCCGATGTTTTTCTATGATTTTAATAGCTTGATAAAGTTGAAATCAATCGCATGCTGGGGTCTGTGTGTATATCCGTGACGATATTTGCTGTCGGCGTCTCCGTTGCTTTGAGGGTTCAGGATTCTCGACTTTGTGGATTTTGTTGGACACTGGCGTGGAGTCTACCCTCTATGCCTGTGTCTATCGATCGCGTACAGCGGAGACCAGGAGACGACCAGGCTCTTTGAACACCTGTCTGAGATGGCTGATAAAGCCCAACAACGGTACCCGTTGGCACATACTGGTTTTTTCTTTCTTGGGGGGACTTTAATGCCCACCACAAAGAGTGGTTGTTCCCCTACAAATTTCACTGACCATATTGGCTGGGAGAGAGGCGCGCAAATTTGCGCTATCGCTAGATCTCACTCAGCTGGCCCAAGTTTGCGACGCGGGAACCGTATGTGGACGGACATACACGCAATTGCTTGGATCTTCTGCTGACAACAGAACCGGAACAGGCACTCAATTTTCGGTATCATCCCCTTTTGGATCGTCTGATCACAATTCTGGTGAAGTCCGTACGATCTTCTCTCCTCCGGTTAAACTGCCCAGTGGGCACGAGGAGAGTATTGGGCGATACGAGTCAGCTGACTGGGATTGAGTTGCGGGCATTTTTTTTTTTTTTGCATCTTTCCCGTTTGCAGGCAAGTGTGCTTTTCTTCGACCGACCTCTCGTGCTTAGCTGATGCGGTTGTCGATGTGATACGGCAGGGAATGGAATACTTCATTCGTTCTCCGACATCCCGCTGGGCCCACAAAGCCAAGCCCACTGGTATAATGGCGACTGTGCTCGTGCTGAGGCGCGAAAAGAGGCCGCCTACCGGTCCTGGGTTTTGGCTCGTGATCGCAAAGTCAGAACTCGGAGGGTTCGTGCGAAGAAAAGAGCTTATAATGTTGCTACCAAGTCTGTGTGTTGCTAGCAATAGGGTTCTCCGTAGGGCACGTTTTGACCATGTCAGTCGTATAGGAGCCAGACTTGCTTCCTACCCTCCTGGTAGTAAGTAATTCTGGTCCCTGTCCAAGGCTATCGAGTCCAATTTTCTTCTGCCGTCCCTCTTTACCTCCCTTGCAGAAACCAGATGGGTCACTGTCACTGGCTCACTCCGCGGTTAGAGAAAGCAATTTACTTGCAACTCTGTTCGCGAGCAATTCGCGTCTAGATGCTGGATCCAAAACATCCACCAAACTCTTCCCCCACTGTGATTCTACGATGCCCAAGATTGCAATCCACACGAAAGAGATCGTAGAATACTGCAAAATCTTGACGTGATTAAGGCCAGTGGACCTGACGGTATACCTGCAAGAGTCCTAAGGAATTGTGCGCCGGAGTTGTCTCCTGTGCTGACTCGCTTGTATCGCCTCTCTCTCCAAACTAGCACAGTGCTCAATTCTTGAAAAGCTTGCCAATGTTCAGCCAGTACAAAGAAGGGTAGTCGTGCCGATCCCTACAACTATCGAACCAATCGCCATTACCTACTCTACTCTGTAAAGTTATGGAAAGGGTACTTAACAGAAAGCTGATGACATACCTTGAAGCTAATGATTCTCCTTAGCGACCATCAATATGGCTTCCGCAGGGACGGTCTACAGGGGACCTTCTTGTGTATCTTACACAGGTACTGGGGTGAGGCCATCGAAAACCGTGGTTGGTGAAGCTCTAGCAGTTTCACTCGATATCTCGAAGGGCGTTTGATAGGGTTTGGCACGCAAGTCTACTGAGCAAGCTTCCTGCTTACGGCATTCCTTCCGACTTCTGCGACTGGTATCAGATTTCCTAACCGAACGGTCGATCAGCTAGTCGTCGTTGACGGGCTGCTCCTCCGATCTAATGGCTATTGATGCCGGAAGTGTCCACAGGGGTCTGTTCTCCATCTGCGACTTTTTCCTGCTACACATCAATGAACCTCACTTTCAACAGGTATTGTTGCATATGCCAGATGACAGCACAGTCATAGAGGCGCTATGTGCCCACGTGCAAGGGACGTAGGGGTATTAATTAAGTACTTTGAGAGAGGCCATGGTAGAGCGTACAAATGCGACCTTAAGTCTTGTCTCACAATGGGGTGATGACAATCTGGTCGACTTCAACGCCGCCAAAACGCAAGCCTGTCTATTTTCCGCAAAAAGGAGTCCGTTCAGCTTGACTCCTACTTTTCGTGGTACACCTGTAGAGATTTCCGACAGTCTAGAGCTTCTCGGCATAAGGTTAAGTGCAAATCTTAACTTTGGCGACAACATCGAGTCGAAGGCACAGACTGCGGCCAAGAAACTGGGCATCCTTAACAAGGTTAAGCGATACTTCACGCCTGGACAGCGTTCTCAGCATATTATATAAAGCTCAAGTCCGATCATGCATGGAGTATTGCAGTCACTTTTGGGATGGCTCTGCAAAATACCAACTAGCCGCTCTTGACTCGGTGGAACGCAGAGCTAAAAAGCTAATCGGCGACGAAAAGCTTGTGATAACTAAGCTTCACAGCTTAGCACACCGTCGCCAAGTTGCTTGTCTGTCGGTTTTCTACAGACTGTACTTCGGGGAGTGTGCCCACGAGCTATCCACAGTCTCATACCCGCCATCGCCATTCTTCCTATCGGAAACAGCAGACGGATGACTGCAGGATACCATCCTTTCTTGGTTGACATTCCGACCACTCGCACTAAGCGCTATTCGTCATCTTTTATAATGCGCACAGCCAAGATGTGGAATGCGCTGCCTGCGTCTGTTTTTCCGAGTGCGTATAACCTGAACCTATTTAAGGTGCGTGTTAACAGGCTTCTGCTGGGCAAACTCGCTATATCGTAGACCTTATCTGTGCCTTCGAGCTAAGATAAAGGTCAAGAGTGAGCCCATTTCTAATAAAAAAAAAGGTAACCATTTATCCTTATTCAGTTTTATAAGAATCGATTTAAATAAAACTAAATATTTAACTAAATCATGATAAAACTTAAGACGTCGCCACAGGCACGTGAGTCGGTGAACATTTTCAGTCGAAAACTGAGGCCCCTATAGGATTTAGCAGTTTTTCTTTCTGTAGATATGCTATTGGACAGAAAGCAGGTTTTCGTGCATGATATTTCTAACCTTTCTATATGACCGGCATAAAAAGTAAAATTGCTCAAAAATGGACTTAGCAGGTTAATGAATTAGGCCGACGAAATTTATATTTTTTTTTATAATTATCTGTTCACAGCTTGTGTAAATTGTGTACGGTGGAGCAATAATGGTCATTATTTGGCATCATGTGGTGATGATTCCTTGGTCATGGTTTGGTGTTTAAGTGGGGCAGCAGCTACCTTTGGTAAAGTCAAATCAGAGACATGGCGATGCTTAAAAATTTTAAGAGGACATGCAGGTACCTAAATATTAACTGTGTAGTATAAAGTCATGTAAATATATAAACAAGGAAATATTGAGATCATTTATGACTATAATATCACTAGAAATAGTTATTTAAATCAAAAGTACTCACTTGTAAATAACAATTAGGTTCGAGTAGATAATACACATTTAACGAGGTAGATATTACACTTATAAAACATAACCTATGTACATCTATCTATACATCTATACTAATATTATAAAGAGGTTAAGTTTGTGAGTTTGTGAATTTGTGAGGTTATAGGGGGTAATCTCAGAATCTACTAAACCGATTAGATGATAGATGAAATTTGGTAAGAAGATAGTTTGAGACCCTGGGAAGGACATAGGATACTTTTTATCCCGGAAATCATCCTGTAAGGTGGTGAAAATGGGTATGAAAGTTTAGGGACAAACCCGAGCAAAGCGAGGGTGAGTCGCTAGTATAATATAAAATAGTAACTTAGTGAAATCTGTACATAAAATATTTTGTAAAAACAATGACTGTAACATATGGTGTAAGTACAAAATATAGAGCCCAAAACAATAGTTATTAAAAATTTGTCTGTTCGTCTGTTTGTGCGCATTTAATACGAAAAGTACTGAACTGATTTTAATTAAATTTTGTGTAGTGTTAACTTATTACTCAAGTCAACATTTAGGATACCTTTTACTACAGTACTAGACTACATCGAGTCATCCTTAGCCTACGCGTACTTAGCATTGGACTTTGAAAAATTGTCCTTTTTTAGTTTAAGATTTCGATAAGTAGTGGATAGTAGTGACGATATCTTCATAAATAATAGTGCCAAAAGAATATATAGATGACAAAAATAATTTCATCCCCTGAAGTTGCAAAAAAAAGATTTTTTTCCTGCAGTTTCTTACAGAAAAACGTTAGTATTTTGTAGTGCATTTGTTTTTCTTTTTTAGTAAAATAAAAAAATAAAATTTTTTCTCGAGTATTATACAATACGATATTTACTACATGAATTCAATGTGCAATGCTTATACGATTACTACTAACGCTAAATAATAATAAGAAACGTTGTAGAGGTTATTAGTGGTAGAATCTTCAAGTGCAGTGGAACAGTAGTTGATAAAGAGTGATAAAGCATTTGTACTTGTTTGTAGTAAACAAAAAAAATTAAATACTAAGGTACACTCGCAATAACTATTCATATTTATTTAGAACATACCTAGGGAGAGGTGAGTCGCTAGTATTGATAAGTATGTATTAGGTTTTAGTGAACATTTAACTATGTCTTTATTACTAACAAATATCTTTTATTATTGTTTCTAGGTGATGTTCTTGATTTGGCATGGTCTCCACGAGATAACTGGTTGGCAAGTTGCAGTGTAGACAACAGTATTATTGTATGGAATGCAGAGAAGTTTCCTGAAATAGTGTGTGTTCTGAATGGTCATACCGGTCTTGTAAAGGGAGTGGCTTGGGATCCTGTAAGACATTAATTTATTTAAAGAAAAAAACAGTTATTGATGTAGAATCGGGATGATTACTTATCAATGTCAATATCTTATAACATAATGTGTACATGTCATAATAAATTGAATAATAAATGCATTAAATTAATAAATATAAATTAATTTTTCTAAATTATATCTTGAAAATATTGTAATATGGTACGAATTACTTAAAAATATAAATTTTGAAAATATAATATATATTACTTTTTAAAGATTTAAAAGAATTCATTTAATTTTATACTAATTTAATTATAGGTTGGAACATATTTAGCATCACAGTCAGATGACAAATCATTACGAGTTTGGAGTACAGAGGACTGGACTTCTAGAACTGTTATTACTGATCCTTTTGAAAATTGTGGAGGTCAGTTTTAAGAAATAAAAAAATACTTAGAAACTAGCATTTCACCCTCGCTTTGCTCGGGTTCGTCCCTAGTGAAAAAAAAAACAAACAAATATCCTACGGAAACTGTACATCTTGCTGGGACTAAAATTAACCTATGTGCTATTCCAATTTATAATATATATATATCTCAATCTCTGTGTTAAATTTCATCCAGATCCGTTCAGCCGTTCTGGTGTAATAGAGTAACAAACATAATACATATTAATGGGTTAAATTCTTTACAGCAGCTGTTGACTTTATGTTTCCAAATATATATATAATCTCTTTAAGAGATTTCTTCCAGATACACTTCAGATGTGAGATAATAAGTTAGTGCGGTGTAGGTACAGTACAGTATTAAATGGTATATAAAGTTAATGTAATAATATATCAACTAAATAAAAAATTACACGTAAATAAATATATTTATACATTCATACACACAAACATATATACCTACATATATACTTACATATATATACATACTTATATACTATAATTTATGTCTGATTTGATAAATAGTGATGTTAAATTCTAATTTAAATGTTGTGAGTGTAGGATCATCTTTGAAAATATAATCAGGCAGTGAGTTTCTACAATCTTACTGACATAACAGAAAAAGATTTTTCATAGAATATTGTATTTTAGTGAGGAACCACTAGTTTGGGCAAATTGACACAAGAACGCACTGGTCTGCTTCTAGAGGGAACTAATATAAAGCGCTCACTTAATGATGGTGTAGGGATAGTGTGAGGTTTCCAAAATATTATAAAAAACGCACAATATGCGCATTAAAAACAAAATTCCTACGATAATAGGGAGCCACTTCAGTTGACGTCGGAAAGTACTTACGTGATCTGCGCAATCCATATATAAAATGGATGCACAAATTCTGAAGGCGGTCTAGCTTGTCGAGTAACCTCCTCAGTTGCATCTCTATCCGTATATATCCGTAGATGAGCTATTTGTATATTTTAGATGAAACAAAAATACCATGTTATGCATATATTTATATCTTCATAAATATGAACTTTACAATATTTCTATATTTAAACTGTGTTACTCAGCAGATTGTTTGTTTACTTCAACTAGATAAGGCATTAATAATTAGTAGCGATTTACTTGTAGGGGAACAATATTTTATTTATGTATTCAAATTATTAATTAAGATAATATTATTAATAATATATAAACTATGTGTGAATTAAAATTATTAAATATATAAATAGAAATTCTAAATTAAAATTAAAAGTATAAAAAAAAATGGTTTTCTGTAAAATCGGTTTACGGACGATAATATTACGTGATAACTTCATAAGAAATCATTTATGAAAAATTACATAAATTTATGAATTGAATTGAATTATTATCACTGAATTATCATTATGTTGTATAATGCAAAAAAGTTTGGTAAAAATTATATTTTTTTCGATAAATTAACATTTATTTGCACTCGCTTATTCAAATATTTTTTTATTTAAATTATAGAGATTAATTACAAGTAACAATGAGCTATTAACAAGTAACAACTTAGGCTGATCGTGCCTCTCTATCGTTTGTTCCACGCTCTCGCTCGCACGCTCGGCTCGGACGGAACGTGACACTTTTTCGTGCGTGCAGCCGGCGTTCATAGATTTATAGGACGTTATCACTTCAATAAAATTATATAATAAAAATGTTCAACGTACACTTGGACAAATATATTAGCATTACATATTAGTTAATAGCTATCGCTTGTGGGCGGAGGTAACTGCCCGGCTGACGACTCATTGTAGAGTTGCCACGGAGTCTGCTCACACTCTATCGACTCTAGGCCTACATCTCTTTGTTCTCCACTATTTTAAATTACGTGTGTAATCTATATAAACTGTGCTGTCTTCCACTCCTTCTGTTTCTTCTAATTGATAACTGTATGTGTACTACACATCACCTCCAGATAAATTTCTAAGAAATTAATTTAATGTCTAAGAAATCTATTGTTAACTGTAACGCCGGCGTGTCCGCGTTCGTTGAGGGAATATTGTGCAATATATAGCATTCAAGAGCTGGTGGTTTAATTTAACGGTTATCCTCATAGAATAACTTATATCACTTACTACCATGACAACCACATACTTAAAAGAATAAGTATTTAATTTATAAACTAAATATTTGTTTTATAAATTTATCATTTTATATTGATTATGACTTGTCTCTGTCATTTTAAATTTTTATGCCCACAGTTTTAATGTCTGGCTTAGTTTATATTAGTGACGATTAGTTACTAGGTACGCGGATTACAGTCACAATTTCATGGGTTTTCATTTTTTGCGCTAAACCCTGATTTTTTTCCCGAAATCAAAGTAGACTAAGTTACTCCTTATAACATTAGCTATCTGCCAGTGAAAGTCCCGTCAAAATCGGTTCAGCCGTTTCGGAGATTAGCCGGAACAAACAGTCAGATTAAAAGTTTAAAAATTGTTGTTTTTTTCTTATAAGTATCGTATATACTTTAATACGCATTTAGTGAAAAGCTGTTAATTTGACATTACAAACAGACACTTCAATTTTATTTATCTGTATAGATTATTCGTGTAGTAATACTTTTTTTAATGTACCCTAACTTTTATTGGGGTAATTTTTTGTCTATGCTCCATAGTTTCAAAAAAAATGAATTTTCAGGAACAACCCATGTTCTTCGGCTGTCATGGTCACCGGATGGCCAGTATGTATTGTCAGCTCATGCAAAGAACGGTGATGGACCCACTGCCCGAGTTATTGAACGGGAAAATTGGAAACGTGATAAAGATTTTGTTGGACATCATAAGGCTGTTACTTGTGTTGTAAGTCATGTTTTTTTTTATAATCATCTAGAAATACTATCGACAGCAAAAAAATAATAAAGAAAATAAAAAAAAACACGAAAAACAATAAAGAGTAAATACATAAATAATATTAATATGCATATGGTTTTATTTTCGTATTCTTAGATACTTTGTGATTGAAGATGATATCTTATATATTACGAGCGAATTACATCCCTAGGATCGAAGAAGCGGAATCCTAATTCTTTTTCTTAAATAAAAGTAGCCTAAGTTACTTAAGCTTAAGTTACTCCTCATAACATCAGCTATCTGTCAGTGAGAGCCTTGTCAAAATCAGTCCAGCCATTTCGGATATTAGCCGTGACAAACAGACAGACAAAATTTTAAAAATTTTTAAAATAATTAAAACTTTTAAGTACTGTATAATTTTATATGCGTTAAGTAAAAAGCTGTTATTTTGACATTACAAATAGACACTTCAATTTTATTTATCTGTATAGATGTGCAAAATGTGTGCTAATAATATTTTACATGTTTCCAGCGTTTTAATAGTAATATATTTGTAAAGAATGATATGAAATACTGTTGTGTGGCGGTCGGTTCGAGAGATAAAGTATTATCTATCTGGTTGACATCCCTCAAACGACCTTTAGTGGTCATCCGGAATTTGTTTAAAGATAGTGTACTAGACCTGTCTTGGAGTTCTGATGGTATGTAAAATTTGAACGTTACAGGAATATTTTAACTTTTATCATTATACTAGCGATTCTTTCCTATACCTTCGCTTCGCTCGGGTGCATTCAGTGAAAGTCCTGTCAAAATCGGTCTAGCCGTTTCGGAAATTAGCCAGAACTAACAGACAGACAGATTTCTTTTTTATTATGAGTACCGTATCATATGAATTATTTATTTTATTTATTTATTAGACCACCAACAAAGTACAAACTAAACACAACATACACGGAAAACAGAACAGATAGAGTAGTTAGTACCTTAATTATAGGTGATAACGACAGTTACAAAATAGTATATTATGTGTGTCAAAACAATATATAGAATACTAGCATTGCCCGCGGCCCCGCCCGCGTTCATCATCATCAAAATCCCTCCAGTGGTTTTTCTGTGATGCGGTAACAGACAGACAGACAGACAAAAATTCTAAAAACTATAGATTCGGCCTCTGTATCGACAACAATGTTTATTTTAATAAGATTTCCCAAAAAATATTTAATGTACAGGTTCGGCTTAGTTACAATTTTATTATATGTATAGATTGAAAAAGTACCTTAAGGTACTTTTTCGTTATGAATCAATAAAGTCTTTAAAGATTCATAAAAAATCTTTAAACATTCATAATATTACAGCTTACAAATAAAAATTAGTTTGTAAAAATAATAACAGCTAAATATATTATTACAAATTAAAAAAAATCTAAATTAAATATAAATGAGGGGTCTATGGACCCCCGGTCGGAACGAACTTCCTTTCGCTTTTTGGTACACTTTTGCTTTACAAAAGTTATAATTTATATTATAAAATATTAAGCTGATAGAGTTCATTTGAAAAATTACTATAAGAAAACAGTACATCTTCTTGTTAAAATGTACAGTTATTTTTGGCTTCATTTTACTTGTCCATGTACCTACTGCATTTGTATTATTTTTTAAGGAAACCTAAAATAAGATAGCTATTTAAACATAATAAATTGAAATTCATATTAGATATAATTTTTCGTTTTAGATTTAAGTTTTAGATTCTTCTTTTTTATATTATAATATTTTCTTTTATTTTACAGGTTTTAATCTTCTAGCATGCAGTACAGACGGCACAGTCGCATGCATACAGTTCAACAACAAGGAGCTCGGCACACCACTAACAATTGATGAAAAGGTACATATAAAATTATATTATTATATATATTATTAAATAAAACTATCTTTTCGGATTATTTCGCGGATTTATTTTGATTTTTGGTTCCCGACGTTTCGAATGCTTTACAGCATCCATGGTCACGGGAGAGACTGAGGTGTTACATGTCTTAAAGATATAGTTGTTACAGACAGCCTACATGTAACACCTCAGTCTCTCCCGTGACCATGGATGCTGTAAAGCATTCGAAACGTCGGGAACCAAAAATCAAAATAAATCCGCGAAATAATCCGAAAAGATAGTTTTATTTAATAATGTCAAACATTCGCGTAAATCTAAGAAAGTATTATTATATATATTATAATATAGTTAGTCTGTTTGTGTGACTTTTTTTTATTTGTATTTTTTTTATTTAAAAATATTTTGGCAGTAGAAAATATTTTTATGAACTAGGCTACACATTAAAATCTAAAAAAATAAATCTAATAAAGTAACTTCAGATTTTAAACGTAACGAAATATTTTTTTTTTATTTGATTTTATTGACAATTCAAAAGTACTTGTAAAAGTCTATTTGAATAAAATATATTTTGATTTCATTTCATTTGAAATTACAGTACAGGTACTAAAACAATTAAGGTGTATTTGTTAGTTTGTACATTGTATAGGATAATGCTAATTTAAAGGAAAATGTCTAAATATATATAAAACTAGCAACTCACCCGCACTCCTCGCTCGTGTACGTCCCTAGTGAAAAACAAAAATAAATTATCCTTCGGGAACCGTACATTTTTCCGGTATAAAGTAGCCTATGTGTTATTCCAGACTATAATCTGTCCCTGTGCCAAATTTCTTCCAGATCCGTTCAGCCGTTCTGGCATGAAAGAGTAACAAACATCCATACATACTCATAAACTTTCACATTTATAATATTAGTATAGATTAATAATGGGATTGTTAAAACAGAATGCCCTGTACAAGAAGAGATATGGCAAATGTTTCCTCAACGACTCTGGCACAGACATATCAAAATTGCTAGTGGAGTGTCCCGAGATATTGCTCGCTCGGGAGAAACAGGAGCCTAAAAGGGAGTTGCCTAAAGGAGAAATTACAGCACGGAGTGAACAACTACAAGTATGTATAAACTATAAACCCTATGTACCCTTAGGGTTCCGAATTATTTTTCAAATGTATATGAGATTATCCATAAGGATTTTATATATATAACTTCATTCACAATTGACACAAACATATACACAAAAATACAGATAAATTGATATTAATATATAAAAATACAGATATCTTGCTTTGCCTTCTCCATGCTGCTTGTGCCAATTTATAGCCGTGTGAGAAAGATACTAGACCAATTAGCCATTAATATAGTCTGGCACCATGCAAATTAACGTATTTTTTTTATCGAGTTCATAACAGAATGAGACACTAAATTTGTATTTAAAAATTTTAGACTTTAATTTTTTCTATTTTAAATTTTAGGCTTACCTCAAGAGGGTGCTTAAAAATTTTATAAAAAATAATACTAATAATATATTTCAATCTATAGTATCTTTTAAGTTATAAATAAAACTAATTATTACAAAATAATACAATAAATAAGTATAATAATAAAAACTCAAAAATAACAACAAAATTAAAAACTCAGTATGCTTTAGGTGTTTATAAATTAAAAGAAAAAAATGTAAAAAAAGGCAAATTTTAAAAGTATGTGTAGCAATTCACTTACGGTAGAAGTGATACTTCTTTGGCAAATATTGCAATTAAATTAAAACAAATCAATAATTAAATTAGGCATGTAAAGCATATTACAATCATATATTAATAGAATATAATATACGGATAGAATATAATATTATATACTGTCAGACAATAACAACGGTTACCATGGCAACATGGCAATGTATTCATGTGTTTGTCTATTTTTAGTATCGCATTTACATTTCATCGAGTTTCAAATAACAATGTTTTTAAAGAACTTTCACTTCAAAAAGAAAAATATATATAAATACTTAATATCCCCAGCTGCAGCTGGCGCACCCGCCGTCGCAGGCGGGCGGCACGCCGCTGCGGCCCATGGACCGCCAGATAGAGACGCGCACGTCCGACGGCAAGCGCCGCATCACGCCCGTCTTCATACCGCTCTCCGGCAACGACGCTAAGTATGCACTGCGATACATATGTCGCAGCCAACTTTAAACGGCTCAAGCTTATTGAGCCGTTTTATTAACTGCCTAGACTTTTTATTGAATGGCGGCGTTTAATGAATAGGCTAGGTCGTTTATTAAACGGCTGATTAAGCAAGTTGGCGATGATATATGTGTATATGATATTGTTATGTTGAAATTATAGTTATATAATGATAATAATGATCTCCTGGCCGATTTCGACCACTGCGGCCACTCTCACTGAGAACAGCCAGCTGCGCAGGAAATATGACTGATGGGTGTTCAGGTGCAGGACAAATAGTCTTACCTGCTCTCTGAGATATAGGGGTGGAATAACGCTTAGTTCGGAATTCCCAACTCCTTACCAGAAAACCTCAATAACTATACTTGGTCCAACTCGGGCTTCGAATCCAGGACCTCCAGATCCATAGCTGTACTTTTTAGCCACTAGACCACTGAAGTAGTTAAATGAAACCCCATCATATGACTATTACCATTTATTTGTAAGTTTATCTTCTTTTATTCATTTGGTCATGTACTTTTTTACAATAGAACAGATGTTTACCGAAAGAATAATACACAAGTTACGAGTATGTTACTAAAAACAAAATTTTAACTCCTTTTTGGTGACAAAATTTAATAAGATTGTATATAATATAACTAGCGACTCTCACTCGTTTCGCTTCGGGTTCGTCCCTAGACAAAAACAAATCTGTCCCACGGGAACCGTACATTTTTCCGGGATGATATATAGCCCATATAGCCTTCCTCAATAAACGGGCTATCTTTCTTTCTAAAAGAATTTTTCCAAATCCGATTAGTACTTCCTTAGATTAGCGCGTTAAAACGAACAAACAAACAAACTCAGTCTCTTTATAATATTAGTATAAATAATAAATAACAAAAAATAATGAGATTTGTGCTAATTTTTCAGCGAGTCATTAGGCTCCCAGCCGGCCACGGAGAGCTGCTTCAGTACATCTTCGCAGAGCAAGTCTCGGATACGTGTGGAGAGGCGCGATGATATCGTCATACATCCCAACGTTAGCAACCACGCCACTTCCAACACTAGAAATGATATGTAAGTGTTTGTTTTAAACTTTTATAGCCTTAAAAATAAAAGTAAATTTGCATATTAAATTGAATATTTCATCTGAGCTGTATAATAGATATACATATACCCACATATGAAATACCAAAACACTTTTATATATTAAAAAAATCTTATTACTTTATATACTAAACTAGCGATTCACCTTTGCTTCGCTCGGGTTCGTCCCTAGCTTAATTCTCCATACAAACTTTCATACCCATTTTCACCCCCTTAAGGAATGATTTTCGGGATAAAAAGTATCCTATGTCCTTCCCAGGGTCTCAAACTATCTTCGCACCAAATTTCATCTAAATCGGTTCTGTAGATCCAGAGATCACCCCCTACAACGTCACAAACTCACAACTCACAAATTTTACCTCTTTATAATATTAGTATAATAGATTTTTAAAAGGAGGAGGTTCTCAATTCGAGACGTATATTTTTTTTATGTTGGACCAAGCATAACTTTTTACAGTGTAGTCCGATTTCGATGATTCTTTTTTATCAGAAATCCACCCCTAAGTATAGAAAATGATATGATTGATTTTTCCACCTACTGACCTTTTTTTAAAAATATTCTTCTTATGTTGCTACTACTATGTCTACAATAAACATTAAAAAAAATCGTGAGCTTTAATTTGTATCGCTTGACACCGACTTCGAAAATATCTGATTAGGTATCTATAGTAAATGAAAACTACAAATCGGCTATTTTTTTTACTTTTTAGTGTTTTTTTGAAATCGGTTTTTTTTCATAAAACATCCACAGTGGTCTAGACCAGCGTTTGCGCAAGCGCACAGCGGCCTCCCTCCCCGGGCCCAAAGTGGAGGAGCTGTCCAAGAAGCCGTGCACGTCCCCCTCCCCCGCGCCTCCTGGGCCCCCCACGCATTCCGGGCCCCCCGCGCACGCCGGGCCCCCCGCGCACGCCGGGCCCCCCGCGCAAGCCGGGCCCCCTGCGCACGTGCTGCCCGCGCCCGCGCTGGGCACGGCCGGCCCCGTGGTGCGCGCGGCCGGCAGCTTCAGGCTACAGGTATAATTTGAGCATTCCACGCCAAATCGGATGGTTTCAAAATTTTTTTTTTTATAATATTAATGTTTTTGGTATTTTATAGTACCTACCAGTAATCAAAAAATCTTAAAATTTTATAGAAAGCCTCTTTTGACATGTACTAAAAATACCAAATTATCAAAAAAATTAAAAATAATAATTTTTGAAACCGTCCAATTTGGCGTGGAAATGCTCCATTTGTATTATTTGACAAAACGTCTGGCTCAGTTTGTAGTGACCATACTTGTTGTGCCAGCGATCGCAAGCTTGAATCCCGCTGGGGGCTAGACGCGGCCAACTTCAGGTCACTAGTGCATTTATATTATATTTTATATTATATAATAGAAGCTATCTATTACTTGGATAACTCAGTCGTCTATAGTCTGGCATATACTGCCGCTGATCGCGACATCTTGAGTTCAAGTCCCGCCCCGAGGCAAGTGTTATAGTTGTTGGGCGTTTCTGTTAAGACATTCGAAGTGATAGCCAGGAGTTGGGAAGTTGATGGTGTTACGAATCAGTGCCTCAGAAAACACGTAAATCCGTCGGTCCTACGCCTGACCTCTTACCGAAAGTGTTGAGTTGCTATTCCACCATTAGAAATTAATTTAAGTTTTTTTCTAGTAAATAGGTCAGGCCCAGGTGTAACTAAAGTGAAGCGGGTTCAAATTCCGGGTCTCGCACCTCTAATATTTTCATATGCGAATCATTTTCCAACATTATTACCACTTGTCTTACGGCGAAGAGAAATATCGTGAGGAAACCTGCATGTCTGAGAGAACCTAGCAAGTTTTCGAAAGACATGTGAATTGCGCCATGCACTTGGCCAGCGTAGTGGACTCTGGCCTGATCCCCCTCGTATTGAAGAGAGGCCCGTGCCCAGCAGTGGGACGATAAAAAGGGCTGGATATAATACATACATACATACATACATACATACAAAAAAATCAGGAGGTCATTATACATTATTATATTTTCAGGTTGTAAACAAAACATCAAACTTGTTCTACAGATCTTTGTCAAGACTAGAATTAATTCCAAATAATTCGGTGTCCAATGATCCGGTGTGGGAGACATATTTAGGTATGTGGAAAATAGCTGAATACATACATACATACTTAAGATTAATTGTAATAACAGTGCTGACGTATAGATTTTGCCTATATAACAATTGTATCGCGCCACGAACCGACGAACCATAGTTATTCCGTAGCCGCCTACCAATTCGTTTGTCTATTATCTATATATAGAATATAAATATTTTTTGAAAAATATATTGAAATAATCATTGTTATCGATACAGGGATCGAACCTATAGTTTTTAGAATTTTTGTCTGTCTGTCTGGAAACGCATCACGAGAAAACCACTGGACAAATTTAGATGGAATTTGGTATGATAATAGCTGGTTAACCGGGTCAATATATTTTTATTGCGAGGAAATATCTCATTTCTGAGAAATCTATACTGCGTGTATAGGGACGCACCCCAACAGGGTGAGGGTGAGCCGCTAGTTTATTATAAGAGTATATATTGTGCTAGGAATATTTGTGAGCCACGTATAATCACTTTGATAAATATGTGTGACTTTGGACGTTTGATTGCTTCCCTGCACACACAAATACAGTGAACACACCATCTCACACACAAAATAATAATTACTAGCGACTTCCTCTCCCTTCGGTCGGGTTAGTCCCTAAGTACATTTTAGTTTTTTTGAGCGGAACCCTAATTCTTTTACTGAAATAAAAGTAGCCTAAATTGCTCTTGTAACGTTTAAAAAATTGTGTTTTTCTTATAAATACCGTATTAGAGTGATATGGAATTATCATATATGCATTTAGTAAAAAGTAGGTATGGGCCGAAGTTCGTTTTACATTCGGTTAAACCTAATTTCGGCAGTTTGAGCCGAACTTCGGCATTCGACCCAAAGCGTTGAAAAATAGTAAAAATCTACAACTTTTATAAATGCTACTTTTTACAATAAAGCTGGATATCGGGGGCATTTTCGGATTTTTACTTGCATTCGGCCCATCACTGGTAAAAAGGTGTTATTTTGACATTATAAATAGACACTTCAATTTAATTTATCTGTATAGACAAGTCGTCGTATAGTAAATACTGATAATATGTGTGTGTGCGCAGGGTCGGCGGTGACGTGCGTGGCGTGCGACGCGCGCTGGGCGTGCGTGGCGTGCGCCGACGCCGGCCTGCACGCCTGGCGCCTGGCGCGCCCGCCCGCGCGCGCGCTGCCGCACCTCGGTACCTACACTATATACTTTTTTATTTTTATTTTATTTATCATTACACAAACATACAATGAGTTACGTCAGCTACAGTCGGTAGGACGAAAAAAAAACAAAAACTAATTTATTTTAAAATTACAAATTAAACTTATTTTATTAAAAATGTATGTCCAACCTACTCGATCTGAGTTTATGGAATGTCTCTAAACAATATGTAAAAATTAAAATATCTCAAAACTGCAACTGTGCACTCCCGTCCCGGTGTCGACATTATGTTTATTATTTTAATCGTGGGAATTTAATGTATAATCGATTCTCTTAGGACACGTGTACGTTAACTAGTGTTACAACACAACAAATAACAATAACAATAGTAAATATACCAATAAAATTTCCACAAACAAACAACGTTTCATACAGTAAAAGAGTAGAGATTTAACAAAACTTGAATTTTTAAAAGAAGTTCATTCCTAATTTTCTTTTTAAAATTATAACTGAAATACTTACATAAATAAGTAGCGCGTTGTAGTGGTATTATTATAGTCTATTTGTATGACGATGTTTGTAAGATTTTTAATGGACATGGAACGTAAGGTTTAATAGTTTTTAATTTGATTTCCTATTTCGTAAAAAAAACAATGTATAAAAATCAGAAACGCTCAAATTATTCGATTTTTACAATTTTTACTTTAACTTAAGTTTCACAATATGAAATTATTAGAAACGATTGGTAAATGTGCGTAGTTAGAAAATCTATCTCGAAAAGCAATAGGACACAGATAGCATCTTTATTTCTATTCACTGCAGCTTTATTTTCAAGTAAGTATATATACCACGGACATACTGTCCGTGCCATTTTTGATATGTTTTCATTAAAATATTTTTTTAGTTTATTTTTCACAACAGATTAAAAATTTACAACTCAAGTAGACTCAAATATAATATAGTATAAAGCCTCAGCGAAAGATATAATTTCTAATATGAAAATAACGCGTAATTCTCTATAATTTCAGCATTAAAATCTCAAGCAGCCAAAATGAGTCTCTCGGGCGATCTTCTCACAGTGGTGACGACGGGAGCCGAAGTGGCTATATGGGACTTGTCGAAGGCGACGTGCGTGCTGCAGCCGCTGTGCTTCAGGAACCTTGTGACTCACGGCGGTATATATCATTTTACTATTATTACTAGCATTAGCATTCATTCTTTAAAAAATATCGCCTATGTATTGTGATGTATAAGCTACAAAACAAAAACTATTCTATCCCACGGGAACGTATATTTTTCCCGGATGAAATGTAGCGTGTAGTAATGTGTTATTCCAGACTATAATCTATCTTTGTGCCAAATTTCATCCAGATCCGTTCAGCCGTTCTGGTGTGATGAATAACAAACATCCAAACATTTAAATTTTCATATTTATAATATAGATATTAATGTAAAGTTTCTTTAAAATCTGTTCAGTAGTTTTTGCGTGAAAGTATGCTACCGGTCAACCTGCCTGTTTCGACATCACTTTGATTAAAAGAAAACAAAAAGTTTGTTTATTGCTATTTATTTACGTGAAATTAAAAAAAATACAATTAAAAATTCTTATATTCACTTTAATTTTAAGATCAAGGTAAGCTTTTTAAATATTCGGACATTTTTATTTGACTTTAAAACTTTTTTTTTCTTTATAGTAACAGTAACGAATTGCTCACTCGTGGATAACAACAACCCAATGATCTCATTTAGCAATGGAAAAAGCTATATTTATTGCGAGAAATTGTGTGCATGGTGAGTTATATTTAATATAGTTTTATTTACTTAGTAATTTTTTTTTGTTTGTTGATGTATTAAGTTGGGGTTCGATATCCGCTTAGAATAATAATTATACGAATAAATAATCTACTTATATAGGTATTCTTTTAAAATTAGGTTCTTTGGATGGCGTTAAAAAAAGTTTCCATTTTAAAATAAAAATTATTTTATCGTAAATATATTTAATGATATATGATTAAAATTAACAGTAATTTTTGTCTTATTTGTCGTCCGCCTAATGGGCATGGACTTCAAGGCGAGAGGGATCCGGTTGTAGTCCAAGTCGCTGGTTGAAAGCGGGTTGGCAGATTGTACACGTCAAACTTTTGCTACTTTATTATTATTACGTAGTAGCAAATAATAGTCATGATGGAAATAAGAATTGCAAATTTATATGGTTTGACATGAAATGAAGATGTACTACAGTTGCACTTTTTATGTAAGTTCATGTTTATTGTTTAGTTATATGGCGTTCCGTTTCTATCATTAAATTGAAAATAAATATCATATTAATTTATATTATTCTTAATATTTTTTCCTCTGTGCATAATATTGTGTTTTGAAAATTGTCTGTTATTATCATAATTTTATTGTAGATGTATATGTGCGTGTGTGCAGGATAGTGTGGTGCTCGACGGGCGACCCGCTGCGGCGCGCGGGCGGCGGCGCGCTGCCGCTGGTGCCGGCGCGCCCGCGCGCGCACGCGCTGCACGCGCTGCCGCACGGGTGCGCACACCTACATACATACATACATACATACATACATACATACATACATACATACACTCCTGTTTTCATTGCATAATGCCGCACTTTGGCGCACAAACAAGAACAACGCGAAAAACACTTATATTTTCTGCTACTGAGTTGTCGGTCACGGCAAAGCAGTACTTTTCAAAGTACTAGAACTAGACAGCTTTCTTCGTCAGTGAAAAGAATCTTTCAAATACTCTATTAAAACGACTTTTGAGTAAGGAAAGTTATTCTGATTTCAGAGTTGAGCGCATTTATCTATCTCGAAACAGATAGACAGTCTCATAAATATTGTACCTCTTGCAATTTATTAAAGAGATAATAGTAATTTTTAAATCCGACCGTATAAGGAAATAAAATCCGATACCTGATATCTAGTTCCAGTCTAACATATATTATAAATGTTAAAGTTTGTTTGTTTGTCCTCCTTTCACGTCGAAACCAGAGTGAAGGATTGGCGTGATTTTTTGTATAGAGATTTTTTTAAGCTGGAGAATGACATAGGCTTTTTACCGCGGGATTATCTAATTCCCATATGTAAATATTTATTAATAATAATATACTAAAAAAACCTAGACACTTAAGCACTAACAATCATTTTTTAACTTAAACTTTGAATTTGTCATTGTGGAACTTTACTTTGCATGAAATATGCTTTTTTATTTTATTTATTTATCTCTTCCTTATCATATTCCTTATCTTCCCACGGGAAATCACGTTATAATGTAACCCACAACAACTCGCGCAGGCCGTCGAGGCCGGTGTCCGCGGCGACGCGCGCGTGGCTGGAGGCGCAGCTGGCGGCGTGCCTGCACCTGCGCCTCGCCGCCGACTACCGCCACTGGCTCGCCTCGCTCTTCGACCACATATTGCTGCACGGTATCATGTGTCATGCACTTTATATTGCTTTAGATACATATGATATATGATGATACGAAAACTTTTGTTTTTCATTTAAAATATGATAAAACCAGTTTGAATAAACTAGGGCCCGGCGTTACAGACTTGAAAATTAGTCACCGGCGGTGGCCAAGTTAGTAAAAACGGGTTTTAAATACGCTATTTTTAGGTTAGATTTTACGTTGTATTTTGACACATGAAACATCATTGCATGACAAATTATTCGGCGTAACAGAACAAAAATAGCTAAAGGTTTCATTCCCTATGTTACAACTATGTTTGTTAAAGGAATGCTAACTACATCATGTCGCTTTCAGCTAACTTCATCATGTTCATTTTTGGCTGTCGGTGTGCGCGCGCATCGTAAAAATTTTACTCTCATATTTTTTTCCAAACGTGCCAAAAGAAGTATAACTTCAAAAACTAGTATAATAACACTTTATTTTACTTCAAAAGAAGAAAAAATGTGTTACTTGATCTATACAAAACCTACTTAAAATTTAACTTAAAACATTTCAGGTACAGAAGATCAGTTACGAAATATATTGGATGATATGCTCGGCCCGAGTCATTGCATATCCACGCCTAAGAAATGGCCGAACACGATACTGGTAAATATTTATTTTTATTTAACAAATATATATAAACATATATGTATAAATAATGTCGTCGCTGGCCACTCATTCGATTCCCGCACGAGGCAATATTGATAGACATTTTTACTATTTGTATATTGCATAGTTTCAGAAAATGAAGTAATATACTTTAATTTTGTATTTTAAAACGTTTTTTATTACAAAAAATGAGTAATGAATGAGAAAGATAGTTATTATGGTCATATTTAAAGTTTAATAATTTTAAAATTGATAGCATTTAGTATAAATAAACAATTTACCTGTTATAACGAAACGAAAAATGTTCGCCTTAAGGAATTGTAACATCTCAAACAGCTCATCATTGTAGCAAATCATCCTCGCTCCGCTCGGGTTTGTCCCTAGTAACGTTTTAACGTTTAGTATAGATTTCTTAGAGATGTGATATTTTCTCGCAGTAAAAAGTATCGTATATGTTGACGCGGATAACCAGCTATCATTATTCTAAATTTCTGTCCAGTGGTTTACTCGTGATGCATTCCCAGACAGACAGACAGACAGACAGACATAAATTCTAAAGACTATAGATACGATCTGTATCGAAAATAATGACTATTTCAATAAGATTTTCCAAAAAATATTTAATTAATAATTACAGATTTATAACACCTCCAGGTAAATTTCTAAGAAATTAATTAAAATTCTAAGAAATCTAGCGTGTCCGCGGTCGTGGAAGGAATAATTAGATATTATGGTCTATATTCAATATTTTTTGATATTTTTATATTAGTTAAAAACAGGAAATAAGTCTTAAAAAAATAGAAATAATTGCCGCTAGTTTACGCAAGATAAAATAAGACTGTACTTAAAAAAATGTGTTAAATGTGTAAAAACGCAATATTCTCTACAATAATGTACTTCTCGTGCAATAACGAACCTCATTAATAAGTATTAAAAATGTAAAAATCATAAAAACAGATGCATCGACCGGGAATCGAACCCGGGCCGCCCGCGTGGCAGGCGAGCATTCTACCACTGAACCATCGATGCTTATGTCTGTAGTAATGAAATCTTTATCCTTATTGTAGAATACTGTTCATAAATATTTACACAGTTGGTATTATTTTTATTTATTACATACTATGTATTTTCAATACATATAAAAATGTTAAATAAAAAACATTATTGCGACATATAAAACTTATTGTTTGTTTATTATCATTGTCATCATAAATACCTACACAATATGTTTTAGATGAATAATTTTAATTTTGTTCGTTTTAACGGCTATATTTATAAAAAAAACTAGTGATTAGGTGATTCTTGAAATGGACATAACTTTGTTATTTATGAACCGATTGAAATAGAACAAATACTAAATTTGTTTTATTTACACTTAACATTTAGTGAAGCTAACCACAATACAATAGTGAATACCGCACCCAAATCGGTTAAGCCGTTTCTGAAATGAGCGTGCACAAACGCGTAGATAAAAATTCTAAAGATCATTGTTTTGGGTTCAATTGCGTAATAAAGACCTCCAATAATAGTTTTTCTCAAATATCTTCCATATGTATAGATACTCGTATAATTATTATATTACTTCTTACGTTACTCATATACGTTAAAAATATTATTGACAATATTTTTTTTAATTAAATATATTTTTGATAATACTCTTGGAATATTAATGTGGACATATTTTTGTTTGACATGTTGACTATTCTTCCGTATTGAAAATTTTACATTACATAGTTATATAAAGAGTGGTTTCTTATAAATTAAAATATACTTATATTTTCCAAAAAAAAAACTTTCCAGGGAATCAAAAAGCACGATATTTTAGAAGATATGTTAGCAGTCCTCGTAAAACAGCAAAGATGGCAGCGCCTATACATCGAATACTCTGAGCAGTTTAACAACGTCAAACAAATGAACACAGTCGTCAACGGACATTGAATATAAATGCTGGGAATATATTGAATGATATTACACTATAAGTTGACCAAATCAATAATAAAATCTATAGGTTGTATGTACTGGCAACTATCATATTTTATACACGTTTCACGCTTGACGAAATTTCAATGGCGCCACAAGCATAAATAATTATAATTAACTAAGTACAAGTTTAAAATTTAGACTTACTCTGGGTAAATAATAATAATTAATTTAAAACCAGCTATTTTATTTACCCGAGGAGTTATTTTAGTTGACATTTCGGCTAGAAGTGACGTTTGACATGTCAACGTCACTTGTCACCGAATGCGAAGTCCCCTAAATATGTTATTTAATGCTTGTGGGCCACTTTTTACTTGTTTCTTATCAATTTCGAAAGTGGATTTATAGTGATTTTATTTCTATTTTTAGATATTAAACTGTATTTGCGCCTAAAAATAAATGTAGTTGTTTTGTTTACTTTTTTTATATAAATAATTACAAATATTGTGCAAACGCTCATACAGCCAATTATAATTAGACTGCTATTAAATTAATGCAACTTTTTATAAGTGCAGTTGTAACTGAGTACTATGTTACAAAAAAAATATATAAATATAAATATTAATTTACTTCAAAGGAAATATAAAAAAGAGCAAATTAATTCAAATAATTATAATATAATCTGTTTTTCTTTTCAATAGATTTTTAAATACATATGTAGTGTATTAAAAAAATGTGCTAATTTTTATATAAAAAAAGTAAACATTTGCAAAATCTTTTATTTTTTTAAATATATATAAGATAATTTGTTCATTGATATGTAACAAAAACGATGATGAATTAATCAAAGGTATTACAAAATAAGTATAAGTTTAAAATGTATATAATAAAAAACAAAGCACTATGATTCATAGGTTCTTATGAAGAGAATATTGATGTTTTAAAAAAACTGGGCATATTGCGATAGCTCACACTATAAAATATATTTTAAAAATGATAACATTTACACAAAAGCAATAAATTGCCTAAAGCTTAAAGAATTGTGGAAGGCAGTAGTAGCCCAGTGGTAACGTATTCGCTTGGAAAACCAAATGAAGCTGGTTCATATCCCGATATACCCGATATACCTCTGATATTTTCCTATGCCAATCTTTTTTCTACCCAGCCTAGCAAGTTTTCGACAGACATGTGAAAAATAAGAAAAAAAATGAATAATTTGATTTTGATAAAGTTCATTAGAAAAATTAATTTGCCCAGTGGCAGCCGAATGAGTATAATTTATATATTATCGTACGATACGTGTTAATGTACAAAATTTGATGTAAATTATGAAACCGCCTTCGTTTAGATCAATCTTAAGTTATTTTTGCGCTAGCAACCTTTATTTTGAACTAGGGACTAACCCTCGCTTCGCTCGGGGGCGTCCCTGATGAGATTAGCCTTCCGGCTAATCTCATCAGACAAGCAGACAGACAGACAAAAAAATTAAAAATTGTGTTTTTCTTATAAGTACCGTATATAATTTCATAGTAAATAGCTGTTATTTTGACATTACAAACAGACACTTCAATTTTATTTATCTATATAGATGACCTATCATAAACTTTCTTTTCTTTTGTGTGTGTTTTTTTTTCATCTTTTTGTAATAAATTTTAGATATATTACATATTTTTCAAGTATTAAAACGTTGGTAGCAATAATTTAAATATATTTTCGAAAGAAGTCATTTTAAGACTTAATTTTTTCGAATTTTCTTAAAATACTTTGGAAGACTAATTTGTAATATTTAAGTATGAAATTAGGTGAAGTCAAAATTGTTGTGAAAATTGCATTTAGTATTATTTTCGTTTGTTTATTTGGTTTGTGATATTTTCAATAATAAAATTAATTATATTAGGTCTTTTTTACTTTTTTTTTTCATTTATAAACCGATGTAATTTAGCTCGCCTACTTTTTTTTATTATTTTAATAACATTTAACTTGGAACAATCTCAAACATATGTATTAATTTTTATTGGTCATTTAATACTTTCTTATTTTAAATAAAGGAAAATTCTAGCAACATATTATTATCTTTTTAAGTTTAAATGTTATTTTATTTAACAAATATATATTAAGCAAGAACACCTCTAAATATTATAGTTTTCAATGACAAAACTAAAGTAAAAATAAACTATATACTTATAAATTATATTGCAGTAGAATTTTAAACTACATATTATTATACTTGTACGCCATCTATTTCGTATGCCTGCAAACTAAATTGTTCTTTATATTTAGTTACAACACCCACCAAAAGATGGCGCTGTTCCATTCAGTCGTGTTTCTGCATCGCGCTATCGAGTTGTCGTTCATAAAAGTATAAGTAATGCGAACAGTCCGGTATCGGGTATCTCTGGTTTCCCTTCAAAACGTATAAATCTTTCGCCTTTTACTAAAGATTTCCGTGGAGGGGAACACTCAAATGAGTCTTTCATATTTTTGAAAATCTTGCTTCGGCAAGATTATAAAACAATATAATAATAATCAGCGATTCATCCTCGCTAGTCGCTTCGCTCGGGTTTGTCTCTAAGTACGTAATACGTTGTCATTTTATTGAATAAGGCCCTAAATTTGTTATCCATATACTAAAATAAAAGCAGCCTAAGCCATAAATAAGTTACTCCATAAAACATCAGTCATCAGATTTCTGCCATTGAAAGTCCCGTCAAATTCTAACAAATTATAAATTATAGGTACCGTATATAATTTTATATGCATTTAGTAAAAAACTTATTTTGAAATTACAAACAAACACTACAATTTAATCTTTAAAAATATATCTGTATAGATTATTGATTTTGTGGTGGTTTATAATTTGTGGTAATAATGAACAAACTGTGGCGTGTATTTTTTGTAAGAATAAATTTTTATTTCTTTCTATCAATAACTTGTTCGTGATCTTTTTAGTTCATACGAATAATAACCTAAAAAAACCGGTTTTGCCTGTGTTGGGAAAGTGCTTTTGCACCTTCCCATTTTTCAGGACTACGTTTCCCAACCGTTATTTACTACTTACTCCAACTATTATAAACATTTAATAAAGTTGTCAAATCGGTCCAAACAATTCTCAAGTTAATATCTTACATTCCAAAATTTCATTTTCAACAAAAAATGTAAGGAAAGAAAACATATGTATATTGTGTTGAATCTAAGCATTTTTTCATAGATAAATAAACAAAGTATGTTTAATGCTTTAAATAAATTTAATTTTTCATTATAACTTTAAAATTTTATCATTATGTATCAATTGTATGAATATTTAATTTGGAGAAGATATAATGCTAAGGATTAGACTGCTTTGAATTTAAAAACTATCTTAAAAATGACTTCAATTTTCATATTTAAACAAAATATAACACAATTATTGTGTATCAAAGGCAATAACAAATAACCTCGCACTTTTATTCCTTTTGTGTAATTTTTATTTCAAAGAGGGTTTGTTCATAAATTGGACATGCCACCTTCATTGGTTGTGTAATTTCCTTAATAGCTTCATCACATCTCATATTAGAATTTTATTAAGAACTATATTTTTTAACAAATTCTTGTATATTTTATTAACGACTGGAAACCATGAGTCATAAAAATTAAATATGTACATATATTTGAGGTTGTTAGTGCAAAAGTGGGCTAAAATCAAGACATTGAGTATAAGATATAATTACCTACAATAATTATATTTATTAACTAAAAAAAATACAGCGGAATTGAGAACCTCCTTTTTGAAGAAATCGGTTGAAAATAAATGCTATGCGTCATTTGCATTTTTCTCTCCTTATTCCAGTTTTGTTCTGACATCCAGCAGCCTGATATAATATACTCTAAGTACACACTGCCCGTTTACATACATTTATTGTGTATTAAGATTTAAGTGATGTATTTGGTTGTGGTTTTAATTTTTACCTAGAAATTGTTTGAATGTTGCAAAAATTACATATGAAATATAGAAAATGTTTAAAATTTAAGGCATTTAAGTGATTTTAGTATTGTATGAAGATAGTGTGCCAATGTTGTACTGATTATAAATATAATGGTGTTAGAAATACGCGCCTCAAGACTGTTTGTAAATAAAATCCAATTTATTCGAACTCATATTGTTTTAATTACTCTACCACTTGCTTTATTCCTGGTATTTATTAAAATTAAATCTTAGAGGTCACGAAATAAAATAATTGAAATTATAACAAAATATTATATTCTCTAAATTAGTACCAAGTCTTTCCGCTAGATGGCGCTGTTCCATTCAGTCGTGTTTCTGCATCGCGCTATCGAGTTGTCGTTCATAAAAGTATAAGTAATACGAACAGTCCGGTAACGAGTATCTCTGGTTTCCCTTCAAAACGTATAAATCTTTCGCCTTTTACTAAAGATTTCCGTGGAGGGGAACACTCAAATGAGTCTTTCATATTTTTGAAAATCTTGCTTCGGCAAGATTATAAATTAATATATAATAATTATAACGACAAAGCTACAAACAAAACCTCCGATTTGAAAGTCTGTTGAAAAGTGAAAAAGTCACACTTGTTCAAGATAACATAATAATTAATAAATTTAAATCTTATTAAAGAAATTACATAATACTTCAATTTACTATAATAAGTATGATTCTTGTTATTGTACTAGGAACGCTAACGAAGAAACAAAAAAGAACAACTTATAATATGTTCAATACATATTAAACAGATCAATATATGTAATAAATAACATGAAATAAATAGGTTATTTTTGTCTATTTTGTGAAACACCACTTCACATGTGCTGATGTACATAAGATAATATAATATAGGGTAATATAGAAAGAAAAAACATATTATTTTGTATCACAATAATTTATTTTTACAAATGAGTCAGCTCTCACAAAGTATTATCGAGTTTAGTTGAGGGAAATGTTAAAAAAAATGAAAATACTAACATCACAACGAAACAAAAGAGCACTAGGCTATTAAAATGATAACTCGTTAAATGGGAGGGGTAATTAATTACCTAGACTGTGCGAAGGCACTGATTTTTTTAAACTATACAAGATTAAAAATCCCAAGATTTGAGCTCATCTTGGTAGCCACGGCTGGGGTCATCCAGGACCCTTCTAAATTGGTTCTCCTGGTTAAACAGGGGGCCCTCAGGCCCCAGCCGCGTCTACCATCTAACATCCACTAATAACAATTTCCTATCTATTCAACAAACCGAAAGCGGTCACTCTTAGTGATAAATTTCTTAATGTACATCAACCAGACAACAACTATACCGATACGCAATCAGCGACTACACAAATTTTGGTCCCGGTTTGGGTGATTTTAACGATTATAGTTATCATTTAAACGTTCTAAACACTTAGAACTAGGAGCGGTCGCTCGCGGCGCGCCAACAATAAATAACCGCGGCCACACACACTATGTACAGCTCCGCGCCTCCACTAGTGTAACCTTATTTAAATCTTTTCACAATCACAAAGCGGGAATCCTTGTATTTGTATATAATAGAGGCATCCAGGCTCGTGTAAACAATATATGTACTAGAAAATATTAAATACATAATATGTGGTTAATTTCGTTTCTTACATACTGTGTAAGTCCGCTCTGAACAGTCCGCTTTCAGCACGAGCGCATACAAATTTACAGGCTGTTTACGGTTTCATTATGCGTTTTGTACCTTCGTCGTAGGGACGCGATCGCGCCGTGAACACGTCGCGCCTCCCCGCACGCTGACTACTAACTAAACACATCGTTGCTCGAGCACGCGGCAAGGACGCGAGAAACTAAATCAACACATCAACTTATGTGGTAAATTCATTAAAGTATCTTACATCGTAACAAATATTTAGCGCCAATTTAAGCTCGTATTTGCGAGTTCACGTAATCGGGTCCCTACTTAAACTATACAATAGAAACTATGCTAAAATCTTATGTACAAGCCGGCGCTAACAATAACACCACTCGCCTCCAATACAATATTGTGCTAGCGGGTTCATAAAAACCAATTTATAAAACCGGCAAACTCAACGTAGTCTTTAAACAACATTTGTATACATTATACTATACGTTAACTTGTAGACGTATATAGCACACACCGTGCGTCTCCGGAACAATATAGCCTTTGACTCGACGTACTGCGTACATAGCACATGCTGCACAATTTTATTTGTAAACAATATTTATACTAAAAGTTCACTTGTGAGACGTGCACGCCACCTGCCGCACGTCACTGGAACCGCGTAGTAGACGTGGACATGTTACACGTACATACGTACACATGCCACGCAGCCGGCAAATTTCTAACGTAGTCTTTAACAACACTGCGAGCACACGTCGACAGCGCGCGGGGGTCACGGCGCGCGCCACAGCCGCAGGCCGCACAGCGCGCGCTAGCACAGCACGGCGCGGTCCTGCGCAGCGCGCACGCGCAGGCACGGCGCCGGGCACGCGCACGCGCAGCACTCGCCCGCGTGCCCCGCGTGCCCGGCGTGCCCCACGTGCCCCGCGTGCCCCGCGTGCCCGCCGTGCCCCGCGTGCCCGCCGTGCCCCGCGTGCCCGCCGTGCCCCGCGTGCCCGCCGTGCCCCGCGTGCGGCAGCGTCGCCGGCTTCTCGTAGTCGGGCTGGAACTTCTTGCACAGCGCTAGTACCGAGGGCGGGTGGGGATGAGACTTTCTTGAAACCTAGAACAAAAATATTATTTCATTAGTTTACACAAGTCAGTAGCTTTTTAGGTTAACGCGTATATTAATTATGTAAAATGAAATTATCTTTTATGATGCGAGTTCATAATATTCTTACAAATGTCTTCAAAAGATCACGTTTTTCTTACTTTTTTTTTTTTCTCACTCAGCTAAAGAAAAATGAAATTACGTTTTTTGCATACAGACGGTCTAGGGACCAGAAATTGAGTAAACTACTATTTTCCCTCAGAACATAAAATGTATATTTTTTTAAATCATTAAAATAAAATAGTTGCTAGTTATAATAAATTTATTTGATTAAGCCTATTTATTTTTAAATACCGCTAACGCGAGACTTTACTTATCGAGTGCACATTACTTACACGTAATTGCTATACAAAAGTCAGTAAAAAACTATTTTAAAATAAATCTTTGCAACAAAAACGTGATATTAAAATATTTTGTCTAAAACAAAATAAAATACGAAATCTCGACACAACATGCATATATATTATATATAACGACACAAGCGGAAAGCGTGGTGAAGTTAAGTACTTGTGAAGACTCCGACACAGAGTTTTCACCACACAGCGGCAGTGCACACGCGAGTGAAGATATCAGAGGTGCCCAGGAATTGAACCATCTGCACTTGGATTTGCAAGTAAGCATGTTACCACTGAGATACCTTGCACGCCATATTTTTTATTAATGCATGTACTACGCTAAAGGAGTCACAAAAATAAAAACTAATAACGTCAAATATGTATGTATAAGTAACATAGAATAAAAATCCATACAGTAAGTAGCTGGTCGCCTAAGAAATGAAATGAAATAAACTGTGTTCAATACTTTCGAAGCACTATTAATTTTAACGGAAATGCTGTCAAATGCACAGATTGTCCAAAAACATTTTAACAATAATATTTTCTTAGATTTACGCGAATATTTGACATTTAAAATAAAACTATACTTTATTTTTATTTTGATAAACCTTAGTCTCGTCCATGACCATGAATCCCGTAAAGCATTCGAAACGTCGGGAACCAAAAATCAAAATAAATCCGCGAAAACATCCAAAAAGATAAGTTATGTTTAAAATGTAACAAACTTACGGCGAAACTTTTCAAAGTTAAGCATTAGTGGCATCTCGTGGTGAGTTACGGTCAGCCTTCCACCACCCTAAATTCGTTTCCCGACTGTCATACAAAACTAAGTATAAGAGTCGGGAGCGCTCCCGCGCGTCTTAACTCGCACACCACCTTCGTTAGACGACTGAATATTAGGATAATTAGACTGAGTAAATAATAAACAAATACACGCTGCACCATCGTCTAATCTAGACGCCTTCGTTAGACAACTGTATGGACAGCTAGACTATGTAAGCAGGGCTGCCAGATCGTATAATTTGATACGAAAATTGTAAAATATGGTTATTTTATGTATATTTCATTTTAAGTTATTACATGTTTTTATTGAATTTTTTTTATTCGTCACAGATTATTTCTCAACCGTTTTGTTAATTTGTATGATAAAATTTGATTTGGTATAATTTGAGTGATCCAGCGGTATAAAATAAGTTGTCTCTACTGGCAGCCGTGTGTGTGTAAGTAATCAATAAACAAACAAACGAGCAATCAACACGTACAAGCAAACTGACCTTGGGCGTGGAGGGCGCGTCGGGGAAGGGCGGCGACGCGTCGCGCGCGTGCGCGTGCTTCAGCGGCTTGTCGCGCTCTTCCTCCGCACCGTACTCTGGGGGAAATAGACAAACATATACATTATTGTATGATTGTACAACTTTTCGAAAGACGTGTGAAGTCCGCCAACCCGCACTTGGCCAGTGTGGTGGGCTATAGCCTGAACCCACTCGTACTGAAGGGAAGCCCGTGCCCAGCGGTGGGATGTTAAATAGGGCTCAACACATACATGATTGTACATTGTGAGTTATCTATAACTTAAACGAATCTTTGGATATTGATTTTAATTGAATATTTGTGCGACACAAGTCATTGTAGATCCATTGAACTAAGTTTTAATATAATTTATAGAATATGATGAAGTTATAAGGCAAGAATCACTATTATACAAAATTAATATCAAAAAATCGTTTTTGATGTCCAAGTTATTGTTACATCTTTTTTATAAGTAAACTATAATAATATCGTTATAAAACCCTTACCTTTATCTTCATGTGTACCATTTGTTCCATTGCATTCGCTGACGCCGTTGTGTCTGTTTATTCCATTAATTCCATTTACCCCGTTCACTCCGTTAACATTTATTCCATTGACCCCGTTCACTGAACCAACTCCATTAGTCTCGTTTACACCGTTAACTCCATTAACTCCGTTAACACCGTTAATCTCGTTAACTTCATTATCTCCGTTGACCGTTTCGTCGCTGTCGTCTTCGCTAGCGAGGTCGGTGGCATCGAAGCCGACGCCGACGATCGCGCGCGGGATATCTGCTTCGTCTTTCAACCAGGGGTGCTCCAGGCACTCTTCCACTGTAAGACGACCCCTAGAAATTATAAAAAAAATCATTGTTAGCGAGCTATATTTGATATTTTCAGTTATAAAATGTAATTATGATTCTTCTTTACAATAGAAGTACAAAAGAAAAATAAATATGTACCAAATAACTAATAGATTTTTAGGAATACTAATTTTCTTATATGATATTATTAATTATTTTTAAGCTATTATAAAATCTGAGTAAATATTATGAGTAAGGCATATTATAACATTTCTACCACTCACTTGGGGTCAACGACAAGCGTCTCTTTAATAAACTGTATGGCACGTTGCGACACGCCGCGGAACAAGTCCCGTGGGAAGGATAGCTGGCACTGCGCTATGTTCAGATACGTCTCCTGCTTGGTATCTCCCGCGAAGGGCGAGTACCCACTGAGCAGTACGTACGCTAGAACACCCACCGACCATATATCCGCTGCTAGGGACAACGGCTCGTAGGATAATATTTCTGGCGCTAGAATGGAAATAACAATTGTTTTTGTAAACATCGAATTACTTAAGACTCCTAATAACTATAATTAATGAAAAAGTGTGTATGTGTGTATGTTTGTCACTCCCCACGGTGAATGGCTGGACCGATTTGAATGTAATTTAGTGGACAGAAAGATTATGGATTAACACATAGGCTTGTTGAACTACACTACTTTTCAGTACAATAAAAAAATGCTTCGAATTTATTTTGCCATTTTATTGAAAATAAGCTATTTTAGTATGTTATAAGAATATATAATAAACTATAATAAATAGCACCATTTATTTACAAAGTATAAATAATATCTATTAAATATATGTAAATCTTAAAGCTTATCTGTGGGAAAGCATTTCACTTGTTGACATTAAATTACAATGTTGTAAACATTCATATTAAGTTTGTATTAAAACTTAGAATCTCAGGATACATTAGCAATTCAACAACTACAAAACTTCCGCAAGCATCGCATTAGCAAATATTAAGTAAATTATATGAAGAAAGAGAATTTATGTTTGAAAGAAATTTGAATCGAATCGTCCACAGCGGATATGAGACGTTGTTTTATCAATACATATATAAAATATCGTTGTGGGAACGAGGGCGTTAAAAACATTCACTTTTAAGAAAACCTCATCAGAACCTGTCCAACACGCACCCACGCTATTTCGCGCACCTATTGATTGGTACAATCAAAGACACGATTATCTATACATATAATAAATTCTGAGTCGCATCTGTTTTTTTTTTTGGAAAAACTTATTGAAATAGTCATTATTATCGATACAGAGGCCTAATCTACAGTTTTTAGAATTTTTGCCTGTCTGTCTGTCTGTGACCCCATCACGGAAAAACCACTGGAGGGATTTTTAGTAAAATTTGGTATGATAATAGTTAGTCATCCGGGTCAAGATATAGGATACTTTTTACTGTGGGAAAATATCTCATTGCTGAGAAATCTATACTAGACGTTAAAAATGTCTTTAATTCGATAAACGTGTTAAAGTATACCAATAAAAATGGTTTTGCTTTTCAGACCATAACCGATATATATCTATTACAAAATAAGAGTAATATGTAGAAAACATTTAGTTGGTAATTTCCATGGAAACTATAAAATTATCTATTTTACGGTCGAGGGATTGGATACTCTTGGAGATGCATCTTAATTATTACAAGATATGTGGTAACATTGCGCGTATAGAAAGCATTTCTCGCACACTCCGGCCCATTTACATTTTATGTATATCTAATACTTGCGTCGTACATACGTTTATGATACGGTGAAATGATCATTTTCTAGAGTAATTTTCAATAATGACTTCGTAATGAGATCTTCTACTTATACAAATTCATTTCAAAACCTAGTACATATAGTATTTATATAATCATAAAATTTTACTTTAAATATACAACATAAATATCAAAAGTAATTTACTGAATGAACAAAATACACATTTTACTTTTAAAAAAGTAAAAAAAATGTACATATTTTATTTACATACGTAAATGAATCTTATAAATAATCTTTGTTTTTAAAATAAGAGGGAAAAAAACTCAACCGTAAATTACAATACGTATTGGTAGGTTGAATAAATAAAGCGACGAAGAGTGACTTCTTAAAACAATGCGCAAAAATGAAATTGGTAAACAGTACCTAACTTAGTACCTATCTATGACAAATATAATGACGACAAATTATAATTAATTAAAAAATGTATCAGATTCAAGTAACACCATATTTTATGAAATATTTTAAAATCACAATACAAATATACAAATCTATTACATAGTATAGTAAAATCTCACCGACATAATCCCTGGTACCCAAGATCTCTCTGACGTGAGCGCCGGGTTGTATCGCACGGCTGATACCAAAGTCGCATATAAGTAATTCTTCTCCTCCGGCCGACAGCAAGAGGTTCTGAGGCTTCAGGTCTAGGTGGGCGACTCTACGTGCGTGCAGGTGGGCAAGGCCCTCTAGTACGTGACGGAGGGCCCTTCTAGCCGCGCCCTCTGACAATCTCTCCTCTTCATCTAGGAGCCGCTGTAGTTCACCTCCCGCGCAAAGTTCCAGCACTATGGCCACTTCTGATCGTGTTTCGTATACCTGGAAGATGTACGCATGTTTTCGTTTATTCCAAAGGTATTAAATATACTTCAAATATTAATATGTATTTCATTTTTATTATATTATGAAAAAAAAACAATATTACTACAACAAAATGAAAAAAAATCATTACGAAAACTATTTTTTTTATATAAAATAAAAATGATACATTATTATTAGACATTATAATTTTAACATATACGAGTACATATATCTCTATCAGTGATTACGCTCGCTTCACTCGGGTGAGTCCCCAGGGGCCTAAAACCCTGATTCCTCTAGTTCATACTTGGATGTTACCTGTGCACTAAATATCATCCAAATTCATCCAGCCGTTTCAGCGTAAAGGAGTAACAAACGTACACACAATATAAACTGCACAATATTTATAATAGTAATCTGATTAAATATGTACTTTAAACGTTTACATAAATCTATCGTTACATATACAGCCTAGAAGTCTACTCTAGTACTCTTTCTCTACTACTACTCTACTCTCATAGTGTTCTATTTAGAGTCTTAAACAATAAAATTAAGACATTCAGAAGGCCCAACGTATGGGTATAGCTAGCTATAAGGTCGTCATATTAAAGAAGGCCCTAACTAACAATTTTGACAAAAATGACTTAAATGCAGATTCATGTCAGTCTTATAAATATGTTGGGACATTAACACACAGCGCCGTCTAGTTCCACGATAAGCTACGAGGCTTGTGTTATGGATACCAGATAGTTGATACACTCCACATATATAACTTTAAATACATACATATTATAAATATAAACACCCATGACTGGAGTACAAACATTCGTCATCACACAAATGAATGCCCCCAGCGGGACTCGAACCGCGACTGCTGGCACACCAAGTAGGGTCACTACAAACTGAGCCAAACGTGTCGTCAAATCGTCGTCAATCTGGAGATACCATAACCAATTTCATCGTAACTGCGCCAAAAGAGTAGTAATTTTGACGTAGTGCTAAGAATAAATTATCTCGAAATCAACTTTGAAGAAGTTGCCGCCTTCTTTTTTATGACGACACTACAAACACCCAACCCACCTCATGTAATCTCACGACGCGGCTACTCTCGGCGCACAGGGCCAGCACGGCCACCTCGTGCTGTATCTCGCGGGTGGTGTCGGCAGCGCGCCGTCGCTTACGGATGAATTTAGCAGCGTACTCCTCGCCGGAGACCAGATGGCGGATTTTACGTACTGATGCGAATTTACCCCTGGAAATAGAAATAGTAGAATGAGAAATTGATTAAGGATTTATGAAATTTTAGTAAATAAGCGTTTCTCAAGCTGTATGTATAGACCTAATATTATTTATTACATACACTCATACTTATAGTTTATTCGAAGGCAGAATTTGAGTACGTATTAAATATCGCTAGACAAATTATCGTTTTGATGGAGAGAAAGCAAATATAAGCTTTTCATCGTTTATTACATCGATGTCAAAAATAACACTTTAGCTCCTGGTGAAATTCTCCAGTGTGTACACACTTTACGTTGGAAACAGACCTACAACTCGCCCAGCCCCAGTAAATTAGCATTAATAAGTGCGACTTTCCTCGAAGTACGCGTAATGTGTAAGTGCTTGTAATTGAGCAATTTCGCGGCGTCGACAAGTTGAACGCGATAAACATCTCATGAAAAGACCATTAGAGGGACATTTGTCGCGATAATAGCCCACTCGCATGACGTCTGGAGAAATATTAATGTTGTATTCAAATTATGTCTTCCTGAATGAGAATAATTAGACCTAAGGTACACTTGTCACGATCGTTTAGTCTTCCTGTTTCGTAGTCTAAATGACTTCTCACTACGTTAGCTCCTAAATGCGCATTCTGCATTGCTAGACACAATAGACGTGGTCATTTTTCTAACATTTTATAATAATAATAATAAAATAAATATGATATTTTTACTTGCTGTAATCGATTTGATTAACATCGTCAAAATTAGTATTTTAGAGGACTCATTAACACATAGGTAAACGAAAAAGTTATGTCAAATCCAAGATTAAAAGGGCTCAGTATGAAGGAGAAATGCTTATAATTTTAAATAACGTAGGTAAAAGTTTAGTAAAGCAGATTTAAAATAAACAATGTTCAAAAATCGATATAAAGATTTCTGTCTATTTTATTCGACTAAAGTAATAAAAATATTACACATTGCCTTTCCGCTCCAAAGTGGCAGCGCGAGATAATTTGAAGCAATCTTGGCCAAATATATTCGACTCATTTAGAATCGTCAGTGCCATTTTGTTAAATCTTGGACAATATCGGCGGAAAATTCGACCAGACAAATTCCATTCTAAGATACTCATATCTCTTTATCTGGCATTACCGTGTAATAATAATAAATATGTAAATTATACATACGACATTACACACATTGTAAAGTATACGACTTAGTTCATTTCGTTGAATCAAATATTAAAAAAATGCCAAAATGCTGAGATCCGTAATCGGTAATCCTTATGATAGGAGCGATGGGAGCTCACTTCACTTCACATTAGAATGATCAAATAGCAAATAAGCTAACTATTTAGTCTAAAGTAGAAGTAAATTTGTTAGTTTCCGTACTAATTTCGAGTGGAGCATAAATCTGCGTGTTAGCCGGCAGGCGCCAGCCCTAAGCGCGCTGTCGACGAGATCATAACGGCGCTCGTGATGTATTGTGCATTGCCGACTCTGGATTAATACTTAGCTGGACTAAACGGTGTTATTGAGTTATTGTAGCCATAGGAATTAATATGTAACTAGTCACTATATTCATGTTGTTTATGATATTTTCATTGATACAACTTTAATTATCTCTATTACACTAGCCTATGTCCTTTGGCTGCACCTGTTACAGTGAGATAAATAGCCTAAATCACTCGAATTCGAGTCATGGCAAGAATGCAAGTGTTATTTTTCTTCTTTAACGCTGCATACAATTTTCTTATAAACTAGTAATATATATAAAATAGCACATATTACTGGTCCGTATTTTAATCCATCTCTATTTACGTAAAATTTCATTGCAATTGGTTAGATATATAACAAAAGATCTTTAAAAGAAATACAAACGCACCTACATCTTAAAACCTGGTGTAGTTGCACATAGCAATATAGGTACCTACGTAATGATGAATGTCGAACATTTCTGGCCAACGGAAAACACGCAAAGCCAATCTATTATCAATCTAGCGCCAGAGTCTGCGTGAAATGAATAAACTCGGTGCATTTGAATTTTAATAGCTAAGCAGCTGAGGTGGTCGCGATATTTTGTGGGCATCGGTCACCCACTGTGCCAATCGAATGTTAATAACTTAGTAGGTAATACAAAAACATACATTACAAATTAGATAAATAGGCATTCATTATATTATGTACAGGGTCATTTTTAATTTACTGAAAACCTTTTGGGAATATACTATTTAAATAATAACAACAACACCTGTAACAAGAAAAAAAAATATTTCTTAAATTTTTATTTTCATACAAAAATAAAAATACTTTTTTTGCACCTTCTAAACTTTAAAATTCTATCATCTGGCCAAGTTTAAATAAGTAAGCGCGGCTTCTTACACCCCTCCATCCCTCCTCCACCGGACACGCTCTTTCTTTTACTAATGCTGGACTGTTACCGTTTAGAAGGTGCAATAAAATATTTTTATTTTTGTTAAATTTGAGATATATTATTTTTTTTCTTACAGATGTTGTTGTTATGTTGTAAATAGTGTATCTCCAAAAGGTTTTTAGTAAATTAAAAATGACCCTGTATACCTAACCGTTCAATCGAGGCTTGATTTAAAATACCACCTCGTTACTAATAAGCTTTTGTGTCGCCATCCGTGAGTTTTTTGATAAGATAGTAAATCAAATCAGATAAAAATTATCTTTCAAATATTAAATATTGCCTGACGTAATATAAAAATGCAACAATTCAGCATCAATATGTGTTTATTTACTTTTTCATATCAAGACGTTATATCTGATGAATGAAAAAAGAGGTGATCTAAGTATAAATATATATTAGCAAGATACATGTTACAAAACGAAGGTATGAAAGGAAGAAGTGGAATCACTTAAGAGTGCAAAAGGCATGCAAAGATCAATACGGTTCACTAACGCGGCGTCTCAACAAAGGTAAGTAGGTCAATCCTTTGAACACGATGTTTGTTCAGAAAACTTTGTTTAAATGTAAGTGTGCTCTCACACTTTACAATGGTCCTTATTACTTTTAGTCGTGTCTCAAACAACGCCATATTACGACTTCTTATCGTATGGTGTAATGTCAGTTAAATGTTTCTTAGACGTGAACTTTATAAAAGGCACATAATTTTGCTGATTTCGTAGCTAAATTATGCGGGATTCCATGAAAGCCAGTCTTTTAATAGTAAATGTTAGTAGAAATAAGTTTTACACTGATTAAAAAAAACAAGTGTAATAGAAAACAAAAAATCTTAATGAACATAATTCAATTTAAAAACTTTTAAGTAATAAGTATTCAGCCAGTTTTTATTTCGAACATACAAAGTTAGTAAAAATACATATGAATAGTAACACGTAGTGATAAGTACTTTCTCGAACTCATCAACATCTTGCAAATCACGAGAATAAACTTTTTGCTAACAATTTATGACATTAAAAATTTTAATCCACAAACGACTCCTGATTGCAGTTAATCGTTATCTTGTAAAAAGTGCAGATGCGCAAGCGCAGGTCTGGAGGGGGTTATTTTCGACGAAACCGACGCACCTGCCGCCAGCTGGCCGATTGACGCCAAAAAACTTGCCGACACGGTGATTGGAAACGACGTGCTGCTAAGCGGACTTATTTAATATAATTAAGTATAGACTATTTAAGTGAACACTCAAGGTATAGATATCAAGGTTAATACGATTTTATATGTAACAAATAAAAAAAAAAACAAATATATCCCACGGGAACCGTACATTTTTCCGGAATAAAAAGTAACCTATGCGCTATTCCAAACTGTAATCTATCTCTGTGCCAAATTTCATGCTGCATCCGTTCTGGCGTGATTGAGTAACAAACATCCAAGCATTTAAACATTTATAATATCAGTAAGATAGATAACATTTGTACTTCATGTCAGGACTTATTGTTAAGACAAAAAACAAAAAATATAAATACATTCACGTTTTTATAGAACATCCTGTATATAAAACTCATATTATCGATCTCATAAGCGACACAATAGCAAAGGAACAATATATCATTTTAGTAAAACTAAAGTTATGAGGATAATTTAGTGCCTTCACTTCAATCTTGCGTCACAAAGGAATGCGTGCGACTAATATATCGCATAGACGCTTCACGCGTTCAATTGGTTGCCAGCAACGAGTATTTATGGTCGCCCGTCAGTTTTATGAATATGCGAGCGACCGATAAAACGTTCATTTTTCCATATAAAACGTGGCGTCTGATAAATGACAACGGCATTATTAAGCGCTATAGAGCCAAGAAGTAGCTATTGATGTATAGAATTTATGAACTTTTTTTCTTTTATACAAAGTTGGTCCCATTTCAATTACAAAAAAGTCTCACATCTATCGGATGGACCGATTTCGATGCGGTTTTTTCATTTGAAAGCCAGTTTCCTTGCGTGCGGTAGTTCTTAGCTATGTTTGGTTAATATCGGTCCAGCAGTGTAAGAGTATCAGCTCTTTTCCAAAATGATGTAAGGCATTGTGGCGTATGATTACTCGATTAAGTGCTTCACGCGTGCCAGTGTAATTGTTAAATGACAATTAATTTGCGTAGAAGGTTTTTAAATTTTTTTATTTATAATAATATCTTTTAAGGAACCTTTTTAGTTGAAAAGTAATGTTAAATAACTTTTCTAGTACAATCCGTTAGTACCACATAGACGCATAATAAAGTAATTTTTAGTTCGGTCCGGTTAGCAGTGGCGCAAGAGCGGTTGCGCAACCGGACCGATGACCGACGGCGTCCTTGGCAATGACGACTAGATAGATGATCGACGTCCACCGGTGATTGATTAGTGAGCGCGCGCTCTATATAATGCTAGGGATCAGGGGGCAAGGTACTACGCATTTAAAACGCGTTGTGAGATTACCGGGCTTTTGTATTTTAATCCCAGTCATTAGTAACCCTGTATCTTCAAATAGGATATTATTATTACTCGACGCTTCGCGTTAAAGAATTTAATATTTCTATATCTTCTTCTTCTTATTATTCTTCCGCAATAAATGGTCTATCTAATGCAAAAAGAATTTTTCAAATCGGATTAGGTGTTCCTGAAATTAGCGCGTTCAAACAAACAAACAAACAAACAAACAAACAAACAAACAAACAAACAAACAAACAAACAAACAAACAAAGAAACAAACACACTGCCTCTTTATAATATTAGTATAGATTATACCATTCCCATAACCAGACTATCAGACAGATAGGTTTTTTTTCATTTCACTTAAATTATACTTATCCATATACTTTTATAAATGGTAATGAATGAAATACATATGCATAAATTACACAAAACCTTACAAACGATTCTGATGAAACTGTAATTTTTCATCACAGGAAGATTGAGCAACATATATTTTGTATGTAATTGTTCAATTTAATAAAACATCATTGCACAGTGAAATGCCTACTACATATTTTGTGGGGTACTGCGGGTTCGATTACTGCATAATACAAATGTATTGCCTACACAGACAATGTTTTTTTACTCTGGAACAAAGGTGAAGCTTTCAAAATTGAGAGTCTGGTGAAATTAGTCCTTTACTTGCAAGAGTTAAAATCAAAAAAATATACAATTTCAACTAAGCACTCTGCACTTTTCAGATTATATTCAACTAGCGACTTAGCTTGTCTACTTAGTTCCTAGCTTGATTCCCCATACAAACTTTCATCCCCATTTTCACCCCCTTAAGGGATGATTTCCGGTAAAAAAAGCATCCTATGTCCTTCCCAGGGTCTCAAACAATCTTCTAACCAAATTTCATCTAAATCAGTTCAGTAGATCCTGAGATTACCCTCTACAACGTCACAAACTTACAGACTTTACCTCTTTATAATATTAGTATAGATAAAAGCTAATTCAAAATTTAGTCTGTATATCCTAGGATTGAGTACGCTTTATCCATCACCCAGTCAAGTAATGAAGCTTTTAGTATCATACACACAGTTTACAAGATTGTGAGAAGTGTTAAACTGAATTGATCATATTCTGCTTAAGCATTACGTTACAAATACAGGAAGGTACACTGTTAAAGCAGCATGAAAGTATAGTTGACGTGAGACGCATTCCAGTGTCGCTGCCTGCGCATCTCTGCGGCTATCTCTTACGCAACTGTGAACTTGATCGTGACCGATAGTGACGATCGATTGATATCGATAATGCCACGCTACGGAGCATCGATAAAATATACTTAATCGATTATTGTGTAGTAATAAATGTAGAATTACTACGCAACGTATAGAAATTGTCCGAGCCAAGTTATAGAAAACCACGTTTAACTAATAAAATAAAGCGGTATATATATAAGAATTACAAGCCATATATTTTACTAGGTTAGTTATAGAGCTATCGATTGTTGCACTATATACATTATTATTTACGACGTGCATATTTTAATGTTCTTAAGACGTGTCTTAAGCAAATTTTATTATAATTAATATATCACCATATCTTCGACGATTTTACTTAAACAGATGTTCATTGTTTAAAGAAACTATGCAGAAAGTAGAAAGTGGGTTGAAGCATCTTATACTTATCTCTCCCGTAAAAGATAAGTATTTGTTAAAGGCTTAAGAAACAAGCTTATTTTCTATCTACGTATAAAATAGACATCAAAGCTGTTCTTCTTCCCTACTGTGCAGGGGAAGTCGTAAAATTTAAGTTTATTCGCCCTAAGAAACTCATTTACTTCTATCGAGTATGCTATAAAGAAAGTCTCAGCTATATTACTAAACTTTTATGTTTCACTTTCAAAATGTTATAAATTATATATATATATATATATATATATATATATATATATATATTATAAATTTCGTCCCATCAATCATTTATTAACGTAATTGGTGTCACCCCCAAACGTCCATACAAATTAACAAACAAACAGTTAAATCGATGTTTGTAACATAGGCTAATACACAAAACTCCTTTGGCTTAACCGCAGTCGACTGATAAATAAATACAAAGTGGAATTCGTTAGAGACATCACAGTTGATTCAATTCAATTTTCTTATTAATGGCTTCAAAGCGTGTCAGTTGAGAAACCAAGTCAATATTAGAACATATAAATTATAATTTGGCATAACTGGATTAGTGGAATGAATGCGATGCGCGATATATTATTAATATTAATATGTAGCTTTATAATAAAAACTTTCATTGCGAGCTTTTTTCATTACTTTTGATATAAAAATTTACAGAATAACCTATTAAGTATAAAATTATAACTAAAATAAAACTACAGCCGTTCTCTACAATATCAATGACCCGTGCACCGGACAATAGCACGAGGGACGTACGCAATGCAATCGAGATTTAAATTAGAAATCCACAATACCTCGTACCTACACACAAGTGCACTGCCAGTGGGGAGAGTTAATCACATTTTTGTTTTAGAGGGGTTGTTTGGCTTTAGAATAGTGTTTGTTTTGCAGTTTTGCATGCAAATAATACCAACGGAGCATACGTTTGATGGGTTTTTACTTTTTTAACTGTTCAAACTAAAAAATTTGTATATAATTTAGAAAAAATAGTGGAAGCACTTGTAAATATTTTAACCAACTTTATTTAGTTTGGTATATACATAAACATCTTTTCACTTTTTGTGAAGATAAAATGATAAAAACAGCGACCTCGACCACTTCAAACTTCTTTCTTATCATTTTATTACCTTTATCATTATTATGCAAAGAACTGAATGTTAATTATATTAATCTATACTTTTATAAATTACATATATATTGCAAAATTATAGCACTGAATATTGTGTAAAAATTGTATCATCAAGATTTTCCTCGAATGCAGATCAACTCCGAGAATCAATAAAGTGAAAAAATAAATATTATACTAAAAATGAAAGTCACTTATGCAATAACAAGTGACATTGAGTGACGAAAAAAATGCATTACGATCGTAAATATTCAAATCAGTCCGGTTTGATGTCGTAAACACTTAATTTTTAAAATAAGATCCATGTCGTGGCCAAGTGTTCAGGACAAAAAGTAAGACGAAATATGAGATCCTTTAATTTATTTATTTATTTAATAAGGAACTCCAACAGAAGTACATATAAAAATTATTAGAAATTACTGGAGAACACAAAATGCACTAGAATAGTGTTTATAACAATCGTAAAGCTATTAAACTTAAATGTAAAAGCCAGAACAAAAATGGCTGAACCTTCACAATTGAAAATAAAATGTAGAATATAAGTGTACCAATAAATTAGATATTTGTCATATTTAGAGGAAAATAAATATGTTGGGACATTGATATTCAGCACCACATAATTCCATGGTAAGCTACGAGGCTTGTGTTATGGATACCAGATAGTTGATACACTACATATATATAACTTTAAATACATACATATTATAAATATAAACACTCATGACTGGCGTACTAATAATATTCGTGCTCAACACACAAATGAATGCCTCCAACGGGACTTGAACCCGCGACCGCTGGCACAGCAAGTAAGGTCACTACAAACTGAGCCAAGCATGACGTCGAAAATGTCATCGTTATCAAAAAAAAATTAGATGTAAGTGCTTAATGATGTGGACTTCAGAGCTTTATTATTAATTAATTCAACAGGCAAATAAATCCTACAAAAAACCAGCAAATATTTAAAAAAAAAAACATCCAGTACAAAAACAAAGAAACAACTTGTATAAATCTATTTTTATAAGACTGCACTTCCGAGTGTATAACAGAATATGTAGATCGAGCGATCAGCATTCCCGCAGGCGCGGACACACCTGCCGGGGCGCGTGCCATGATCTGCAATATATTACTATCGATACTGAATTTCGATATAATAAATTATTTATTGCAACGCCGTAACGTCTGGGGCCGCTATTAATTTTATTATTGCTCTTATAGTGCAAACATAAAATAAATTATGCTGCACCTAAACGGCCGATACTTACTGTTACATATCTTATGGCAGATCTTATTACCAAAAAAAAAATTAAATGAAACTAAAAATATGTTTTAAATGCGAAGTGAATAAACACTTTTCTAAATTAAAAAATATATATAGTATAGGGTGTCTGTTATTTTGTGTGTTTTAACCCAGGAATGCCTATTGCTACTCTTTTGACAGTGACAGGTTCGATTCTCTAACTTCAGAGATTCTTCTTCTTCTTCTAGAACTTGGAATGCAGAGATACAGCCAAGTTAGCAATTAAAAAAAATCTGAAACCTAGTAACAACATTTTCTTTCCGCAATAACTTTGAGTGTTGCCTTAGGGCATATTATATTAAAGATTAAAATATAAATTTAAAGAAATGACGACTGGATTTTAGATTCGACCGCACCCTTTTTTCTTAATTCTCGCAACATTAAATACCGAAAGAAACATGAATGTCACATTATGTGTAATTTCTTTAACGCAAATCTATCTATCCATATAACAAAATTGTAACTAAGCCGAATCTGTACATTAAATATTTTTTTGGAAAATCTTATTGAAATAAACATTATTATCGATACAGAGGCCGAATCTATAGTTTTTAGAATTTTTGTCTGTCTGTTTGTTACCACAGAAAACCCACACAAGGGATTTTGATGAAATTTGGTATGATATAGCTGGTTATCCGGGTCAACATATAGGCTACTTTTTACCACGGGAAAATATCTCATTACTGAGAAAAAATAAAAAACTGCAATGTAAGAGTATACTAATATTATGTAAAACCTAAGAATTTGGTTTTCGGTCATCTGTTCGATATATTATAATAAAAAGGTGTGGCTTAAAAATATGCTATAATAAGTTCTTTAATGCACACCCGTGACTCTCTGCACATGCAAAACAAAAGTTCAGTATATTTCAACGCCCACTCCTATGGGTAACTGAGAAAGCCATAATGATCGCGGAACTGACCAATTGTCAACGATTACCAGTTCACCGATAAGCGCACAATAGGATATTTATTTACTACCTGTTTCATTACTAATACATGTATGTATGATACTAAAAAGGACTTGGATATTGGGATGTTTGTAAGCTTTATAGTTTAAATTGACAATAAAGCTTAAAACAAAAAAATACACATCACTTATTATAACAATAATCCTTAAAATTGTATCACCAATCTTAAGAAAATTCAACGAAATAAACCAAAACACTAACAACAATAGTACGCAGGTATAACATTTACAAGAGTCTAGAGCAAGGTTTCCAACCAAACCTTTCTTCTGTTGAGTCTCCCCGGATTATAAAAAAATATTTTCATGCCCCCCTTTTTTTTTAATTATAATAAAACACATTATTTTAACGTTTTTTAATTATTTTAATTTTTAAGTTATAACACAATAAAATATCTCTACGCCTCGCTAGGCGGGGCGAGCCTCCTTTTTGTGGTTGGAAACCCCTGGTCTAAAGGATGTTTAATGTCTAAGGAAAATGTTTCTTGAAATATAAATAATAATCATTAGAGTCCGCTTAATTAGTACACTAATTCCTTATAATGTATTGGTTGGTTGCCGTTATTCGTTTAAAATTATACACTTGATAATTAGTATGCAAATTCGTAGATGTTTGTTCGTATAGATTTAGTAATTTCGCTTATAAGGTTCATTAACGTACGTTGTGAGATAGAATTTAGGATTTCTATTTAATGTTTTACGCAAACTGATATTTCTAAATAATTCTTTGCTCGACGTATATACCGCTTAGCGAGACGGTTGAATCGTTAAAACAAGACAATTTTGCTATTACACTTTATCCAATTACTATGTCATTGGACTTTCAAAAGGTATTAATATTAAGCTATGAGCTATCTAGGTGACAATTATTGTTTTAGAGTGTGAAATCTGCAATAGTTGATATTAAAAAGAATGTTTTGATTATATTTATGCCAATATACAAAAGTAACACGTGTCTCACTAAAACAAAATTCAAATGCAGAAATTGAGAAATTACTAACATCGTTGCAAGCCTAAGCTTGCTCCTTGCTGCTAAGAGCATTATCGTAAGAAGCAGCACTGAGTCATAACAAATCGTTCTTGACAACGAAGTGAGCAACGATTTTGATGAACAACAACGATGCGCGGGCGCAGCCACGGAAGCGAACCTATAATTAATAGATCACCCACGCACCGCCGCTTGAGATTCGCCGACGTGAATAATCCAATCTTAATATTCACTAGCTATGAATAGCATTAACGACGACCAAAAATAACTGGATTACCTCTATTACAATTAAAATGTATGAAATTTAATCTTACAATATTAAATGAGCAATTCTTGTAGGTATATACATACATATTTATATATTGTATATACATATTTAACTATTTATATATGTATGTTCTTGTATATTCATATCTTGTATATATGTAATATTTATTGCGTGTATCTCGAAAACCGCTCTAACGATTTAGAACAAATTTGGTTTTTAGATAAAGTTAAATTGCTCTTTAGGTTTATCTATATAGACGCAATTTTTTATCTTCTACAAAAGCCGAGCGAAGTTAGGTCGCCAAGGTTTATGTACACTTACTTATGCTTATATAAATAAATAAAATATCTTTGATTTTGATGTAAATATATACATATTTATTATTTATCTATTTTATTACTTATCGAATATCGACAATTATTTTACTTTAGAAGAAATATTACTAGTGCTTAGACTTAGTAAGTAATATAATAATTAAGACTATTTAAATTCACTTATTGATCATATAAACAATTTAAACTCAGTATTTTGGAAAAAACCATAAAAAGTTAAAACGAAAAAAAAACAAAAAAAACATAAAAATACACGTACCTATATTTTTTAACTTTACTAATATGGCCTTCATATTATTATGTTAAAAAAAGAAGTCGATAACAAGAGACATTTTAAATACTGTATTTATTATTTTTTCTCCTATTTCTTCACATACCCAATTTAACATTTACGGAGTAAGTTTGAAAAAAATATATATTTTTTAATATCTGCATTGACTGAAATAACAGAATAACAATTAATAAGTAAAACAACAATTTTAGGGACATACATAACATATAACATAAATAAAAATCAGAGTAAGCCAGTTAGATTAATTAAGACAGATTTGTTTTATTGCTTTGCCATGCTGTAGAAAGAAAGACCTACGATTAAAAAACAAATGTTATTGTTAAATTTGAGTTTAACCAATACTTATATATAAACTAGCGACTCATCCTTGCTCCGCTCGGGTTCGTCCCTACTTACGTTTTAACGTTTAGCATAGATTTCTCAGAAATGAGATATTTTCCTGCAGTAAAAAGTATCCTATACTATTGACCAATTGATAACCAGCTATCATCGTGCCAAATTTCATCAAAATCCCTCCAGTGGTTTTTCCGTGATGCGATAACAGATAGACAGACAGACAATAATTCTAAAAACTATACATTCGGCCTCTGTATCGATAATAATGTCTATTTCAATAAGATTTTCCAAAAAATATTTAATGTACAGATTCGACTTAGTTAGAATTTTTTTTCTGCTTATAAGTATATCCCAAGTCAAACTTTTTGCCGATGTGTTAAAACAGCTTATAAATACTAAAAGAAGAAAAGTGGTACTCGTCTTATCCCTGAAGGGGAGCCCTCAGCAACAAGTGTTTGCGGTACCTCTTAAAAGAGGGTGGATGGATATCTTAAACTAGTGGTTAGGGGAAGAAAATGATTATTTTATTTATACGTCGACTATAATGATCATAATGATCAATCATTTATACAAAAGCAATAGGGGTTGAATCGGTGCATTTGATAATACTTTCTTAGATTTATGCGAATATTTGACATTTTAAATAAAACTATCTTTTCGGATTATTTCGCGGATTTATTTTTAAAATGGTGCATTCGATGTTTAATCAAAATTTCTCAATTATTTGATCAAATATAACTATATTTTAACACCAAAATATATGCAAAGTTTCAAGTAAATCAAGCTTTTGCTTTATGGAAACTAAACGGGCGCGAACCCACAATTAAAAGCTAAGGCATAAAATATTTCAAAAAGCTCAAATAAAAAGATCTTATAAGTAAAAATTGCCATTACAAATATAGATCTATATAACGAGTACTCAAACGTAAAAACAACATTTTCCCTTACATTGTCTTAAGTAATTCCAGGTTAGGCTATACGCTCTCCGAGGTTCTTATTTAACTGACCAGTTATCTTTTAACTAGACGCACGGGTCTAATTAACAAAACGTAACTGCATTGTAAAGGACGGTAGAAAGCAGCGCGTGCTAGGGAAAATGTATGATTTGATCCTATGTTCTCGAGGTATCAATACTAGGCATTAAACGTTAGACGGCCATTTATAGACTACACTTTTACTATTAATATATAGTATTTATTTTTTGACGACACGTTTGGCATAGTTTGTAGTGAGCCTACTTGCTGTGCCAGCGGTCGCGGATTCGAGTCACGCTGGGGGCATTCATTTGTGTGATGAGCACGAATATGTGTACTCCAATCATGGGTGCTTATATTTATAATATATGTATGTATGTAGATATATATGTATTATGTATCAACTATCCGGTATCCATAACACAAGCCACGTAGCTTACCATGGAGCTAGATGGTGCTGTGTGTTCATGTCCTAACATATTTATTTATTAAAATATTTATGTATACTTTAAAAAGTAAAATTGTATATTTTTAAAGATGATTAATAAAAGATTTAATCTATGCAGAAACCATTCTCATGACCCCTAATAATTTAAAAGAAAGTATCAGTTCCGTAGCAATTGGTCCAAATAAATCCCCATTCAGTAACACTTGCAGTGAAGTAAAAAGCGTGTAACAATAGAGTTCGTGTTTCGCGATTTGCTCCCACGATAGTTATCCGTATTGATCACAGATAGTGATGCTGGTAAGCTTTTTTGGCATTAGAATCGATTGTTTTATCAACTGAAGTAGCTTTTTAAATTTTATAGTAACGAATTAAAATTCATAAAGAAATTTACACATCTCCTCAATTCATATGCTTTTTGTTAAATATTTACTCAAAATATATTATACTAGCGACTCACCCTCGCTACGATCGGGTTCCTCCTTAACTTGTTTTCCAATACAATCTTTTATCCCCATTTTCACCTCCTTAAGGGATGATTTCCGGGATAAAAAGTATCCTATGTCCTTCCCAGGGTCTCAAACTATCTTTTTACCAAATTTCATATAAATCGGTTCAGTAGATCCAGAGTTTACCCCCTACAACGTCACAAACTTTACCTTTTTATAATATTAGTATAGATAACCCTTACAAATATATGTAATATACTTAAAAATAACTTCAGCTAAATCTTGAAAAAATCTTATTAGATTGAAAAGATTAACTTAATCAGCTGAAAAAGCTAAACCAAATATAAGAAAACTTGTCGTAAATAGGAAAAATACGTTTAGAGCAACATCGTGCAATAAAAGCGGAAAGCTACCATCATCGATATAGTCGATCACGTCTCTAGGCGGTCAGCGTTAGAACTGGTTCGCGCACAAAGAGATGCGTCGTGCCGCCACTTTCTCTGAACCTTTACGGAGACAAGAGATCTGCTATCTGACCTTTGTAGGGCTTTTGTATACAAACTTATTTTATTCATTTTGTTTTATTTACTTTCTTAACCACTTTGTTTTTAGAATTATTTAGTTTACCTATACATATAATAAAATTGTAACTAAGCCGAATCTGTACAATATTTTTTGGAAAATCTTATTGAAATAAACATTATTATCGATATAGAGGCCGAATCTATAGTTTTTAGATTTTTTTTCTGTCTGTCTGTCTGTTACTGCATCACAGAAAAATCACTGGATGGATTTTGATGAAATTTGGTATGGTGATAGCTGGTTATCCGGGTTAACATATAGCATACTTTTTACCAAGGGAAAATGTCTCATTTCTGAGAATATAATATACTAATATGTAAAACCTAAGAATTTAGTTTTTGGCCATCTGAACGCGGGCGGAGTCGCGGGCAATGCTAGTTAATTTATATATTTATATTTAAGTTAATTATGGCGAAAACTTATTTTTATTTATTGTATTACATATGAAAATGGGTACTTGTACACAGCAAGTACATGTATTTTAATATTTTTTTTTATAAGTTTAGTTTAATTAAGTCTCAGACACACATTGAGCATGTTATCATATTGATGCTTATTTGAAAATCAAAATTAATTGACTTACAACACTTTCCTTTTAAATTATGGTTCAAAACTGGAAAATTTCTATCTAAATAAAAATATGAAAATATAAGACATTTATGCCTTATAATTATTATACGTATTATATTTGTGAATATGTAGGATAGCTTTTCAATTTTCTGCGTGTTAGCTTTAAATCAAGAACAACAAGCCGAGGAGACAACGCAAAAACATGGCATCGCGTACCGATAACGTTTGCGTGCGCCCGCGCAGCTGATGTTACAGATACACGTATAAAGCTGTACACAAACGAATAATATTATTTAATTATATTACATTTACCTAATAACAGCATGGAGAAATTAACGTATAACTAATAATATACTTATTTGATAGTTTATTGGCGCACGTACAATTTTTTATCAAGTTAAAAACTAACATAAAGTAAAAAAATATGTATAACTATATAATAAGTAATAATGTTTTTTTCGATAATTATATGTTCATAAAGACCTGAAAGCCGATATACATTTATTTGGTTTGACTAATTTTCCTATTGAAATCTAAGATACTAGATACTCTCACAACAGATAGTTCCCAAGTTGCCTAATGTAAAGGAGCGCAAGGTCATAATTGTATTGTGCGCGAGCATGCGCATGCGCAACCATTGTTACTGTATCAACACAACCGGGTGCCATTATACTATTATTTTTTTACCTCGCATAAAATCTCAAGGAGGATTCTTTTATCAGTGAGAACGTATCTTTGTAATAAAATTGCTTGTTTTTGATATAACTTAAAAGTTACATTACTCATGTTCGAAAAAGATTTTAATTCGAGATATATATAATACGATATTTTAATGTCACATACAAATATAGTTTTTATTCTAATATCTTAAGATTTGACGTTCACAAGAAATATATCAATCCATATCATTACCTAACATTAACATTTATACCAATACATTGCCATATTCGTGACACATTCCGCATAGCTTTTAAAATTTTGTACCATTAATCCTTCACCCCGTGACAAGTATAACTAATAACTGTCAATATTAAACTACTTGTTATTTAAAACTAGAAGCTGTTTCGTAAGAAATAAATGCAAAAGTTTTTAAAGGCAACTACTTTCGCTACCGCTCAATCATCGTGAAACCTCCAATCCATTAGCTCAGCTAATAGAAGGACAAAGCAATATTTCTGCCATGTGACTAAATATCGCTGGTCGCCGCCCGTTTGTCATTGTCGACAGCCGATAATAATCTCCGACAATTAACGTTTTGTCAACAACCAGCTACGCCGTCGGCCATCCAGAGACCTCCAGAGCGACTAATTATTACACTAGATCGAGACATTCTAATTTACTTGTTATGAATTGCCTCGCTCAAGGTCCCGAACAGTTGGTCTCCGAGATCAGAAATCGTATGATTGATGAGTTTTGTTAATTGGGCATCCTGGTAATTGGGATTGGTCCGAGCAATATCGTTTATCTAATGGTGTCAGATAATTAGACTCTATAAATCATTCGAGGTTGACGCACTTGGGGGGAAGCTTTGCGAATGATATCGCAGGAAATGGATATTACGATAACGACGCTCCCGCGCAGCGTTAGTGAGGCAGTCGAGATTGCGAGGGACGTTAATGCTGCGTGGACCGAAGTCGGACACAAGTAATTGAGGGCGTGTACACAGATAAGATTATGAATTTAGATTTTGTGCACTTCGATTGTAGAGGCAACAATTATAAGAAAAAATGAAGCCATCCGTTATGTAACTGGAAAGTTGTGGGTTTTGCACATTTCCGAGCACATGTTAATAACTTTCATTGCTAAATTCTCTGTTCCTAACAGCATATTTATAACAAACAATATGAATATATCGATTATTATATTTTGTTTTTAAAGTACTGATTATGATGTATTTATAAGTACCAAAATAAATTTTGCTACAAATTTCTATGTTCAAATAGGAAGTCTATCTCCGCGATGAATCAGATCTATTAGTGTTCTATCCTCGGCCGTGACCTGCCCCAATATAGGTCACTGCTAACGTCCGCATGGATTTTACGATAATCGCATCTTGCGAAAGCTTATTGGCAAAATTTCAAATTTCAAACGTCTGTAGTAAGTCTGACAATGAGCCGAGCGAGAGGCGTGAATCACAAACAACTGGAATGGAATCGTATATTGTGAAGACCACACTGAATTCTTTTTGATAATACACTGTAACATCAAAAACATTCTTAAGCGACAAAGGCGAGAGTATAATCTTTGTTGACGAAACGATCGTCTAGACTTTATGATATGTGGCCGTAAATTTAGAATAACGGAAACGGCGGCGGCGCGCGTGTGTTTTATTTCTCGTTCATTTCTACCGGCCTTCGCATGAATGAGATGCCGGGCGGTCAACGCCAGGCCTCTAATTCGAGCCGCGGACACCCAATAATAACAAATGGATTTATGGCACATTAAGCAGTGGAAACGAGTAGAGCATTCCGTCGGGTTCACAACAAATAGCGTGTCATCGACCCTCCTCGTGAACTAAAAGAAAAGTGAAAGCTGGTGGTGACAAATCCTCTGGCACGTGGCGACACGACTCCAGGAATGTGCTCTATCAAGGTGGCGAACTGACAAAATGACACATTATTTCAGCTTATAGATATAACGGTTGTCGTGCGTTACATAAATATATTTTTGAACGCATTTCGAATACGTAAATATTTAAATATATTTAATATTTTAGAAATCCGATAACATCGTAAAGAGTGTTCGTTTAAAAGTTAAGCTTTGATCGTAAAAAGTTTTTCTCCTTGGCGCCAGATTAGTTGCTAGTGCATTGCATAAAACAATGAATTTATTGAACGGTAAACGCATTTAGAACTCCGCAGAATAGGCAGTTAAGTGTTCAATTTTATCCTAACGCTCGCGCCGTTTGATGGCGGTTGTTTTGTCGGAATACTAATTATACCTTTTATCTTTGAAATCTAGCTTAAGATCGGATAAAATACTATTCGTTATTGATAATTTAGTGCTTCTGCTAATAGAATATTTAGTCACATATGTTCAGTAAAATTAATTATTTTACTAGCGACTCACCATCGCTCCCCTCGGGTACGTCCCTATTTACGTTTTAACATTTACTATATTTTTTTTTCTCAGAGATGAGATATATTCTCGCTGTAAAAAGTATCCTATATGTTGACCCGGATAACCAGCTATCATCATACCAAATTTTATCAAAATCCCTCCAGTGGTTTCTGCGTGATGCGGTAACAGACAGACAGACAGACAGACAAAATGTCTAAAACTATAGATTCGGCCTCTGTATCAACAATAATGTCTATTTCAATAAGGTTTTCCAAAAAATATTTAATGTACAGATTCGATTTAGTTACAATTTTATTATATGTATAGATTAGTAGACTAAATTGAGTTTGACGTTTTAATACGTTCTAGCCACTAATTAAGATCAAAAACCGATGTGTTATTGATAATAAAAACATTTAATTGGATCAAATTCTTATATTTTATGACGAAGTTTTGGTCGTTCTATAAATAGCGCTACACTCGTAAGCATCCAGTTACTAAAAAAAAAGTTAATATTAGGGTTACATGACATACCCAAAACACAAAGGCATTAATTACTCCCAACATACAGACAGATTCTCTGTTAAATTTTTTGAGTTGATTGAGTCAATATTCATTAAGGTAATCAAATATATTATATTTAATAATACCAATTTTGAAGAACGAGCTATTGTGACAAAAGGAGTTAACGCGTCGCTAATCACCCGCCAGCAAGGTCGCGCCCACCCGGACCCAGCTGACTCAACCGAGGAAAACAGGCGAAACCTTTAGAACTGGTTTATTTTTATGCCTTAATTGCTATGTTGTAACGAATTTTAGGTCACGATTAGTAGTCTCGTGTATAAAAAAAATTGTTTTTATAGAAATGTGTGAAAAATATATTAAATCAAGTTTTAGTGAGTCGTATTATGGAGGCCTCTAAAAATTATGGGACAAATTAATAATGAATATCATTTAAATTTCACTCAATCAATATGAATATTTATAGAGACAAAACAAAAACAGCTCGTCTCGAAAAAGATAACGCCGCTATTTCAAATCAGTAGGCACAGATATTCATAAACTCAATATGAACATCTAATAGGTAAATATATATTTTACGTATGGAAATATATTACATTTGCTTTGCATTACTGGCACCGACTTCGAAAATATCTGATTAGGTATCTATACTATACTCTAAATGAAAACCTCCGTTTAGTTATTTATTATATTTTAGTGCCTGGAAGTAGGTTTTTATTATTTGTTAAAAAGTTTTTATTATACAGATTTGTTTGTAGTTTTAGTGCGAGCAAAACCGCGGGTTTTGTTAATATTTAAATAAATTATGTGTACATACTTACCAAAATTTATCAAGTACTTAGTTGTGTTTAAATAACTCAACAAATATACTTGATTTCGCCATTTTCGAAGATATGCGTGACTCACCTGAAACAATAAAGGCAAATTAGTGCAACCATATAAAACGAAATTCAATACACTTACATAAATCAAATTCTAGGTGGGAAGTAGTCGTTACTTAATATTGGACTTAGAGCAGTGTGCAAAATTTTAGTTCATTGCCAGGTACATCGTATAAGGAGTATTGGCATCGAAAAATATAAAGACCTTCTAAAGAAATCAATAGCATTATTATTTTGGCTGTTGTTTGAGTGTTTTTAAGACAGTGTTAGCCTGCTTAGTTATTGATTACTAGCGACTCATCCTCGCTTCGCTCGGGTTCATCCCTATCTTGATTCCCCATACAAACTTTCATTCCTATTTTCACCCCCTTAAGGAGTGATTTCCGGGATAAAAAGTATCCTATGTACTTCCCAGGGTATTAAACTATCTTCTTACCAAATTTCATGTAAATCGGTTCAGTAGATCCAGAGATTACCTCCTACAACGTCACAAACTCACAAACTTTACATCTTTATAATATTATCATATTAGTACATATATATTTATAATTGACAATAAATAAAAGTCACCACCCCATCTACCCAGTCTATCAAGCATGAAACATCTAAATATTTAAAATCAAATATAGCTAATATGTATATGAAAAAAATTTATTAAACTTTAAGTTGACGACGAATTTCCTTAGTCTAAAACTAAAATTATGATGCTAACATAGCAAAGATAATGTCTTCATAAACACAAGATTGTCTAACGATATTAAAACGTATACACAGTAGTGTTTACAAGTCGCAGCGAGCATCGGTCACTACTCTTCGCCCACACGGCCTTAGATGTTACTGAGGATGGCCCGTAAATTTTATAACAACATAATATCCATTAATGGGAGATAAATACATTGTTTACAATAAAGCCTGGATCCGAACCAATGTATCATTAACATAATACCAAATACGTGATAAAATAATCAATCTTCATGAATTATATAAAAACAAGTGTAAAGGAAAGAAAAAATACCAGTTCTTACTCTATTTACAATTGTATAAAATAAGATGGAAACTAGGAAAGTCTCTATTGTTGAAGAAGGAATAATTTATACATATATAAAACAAAGTCGGGTTAGTTACACCATTTCTAACTCAAGAACGGCTGGACCGATTTTGATTATCTATGATGTTGGATTTGTCTCTGCCCCGAATAGCAGAAAAACTATTAAAACATCGGAAAACACCAGAAAAAAAAATTACATGGCTAGCGCTAGATAACTATATATTTATATCTATTTAAAACGTACCTAGGGACGAACCCGAGCGAAGCAAGGGTGCGCCGCTAGTAAGAGATAAAATATTTTAAAGTATATAAATTTTAAGCATAACTTGTAATTGTAAATTATGAAAAAAAACCAATCGAGTCAACAACCAAACATCGCTAGATACCTTCCACAAATCACACGGGACACCGGTCACTACACCGCGCCCACACCTACCAGACTCTTAAGTTATGAAAGACTATATTATACTTATTATAAATACACTTAGCACACAGATAACCGATATTGTGTAAAAAATAATTGAAAATTATATTATTTAGGTATATGCTAAAAATATCAACAGTATACATGTATATAAAAAAGTAACCTCATTTATGATAAAAGTTGCAAGTTTTACTGATTCCTTTTTCTTTTAGTGCTAAGAAAACTACTTTGCAATTTTTAGCCTTAGGTTTTATGTCAGCGTTCCAGAAAACTTGAGTTACTAGAATGAGGTCGCTCTGCAACCATTATATGAATATTATAATATAAAATTTATTTATAAAAAGCCATAGAAATAATAAAGCCTTAAAATATCATAACTCTTAAAGAATATTTACCACAATAAAATAGAGAGAAAAGATAACGATCATCACACGATGTGAAGTGCATACCACTCAAGTATAAAATGTTGCAATATGACGAGATGGACTACCGTCGGTCACTACTCTGCGCCTACGCATGAATATTATTTATTACTCAAAATAACTATGATTTATACTTTTAATAACTTTTTAAAGTTACAATGCTTCAAACATTTTATTATCCACATTGTTAAATTAGGATAGTTATCATTTTTATAAGATATCTATGTAAAATATCATATGTATAATAAAATTATAACTGAGTCGAATATGTACCTACATTAAATATTGTTTATAGGAATAGACATCATTATCGATAGAGGCCGAATCTATAGTTTTTAGAATTTTTGTCTGTCTGTCTGGGAACGCATCACGAGATAACTACTGGACAGATTTTGATGAAATTTGTTATCATGATAGCTAATTATCCGGGTCAACATATAGGATACTTTTTACTACAGGAAAATATCTCATCTCTGAGAAATGTATATTAAACGTTTAAAATTACTACTCGCAAAGAAGGTTTTGTATTGTTCTTCCGTTCTTCTTTATATATATTCATTATGCATGTTGAGTTAACCTGTAAGTGAGGTATATAATTTCTATCATATATACTTAAGAGTGTGCTCTAGAATAAGGAATAATTCCTATTTAAATAAATAAATAAACGTTAAAACGTTATTCGGGACGAACCCGAACGGAGCAAGGGCGAGTCGCTAGTTATGAATATAGTATGTATAATAAAAACAAAAGTATGGAATTAATCAATTACTTTAAAACATAAAAATCGACATCAATATAAACCAATCATATATTCAGTAGGCAGCAATGAATTTTGAACAATAACAATTTGAACGTGAACGGCGTAAACTTTATGTATACAAAGTTAGTCTCGACGCAAAAGCTTTGTGAGACCTGAAAGGCTTAGTTAGACCTTGCTAAATGTTAATGTGTTGCTCAATTCTATTAAACTTTAATTATTACTCTTGCCTTCAAGAAATATTTAATTTTGTAAAGGTATTTATAGGAATTGTTTTGTAAGTTTCTCAACACTCCACTTTAATGCAAGGAGCTTATTTGATTTGAATATACCTTTCAAGTATAATGATTTAACAAAGGCTAAGGTTATTTAGTAATAAAACTCCCAAATGAAATATTTATTACATACTTATATATAATGAATTATTCTGAAACGCGTTAATTTTACTGATAATGTTTTCATATAAATATATAAGTTTATGATCATTTCAATGTATTCGCGTAGGTATAATGATATACTAGTATGTGAATTAACCATAAATAAATATTATTAATTTCGAGTACCTATTTTTGTATTATGTGCGTTTTAGATTTGTTTTTTATAATGAGCATGTGCCATGTACATACGTATATATATATATATATATATATATATATATATATATATATATGTGTTGATGACACGTTTAACTTAGTTTGTAGTGATCCTACTTGCTGTGCCAGCGGTCTCAGATTCGAGTCCCGCTGGAGTCATTCATTTGTGTGAACGAATGTTTGTACTCCAGTCATGGGTGTTTATATTTATAATATGTATGTATTTAAAGTTACATATAAATATATATGATTCTTTATTTTATTTAATTTGAATGTAGATACACCTATAACTAAGACTCTCTAACTTATCTCGTGCTAAGAGTATAGTAGCAAAATTAATAGATAAAGCGTTATTATTCGACGTCTTGGCCAATTGGGCCAATCGATAATTATTTTTAATGAAAAGATTCATAAGAGTGGTCCCAAATAGAAAAAGTAACCCAAGGGAGATTAATTTTAATTATTTTAAATTTGGTATAGGTACCATTTTTAGTAAAAAGAAATGTAACACTATATACACATACTATTTAGTAGGTACTTAGTAGGTATACTTGTTATTATATTAAACGTGATCGACGTTAAAAAATAAACTTTTCTATTAAAAGATGATCTAACCGTGACATCACTACTTACATCATTTGTGCTCTATGGGTATATTTGTAGAAAATAAAAATATATAACTCAATATATAACACCAAAGACCCTTTAACAATGGAATTCTCGATTACATCCTCCTTTTTTTAAGTCGGCTAAATAATTATGCATAATTTAACCTACTACAAATAAAAGTAAGTACTACAAATAAAAGTAGTAAAAATAAAATTGATTTGGTTGTGTAACATAATGTCAGCTGTAAGAGAAATTAGAGAAATATAAATAGACACTAATGAGACGTGGATCATTGAATGATTATTTAATAACGAGTGGAGTGTTGGCGCCACTTCTTAAGTTTCGGCGCGTCATTCAAGGCGAAACGCATTCACATTTAATAAATCTACACTAATGTTATAAAAAGTAAAAGATAAATTTTGTGTTGTAGTTTCTAAGATCCAGAATTACTGATGCTAATCTGAAAATCTATCCATCTTATCCAACTACTAGCGACTCAGCGTCGTTTCGCTTTGGGTTCGTGTCTCGAGACAAAAACATATCCCACGGGATACCGGGATGATATATAGCCTATAGCCTTCTTCAATAAACGGGCTATTTAATGCAAAAATAATTTTTCAAATCGGATTATTAGAGTTCCTGAGATTAGCGCGTTCAAACAAACAAACTGCCTATTTATAATATTAGTATAGATATCAAGATATTTCATATTGAAAAGTTGTTGAGAGAGTCGTGTGTAGCAGTTTGAGACAGAATGAAGCGGGAAACAAGAGCTTGATATGAGTAAGTCTAAACTTATATGATAATGCCAATCGACTTGAGAGTCTGTGAGCTTTACACCATGAATTGAATCCACAACGCAAAAAATGAAGATATTAAGAAAAAGAATTTTTATCCTTTTTTAATGCACTTTATATAAATTATTAGTATAATTGTTGTACAATAAAAATATATCGCCAGCAATAAATCGAGCTTAATACTTTTTCGTATCGTAAATCGAACTTTTGTATTAAGTTCTTAAATTATTTAAATATTTTAGATAATGGATAGTTGCTTTTGCCTTTAAACAAATAACATATTATAATTTAAAAAAAAACGTTTGTGTCAGACTTATTTTTATGCGCATGTCGATATTCATTTATAGACAGCGGCGCCTGCGCAACTTCATTTGGTCAATTAGCTTCTACTGCACACTGATTAGATATCCCGTACCGACCTTCATTATTTTCCACAATATGCTTTATCTCTTTCAATCTTACGTATTTTTACTTAAGAGTAAACGGGATGAATGTTTATTTAATGACTGATATATTCACATAAGGCTCTAGCAACTATCGCAAATCAAGTTTTGTAATTTTATTCTAAAGATGTAATGCCTTTATTTGGTGCATACGTTTTTTTTTTTAGTATATACGGTATTTCGATCTTTGTGGTCACCGGTTCTGGCACTAATTACATGTGCTGATAGCGATAATTTCGTATATGGAACTGTCATCGAACATTCCACTCGACACTTCTTATGGTGAAAAAGTTTTAGCGTGACATGGATTCTTACTCGACAATAAAACGATTAACGTGTATCATAACATTTATTGTGCGTTATCAAAGCAATTTATCGGTGCGATATATAATAATTACCAAATTGATCGCTACATGTAAAGGCGCTTATCGTAAGCTTTTATTATTGGCATGATTTATTACAGCCCTGATCGTGTAAGGATACTATTATGTTGTCAATACGGAACATTGGTATTGTGCCCTTCCAATATTAAAATGTCTTGTGCAGTTTCTTGAGGCATATCAAATTTCGACACTTAATACTACGTTAAAATAGGTCATGGCCTAAATTCAAAATATTTTTGTACACATATTCTACAAAATCCATAAATATGTACGAGATTATTTTTCGAATTTCTCTTGCAGTATAGAAATAAATTTTAATTATCATTAATAAGCGCACCATGCAGGATCATCAATAAAGCTTTTCAAAATTAACATTTGAATTGTATCAGAACATCCGAGGCCATTTAAATTCCTTAATAATCTATTGGCAGTTATCATTTATCACTCGCACACAAAGCTGATGCAGTAAAATTATTTAAAGGACTCATTTGTCCATGTTTACAGTACAATCGCGAAGGTAATTTGTATGATGATATCTCAAAAAGATTGACGGCTTAAGGGAAACAATGTTTTGTAAACGTATATATTAACCGTTTACGATCAACACTTGGAACTACCTTCAAGGATTAGAGTACTTTGTTTATTATATGTAAATAAAAATGTTTTTTTTTTTTAAATGTTTGTATACTCTATGCATTTCTAAGCAAATCAAATTCCATTGATCCGATTGTGATTAAACTTTAGTGAGTTTTGTGTACGTGCGAATGTTCCTGGACGAAAAACTAATTTCTTTGTATGTTTGTGCGTATTGAGGACGCGTTCCTGAGTCGATCAAACCCGGAGTCGTAAGCAGCTGGTTTAAAATATATGTAATTTAATGTTCAAATCAATAAAGAACTCTTATGAGATACAAAGTTTACAAAGAATACTATTATATAGATATTCTTATAACAAATATATTATTTTTGTTTACAATTTAAGCAATTTTGAGCAAATCCAATCAGTAAATGATGTCATCATTTATAAGCTTTTAACAAACCGCTGTGTGCCAAATTGTCTATTTTAATCATTAATTTATTTAACTTTCCATCGTAAAGATTCTGAATCTTAATATGTTAAAATCTATCAAAATATAAAATTATACATATATTATACTGACCGATTCATAAAAGGCCTATAAAGATAAAGGAGTTTTTTTTAATTCGACTGTTTAAAACACTCCTCTTGTCTTTGACCCACTTAGTCACTTCCGTTTGCATGGAAAATATTTTTTGGATGTCAAATTACAATCTGAACTACAACAGAAGTACTAGTGGCTGATTCTGGAAGACTTAAAAGCCACTTAAATGGTTAAATCAAAATTAAGGAAGAAAAAACATTAATCTATAAATATGTTGGGACTTTAACACAGCGCCATCTAGTTCCATGGTAAGCTACGAGGCTTGTGTTATGGATACCAGATAGTTGATACACTACACATATACATATAACTTTAAATACATACATATTATAAATATAAACACCCATGACTGGAGTACAAACGTTCGTCATCACACAAATGAATGCCCTCAGCGGGACTCGAACCCGCGACCGCTGGCGCAGCAAGTAGGGTCACTACAGAGCCAAACGTGTCGTCGCAAATCTATCAATAATATAAATAAAAATCATAAACACGTCGTTAACTTTCATCGGTGGTATGAATTTGTTCCGTCACCGATCGACCTTGTTCAATCACCAGGGTGCTTCACTCCTGGCGCCGGCGAAGGCCACGAAACCCGCATTAATCACTACACGCGTCGATAACACGCTCATTTTGTCCTGTATTGTTAGTATTTGAATTTAAATGGCTATTTTTATATTAGCTTCATTGTCCTTATTACGAATATGATTTATTTCGCTCATAATTATATTCTAGTATTAAAGTTTCCTGAGGCAGTGGTAGCCCAGTGATAACGCGCTCGCTTGGGAAACCGAGTGAAGCGGGTTCAAATCCCGGGTCTCGCACATCTGATATTTCCATGCGCTAATCATTTTAAACATGATTACCACTTGTATTACTGTGAAGGAAAACATCGTGACGAAACCTGCGTGTCTGAGAGAACCTGGCAAGTTTTCGAAAGACATGTGCAGTCCGCCAACTCGGCCAGCGTGGAGTATGGCCTAATCCCCTTCGTATTCAAGGTAGTTTCGTGCCCAGCAATAGAACTAAAAATGCTGAATACATATGTATATTAAAGTTTCTATATAAATCATATACATAGATATGTAATTTTAACAGATTTTTTAGAAATTTTTTTTTAGAGACATTATTATTTTATTTTAAACGCTTAAATTCTATTACACAACATCATTTTGATTTAATCTTCAAGTGGTATAGCAACATCGTGAGAAACCACCGTACCTACTTGCGACAGAAAAAATACATAATTTTAGTTCAATTAGTCTCTATTGGCAACAAAGTTACTTGGTTGGCTAAGCTTATCTATACATATAATAAAATTGTAACTAAGCCGAATCTGTACATTACACATTTTTTGGAAAATTTTATTGAAATAAACATTATTGTCGATACAGAGGCCGAATCTACAGTTTTTAGAATTTTTGTCTGTCTGTTACCGCGTCACAGAAAAATCACTGGAGGGATTTTAATGAAATTTAATATGGTGATAGCTGGGCACCCGGGTCAACATATAGGATACTATTTACCGCGGCAAAATGTCTCATTTCTGAGAAAAAATACAAAAACTGCAATAAGAGTATACTAATAATATGTAAAACCTAAGAATTTCTTTTTGGTCATCTGAACGCAGTCGGAGCCGCGGGCAATGCTGATTATAAATATTCTACATATAACTTCTTATAAACATTATCAGAGGGCTCAGTTACTTGTGTTTCCTAACTTAACATTTATCATTGTTTTGGAGTAAGCGGGAACATTTACACATTTTGAACAACAAGGAAGGTTTTTATGCTAATATATTATCGCATTATATTTCACCATAATAATATTAGAAACATTTCGACCTTTTGCATTTTCCCACTATCGCGTTGATGTACCACCAGTGTACTTACAATTTCTCATTTCGGTTTCACAATGGCCTCATAATATATCACTTGCGCCTAACATTTGTTTTGAAATGTATATAAGATGCTAAATTCTATTGGCATTGTAAAACGCGTGAGAAAGAGGCCCGTAACGGACTCTGACGAACAAATTGGCCTAAGAACGGTTATTTTAGCGACCTCTTTTAAGATCTGTCATCCTTATGTAAAAAAATGAAGTTGTTTAACTTCATTTCTCAATGAAACGAGGTTTCCTAGATGTTTAGTAATAAATAACAAATAGGAAATGAGTTATATTATTTTCCTATTAATATAAGAGAACCTGTTTATATATGTATTGTTATTAGATAACCTAATATTTTTTTATTATTTACATTAATTTAAAAAGTAAGAAAAAGTATTTATTTATTTATTTCTTTATTTATATATTTATTTATTTTGGAAACAAACGGTATTAACAAGAAAATATAGAATAAAAAATCATTAATAAAACTTAATCGATAACAGTTTCTAATGTTACAGAAATACATATACCTATCAAAGTTAGGAGAGAAGATGCAAAACATAATTGAATTAATAATATTAAATAAAACAAAATCTAACAAATTATTCGATAAATTAGGTTGAAAGATAAAAAAAATCACTGTTAAATTGTCCTAAATAGCAAAAATGTTAGCGCAGTACAGGCATCTTTTTACCCATCTTGTTATAGTCATAGTATGGAGTTATAGAGCTAACATATTACTTAAAACAAGCAAATATAGATATTTAATACTAATTAATAAATATACCTTCTATCAATATTTCTGTATCGATGAGATTGTCAACTTGCTAGATAGTCCAATATAATCCCACGCCAAGATATAATCGCTTCAATAAAAATGGTTGATGCAATAAATTCTTAGATACATACCAACATAATTAAGTGATTGCTTTACGTCGATAATAATGAGATCTGCCAGTCTGTGTGACATTATCACATTAACATAAGGTTGATAGAGTTGTACAAATATAATATGTGCTAATAGTTGTATTCGGCGTTGTTTTATCCTTTTAAAAGATAATATTAAAACCTAATATACACGATATATACACTATATATAGCACTAACGATTCACCCCAGCTTCGCTCGGGTTCGTCCCTACTTAAGGTTTAACGTTTAGTATTGATATCTCAGAGATGATATATTTTCCCGCAGTAAAAAGTAAAAAGTGGTTTTTCCGTGATGCGGTAACAGACAGACAGACAAAAATTCTAAAAACTATAGATTCGGCCTTTGTACCGATAATAATGTTTATTTCAATAAGATTTTCCAAAAAATATTTAATCTACATATTCGGCTTAGTTATAATTTTATTACATGTATAGATTTGGGTTAAGTCCTGAGTACAAAGTCATATGACAAAAACAAATTTAGGACATATTCGAATTAAAACGTAGTGCATTTAGCGAGTGCTAATAAGCAAAATTTATAATAAGTGCATTTATATATGTACGTAAAGTAATAATTTATTTTAAATGGAAAATAAAAATAATACTAAATTATTTATGCACTTTGTTATACAAATTAGAGGTTATCAATATTTTATGTTCATGTCTACAATCTCTAGTCAAAGTGTAAAGTCATCGTCGACGTTTCACATCAAAACAACAAAACAATTTAACTCAAACAAAATTCAAAAGCAATAGAAAGAAGAACGGTAAAAAGGAAAAAACAAAATGTAAACACGACACGAGCCAGCCCTCCTGCCACTGTGAGCATCAACGTGTCTAGGCATCTAGGAATCGGAATAAATACATAATTTAAAATCGATCTTATCGGAATCTAATGTATCGATTTGCACAATTGTATAGAATACTATTATTTTTTGCCTGTAGATATTTGCAACTAGTGACTCGACCTTGCTTCGCTCAGTCAGTTACTTTAGTCGGTTTTTGCAATAAAAATTATCTGATGCTGTGTTGGTATCGTCTAAAGCTCTAGGGGAAAAGACCACGTGAGAACCCACTGAGATAGTCAGACGAATTAAAAGAAAAGCAAATATCAAAATTCGTAGCCATTTTCCAAATGGTCGCTACCGATATATATATATATATATATACATATAATATATATAGATATATATATATATATATATATATATATATATATATATATATATATATGTACGTACCCACATTGCTATTTTATGCGTGGAGTATCTCACAAGTGGCGATCATGATCTATAGCCATGAAGAACGGAGTTGAGAAAGAGAGAACATCTTATTATTTCATCTTGGCCCATAAACTAAGGCGTGGAACAAGGATGTTACTTATAATGATACTAGCATTTCGCGTTCAGATGACCAATAACCAAATTCTTAGGTTTTACATATTAGTATACTCTTACATTGCAGTTTTTGTATTTTTTCTCAGAAATGAGATATTTTAACCGCGGTAAAAAGTATCCTATAGCTGACCCGGATAATCAGCTATCACCATACTAAAATTCATCAAAAACCCTCCAGTGGTTTTTCTGTGATGCGGTACCAGACAGACAAACAGACAGACAGACAAACAGACTGATAGACAAAAATTCTAAAACACATAGATTCGGCTTCTGTATCGATAATAATGTTTATTTCAATAAGATTTTCCAAAAAATATTTAATGTACAGATTCGGCTTAGTTACAATTTTATTATATGTATAGATTTGCGCACTACCCTCATTCTATTTCGATGAAAATAATAAAAAGTAGAATAAATTATTACTTACATTCAATTTCCAAGAGACCAATTATTCAGATATGTGTGTCAGGCTTATTAGCACCTATCCCTTTAATGTGACAAAGCATACGGGGCATACCGACACTAATATGTACTGCAATTTTAGTGCCAGTAACATAGATATTTTAACTATTCACCAGCTATAATTTATTAGCCACTTATTAACTGTACTTGCTTCTTATTATATTTTTTCTTTAGTTCGTATTCTACTTGGTAAATATGAAGAGGGTTTTACTGGCAGGAGTACCTCCTGTCAGGAGCATTTTGAGTATTTTGTTTTTAAGTTGGGTCCTTTTGAGTATATGTAGATATAGTTTCCGAAAGACATATGAAGTCCGCCAACCTGCACTTGGCCAGCGTGGTAGACTATGGCCTGATCCCCCTCGTATTGAAGGGAGACCCGTGCCCAGCAGTGGGGCGTTAAAAAGGGCTGAATACAAGTATTTAATTTGAATTCTGCCCAGCTTTTATTATTCAAGACTTCATTGTTACATTTACTTTTAATTCAATTTAAGCAAATCATGTTTGGTTAGAAATTCCAATACTAAAGTAATTTGTTTCGTAATTCGTATATATTAAGATTTAAAAGACAAGCAGAGACTACTTTCTTTGCAACAATTTGCGCAGGTGTCTGCTCTGCGCATTTATTCAACCTGTCACATATTCGCATTACTTGAGCATTGTAAACATCTATCCTTTTATTTTTTTTTACGTAGTTACCTTTGTTTAGTAATTAGTAAGATTTAAACATTATTCATACTCGAGAAAATTTTCTAATTATGCTTTATAACAACTAGGTATGACGTCTAGATAAGTATTAAACTATAAGCGCAGTACATATATAAAAATATTATACAAAGAATGTTATAGTAATGATATAACAATATATTAAAGTTTAGCATAGATTTCTCAGAGATGAAATATTTTCCCACTGTAAAAAGTATCATTTATGTTGACCCAGACAACCAGCTATCATTATACCAAATTTCTGTCCAGTAGTTTTCTTGTAATGCGTTCCCAGAAAGACAGACAGACTAAAATTCTAAAAACTATAGATTTGGCCTTTGTATCTATAATAATGTCTATTTCAATAAGATTGTCCAAAAAAATATTTAATGTACAGATACGACTCAGTTAGAATTTTATTATACGTATAAAAGACTTTATCCTAAGCGTATGTCGCAGTATAGACACGCACAACGATTGTGCGACGCCAGTCATTAATTATTTATTTATTTAATATTCGCTAGGCACGCGCCGCTACAACCAAGTCTATTGATAAATTCTTAAGGTTCCGTACAAACATGCCTCATATGAGTAATTGCTTCAGGAATAAAATCAAATTGAATATATAAAAATAAAAGATTTATACATATATAATAATAACGTCACTACCGACTTTAATAAATATTTGACTATTCGCATATTGCAGAAGATACTGTACATAAGCGATTAACCAAAATTAAATAAAAATATTAAGGCAAGAAATTTATGTGAATACTTTATACAATATATATGTATATATTTATTTATTAGGTTTATTTACAATTACTTACAATAATACACAAAAATATAAAAAAATAGAACTAAAAACTAGGAAATAAATATAGTGATTACTTACAAACAAACACAGCATGCACAGAAAAAAAAGTTTCTTAAAATATTATACAAAATATATTTTAGAACTAGTAAACTGTTTTTTTTTAATTAATCAATGAGTAGGTACACAGTTGCAGTTTATATAGATTACACTTCCAACTTAAAAAAAAAAACAGCTTATTTCTATTGTAGTAATTATTAAAAAAAAAAGTTACTTTATAGCATGAAAGCTTTGAAATCATATACGTGAGAGATACTATACAAAATTAGAAAATCAACATTTATATGACATTTGCTCCAGTTCAATCTTCATAGAGACAAGTTTTTCGCCCACGGGGCTATTGTATATCGTTCCAATAAACTTTTATTGCATTGAACTGATTATAGATTGGTTATTAGTTTTTCATCTATAATATCATATCGATGGAGACGTTATTTTTTCCTTGGTAGGTATTTAATTGGTTGGAAGGCTAATCGGCGTCAAGCAATCATTAATATTGCATGAGCAGCGCCGGCGCCGGCGCGGCGACGCCCCGACGCCGGAGTCCTAAACGGTCTCACAAGAAGCTATGTTTTATACAACACAAAGAAATAACAAAGGGTGTCGACGGCTGACTTGTGTTCTCTTCAAATTCTGGGATGCGAATGAGTAAATCAAATGATACGTTTAATATGCTTAACTGGAACCGTGCGCGGTTACAAAAGTATAAACAGTGATTTTATTACTCATTTACGAGTATGTATCATATTTTTAACTTAATTATAATTATTTTAATATATGTGCAATATTACACTTAAATTTTATAGGTAGTTATAACAACTATTTCTAATATATAGTCTAACTTAATGGCAATGTCGGTCGGTTTACAGTGTTACCTGTACAGTACGCCGGATCGATTTCCGCGTGGGGAGAACACAAGTTAAATGAGCCGGTCTGTTTGAGAAGAAAGTGTGTCATCGGGAACAGCTATAACACACGTGATTACTTTACATTTAATGGTAAGAGGAAATTATTGTTATGCGTTTAAAACGTTCCAACAAAGAAAATGAGGTAAAGGGTATATAAAACTGAATTTCAAAGCAATTTCCAAGAAATCTACGTACGTTTATAAAATAAATTGTTACTAACTTTAAAAATTAGATAGTTTCTGGATATATACCTACCTATCAACTAGCAGTAGATTCCAAAACACAAAAATATGTTGCTCAGTGTCCAATAATAAAAAACCATTGAGCGTGGGAAGTAGACTGTAGAATTATAAATATCATAACGAAATACAAATGCCAAAAAACAGTGAAATAAAATACTTTTATGGTAGAGATTTCTTCATTAACCCAATGTATGTTTTAAGCATTTTATTTTGCGAAACAAAATTTTGTTTTATGGACTTTAATAATATAAAAAAAAATTAAAAAGACTATACCTACAAGAAATTTAAATAATATGAGAAAGTATTGGTCTAAATCAAATCCAATCACACGGTGATCACATCAAACGCGCCGCAACGCAAGTTGGGTAGATACTTCAATTTTTTGGTTAAAATGGCGTAACGGTCGTGAACTCGGATCTGAGGGTCGACGTACTCGCGAAAATTATTTCAGTAAAAAATGACATTTCAGATGCTATTTGACAGACGGTGCGTGAAGAAGAATTTAGTGGTGTCGTAATATTTACTTTTTTGTCCAGAAAGAACGTTGTGGTTAAAGAAATCACTACAAAAAAAGCATCTTCCACTAAAATCTTTCACAATACATTGTAAATTATACTTTTGTCGTGATATTTTCTTTTGAAAAATCATATCAATCAATACTTATTATTAACAAACGATCGATAAGATTTTTTGTAGTATTGTTAATAATATTTTATTATTACAAAACAAAAACACTACAATAATACGTCTCTGAAACCTAAATATGCAAATCGCAAAGTCACCGAACACACGACAGTGATCTCTGACAAGAGATGACAGCTTCTTATTAAAAACTTTCATGCTGCGCAAATCCCATCAAAGGCTAGCCGAAAGGCGCTCCAAGTTCAATGCCACACGCGATCCCACGATAAACCATAACGGGTGGACAAAATATGCCTAATACGTCGGATTACTTGCACGATAGTATACATTCAAATAATTTTTGCTTGATTGTGAAGCTGTTTGTTGATTCTCCACTTTGGTCATGCAAAGAGACCGCCGCGGAAAGAACAGCGAATCTCACGCATCTCAAAAGCTTAGCATCTCTATTAAACTTTATTACGATCAGAACTTTGTGTGGAAACTAAAGCCAGATTACGTAAGACGATAGAACATTCCTTAGTTTTGGCCATAGACGTGTACAGATAAAAATTTCCATTTATATCTACGAAAACGTATAGGTAAGTGTACCTATAAGATATGTTAAACGTAGAAGTGAGATTAAAGTAATCCAATCAAAATCTTGTATCTACTTCACATTTCATTGGACAGTCCAAGTCAACAAGCACTGATAAGCTTATTCACGGCATTTCAACGAATGATGAAAACATAAATGGAAAAGACAGCTGTAATTTTAACATATTAGCAAAACCACAAGTCCTTTAGACAGATCTTTATTAATATGGCTTTACAAAATAAATCACTACTGTATACTAATTAACGAGGCAATAGCTGCGAACGACTATATATAGGCGTCGCAATAATGTCAAGTTTTCCTGGCACAGATAACTCCCAATTAAAATGATATTATACATACATACCTATATTTAACGCTTATAAAACAACTCGCCAAGTGCGAGATGCCAGTTCGCGTAACACTAGCGCGATAGACTTATTGTTTTGCATCGTACAATAGATGCAAGTATTTTATAAATTACTAGCGACTCACCCTCGCTTCGCACGGTTGGCTCTGGCTTGATTCCCCATACAAACTTTCATCCCCATTTTCACCCCTTTAAGGGATGATTTCTGAGATAAAAAGTATCCTATGTCCTTCCTATGGGTCTTAAACTATCTTCTTACCAAATTTAATCTAAATCGGTTTAGTAGATCTAGAAATTACCCCCTACAACGTCAACTCACAAACTTTACCTCTTTATAATATTAGTATAGATAAGCTACCTATATAAATAGTGTATACTTAATTTTAAACATAAAACATATATATAATTTTGAGAGAGATGTGAAAATATCAATAAATCATACCGTACAAGATAACCAAAATAACTGCAATTTGTTACGCTGAAAGCATAAAAAAGTGCACATCTGCCCGTCGAAAAAATAATTATTACATGTAAAAAGTTAAGGCAATAAATTTACTATTACAGCAAAATAAGGCCGAGCCGTCGGGTTTTCGCCGACCTCATTCGAAACCGGTCGGGAAACGTTAAAAACCAATAAATTGAACCAAATTAATAACATTGAAGAATGGTTACCCAAATCTCGACCAGTTATTCACCCACGTCGCAATAAACCATTCACATGTAAACGAATACACTGTAGAAAACTCGGATATCAGATCCTAAGCGACATAAATCGGTCCCCCGTTGTTTTTGACAATTTAATAGATTTTTTTTGTTCGAAATATCGGTGCGTGTCTACGACGCATCGATAACCAGAATCGTGTAGGCTGTATGTAAATTATACATGGTTAAAACACGAAATAACACACCAAAGATAAGGTAACAAAGACAGTCTTTGTTAGAAAGAAATTCTTTTAACCTAGTCTGTATAGGTATATAACTTATATCCCTCAATCATGTTCGATGTTATAATTTTAACATATAATCGTAAAGAAAGCTTTGGAATAAATTTTAATTTGTATTATATATTTTTTTAATTATTGCCATAAAAAATAAACTAAGTTATAACTATAATTATATTTACATTATTTTTCTTCTATACATATAATAAAATTCTGAGTCGAATCTGTATATTAAATATGTTTTGGAAAATCTTATTGAAACAGACATTTTTATCGATACAGAGGACTAATCTATAGTTTTATAATTTTTGTCTGTCTGTCTGCGTAGCCACGCACCACGACAAAAACCACTCGACAGATTTTGATGAAATTTGGTATGATAATAGGATACTTTTTACTTCAGAAAAATATCTCATCTCTGAGAAATCTATACTAATCATTAAAACCTATTTAGGCACGAACCCGAGCGGGGCGAGGGTGAGTCGCTAGTATACTATATACTTAGTTTATTGCTATAATAGTTGCGAGTAACCGTTAGCGTTAGACACTTAAGATTATAATTCCTTGGAAATGTTTGTATATTTTATACAAAATCTTAAGAAAAGGAATGATCTAAGTATTGTTAAAGTAGGTATTGTAGGCGCAAATAGAAAGTTTTGGCGCAGTTGAAACCCATGTAACTCGGTAACTAAAGAGTACTTAGTATAAATTGTACGCTGAAAGCCGTACGTTTCTGCTCGGAAGTGAGATAATATGAAATTTAGTATAATGGAAGCGATGCTTTATTTTATTTAAAAGCTTTAAAGCTTAAAGTGAAATACGCATAAAACTTATTATGCAAGTGTTTTATAATTTTGTACTCAATTGTGAGGTTATAATTCATTTTTAAATGATGACTGGCTGGCCTGCCTGTTTCATAAACCAGACGTTGGATTCAATTTCCGGAATTAACAAATATGTCTAATTACACATACCTATTTACATTTATTTAGTTAGAAGAAAAAACAATACATATTGTAATACACAAGTGTTTAATTATTTCTTAATCTATGTACTGAAAAAGTGCAATTAAATGAATGAATAAATGAAAATGAATGAATGCATGAATGAAATGAAAACACAACTTACGATAAGCTTACGATTTTACAAACGTAATCATAGTTTAATTTAATAGCTAATTTAGTAAAAACTTAAACGGATTTTCTATTACTGGGGAAAATAACATAAAAATAAAAAGTGTCAAAGCTACAAAATAAAAAAATAAAATAAATTTTAAAAGTAATAAGACAAAAAAACCCTGTAAGGCTCAAATATCCTCTTTTACAAGTGAAAATACACAAAACATGGGACACATTTGTGAGTATCAGAGTCAACGAGTTGAAATGTCTTTGAAAGCATGTCTTAGGTGACAATGCAGCTTTCAACCCTTAGCACATACTTTGCAAGTATACACTGCAGGTGTTTATTGTTCTCAAGGAAAAAACGAGAATGTTTTTGTTGAGTTGGTATATGAAAAAACATAAAAAACGTTTTCCTCAAATCTGAAAGCACCGTGATGTTTGAGATATTGTTTATTAGTGGTAAAGTTGAGTCGAAAACCTAAATAAAACCACGATATGCCAGTTAGTAAAAATGATAAATTTCTCAAACCATATCGCTAGTCGACAGACAAACAAACTGAAACAGCGTTCTAGTACTTTAAGTAAACGAGATAAAAATGAAGTCAATACAAATATACAAAAAGTTAACTAGATTCATCACGAGCCGTCAGCGTCCAACAAACCGTGTTACAAATCACTTTTGACAGAAAAAGTCGACCCTCACACAAATAGGTACTTACTATGAACAAGAACGTAAAATATCATCGATATTAGTATTTTTTTCAAATAGAGCACGTAGCAACTATGTATAATAATATCTTAATTCCTAGTTAAATACTATTGTATTTTATATAAAATATATATGTATGAACGTATTAAATTATAATTGTACTAGCAGAACCCGCGGCTTCGCTCGCGCTAAAACTACAAAAAAATCTCTAAATAAGTAGTTTTATACAAACTTTTATCCCCTATTTTACACTCTTATAGGATAAATTTAAAAAAATGCTTAAACATATATTTATTTAATTTAATTGAAGAGCATTAATACCAAGTTTCAAGTAATTCTGATCATACATATTTTTTGGATTGTATTATAACGTGTTTTCCAGTGGGAGTTAGATAATCTCCCGCAGTGAAAAGTAGCTCTCCAGCCCTCCAACTGCAATCAACGACATAAAAATCACGCCAATCCGTCACTCCGTTTCGGCGTAAGAGAAGAACAAACAAACAAACAAACAAACAAACAAACAAACAAACACACTTTCACATTTATAATATTAGTATGGATATTAAATTGTAAAAAGCATTTACATCTCAAGTTTCAGAAAATACAAACGTAAACAAGCGACAATGACAACGTATGCCACTTCCATAGTACTCTATATTCTAAATAAACAGCCGGACAGACGTACAAAAAAGGGGCACGACTCCTAAATTACAAGGGGAAAAATGTAAAACGAATAAAAGGAGTGAGAAGACAATGGGTTTCTTGCTGTTATCGGCTATTAAGGGGGTAAATAAAAAGATTCCCGCCTTCGAAAGACACACGATGTTGTTAGTCTGAACACGCACGCGTTTTCGACATTTTGTGAGAGGAGAGCGTATAGTTTAGTGATTTAAGTGACTTAATGGATCGAATAAGTAGTATGAAATCGAGTTAAAGGACTCCACGTCGAAAATGTAAATTCAATAACAAAAATATTCTATGACTTTAGTTCTCAAGGGAATTACAAAATTTTTAACTTAATATAAAAACTTAACTTTTACAGAATTGTTTTTAAACCGGCTTAGAGTTATTTAGATGGGCACACAAAACGATAAGTACCAGTACGATGTTTATGCATATTTATGTAAATAAAGAGTTTTTAAATACATAATTATTATTTATGTTATGGCATGAAACACAAAAACAATAAGTAAATGAATTAACTTTTAAAAAAATGAAATAGATATACCTATTTTCATTATAAAAATATATAATTAATTTTAGTGTTACTTTTAGTCCACACAACGGGCCGGTTCTGATTTACACAAGGTTAAGGACAGTTCTAATTGAGAGAATTGTGTAGATTTGTACAGATTCGTGGCCTCATCGAAATAACGTCAAACCAACCAATCTTACCCAAATGCAATATTGAGTTCCTACATAAATCATAGTATTACAAAAATTATATTTTTTGCTTTTGTATGTAATTACTAATTGTTCCCAAAAACATGAGCTGCAGCAGTTAACGTCACATACATTATACTTTCTACTATTACAAAATATCGTCAAAGTCAAGACTTTAGAATACATTATTGTCTATAGGTAAGTAAAATAATTATAACTAGCGACACGCCCTCGCTTCGCTCGTGTTCGTCCCTAGCTCGATTCCCCATACAAATTTTCATCCCCATTTTCAACCCCTTAAGGGATGATTTCCGTGATAAAATCCTGTGTCCTTCCCAGGGTCTCAAACTGTATTTTTATCAAATTTCATCTAAATCGGTTCAGTATATCCAGAGATTACCCCCTACAACGTCACAAACTCACTAACTTTACCTCTTTATAATATTAGTATAGATAACGCACTTTACTAAGTAATTTTGCAAGTGTATAATTAATTACTATATATTAACTCGATGTATTACCTAAACCTTATACACTGTTTACTGAGAAAAGTGCAATAAATTAATTATGCCTGTGTCGTTATCACGAACAGGATAATAGGTATTATTTGAAAGGACAAACAATTTGTTATTATCCTGTAATGCTTGTTTATGTGGTCATATTTACATAAGCGAGCAACCGGGACAAATTATTATGTTTTATATTTAACGTACGTGGTACCTTATAAGAGTTAGTATAGATTTCTCAGAGATGTGATATTTTCTCGCAGTAAAAAGTATTCTATTTGTTGACCCGGATAAGCAGCTATCACCATACCAAATTTCATCAAAATCTGTCCAGTGGTTTTCTCGTGATGCGTTCCCAGACAGATAGACAGACAGACAAAAATTCAAAAAACTATAGATTCCGCCTCTGTATCGATATAACTATTTCAATAAGATTTTCCAAAAAATATTTGATGTACAGATTCGAGTTAGAATTCTATTACATTTATAGATAAGGCTAATAAAATCTTATAATAGCATATAAGCTTTTGTGCTAATAAAAAAATCATCAACAATATTCACAATTTCTTCATATACCATAGAATTAATGAACCAACCATAAAGCCACACCGTCTGCGATAAACAGTATACCGAGCAAAACAAATAATAATTAGAATTCAAAACAAAGTATCCCGCGCCTAACATACCCATATATATAAAACACAAGGACAATCAAACAGACAAAGCGACGCATTTCTTTCCATTGCATCATCAGTTCCTAGTAATTTCGAACGCTCCTCGCATAAATATAACGAAGGAAGATTACACAGTTTTCTTGTGCCACCTGTGTGCTCGCCGGTAAGACTTCACAATGGAATGTTGAATTCTTAAAACGCTAATCTGATTAGAGTGTTAATGTTTTTCTTAACTTGCTAGTTGTATTATAAATTTAACAGCTATAATCTTTTAGTAACCGGTCGTTTACTTTTTGATCGTGTCTAGCTGAGTCTATTCTCAGGTTTTTTAAAATTGAACAATGTATGACGAACCTATACATATCTACATATAATAAAATTCTGAGTCGAATCTGTACATCAAATATTTTTTAGAAAATCTTATTGGAATAGTCACTATTTTCGATACAGAGGCCGAATCTATTGTTATTAGAATTTTTATCTTTCTGTCTGTCCGTTTGGGAACGTATCACGAGAAAACCACTGGACAGATTTTGTTGAAATTTAGCTGATAGCTGGTTATCCGGGTCAATATATAAGATACTTTTTGTATATATAAGAAAATATCTCATCTCTGAGAAATCTAGACTAAACGTTAAAACGTAACTAGGGACGAACCCGAGCAGAGCGAGGGTGAGTCGCTAGTTGAAATATACATATATTTTCATCTTGTTACCACATATACATGTCCACAAATTCTTTTACTTGTCCAAACATCTCAGTGGACATTCTACAACCAATATTTAATTTAGCATTCACCCAGTTAATTCAATTTGTGAGTATGAATGAAAGATACATCGTATATAACGAAGGCGATATTGTGAAGCCGGCCACCCGCGGCGTCGAACGGACTCCGTGTCTCATATAGTGCCCTCCTTATTATATGTTTAGGTGTGTAAAGCACGAATATGCCAGACGTTCAATATATTTCATTGTAATTACCTCTGGGAACAATAATACAGTTATATTGTATTGAAACATGTGGATTGTCAGCTTGTCTTGCTCACTCTCGAATGCTTCTGACAAGAAAATGTATGAAATAATGAATTTTATTTATGTACTGCAAAGTAATTTGGTCTCATGCTTGTATACTTTTAAAGAGTAGCCTCAAGTTATCTATATTAACATTTGATTCATTTTTGAAGTTATACTCCTTTTGGATTGTTTGGAAAAAATTGGAGAGAAATTTTTTTATGATGCGCGCGCGCACCGACAGCCAAGAATGCGACATATTGATGAAGTTAGTTGAAAGCGACATTATGAAGTTAGCTGCATTCCTTTTACAAACAGAGAGTTGTGACATACGGGATGAAATCTTTAGCTATTTTTGTTCTGTTACGCCAAAGAAGTATAACTTCTTACGTGCGTACATAAATACACACACACACGTTTTTTTATTATGTTCATATGACAGCTGTTTCGATAATTGCTCATATGTCTAAACATAGCATAATTACTTAGAAAGGTACGCCGACTTTAAAATCACTTTAAAAGTAATTCCTGTTCTAATTTTAAGGGTGGAATTTATTCTTCAACAAAATATATGAAAGAGCATGCTTCGTTTTATCATTCTGTCATTCAGAAATCTATTCTTTTTGAAGTTAGTCAGAAACATACGTAACTGAAGCAAATACACATATTTGTACTTAAATACATAAATAAAACGGAGTAAGTATATTGTTTTATTGAAACTAAAAAGCATACAAGCAGAAGTATGTACGAAAATTCAAAAACCTTGAATTACTATGGTAAACTATGTAGTATTGCCATGATTATTATATTATTATAGCAATAATTGTGATATTTGATTATTTTATTGAATCGTTTAAAGCACCGCCTCAGGTACAACAGAGGCAATATAAAACCGTCTGGTAAAAACATTAGCGGGCAATTAACAATTCGACCGTGATGCCCGAATATGGCTGATTGGTAACGACCGGTAAAGCTTTTATGATGGGCCCGCATTATAATCGCTATAGTTCTACTGTTCCGAAATAATATCTTTTACTTGTCTTATATATATATATATATATATATATATATATATATATATATATAATTTTATACGTAAATTTTCTTTGACGTGTAGGCTTTAATATACTCTCATCTCGTACGTGATAAGTCTTTTTAAACATGCAATTTTTTAACAATTTAGAACATAATATAATAATTGTAGCAAGTGCTGTGCGTTAGAACATTTTATAAATTGTATAACAATATCAATAGCATATTTTATAAGTTTCATAGGCACTGTATGGTAATCAGAGTAGTTTGAAACTTGAAAGTATCGCTTTCAGTCCGACCGCAGCCTGCTCTTGAGATACCGTCTCGGTCGTTCGGTGAAAATCAAGCGAATCTTTATCACCGACCGCAGATTATGAGTGAAATTCGAATATTAGCGCTTAGCATGAATCAGGGTCGTTTATCTATACATATAATAAAATTGTAACTAAGCCGAATCTGTAAATTAAATATTTTATGGAAAATCTTATTTAAATAAACATTTTTACCGATATAGGCGCCGAATCTATAGTTTTTAGAACTTTAATCTGTCTGTCTATCTGTTACCGCATCACAAAAAAACCACTGGAGGGATTTTGATGAAATTCGGTATGGTGATAGCTGATTGTCCGGGTCAACATATAGGATACTTTTTAACGCGGGAAAATTTCTCATTTTTGAGAAAAAATACAAAAACTGCAATGTAAGAGTATACTAATATGTAAAACCTAAGAATTTGGTTTTTGGTCATCTGAACGCGGGTGGAGCCGCGGGCAATGCTAGTAAACTAGCATAAAATATTGACAAAATCAAGTACACAGATATTCTATATAAGAATATTCTATTTTTTCAAATGACCTTAAGGTAGCTACAATGTAGATAATTGTTGCAATGATACGATCAAACTCCATATATATAATTCTGCTTCAGAATCGTCTTGTCCAGCTGTCATGTGAATGTTATTTTAGTTAAGTAGGCGGTACGAAGTTCTATATTCTATTATTTGTTTACTCATAGCCATAAAATATGTATTTATATATATTAAAATCATGTTTAATATTTTAAGAACGACGGATACGAATTATTGTAAATGTGAAAGTGTGTTTGTTTGTTTGTCTGTCTGTTTGTCTTTCTTTCACGTCGAAACGGAGTGACAAATTGACGTGATTGTGTGGATAGTTGGAGGGCTGGGGAATGACATAGGCTACTTTTTACTGCATAGATAATCTCATTCCTACGGGAAAACACGTTATAAATTATAATACAACCCAAAAAATATTTATGACCAGAATTACTTGAAACTTGGTTTTAGTGCTCTTTAATACAATGAAATAAAAACGTGTTTTAGCATTTTTCGAAATTCACCCCTTATAGGGGGTAAAATAGGGAATGAAAGTTGGTATAAAACCTACATTTTTAAAGCATTTTTATAGTTTTAGCGCTGGTTCTGCTAGTACGATATAAATGTAAACAAAAATATTGAACAAAGTAGTATACAATAGTACGGCCGGCCTACTTTCGCACTGGCCGATTGCCAAAATCAGAAAATCGTAGGCTGGACTTTGAAAAAATTCAATTATTCCACTAAGTAATGATCTCAAACCACTAAATATTAAGTAACTATGATGTCATGAAGTAACACGTTTTTATTAACTTTACTTGTAACTCACTACTACATAATCAAATTTTGGAAGACAATTTTAACGTACATGATCTAGATGATCTGATGATGATGATGAAATGGAGGCAGGAGAAGGATAGTGGTAACTCTTCAACGGCTACTAGTGAAGAGTAAATTTACGCTTATTTAATTAATCTTGGCTAGTCCCACACATATGTAGATGATCAAAGGCCCTTTTTATTTCTTTTAAAATAAATTCTAAAGGAACGTCATGATTCAAAAGATTTTTTCTAATAGTGTGACCTCAACTTTTTGAGATATAATAATCGAGAGCTACAGTGGTCAATGACACTGATCGGGCAGGCACGATTTGCGTGTTCCGTTGTACTCCGTTCCCACACTTTGGTTACTCTACCAAATCGGAGAACATGGTGTGCAATGAACATGAAATGCATACAATATTAATAAAAATAATACATATATAACTTTAAAAAAGTTTCAATCACTTTTAGAACTTCTTTTTTAATTCGTTCTTCTAATCTAAGTTCATACTTAGTTAATTGATAGATTGTGTAAAGTATGTAGTAATAATCAAGATGCGTAGGACTTATTACTGTTGAAGCTAAGAAACGCACGTGGAGGTGGCCCACCTCGGTGGGCGGTGTACTATGTGGGTTGCTCCTGGTACTTATCTAATAACAGAGTGGACTGTGAGGCAACCCCTTGGTTGTTGTGGTCTGCTTCAGCAGACGCCCCATTAAGACGGGAAGGGTTCCGTTGGGTTTTAGTGGGTAGTACTGGATTTGCCGGTGAGTCCCACACCTCGTACCTAAATGTAGGTCCCAAGTTTAAAAAAAAAGAACGACCTATTACTGTTATTAACAATGAATGATAATAGTCTTTGTTTCAATCGGGTATGGCTTTACTTTTACTTAAAATTATATACATTAACATTGTTAAAGCATATTGCTCTCAAACTATAACATAATGTGATACAGTTTATTTCAATAAATCGTTAGCTAAAACATTATTTTCCAATAAAAAATTATAATACTTAATTATACTATTATTATGCATTATATTATATAGATATGTATTTGTGTATGTAGTAGTATGTACATATGTTATGGTATATAGTATGTATAATGTTTTATTATATGTATATATAATATATATTTATTTAAGTATTTATATTTGAGTAACAGCACTTTAGCCTGCTATTTAATACTATCTCTCTAACTCGCTCACTTAGGTTGACTGAAAGAGATGAAGTTCAACTTAGCTAACAAATTTTATTCTTTGTTAATCTCTGTATTTTACATATAAGTGCAATAAAGAATAGTATATATACTTATGTATATATAAATTGTTACTTGAAAATAACTGTATGTGTCCACTTATTGTTAGTAAACAACAAGAATTATTATAATACAATACACGTACATAAAAAATAATAATTTATTTATAATATATATATATGCAGAATCTTTTTCCTTATTACCAATCTCACGTAATATGGTAATTGTCCAGGATATCACATAACAAACAAACATAAGACAGTTAGCGGTAAGGTCCACAGCGCTAAGCTGAATTCCGCTGCTGTTACTCACATGGAACAAAGAAATGGCGCTTACTCAGAGTCAGGGCTGCCAGGTGTCCTGTATACATCGGGACTGTCCTCTTTTTGCAAACGATGTTTGGATAATGAAATCATTTTCGAGTTAAAATCAGTCACGGCCCAACTTCTCCAAAAGAACCAAGGTTAGAAATAATGACACATCCTCTGAGATAATTTTAAGATAGCATTAACATTAATTTAGTATAATTTAGTTATAATTAATATATATATGTTAGTTTTAAGGTATATATTATGCCATGGGCCTCTATTTACATATTTAAGATTCTTATGTAAATATTGCCTGAAATAAACGATTAAAAAAAACTTATTTAATTAAGACTAATACTGATAACAGAAATTACTGTATATTTGTAGTCAAAAATATTGCTTCTTTTATTATACCTGTTTACATTTAGAACTCTATCTTTATGAGCTCTAAGTGGATACAATTGTGTGTCGTAAATAAAATCCAGTTACTTTTAACGGGGTATACTGGTAACCCTGTACAGGTCTTGTACACTATGGCAAGACCGTGGCTGCGAGTTTATTTGCCATTATAAAAATCCAGTCGGAATGTTTGTTGACAATTAGTCACACGAGGCAGTGGTAGATGGATAGCATGCATTATTTCGTTTTAAAACATTACGGTACATTTAAAATTTACCTTTTATTTGTTTAGATTCTAAATAAATTTTATATGTATAAAAAATAGACATCCATTCGTTTACACTGCGTCTAAATTCTGTTTCTATCTTGCGCATGATGATGATTTTCCTACGTAAGAAGTTCTTTCTGTAGTATGTACTTCTTACGTAGGATATATATATATATATATATATATATATATATATATATATATATATTACTTTTACTTTTATTTTAGATAATTATTTTAATAAAAGCCAACTAGCTCTCATTTCGATAAGTAATTTTAATGTGCCTGTATTTCACTTCTCTATGTATAAATAGGCAAAGACAAAAAAATCCAGTACCCTTTTCCTGTCTGTTTGTCGGACAAATTTTTTAAAGTAGCTATTGACGAGCTTTAGTGTTATCAACATTATTTTTTTTGGAAACAGTTTTTTTTTTAATATAAATAAGTAAATTCTATTCTATATGAATTTCTATTTCTTGTTTTACTCAAATTATCAAATTCGGCCACTAGAAAGAAATTGAAAATTAAATTGTAAGCTATTCGTTAGAAACCGGGATAATAATTTAGTACATACAATAAAGCAGCCACAATTTAGGAGGCATGTAGCCCAAATCGTAGTGAGGTCACTAATATAGGTTACGTGTCTGCAAAATTGTATCACGAACGATCGATGCTGTGATATGTTGAGACGTATTAAGCACAAACCTATAATATTGGAAAGTTTAGTAAAATAAATAAATAAAATAAAGTTTAGTAAAGTAAAATAAAACTTACATATTTCATATTTGAATCTAAATGAAATGTTTAAAAAAAATCATATAATTATAAAAGACAAGAACAAAGAACAGAGAATTAATCTTTTACAATAATATGATTTTTTATTAGTAATAAATATATAAACAACTAGCAATTCAACCTCGCTTACGTTTTAATTTTAACCTACTTACGTCTTAACGTTTCGTATAGATTTCTCAGAGACGAGATATTTTCCCGAAATAAAAAATATCCTATATGTTGACCCGGATGACCAGCTATCATTATAACTAATTTTATCAAAATCCCTTCAGTAGTTTTTTAGTGATGTGGCCACAGACAGAGAGACAGAGAAAAATTCTAAAAACTATAGATTTGGCCTCTGTATCGATGAAATAGTTACTATTTCAATAAGATTTTGCAAAAAATATTTAATGTCAAGATTTGACTCAGAATTTTATTATAGATATGTATAGAAAACAAATTTATATTTGTACATTGAAGATACAATGGCTTCAAAAACACTAACGATAATCTTAAAAAGAGATAAATGAGAGCATAATATGTTCCTCTAGTACATGTTCGACCCGATATGGTGACAATTGATGCGATTGAGTGTCACTGGCGTTACGACACGGCTGTTAAATACATAGAACATGATAGCAGAGAAATGGTGTATGTATGGTATGTCTATTTTAAAATATACGTCAAAGTATAAAAGTAAATTGAAAAATTACATAAACCCAAAACTCTTGGAACAAGCAAATCGTTGAAAAAGACGTAAATAAAAAAAAAATTGAGCTTGAAGTTGAGAAGTATATTTTTTTTTATATTCCAAATACGTATATATTTGAAAAGATATGTGGATTTGAGGTAAAGAACAAAATGGGACAATTATTATTTATATAATTGTATTCTGTAGGCCTGCAGCGTGCGAATCACGTGAAGTCAGATTTCATAGAATTCATTTTATTATACAGATTATTATATGACTTAGAAGCTTTTTCATTGCTAAGTTTTATTTAAGTTAATAACAGAGCAATCCACTATCATTTTAATTCTAAATAGTGTAATTGTCATAATTAGTGATTGAAGAATTAAACAAGTGCGAGTCGAATTCGCACACGAAGGGTTCTTTATTAATATAACTTTTACTCTATATGTGTAGTATATTAACTTCGATGATCGATTATGAACGTTAAAAAATTATTCTTGTAGTTTTAATATTTTTTATTTATTTGTTGTTATAGCAGCAATAGAAATACACGCTCTGTGAAAATTTCAACTCTCTACCTATAACTGTTCATGAGATACAGCCCTCTGACAGACTAGACGGATGGACGGACGGCGGAGGTTTAGTAATACAGTTCCGTTGGCACCCTTCGGGTAAACATTAAAAAAACTAGAGGAACAAAATAATTGAGATATAAGTTTTCAAATTCAAACACTCTCGAGGTTGGTAGCATTTATGATAGCTACGAGGTTATAAATATTATGCATGCTCAATGAATGGCACTCACACCGGAAGAGGTCCGTTACAGAGCACACCATCGATCACGGGATGAACTATGTTTATCCGCGATAGTGTGCGCTGACCTTAATGAGGTGTAACATGCAGTCATTACGTCTAAAGACTTGCGTGTCTTGAGAAATGATTGTGACTTTTTATGTTCACTATTGTGAAACATGAACAAGAAAATATTCATTCTAAAACCCACTATTGCTGCTGCTAAGATATAATAGTAGGTACATTTCAATATAATCTTTACTAATATTAAACTTACTTTTTGTAGTTTGTTGTTAAAATGAACTTATAGGTATATGGAAATTGTCTGAGATTGGAGTTTTTTTTTTGCATTTTATAGTACATTTACTGTGAAAGATTATGGGGTTGTCTAGCATAAAAGTGCGACTCTTAGGAGCTAAGCAATAATGCATTAATAAACTTTGCGGCGAGCAAAAGTGCTATAATCTATACATGTAAATAAAATTGAAGTGTGTGTTTGTAATGACAAAATAACAGCTTTTTACTAAATACATATGAATATATATACGATACCTACTTATAAGAAAACAACATTTTTTTGTCTGTCTTTCCTTCTGTTCCTTTGGCTGGACCGATTTTGACGAGACTTTCACTGGCAGATAGCTGATGTTGTAAGGAGTAAATAAGTCTACTTTTATTTTGAAAAAAGAAAAAATTATAAACTAAGAAATTGTGACCATAATCCGCGTACCTAGGGACGCACCAGAGCGAAGCAACGGTCAGTCACTAGTATAATAAATGAAAAATGAAGTTCCTACTAGCAAAAAAAAAACAAAAAACATTTCTATTCAGACATTCTACAAAATTATTATATTCAATCTGCGTCTCATGTGGAATATATTATTACACTTGCATTGGATATGCGTCTCTATAGGGGAGATGCAATTAAAATAATTGTAGGTACATTCATCAAGCTAGTAAAAATATTTTTTTACGTTACTGCTGTGAGAACATCACGAATATGCGCAATATACAAAATGTAATACATATTAATACTTTCTTAGATTTACGCGAATATTTGACATCTGAACATATAATAAAATTGTAACTAAGCCGAATCTGTACATAAAATATTTTTTGGAAAATCTTATTGAAATAAACATTATTATCGATATAGAGGCCGAATCTATAGTTTTTTAAATTTTTGTCTGTCTGTCTGTTACCACATCACAGAAATACCACTGGAGGGGATTTTGATGAAATTTGGTATGGTGATAGCCGGTTATCCGGGTCAACATATAGGATACTTTTTACCGCGGGAAAATATCTCATTTCTGAGAAAAAATACAAAAACTGCAATGTAAGAGTATACTAACATGTGAAACCTAAAAATATTGTTTTTGCTCGTCTGAGCCCGAGCGGAGCCGCGAGCACTGCTAATTTTAAATAAAACTATCTTTTCGTATTTTTTCGCGGATTTATTTGGATTTTTGTTCCCGACGTTTCGAATGCTTTACAGCAATCAAGGTCACAGGAGAGACCCTGTAATACATATTGCTTATTTAAGTTAGTTATATCAGATATAAGTGCCGCATCCAGCTACAAGTGGCTTTATATCATTTCAATGACGATTCAAGTGCTGATATCTTATCACTCCATCAGAGGCAGGACGCAAGCACGTGGGCTTCACTGGGATTACGAATAAAATGTACACTGTGTTTTTTCTCGATATTTCATTTATTTGTATACTATTAGAAAGATTTCATACAAGTATTGAAAATACTTACAAAACTGTTATTACTTCTTCGACTTATAATTAAATTTTTTTTTCTGAGGGTAAAAAAGTAAAAACATAACTCATACTCTATGTCAAGTTTTAAAAGACTGCTCAAAGAAGAGCACACCACTTGAAATGGTTTCTTAGAATGTAAAAACAGTATGCCTAGCCGTATTACAATCTCTGTAGCAAAATGAGTCGACGAGATTAAACGATGTGCGTAGGCACTAGCATTGTTATACTCTGTACAGGTTTCCACATGGTTATTATTTATTTTTAAATGTATACCATGTCATACTTATATAGTAACTAGCATTGCCCGCGGCTCCGCCCGCGTTCAGATGACCAAAAACCAAATTCTTAGTTTTACATATTAGTATACTCTTATTTTGCAGTTTTTGTATTTTTTCTCGGAAATGAAATATTTACCCGCGGTAAAAAGTATCCTATATGTTGACCTGGATAACCAGCTATCATCATACCAAATTTCATCAAAATTCCTCCAGTGGTTTATCTGTGATGCGGTAACAGACAGACAGACAAAAATGCTAAAAACTATGGATTCGGCCTCAGTATCAATAATAATCATGTCAAACAATAATGTCTATTACAATAAGATTTTCCAAAAAATATTTGTACAGATTGGGCTTAGTTACAATTTTATTATACATATAGATAGAACAATTAGAATATACATTATTGTATGGAAACACATTTACGGTTTTATACATAAAAAAGTTATTTAGTCAAAACATGATTAGGTCTCTTTCTTACCAAAACAAACAACAAAATGACAGATAAAGACAAACGATTCATAAACCGTTTTTGTTCTTCTCAGGCTAGAGGCATATCTTATTCAGAATGACTGGTAGAATTTATGAACAAAAAAACAATAAGTTTTCTTGAATATAGTATAAAGAACTTAAATTTTAATTCTTGAGTCAAAAAATTTACCTATAATCAAATAAATTTCTCGTCAACACATTTTTAGATATTATCACGTGCAACATTTTCTACGACGTTCTGATATCTCTGTTTATATGTTGTATACATTTGTACTTTATAGATAACGCGACCTTCAATATTGATGCGAGGAGCACTAAAGTATGGCTAACAGTACGGTCCTAGGTACAGGATGCGTATCTAGCTGATTCATACAAACGTTATAATTATAATTATTATACTGTTGACAATGGCTGTAATAAGCTATTATTATTATGGGTGATTTTATTGTTTGTTGCAGATACCTGTCAAATATAAAAAACGTTGTTTATTTATCTATACATATAATAAAATTGTAAATAAGCCGAATCTGTACATTAATTTTTTTTTGGAAAATCTAATTGAAATAGACGTTATTATCTATACAGAGTTCGACTCTATAGCTTTTAGAATTTTTGTCTGTCTGTCTGTCTGTCTGTTACCGCATCACGAGAAAACCACTGGACAGATTTTGATAAAATTTGGTATGATGATAGCTGGTTATCCGGGTCAACATATAGGATACTTTTTACCGCGGGAAAATATCTCATTTCTGAGAAAAAATACAAAAACTGCAATGTAAGAGTATACTAATATGTAAAACCTACGAATTTGGTTTTTGGTCATCTGAACGCGGGCGGAGCCGCGGGCAATGCTAGTAAAGCTATAAAATTCGTATTTAGAATTTCAAGAATTAACCCAGTATTATCTAGATACAACATTTTAGTCGATCACTTGTTTAAGAAACGATTGTACTATCTAAATCTTTAAAATATAGTTCTTTTATCATTCATCTTTACTAATATAATAATATTATAATATAATAATACTAGCGGACCCGACAGACGTTGTCCTGTCTACACGTCTTTAATTTGAAAATTTCAAACTTTTTTTAATAATTTTTTTGATGAAAATTATTATTCAAATTGTGAATCTAAACCATTCCCAGATCCCCTTGAACACACACAAAAAATTTCATCAAAATCGGTCCAGTCGTTTGAGAGAAGTTCAGTGACATACACACTCACAGAAGAATTATATATATAAAGATTATAATATAATAAATAATAACACGAACTATTAAAATAAATAATATCGATATTTAGGTAACCCACATACCATCTGGAATCAATAACATGCACTGGAAATCACTTAAGATCTAACGAATAAGAGTATGTCAATACAATGAATACTCGTAGATCGGTCGGCAAACAAACGGGCAGACGAATGATGACAGCCAGTATCGACAGGGAATTCAGAGCATCGAGGTCAGTGGGCGCAACTAGTTCTCGATAATAAAAATATTTGCACGAGATACGTTTACGATATCCTCAAAGTAGATTTTACCTCTCTCTTGGAAATTCATTGGTTATGAGCATATTTTGGCCGTCCCACATTACACATACCATGCTTTGTTTAATTTAAAAAAAATATATATTATTTACAAAATCTCAATGCCCCAGTTACAAAAACAAAATCTAACTATAAAAAATACAAATTTGTTAAAACTGTATATACATATTATACTTCGCGTACATAGAGGAAGCGTTCAGGTATACATATAAGCACTTTCAAGCTAAATGACATTGATATCAATAAACATTTTTTAAACCGAGATTACAGTGTGTTAAGTAACACGTCCGCGTCGTGACAACGAAGATTGCGAGGTCTGTCATATAAATTGGATGGTATTAATCAAACTTTATCTAAGTACTACTAGCGACTCACCCTCGCTCCGTTCGGGTTCGCCTCTCGTTACATTTTAATGTTTAGTAGAAATTTTTAGAGATGAGAAAATTTCCCGTATTAAAAAATACCCTATTTGTTGACCCGTATAACCACCACCTATCATCATACCAAATTTCATCAAAATCTGTCAAGTGGTTTTCTCGTGATGCGTTCCCAGATAAACGGATAAAAATTCTAAAAACTATAGATTCGGTCTCTATATCGATAATAATGACTATTTCTTCTTAATATTTCATGAAAGAATATTAAAAAATATTCGACTTAGTTAGAATTTTACTATACATATGTATAGATTATTCTGAATATAAATGGACGATGATGAAATGGATGGTAAATCGTGGAATCGGTGTTGTTCTCATTATACCTAGTATTAATATATAAAATTTTAAATTTTTACAATAAACTTTTGATAACTGTTTTAAATTTGGAATTTTTTTTAAAGAAGAGTTTGCAATGCAAATAACCAAATGTTAGTGTAGTTACTGTATGCTTTATTTTCTCCAGTCAATAGGCAGTGTCCTTCGCCATTATTAAGTTTTTAGGTCACAAAAACGTTTCTCGCGGTGACACTAACCGATAACGAGAAACACGAAGCAATTTGCATCAGATTAACCGTTGACTTATTGCCAAATAACAGCGAATCCAAACGTACGGAAGAGGCAAAATTTATGAGAAGTGTCGACAAAAAGTCTTCGGAATGAAGAAATATTAATTTCGAAATAGTTGAAAAATGTTTCAAAAAAATAATTCGCACATATTCAATTCGGTTAACACTCATTCCATTGAGCTTAAGAAATTATGGGAAAAAATACAACGAGTATTCTGTATTTATGCATTATTGTGGGTAAATAATAAATAATCTTTTTATTATATCTTATACTAGCATTGCCCGCGGCTCCGCCCGCGTTCAGATGGTCAAAAACCAAATTCTTAGGTTTTACATATTAGTATACTCTTACATTGCAGTTTTTGTATTTTTTCTCAGAAATGAGATATTTTCTCAGGGTAAAAAGTATTCTATATGTTGACCCGGATAGCCAGCTATCATCATACCAAATTTGATCAAAATCTTTCCAGTGGTTTTCTCGTGATGCGGTAACAGACAGACAGACAGACAGACAAAGATTCTAAAAACTATAGATTCGGCCGCTGTATCGATAATAATGACTATTTAAATAAGATTTTCCAAAAAATATTTAATGTACAGATTCGACTCAGCTAGAATTTTAATATATGTAGATATTAAAATTCTAGCTGAGTCGAATCTATTATAGATATTATCATATATTTAATTTAAGTCGCCATTAAACTTTGCTTTATAACCGTTATAGGCTAAACAGTGCTTATTTAAATTACGATACAATTACGGTTATAAACTCGGGCTTAAAAATATATTAAAAAAAAAAACAAAATTCATTAACGTTTTTACATAATCTGCTGTAAGTATTAATCTTTCACACGGCGAAAGTGATCAACTGGAAAGAAAGATTAATTAATTGAAAACGAGAGCGTAACCAGCGGCCAGACAGACAGACGGCCCACGCTCATTATCAAAAAAACAAAACTTCATTTTATTTTTATGCAAAGTGGAACGTTACCGAGACGAGACCAGGACGAGAAGCCTCACTTTCACCTTGATTGGCCACCAATTACCCTTTCGGAACCGTCAGCTCTTAAATATCAAAATTATCATCCAAAATGTTATATTCGTCATAATGGGAAAACGAGACGGGTTTTGAATAAAAAAAAAACGGGGAAAATATGGACGGGCTTTGATAAATTATATTGCAATTAATGAAATAATAGTCTAGAATTTTTTTATATTTTTTTTTGTTACTGTAAAATACGTTAAGTACCTGCTGCCATTATAGCTTATTGGTATTCCGTTTACAGCTAATAATAAAAGTTGTATTGAGAATATAATATTTATAACAAGACCTAATGCGACTAAACCTATTAGAGAGCCTATTACGATGAATCTCTTTAAATAAAGCATTCGCTTAATAAAAAAAATCGATGAATTGACCACCTCCTTTTTGGAAATCGGTTAAAAAGGAATTTTAATAGTACATCTTTTCACACAAACGTTGTGAACAGGTAACTTACAAAGTCTTCACCGAACGATTAGAATCATAATATCATAGGCACTATAAAATTTTCCACTTAATACGAAGTCAACAAACAAGAAAACTGTAAAATCTAGATCTCTATGGCACACGGCGTTCGTAACATTGCAAGATGTCACCGCTGGGTATTAAGAGCAATGAAATATACAGCTTTATTATACAAAGCCAATGAATAAATTACTAATTGCAGCAATTATGGATGCTGTGTGCTTTGGCCGAGCGATAAGTATCGAGATAACGATCTAGATCCAGCAAAATATTTGCTCAGCTAGAGAAATAGTAATAATTGGAAGAGAAACGCATATTTTCATTTACATATATATATAATTAATTATGAACCCCCTTGATGACCCATTTTCTTATATATGTATTAAGGGCAAATTTTAAATCATATAAATCTATACTATACAATATACATATAATAAAATTGTAACTAAGTTGATCTGTACATTAAATATTTTTTGGAAAATCTTATTGAAATAGACATTATTATCAATACAGTCAAAAATATATCATTTCTGAGAAAAAAAAACTGCAATGTAAGAGTATACTAATATGTCAAACCTAAGATTTTGGTTTTTGATAATCTGAACGCAGGCGGAGCCGCGGGCAATGCTAGTATGTACATAAATAAAATTGATTTGAATTGACTGTCTACAGATTTTCTTTTTTTTTTGTTAAGTAGCTATTGATGAGCTTTAGTGTTCAATATCAAAAATTCAAAAAAAAAAAATTGGGAAACTGAAAAAAGGTAAATTTTATTCATACAATATGTTTTTCTAAAATTTTCTTTTCTTAAATAATATGTATAGTCAAATTTCGACCACTCGGCGGATACTTTTATAAAAAGAGATACCTAAACCAATAACAAAATATATAATATATAATTTCACTATATAATAATATGAATGAGTTCATTGTGAATGACTTAGAATCAACTACGTGATTTATGCCAAATGCATAAAATAATCATTAATTGGAAGAGTGATGAAATGATTGCACCAACAGTGACGAATGATGACGAAAGATTAACACGTTTTAGGAAGCTATAATGGTAGGAAATGTTGTAAAATAAATAATTTAATTTATCGCCTATTTAACCTGGTAACACTGTTGTGTGGTCTCCGGATCTTACCTGAAACATAGAAATTGCTTTGTTAATATCAGGTGTAATTAATAAATTAACTTTAATTATATGACTATTTCATCTCCAATGTTATATTGAGTTTTGTTCCGGATGTATCGAATGCTTTACAACAAATGCTCATGAGCGAGACTTAAGTTTTTGACTCTCAAAAGTTAAGAGTTCTCAAATCTTACACATATTGTGTATTCACAAAATAATACAATATAAAAATTATATAAAGAGAAATTGTACCGAATTACCTTATTATATACAAAAACAATTCTAATAGCTAAAGTTAGTTATAGGATTTGAAAATATTTAATTTAAGTCGCCATATTATTATTTTAGAAATAATTAAACATTAATATGAGATATGTACATGCTGTAAAGTAATGTACACAAAAACAGAGCTTTCTACACTTTGACGACACGTTTGGCTCAGTTTGTAGTAACTCTACTTATTGTACCAGCGGTCGCGGGTTCGAGTCCCGCTGGGGGCATTCATTTGTGTGATGAGCACAAATGTTTGGACTCCAGTCACGGGTGTTCATATTTATATATGTATGTATTTAAAAGTTATATATGTGTAGTGTATCAACTGTCTGGTATCCATAACACAAGCCACGTAGCTTACCATGGAATTAGATGGTGATGTGTGTTAATGTCCCAACATATTTATTTATTATTTACTCTAAGCATAAAAAGCTGTTACTCGCAATATATTCTCATTAGTTCAAAACATTACATGTAAATAAAAAATAGGATAGTTTTAATTTAAAATATCAAATATTCGCATAAATTTAACAAAATATCATATTAAATGTAAATTTTACACACAAAGTTTTTACAATAATAGTGGAAAATACTTAAATAAAACCACAGAATGCTTTACTCGATCAATTTAAATTGTAAGCGTGTGACTCTTTGTAGAATACAACGGTTTACTTCAACGAAGCTACGTGTGGTCTCGTTTCGTCTCGATCAGGGCTACGCGCTCAAATTTCATACTGCCGATTTCCAGATTACAAACGCGAAATAAAGGGCCGACAAAGGCAGCCTCGATTTTGAATACAAAACACGTTATTGTATGTAAAGTTACCAAAGTGTTTGCGACGAATATTTTTACGACGACGAATTTAATAAAGCTGAAAAATTGTTGTTCAGAATTTAAAAATATGTTGTAAATGTGAATATTTTAAAATATGGAGGTTTTAAAGCGTTTTTTAATACATCTACAACTAGATAGTTTCAGACTCGTATGAAAGTATTACAAGGATACTTAAAATAACGAAACGAACAAGAAAAACGTTTTCAATTACAAGACTAATCAATCATAAATATTATGTCAATATGAAACATTACTATTAAAAGTAAATTAATCAAATATTATTATATTAAATATTATTGAAAAAATAAAGCTTCCTTGACATATGAAGCAAATTTATATCTAGAAAATAAATACAAATCTAGTTGAAATTAATAAAATAATAGAAATCTTATCTTATACATTTTTTTAAACTACAATTTTATTGACGTACTTTGAACATGAAATATTTAAACACAATTTTTTACTGAGTCTATAAAGCTGCATCAAATGATTTAAAGATAGGCAAGTTCAAGGTTCGTTACACTTTTGAAGGTGATGTTAAAATCGATTTGCGGTGGGAAACATTTCCGCGTTCCCAAACCAAACCGAAGCGAATTGCTGAGCTGCAATCAATGACCCATTAAACGCCCATACTCAATTAGAAACGACGAAACATGGAAAACTTAAAAATAGGTGTTTTCAAGGATCTTTGCAAAAAATATAGATTATTCCTGCAACCATCTATGATATGTCGTAAATTTCATAATATAATACTTTAAAAGTTTATATCCGAACGCCCACACTAATTTAGTTAAGTGCTCAAATTTAACGGTTAATAAATTGGACTTTGGGTAGGCAAAAAAGAAAAGTTTTATTACGATAAAAACTGATTCCAATTAGATTGATTTCCTGTGGACCAAATATGGTACAGCTTCAAAAGCATCACTAATGGCTTTAGCGAGGGATACTGTGACCGTCAAACGTCAAGGTTGGCATTTATATTCGAAATATAACAACGTATTGTTTTTTTTTTTTTTCAATTTGTAAACAGAATATTTACGATTCGCCAAATTTATGGAACCAAGCACCGATTTTAGTAATGCCTTTGAATCGTAAATTTAATTAGTTGGTCACGATAATATATTTTCATTTTGATAGTGGTTTTTTAATTTGATATTATCGGCAAATAGGTTTAGTATTAAAAACTCAAATTTAATAAATACTAGCGATTCACCGTCGTCGCTCCGCTCGGGTTCGTCCATAGTTACTTTTTAACATTTAGTATATATGTTGTGAACAGGATAACCGACTATCTGGATGCGTCCCCAGACAGACAGACAGACAGACAAAAATTCTAAAAATATACATTCGGCCTATGTATCGATAATAATGATTATTTCAATAACATTTTCCAAAAAATATTTAATGTACAGACTCGACTCAGTAAGAATTTTATTATATGTATAGATTACATGTATAATTATGTATGGAATATTTAGAAGACAGAGATGTTAATATTTAACCAAACCAAACATTTCATAATAGGAATTGTCAGAGTCGATTTAACGGTTGACCAGGCGTTATCCGGTTAATATACAAGCAGATCGATTGAGTACTGATTGTTAAACTTTTGTCCAGAATCGATATTTATGATGGAGGAACAATGTCAAATTCCATTGCACGAATCATTAATAAATGTTTTAGAAACTTAACTTTTAAATCACATTTGAGCATAGTCAATGTGTGTACCGTACCTATTGTATAAGATTGCGGATAGCGAGCTGGAACAAATAGTGTGTTGTTTTATTCAATAAAAATTCTAAGCAATAAAAGGTCGTGTCTTGTCGGACATGTTAGTAAACTGTGAGTCACTCCATCACATGGAGGCGATCCATGCAGTTAAAATTGCAGGAATACTTGCATTTTTTTTTCTTTACAACTACTGAATGTTTGCTGGTGTAGTGTTATTTGCATACTCACTTGCCCCGATATTTTAATATAAATCATAAGTGTATTCATGTCAAGTACGTACTAAATTAGTATATATGACATAGATTTATCATAGTGATTACTCTTACCATTGACATCTTTATGTTCTTAAAAACCGATGTTTATTTCATGAAACCGAAAAAGTATTTTGGGGCTCTTCACAGATCTTACTGCACCCTTGATGTTATGATGATGAAGAGTCATAAATGTGCGTAAATAGAAGTTTCTCTTTGGTCACCATAAATTCAATTCAAGTAGCGAGTCGGCCTCCGTACACAGAGTATAAATAGTGAATGAATATCTTATTTAAGTAAAGTACTAATATTAATAACAATTCCAATTCACCGCTTAATGTTTTAATAATGGCTTTAATTCTACAACCACTTTAAAAGCACATCACCGCAATATATGAACACTGCATAGTGAATACTCTCTTTTTTCAAAAGATACAAGCAGTAATCCAGAAGTAAAAATCCTACTAATATTATAAATGTGAAAGTTTGTAAGAATGTATGTATGGATGTATGTTTGTTACTCTTTCACACAAAAACTACTGAATGGATTTTGATGACACTTTGCAATAATATTGCTAATACATCAGAATAACAAATAGGTTACTTTTTATCCCGGAAAAAAGTACGGTTCCCGTGGGTTATATTTGTTTCTAGTATTATATAATTATTTCAATCAACTGAATGAATAAATAAGACAATGTTTTATTATTAAACAATAAAGAATATATCGATATTGGCATTAGTGCATACAATTCCCGCGCGATAGTTATCGAGGGAGCGGCGGCCGAAGGCTGGGCGAGTCGGGCCGGGCTGGTCACGATTAGAAAGACCGCCTCAGGACCAGAAACCAAGGTCTTCCGTGACGGGGATATTGGGCAAGGGTCGAGGGATCAAACGGAATCGGAACGTGATTAAATGGCATGTTTATATTTATTTTAGTTTACCTTTACTTACGTACGAGTATAAGAAATTTACACGTGTCATGTCTAAGTCCAAATCATACATCAGTAATTACTACACTGTGTATTTATGTACTCTCTGTATCATTTGTGCAAACATTAAGCAAGAGAACTAATTTAAAAAGTCATAAAACTTTCTATTGGTATTTCATTTGAAACTTACACAATTTCTATTTACATAGCCATGAGGTAAATCCAGTTCGCGCGGTCAACCGTCGAGGAAAGCGTCGGGTCGCGTCGAATCGATTCGCGACGCTTGATGTTGCGTTTGTTTTGATTAAATATCGATTATCGCGACAAATGTACCGACGCGACGTACAATTCATTAAAAAGTGTAAAAAACACGCCTCAGCTAGAAGCGTTTAAAGTCTGATTTTTAATTCCACGGAAATATGACAGCTGTCATTCTTTGACAATTCAGATATCATAAACCTTTTCTGCTTTGAATTATTTTTATATATAATAAACAAAAAATATGAAACAGAATTACATCAAGTAAACTATACGACGTATGACATTGTAATTAGTCTTTGTTTTGTGCATTCAATGCACGCTAACTATAATGAAAATTTTTAATAGATAAATGAATAAAACAAAATATTTTACAAACAAAGGGGTTTTCCTAAAAAAGGCTTGCAACCTATGGATTATTGGATAGGGATTCCTGTAATAGAAAAATAATTTCCTTAATAAATATTGTAACTTCAATAATATGACAATGAAAAAAATAATTACTTAAAATAAAAAAAAAAAATATTTTTAGTGACAATTTTTTAAAGTTGATAACACTTCTGAAATATCAGAATTCCGTCGAATTAAAAATCAGACGTAATTTTAAAATTAATCCATTATATATTTATGTAATTGTATTTAAACCAGAGAAGTGATGATTTAAATTTTCAAAGGATAAACAAAACCGTGTTTACTATATTATCGGTAACTTACCGGAAAGACTGACATTAGCAGCAACCATTGGGGATCATTGTGACGTAAGTTTACTACGATGTTACGAACAAGGATATCAAAGTATTACATTTACATGAAAATTAATGTTTTTAAATAGTTTTACTAATTACTGTAACATATACGATAAAATTTTGTTACGTTCTTTTTGAAGAAAGAACTGAACCATCATGGATCTCATGACACGTAGTAACCGATTATTTTTAATTTTACTTGCGAACTTTGTTGTATATTTTTTTTTGTGCAAGTATTAAGCAGATAAAAAATATAATCCGGCAAAGCTGCGACAGGCGGCTTAATTAAATTTATTGGTCCGTGTCGATCGTTCGATGTTATCGCAATATTGGAAGAATAAAACAGCTGCGGCTCAGACATTCTAGTATGAAAACAATGTTTTGGTCTTGGACAAGATTGTACTCCGTTATCACTTCTAGGAAATTATGAATAAACACCTATGAGAAAGAGTGTCAGAATATAATGGTGTAGTATCTATCTATATATATAATTGTACCCATATATAAATACAAGCATTGCCCGTGGCTCCGCGCGCGTTCAGATGACCAAAAACCAAATTCTTACGTTTTACAACATATTAATATGGTCGTACATCGCAGTTTTTGTTTTTCTTAGAAATAAGATATTTTCCCAAGGTAAAAAGTATCCTATATGTTGACCCGGATAACCGGTTATCACCATATCAAATTTCATCAAAATCCCTCCAGTGGTTTTTCTGTGATGCGGTAACAGACAGACAGACAGACAGATTAAATATTTTTTAGAAAATCTTATTGAAATAGACATTATTATCGATACAGAGGCCGAATTTAGAATTTTTGTCTGTCAGCCTGTTACCGCATCACAGAAAAACCACTAGAGAGATTTTGATGAAAATTGGTATGGTGATAGCTGGTTATCCGGGTCAACATATAGGATTTTACCGCGGGAAAATATCTCATTTCTGAGAAAAAATGCAAAAACTGCAATGTAAGAGTATACTAATATGTAAAAATTTGTTTTTGATCATCTGAACGCGAGCGGAGCCGCGGTCAATGCTAGTCTACATCGTATGTATTGAACTTATGCTATTATACCATATAACTATCACAACTTCATTTACACAAACCCACTCATATTTTATGCGCATTGCGCGAGCGCACTCTATGTGGAGCGTGCGAACCCACTACGCAGCCATCTATGGCAACCTCTTACGGGCCTTCTTAATTACTATTCTGCCGACGAAGTCTTTTCAAAATAGGAAACGGGAGCATACCCTTAGCCTTAGGTTGTGGCTCTGTTCTACAAATAAGGGATCGAGCATCAGAATAAATCACAAGTAGGAAATTAAGAGATAGCCTGTAATAAACTATCTAGTTAAGTGGATACTTGAAGTAAATGTTTTAAATATTGTCTTTCATTGTCTATCTTATAACCAATTCCTGAATGATAAACTATAACAGCAAAAAACGTTCGTGAACAAGGAAGCGTTTAAAACGTATTAGCGTCGGTTATGGAGCTTCGCTGATTTGAGGCAAGTTATGGCGATACGGTGTTCGCAAGGGCACACGTGCCAAATTCGACACCCGATCATAATTAATTAAAGCAATAAAATTTAAAGTGTTTTGATTAAATAACCTTGACAATATGTATAAAAAAGATTAAAAATTATTGGTCTCTATTTAATTTTGAACTGAGATGCTCTTGTAATCAAAATTTTATAAACATTTGAGCTGTATATGTACGTGATATGTCAGGGTAATACATAATGTAGGTATATACTGGTAATAGAACTAACACTAACTAACAATAAAACTAATTTTATAAATGCGAAAGTTTGTGCGTTCTTTAATGTCTAACGAATAGGTGAATACCAATAGAATTCAAATTAAAGAGCTTATTTATATAGTTAGCATGGGCGATAGGTTTTTTTTTTTTTAGCTAAAGATTTTTGTCATTTTTTATTGATTATTAATACAATCTCAGATAATATAACCTCGACTTGTTTTATATTTTTTTTTTTTAATACTCCCACTTTTCGTCTTTCTCACTCTGTCCCCGCGATTTTATACGGGCGAAGGCGATAGGTTAGGTTATCTACTTTTTGTCGATGTACATGTACCTACATACAAATTTAGCTACCACGTGAGTGGTATGTTTACGTCTAACACATTTACCGACGAGTTAATTACAATCTTTAACAGCAAGAATAAAACTAAATTCTCATTAAGAAAATATTTTTATTCAATACCAATCTATTAACTTACTACACGACAACACAAATATGTAGAGCATGTGTGCAATAAGGCAACAAGGAGGTATGAAGCAATGTACCCGTAATAGGAAAATGTTATCTCCGTGCGTTACGTTTACACCTGAGATGACATTTCGCGGTCGCGGATCGTGACTAAGAAATGACAAGTCGTGGTATTCTCAGCGCATTTTTCACCTTTACATAAGGAATCGTGATCGGTAACAATTGTCATTTATGAAGGATAAGCATAGAGCAACGTTAGTGAGCATTGCACAAATATAACCGATGGCAAATACTTTAAGTTTTATATAATAAAATTGTAACTAAGCCGAACCTGTACATTAGATATTTTATGGAAAATCTTATTGAAATAAACATTATTATCGATACAGAGGCCGAATCTATTGTTTTTAGAATTTTTGTCTGTCTGTCTGTCTGTATGTCTGTCTGTCTGTCTGTTACCGCATCACAGAAAAACCACTGGAGGGATTTTGATGAAATTTGGTATGGTGATAGCTGGTTATCCGGGTCAACATATAGGATCCTTTTTACCGCAGAAAAATATCTCATTTCTGAGAAAAAATACACATACTGCAATATAGAGTATACGAATATGTAAAACCTAAGAATTTGGTTTTTGATCATCTGAACGCGGGCGGAGTCGCGGGCAATGCTAGTGTTTTATAAAACAATACAGATAATAATATTCCCATTAATCATTCGGTGAGGAGTTTCATATTTTCAGTGTCAAGCAACAGTCACTCGGGCTATCCTCCATAATCCATCAGACGAAGCCCAGCTGTCAACTCCAATCCGGTCAACGTCTTCGTTAACATCGCGGTCCGTCGTTTATTTTTAGCCCGTCCGTCCGCTACACGAGGAGTTTTTATACAGTATGAGCGACATACCGCAACTGTAATTTAATAGTTCCGGAGAAACAGTTGAACGTCGTACGTAATGCTAATTGCCGGCGAGGGCGCATGATGCCGCGATGGCGCCGTTGCAACATATTTACGTTTAGAATCGTGGAAGTAGGTGGGTAATCGCGCACGAAGTTCACGTTTAGGCGTTATGAGGTTAAGTAATTCATCCCGACGAACTTTGCTATTTACCACGACTATAAGACACAACAATAGCGAGAGACCAGGTTGCACAATATGTATAACAATACGTGGCGCCGGCGCAGTACTGGATTTATCGCTATCGGCCGCCATTGTTGCATGCCCTGTTGACGTATGGCACATTGACCGCTCATTTGTATTTTGTACCCCCCTGGCCCTCTTAGAATATTGTTCATTAAAGTCATCAACTCTAAAATTGTAATAGTGTTTATATCGTAGATGTATAAGGCTAATAAATATACATTTTAATCTATCTATCAAAGTACTATAAATGAGTACTTCACAGAAATACAAATCGAATATGAGAATACAAACCTAATACAATATTTATTGTTAGTATTACCATATTATGTCCCTTTAATATTAATTACAATTTTTTACTTTTAACGTTTTTTTTTAAGTTTTAGTAAATTTAAAAATTACACAACACATACACCATACACATCAAGCACATTTTTCAGACTGGCTGAGCTTCTCTTATTAGTTTCATCAACAAAGTAAAATTGGAAAAGCAAAAAGTTGAATTTTTTCATGTTTGTAATCTTTCGAGTACCTACTACGTAAAGTGTGCGAGGGTTTTTAAATGAGTCAGTCGTAGGCAGGTCATTTACATACTTTTCCAGACACATAAACTAACGACGTACCCCTCGTTCTTGTTTGGTTTGAACGTGAACCCCAAACACCGTTCTGGTGTACAGTTAAAAATATATACAGAATTAATGCCCTTCAGGGTTCAGATATTAATACCTATACCATACCATATAGCATTATTTTTTTAACAAACACTCATTTAAGAAGATAAGCAGTTTTCCACCGACTAAAATTCTTATAGATTTGCATTTTAATATAATAGGTCATAGGAATAATGAAGTTTTTTAAATTGAGATGATTCCATATGTTTACAGTAGCCTTTCTGATATCGAATCACATGTCATATCATTGTAAACACGCCAGTCAGTTATAAACTTCCATTCAAAGGTCCACTTACAAGTAAATTATGTGAAATAAAAAAAAAACAAACTCATGATTAAAAGGACGTGGGCGAAACAAACGAGTAATCAGACTCTAATTGCGTATAAACGACGTATTCAGACATACAGCGGTAGCAAAAACTATTAATATACTTAATAGTATAAAACTGTGAATGGGATAGGCAAAAAATACTAAAAGATCATCTGAGATTGACCATAAAGCAAGGTTAAAAGCGGTGTTGTTTCACATTCTATTTATTTTTATGAGAACAAGAATTCTTTGTATATAGTAAAATTGGTTTAATGTTATGAATTACAGCTAAAAAACCTACCTATAATATTCTTGACAATTTAAGTATACTACGTAAAGAAATCTCTAAAGCACAAAAAACCAAAGAAATGTGGAAAACTACTGTAGAATTTTCTTAAATAAGTAATACATATATTTTATTTATTGTTTGTAGAAGCTATAACGTGATCAAAGGTAGTAAGCAATAGAGCATTGACCGATAGGTCAATTACAGCTGCTGTGACAGACCACGCATGGATAACGTTTTCTTGTACTCATTGATAACTTATCATGAAATCCAGGTTAGTATTATTTTTAAGTGCTACCTAAGTAGTAGAAATCTTAGAACTAATATATAGGCACAATATGTTTTTTAATAATAAGTATATTAAAAAATAATAGTATCTGTATTGTTTTTGATAATTTTCCTTTAAAAATGCAATAAAGTATATCTACATATATTGAAAAGATCTGCATATGGAATATTGGTAGCACCTTAGCAACAACCTAACAAAAAAAACCATGGTTAATATTTGATAACATTAATATTTATAGACTTTACATACTGATAATAATGATAACAAAAGTAACGTGTTGATAAAACTGAATATATCATAATCCTAAACCCGTGTATAATCTGTACAAAATATAAGGGATTTCCCCTACGTCGTATGGTGCACTCAATCGCAATGCTCATCAGAGGGCTCTTAGATGTCAGAGACTATGAGACTTCACTTTATCTAGTCCCATACGAGCCCTAGGGAGTTGACGGAAGTACTGAGTCGGAAATTATATGAAGCAGCTGAGATGCATCGCAAATGCGATTATAATGAAAAAATATGTAATTTTCTTAGTGTTTTAGGAGAATAATGAAATATTTTAATATTATTACATTCAAGAGCACATGTTGTGGAATATACTCTGCATATCCATAAAGTTTATATCAAAATGAAGAATGAAGGTTTTAGTATATAATTTGTTAAGTTTTTGTATACATTAAAATATAACGATATATTTTGTTGGAGTTGTCGGTAAAAAAATAAAATAAAAAAAAAGTCCGCGATGGCATATGTCTATCTCTTAAGGATAAATAATAATAAAACGTACATAGGGACGAACCCGAGCGAAGCGAGGGTGAATGGCTAGTTAATATTATAAATGCGAAAGTTGTGAGTATGTATGGATGTCTGAATGTATAGATATATAGATGTTTGTTACTCTTTCACGAGAAAACTACTGAATGGATTTAATGAAAATTTACAATAGCTTATACCGAAAAAATGTATAGTTCCCGTGGGATAAATTTGTTTTTGTTTTTCTATAGGCGAATCCGAGCGAAGCGAAGGTGAGCCACTAGTAAGTTATATTTTTCGTTATATTTCGCGAATGACAAATAAATCATAAATTACAACTTTTTCCGCCGTCTCCGTAAAGTTTAAGTTGGCTATAAATATTATACGCAGTAAATCATTATTTTACATGTATGGCTTATGATATATTTACTTTAGCATTTACTTTATACGGCGCCAACGAAACAATAAAATCGGCGACACATTCGTTTAAAAATCTTCTTAATCATCGAATAAATACGAGCTGGGTTAATTATTGCCTTCCTCGGTACGTTTCGCTTGTTTACGTCTATTATTCTTGTAAGTGAAGCCGTAGGATACACAATGTCTGCGACGTCACAAAGAAGTGCTTACACGAAACGTGTAAAAAACCTGAATAGGCAAATACTTGTACGCATACAAAAAATCTAGATTTTGTGTCTTAAAAGAACAGCAAAAAAAACCATTTTAAGCTCGCAACTTGAGCGAAAACGTTGAAACAATCAAAGAAATTCACAGTACTTTAAAGATTTCTTTTGTACCCTTATTAAAAAATCTACGTATAGACGTAGGTACTTTGAGTTACAAAACATGCCTAATTTACATCTAGATGCACTAATTTCATAAGCAAGCGGCGCCAACTAACGATTGTGCAATACAATGGTATTCTACATAAAGCGACGTATAATGGTTGAATTGAATTTTTATTGTCGCATCCCGTATCGGTGTCAACGGTAAAGTGTTCGCCGGTACAGTTAGGAATCTGATACGAGTGTTAGAATGTTGAAAACATCTCCTACGCGGCGCCCTACTCCATCTGCGACGTTTTGGGACGAGAGTGGCGTATTAGAATTTATTACAAAGACTAGCATTGCCCGCGGCTCCGCTCGCGTTTAAATGACCAAAAACCAAATTTTTATTATTAGTATGCTCTTACATTGAAGTTTTTGTATTTTTTCTTAAAAATGAGATATTTTCCCGCGGTAAAAAGTATCCTATATGTTGACCCGGATAACCAGCTATCACCATACGAAATTTCATCAAAATCCCTCCAGTGGTTTTTCTGTGATGCAGTAACAGACAAAACTATAGATTCGGCCTCTGTATCGATAATAATGTTTATTTCAATAAGATTTTCCCAAAAATATATAATGTACAGACTAGGCTTAGTCACAATTTTATTATATGTATAGAAGATACGGTCTAAGTATCATCGACTTTTGTCGTAAGATTACAAAGTTATCCGAGACGGCATCATAAACTATTATGCAATATGAATTCGTAAAATGAAAACAAACTGGCGTAGGTACTTTAATGAATTATTCAAGTGAGAAAGGTCCAGCTTGATCGGCCTTATAAATCTTGTAGGGCTTTTGTAAACGATGCTCTAGAAAACTTATACGTACATATTTAGTAGAACTAGTGATCGATATTGAGCTTCTTTTTTTTTTAAGTTATACAGATAGCCCATAAAATCCAAACGAATGTTGAAACGGGCCCATAGATTCAGAGATTTGCACATACAGACAAACAAACATTCGATCTTTATATTATGTAAGTAATTTTATATAAATAAAACGCGAGCAGATTCGCGGGTAAAAGAGTCAGTAAATTTTAGCTTTCTGTAGTCCTTCTCTATATAAACTTTAACTATGCCAAAGCTCATACTCCTCCGTACATACAATATACTTAAAAATGGGTTCAAAGTTTTCTCTTCACGTATTAATATATATGTAGATAACTAACCAAAAGCAGTAAGGGAGAGCTTTTTATAAAGCTTTTGAGGAGTATACAAGTATTTTTGCAAGATAATTTGCATTGTGTTTACGTAACTTCCGACAGTAGCCAATAATATGCCACCCACACCAAATTAGACGCGGGTCGATTTATGTCCTACGTGTTTGAATAACGATGGAACTGCACCGCGTTGTGACTGCAAATCAATGACAGCAATAATTACCCAACTTGATTTATATTGTTTGTTAATTGATCTATGAGAAATAATAATTTCTATATATTTTTTGAAATCGGATTTTATTTGTTACAACTAGCGACTCACCCCCCCTGCGCTCTAGTTCGTCCCTACTTACATTTTAACGTTTAGTATAGATTTCTCAGAGAGGAGATATTTTCCTGCAGTAAAAAGTATCCTTATATGTTGACCCGGATAATTGCTATCGTCATACCAAATTTCATCAAAATCCCTCCAGTGGTTTTTCTGTGATGCGGTCACAAACAGACAGATAGACAGACGGACAGAAATTCTAAAAATTTCTGTAAGAAAAGATTCGCCTCTGTATTGATAATAATGTCTATTGTATTTCAATAAGATTTTCCAAACAAATATTTAATGTACAGATTCGGCTTAGTTACAATTTTATTATATATACATATATAGACGAAATTCCTTATTGCATTGCGCTATTTACATCTGCGAATGAAATTATTCTGTAGGTTTCAGTGGGAAAATAAATAAACTTTAGTTTTTAGAATGTAGTTCCTACACTTGTTGAAGTGGATTTACTCACTCGTCTAGAGGACACTCGCTACTAGCTTGCTCTCGGCATTTCTCAGAACATTTGAGGAGTGAGACTAATTTGTAAGTCATATTCTATACATTTTTCTAAAGGTATCTTAATGAAAATAAAATATTAGATATTTATTATTTAATACTATAATATATGTAAAAAAATAACAGAATACGTACAATTTGTACCGAATATCTGCAAAACCTACTTATATATTTTTTTACTTCAAAACGTATTAAGTAAACAATAATAAAACGAGAACATTTCTTAACTTGTGGATTAAATATTTGATTATTTTGCACAAACATTTATTTGCAACCCACACTGGGCGCCACCACGGCGCTTTAAGATGACGTCAATAATAGCAAAACAACATTATGTTGTTAAATTATTTTTTGAGAGATGTGCTTGAAACACTTACTGTAAAGAGGCAGTGTTTGTTTGTTTGAACGCGCTAATCTCAGGAACTACTAATCCGATTTGAATTTTTTTTGCATTTGATAGCTTTGTTTAGGAAGGCTATATACTTAGTATTTATCATGCCAGAAAAATGTACGGTTCCCGTAGGATAGATTTATTTTTGTCTAGGGACAAACCCGAAGCAAAGCGAGCGTGAAACGCTAATCCATTATATGGTTATGAAAAATCCTTTCTTCAATGTAAAAATTATAGGAAACTTGTTCAATGAAAAATAATATTATTTTCACAACAATGTTGAACTTCCAATGCGTATATAAAAAGGCATTTATACAAGCGCAATATTTTTGAAACTACTCTCTCATAAATAAACGAACACGATGCATCCATTAAGTTACAAAGCAGCATCCCGCAACACGCATTAGACACGATACGTCATATTTATAGTTGCCATATATAAAATGCATTAGTATTAACGATGGCTGAAATTTTATAAAATATAATGGTGCTCTTAAATTTCTAAAAGATAGACAAAAATGCACCTTAGTGAGATAAAACAAGGTATATATTCTATTGAAATTAATATTGTTACTCGATACCGTCACACGTGGCCCATTACCGCTAAGATTCGATGCCATATATGCACTTTTAATGCGTTGCAATTATAATAGGTTTGTTTATTTATAATGCCACACAAGTTATGAAATTACGTTAATCTATTATACATCGACATACCATTAAAATATAAGAAACCACAGATAAAATTAATGCATTTAATTTTAAAAACAAATTAAAATATTAATTTAAATAACAAAAAAAACTACAATTGTCCAAAACCCCGCAATGTAATGAATAAGTAATTGTAAAATAAAAAACTTTTTTGAATTATTATTAATACTTGGGCGACCGAGGTACTTTCGAAAAAGACAAGAAGATGTATATAGATAAACTTAAACAGCAAAACCTTATGTAAATACAAAATTTGATCCAAATCGTTACTGCCGTTTTCAAGATACACGAAATAAAACATACATACATATACAAGAATCGCTCATTTAAAATTATAAGATTGTTGCTGTAGAGCCATTAGCAATCATTATAAGTGTGTGATGTTATCGATGTCTTTGTGCTTTCAGTGCTCAAAAGGTTTGTCTATAACTATAGCTAAATATCCTCACTTTGCTCGAATTCAATTAAACTTATGATTTCTTACAGTAAACACATTTTTATGGAAATAACATATACACTATAGCACTCGGCGGTAATAAAGCTTCGTATTAGTTAGAGAATTTTGAGAATCGAAGAAGCAGTTTCAGAGATTACCTCTACATACAAACTTATAAACTTAAAACTACCTATTTATAGTATTAGTATAGATTGAATTACTGACATAAATACATAATAGTGCATAAAGTCCCTTCAATTCAGGTGACTAAGTATACCTAAGTAAATATTATAATATTTTTTATCATCAAATATTTTTGTCATACAATATTTGAACCTATTTCTAAGGTTTTAACTCAAGTTAGTAAATAAAACCTTCTAAGTACTAAGTAGCAACATTAGATTTCTTTCGAGACTTAAAACACCGGCAAACGATAAATCCAGTTTCGCGTCGTATCCAAGGGCGGCTATATTTAGCTCCGAGTCGGGAACTCGGGACGAAGGCCAGCCGTTCCCGCCGAGCGAAGGACACAGCCCCTCACTTCCACTTGTAGAAAGTGCAGTATTCACTTTAGTACAAATCCATTGCTTATTGGAGTTGTATTTTTATACGTATAAATGCGACTGGTAAGCAATGGATACTAAAATAAAAAAGAAATATTTTCTTAGCTTTTGTTTAGAAAACTTGATAGAGGGACGGACGGTTAAAGTTTTATGTGCTAATGTAGATGTTATGAGAAATGTCTGGAAAGTTAAGCAACTTTGTCAGTTTATGAAGACAAGGTAGTAAAAATATTCTTTGAAGCCTATCTGCGATCACGATGAGTTTGAAGAAGTTGAAGAAACTCTGATAGACTTAAATGTTGTCTTTGACCTATAAATTATTACTTTAACGATTGACGACACGTTTGACGTTGTGACGCTACTTGCTGTGCTTGCGGTCGCGGGCTCGAGTCCCGCTGGGGGCATTCATCTGTGTGATGAGCAGTCGCTGTTTGTACTCCAGTCATGGGTGTTTATATTTATAATGTGTATTTATGTATTTAAAGTTATATAATATATATATATATATATATATATATATATATATATATGTAGTGTATCAACTATCTGGTATCCATAACACAAGCCTCCTTACCATGGAATCAGATGTGTGTGTTAATGTCCCAACATATTTATTTATTTATATTGAATAAATTTCCAAATAATTATTATTAGATATAGAACTACATATATTATTAGCAGATAGAGTAGCAATGTACTCACTATCTGTGATACTGATAACTAAAAAATATCTACTTCTTCGAAAAAAACTAAGGTATCAAAGATAGCGCCTCTACTATATTAAATTATAGTGAAACTTTGATCGAATCATCTTTAGTTGTAAACAATGATGTAATGAGGAAAAACAATTCGTATAGAAATACACATCGAATATGTAGAAAAGGAATCAGGTCAGTGTCAAAGTATGTAGGATACTTCTTAATAAAAATTTAAATGACATTGTTATTTAGTTATAAGGATAAGGACAATTATTATTAAAATGAATTCCATCCGTCATTATTTTAGGGCTGGCATAGTTGCCGTGGTCGTAGGTCAGTTCTTGATGTTTTTTTTTTATAAAAAAAAAATCGATGTAAAAGTGTATTATTAAAGATAAGTAATAATTTCTTACAAATTTCATAATACACAGAGCATTTGAAAAAATATTTAATGTTACATTTGTGTACTTAAATTTCATTAAAGACTTAGGAAATTTAAGTGATCAGCATTATTGAAGTGAAACTTCTTTTAGAATCGTTTGATTTGAAACTCGATGAAACGGAAATGCGACACTAATAAAAAGAGACAAACACATAAATATATAGGATTAAGTCGGCGTGAGAATGAGATAGAATACATTACCACGTTGCCATGGTAACCGTTTTTATTGTCTGACAAATATGTAATATTAAGTTTTACTTCTACCATGTGTGAATCGCACACACACACACTTTTTTAATTCAACTTAAAGTCAGTGATAGTGAAACCGAGAATCTCGTGAAGAACAAATGTAAGAACTTAATTCATATTTAAGTGGCAAAAGCACTTAATGCCATAATACGATGCGTCGCGTCGTTTGAATGTTTTGTAATCGGCCGCGCTTTACAATCGTTACGCGTTCATAAATAAGTGTATGCAATATAAAAAATTTGGTATACATATATTCATCCAACTTATCAAACACAAAAAAAACCCGACACTTCATCCGTGTGTAGTCGTGTCGCGTATAGATAATAAAAACTTTTTATACATTTCTATTCTCATCTCCATACAAATTATTAATACATATAATTATAATATTATTGAGATATGGGAAATCTCAAAATGATTAAGATATGGGATATCTTGATAACACCATATAATAAATAGTTATAGGTACCTACCTACTAAGAGTATACTGAAATTTTATTTTGAAGAAAGAAATATTTTATTATAACTGTGTAATTGCAATATTTATTAACATAAAAAAAATCTATTTATATATTTCATTTTTTACTTTTTATGTTATTATATTCCACAACCATTTTGCTTTTCTAATGTCATCATTGTCATTATGAAGTCTCGACGCGACTCGTCGTGGAGTCCTTAAACTCAACTTAACAACATCTTCGGGAACGTATCCGGTATAAGTATAACTCAACAGTGTATAATAAACGGGTAAACGCCATCACTGTAGACATTTTATATTTATGTATTCGAAGAGTTACTTTGTAAAGCTAGATGTATACGGTCGTACAATCGTAATTCTAATCCGCGCTGATATTCAAACGGCAGAACAATGAGGCGTAGATGTGAGTCAAACAACGCAAACGCGATAGTTCTATCTGCGTTATTTATTGAGGCGCCGCTGCCCGCAGCCCGCCGTGGAAATTATATGATTCTAGGAGTTTGTTAGCTTTCTACTGTTGCATTCCGTAGTCGATACCAATTGAATGGGCAATGGAACGATTATTGTAACACTGTATCGTAAATATATCCTTTATTAGTCTACGCACAACATTTGTGAATTGGCCGGGCTTAAAAGTAAACAGTCCAATGTCCAATACGTCATATACAATTGTTGATATGAAATTAAACGTTCGTTATTCACTCACCTGCATTGGTATTTCGCCATAACTCCAGTCACGAACTCCCCTTATCGTACGGAATATTACTCACAAACGGTGAAGGGATTGAGGCATAAAGAGCGGTTACAAGGCGACTGGTACATCGATAGTTACTATAATAGTGATGTCGCACTAAAAACAAGAGAATTTAAACGCCGACAACGTTGCACACCTCCCGGTTATCTCTGTTGGCTCGGTGTCGATTCTACTCGAGTTGTATATCTAATAATGATTCTAATTAGCATATATTTGCATACTTAAAATGTAAACTCAAGAAAGTCACGGCATCTGCATTCCTAAAGCACGACCATGTTACTTTACACCGCGTCTGGCATATTACCCTCGGAGGATTTATCTAGTAGCTAGGAAAAAACATGCGATACTAGCGATTAACAACAGGACTCGTTTAGACTGGTTCCAGGCCTGGTAACAAAAAGCGGGGTGGTTACCGAACAGGGTCGGCGCCCTGACTCGGCCTTCGTCCCCCGCGCCTGCGCCCCCGCACCCGCAAGGACGTCGCCCGAGTTGCATAACCGTGCACGCAACGATACCGTTCCGAGACGAGATGCGCAAGCGCACGATCGAATATGAAAGACACAATACTATCGATATGCCACTATGACTGAATTGTCATGCTAAATATTTATTCATAAAATCCTCATTGCTACTTTGATTATTTCCGCATACCCAATTCCCCACATCATAGCGTTTAAATGTATTAATGCGCGAAGCACGTGTCCGAAAAATAACTTCACTAATTATATTATTAGCATATCTATCTTCTATCTATATAAATAAAAATCAAATGCTGTTCGTTAGTCCCGCTAAAATTCATAAACGGCTAAACCGATTTGAATAATTGTTTTTTGTTTTATTTGAGGTATATCAGAGATGGTTTAAATATAAAATTTGTTAGGAAAAACCCATAAGAACAGCTAAGAAACGCACAGGGAGGTTGCCCACTTCGGTGGGCGGTGGGAGGTGGCCCTCTTCGGGGGGCGGTGTATCATGTGGGTTGCTCCTGGTACTTCTCTGATAGCAGAGTGGACCTTGGAGCAACCCCATGGTTGTGGTGGTCTGCTTCGGCAGACCTGCCGTCGGGGCGTCGTAGTTGAATGCGTAAGCGATCCTGCGACGCCCCATTAAGACGGGGGAAGGTTTTGTTGGGTTTTAGTGGGTAGTACTGGCTGTATTACGCCGGTGAGTCCCACACGTCGTGCGTAAATGCATTTCCCAACGTTAAAAAAAAAAAAAAAAAAAAAAAAAAAAAAAAGGGATGGTTTAAATATAAAATTTGTTAGGAAAAACCCATAAGAACAGCTGAAAAATCGAAAAGTTCAGCACTGGTTATTTTGTATGGGAATCACTACTTCGGATTACTTTCAATAGTGGTGGACTTACCATCTACAACAATACGTCAAGTTTAAGTTAGAAAAAAATTATATATGTATATAACAGTATACTGTCTATCTATTCTATACTAATCGTTAAAACGTACATAGGGACGAACCCGAGCGAAGCGCGGATGAGTCACTAGTCTCTTATAATTTAAGCAATATTAAAAGCTATTCAGAATTCTTTTTATCATCTTTAATAAAACGGGATTGTGGCGACAATACAAACCTAAGCTACTCGAGTATTTTACCGTCAGAAAGTATAATCCATTCGATCGCAACTCTGTAATTGTAGGAACTCGCTATGCTCGAACGGCGCCGGGGGTTAAAATGATAATAGCCGCTCGATGTTGAACTAATAACGTCTATATATTCCTCTAGGAGATAATGTGTATCTGTCAAAACGGATCGCGCAAGTCGATATATCATGTATTGTTAGACCAACAAGACCTATAATCGCAGTGACGATTACAGATGATGATCTTTAGTAGGAAAATAAATGTCAAAATCGATGAATGCAACGGGATCCTTCTCGTAGTGCCATTTATTGTTGCATTTACGTCTAAATAATCGGTTGCTATGTGATTGTGGTGTGCACTGTGTTATTTCATCAGATGCTGATTTTATAGGTTGTATTGAGACATTAAGAATGCTATTGTTAATTTATTCGTAAATAATAACCGAAGCGAATATTTCAATATTCATATATCTATTGAAATATATTGGAAGTATCCATAGATAGCAATTATACTAAGATTCTTAGAAAACTATTAGGATTGCTCTCATAAGAAAATCATATTATAATCGTATTATAAAATATAATCGCGTTGATTCCAGGTATATAGTTCAGAATGTCACAATTGTAGAAATAGATCAATTACTGGTTAGCAAAAAAGTCAAATAAGAATGTACAATATTGAATTTTAAATAATATTTTCTTACCATTTATGTTTAACAGCTAATTTAGTTAATGCAGAAATTCTTCGTCGAAATGATAAATAATATTGATCTTACCTGAAAAAGAAAAATAAACTTTGTAAATACATACATCAAGACACAATTAACTATATTTTCGCAAATTACAATTAGTTTTACTTATCTCTATTTCAAGAAATTAACTTTGTTCCTATTATTCATTATTAAAAAATATAAAATATACTTTTCAATCCTAATAAATTCTAAACTTAACTAGGCCCCGATAGATTTTCCACATATTTAACAATAGTATAAAAATATACGTACATAAAAGGTTTTTCTCTTAGAACTCAGTAATTTACGAAGGTCACTGAATTCAATACCTCGTCCACATCTAAAGCCGTGAAGGACAACTGTCCTCAATAAATACGATAAACAACATGTACCTATATTACAGGTTTCCTGATTTGTCTCCCGGATTGCAGAGTCCAGTTAGGGTCAATTGTTCAGCTATTGGACACTTCGAGACGGACGCAGTGTACAGATTGCGGTGCAACATCGCGTCCAGTTAGAATCGCGACATTGTTACATTCAAGAGGGAGTCATAAATCCGTCAGACGATTCAAACGCTGTCGCTGGACATGTGGCATACTTTGTTTCTCTAACTCATAAAGAGACTGTCTTATAATAATATAAACAATTCTGGACTATGTTCTAGGTATTTATCTATACATACGAGTATAATAAAATTCTGAGTCAAATATATACATTATTTTTTTTTAAATCTTATTGAAATAGACATTATTATCGATACAGAGGCCGAATCTATGGTTTTTAGAATTTTTGTCTCTCTGTCTGTCTGTCTGTTACCGCATCACAGAAAAACTAGTGGACGGATTTTGGTAAAATTTGGTATGGTCATAGCTGATTATCCGGGTAAACATATAGCATACTTTTTACCGCGGTAAAATATCTCATTTCTGAGAAAAAATACAAAAACTGCATTGTAAGAGTATACTAATATGTAAAACCTAAGAATTTGGTTTTTGGTCATCTGAACGCGGGCGGAGCCGCGGGCAATGCTAGTATATTATAAATTTCACAACATCAAAACAAAATTTATTGTGTGATCAAAATTTTTTTCAAAATACATCCGAAAATTACATTAAAACTTTGAGTAATAGTATAAAAAAATATTTTAAAAGAAAACAAAATCGAATGTGCATATTACAAGACTTCCGCGATAAACAATAGTATTCCCAAGGAGGGTTGACGTCAGGCCGGTCGTAAAACTTTTGCTAAATCCTATCAGCAGTACAGAAGATGTACTGCGCCGACCCCAAGTGATTGGGAAATGGGCAGGGAGAAGAAGAAGTTCTAGGTTATATTTTGTAGAAAACCTTATCCAAATTTAGCTAAAATTCTTAAAAGCCAAGATTTAATAAATATTTACTTCAGTGTTTCCTACGCTTACTTTGTACCAGCGTCCAATCTTGGATTCAATCGATACATCAATGTTACGATTCCGAGATATTCGCCGGCGAAACGTGAGATTTCTCGTGCAAATTTAGGCGGGCGCGTGATTGAATTTCGCTATTTTGTATTCCAAATGCGCAGTAAATGTCGAATGGCGTAAGCGTTACTGAACGACAAACTGACAACATCCATTTATCAAATGCTTTAGCGAACAGGGTCCATGAATGTTTGTTTGTATGTTTGGAAATGTATGTAAGTGTTCCGAAAGATTTACTACATCAGTTAAGACATGAAAAACTACGACAATATTTTACTACTTTAATTATAGCACTAATATTCATTTTCGTAAAGTAAGAATTTTGAATGATTCCACACTCATACAAATTTACTTAAGCTATTTTGATAAATGAGCCATTCTATTCCAATGCCAAATCCGTGCGAGATCGATGAGAGGCCAGACCTTCTATTTTCCCGTGAGAATCGATCTCTTGTTTTATATTTATAGACTTATTAAAATTAAAGATATTTTTCAAATACCAAAAAACACTAGTTGGTAAATCTAATAATGCAGAGCTGATGCTGAGATGTAAATACATCATGTTTAAAATAAAACTAACTTTTCAGATTTATTCAACAATCAAAATAAATCCGCGGAAAAACCGAAAATATAGTTATATTTAAAATGTCAAATATTCGCGTAAATTTAAAAAAAGTATCATGTACATATCATGTTTGACATAAACAATTAAGATTGTAAGTTTACATTATAAATGTGAAAGTTTGTGAGTATGGATGTATGTTTGTTACTCTTGAACGGATCTGGATGAAATTTGGCACAGAGTTAGATTATAGTCTGGAATAACACACAGGCTACTTTTTATCCCGGAAAAATGTACGGTTCCCGTGGGATAGTTTTGTTTTTATTTTCCTAGACGCGAACCCGAGCGAAGCTAGGGTGAGCTGCTAGTTTTTTATAATTTATTCGTAATAAATAGTTAGGCATGTAATGAGCGCAAATCGGGTCAAGTATACCGGAAGGCTGGTCGCTGCGCACGCGTGCCCTATTCAATCTTTATCATAAGCACAACACAATGGCTGCAGCACGATTCAGTCGTATCTATTACGTTTAACAATGAACCTTTTAATGACAATAAGTGGATTTTCACGGTGCGTCGACGACCGCCATAAACTTTAGAGATTTATATTTGTTTATTCATTTCCAATTAGATTATTGTCAATTTCAATAATTTATAGAACCAATAAAAAAAATATAAATATGGGAATATTTCTATTTCTATCTATAAATGAGAAGGTAATATAATATTTTAATATAATATTAAATTTGTAGCCCTCGCACGTTGACATAACTTCGTGTAATAGGCCATTTGATTTATGGCAAATTAATAGGTCCATTATGGAAACGCGAAGTTGTCCGGGGAAAATGTCGGAGACCTTTCCTTATAGCCAAGATAATTGTACGGGACAACAACCTGGGTGCCTGGGAGGCATAAAAAATAGGAACCAGTTCTTAGATTCCATAAATATCTTATGCGATCAATGGCGCCTAGTGGGGATTAGACAAAATGACCTGACAAATAATTACTTTTTAACTAAAAATTTGAACCAACTTTAAATATAATTATTACAGCCTAATGGGAATGATTTTTGGAACCACCCTACAAACTTTATAATAAACGTTAACTTATGATAACGCTTTTACTTAAGTCGCTAGAATTACCCTTTTACTCTTACGTTTTAATTTTTTTGAACGGAACCCTAATTATTTTTAAAAAGAAAAGTAGCCTAAGTTTACTCCTTATAACATCAGCTATCTGCCAGTACTTCAAATTTAGTATAGCCTTTTCCGAGATAAGCCGAAACAAACAAACAAACAGACAGACAGACAAAAAATTTGAAAAATTGTGTTTTTCTTATAAATACCGTATATAATTTCGTATGCATTTAGTAAAAGCTGTTATTTTAACATTCCAAACAGACACTTCAATTTTATTTATCTGTATAGAAAAAGGAATAAGGTATACAATTGCTCAAGATATCATGTAACATACACACAAAATATATACAAAAACATGGGATCAAGGCTATATATATATAATTATCTATTCCTGTAACCTAGGAAACAGAAACTAAGTAACAAATATAACGCCAAAGGGCCTTCTGGTTACGACCAGCGATTTATGTTCTAGTTGTAGAATACCCTACATCCGGCAGCTACTTTCCCTGCAAGCTCCTTTGAACAACGCCGCATCTCCGCGCAATTTAAAAAGATTCCATACAATCTACCGCTGCGATGTTCCCATACAGTCACGTCGTCTGATCAGAGATATGATAATCGAACAAGAAAAGGGAGTTTGTGTTGTAACCAATTCACTTTTACAGCAGCAATATTATACTAAAAGCTATGAATGAGAATATTTAAGAAGCATCATTATCTATTTATTTGAATAAAATTAAATTAGTAAATATGTATGTAGGTATGTAGATAATGAGATATGTAAGTTCTTAGACATTAATGTAACAAAATGGATCAAAAATATGAAGGTATTTTCAATACATATAATCAATATAAATATAAAAAATATGAAGGTATTTTCAATACATAGAGTCAAATCTGTCATTAAATATGTTTTAGCAAATTTTATTGAAATAGACATTATTATCGATACAGAAGCCGAATCTATAGTTTTTAGAATTTTTGTCTGTCTATCTGTCTGTTACCGCATCACAGAAAAACTACTGGACGGATTTTGATGAAATTTGGTATGGTCAGAGCTGATTATCCGTGTCAACATATAATATTTTTTACTGCGAAAAAATATCTCATTTCTGAGAAAAGATACAAAAACTGTAATGTAAGAGTATACATACTAATATGTAAAACTTAAGAATTTGGTTTTTGGTCATCTGACCGCGGGCGGAGCCGCGAGCAATGCTAGTAATTAATAAAATTATAATCTTTTAGAGTTGAAAACTTCTCTTTATTTGCAATGCAGACTTAATTCTAGCCACTGCTCTTGACGTGCAAGGCACTCAAAGGCCTACTTGCATATGCCCTTCACTGTAGACTAAGAAATACGAGTAAACCAATCCACGTACAATAAATTTAAATAATTTTTTATATTAACGCCGCGAACGCGTGTTTCAATGTAAACGCTAGTTGTATAAGATTTCTTCTATTCATAATATGCACATATATAAGTTATACAAAATATTACTTTTGTCAGTAATTTATATATAACCTTCTTTCTTGACAGAAAATCATATCAGCTTGAAATTTCTTGTGCATCAGTAAATTTTATTATAACGTACTTTTCTGTGGGAAATGAGATATTTTCCCGCTTTAAAAAATAACATCACTCTCCAGCATCAATTTATCTCCGTAAAAAAAATCAATTCAATTCTTTTTACATTCAATTCAAATAATAAAAAAATAATTCAATAAATAACAATATTTATTTGGGTTTTAGGCATGTCAGTTGGGCACAGCCAAAAAATCACATCAATCCAGAACATACAAACAAACATCCTTCACATTTATAAGTATGGTTAAGCAATTGAAAAAAAAACCTTTTCTTTTAATAAGTTAATATTTTGTCAAAATATACAGCAAAAAAAAATTATTATCCACTGTAAAATAAATAGTAGGTGTAGCTGTTTTCGTTAGCTCCGAAACAGCAGCCATTAGGGAAATCTAATCACCGCCATATATGAAGCAGAATTAGACAAGGTAAAGGCATTCATTAGTAGCCAGTAGCCATATTTTAAGTATATAAGTCCAAACGCGTACCTAACATTAACATTTAAAAATAACTGCTATATTGCCTAAATGTTATATTATAAATTGCTTAATAAAAACTAATCCAATTTTTTAACTTTAAATAATATCGTCACCCGCAGTTTAAGTTAAGACCTTGCAATAAAGTGTTGCCGGAACCGCAAACCATAAGGTTTCGCACGCTTAAAAAGGGTATAAGCGATACTTTCGTTTCGAAACAATGCGCGGGCGCAATGGGCTTTATGAGTGAAATCGCTTCAAATAGGACGGTCGAACTGAACTAATTTGATTCGCCAATCGCGGAAACCTGAGAATACCAATATGGGAAAATTGTGTGAAATTTTGCTTGTGCTCACCATGTAGGTATGCTGGTGGATCATGTAACTCGAAAGTTGGCTTCGGGTCATTTTACGCGAAATGAGTGTAAGTGTAGCGTTATGAAATCGTGAATCTTGTTGTTAGAGCACGATATTGAATACGATACCATTAAAAACTATAATATATGAGAATACAGCTTTGAGCTGACTTTATAACCGTAATCGTGGTTAAAAAGGACGATGGAATGCAACCTTATACTCGTACATACTCGTATATCCAGCAGAGATAATATGCATATTCAAGAGATAATACTGATAATTTATTAAAATATGTGTAGATTGTGTAAGATATACTTAATACATTGAAAGGTTCTAATCTTTAGGTACTGATGCGAAAATAAATAAAGAGATTTCTCGCTTTACAGACAGTAAGGAAATTAAATATGTACATATGCACGATAAAAAATTTACCATAATTGCATCATTAAAATACGCTATATATTCTATAATTCAACATTAAAAAGATACACACAGGTATTAATGGCAAGGACGTCCGACCACTTATTAAGTGCGCGTGCAAGACCTGCGCAGGCGCAGATCACCGATAGCTTAGGAAAAACAATTCTGTAGGTGTAAGCTACAAAAAATATCTAGTTTAGTAAACATGTCGTTTTAATTGCGAATTTTATTTTATATCTATTGATAAAGTTATTTTGTGAGTAAATATTTTTTTATAAATATATATGTGCCGTATAAGTTCTCTTTTCTATAATTGGATTGAACCATTTTTAATATTTAAATAATTGAATAATCAGCAGTTTAATTGGATTGGATTAATGGATTGGATTTTATAGCCATGCCATTTTGAATATACACATACACACATACATATCCATACTAGAAATATTATAAATGTGAAAGTTCGTGAGGATGGATGGATGGAAGTTTGTTACTCTTTCACGCCAGAACGGCTGAACGGATCTAGATCAAATTTGGCACAGAGATAGATTATTTGTGATTTTGTGAGCTTGTAGGGGGTAATCTCTGGATATACTAAACCGATTTAGATGAAATTTAGTAAGTAGATAGTTAGAGACCCTAAGAAGGACATAGGATACTTTTTATCCCGGAAACCATCCCTTAAGGGGGTGAAAATGGGGATGAAAGTTTGTATTGGGAAGCAAGCAAGGACGAACCCGAGCAAAGCGAGGGTGAGTCGCTAATCTATACATACCTATAATAAAATTCTAACTAAGCCGAATCTGTACATTAAATTTTTTTTGGAAAATCTTATTGAAATAGACATTATTATCGATACAGAGGCCGAATATATAGTTTTTAGAATTTTTGTCAATTTGTCTGTTACCGCATCACGGAAAAACCACTGGAGGGAATTTTGATGAAATTTGGTATGGTGATAGCTGAATATCCGAGTCAACATATAGGATACATTTTACCGCGTGAAAATGAATCATTTCTAAGAAAAAATACAAAAACTGCAATGTAAGAGTATACTAACATATGTAAAACCTAAGAATTCGATATTTGGTCATCTAAACGCGGGCGGAGCCGCGGGCAATGTTAGTGATCATATAAAATGATAATTTATGAATACAGCTGTGATCATTCCGAAATATTTGAAGTATTTAATTACTTATTTAGTTATAACATTCAAAGGACTATTAATTAAATAAAATGTCTCTTCAAATTTTGCTAATTAATTCGCGATGTCGAAATTAAAAATGAAACTTAATTTTAATTATACCAACCAACCTTTTTCTGTGCCGCTTAGTTTATGGTTATTACTGTTTCCAAAGTAAATAAAACTATATTCGACTATATGAATATAATATAGTAGTATAACTCTTAAATTCTATTAAGGTATAACAGTTATTAAATAAACATATATAGGTAATTTTGAATTTTTAGAGCGGAATCCTATTTTTTTTTGTTTTAATAAAAGAAGTCTAAGTTACTCTTTATAACATCAGCTGTCTGCCAGTGACAGTCTCGTCAAAATCAGTACACCTGTTTCGGAAATTAGCCAGAACAGACAAACAGACAGACAAAATTTTTAAAAATTGTATTTTTCTTATAAGTATCGTATATAATTTCTATTCAATTCAATTCTTAAGTTTCATAACTTCTAGGAGTGCTATTTGGGCGCAATTTACTTCGCCAGTGTCGCGTTTCATATGCTGTTATTTTGACAATACAAACAGACACTTCAATTTTATTTATCTGTATAGAGGTATAGATGATGAAAATTGGTTCATATTTTAAATAAAACTATCTTTTCGGATTATTTCGCGGATTTATTTTGATTTTTGGTTCCCGACGTTTCGAATGCTTAACAGCAATCATGGAAACGGGAGAGACTAAGGTTATAGACGTCTCAAACACATATACTTGTTACAGACAGTGCTTACCCACTATTTTACAAAAATGATTTCAAATATTCAAAAATGGCACTAAATTTACCTTACAATATTTATTGATTTTTATTTCAAAACATTTAAAAAAATAAGTATTATAATTAAATATAGCAATATTATTTTAATAATTAGTTCATAATTAGTGAAGGTATAGTGTAAAATACACCTAAATCAAACTATCCTTCTTTTGAAGACTTTCAAAAATAACTCACACCTATGGCGTCACTGTTGAATCATTTTACATATTCTTATGCAAAATTGAAGGACACTCGATTCGACTTAAGATAGTAGCTGTAGACAATCGATCAAATATTTATATAGGCCTTTACAATGTTAGTTAACAAGCAAACGAGTACCTACAACTTGTTTATAACAACGGACCTTGACTTTTACCTGTCCAGTTAATAAAAGTTTTTATTATATCTGATTTTATCTTTTCATTATGAATTTAATTAAACATGAAAGATTCTAAAATTTGTGTTTGCTTTAAATTTTTAGGTTACGACTTTTGATTCGCTGCTACGTGCTTTCCAATTACTGTTAAAGAGCTTTTATTCCCATTGTGCTCCTTGAAACCGTGTGTCCCAGTTCATGCTGAAATTAAAGTTCTCGAAATGTTATTGAAAACTTTAATTATACTAAAAGCGGCAATGTGAAATATCTTGCATTTTGTGTTTAACATGTAAAAAGTAAGAAAAACACGTTCATATATACCTCCTTTAAAACCATTACCTTTATTTGCTGGACCGGTAATGTAAAAAAGTGTTAACGATTGCGACAAGTGCTTCCTAGAAGGGTAATTCCCTCATAGCCAACTACTCTGGACCTTATCCTATGCAGGTACAGTTGCTAATTCAAGATCACCTCCACCTGAGCCAAGAAAACATAAGCGACATCAAAAACACCGCAAACACTCAATTAGCGAGTTCCTAGTCTTCGTTTATCCCTAGCCGATAGAGAAAAAAGGTCCATAGAAATGTCGGACGTCGTGTGACCCGGTCACGACACGGAACCGACACGGCAAACGATTTGTACGACATACGGGTGAATTGCCCACTTATTAGTATTAGATACGGATGGAAACTAACAGGGTGCGCTGAATCAAACCGTGATAACGTGTAAGTTGAACATATCGAGTCGAAACATCTGAAATGCGTCGTTGAATTTTCTTTTTAATTAGTATAATAGTTTGGATTAGCACCTATTATGTACTAAAATAAATACTCATTCTGCTTCCAATACGTGTTACTGGTTTACTGCGTTATAAAATAATGATCGTCAGAAAATCTTTGAATCAGGTTACATTTTAGGCTGGAAAGTACAGAGCAAGAGACTTTATTCAGACCCATATTATACATAAGATATGGTATATAGGAGTAACATTATTCCTTTCCTCTTGAAGATAATAATACCCTTTTATGACATGGGTGGAAACATGGCAACGGTATAAACATCTGAATTCACTAGGTTATTTTTCTTTTACATGGAAATTGCATAAAGTAAAAAAAATATAAAAATATTTACATAAATACTTATCATTTAAAAAAAAAAATTTTTGTGGAGAGACCCCGTCCCGTGACCAAGATTGCTGTAAAATATTCGAAAGGTCAGGAAGCAAAAATCAAAATAGAATCACGAAAAAAAACAGAAAATGTAGTTTTATTTAGTAATGAATTAGTTTAATCCAAACAAAGTCGAATCAAACTAAATGAGCCAAAACTAAAAAGTACATTTTACTAACGACAATTAGATAAATTGTTCCACTATCAAATTATTGTGTTGTCATCCAGATTTTACATATTTACAAAGTTTCAGAGCGATGCGACGGTTAAAATTAGATTATACCATATTACCGACTTTTTAGTTAGTCAGTTAGTTATACATAAAGCAAACAATGGTTTTTAAAGAATAATTAGGCATTTATATATCATTGTCAAGTCACTATAGTTCGCAAAAAACACACAAGGATAATCATTTAAACTGACATAACAAGACACTTCTGGTACAAGTTGGAGGTGACTCGACGAACGTGTCAGTGGCAGTGACACGCAGTTACTATTGACTGATCGATTTTATGGACTGTAAAAGACGCGTGTGACTCAAAAGAGGCGGAGTGGTGTTGCGTGGGCGTCTAAATATAATGGAATCGTTGACTTTGGTTTGTAATATTCTGTACATATATATATAAAAAACGTAATGATAGTAGACAATAAATAAAATGTCCATATTGGTAATATAATATTAATTAATATAATATAGTAGTCTCGGTATAACTTGTGAATTTGTCTTCACTTGGATCAACGCTGGTTGTATTTGATTTGTATTATTTTCAACAATTTAGGTTTGAGGCTCAATTCTATTATTACATATATTATTTTTTCATTTGTTCAAAGCAAAGAACGAAATTTGGGTTAACCAACATTCATGAAGACCAGTGAAGGAAGCTACTAAAACTTCGAAAATGTTCCAAAAGCTAGCTAGCTATATTGTTTCTTGAATTTTATACGACAAAGATTGCTCCATCCGCCTACTTAAGATACTCAATTTGCCCGTTCCAATAACACCGGTTTCACGTCACGTTTAACGGACAGTGAACGTAAGGTCAGGTAGCAAGTATATGAGATACTACATTTGTTGATTAAAACAAATATTTTATTAAATATGTATTTATTACATTTAAAATAATGAATGCAATGTTCGTACATTAACTATTTTATCCGTAATTTAAATTATTTAAGCTTTATATCTCAAAGTAAACAGAGAGCATGCGACATACCGCAATGTCCAAACTACATTTTCGCTATATTTAGCATTTTTTTAATAGTACTGATCAATACGAGTATTTAATTGAAACGTCATATATTAATTCTAATCAAAACTTGATTATATGGTAGTAAATGTATAGATTAGAGTCAGTGAGCGGAGCCACTCGGCCATTGTTTGTTGATTGGTTGACAATGACTGTCTAATTTCATTCCACACTATGGGTTTCAATAATTTTGTTTGTGTTAACTTTATAATATATAATTAGAATAGCTTGCGAATAAAAAAAATTTTTTCCCAAAAAATGTTAATATTTATCTCATTTTATATACTTTTAGATATATTATCAAATTATGACGAAAAAATAATGATGATAGCGCTGACAAGTCTTCATTCTCCTTTATAATTATTGCTTTTAAAATCAACTAACAACTTACCTGAGTAATTTTTATATATAGAAACCTTGACCATTGTTAATTAATAAATAAAGACTCTACATAAGTCTAAAATAATAACAGTGTTAAGTGAGCTGTAAATAAATATGTACTTATTATAGCAGTTTTTCATATATAATAATTAACGATATAAATAAACTCTATTAATATATTTTTATGTAACATTAATATGAATTAAATAAAAATATATAAATATGATGATGAGATGATTTGTATGTAGATATTGTGACAGACTGTAAATATCCATTTTTATTTGATTAGAAGTAACTTTAACTATCTGCTGATTATGTTCTAATTTTTTATATAAAATGAATTACTCCTGTATCCTAAAAATATTAATCAGAATAAAAGTATCAGTAAAAGTTTTTAAATAAAAGCTTTTAAAACATGTTCACTGTACATATGTGTGGATGGTGAAATTTGTATATAATACTTCTTATAGCTTTTTGATTCTCATAAACTAATTTAATTCTTTTTTACTTCACGAATATGACACTACCATAACATTATGTGATTTGAAAAGTGTAGACCTTTGAACTGGCTTAAAAAATATTCCATTTTAAAACACCTCCACATTAAATGTTATTATTATAAATTTTGTGTATGTACATTTAAAAAAACTTAAATTTTTAACAATATTATTCAGATATTCAATCAAATAAATCGACAGTGGCGTGTAAATTTTTAAAAGGTGCGACTTCCTGGAAGTAGCACGCTGTGGACAGGCGTCGAAATTCAATAGTTATTAAATGTTTACGTTTGTCGACACATTCCGACATTTAATGTGGCCTCAACGCTTTACAAAGGGTCAACAGAATCGGAAGGATAATTCACCGATAATAAATACAGTAAACGTCAATATTTATGCTATCTTGGTAAGGTTTTTGTTGTATTATAAATTCGAGAAATTTTTTTACGTCTCTCGCAAGCATTCGTCCTCTGACTATATTTTTATTTTTAGATGAAAGGATTGAAATGACAAACAGATATATAATTTTTTGTATATATACATGACGAAATGTGGCCTTAATAATATTAAAAATAATGACATTTCTTACTTCGTATGGCAGTACATTAATAACACCACAGGAACCGCGGAAGCCGTTATAACATGGCAAATTCATTTACTCGTACGTCTCAGACCTCGCACACGCGCTGCCTTAGCAGTTTAAAAACAAATAAACATTCCAGTAGCAATTATAATAATAAAATATATTATTATGTTGATTTAAGTTGAAATTTGATCTAAAGGTTTATATTAGAACGTGTAAGTTGTCCATCACCGTGCCGGATAGCATGTAAGCACACACCATAGGGCGTAAATCGACTTCCTTTCATTTTGTTTAGTTATAAATATATCTTTTCTTGGAATGTAGAGGTGTTGGTGGGATAAAAATATTTTGTTGTAAATAATTTAGTTAGTTAGCTATTTATTATTTGATATATACTTTTAATTATTTCTGCAGTTACTCGAGAAGTAAAACCAATTTCGTTCATACTAAAATAAGAAAAAAAAGGTAATTACATCAAAAAATAAAAACCACTTCAATAAACCAGCCAAAATATCTATACATATAATAAAATTGTAACTAAGCCGAATCTGTACATAAAATATTTTTTGGAAAATCTTATTGAAATAGACTTTATTATCGATATAGAGGCCGAATATATTGTCTTTAAAATTTTTGTCTGTCTGTCTGTCTGTCTGTTACCGCATCACGGAAAAACCACTGGATGGATTTTCATAAAATTTGGTATGGTAATAGCTGGTTATCTGGGTCAACATATAGAATACTTTTTACCGCGGGAAAATATCTCATTTCTGAGCAAGAATACAGAAACTGCATTATAAGATTATATATATAATATGTAAACCCTAAGAATTTGGTTTTTGGTAATCTGAACGCGAGCGGAGCCGAGGGCAATGCTAGTCGACTATACATATAATATACGAGTATGTCGCGGTCATCATTTCCTTGCACAATTACATTACTTCAGATCCGCCTACAATGAAGAGCCATAAGAAATCGCAGTTAAACGCCCACTATCACTGGAACTGTGCCGCAATGGTTTGCACAATTGTTATCACGGGTGATAAGCTGGAGAGCATACATTGTGAAACTGGGACGAAGGTAATGGAGAACGAGTAAGTTAATTGGCTGTGCATGTGTTTAATAAGACATCGTTGCAAGTAGACTTTGGCTTTGTGAAATATTTGTAATACGTGTTTGAAAACACCTTGGAAATTTAAGAAGAAGATATTTTTATAAATACTTACTTGGACGATAGAAAAATGGATATAAGGATCGAATATAAACCAAGTATACCTATATGTTTATTGCTGAAAGTTTTTTTGCGGTACATATTTGGGCAATTTGCACCGTAGCCAACGGCGATTACGTATACAATATACCTATTAAAATAAAGTAATAACAGGCACATGCCTTTGACAGAAGCGTGTCAGAAAAAAAATTGAACAATTTATGACATTTTATATATGTATATATACGGTATATTTTTTCGATAAAAAAGGATAATACTATAATTAAGTATAATAAAATGAATTCCTAGTTTTAGAACATCGTTAGTAAAATATGGTCTTGCGCAACAAGTAGGCGTTAGGAGCCACGGATCGTCGCTCTAGATGCGTTGAGACAATGCAGTTGCGCCAGCCGCCTTACGCAAGCTAAATGCGCTATTTGCGAATCGTGGAAACCGATCTATGGTCTGGGTTGGTCTGGCACGTTCCAAGTAAACTTATCATGATTGCTATGATCGAGGACAGATAAATAACCAGATATGAAATAATAAATAGGTAATGATTTCAACAATTGTATTGCAGACTACAAAAACCACATCCTTCTGTTTAGGATGTTTACGAAGATATCTATCTGAATGGACTGACACCATTGGCTCCGGGAGGGTGGTGCAAGGGGATGCACTTGCACCCCCATACCATAAACGAAAATATATAGAAATGTAAGTAAAATCACTGTTATACTTTCTTAGATTTACGCGAATATTTGACATTTTAAATAAAACTATCTTTTCGGATTATTTCGCGGATTTATTTTGATTTTTGGTTCCCGACGTCTTAAAATGTTTAGAAATAAAAATCAACAAATATTGTAAGGTACTTTAGTGACATTTTTGAATTTTTGAAATCATCTTTGTAAAATAGTGGATAGGCACTGTCTGTAACAAGTATATGTGATTGAGACGTCTATAACCTAAGTCTCTCCCGTGATCATGATTGCTGCAAAGCATTCGAAACGTCGGAAACCAAAAATCAAAATAAGTCCACGAAATAATCCGAAAAGATAGTTTTATAGATAGCTGGGGACATTCACTTGTGTGATGAGTACGGATGTTTGAGCTCCAGTCATGGGTGTTTATATTTATAATATGTATTTATTAAAAGTCTTATATGTGTAGTGTATCAACTATCTGGTATCCATAACACAAGCCTCGTAGCTTACCATGGAACTAGATGGTGTATTGATGTCCCAACATATATTATTATTATTATTTAAAATGTCATATATTCGCGTAAGTTCAAAGAAAAGACGATAAATAAGATATGAATAAAAATTATAAAAGTAATCAGTTAAAGATTAGTTAACAGTTTAATCACATTACAGAAGCAGATGCATTCCCCTGGAAATAATTCTGAAGCCGCCCATGACTGACACAACTTAATTAGAAGGTCAACAGAGTCCACCGTCCACGATATATGAAAAAAGCAATAGAATTCCGCAACTAAAACAATAATTGTTAGAACTTAAACAATGGTCTCTTAGCGATCGCATCTAAATGTATACTATCCTAAACACTTCATAAATCACTGAATGCGGTTGAAACGTTTTCAACTTTATAATTTTGCAATAGAGTTGCTACTTCTCTATAAAAAAATTTCATTGTTAATTTTAAAGAGATACTGTATCGTGGGAAAGATAGCAGCAAATATGCGACAATACGCTTTTATGTCTCGTGTACTTCTCAGTATTCGTTGCAATGGTCCTGGGCTATAGCCCACATTTTTTCTCCGACATCGTAATGGAGGATCATCAATCACCGTCTTACTTAACCTACTTCAGTTTCCTGTATTTAAATACCAGGTTTTAAATCCACTAACAAGTGAAACGAGATAATTAAAAACATCCTAAAATCAACAAAGGTAGCTTAATACTCAACCTTGAGCAGCATTTTTGCTTTATTTTGGAATTTTAATTTATTGCTTAGCTTAGCTTATTTGGCTGGTTAAAAAATTTTCTTCCAATAGCACGATACGCCTCATATGATGCCATCATGTCTAGAAACTGCGAATAATGTCTTTGTTACGTGTGAGATGCAAATGAATTGAAAACGATGCCAGTCTGAGTCAGTAGAGAGGTTCGTAATTAACGCCTGGAGTGCTAACTGACGCCCGCAACGTCTATAACAGCTTCCTTTTTTTCTAGGTCGTATAATACTTTTACGCCATGGCTTTAGGTGTTGGACTTCCAGTAAAAGAATGTATATTGAAATTGTATGAAAAATAAAGACCTGCATTCAAATATTATAACGTACTATGTCTCCTTTCCTTCTCTTCATTACTTGTACGTGAGTACTTAGTGAATTATTGTCGCGTCGCTTTGCTTGGATGCGTCTCTAGGTACGACTTTGTTCACAATTTCATAGGTTTTAATTTTTTTTCACGGAACCCAGATTCTTTTTCTAAAATAAAAGTTGCCTAAGTTATTCCTTATAACATCAGCTATCTGCCAGTGAAAGTCCCGTCAAAATCGGTCCAGTCGTTTCGGAGGTTAGCCGGAACAAACAGACAGACCGATATACAGACAGACAAAAATTTAAAAAATTGTTTTTTTCGTATTAGTACCGTATATACTTTCATATGCGTTTAGTAAAAAGCTGTTAATTTGACATTACAAACAGACACGTCAATTTTATTATCTGGATATATTATTACTTATTTCTACTATGCACATAAACAATCCATACATACTAAACACTAACGGTTCTATTTAGTATATTAGTTCAAATGACTACAAAAATATATAGGAATACTAAAATAAATAAATTACCTCACTATTATGGCGATGATTTATTGCTAACGGAAGTTGTATTCGTTTGTTGTAAATAGTTTCTAAATGAACATATTTAGAAAGTAATATATTTGGGCAGACACATCGGCGCTGTGATTGAAAAAGTTTACAGTTTGTTGGTTGGTGGATTGCCAAAATTTGGCTTATTGCACTTGGAATTCCTTTGATTTTAATATAAATGTTGTGTATATTCTCAAGTAAACAATACCTTATATGTAGCAAATAGAACAAGAAATAAGAACGAAAAACATCGCTTAACCAAATGTTAAAATAAACCTGTTCTTTCACATAATATACGAAAAGCTTTCAACGGCCGCGTTTTTATGAATAAGTTTTTTATTACCTACGATATTCTCACAAATACATAATTTTGTTTTGGTTGTCACCTATAATAATGTGGATATAGAATTTTCACCGCAAAATCAAAGATATATGTGGCAAAATCGCGTAGTCCACAAATCTTTAGATATTTAGGGAGTCCAGTTTAGCAAAGCGCGACGAGTCCGATGAGTCACAGACCGGCTGCGGATCTAATCGCCGAAACCGTTGCTTGTAATAAAAATTCAAATGTTTTAACTGATGCCAGACAAACGGTCGCGCCTTGATTATTTTGAGACATGTAATTGACAAATTTATATTCAGGATACAAGCCTTTCAAGTTTTTTTGTTGACCGTCGGTCGACCAGAAATATTTCATGAATGTAATACACTAATACCAACGAAGTCTAATAACAAAATTTAATCTCTGTAGTAGTACAAAAATGTGTCAATACCCAACTAAAATTTAATTTTGAATAAACCCATTTAATCCATACTAATATTATAAATATGAAAGTGTGTTTGTTTGTTTGTCCTTCTTTCACGTCGGAACGGAGTGACGGATTGACGTGATTTTTTGTCTGGAGATAGTTGGAGGGCTGGTAAGTGACATAGACTACTTTTTACCGCGGAGCATTATCTTATTCCCACGAGAAAACACGTTATTATACAATCCAAAAAAATATTTATGATCAGAATTACTTGAAACTTGGTATTAATGCTCTTCAATAAAATTAAATAAATATGTGTTCTAACATTTTTCGAAATATTTAGAGATAATTTTTGTAGTTTAAGCGCGAGCGAAGCCGCGGATTCTGCTAGTATATGTATAAATTTGTAATAAATACGTATAATACTTATATATACTTAATATATATTTTTGCTATAAAAAAATTATGATAATGAGCAAAAAATCGTAGGTCGCTACTGCTTAACTTTTGTACCAACGTATTGTTTAATATACATATGTAATTATTTAAGAAAACACTAGTAAGTGCTAAGATATATTATGTATACTTCGTCGTCATATAATTAATTATTTTATAAAATGGTCAGAATATTTTTTTACATATTAATTTCATTATATATACCTATGATACAATACTGTTTGTTTTATATTTCTATGCATAATTTAATTCTGTACATAAATATGACATTATCCAGTGAATTAGTATGAAAAGCAGGAAGCCCAGTCCCTAAGCCCCAAAGTCACGAACAGATAAATACAACAGCGATCTTTCTTCAAAACCGGGCTTATTGCTTGTGAAAACTATCGAATTGAATAAGATCTATTTCTTGAGCAAGCATTATTACTGCACGTAACGAAACACATTTGTACTGAGAAAGCTTGTCATAAAATTAATTTACTACGTAGTTTTAAAAAGCCCGTCGTGTTATTTTTTTAAATTTTAAAACTAATATGTTGTTATGATATATTTGTCAATTGTATTCTAATTGTGACTCACTTAAAAAATAATTTTTCCACTCATATAGATGCAAAGATTTGAAAATAAAAAACTACCGATGCAATTGATTAAAAAATATATCTAAACAGATAAAGTACACTACATCTATACTAATATTATAAAGCACTACATCTATACTAATATTATAAAGAGGTAAAGTTTGTGAGTTTGTGACGTTGTAAGAGGTAATCTCTGGATCTACAGAACCGATTTAAATGAAATTTGGTAAGAAAATAGTTTGAGACCCTGAGGAGGCCATAGAATACTTTTTATCACGAAAAACATCCCTTAAGGGGGTCATAATAGGGATGAAAGTGTGAATTGGGAAGCAAGCTTAGGACGAACCCGAGTGAAGCGAGGGTGAGTCGCTTGTATTATATACAAGGACATACAAATCCATACCGATACAGTGTCGTAATTTAAGTCGTAATTTAGTATATCCGATAAATACTATCTTATGGTGTTCTTCTTTGTAGTCGGTCAAAATAGGATTTAATAATACGATATAAACAACAAAATAAATCATAGATGTTTATTATAAAAGCAATATTTTAAATCTGCGGGTAATTGATGTCAGTGGAACGAATCGAAGCAGATGTTTTATTTGCATTTTATAGATGAATATGTACGCGAAAAATAACGTTACTGTAAAGCACCGTATAATAGCTATCGATGACGAATGGAAATAGTCTATAGATAACTTATCACGTATCTTACAATTTATATGCAATAACTAGCGACTCATCCTCGTCTTGAGGTGGTTTTTAAATTGGCATAACTTTTTTTATTTATGAACCGATTGAAATAAAACAAATAGTAAATGTTAAGTGCAGCTTACGATAATATATTCGTGAAAACCGCACCCAAATCGGTTGAGCCGTTTCTGAGATTAGCGCGCACAAACGCACAGACAAAAATTCAAAAAAATATTGTTTTGGGTTCTATTGCGTTAATAAAGGTGAAAAAATCGTTTTTCTTAAATATCTTCCATGTACAGACAACAATTTTTATTATATACAAATATACATTGTTGAAGAATATTTAAAAATATGTTTAGACAAGTATAGGATGATGACTGTCTATCTGTTTCCATTCGTCCAAAGTCCCGCAAAACGAAGTGCCTTGTTGGGAAATAGCATTTATTATGCAATCTTGAAGAATTTTATCTAAAATAACTAACATATCGATCAAATGATTATTTGAAGATCGTCGCTCAATTAATCTATAGGTACATATAATAAAATTGTAACTAAGCCGAATCTGTACATTAGATATTTTTTGGAAAAATCTTATCGAAATAAACATTATTATCAATACAGAGGCCAGGAAAATACCTCATTTCTGAGAAAAAATACAATAACTGCAATGTAAGAGTATACTAATATGTAAAACCTAAGAATTTGGTTTTTGGTCATCTGACGCGGGCGGAGCCGCGGGCAATGCTAGTAAGTAATATGCGGTAAGTTTGAACACATATGTTCATTCACGTCGGAACGGCGACCACAGATGCAGTCAACAGATCTGATCTTTCAAAACGAAATATATAAATGTGTCAAAACTCATTCGGTTTCAAATTATCTAAACCGCATATTTTGTTGTTGTGGCAAAAGGTGTGACTTGTTGATATTGAACAGCTTTTAAACTTAATACAATGTATCAATTCTAATTTAATAATTCATATTTAAAATAACTATATGTTTAGTTTATAATGTATACATATAATAAAATTATAACTTAGACAAATCTGTGCATTAAATATTTTTTGGAAAATCTTATTGAAATATACATTATTAACGATACAGAGGCTGAATCTACAGTTTTTAGAATTTTTGTCTGTCTGTCTCACACTGCATCACAGAAAAACCACTGGAGAAATTTTGATGAAATTTAGTATGGTGATAGCTGGTTATCCGAGTCAACATATAAAATACTTTTTACCGCGGGAAAATACCTAATTTCTGAGAAAAATACAAAAACTGTAATGTAAGAGTTAGTAATGTAAATGTAAACTACAGAACGCGGGCGGAGCCGTGAGCAATGCTAGTATATAGAATGTAACGTAATTCACATACAATGATAAATAAATAGCACAGTCACTTACAATTTTTTTTACGGAAAGACTTAACCGGTGTATCCACTTACAGTCAAGCCAAAAATACTTATTGTATTATATACTAGCTGAACCCGCGGTTTCGCTCGCGATAAAACTACAAAAAAACTCTTTAGCTATTAATATTAATAATGTACAGAAGTCTGCCCGATTTTTTGACATTTATGATTACTGCTCTGCTCCCTTGGGTAGTAAGTAGCATGATTATATACATACATGTAAAAAGAATTTCTCAAATCGGATAAGTAGTTCCTGAGATTAGCGCGTTCAAAAAAAACAAACAAACAAACAAACAAACTCTGCCTCTTTATAATATTATTATAGCTTCAATAACTTTAAGTGGCAAATGTATAGCGTATGTTAGCGTTGTTTATAATAAAACTTACGTAAGTACTATGTAGGTACATTATATGTCAAACAATTGATTCCACGGCATTGACCTCCCTAATTAGTGGTCATATTCATTTGACAATTGCTATGACGCCTTATATATCATACAGGGTCTTAATTACTTATTTACTAAAGTAAATGCGATTGCGTGTTGCTTTAACGTGCATATATCAAGTAATGCTTTCGACATCGCAATTACAATATCGATAACAAAAATAAATTAATTTTTTACTATAGAATTAAGTCGTAATAAATCTAAATATTTTAAAGCACGTAATAAACAATAAATATTTTCTAAGACAATGTAAAACATTTTGAAACGTTCACCAATTATCTGCATCGTTTAGATGAAACAAACAAACAAAACGCGACGCATAGTTGCGCACACGCACGTCCATTGGCTGACATTGACACGCTTAATTACATGACGGGCACCGCTAAGAAATCAATTCATTCAAACGTCACTCGATCCTTGGAGCCGATGACTCCTAACAAACAATATTAAATTATCCCACCGAACAATGTTAGTTCGTTAATCTAATGATGTTGCTTAGAGCGCTTGTACTTGACATTGATCATACTCGTATATGTAGTAATCTGAGTTATGATTTCTTTTAGCTCTATACGTTATATTTTGACGACACGTTTGTAGTGATCCTACTTGCTGTGCCAGCGGTCGCGGGTTCAAGTCCCGCTGAGGGCAATCATTTGCGTGATTAACACTAATGTTTGTACTTCAGTCATGAGTGTTTGTTTATAATATGTATGTATGTATATAAAAGTTATATATATGCAGTTTATCATCTATCTGGTATCCATAACACAAACCTCGTAGCTTACCATGGAACTAGATGGTGCTGTGTGTTAATGTCCCAACTAATTTAATTTATTTATTATTATTTACAAAACAATTGCCCAATATATAGAAAGGATTTTTTACTATAATTTCTTAATTATTCATATTTATCTGATCGTCTTGAATATGACAGAGTCAAATCCGTTATGTGATAAGAATAATTATATATTACTTATTATTAATTAAAATAATAATAAAAGGTAACATCTTTCGTTTGTCTTTCATATTTTATTTATATTACGAGTATAACAGTTGATTTCATGCAGTATATTATAAATTAATAAAATTATATTTTACTATTATACTATTTAACAAAATTCTACTTTCAAAAACATTTTTTTTTTTAAAGTAAAGAATTATTCAATACCTCTTAAGTATGCAACACACCTAACTACAGTTTAGACTGTAGTAATATAATAGAATCTCATCGCAAACCAATATATTATGTAAATTACAATCGTTAGTTATTTCCTTACTTTTCATTATACTTTTTCACCCGACTTCCTCAAAAAGGAGGAGGCTCTCAATTCGGCTGTATGTTTTTTTTTATCGTCACCATACGAGTACATACATTTTAGTATGATATTAATTAATCGCAATGTTTCTTTTGAAGCTAGAAAGTATTTAGACTTTTTCGAATTTCACTTTTTAATATAAACTAGCGGCTTACCTTTGCTGCGCTCTGGTGCATCCCTAGTACGTGGATTTTGTCCGCAACTTCATATTTTTATAATTATATTTAATTTTTATTAATATATTTATAATTATATTAATAAAAATAAAATAAAATTATAAAAATTAAAAAAATAATAAAAGTAGCCTAAGTTACTCCTTATAACATCAACTATCTGCCAGTGAAAGTTACGTTAATATGTGTCTAGCCGTTTCGGAGATAAGCCGGAACAAACAGGCAGGCAAAAAAAATCTTTTTTTATTATAAGTAGGTGCCTACCGTATATATAATTTCATATGCATTTACTAAATAGCTGTTGTTTTGACAATACAAACAGACACTTCAATTTTATTTACCTGTATAGATATTCCGATTAATGACACAGATGACAGAAATGTGTAGAAATATTAAATTGAAAGTAATAGAATTGTGTGAAAATTATCTATATCTATAAGTACCTAAAATAAAACAATATTTGCAAGCAACGAAACCAATCCATTCCTTGTCCGCCACTTCTAATAGCAAATTGGATCACGGCCTTGTAATTGTATTCTAATGGTGAACGAAATATTCCATTGTGCGCCTGCGCACCTTCACTGTACCGAGGACATGTTTGTACGTTCGCGCTTGACATTTTACAGCTTTATCTAACCAGCTCTAATATTATCCTGTCAGCATAAATTACTGCGTCGCTTAACCAATTGTGCTGTTTTAATGCCTAAAGGTGGTATTATAATTGGGTATTGTTATTATATTCGCGGTAAAGGTTAAGTTAATGTCGAGGAAAATATTGATGAAGATATAAATCTGCTTAGAGATATTAGAGAGATTTTGCAATTACTATAATATAATGCCTGTATAAGTATTACATAAAGCCGGACTTGTCACTAGGCAGATGTTACAGAAACCGTCTGTCGGTTTTGATACATAAATCGCCGCAGCTGCCCGTATAACAAAGCTTCGTAAATTTGGAACTGTGTCAGCTTTCTGAACAACTCCGTTACTAACCAAAAAAAGTGAAACACAATAGCAAGGAATAACAATTAAAATCAGATTAGATTTACACATCAATATAACGAGAAATTATTTCCTATAATACAAATTAGGTAAATAGAAATCACGTATATTATATACAATAAACTTTAAATAAATTTTCAAATAGACAGTACGTATCTAAATGGCCATCTTGTTAGAATTACAGCACGCACACTCAGTTAAAGCAAGTAAAAAGCGTTAGGTCGATGTGAACGGTGTGCGCCGGCGCCAGGATGCGGCTTATTAAGGCAATTAGAAGCTGATCTATTGCTGTGATGCGCTAAAAAAGAATTGTCAGTGGAATTCAAATGAACGACTAGAAAATGTTATGCCAAACTATCCTTTAAATATTGCTACAAATTAAAGTGAACTTATTCAGAATAGGATTAAAATAATTAAAATAATTCTGGTATTAAAGAACAATTATAAACTTAAAAACGTGGCTATATTTTTTTTTATTTTACCCAAAAATGAACACAAGAAGTATGTATATCTCTGATTAAAAACTACATACTTATGATAAAAAAACCATGAATTATGATTATTATCTATATTGGACGCTATGATAAAGGACTTGCACTGTGTAATGGATAAACAAAACACTAACTAATCTCATAAATCTCTATATGAAACAGCCACTTAATGCTGGTCTAGCCTAATATAATAAATTGAAACGAATGCCGGGAGTTATTCCACCATAGCTCATGTGCTGCCTTATCTGAACGTCTATCTCCTAAATGGAGATCCATTCATCAAGACAAGCACTTAGTTGAATTGGGTCGCGTGCGCCTGCGCACTAGCAGATCACGAGACCATTTCACCTTAATGTGGTATTGGGTAGATCACGAAAGAAATTCTGGTCACTAGATATGTGCCTAATTGTTTTTATCGATTAATTGAGCCTGTTTAATGGCGAGCTTTTAGGTGACCGTAATGTTAATAAAATATTGAGCACCCCTAGTAGCTAAAATACCGAAACAGTGACAGAACCACGGCTGACACATTTTATTGCGACTTGGTATAAAGCCATTCATAAATCAAGAATTAAATCCTCAGAATAAGACACTAGACAGTAAATGAAATGACTAACGTAACAATGGATAGGTTCTGGATTGATGCCAATTTCTAACTTTTAGACAATGTCATTCCGATATATTATATTTTCCGTTGTGTCACGGTCGCATATGTATCTGACACTTCTCCACCTTACACTGAGATCATAGGTTTGATTACCGCATGAAGCAAAATTCAAAAGGTGGAATGGGATATATGTTACAATTAATAACACACTGTGTATAAATACAATATATTAATTGAAACATAAAACTAATTACTGTATTTTTCTTTTCCTAACACAACATAAATTATTTATAATGTTTATTTTTATGAAGGTTATCAGTTGCAAATGTAACTTCGACTCTATATTATTTTTAAAGGAAACGGTGATTATGAAGTTACTAACTATTAAGAACTTATATTCTCTAGCCAAGGGCTAGTTGTGCAAACATAAAACATAACTCATAGAGCCTGATCACTTACGTAAATCATGAACGTCAGTTTATAGGTCTGTAGGAAAAGTTCTCGATAAATACCAGTGTAATTTTTAACATAACTGATCCCGTCGGGGTGGTCGGTGCTTTTAATGCAATGCAAAGCCGCTCGGGGCGCACCCGACTTGAAATATCACGGAATCTTGCAACAGGCCAGATGAATATTGCATGTACATTCATCTGCCTCATTCCAACTACCATTTCTATGATAAAACTATCTGGCGCACTCACAATAATGCTATGAAATCGTCGTGAGTAATATGTACGCTTAAAAACGTGGAATATAAAGTCATTCCGGATAATAACCTGGACCATCAAGACATTGAGATATATAACTTAAATCCAAAGCCAGTTTTAAGTGCTTAACTATGTTGAACTAGGCAAAATATTGCGATTTCCAAGAACGTGACATCCGTTTAAACTTCTAAAAACAACTGATATAATCGAGGTGATGGTCACCCACGGCTGATACGTGTTTTGTTGCAATACGCTTGTTTGTGTATCCTAATAAGGGAACGCACCTAAAAAGTAAATGGTAGATGGCCAATTCAAAATTAAAATAAAACGTAATAAAATATAAACAATAGGCCAATGTATACATATTATAAATAAATTAGTAATTATAACATCGCAACCCTATATGCAACAAGTATTATGATACGACTCGGAAGTTGCATATAAACGTTTTGTAAGTCCGAAGATGCGATAGCAATCTACGGAAACTGAACACATTCGAGTTTCGCTTCTATTATGAGAAGGCGGCGTAACGGCGACTGCCCTCTGAACCGCTATGCAACCAAATCACATCATACACAATAGAAACTAAACTTCAGACCTAATGGAGTCAGAATACACTAGGAAGCGTTCCGCTCTGCATTTCCATGCAGGAGAGAGTTGGATGACTATCGCGTTACAGTGTCCGTTTCAACGAGCAACCGCGGATGTGTAACTTGAACAGAGAAACATTACGTTTCACGTTGGAACGGTGAAGGCGGCTTTATCCCAGCAAATCGCTGGTCTTTGTTGACAGTTAATAAATTACTCGGCAGCGTAATCGTCGTCTCCGTTGTAACTGTCGCGTGCAAAGGAAACGATATTCCAATTTAAAGCCTACTCTCTGTAAGTTTTTGAGTCGCTCGGAGGAAACTACTTGTTTTTGCATTCCATGATAAATAGCCTCTCAGCACTCACGGGGTATTGTAATAAAACTAAATCAGTCTGCGGTGTCGCAATCGGCATCTCTATTGTTCTACAATGTAAGGGACTGCGTTTGTGCACAATGGTTAGCGATTGTCGTAAAAGATGGCAGGAACTGAATGGTTTGGTTGTTTGACCGATTGTACGTAGCCTTCTAGTCTGACCCTTTCAAGTCAACGTCAACGATTGAATGCAAAGACGTGATTGATATCGCCATGCATTATAGTCTGTTATCCTCTTCGCTTCGGTATTTATTAACGTCTGCTTTATAAGATAAGAAAAACAACGTTAACCGACACATTTAGATTTCGTTAGGGGTTCGTTATCAATAACTCGATATTATCGACGTAAGCAATAAAATATCTTGTGGTGCACATGAATTATACAGTTCTTTTGTTTCGATTCGACAGCATTATTCTTTAAGATGTATTGGCACTGACACTAAATGATTCAGTTTAATAATCAAACGCGTATTCTGAAGAATCCTACGGTGTCTATAAGTAGACGAGAGCATTAATTTTGCGATCGTGAGTCATAAAGTCTGTCTACACTTTATGAAGGTATTTTACAATAAATAACAAAGGCAAAATAAAAAAAATATATTTTTTTTTTACTTTAGATGTAGATAAATTTGTTCAAATACGGCAGTTATAGATTTAACATAGATTTTATTGCAAGTACATATCTGGAAATGAATTGTATACCTAGTGTCGAACACTTACATGACTTAGACCACTTTCATTTAAATAATCAGAGTGTTTTAACGACAATGGGTTAACCGTAAGTAGATTAATTTCTTGAAACACGCGTGCGACACCAAAATCGTGACGTCACGTTAGCAGATACGAAGTAAACGGTTGTGATTCATTCGTCAAAACGTCCGTGAAGCGCGCGGGCGCATACTGATGCCGCCCCATCGCCTTCCAGCATACTAAACGAGGTACCTAGTCTCTCATCGTAATATAGACATACCCACATGGACGAACTTTTCCAGAATTTTCCGAGCCTTACCTGTAACGATAAAAATTCGTGTTAAAAAATAAATAACAATCTCATTACATTAGTAAAGGGATTTGCATATTAAAAAATGGTTTTATTTATATTAATTCCAAATCAATATGATCATAGATTTTAAGGTTACTCCATACATATGTACTAAAGAAGAAGTGGATACAAATTAAGATAATATCAGTAAGAAACCATATAAAGCTGTTACATAACCCAATGTAAACACATCGAAGCAAGAAAAGCGTGCGAGTAAATGCAACAATTGCTTAATAGAACAAATAATGAACGTACACGATTCTTGCTCTATAATGGAGCAAAATATTTGCGCAAGACCACTCGAAACTGTCGGGTATCTCGATAGTTTCATTGCGCTATGACATTTACATGTGTTTCTATAATTGAATTACCGGCTCAGATTGGTAGCCGTAGTTTATACCATGGAGATGGATCGCATATTTTTGTTGTGTTGTGCAATATTAAAACGTTGGTACAACGCGTTCAAGGTTCTAATCTGAATTTCAATTGATTGATTGTATGTATTTTTGGAGTTCCGACTTTGTTATAATATTAATATTAACATTTAGGCTGAGCACGCCAATAAAGCTCCCAGTTGCATTTCCGGCAATTTGCACAAAACCTTAATGAATTATACACATAAACCTTCCCCATGAATCACCCTGTTCATTTGTGAAAACCGTATGCAAATTTGTTCAGTAATTTTTGAGTTTATCGCGTTCAGACAAACAGACAGATACAGTGGGGGAACTTTATTTTATAATGTGTGGTGATAAAGAAAATAATATTTTATTTGTTCATATTGCCCAGATATTCCTTAAACATTACACTTGAGTATATTATAACTGCTTAGCTTAAAATAACGAACTCCTATTTAATTAGGAAAAACTAATATTACGGAATCAAAATTGCTAAACAATCTGAGAAAATGAGAAGCAAATCAAATTTAAAATACAATACCATAACGTGGAAATTGAAGTTACGTCAGGAAACGTGACAAAAGACTTTGAGTGGTGCTTCGTGACACCAATGACAAAAATAATGAGCCCGAAATGCTATAAACCAAAAATGATAGCAATCAGCGATGGACCAACACGCCAATGGAACATAATGTAATAGTTTATAAGAAAACTGTAGTATATGTCGACTACACCTAATGTTGAAGTTCGTAGATATAGCTGTTGTAGATGTTGTATTAGACGGCATGTGGACTGACACGACCAGAGCTCGTATTGTTTGGGAATATCACGACGCGACCGTTTGAACACTATCGTAGGGGAATACTTAATAACGTCGATCCTTGATAGTAAACACGCAATTAAGTAACATTGTGAACATTTTGATGTGTACAATAAATAGCCTTGAAAGATATTTTGAATCATATAAAATTTTTCGTTTTGTGAACAAAGTAGTTACCTAGTTTTTAATCATATGACTTTATATAGGATCCTAGGTATAAAATCATCTTAACAAATATAAATAAACAATATACAATAAGAAATATATAACTCTATTTAGAATCTTACTTTACTTAAGAGCTCAATACTTCGCAAAAAGAAAACACTGAACACACACTCCATGTAGAACTCAAAAAGCTCTTAGTACATTAGCTTTACAATGAAAGTAAACCAATCAGACAAGAATGAAGAAGTCAGACACAATTCTCAGACACACGCAACTCACAAACAATAGTGTTCATTCATTATGCCATCCCTTTTTACATTGGGTTTTTTAAAACACTATGTCTAACGTTATGGCGTCTCTACACAATCTACCGAACAAGGTATACATTTTGTAAAATACTAGCATTTGAAAGTTCTATAGAGCAGACGCTTGATAAGATAATAGCTGCCACCCCTCGATCACTATCTCCCTAGCCATAATTGGTATGAGAGAAAGTGCAAAATATAACTCAATTAAATTTTCAATTTCGTTGTCTATGTTAATAAAAGTGAAAATCAACAGTTAATATGACGTCGACGCCATATCCGGTGCTTGGAGGTTTCCTATCACCGAGTGGGCCACTTCGCTTTCTAGGAAGAGCCCAGCGAAATGACGGACGAGCGACACGCGAACAGAATATTAAGAGCTAAATTATTGCACTGTTCAACGTAACATCCTTTGATTAATCATCACAATACCCACTGAGAATGAACCCATAAAACAACCATACAGAGACCATGATTGAAATTAAGAAATGTTAGATTACACTTTTGATTAAGTTTAATGTTCTGTTGTTTATTTACTTAACTTTGCTTTGTAATTAGTTATTTTTGGCATTTAAAATAGTTACGTAATAAGAAAGAAGTCAAGGTGACATTGATCTATAGTATAACGACTGAATATATTTTTTAAATGATAAACTAAATGTATGGTGTAAACTCCAATACGATAAAATAAACCCGTGTTAAATAAGACAAACAAGTCATCTGTTATATATAAAATTATAATAACTTATCTTCTAAGTTATAAATAACAATTACTTATAAATAACAATAAATTTACTGTATCTTACCAAATATATTTTTTTAAGAGGAAGAATACGTAATAATTAAGAACAACTTGTGACTGTTAAAAAAACGCCAAATAGTAATACTAAATTCACAAAAAAAACATTAATTATCTAATGTGTAATAATGTTATTTCGGCGTTGCGCACTGTTTAGTGGTGAACGACCCTTTGGAGTGGTATCGTTTACACCCGGCTAATAGAATTCATCTCACACCTCGGCCAAGCACCGTTACACTATGCTAGTCTCATTCAATATGCGGATTATGTTGCGCATTTTGCCAGTGCACTTTATAACAATAAAATACTAAGTTATATAACTACACTAGCGACTCACTCTCGCTCCGTGCGGATTCGTCCCTACTTACGTTTTAACGTTTACTATAGATTTCTCAGGGATGAGATATTTTCCCGCTGTAAAAAGTATCCTTTTATGTTGACCCAGATAACCAGCTATTAATTATCATACCAAATTTTATCAAAATCCCTCCAGTGGTTTATCCGTTGGCGTCACAGACATACAGACATACGGACAAAAATTCTAAAAACTATAGATTCGGCCTCTGTATCGATAATAATGATTATTTCAAGAAGATTTTCCAAAAAATATTTAATGTACAGATTCGACTTAGAATTTTATTATATGTATAGATTATGAGAAAATTAAAGTTTAGAAATGTCTTAGTATATTTACACTGATGTTTTCTATTACTAAATACCCAGACGATTACTCCGGGGTCAGCCTGAACTTGAATGTCTCGCACCTCACCAAAAACTCATTCAAATACATCGCCACTGTTTTCTCAATTTCGTGTGTTCGAAGAGTTGCATCAGCACTTACAAAATATCGAAGGCCAAATCGAATGATAATGGTGATAGTGCGTAAATATTTAACTATGAGCTTGCGCGCGTGTAAAAGATTATATTCTTATCTAGACAACCATGTTCGAACTATGGGGGATAATATGAGATTGCAATAAACTCACAAAGCCGCGTTGTGTTTAAACTAACCATGGGAACACCAAACAAGTCGGTGTAATGGAGTATGATCCAGTCATAAACATATCCCTGCACCGAAGCCTTCGTTGTTTCTTTTGAGATTACTCTTAAAGTATATATTAGATATTTTATCAGTTAACATTTTCGGAAGTAATAAATCTACGCCGAGGTCCAAATTTAACGCGAACATCAAACAATTGAATGAATAAACAAAATATTAACGGAAAAAAATACATTTGTTTATAAACAGCCAGATGTAAAATAGCATAGATCGACCGAGATTTTATAAATAAAATGGATTCAACAGTATTGTAATGTAGTTATTTTGAGCAATAATAACACTAACATTTTAAAAATACGACATAATATTATGTTTTATATAATAACCCAGAACAGTGTCTTCAATGGCAGATTCAGACAATATTTTTGTTGAAATTTATGTAACTATTATAATACACTACCGTATCACTTCTCAATATCTTAGTGCTTGTGATAAAGTTTAGGTAAAAATTGCTAACTAATATTAAATAATTATCTATATATTAAAATCAATAAAAAACCGAGTTTAACGAGTTTGTTTTAAAAAAGATAGTAAGTTTTTTAGCTGAATACCATAGAGCCATTAACTTGAATTAACCCTGCAGGACTTTACCAGCGCTATCTTTGCAAAAAATCACGACTCGCGTTCACGGGTCGGGGTCGCGCTCCTAACGGCGGTCTTTGCATATCATTTGCATGAATCGCCAAGTGACGAACGAACTCGCAAGCGAGAACGCTCGGGAGTCGGGACACTCAGCGGTTGGCCGTTGAATGATTGCCAAACAATCCACCCGCGACCATCTTTATATGGCTCTATCACTATGCGAAAATACGAAATAAATATTTGTGAATCATCGTTATGCCTTTTGTGGAAGGTCGCAGGCTAATCATACGGTGATGCGTATATCACTCATGAAGGAAATAAACCCGCTGACGTGTAGAACTAGCTTTAATTAATCGTTGTCTTATATTAACACACATCAAGTAGGCAGAGGGAACATGTTATGCAAGCATCTTATCATAATATGTTTAATATTTACGTTAAGAAATATAAAAACAGTAATTATTTCATCATTTCATCCAATTTAGCCTTGACCCTGTTACCTACTAAATAATCAGTCTAGTATTTTTAACATTTTTAATTTGTAAAATATTATGAACAATGTATTTTGTTACTAGAGATTTTTCTAAATGGCAACTCTACTAGAATAAATTTAAGTATTCCTTTAGTAAGGCAGTGGTAGCGAAGTGGTAACGCGCTCGCTTGGGAAACCGAGTGAAGCGAGTTCAAATCCCGGGTCTCGCACTTCTGATATTTTCATGTGCGAATCATTTCCAACTTGATTACTACTTGTCTTAACGGTGAAGGAAAACATCGTGAGGAAACCTGCATGTCTTAGAGAACTTAGCAAGTTATCGAAAGACATGTAAAGTCCGCCAACCCGCACTTGGCCAGCATGGTGGACTATGACCTCCCCCTCGTATTGAAGGGAGGCCCGTGCCCAGCAGTGGGACGCTAAAAAGGGCTGAATACATTCCTTGAGTAACTTGGGTTTTTTATCATGGTGAGCTGTAAGGCGAGTGATAACATTTTGGTTGTACCAAGTAAATTCAACAGAATTCAAATTTATAATAAGCTATAAATTAATTGAAATTTTCAATACAAATGGACTTGTATCGAACTGTCCATGTTAGTCGTCTTAACGTTCAGTCACAAATAATAAGTATGTGATATAACATAGATATACAAAAACTAAGATAAACAATTATCGTTTCAAAAGTGTCCTCAAAAAGAAGCGCACAATTCGAAATTGAATTGCGCTTTTTTCAAATCACTTTGGTTAATTGATTTTCGGATTTTAAAAACGTTTAAAAAAGTACTTTATGTGATGTCCTTAAGTTCGAATTTGCGTTTAGACAGTTAATTAGAGCTTTCGATTTTTTAATTTTATTCTATGGTTTGACTTAACGTCACATGTCGACGCCATTTTTTGAAAAGATATTTGTAGGAAATGTGTATCTATCTATGCATATAATACATAATATATTATATATTTTAACATATAAGTATCGTATCGTCAGCAAGTAAGCTTCAGTTAGGAAATAAATATTAACACTTTCTAAGCCTTTGGGAAGATAATTTATAAAAAAAAAAATTATAACCATGCGTAGTACATATTAAAACGGAAACGTACTTCCTGGCGCTTGTTAGGTATTATTCTTTGTACGCACAACATTTTTAATTAACACTACACTCTTTTGCGTTACTAAAAGACAGATGGTGCCGCCTTAAGGATGAAAGGAATACCAATATCCAGTTATGATCGTATCAAAATTCTAGTGCACAGTATTTAAAATAATATGTCACATTACACAGAACTATAGCCTTATTAACATTTTTGTTTCGAATACCAGCATTTTATCTCATAAATAACGCTATAAATATTTTTAAGTGTGTTTATACGTTTATTTTTCATTCAACTTTATTTGTAATTATAAACTATAAATAAATCACTTTTAAATATAACTGCCTTTTCGGTTATATTTGCGGATTTATTTTACTTTTTGGTTTCCGATGTCGTTTTGAATATTTTACGGCAATGATGGTCACGGGAGAGACTAAGGTTATAGACGTCTCCCGTGACCATCATTGCCGAAACGTTAGGAACCAAAAAATCAAAATGAGTCCGCGAAAAAATCCGAAAAAGTATTTTTATTTAAAATATTCAAATATTCGCGTAAATCTATGAAAGTATTATATATAAAGCACTTACAAAAGGTTAATATTGGTCTTGAGAGGTGAATGTAGCTCATCCCCTACACCTATCTACAAGTCGTTATATGAAAAATATTCTCACGGTCTGTCTAGCGTAGCCCTTGGTTCTGCACTGGTGACTTCCACGGCGCCTGAACTCTTTAATAATTGAAGAATCGTTGCCCTTACAATAAAACAAATTGTCCCCGCGTTATTTACAACCGTTACCATTATTATTTCAAAATACCCGTAAAAAAATACTGAATCTGTGTAAGTTTATTTCTAACATAGAATGTTAGAAAAAAACCTACATTTATTTGACGACACGTTTGGCTCAGTTTGTAGTGACCCTACTTGCTGTGTCAGCGGTCTCAGATTCGAGTTCCGCTGGGGGCATTCATCTGTGTGATGAACATGAATGTTTGTACTCCAGTCTTGGGTGTTTATAATATGTATGTATGTTACATATGTGTTTAAAGTTATATAAGTGTAGTGTATCAACTATCTGGTATCCATAACACAGGCCTCGTAGCTTACCATGAACTAGATGGTGCTGTGTGTTAATGTCCCGATATATTTATTATTTCTAAGCGTTGTGATTTACTACGAGAAGGAAACTTTCAATTTCTTTTAATGCAAAGGAAAAATCATATTACACAATTGATCTTTGCGATCCGCGTTAAAGTTGTTGGGAGTGACCTTTTAATGTTTACCTCTGAATAGGTAAAGATGTCGTAATAATAAAATAGCCTTATATAAGTTGTCTGGTAGAAGTGCTGCTTATTGCCAGGACGTTATACAAAGTTGAACACGAACAGCACAGAGATTTCCGGCAACCTTTAACCCGCGGGCTAAAATAATGGGAAATGTAATAAATGCTTATCTAACATATTATGTCACAGGGAAATGATAAAAGGAAAGTGCGGCAGGTGGATTGGAGCAAGTCGCGGGACAGAGGAATGCGTCTATTATTAGAGGCCGGCGCCGGCGCGCCACCAACAGGGAGCCCTGTTTGATTCATGACGGCTCCTCATTAATTTTACATCGAAACACTCAGGTGAACACTTGAGCAAATTCACAGTGAAGGAGTTCGTAAGTACTGCAGACGTATGTAATAAATAAATCTATACGCTTAAATTTGACTCGATTATTTCATTGGATGTTATTTCACTACAAGCTAATATTATCACGTACGATGCGAGGAAATTTTTAATAGCGGAAGTTTCGAAGTTAGTTCTTCCTTCACCCGTGATTTATATAAATAAATATATCACAGATCGGCCTTGCCTAATGAAATATGAAAAAAAATACAGTTGGTTCAATATCCACTTGCTTACCAAATAAATTAATAGGTACGAAATTTTCCGAACATTCACAAGTTAGTTTTCTTAGAAATTACTAATCCATTGCTACAAATAAAAAAAATATACATTAAATAAGCAGATGAAAATGAACAAACTTAAAACTTTTTGTCGATTTCATTACATGTTATCTTTCTGGCATTTCCTCACGTACCTACCTATCTCAAAATAAAGTATTCTATGTTCAATGTCCTATATTCACCTATACTACTTATTTAGGTAAAGTAGATAAATGAATTCATTTTAAACTTGAGCAGACTCCAACAGGAATGTCGAGTGGCAAGCACGTACAGCGTTATCGCAGGCTGTGGGCATCTCAGGCGCGCCGGCGCCGTCCGCGCTATTGTTGATGTTCCGACCCATGCAGTATACTGTATACAGTGGGCCGACTACGGGCTACGGTGTAATGTACGATAGGTTCTTTTTAAATCATGCAAGGTAAGATCATATTAAATTAGATGGGCATATGGTTTTATGAAAATATATTATGTTCAGCCTCGCTTCGCTCAGGTTCGTCCCTAGCTTGCTTCCCAATACAAACTTTCATCCCCATTTTCACCCACTTAACGAATGATTTCCGGGATAAAAATATATCCTATAGTATCCTATGTCCTTCCCAAGGTCTCAAACTATCTGTTTACCAAATTTCATCTAAATCAGTTCAATAGATCCAGAGATTATTCCCTACAACGTCACAAACTCACAAACTTTACCTTTTCTTTATAATATTAGTATAGATGAAAAAAACTACAACTATTACATACCTACTTAGTTTATTTGGGAAAGCTATTTAGCTTAAAAAGATGAGGTAGGTATGAAAATCTCAATCTTTTGCTAAATTAAAAAAAAACAAATGACAGAGCGTTAGATTAATTTTGTATTATCTGTCATAGCTCTTTAATTATGATATATATTTTTTTAATTTTAGATTTATTTATTTTAGATGATAAGTATATCATGTTGCTTTATTCGAAAAGTTCTGTAGATATATTAAGTAATTAAATTTCCCATTTCTTTTGCTCAAGTGTGCCTGCAATATATTTCTTCGAAAGCTTCGATGTCTCGACAGTATCAGTATCATCCGTACATAGATCATGTCATTGGGATCTATAAATATAAAACGCCACATCGCCAGCGAAATGTATTAAATATGCTAGTGTATATCTTTCTCTGTGGCGGCGATCTGTCTAGGTTTCTTTTCGAGCCTTGTTTTTGTACATTTTTACTACACTATCTTAGTGAGCTAAATTTATAGCAGTAAATTTTTTACAATACTTTCATAGATTTACGCGAATACCTATTTGACTTTATCGCAGATTTACTTTAACTTATAAATTTTGTTAATTTTCTACAACTACAGATTTGTTTAGTATCTATATGTAAATATCGCAATAATTATACCTTAATATATGTTTAGTATTTTTATATATGGTATCATTGTTTTAAGTCGTTTCGAATGACATCTGACAATTGAATTCGGTATTGTTCGGTCGGTGTGACGAGAGCTCCTCTTTTGAATTGTTACGGTTACAACGTAAAATAAAGTATTTTCGGTCGGATTAATTATAGTTTTATATATTTAAATATTACATTTACATATTTATATATTACATTTGACGACACGTTTGACTCAGTTTGTAGTGATCCTACTTGCTGCGCCAGCGGTCGCGGGTTCGAGTCCCGCTGGGGTCATTCATTTTTGAGACGAGCACGAATGTTTGTACTTCAGTCATAGGTGTTTATATTTATAATATGTATGTATTTAAAATTATACATGTGTAGTGTATCAACTATCTGGTATCTATAACACAAGCCTCGTAGCTTACCATGTAACTAGATGGTACTGTGTGTTAATGTCCCGACATAAAAAAAACATACACACAAACACCTCTAGTGATCAGTGCCTACGCAGGATTAAGGATTCTGAGCCCGACAACGCTTCCACGGCTAAGTCCTCATACAAGGTACACTTTATATTATAATTTTATTAGGGTTAGTTTAGATATATTTAACTCCGCGTAACGCGGATCATACAACATATTTGCAAAGTGTTTTAGAAATATTGTTATTTAACATTACTTTTGCCTCACACGAATACCTAACCGCTTAAGAAAAAAACTAACATTTGAACCAGAAAAGTTGAAGCCATGCTAAAGGCATTTGCTCGTTTGCAGTTAATACGCATACAATATGCCGTTACAGTTGCCATAAGGCTCTATCGGCATTTACAGAACATTGACTCTACAATAGTGACCATTACTCGATAGAAGGATTTTCATACAAAATATGTACTAAAAATACTTTCATGTTTATTTACTAGAAAAACAAATCATTTTTGAAATTTTAAAACTAAACTATATTAAAATATCTTGCTTTTTTATTGTCCACTTGGGTGTTCTATTCACAATGGTCAGTTAAAACCTTTCACGTACGATTGTATTTCAGTTTTTATTACGACGACAATTTCGTCACTTTACGCTATAAGCTTAACAAATAGACAATTGAATGATGTAATACTAAAATGTGGATAAAACAGCCCCCTGGCGAGTTTTATTGCCTATAAAGTTTGGTTGGCACTTCTGGAATTACTGCACATGAATTGGGCATTTTATATAGCAATAAAGAGAAATTTTGGTGTATATTACCATATTTTAAGAGAGTTACCATGTTTCACCCACGTTAATAACGTAACGGATGTTAAATGGAAATAGCTTCTGGAATAATATGTAAATATCTATTAAAATTGTAAGCAAAACAATTTAGTGACAATATTGTGTTAGGATAAAAAATGGCGGCAGGCTAGTGAAAGGTCTGCTAAAGACGTCTAGTTCCCATTGTCAAGACGTTCTCGAAAGTGCGGTAGTTAGCGAGCCAGTGTCATGTCGACTTAAAAGCGTGTTAGGGTTGTCAACTTTAAAAAAAAAAGAATATTAAAGAAGTTTAAAGTTGTATTCTTACACGTTAGATTTATACGATTATAAACAATGAGACTAAAATTATATCATTTATATAATCAACATATTTATAGTTTTTAATTACTATTTTGATCTCTTTCAGAAAGACAAATACCCAACCCTATACAAATGTTGCGCCCGCGCCGTTCCGCGAAGCTGTTGTCGAGTCAATACCTCTCCACTCCAGACAAGTTCGGTAAGACCGGGGTCGGGACTCATGTTGTTTAGAAGATCTTTCACATTCTTCAATATTTTAAGTGAAAAAATATTTAATCTGTACTTTAAGGTAAATAAACATTAATATTACGTTTTGCCGTAAGTACCTACCTAAATAAGATAATAAAAAGGAAGATCTAACGGCTCATTCCTTGCCAATAGTCGTAAACTGGAGAAGAATATATTTTATAAGGCTTTTTATTGCCGTTTTCGTCTAGACTCAAAAATATTATTGCTTCCAGACAAATAAATTTTACTAAAAGCTTATAGAGAACGGAACGAACATAACATTTCATACATAACATTTCGGTAACTAATAGGAAGAGATTAAGATAAAACGTTTACATAAAATATAATATCTATACTAATATTATAAAGAGGTAAAGTTTGCGACGTTGTAGGGGATAATCTCTGGATCTACTGCACCGATTTAGATGAAATTAGGTAAGAAGTTAGTTTGAGATACTGGGAAAGACATGGGATACTTTTTATCCGGGAAATCTTCCCTTAACGGGAAGGAAATGGGGATGAAAGTTTGTATGTGGAATCAAGCTAGTGTAAGGTATAAGTAACTACAGTTTTTTTTGCCAAAAATTTAATATTTTGTTAGATCGTGTCACTCATTAGTTTTATACGTACCTGTAAGAATTGAATTGACTCGAAAATATTTCAATTCCGATCGCGACGACAGAAAATCAAACCGTCTAATAAACGTCACGTTTTGAAATATCAATGTCATGTTCCCGGTACACATATCGAAATTTCATGGAAACAAATCGATTGTTTTCCACGTATCCAAATTTATTTTAGTGATAGGAAATGTAACATTATGAATTGTTTTCTTGGAAGTGTATAAAGCTTAGTTCAGGACGGTTGATTCCCCATACAAATTTTCATCCCCATTTTCACCCCCTTAAGGGATGATTTCCGGAATAAAAAAAATCCTATATCCTCCACAGGGACTCAAAATTTTCATCTAAATCGGTCCAGTAGTTTTTCAGTTAATTCGTTACAAACATACAAAAAATACAAATCTTTCCTCTTTATAATAATAGTGTAGATGTAGATTCAAGAAAGTAATAATTTGAATAATCATACAACTCTTATGTTTATCATAAATTAAGTTTAACCACTACTTATTAGCCAGTTGAGTATAAAGATAAGTGATCAGCTCGATATTACATTTTTACCTCACTTTTGTTTCATCGTGGCATAACACAATTTTTTCATAATTTTCACATTAATATAACTTCATAGTATAACATACTTGTACATAATGAATAATATGCTATATTTAATATGTTATAGTTACATATATTTTACATAATCACGCAAAACTGTATCAAAAAACGTACATATATAGCAGAACTGCTTGTTACAACGTTTATTCTAATATCTATCCATATTTGTAACACTAATGTACCATGTCTGTTTTCATTAAAGTTTATTCTAAAGAACAAAACCAATAACCGTTTCAATTGTTTCTAATATTATAAATGCGAAAAGGTGTTAATTTTGTTCATTCACTCACTCTCGCTTCGCTCGGGTTCGTCTCTAGGTGATTCTTTAAATTAACATAACTTTTTTATTTGTGAACCGGTCGAAATAAAACGAATACTAAATATTAAGTAAAGCTTACCACAATATATTAATAAAAACTGCATCCACATCGGTTAAGCCGTTCCTGAGGTTAGAGCGCACAAACGCACAGACAAACAGACAAAAATACTAAAAATCGTCGTTTTGGGTTCTATTACGTTAATAAAGAACCTCTAAAGAATAATAGTTTTTTCTCAAATATCTTCCATGTACAAAACAGCGATCAGTTATACCTTTATGACATGTATAGATATAGATTGGTTGAGGTCGCTATTTATAAATAAAACCAACACAAACATAACATACAAGTACTTAGCATTAAAAAAAGTTGTCGTCCTACCTCATTATAATAATAATGAATGTTGGGACATTAACACACAGCACTATCTAGTCCATCGTAAGCTACGGGGCTTGTGTTATGGATACCAGATAGTTGATACACTACACATATATAACTTTAAATACATACATATTATAAATATAAACACCCATGACTGGAGTACAAATTCGTGCTCATCACACAGATAAATGCCCCCAGCGGGACTCGAACCCGCGACCGCTGGCACAGGCTGGAGTAGGCTCACTACCAACTGAGCCAAACGTGTCGTCAATTACTTCAACATAGAAGATACATAAGACGTTTGCAAACATAGTTCTATTAGCTGGTACAGTATGCAAAAAAGAATCATTGTTAGAGTCAATGGGCCGTCAGCGGTTTTACCGTTTGCGTCGTAAAGCAAACATCACGGGCTATTGGCCAGATTATATGATTAAGTCATTAAATCGTCAAGGTATCTTTTGTGGGTGTCAAACCCGGGCGTTATCTATCGGGAGCAGTAATTAGGGTCACCGCGAATGAGTTACGTTAGTGGATAATATGTCGTAAACTTTGTTTCATACTTGCTCCTTGATCTTTATAATCACTTATTAGTTATTACGTATCAAAATAAAATAGATAAATAAATCTGTTTACAGATTTATATATTATTATTTTTTTAAAATAAAATGCTAACATTTTATATAAAACTTTCTTCTCTTCGTAAAAATTTTTTTCTCTTCGTTCTAACCTTAATCTAACTTTACAAGTTCCTTCACACTCTTCTTCCTTCTATACTCGCTCCTTTACTGTCCAATCTGTCCGTCTGTGGAACTCGTTACCAAATAAAGTAAAACAGGCTGATTCGCTGTCACTATTTAAAAAATTAATAAATGAATATTATCTTAACTTATAAGTGCTAAATGGTGTCATATTTTATTTTATATGTATAATGTTTATATGTGTGTATGTATGTATATATGTATGCATGTATGTATGTATGTATGTATGTATGTATGTATGTATGTATGTATGTATGTATGAATGTATGTATGTATGTGTGTATGTATGTATGTATATATATATATATATGGTATATATGTATATATCTGTTTGTATATGTATGTATTTATTGTATCTCTCTTTAAGATTGTTTGCACCCCTTCCTTCTCTCTTCTTTCTCTCTACCCAAAGGTTGCCTAGAATAGATCGCTCTCTAGCGATAAGGCCGCCTATTGTACTATATTCCTTTAATCTGTTTCAACTATATAATGTTAAATAATGGTGTGCTATAAAGAATATTTCATTTCATTTCATTTCATTATCTTTTTATAGACAGACAACTTGTCTCTAACAAGTATATATCGCTTTGAGATGGTTAAAAAACTTTAGTCTCTCCCGTGACCATGATTGCTGTACAACATTCGAAACGTCGGGAACCAAAAACCAAAATAAATCCGCGAAATAATCCGAAAAGATAGTTTTATTTAAAACCAGCAGAACCCGCGTCTTCGCTCGCGCTACAACTGCAAGAAATCTCTAAAAGGGTAGTTTCATACAAACTTTCACCCCCTATTTACCCAATGAATTTGAAAAAATGCTAAAAAACGTATTTATTTAATTTTATTGAAGAGCATTAATACCAAGTTTCAAGTAATTCTGATCATATTTTTTTTTGATTGTATTATAACGTGTTTTCCCGTGGGAATTAGATAATCTCCCGAGGTAAAAAGTAGCCTATGTCACTCTCCAGCTTTCCAACTATCTACACACCAAAAATCACGCCAATCAGTCATTTCGTTTCGACGTCAAAGAAAGACAAACAAACACAAACAAACAAACACACTTTCACATTTATAATAATATTAGTATGCATGTCAAATATTCGCGTAAATCTAAGGAAGTATTATATTAAAAAGCTAACAATTAAATATGTTATTATTAAAGTCGTTATAACACCGAACTGACAATATTCGCGTACATAACATTACGTAGGTAGGTACCTTCATTTTCCGTCACACAGATTTCATACCGGTTTTGGAAAGATTGCTATCTAATTTAATAAACCAGCAAGTACAACCCCGTAACAGTATAATTATGTTAAAATAATGTTCGTAAAGTGTTAATTAACAGCGAGTCGAGTTGAACGCAAAAGTTACTTGATAAGTGACTCATTTGTATATTAAATACAACTTATATAATGTGCCTATTATACGTTAGAATATTGTATGATGATGTTAGTTAGCCAGTAAGTCAACAACTCAACAATGTTTATTATTTTTTAAGTTATTGTTATTAAACTATATATATAATAAAATTCTGAGTCAAATCTGCACATTAAAAACTTTTTGGAAAATACTATTGAAATAGTCATTATTATCGATACGAAGGCCAAATCTATAGTTTTTAAACTTTTTGTCTGTCTGTCTGTGAACGCATCACGAGAAACCCACTGAACAGATTTTGATGAAATTCGGAATGATGATAGCTGGTTTCGCGATCAACATATAGCATCAGCTTTCACTGCAGGAAATTTATAATAACCGTGATGTGTCGCTAGTTTTAATAACATAAAAAAATATAGAATCACATAAAATTTGATGAAAATTGTATATCTGATATTCAAAACAGTTAATAGAAAAAACTTTTAATAAATTCGCCGTACATAACATAAAAATATATTATAAAAAATACACATACATATGTATATGATACAATCATTATATATTAGCTTGTTCCGTTGTTACAAGTACTCTAAACATTCATAAATTTCGTTCTCATTTTCCCTATCTCAAACAACCAAGTACAGTTAAGACATAAAGGAGAGTCAATAAGGCACCTCACGAAGTCTGACACGCATTAAGTGGACGCTACAAAACCAATGACAAACGGCCGGTAATTACCTTCATAGCTACCTCATGAATTCTAGACTTTTAAGCGCTAATTTAGAATTATCGTACCTTTAGTGTTACAAATAGCACTTTCAAGCTCTGTAAATATGTTTTTTTTTATTTCAACACACAACACCATCTAGTTCCATGGTAAGCTACGGGGCCTGTGTTATGGATACCAGATAGTTGATACATTACACATATATAACTTTTTAAATACATACATATTATAAATATAAACACCCGTGACTGGAGTACAAACATTCGTGCTAAAAACACAAATGAATGCCCCCAGCGGGACTCGAACCCGCGACCGCTGGTACAGCAAGTAGGGTCACTACAAACTGAGCCAAACGTGTCGTCATATCACGCTTGTTTTTGATATTTGTCTAGCTTTCGATTTGTTTTATTATTTGCGTTCACCATTATGAATTAAGTGTTCTAGCTATTATTAAAGGTTATTACGGGTTTGACTATTAAAAATTGCATTAATAGCAAGAGTGAAAGGAACAGCAATATATACATTTCTCTTTCAATGCATAGCTCTAAACCATACAAAATAATTCTATATGCCACTCGCAGGTAACAAGATATTTACTAAATTAGAAATTTAAATCAAGTGAATTCTGCACATTGTCGTACAATTTATCATCACGATTTCAAATTTGTCTAAAAATATAAATCTTATAAATACATAGTAAAATACAAACTAACTGAGACCCTTCTATTTATTTGTACCGATGAATTAATAGTCAACAAAAAATAAGAAAATGGATAAAAAAATCAAAATAATTACTGATAAATAGTCTGAAGATGTATATTTGTTTAGATTTTATTTTCTTTAATTTTATATAGCTGTATAAGCTATATAAAATTTGAGATATCCACAAGTACCCTCAGTCTCTTCCGTGTCATGACTGCTGTAAAGAATTCGAAAAGTCGGGTCCCAAAAATCAAAGTAAATCCGCGAAAAAATCGTAAAAGATAGTTCTAAATGAAACTATCCGGATTTAAATTAAAAAAAAACGCTGAAGAAACATAAATTATAAGCAAAGTAGCTCTTTGGTGATTGATAAAAAAGCACGTTCACCAACAACAGTGAAGGATATGTAAATTCGCAATGGGTGTCAAGGCGCACTTCGTCCAGATTAAATGTTTCATGTTTAAATATTCAACGCAAAATTATAAGTCCAGGATAATTAGTTATTTATAACCTCGTATTTCAGGTACGGATTTTCCGTTGTTTAAAATTCTAGAACTGTCATAAAAATGTTGTGTATAACACAAAGATTTTCTTATTTCTTTCTTTTTTTTTTGCTAACTCTATATTTTTAGTAAACGTTAATCAGCAAAAGTACTTAAATAACGTTTAGATACATGTAGACATTTTTGAAATTCTTACCTTTTTAGGTAGAACTATTAGAGATTATATATCTATCTATACATATAATAAAATTGTAACTAAGCCGAATCTGTACATTAAATATTTTTTGGAAAATCTTATTGAAATAAACATTATTGTCGATACAGAGGCCGAATGAATAGTTTTTATAATTTTTGTCTGTCTGTCTGTTACCGCATCACAGAAAAACCACTGGAGGGATTTTCATGAAATTTGGTATGGTGATAGCTGGTTATCCCGGTCAACATATAGGATACTTTTTACCGCGGGAAAATGTCTTATTACTGAGAAAAAATACAAAAAAATGCAATGTAAGAGTATACTAATATGTAAAACCTAAGAATTTGGTTTCTGGTCATCTGAACGCGGCGGAGCCATATAAACAAAAGTAAAGCAAAGTAACCGCAAACATAATGATGGAAGTTAAAATAGATAAAAAATAGATATATAGCATCATCAGCATTACGACCGTGTCAAGAGTATTAGAAAAAGACCAAACGAATATGTACGAACTCTATGATAAATGTACGTCATGGAACACTTTCCATTTTATATACATAAGCAAGTTTAACTTTAATCGCCTACTCACAATGCTTTATACAATATACAGTCATAATCTATTTAGACTATCCAGTGTAATTGTAGTGTACAAATGATCGCACATATATCACTTTTATAAGTATTGCTTAGCACGATTTGTGCAAAAATAATATCTTAACATTTGTTAAGGCGTCGTTAAAATGAATTGATTATTTAAACAAAGAAAATGTCTTATGTATTCTTCTTATTCTTCTTAGTTTAATTAATAAATATTTATCACTATTTCATTTTTGAAGTTATACTTCTTTTGGCACGTTTGGAAAAAATTATGAGAGTAAAATTTTTAGCGTACATCGACAGCCAAAAAGCGACATGATGAAGTTAGCTGTCCGCCTTCCTTTTACCAACAAAGAGTTGTGACATACTGGATGAAATCTTTAGCTATTTTTGTTCTGTTACGCCAAAGAAGTATAACTTCTTACGTGCGTACTACACACACATTTTTTTTCTCTCTTTCTCTCTCTTTTTTATTATTGCACTTTTTTTAAGTAAGTAAGAAATATCTAGTTAAAATAATTGTGTCAACCCGATACATTATTTTCATACTCATGGCTTCCGAAGAATGTACCTACTTATATTCTAACATACGTGTAATACACTACTTAATCACTTAGATATATTAAGTATATTACGAAAAAATATTTCCAAATCGCATTTTCAGGAAGCAATCTTAAACAAGTTCAATTTATATATTGTTACCTTTAAAATCAGGGGCGACTTACGTAAAGTATAATATTTATAAAATGACACATCTCAGCGCACGTGTGTAAACACGTCTAGATGCCTAGGTAGCTGGAATTCATACATTTTTGTTGCGAGAAAAAAGTCCAGGCAACATGGTGGCTTTGTAAAAGTAAAACAAGTTAGAACAATAGCCCTCTGTATAAACAGCAATGAGTACTTTTTCATATACATATGTAATTGCTCTGTAATTAATCACATGAATTATTATATTATGTATTAAGTATTTGTCCATTATTCATTTATAGTAATAGGTAAATAAATAAATATGTTGGGACATTAACACACAGCACTATCTACGAGTAGTTCCATGGTAAGCTACGAGGCTTGTGTTAAGGATACCAGATAGTTGATACACTACACATATATGACTTTAAATAAATACATATTATAAATATAAACACCCATGACTGAAGTACAAACATTCGTGCTCGTCACAATAATGAATGACCCCAGCGGGACTCGAACCCGCGACCGCTGGCACAGCAAGGACGGCTAGTAACTACAAATTGAGCCAAACGTGTCATCTACATAATAGGTCAGTAAAGACAAAACAGTTCAGTACTTTTTCCTCCTCTGTTTGACCGATATTCTATTTTTTTTGTTTAGAAGCTATTGCCGAGAGTGTTGTTAAATTCTATTCATATAATATGTTTTTCTAAATTTTTTTATAATGATCATTGTCGAATTTCGACCACTAGGAACTATAAGTTATAGTAAGATTTAATACGTTAAACTTAATGTTCCTCCACACGTGCCCAATAAGTAACAAGAAAGTCTGTTGTAACTTAATAATTTCCCTCCCACTCATTCAACTCTATCAAAAATATAATGTTCTCTACACACTATTATCCTATCCATATTTTAATCAATACATATAATAAAATTATAACTAAGCCTAATCTGTACATTAGATATTTTTGGAATAAACATTATTATCGATACAGAGGCCGAATCTATAGTTTTTAGAATTTTAGTCTGTCTGTCTGTCTGTTACCGCATCACAGAAAAACCACTGAAGGGATTGTGATGAAATTTGGTATGGTGATAATTGGTTATCCGGGTCAACATATAAGATACTTCTTACCGCGGGTAAATATCTAATTTCTGAGAAAAAATACAAAAACTGCAATGTAAGAGTCGAATCGAATAGAATCTAATTATTAAAACCGGAGATGACGTAACGAGAAAATAATTATTTTTATTATTCATCAAGTTGCATCCACGCACTCTCAAGTTTACTATTTCAATGCCAGTGAAAGTGGGCAAGCTCGGACGATGTGCTCGCGCAACTAATGCAAGCTATTAACACTCTGATGACATAAAGTATGTATTTATTTGTTTTTAATGCATCCATTAACATTTAGATATTATAAACTTCAATAATAAATATAAAATTGTTATTTTGTAATAATTACATCGATAGCAAGCTATACATCGACCATCTTTATAGTTTTGCTAAAGGCCATTCAGAATAAACATTCACTAGAATATAGATTACTATCGACGCACCCCCGCTTCGCTCGGGTTCCTACTTAGGTACGTTTTACCGGTAACAATATTACTTACGAGTGTGTGTATATATACTATAATATATTATATGTTGTTGTGGTTCATATAACATCGTGTTTCCCGTGGAAGTGAGATAATCTCTCGCGGTAAAAAGTAGCCTATGTCACTCTCCAACTATCTCCAAATCACGCCAAACCGTCACTCGGTTTCGACGTGAAAGAATGACAAACAAACACACTTTCACATATATAATATTAAGTATGGAAGTATGGATTGGTCAGATTAATTCTAGAAACGAATAAAAATGTGCTGTCTATATAAAAAGTACACTGTAATCTTCTATCAACGAACGAACATATTAGTACAAAGTGCGGTACAAAAGTAGATACTTTAACAGTAGCGGTACTTGACGATTATTTTATCTATCTATTACACAAGCCACATAGTAGTTAATCTCGTAATTTCATCGGGCAATTTCACAACTAAAACACGAGGAGCCTTGACATTCACCTTTCTTCGTGTGTTTATGGCGAATTTCCGGTTGGCGCGAAAGTGATGACGTCACCCTTCCATTGACAGCCGATTTCGTTTCGCGAAGTCGTGTTTAGAAGTACAGATGGACAGCGAAAGTTGTTTTTATGTTATAATATTTTACTTGAAATTATTATACGTAAGTATAATTAACATCTGGCATTAATTATATTTTAACATCGATAATATGATTTCAGATTGGAACGCGTGTCGCAAAGAAGATTCAAGATTATGAGGCAATGCTGCGCAAATGAATATACCTACCAGATATACGCAAATATGCAAGTTAATATAATAGATACTATAAAAAATACTACTGTAGAATAGAACCAGCGAACACCTACTTTGTATAGAGAGCCAATTATATGAAATTTAACTGAACATATATTTAGCGTTATCATTATTTGGCGTAGCACTTACTCATCGAACACCGAGGCAATATATTTTGCTGTATCATTTACAGTAGCGCGCAGTAACAGCAAGCAGGCTGGCAAGTTCATGATCACAACTTTCGACAAAGAAAAAGCCGGTACACGTTTCACAGTGACTTATGACCCGAATCGCGTTAATGGATACTACAGCTCGTATGATGTGACGAGTAAAAATTATAATAATTTGCTTTCCATAAATCTTTTTAAATAACTTTGGTTGCGTAAATATCTGCGTGCGGATCTATAAAAAAATATTTTTAAATATGTACTTATGTCATATATTTTTAACAAATTTGAAATTATAATTATTCCAATTATCATGAAACTACACTAAAGTAGAGACTATGTACAAAAATTTAAAAAAATACATTGCACTTTTATATATATTATATATATGTAAGCACAACTGAATATATATTTCGTATATTATTAAACATGTTGTAATTTTGAAATTGGTTCAACCCTTTACAGAGGTAAATAAAATCGGTAATAATTTTAATATTTACTGCAAATATTATAGGAAAAAATAACTCATCTCTTCTGTTATATAATGGACAGGCAATCTTTTGCTCGGGAAGAAATGCATGAAGAAATAATCAACGCCACTGTAAATATATTTTCTCACAGAAGCAATTCCACATTTATGTATAAGATCTTGATAAAGTCTACACGACCGTAATAAACATTATAGTACTACTCGCATATTAAACTAGATTCTAATATTTATTAAACAAACTAGCAATGCCCGCGGCTCCGCCCGCGTTCAGACGACCAAAAAACAAATTCTTAGGTTTTACATATTAGTATACTCTTATACGGCTGTTTTTGTATTTTTTCTCAGAAATGAGACATTTTCCCGCGGTTAAAAGTATCCTATATGTTGACCAGGATAACCAGCTATCAACATACCAAATTTTATCAAAATCCCTCCAGTGTTTCTGTAATGCGGTAACAGACTGACAGACAGAGAAAAATTCTAAAAACTATAGATTCGGCCTCTGTATCGATAATAATGTTTATTTCAATAAGAATTTCCCAAAAAATATTTAATGTACAGATTCGCCTAAGTTACAATTTTATTATGTGTAAGTATAGATAAAAACTCAGAAAACTTTCTTAGATATTTAACATTTTAAATGAAGCAATTTTTTCGGATTATTTCACGGATTTATTTTGATTTTTGGTTCCCGACGTTTCGACGACGGTCAAAATAAATCCGAAAAGATAGTTTTATTTAAAATGAAAACTCAGTTTACTTTAAATAAAATTGAAGTAATGCCTTAAATATATGTATGTATACATACATGTATTTGATTGTTTAATCCCAAAAACCAGACAAACCTTTTGAAAATTGGTCTGTCTGTTTGTTTGTATATTTATGAAGACTTAAAACGATATTTAAGAAGGATAGGTCAGTTTTGAAACACATGAAAAAGAAAAAACTTGAGAAAGAAATTGGATACAATAATAGCAGTTTATGTCATTTTAACAGGACTTTCACTACAACTACAATAGAAGCGACTACCATAAAAATGATTTCTTTTAACAATACATATTTCATCAGTCTATATGTTAAAATAAAGTTATCATCAGTAAGTATATATGAAAATTATCGTCTCTTTTACTCTTAAACTTAATCTAAAACGAGTTAAATAGATCCAGTACATATACATACATACACGTCATGATGGAAACATAAGTTCGCGTAAATAGCCTGCACTTTACATGCCAGATAGGCCACACATCTTAGACAGATTGCCATCTGACCTCTATTACTTAAGGTTATATTGCGAGTAAGATGAAAATCGTACCTTGTGTTAATTAAGTATACGAATGTATTTAAAATGATTACAAATAGATACTAAAGTTTCTCGATTCGTAATAAAATACGTTTAACTAAACTCACTCACGTTATTAAATATTATATATATATATATATATATATATATATATATATATATTTATATCTATACTTATTATAAAAATAAGTCCCCCGGCCGCGTCTTTCTGTCCTCCTGTCTGTCCTCCTGTCTGTCCTCCTGTCTGTCTGAACGCGATAAACTCGAAAACTACTGAACGGATTTATACGGTTTTCAACAATAGAAAGAATTATGCTTTTATGTAAATTAGCTGAAATACGGCGACAAATGTTGAAGAGGTCGCAAAAAATCTCGCCAAATGGGAACTTTCCACGCGAACGCCGCGTAAACTAGCAAAGATACAGTTAAGTAATGTACTAGAGAATTCAAAATCTATAAAAATGCTACAAAAAAGTCCGCGATAGCATATCTCTATCTCTTACGGTTGACTTACAATAACCACTTTTATGTTAACATTTTTAATTAAAAACATTACGTTATTTTCAAAGTTATTTTCTTTAGTTCGGTATTAATCCTTATCCAAATGAATATTTTAGTTAGCTTAGTCATTTAATGCAGATTAAAATTGCTCTTTACACTAAATCAATCAGATGAATAGTTTTTGAGATATCGTTGTTAGAAGTAATTAGTAGCGAAACATTTTTAATGCTTGGCGAGCATTGAGATGCCTACGGCGAGTCCATCCCCTCTGCCCCGCATCGCTCGACCGCCTGCTCAAGCTATATAAACCGGGCGATGTAGCGCGCGATCCTAGGATACTTTTTACCGCGGGAAAATATCTTATTTCTGAGGAAAAATACAAAAACTGCAATGTAAGAGTATACTAATATGTAACACCTAAGAATTTAGTTTTTGGTCATCTGAACGCGGGCGGAGCCGCGGGCAATGCTAGTTTATATATATTTCATTAAATTTATTGACGAGAAAAGCAAAGGCTGTTATTGCATTTAACTTATATTCTTACTTGTACATTATTACCGTTCATATATTCTATAATGCAAAAGACGATTGAGACGAATGTTAGTTGGCTTTTTTTATATGTAACATGTATAGTTTATACCATTAAAAAGATTTTAATTTTTATATATTTTACTTATACTATGGAACTCCACCTTAAATACCTACTTTGTAAAAAGTTTTTACTGTTTAGTGACATAGAAAAGTCACGTTTAATTTTGGTTGTGGTCAATCCAAAGTCGTTATTAGTAGTCGAGGTGAAGCATTTAAGCACAAAGCAACAATAGTTGGTACTAGCTACTGGTCTCTAATTCTCGTAAGTCACCGCATGTGGGCTCAATCGGCGCCGGCGCATACACGTATAGTAGGAGTATAGAAATATTGCATTCTATTTGATGTATTAAGAATATACTACATATATGATTAATCCCTCCACGACCGCGGACACGCCGGCGTTACAGTTGACAATAATATATATAATATATACAAATATATAAATTCTTAGAAATTTACCTGGAGGTGTTAACTAGCAAAACCCGCGGCTTCGCTCGCGCCAAAACTACAAAAAAAACTCTTTAGCTTTAATGCAAAAGACTCTTTTGAAATGAGTTCAGTAGTTTTTGAGTTTAAAGCACTTAAAAATATTATAAACATCAGTTTTACAACAATGTATGGAAGTCTGCCAGATTTTTTGACATAACATATTTAGTGAATTAAACTTTTATATTATCTATACATATAATTTTGTAACAAAAATTTTGTGAAAAAATCATATTGAAAAAGAAATTATTACCGATACAGAGGCCGAATCTATAGTTTTTAGAATTTTTGTCTGTCTGTCTGTCTGTCTGTTACCGCATCACAGAAAAACCACTGGAGGGATTTTGATGAAATTTGGTATGGTGATAGCTGGTTATCCGGGTCAACATATAGGATACTTTTTACCACGGTAGAAAACTTAAATGCAATAGTATACTTATCTGTAAAACCTAAGAATTTGGTTTTTGGTCATCTGAACGCGGGCGGAGCCGCGGGCAATGCTAGTTGGTAAAATATAATCAAATAAGAAATAAGAAGGATGTCATCGTCTCAATAAATGAAACACGTGTAATTTACTAAGACTAATATAAATATAACGACAAGATCATATCTAAACTCTAAAGCGATTATAACATTAATAAACTGTTATATTGTACACATTCAACTGTAACCATAAATACCGAATATCATCAAAGGTCGTTTAAGGGGCTTAATCGGTAGAATAAAATCCGTTATCGCTCACAAATAATCAATAACCGCGTAACCGTTAATTGGCAGCGATAAGATTGTTGAATCGTAAAATAATTTTTCAAACGATTTAACCTTCCAAAATAATTGTTTACAATTAAGATATTTTGTATAAAATTATCATTCTACAGATAGATGAAGATTTTTTTATATTTAACTAGCGACTTATTCTCGCTTCGCTCGGTGCGTCCCTTTTAATTTTTTGAGCGGAACTCTAATCCTTTTTCTGAAATTAAAGTAGCCTAAGTGACTCCTTATAACATCAGCTATCTGCTAGTGAAAGTACTATCAAAATCAGTCCAGTTGTTTCGGAGAATAACTGGAACATACAGATAGACGGTTATTTTTTTTAAATATGTGTTTTTCGTATAAGTCATTTAGTAAAAAGCAGTTATTTTAACATTACAAACAGACACTTCAATTTTATTCATCTGTATAGATGTTACTGTTAATTTGTTTGTTCATTGTACATAATAATATTATGTATAAATACGTAATTATACCTCATTAAAATCTTACTAAATTCATTAATAGATAAAAATTATTTTTTATAAGATAAGAAATTCACCTTTGCTATAATGTACAGGTGTTTTTTAACGTTTGTATAAATAAAAAACAACGCTAAGGTCATATGTTAACAAATTCTAACGATTTCTACGTATACGAATTGGTATAGTAACTTTATATCATTAAAATAATTTTAAAATAATCAAATCAGTACTTCTTAAGATTGCTTCCTATATCCAAAGTCTTTTAGAGTAAATCAGGCTCAATAAATCCTACTTATATTATAAACGCGAAAGTTTGTTAGAATTCGTGTATGGATGTATGTTTGTTACGCTTTCACGCCAGAACGGCTGAACAGATCTGGATTAAATTTCGCACAGAGATAGATTACAGTCTGGAATAACACATAGGCTATTATCCCGGAAAAATATACGGTTTCCGTGGGATAGTTTTGTTTTTCTAGTAAAAAAATAAACGGCTTAATGGATTGGAGTTGAAAATCGCCGCGAGCCAAAAGTAGTCGAAACATATGAGGAAAACAAAACTATTAACTGAAACCAATCCCTATGCATCTATGAAGGAGTGAAAGTACAGGAGATTACTGCGAATTAAATCATAATATTACAATTTATGATTTTTTCTGAACAATTACATCTGCATTTCGTTGAATAAACATTAATCACATGTTGCATAAATATTACTAATGAATACTTAATATTAGTAAACAATGATGAGAGCGAGAGTAAAAAATATTATAATAAATATAATATTTTTATACAAAATGGTATAAATGCTTTTATTTTTTGTTATTACATATGCAAATTGTAAATGTAATTATGAGTGAGAATTAAATAATTTTAAATATACCTACATATTTAAATAAGTATTCAATTATTAACAATACAATATACATTATAACTATAATAACTATATAATATATAACTATAACAAAGCGAATTTTTCAATGAGAGGTGAAAAGCGAAATCAAAAATGTTAAAAAATACTGAAAAATACTCAAATCGTTTGTTTTAAAAAAAAAACTCGAATCTGCATTAGGTATCAAACGAAAAAATATTTCTGGACTCGTTTTGGCTGTGCTTGAAGAGAATCATCATCTATATTGTTATATTACACAATTCCACCGTGTCGCTTATTTGAAAATCTGGAAAGATAACTCACACTTGAAAAATTCATTGACTAATTTTAAGCTTGAGCATTATAACTTGAAACAAGTAAAATATTCTTGTATAAAATAACAAATGCATGTGAACGAATCGCTGTATAGTTCTGCGCGGGCGCACCGCAGATATCGGGTGTGAAACGGGGGCGCGTCGTACTCGCTTAATAGTTAATTGTCAGTCATATATCACGGCGTAACGCGCATTCATTGCTTCAGATTATTGGAATCACACTAATCGAGACCACTTATGTTCATCTTACTTTATTTTTATTACTAAATGTTGATATTGTATTTTAACATAATATATTACACGTGTATAATTTTTAAGCTACTTAATACTTTCTTAGATTTACGCGAATATTTGACGTTTTCAATAAAACTATCTTTTCGGATTTTTTTTCGGGGATTTATTTTGATATTTGGTTCCCGACGTTTCTAATACTTTACAGCAATCGTGGTGACGGGAGGGTCTCTTCCATATAGTAATCACTAATTATTTAATTTATTAAAATATATTAAGTATATATTTATTTTAAAATATTAACAATTACATATAAACATTGACACTTACCTATAGACAAAGTGCTAAATAGTTTTAAATGTTTAATAGATTACCTGAAAACAAAGCACAATAGGTTAATCATCTTAAAACAAAGAATATTTTATCGAAGCATAGTTCAATGGCAATTGTGTGTATATATATACATACATATATTCTAATATACACAGTGACAATGTTGACCCACCGGCCAATCACGGCTAATAAAAACAAATTAACATTTGATCAAACAGACGGACTAACTATCAACGTGACATGGCCAACTAGGTCAGGCCAATCACTCGTGTTAGTGTCTGCTTTCGTATCTAGTAATATAATAAAAATGTTTTGATGCATATTTCCTTTTTAGCGTACGGATCAAAATCGACGAATGCCTTTGTCGAGTCATTAAAATTAATTTTTACTTTAAGTCAAAATGTCAGTGTCAAAGTAATAATACCTATACAATAAATACAGAAATAAAACTAAATCGTCCAATCATCGGTATTGAATTTAAATTATTTTATTGTTACAAAGAGTAATTTTATTTCGCTTATTCTTATTGCCTTGGAATCTCGATAATAAATATAATAATAATTGATCATCGTTTGGTATATTTCGCAATGTTTGATGTCGACTGACAAGGGCAACCGAGTGGGCCGCTAAAGCAGTTTTGATTCGGTTCAATAAAATATCGTGCAAGTCTTGCGCAATGTAGGTTAATCGCTATGAAGGACTTGTTGAAAATTTGAATAAAACAAATATTATTATTATAGTATTGTCAACGAATTAGTGGTACTGGCAGCGTGTCTAATGTAACCCGTACTTTAAGTGAACGAAACAACAGAAGTTTTTATAGCATAAATTATATATGTACAAACAAATAATAATTTGTGTTAAAAATCTCATATATTATGAATTTTATGAGCACAAAATGTCAATTTCAATATACATATACAGATGAATTGACGACACGTTTGCGTGCGCCAGCGGTCGTGAGTTCGAGTCCCGCTTGGGGCATTCATTTGTGTGATGAGCACGAATTTTTGTTCTCCAGTCATTTTTATATTTATAATATGTACGTCTTTAAAGTTATATATGTGTAGTGTACCAACTACCTGGTACCCATAACACAAGCCTCGTAGCTTATCATGGAACTAGATGGTACTGTGTGTTGTCCGAACATAAATAAAAAAAATGCAAGTCGCATTTATGTATATTGTATAGGAAAAATGGTTACCACATAAGAAAACACATTAGCTTACGCACGTAAGGTGAATTAGATTGCGATTGAATAAAATAACATCGTGATTCTTGACAGGTATTGCACTGGGATGATTGATAGAGCCCTACCCGAAGAAAAGGCATACAATTCTGCAAATTTATGTTTTTTTTTTTATTTATAAATTGAGTCACTTAAGAAGTTGCCACATCATCGAACATTCACTAGCTTTTACTGATGACATGATAAATTCTCTATTGAATTCCTAACATAAATCATAAATGTTGAAGAAAACCTTAGTGACCAGTGACAGGATATTTTTTTTATATTCTCCTTATTAAGTAATAAATATTTCATTTATTGTAAATACTTCTTAGGTTTCTAACGTATAGTGGTCGGTAATACTGCTGGGTACACGGGCCTCCCTTCAATACGAGGGGGGTAGGGCCATAGTCCACCACGCTGGCCAAGTGCGGGTTGGCGGACTTCACATGTCTTTCGAAAACTTGTTAGGTTTTCTCAGACATGCAGGTTTCCTCACGATGTTTTCCTTCACCATAAGGCAAGTGGTAAGTAAGACAAGGTGTTAGAAATGATTCGCACATGAAAATATCAGAGGTGCGAGAACCGGGATTTGAACCCGCTTCACTCGGTTTCCCAAGCCGCTCGCTTACCGTTACCACTGGGCTACCACTGCCTTCCTAACTATCTAACATATAAGTCAATGTCAATGTTACTATCCATATATAATTATAGGTACTACTTATATCTATTTCATTTATCATCTGTACGCAATGCTTCCCAAACCGCAACATTTCATCACAACGATCATATCAAATTAATTGGAACACGGTTTTTAATTATATGCATAAGCAATATTTATTTATATTATGATAAGTGGTCCCATTCTAATAGGGCTTTTTGTTCGGACCTTGACACTTTCTGGCGCCGTCTTATCACGATCGGATCGTTTTACACAAGCGATTGATTGTCACGTGGAGGTCAGTTCGTACATGTAATATTAAATCTTAAGACATAAATTTAAATATATTTGTGTGGGGAATAACGTAATTCACTTCAACATTAATGGTACTTTTAAGCTATTTTTTGTGTTTTCTTGCAGCAATTGTGGTTCGATATTATAAAACTATACATTTATAAAACAAATTCGTGTTTGTTACAACACTTACAACTCGAGAACTGCTGGACAGATTTTTATGATATTTTTTTTGTTGGGTTTGTCTTTACCCCGAATAGTAAAAATTTTTTTTAAACATGGAAAAACACGTTAAAAAAATTGAAAAAAAAATCTATTCCATACTAAGTGGACGAACTTGAGCGAAGCGAGAGTGAGTCGCTAGTATCAAATAAAAATATATCTATATATTCCTTTGAGATACTTATATAGCTGAATCTAATTAGTATCCTTTATTAATAGACAACTTTTAATTAAAAACCTGAGATATGATCTAAGTCTCACAAACGCACAAGAGTTGAAACTTGAAAGGTATTCGTGACCACCGTGTCACATGTCCGCGTGATGCTCACGTCCTTGCACAGACTTTTGCTTGCGCGAATGCATATCACGGTCTCGTGTTGTAATGGAAATAAAATCTAACAATTTAATTAAATACAGGTTAAGCAATCGAAAGCATTCATTTTAGCCAAAGGTTAAACGAGTCCGTCAAGTTTTATTCTAATACCTGTATTTAGAAACGTTTTCGTGAAAATATAACACTTCTTAGAAATAAACAACAGTCTACAAAGTGTATTAACCTAGATGTTTCAATTTTCTATCTATCGATTATAATAATAATATTACGAAGGTAAACAACAATTTGCTTTGCCAAAACATACGGCAACCGCATTCCATGAATCTCATTTATATCTTACCTGTTATTTAATATAAGCGATAATGACAAACGAATATAATAATAATTTAATGACTAATAACGTCTAAACGCCCGCGCATCTCGAATAGGGTCGAATGCACTCGTGTGCGCCGGCGCCGAACATTTCGTGCATAAACTATGTATGTATATTGTATATGTACCACGCTAAACTAAAAGCTTCTGAATTGTTCAAGCGTGATTTAAAGCTTTACTTTATTAAATTATTTATTTATTATTAACTATCTATTTATTATTAACTAGCATTGTCCGCGGTTCCGCACACGTTCAGATGACCAAAAACCAAATTCTTAGGTTTTACATATTAGTATACTCTTACAATGCAGTTTTTGTATTTTTTCTCAGAAATGAGATATTTTCCCGAGGTAAAAAGTCCTATCCTATATGTTGACCCGGATAAGCAGCTATCACCATACCGAATTTCATCAAAATCCCTCGAGTGGTTTTTCTGTCAGACAGACAGACAGACAAGAATTCTAAAAACTATAGATTCGGCCTCTGTATCGATAATAATGTTTATTTCAATAAGATTTTCCAAAAAATATCTAATGTCCAGATTCGGCTCAGTTACAATTTTATTATATGTAAAAAAGATGTATAAACAAAATTGTTTAAAACATCAGTAACCACTTAAAATCCTTTAAATTATTTTCAATTGGGAAAAAACCATATAACATGCACTTATATGTTAAGACACGAGCCATTATATTAAGAAAATAAATTTAAACGGAATGCCTTCCTATATGAGATTCGTTAAATAAGCCATTTGTTGTCAAGATCAAAATATACAGTTGAATGTCAGAGCTATCTGCCTGCCTTTTATGGGAGCTTTATGAAAATAAATCCGCAATTATCACACTCTGTGACATATCGCAGAAGGCATCGGGCGAACAAACTCAAACAAAGACAATATAAAACCTATACGCAGGCATGCTGTAAATGATGACACAGATAACAATTTTAAAAGCTAAGAACGAGGTAGTGTTGTTTCCGCAATTACCAGACGCCAGGGGTACATCACTCATATTGCTCGCAAAGGTTAACTAGCGATATTATGTAGATTTTTACTTGTCAAACGGCACAAAAACTTGATGGGAAACGCGTGGGGAAATAACGGGTCGCAATCACAGTTATATCTTGTTGGCGTGATTAAACGTTTCCGTTTACCAGATTGAACACGTTACGGCAGACACATATATATTGTAATTGTATTGATTATAGTTTCTTTAAGGTAAAGAAATTAGATAAGCGAGAGTCATTAACATAATTATATGTATAATGTTTAAATTACTTGATTATTAACTGACAGATACAAAACTGTCTTAACAAATTTTATCTAAATTGACTTGAACAGTATATATTTCTACTTTCTTAGAGATACTTTCGTATAAAGTAAAATTAAGAAAGTAAGCAATGATCACGGAAGGTTTCCGGCGTACAATCAAAATAAAACGTTTTGCTCAGCAGAAGCCTAGTATGGCTTCAAAACAGGGTCGACTGTACTCGATAATTCGATACGTGCGTGATGCAGGTGTATTTTATATCATCGATATGTATATAATAGATTGGCGATACCGTAAGGGACCCGATTACGTCGCGAATAAATCGCATGCGGACGCGTTGACTTAACGGTAACACACCGAATTCGATGCACGCCGGTGAGTTAGTCCAATTAGGTGTGTCTTAATTAAAACAAATGAATTTATTTATTTCTTAGTCGCTCGGGTACATTCGTAGGTGCCTTTTGCAACCTGATGCAAAAACATTGTTTTTTATAAAAACTAACGACTCACCCCCGCTCCGCTCAGGTTCGTCCCTAGTTACGTTTTATCGTTTCGTATAGATTTCTCAGAATTTTCCTGCAGTAAAAAATATCCTATATGATGACCCAGATAACCAGCTATCATCATACCAAATTTCATCAAAATCTATCCAGTGGTGCATCGTGATGCATTCCTAGACAGACAGACAGACTAAAGACTATAGATTAGGCCTCTTTATCAATAATAATGACTATTTCAATAAGATCTTCCAAAAAATATTTAATTTACAGATTCGGCTGATTTAGAATTTTATTACATGTATAGATATGTATAAATTCATCTTATGGCAAACGATCATCGCCACCTGCTAGTATTTTTTATTAAAAAAATTACTAAACTAACTAACAATTACCTATATGGTATTCCAGGCCATAGTATTTACTTCTCATCCAAATCCACGCAGCCGTTTCATTGTGAAGGAACAATAAACATACAAACTTTTGCATTTATAATTTAGCAGTGTGCTATAGTTAAAATGTAAAAAATATGAACAAACTGCTTTTAAACAATTTTATATATACTTAAATAACAATTTTAATTAATGGATAGAGTTATAACATAGTATGCATGAACAACGTTCCTCATGAACGAAACTCCGTAAACGAAGATAGCATCTCATTCATATTATTACAATTCTCTCCACGCATTATGTTTATAGTAGGGGAGCCCAAGAGGGGATGTTCTGTAGTTACTCGAGCGCGGCAGATTAACATAAAAGAGGTTACCTTGCACTCTATTGAGTACTTTCACCATAATATAAGTCTTCTATATAAAGGGGCGCGTCTAGGGAAGCCGATTAAAATATTTAAAAAATGTTTTGATAAGGTAGAAATACTAAAAACCGTCAGATTAAGGTGTGGTAGGCTAGTCACATCCTGAAAAGTGTCCAATTCAATAATCTGCCGATTTGCACAAGCCGAAGAGGCAAAAATCGACTATAAAGTTTATGATGATTTTTGCCTCTTAGGCTTGTGCAAATCGGCAGATTATTAAATTGGACACTTTTCAGGATGTGACTAGCCTACCACACCTTAATCTGACGATTTCAAGTATTTTTACCTTATCAAAACATTTTTTAAATATTTTAATCGGCTTCCCTAGACGCGCCCCTTTATATAGAAGACTTATATTGTGGTGAAAGTACTCAATAGAGTGCAAGGTAACCTCTTTTATGTTAATCTGCCGCGTTCGAGTAACTACAGAAAATCCCCTCTTGGGCTCCCCTACTATTATAAGCTTTCAATCTCATCTTCAATGATACGTAAAATGAAAAAAAAAACAAGGAAAAGAAGGTTTTATGGACAGTAAATATAAAAATACATAAAACATGAGAATCGTAATGTAAATCTTTCTAGATTGACAGGTGAATATTCCGGTAAACGGTTGACATTTCACTTTAACTTCAAAATTATTAATTTGATCGATTCTCCATTCTACGTGACATTGGCGAAGTAATATGTGCTAAACTCTCACGTTCTGAAGCCATTAACAAGAGAATTGGATAGAATATGATCGATATTTAAGAAAAAGCGAGAAAATATCAAATAATAATAATTATTTAAAATTAAATGTAAATTTATGAAAATTATACATTAATTGAGTTTGTTGTAACCAATAATGAGTTGATGACATTTCTATGTTATAATTAAGTATCCAATAAATTCAAAATAAATTACTAATATTTTAAATAAAACTATCTTTTTGGATTATTTCGCGGATTTTAATTTTGATTTTTGGTTCCCGACGTTTCGACGTGGTTGTGACGTAAAAATCAAAATAAATCCGCGAAATAATGCGAAAAGATAGTTTTATATAAAATGTCAAATATTTGCGTAAATTTAAGAAAGTATTAAATTAATAATACACATTTTAATATGAAAATATACAACACGAGATGAAGATTATGAGTATGAAATGTAAATAGCCTACGATTATAGGATAGTTGTAAATTCTTATCATAATTAGATATCGCTTAACAGTTTAACGATGAACCTGCAATAATTAAAAATAGATAAGATGGTAATAGACTAGTTTTTTATCCCTTCTTCCACAACAAAAGTATATTAATGCTCGGAACAGGTAATTATCAGTTCGAAGCTCGAAATGAACAGCTGTTATCTTTAGTTCAATAAAATGGTACCTAAATGCGCTAACAGAATAAGATCTAGATAATTCTAATGGGAGTTAAAAAAATGCAGTATACGAAAAAAAACCCATAATATACATTACATATCGTAAAGCCATTTCAAGCAAACATTATTTATTCGCCTTATATAAACACAAAGATATTGACAGATGGCGTTTCTAGGCAAGTGTTGCGCTCGACGGAACATGAATCATTTTCGCTTCTTGATCGTGACCAAGTAATTTCAACTCGACGAGTCAATATATATCTTTGTGCAAAAGAATTTTATGTTAATAGTAAAATATATTTTTAATAACCGGTATTTTAAAATGGATGAGTAATAACATGCTTTAGTCGTATGTAAATTGCTTGCGTCGCTGTAACAGCTCATTTTAGGTTATATTATTGATAGCTACATTATTAAAAATCAATTTTCCTTTCAAAAGAATATAAATGCTCTTAAAGCTTCAATATGGATATAAATTCTTCCGCTGTTATTATATTCAGGATAAAAATAATGACTTATGTATCATGGGTATGAATAAATACCGATATTGCCATTTAGCACGTCGTATTTAACTTTATATATGTAAAGAACAAATACAATTGTCATATTAAAATTACTAGCATTGCCCGCGGCTCCGCCCACGTTCAGATGACCAAAAACCAAATTCGTAGGTTTTACATATTAGTAGGTATACTCTTACAATGCTGTTTTTGTGTTTTTTGCTCAGAACCAGCTATCATTATACCAAATTTCATCAAAATTTGTCCAGTGGTTTTCTCGCGATGCGGTAACAGACAGACAGACAAAAATTCTAAAAACTATAGATTCGCACTCTAATTCAATTATTAAATTTCTGAATGTCTATTTCAATTAGATTTCCCAAAAAATATTTAATGTACAGATTCGACTTAGTTACAATTTTATATGTATAGATAATATGCATATAATTAATACCATAATTTAAGATAAATTCTATAAAGAACTGTTCAAATTAGCTTAATAGAATTTAATTTAGATACCCTCCGGCTCAATACAAACTGGGTTTAATACGGTTAACGGTTCATCGGTAACAGTACATATATATCAAATTGTCTATCAAACCGAGATGCGCATCCTTATGTACAATGCTGTCAACACAGGTTATTATAAAGACCAGCCATGAGAACTCGGTATAAAGACAGGTTCGCAACGGGATATGTTTATTTTCCTAACAATGCATAACCAAAATAGGAAAAGCACGCTCGTCAATTCGAAATCGCCACCTGTCGATGACCCCTAAGCATTCAATACTAACGGACACCCCACCAAGTGTTCATCAATTCAAGCTAGATCTCTGTGAACATAATCTTTATAAACATTCTTTAGCAGAATACATAGATCATTTAAAGCTGGTGATGTGCAATCCCTAGCTCTTTGAATAAAGGTCGAGGGGTCGAGAGCACTACAGCGGCTAGTTTTCGCCGTCGGTGCAGTAACACTGACGTGGCAGGGAAGAAAAGTATGCCAAGTAACCGTTTGAGCAAACGTTGGCAATGGTCGTCAAATTAAAGGTAGAAATGGCGAGTTCATTCTTCTTTATCTTAGATTTATGTACGCGGAGCAGATCGTACATTTGCATTGTACCGCATGTTCGTAATTGGCTCCGTCCCAATTACGGAACGAAACCAACATGACAACCAGAGTAAATCAAATAATACTATGTATTGTGTTGTAACTAGCAATACTAAGTGTTTTTCAAGTTAAAGCTCAAATTCAAAAAAAAATAAACAATAACTTGATATGTAATACTTTCTTAGATTTACGCGAGTATTTGACATTTTAAATAAAAATATCTTTTCGGATTTTTTCGCGGATTTATTTGGATTTTTGATTCCCGACGTTTCGAATGCTTTACAGCATACATGGTCACGGGAGAGACTTACGTGTTAGATGCCTCGAAGGTATAGTCGTTACAGACAGCCTTACCCACAAATAACAAAATGAAAATTGCACCAATTACCTTACAATATTTTTTAACTTGAAACATTTAAAAAAATCCGATAAGATAGTTTTATTTAAAACTTGTTGTATATTTACAACTGCAGAATAGTTGCAGGATAAATTTATAAGGCACGATGCACTCCCACCTGCTCGAGACGGGAACTTGAGAAGACTTCTAGACAATATTATGATAAATGGCATGCAAGATCCGACAGCAATTATTATTATTTATTGCCAACTATAACTGTTTTCTAGGCATGGTATAAAAGAGAGAAGAATCTATCAACCTCTTTCAAAACATTCGAGGAATGATGAATAAATTGACTATTTCTAAATTAAGGCTAATTTTATTATTGTTTCAGAAAAAAAAACCTTTTCATTCATTGTCACTGTAAAAATATTTAGAGAGTATAATAAATATTTTTTATTTGTTTGTTTGTTTGTTTGTTTGTTTGAACGCGCTAATCTCAGAAACTACTATTTCGATTTGAATAATTCTTTTTGCACTACATAGCCCGTTTGAGGGAGGCTATAGACTATATATTATCATCCCGGAAAAATGTACGGTTCCCGTGGTGTACATTTATTTTGATCTAGGAAAGAATCCGAAACAAAGCAACGCTGAGTCGCTAGTTTAAATATAGAGTCAAAAGTGTTATTGAAATAAAAGTATAATGTATGGTAAAAATAATTGACCATTTCAGTCTTTAAACAATAATTGAGCAAGATAAATAATGAAAATAACTGGTTGATGATATGGTGGACTCCGAATATGGTTATAACCGATTTCAACGGTTGCGATGAAACATTAACAGTGACAAAGTGGACTATCCGAACTAAATAAAGCCACAAAGAACAGGCGACCACACGATAGGTGCGGAGGTCACACTTCTTTCCTCATTAATTCTGTACCGAACGGCAATAACTCAGCAACTTTACGTAAGGCATTTTAACAAAATTAATATTCTCGACTTCCGTATTTTAAATGAAATAAGTACTGTACTTAATTAATTACACATTTTAAGATAGATTTTATCTATATAATTGCCTTATATTTACCTTAAAATATATTTAAACTATAAGAATTAAGAACAAAATGCAGCTATTTGTCTTTTATAGTTCAACTACTGGCCGCACTTTTTATTTCCGAACTAGGGAGTAGGTACCCGTTTTAACAGTCAGTAGAGATGTGTCAGAAATGAGATATTTTCCCGCGTGCAGTAAAAATTATCCTATATGTTGACCTAATCCGCTATCATCATAACAAATTTCACCAAAATCTGCCCAGTGGTTTTCTCGTCATGCGTTCCCAGATAGACAGACAGACAGACAAAAATTCTAAAAACTTTAAATGCGGCCTCTGTATCGATAATAATGTTTATTTCAATAAGATTTTCCAAAAAATATTTAATGTACAGACTCGGCTTAGTTACAATTTTATTATATGTGATGATGTTTTCCTATCCGATTCCGGCTACGGCGGCCAATCTCATTGAGATTAGCCAACTGCGCAGGAGATATTATAGTGCACAAGTGTACGCGCAGACACAAGTGTACTCTCTATTCCTATCACTCTCATACTCCGGTGGGACGACCACTCGACACGACCAGTGAGAGTTAAGGCGCAGGACCGACGGCTTTACGTGCTCTCCGAGGCACGGGGGTGAAACACCGCCAACTTCCCAACTTCGGGCTGTTACTGAGGTTTACTTATACAGAAAGACTCAATCTCAAAAACTCAAAAACTAAACTTGGCCCGACCCGGGACTCGAACCCAGGACCTCCGGGTGTGCAGCTGTACATGCTAGCCACTACACCACCGAGGCAGTTTATTTTATGTATAGATGTATTTGTTATATGTATAGATGTATAGACTTTATATGTAAAACCAATTTAATTAAATAGGTTAATGCGTAAATCCCAATTTACTGAATTTACTAAATATCTTCGTTCAATTTAATCCTCCGCTGCTATTTCATAATTAACTTTGACCTGTTACATCGACCCGTGTATCAAATTGAATTCTTGGTCGTACGTACAACAACATAGAACCAGTTTTAATTCAACGGAATAAAGTTTATATTCGTATAACATTTTATAAATGAATAATATTTCTACGACCTTCCGCAAAGCTTACGAAAAACGATGCCACCATGTCCCTAATCGTTAATGAAATACCACAAATACGGACGCCATAAATCAATAAAAACTTTTTAACAAAAAAATAAAAACCGACTTCAAACAAAAGCACTAAAAAGTGAAAAATAACTGATTGGTAGTTTTCATTTACTATACATACCTAATCAAATATTTTCGAAGTCGGTGTGCTTTGCTTTGTATGGGCTGGCACCGATTTCGAAAATATTTGATTAGGTATGTATTTAATAGGTAGGCTTTAATTACTTAGCCAAAGCACACCGACTTCGAAAATATTTGATTAGGTATGTATAGTAAATGAAAACTACCAATCAGTTATTTTTCACTTTTTAGTGCTTTTGTTTGAAGTCGGTTTTTATTTTTTTGTTAAAAAGTTTTTATTTTTCCCTTTTTAGTGTAGACAGTAGTAGCAAAGTAAGGATTCTAACGTGTTAGGCTTGTCAAATCAAACAAAATAAGTCCAAACTCAAAGTATCTACTATTAGCCGTTGAAGAGTTCCACCTATCCACCTTCTGGCCTTGCCATCAGATCAGGTCAACAACACCGAACCACTGTACTATCAACGAAAATAGAAATACTTGCAAAGTTTCAAGTCAATATGACAATTAGAAGAATAGGTTAAATTAATTATTAGTTGTTTTTTTCCACCCTTAGGGGTGGTATTTTTTTTTTGAAATTTAAATGGGGACCAATCTGGAAGTATACCCTTTCAAACGACACAAAAATTGTCCAAATCGGTTAATAAATGACGGAGTTCTGAGGTAACAAAACATAAAAAAAAAAAAAAAAAAAAAAAAAAAAAACATACAGTCGAATTGAGAACCTCCTCCTTTTTGAAGTCGGTTGATAAAACTAATAAGATTAACAATATAATTTATAAATAAAAATGAAATGAAACTGAAATATTTGTACGATAATATATTTAAAACTTCAACGCAGGAGGTCTTCGCCATCCATATATAGTGTTTGTGAAGTCGAATAGAAAAAAAACAGATCTAAGTACACAAGTTGCCACCCACATGGCGTTAGATTTGACTCATTCAAATTTGTTTGGGGTCACGTGAGATTGGGTGGGGAATAGATGCGGAAGTGTGTAACGCAATTTATTTGACGTCCAATGTAAAATATTCGAATATTTGATGAAAGCAACATTGTAAGGATCTGATTAGACCTCCCACTGTTCCATTCACGTTTTCTAGATTGAGGAATATTTGTATACATTGAAATGTATTATGAGACATACATACATACGTTTAATGGAAACATCAATTTCTGTTTTGACTATGCCTTTGGATATTGATTTTTTATTTACAAACGAACTGAATTCATCCATTTTAATATAAATACATACTTTATCTATCCATATAATAAAATTGTAACTAAGCCGAATCTGCACATTAAATATTTTTTGGAAAATCTAATTGAAATAAACATTACTATCGATACAAAGGCAGAATCTTTAGATTTTAGAATTTTTGTCTGTCTGTCTGTCTGTCTGTCAGTTACCGCATCACAGAAAAACCACTGGAGGGATTTTGATGAAATTTGGTATGGTGATAGCTAGCTATTTGGGTCAACATAATATAGGATACTTTTTTCCCCGGGAAAATGTCTCATTTTTGAGAAAAAATACAAAAACTGCAATGTAAGAGCACACTACGAGTAGGTAATATGTAAAATCTAAGAATTTGGTTTTTGGTCATCTGAACGCGGGCGGAGCCGCGGGCAATGCTAGTATATAATAATTGAGTTTACATAATTTCTAAAAGTTTCAACCGACATATCGATCGAGTTTAATGATTATGATTACTTTAACGCACTTAGTGTACACTAACAGTATATCGAACACTACTATTAAAAAAAAAAGTTTTACAATGTACATATTTAAATTTTGTTTTTAATTGTAAAGCCTTTACCTTTCTCTTTTTTTTACCAGTTATTTGGCCACTAATTTGTAGTTGGCATGCTACTTATCTGAATGCAACAATGAAAAAACCTTAAGCTCGCCTTAACACGTCGTTGTGCAGGGTATGTGTGGGACTAGCATTGTATAGAACAGAGATCACGGATTCGATTCCGTCATAAAAGTGATCATATTTATCCAAAAGGCTAGCACTACAGCAACTACTACCTCGATTGCGTGTAAAGTAGTAGTAGTAAATAATCCTACATACTAAACGGCCCCTGTATCGAAAATATGTGTAATATATAGAAAATTCGTTCATATGGTTTTTAGACCGTTGTAGATATTTATGACCAAAATTAATATGTGTAATATGTTACCCTGAACGAGACTTGAACCCACAACCTTTCGCATTAATACTCATCTCAATCTCAGATAATCTTATCATATAACCTATCTATACAATACGACAAAATAACAAAGTAAAATGTAGCCATCAATCGGTCACATATTAGGTATACATATAAATTGCCAATGTTATCAGCAAATTACACATGTCACTTTATGCAAATCCCTGATGACTGGCGGATGTGGAAGTCCATATTCGGTAAAGCGCTTTAGGCTTAAATTTTATTGATTTTATAATACCTTGTCATTTTCGTAATGTCGCATTGAAATAAAATACTTTTGTTAATAATAATATTATGAACTTGAACCCTCTACAGTTCCGTCTGATATTTAGAGTTTGTATTTCTTAAAGATTGTGTTTTATTTAAATAATATTTCCTTTATTTTCTAGAAATACTAAGGACTCACCTCGTCCCTAGATACGTTTTAACTGTTATTATGGAATAGATAGATTATATATCAGTATATAAATAGGTATGATGAGTTTTATATGCCTTAGTTGAGAAATAATTGAATCCCCATATAAACTTTCATCCCCTCGAGAGATGATTTCCAGGATAAAAACTATCCTATGTCCTTCCCAGGGTCTCAAGCTATCTTCATACCAAATTTCATTTAAATCAGTTCAGCGGATTTTTAGTTTATCCATTACAAACAAACTCATAAACTTACAAACTTTACCTCTTTATAATATTAGCGTAGATTACTCATAATAATATAGAACGTAATAAAGATGCTCATATTAGGTTGATACTTCAATGTAACGTGTGCAAACATTTGATTTCTGTTTAAATTTAAAATTTTAAGTATTATTTATAAAAAAAATCTCAAACTACTAAACTTATTTAAATAATATGTATTTTAAAATTAAAAAAAAAGAAGATGACGTCTGTGTGTTTTTGTATGGACGCGCTAATCTCTGAAACTAGCAACTTCAACTTGAAAAAATATATTTTGCATTTTATAACCTATTCAGTAATGAATAAGGCCGGTAATTAAACAATACGCTACGACCGATAGTGCGGAAAAATTACACATAAATAAACTAAGCGAGCGGAACCGCAGACAAAAACTAGTTCATTATAATTTTTAACTTAGCTTATAATCTTGTGATTGAATTAAATAATCATATTTTTAAGTGTTTAAATATAAATTACTTAATTAAAAGTAATTTTAGAAACAGGTGGTTAACAAAGACAAACATTTAAATTATATCACATTATACATAATATTGGTAAAAAAAATTGAAGATTTTTAAATTTATTCAATACTAGCGGCTCGCCTTCTCTTCGCTCGGGTTCGTGCCTTGGTACGTTTTAACAGTTAGTATGGAATTATACAGTAGCATGATGATATGTAGCCTTCCTCAATAAACGGGTTATTTAATGCAAAAATAATTTTTCAATTTTCAATTTAAAATTTTTCAAATCGGATTTATAGTTCCTGAGATTAGCGCGTTCAAACAAACAAACACTGCCTCTTTATAATATAGATTTATAGATCATTTAATGCTATAAAGAAGTATTTACGCGTATTAGAAAACATAGCGGACATGAAAATGATGAGTGATTTATTGATCGCTGGATATGTGGGCGCTTCCCACGTGCTCAAATTGCGACTGTTTACTTATTCCCTGCTTGCATATTAATTAAATGGCGGCTAACATCTATGAAGCGTATCGCTAATAAATAACGCCTGGACGGATTGTCTTCTTGACAGATGTAAATTTACTTAACAAATTAAGATTTAAATTAGAACGTTATATGTGTTTAATAAATATTTACAATATCATGCATACTATATAATATCTCGGTTTCGTCCCTAGCTTGCTTCCCAATACAAACTTTCAACCCCATTTTCACCCCCCTAACGGGTGATTTCCGAGATAACAAGTACCCTACGTCCTTCCCAGGGTCTCAAACTATCTTCTTACCACATTTCATCTAAATCAGTTCAGTAGATCTAGAGATTACCCCCCCCCCTACAACGTCACAAACTTTACCTCTCTATAAAATTAGTATAAAATAATTAGGGTTCGGCTCAAAAATATTAAAACTAACTTAAAGGGACAAAACCGAGCTAAGCGAGGGTAAGTCGCTAGTTATATATATATATATATATATATATATATATATATATATATATATATATATATAAATAAATAATATATATATATAGCGCGCAAAGGATGCTGCAGCATCATTTAGTTTTATTTTTATTAATCATTAATTGCTTATCTGTTATCTGCATTTTCAAAATTAAAGTAACGGAACTCTTAAGTGGCGATAACAGTTCTCGTTTTGAAAAAAAAATCAAAAATTGTAAAATGTTATCGCCAGTTTTGTCAAAAAGCTTTTTATTTAAAACCGATACACTTATCTTGTGCTCCTTTTGACAAAACCGTTAATACTCGTTAATTCAGTTACCCAAAATTACATATTGTTTGTTTTTTTTTTTTAATTTTTATAGACTAATATCCCTACTTAAGATTCTCACTCTACAAAAAAGAAACTAAGAAAAACTTTTTTTTCTTAATAAAACTTAATAATTTAGTCACCACTATACTCTTATATTTTTAGTCCGCTTCTCGGATATTGTAATGTTTTTATTAGAAAGTAAGGTTGTTTGGTAATGATTAAAGACACACCAAATATGACAAACAAGATAGCTAAAATGGCTAACGAAATAAAAGTAAATTCTATTTTTTTGCTCATACTGCCGCAATGAATATGCTAATATTTGGATAATTGAGAAGAATGTGAATAAATATAATTAATTCATTCAACAAGATGGATGAAGGAAATGTAATTTTTTAAGATATCGATTATATTATTTAAAAAAAAAACACTCAATTATTTATGATAATATTGACATGAAAAGAATTATTTGTACGAAAAATTAAGAGCCAAATATAAAAAAAACCGCTCCAAATTATTAATACTCATTCAACTCATATACAGATGAAGATAATTTCGAACACATGCTAGAAAAGTAATTTAAATATGTTTGCAATAACCGCGACCTTGTGACAAAATAACACTTAAACAAAGAATGATCAGACAAATGACACGACACTCGAGCACTGCGCGCGCGCATATGCTGCGCAAACGCATTCCTGATTCGATGCACACACGCACATAGACGAACCACCCGTCGCTAAACAACACATTCACACCATCACAAATGAATATTCACGTGATGGAACAACTAAATAACGAAGCCGATGGACCTCGCATTCGTATTCTTAACTAACTACGTGTACTCGAGGCAAATTCAATTACCAATATGGACTTGATGCCAACGGAAGTTGTATTGTTTACACTTGAATAAGCAAATGACAATAACCCTTCGATATACACAACAATACGAAGAGAGTAGCCATTCAATAAATGTAATAGGCACTTTTTAACCATACGAAAATATAAACAAAATGAATTTCTCATATCTTAATAAAGATGACACGCGAAACAACGAACGCTAAGTAATGACTCGTCAATTGGCGAAAATTTTAAAACAAACAACATGAGACGAGATGTTATTAATTTTTTATTCATCTCTCATATTGTCAAAATGATATACAGTGCAATAAAAATTCCACTGCAGTTATTATAGTCCAGTCGTACCAATTAGTGGTAAAAACAGCGAAAAGAGAAATCTGTTGCATTATCGGCCTTTAACGGAATCCAAACAAAAAACCATTGTTACAGTAGCATAGTGATTTAGTTGAGGTTCACGATTTGTTCTCAGTTTGCTCGCGTAATGGCCGTGACCTCTACACCGGGAGATATCACCGAGTGACCAGGCGGCGCCCCACCAATCGCTTTCTTCTGACCCCCTTTTCATAAACAATACTTCGGCAACGCTCCGTTCGCTTGGATGCGAGAAAGTGTTCGATATGAAAATATTGATTTGAGCAAATAACCAAGAAAGCACATGTAAGTTGACCAATTTATTGAAGCATTGCCCGCAGCTCCGCCTGCGTTCAGATGACCAAAAACCAATTCTTAGGTTTTATGTACATATTAGTACACTCTTACATTGCAGTTTTTGTTTTTTTTTTCTCAGAAATGAGATATTTTCCCGCGGTAAAAAGTATCTTATATGTTGACCCGGATAACCAGGATCATCATACCAAAAATCTGTCCAGTAGTTTTCTCGTGATGCGGTAACAGACAGACAGACAGACAGACAAACAAAAATTCTAAAAACTATAGATTCGCACTCTGTATCGATAATAATGTCTATTTCAATTAGATTTTCCAAAAAATATTTAATGTACAGATTCGACTTAGTTACAATTTTATTATATGTATGGATTAAAGATGAGGAACCTTTGTTCTAAATTATATTGAGACTTAGTATGTTTATATTTTAATGCCTATTTTGAGAATTTATCTTTATTTTCAAATAGAATTATCACAGAAACTTCGGCTTAGTACAAATAAATCATCCACGTAAGGGGCTGGAACATAAATGAATTGTAACAGAAAAAAAAGCAGATGTCACGACCCCTCGCTTTTACATTTGCGGTTGGTAACACATTGATATATCAAATTCAGCAAAGGAAAAAATAGTACATATATGTATAATAAAAATATAAAATGTATGAGTATATAAGAGTTAAGTTTAACAATAAATATAATGTATTGATTTAAGTACGTTTAACGCTAACTAAACAATGAAGGTCATAAATCACAGTTTCCTCTAAGTAATAGAAACATCCTACAGAAACTTTGCGGCGGCAATCTTGCGCACTATCTAAATTGATGGTTTCCGGTGTACATTTGAGCAGTGAATCTATCGCGCAGCTGTCTATGCGACACACTTCATTTGGTGATGCGCGTGCGCCCCTAGAAAGTGACGCTTTGTCATCGACCACGCTTACCTAAAATCAAACAAACCTACGGGAGAGACGGACAAATATAGAAAACAAAGAGACTACGTTCTCAACTACTATATGTAGGTTGTACGTGTTATTGATCTAGTATCTATTATTATAATGGAGGTAAAGTTTGTTTGTATGTAGGGGGTAATCTCTGGAGCTCTTTCCTATTATAAGAATTCTTTCACTAATAAAAAACTACATCATCCCTAACAGATATAGGCTATATTTTATTTTTAAAATTTTACAGTTTTAAATGTTAATATTAGCAAATTAAGTCAGAGTAAAATGCGCTCAATAGCCGCTTTACCGACCAGCACTGGCCAAATCGTTGCCTGTAGGTAAATAAAAAATAATGTTTATAATTAGGGACGAACCCGAGCGAACCGAGGGTGAATCTCTAGTATATCATATAATTATAATACTTTGTATGGATGACACCAATTATATTTCGGTATCAATGTTTACTATAATATAATCAGGGCAAGTACTTCAATCGAACGTAATTTCCGGTTCCGTAATCATTTGAATACCGCTATATTGGGAACAAAATGAATATTCCACTAATCAGGTATCCAGGAAATTGAAACTTGCTATGGCGAATATAATCGACCTTTGCTATCCTGTACTATGTTACTTGCATAGAATATTAATTGACAGGTTCATTTATCATTGCTTATTTATAAAATGCTTCGCAAAATGTATCTAATTATCTATACTATAATTATAAAGAGGATATTTGTTTGTTTGTTTGTTTGTTGGTTTGTTTGTTTGAACGCGCTAATCTCAAGAACTACTAATCCGATATGAAAAATTATTTTTGCATCAGATAGCCCGTTTATTGAAGAAGGCTATTATAGGCTATACATATCTCATCATGCTACTATCCAAGGGAGCGGAGGAGTAATATAACACATACCTAGTCTATTCCTTAAGAACCGTTAAAACTTAGTTATCATTACTTTAAAACAATATATAAGTACATATATATACATTTTTCTAAATGTAAAAAAGGTTTAATATATCTTTGTAAATAATATATTACTAGGGATTGAATAGATATTAAACCCGGTATATCGCATTACGCTCGTTAATCAAAGTGAAGACCGACGAGGAAGACGCCTCGTCGACAAAATCCTCAATAGAGTGACGACACTCGGCTTTCGCGACACATTATGTATTAACAAATGTCTATGACTCTCAAAGACTCAAATACAGGTTAATAAACTCTAGCATCTCGTTGTCCTTCTGTATAAGCATATATAGATATGCAAATATCGAGTTACTCAGCGGGAATAAAATCAAATTTTATTTATATACCTTACAAAACATCCAACGTGAGTCAGCGGCCGCAGGATAATCGGTTAGATATGTTGTCGATTGCATCACAGACGGTGGAGCATATTTTTTGCTTAAAACCATATCGTAATCTGCCAGACAGAACAAAGAACGGGATAGGCCGATATACTGATTGATAGACATTTTATTGACAGTAAGGAGTTAAAAAGAATTGAAGCGCACATAACTCATGTATAAACATGTTTGCATTTTGCAAGGATAATTACTAAGCAATGTTGGTTTTTATAGAGAATAGCACTGCCCGCGGCTCCGCCCGCCTTCAGATGACCAAAAACCATATTCTTAGGTTTTACATATTAGTATATTCTTACATTGCAGTTTTTGTATTTTTTCTTAGAAATGAGACATTTTCCCGCGGTAAAAAGTATCTTATATGTTGACCCGGATAACCAGCTATCACCATACCAAATTTCATCAAAATCCTTCCAATGGTTTTGCTGTGATGCGGTAACAGACAGAGAGACAGACAAAAATTCTAAAAACTATAGCTCGGCCTATGTATCGATAGAAATGTTTATTTCAATAAGATTTTCCAAAAAATATTTAATGTACAGATTCGGCTTAGTTACAATTTTATTATATGTATAGATTTAGTAAATCTATACTCATATTACAAAGAAACAGTTTGTTTGTTTGATTAAATGCACTAATCTCAGGAATTACTAATCCGATTTGAAAAATTCTTTTTCCATTAGATAGCCCGTTTATTGAGGAAGGCTTATTAGCTACATATAATCATGCTACTACTCAAGGGATTGGAGCAGTAATCATAAATGTCTACAAATCGGGCAGACTTCTATACATTATTGTAAAACTGATGTTTATATGGGAAGTTTGAACGCAGACGAAGCCGCGGATACGGCTAGTATAAGATAAATTCTATTATACCAGGGTCCAAGAACAATAGCAGGAGAGAAAGGCCAAAATAAAGGTCATGGTTGTGGACGCCCATTAAATATTCATAGGCGCATTCGCGCATTGTACAATAAAGACTCCATACTTTTATTACGTTTGGTACAATAATAAAAAAATTACGTATAATTAAATAATATTCATATTTTTCATAATCAAAATAACAAATTAACTGAAGCGTACTCCCACAACTCATAAACACAAAATACAAAATAATAATTGACAATAAAAAAACAATATTAGTGTTGCCACAAAAAAAACGAATTATTTAAAAAAAATCAACATATATCTACATACTATGGCAATTATTACTGAAATGTGAACAAAGTCTATCCATAAACAAAATTTTATTTCCGCAGATTTTACTGACATGGTTCTTTCTTACTTGAACCGCAGATAATATTGGGCGGGGCACAATTGTGCATGGTGTATGCTAATGTATTGTTGCTGCAGGTGACCACCCCGAGCTCGACCGACCATCTATAGAACGTTGTGAATCCATTACAGTATTAAAATGAATTTTCTTATTCATTACAAGTTAAGGAGAGTCGTTAACTTAATTGTAGGTATAATTTAATATTTAAACGCTTAAAAGGTTATTATTGTCACATATTGGATGTGCGATACTTTATTGTTGTAATTAAATCGATATTGTATTCTCGAGTGTCGCATGTATGGAGTATCATGACGCACAATTACGATGCTTATTAATCTTGAATTTTATTACAATAACGCATGTTACACACGTAAAAAGATAAGTAAGCACATAAAATATTGTACTAGATTGAGGCGTAAATAATATATTTCATTCGCTAAATACAGTTCATATTTAACATCAGCATACGATGCAGTCATATTTTAATAATCCTGTGGACATATTGTAACTAACCGTCATAACTATACCTCACTTAGGCAAATCCTGTCTACATAGAGTCAGTAATCCTTCATAATTAAGACAAATGGGCGAATGGGAGCAGCAGCCGTGCAGATACCCAGAGTTTCGTCCATGATATTCCGTGTCTTCAATGAATTGAGCCATCCGAAGTCGCGGAAGATTTACAGCTTCGATAGGGAGCGCCCTTCCGGCGAGCTGATAAATAGCCCCTCTAATTATATTTACGCTGCGTCGGCTGACATACGATAAATCGTCCCTCAGGAATGCTAGAACAACGCACGCGCTTACAACCGATATAAGATGCTCATAAGATCCATCATTGCGGGTGCGAGGAGATAAGGGAGATATAATATTATTTCTCCAAGTCTCTCTAGGATCAGATTGTTTATATTAACGGACGTCTATCAGCGGGCGTTAGCATTCAGTGACGGCGCTTCGAAATGGATTAAATATAGCCGAATGTGTAAACATTCAGGATGCACGTGCCGTACGATGTCCTAGGTCCTGGCAGAGGATGAAAATACTCCGGAAATGCACAATTATAGTTGAACGTGATGGGCGCGAGCGGCTCGAGTCATTGAACTCCGTTCAAGGTTAGGGAAGGGAATCAACATCAAACAAAGAGCGACGGCGACAGCTACAGCGAACCGCATCCATCAAGTGTTCAAACAATGAAATTGAGACACGTCAATATTAGCTTACCGCGAGGCCCCAGTGCCAGACATACCAGAAATATTAAATTTGCGACTTAAGATAACAGCAGTGCGATAGAGATAATATGTTGCGATAAACGTATGAGGGACCTTATTTTAATAAATACAAATATCGTAGATATGATATATAGATTACAACTTCTACGTTTTTTGCTAGACTTTAGACTTTGAAAATGCTAAACAAATATAAGTCGGCGTCGCTTAGATAAATTCCCAAGGAATCTTTTTGCGTTGAATTAAATTTAATATACAAAAAACATGTTATAATTAATCTTAAAACTTTATAAGAATTAAATTTACTCAATTACCATCCATGTACGTACGTTAAAAATCCTTATGATTTATCAATTATCTCATGGCGCAATAAAGGATGTGGCCGAATTTCTCCAACATATGGAGTCACCAAATTGCAATATTACATAATTTATTTATGTCACAGTGATTCACGTTCAAATTACCTCGATGCAGAGACGTGATTCTGTTTTTCTAACTCCAGGGCACTAGTAACTTGCCTTACCATAATACTATACAATGCCAACTGGCTAGGATGCATTAGATTTGAGTTATGATGGCCGACTAGATCAATGTACCTATACTAATATTATAAAGAGGTAAAGTTTGTGAATTGTGAGTTTGTGACGTTGTAGGGGTAAATCTCTGGATCTACTAAACCGATTTAGATGAAATTTGGTAAGAAGTCAAACTTCTGACCCTGGGAAGGACATAGGATACTTTTTATCCCGGAAATAATCCCTTAAAGGGGTGAAAATGAGGATGAAAGTTTATATGGGGAATGAAGTAGAAAAAAAGGAAAGTATCGATGATATAAATTATTATCGTCGTGAATATGACAAGAAAGAATTAAATATATTTTTTTCGAATTACCTACTACATTTAGTTTACAGTATGTCCTTATTGGATGCATAGCATATATGTATATAAATCATGACAAAGAGTGGTGAGGACTGGGATTACCGCATGTAGTACTGCCATCATATACCCACAATATGTATTAAACATAAATATATTTTACAATGTTAAGCAGTAAGTATGAAATACATTTAGATTGAAAAAGGAAAAAATTTAAGTGATTGTTATTAAAGGGACCTTTATTAAAAAAAATATCATAATTATCTATATAAATAAAAATGAATGTTGGTAAGCGCATAACTCAAGAATGGCTGGACCAATTCGGCTAAATTTTTTTCGTATGTTCCTTAAGGTCCACGGAAGGTTTTAATAAAAAAAAAATTGAAAAATTAACGAAAAAAAATATTAAAATTTACATGACTAACGCTGGCTTATAACTATTTATATCTATTTAAAACGTACCTAGCGACGAAACCGAGCGAAGCGAGGGTGAGCCGCTAGTCATTATATAAATGATGATTCTCCAAATGAATGCTTGGATTCAAAATTAAATATTACAAGAAATACATATGTTGAGCTGTTTATTTAATATGTCATTATCATGTTTACTAAACACTTACACACGAGCGTATACTACACAACTTATCTCAGAGAATAAATCTTATTAGCAATTTCTTGTTTGAATCTAAATTCATGAGTCGAGGTATCTATTACCGCCCATATCTAGGCGCCGAAGGTCGGCTAGACTTTCGCTAGCGCGTACCTACATAATGCTAGTGGCCCAACCCGCGGTGGAAAATCTAGTCGCCTACGCGAACGCACAGCGAATACGCGATGCAGGCGACTATCATTACCATAGAGACAATCAAAAGTCAACACGGGAGCCATGTTGACATTGGCCTGCTGTTACACACGGTTTTGTAACAGTATCAGAAGCCCGCATTCCGATGTTAGATGAGAAAAGCGATTGTTCTCAATCCATCGCCCACGTGTCTATGTCGCGACAGTTGCACAACCCGCCCGCGGTTAATCGCAGGTGAACATTCGCCCATTGGGTGGCCTTGGACTCGAAGGGCACGACTCATGCCAACTTCATGGGGTATTCAGGAACTCTATATTAGCAAACATGGTACAATTAAACCGTTTTGCAAATTTTATCATATATTTTTTTAGTTTTAGCATTTAGTTTATTTGATAGGTAACGGTTTTTAGAAAAATATTAATTGTAAAAGAATTGCACGGTCGCATTGGCCTCGCCCGTGTTGCTACATACGTATCGAGTTTCGTTCCGCAAAGTCAAGATAACTGCAGGCCGAGACCCACTGCATACTTACACACTGACTTTGAAACTCGCCTAGCCTTTATTGTGCCCTGTTTTAGCCGTCAACTTATTTAAATAGGAAATGCGAGGTCGGATATAGGGCTGCATCGAGGTGGAAGTTTCCTCGTGCTCGTGCGCTTAGTCATCCCTTCAGGATTCTCGCGGAGCGGTCGGCGCGGCTAAAACCGGTGTTCTAATAATCGGCATTATCTAAAATAGCCTCGTGACAAACGAAACCGAAAGTGATGCGTGATGCAACGGTCCCGAATTTAGCTGGTGCGGGCCACGGTGCATCGTTCGAGAGGAACGTTGGCCGGCGCCGCGGGTGCCAAGCCGCTGACATTTCGTGCTAATGACACGAATAAGATATTAGCGCGGATAGCTGCCATGGAATCTAACTCACGTATTCGGGGCGCGGTCGAATCGATATTAGCCACAGAGAAGTTATGTACATGACGATAACTTATGCGTGAACAATCTAAACATACTGGACGGACAACACTGCGATTTAGCATAATTATGCAGCAAACGAGTTCGGACTTTATCATATGAATAAGTGACACTAGTTATTTCATATAAGTAGCGTACATACATATATTATAAATGCACACGTATTCATTTCTATAACGAAATCAAATCTGTCCAGTGGTTTTTTCGTGATGCGGTAACAGACAGACAGACAGACAAAAATTCTAAAAACTATAGATTCGGACTCTGCATCGATAATATTTCAATAAGATATTCCAAAAAATATTTAATGTACAGATTCTACTTAGTTACAATTTTATTATACGTATAGATAATCGTCGTAAGGGGATGTTAAGAAGGGAGACGGTAGTCAAAGGGCGTCAGACACGTTGGACACGGGTCGGAGGTCCGGCCGCATTCCGCCGCCGCTTGAAAGTGAAACCGCTCCGAGTGACCAGCTGTAGAAAGTCACAAATTACATCTCACCAGTGTCGAGCAAAAACTGTTATCTACACCCGAGGAACCAGCCCTGGGCGTCGATTGCCAATGCCCCGTTTAGCTAATTAATCTTTGAATACAATTTCACCTCTTATGTCCCCGAGTTACGCTAAGTTAATATTTATGATATTAATATTGATCAATTGTCTAAAATATTTATATAGTTAATCTTAACTCGATACTTATCTAAGTATCGATTAATTACAATATTTCGTATAAACACATTCAAAAATCACAACTAAGCGTAACTTATCGCTATTTTAAAGCTTCTTTGTAGTTTAAATAAATAGGGCGTTTCTGGTGACACCATTTAGTTGGCGCCACTGGCGAGTGAGGTCGTATCGCAGTCATTGAAAAGTATAATAATGAAAATTGTTAGCGCGAAAACAGTTCTATCAGAATTATAAATAACTAATGATAACCAAATACATAAAATATTGACTTTTCTTAACTCTTCTTTTAAACCAATAAAACTTAGTGCCGTACCGTGTCTGCTATAATCAATCAGGAAATGCAAAATTTTTACAATAATTAATAATCACGAATATTGGTGAAAATCCGCGATAAAAAGCTCGCAAACGGTGCACATACGTGTCATTTGATATTTCTAGAGACCTCACTCTACACTGGCGCCGTCTCGCGGCGAATTCAAGCGCGGTAGCTCCCATTGAAAGAGGTCCAATGACACGAGCGACATGTACATTAAAAGACAATTACAAACCAAGATAAGCTCAGGTCAGCGCTTACATTAAGAAACAATTACGAACTTGACACAAAATGTGACTGCTTAATTGCTCACCGTCGTACGGTACTTCCTGAAATGTCATAATATTTACAACCTTAAGGTTAAGCTGTGTCATTTAAGTGTCTTAAGCAATTATGTGAATAACCGAAACTAATATTTTAGGCGACTTTGTTTACGGTGTTTGCGGAAGTTGAGGCAAAATTAAACAATGTATGAGTAATATTTTTTTAATGTCCATACGTTAAAAGCAACCACAAGTAGATACCAATTACATAGTCTAATTTCCTTGTTTTTTTTTTAAATTGAAGTGTGTAAAAAAACTAAAACTGACCAAAAAATTGCATCCGTATAGTCTATTCCATACTAACCGTTAAAACGTACCTAGGTATGAAACCAAGCGAAGCGAGGGTGAGTCGCTAGTATGTATATAATAAAAAATTAAAAAAAAAACCCCTACGCAAATTGTATTTAACGCTTACACTGGCACGCGTGAAGCACTTAATCGAGTAATTATACGCCAAAATGCCTTACATCATATTGGAAAAGAGCTGATACTCTTACACTGCTGGACCGATATTAATCAAACATAGCTAAGAACCACCGCAAGGAAACTGGCTTTCAAATGAAAAAAACAGCATCGAAATCGGTCCATCCGTTTGAGAGCTACGATGACACAGACAGACACACACACAGACAGACAGACATCGACGTCAAACTTATAACACCCCCCTTTTTGCGTCGGGGGGTAAAAAGTACGGTCTAATAGTGAACGTGATTCTTTTTTAAAGTCGGTCCAAAATACATTTACTCCATACAAACTTAACTGCTTCCAATTTATTTAACAATGTGCACTTAAAAGTTAAAACTAGGTCAGGTCTAGTGCAATCACCTAATTTGATACCAGCTAATGATCTACAAACAGAATTATGTCAATTGCGTACATTTGATTACATGTTTGCTTCTAATGTAGTTCTAACTATGTAATTGTTAGGCACAATAGAATTATTCGCAGAGTATCGCGTTTTGTATTGACACGTGCAAAAAATGCATTCGCACGGCTTTGAACGATTAAGGTATACAATATACATGTATATAAATACAATTATAAAAAAAGTAACTATCTGACCTGGCTTCTCCTATTTTTACCTTTTAAATTGTAAAAAAAAGTGAAGCAAAACAAAATTTCGAAAATTCTTTCTTCGGAAATATCTTTAACGAGGAACTCGCTATAGACATTTTAAAACTATCGACTCTTAATTGACCTAGATCGGTTAATAATATTTTCTAAAACAAAGGAATATTTCCTTTTAGTGAAATTAATCTCAAAAAACCAAATTTTCATTATTCAAGATACTACTTTTCTTCCATATCCTGCTCATTTGTCCCAACTTGTATATGTAAGTATCTATATAAAATATACTTAATATGCATCTTCATATGCATTATGTATAGACCGAAAATTATCATTGACATTGAAGCATTCTTTATTTTTACTTGATATATGTAATCTATACATTATAATAAAATTGTAACTAAGCCGAATCTATACATTAAATATTTTTTTGGAAAATCTTATTGAAATACACTTATTATTTATACAGAGGCCGAATCTATAGTTTTTAGAAATTTTGTCTGTGTGTCTGTCTGTCTGTTACCGCATCAGAGAAAAACCACTAGAGGGATTTTGATGAAATTTTGGTATGGTGATAGCTGGTTATTCGGGTCAACATATAGAATACTTTTTACCGAGGAAAAATCTCACATTTTTGAGAAAAAATAGAAAAACTGCAATGTAAGAGTATAACCTAAGAATTTGGTTTTTGTCATCTTAACGCGAGCGGAGCCGCGGGCAATGCTAGTATAAAATATAAAAGAAGTAGAAACGTTTAACCATGATCGGAATCTGAAAAATGCCATCTCATTGACGCATTAAATTATAATTTTAATTAAAATTAGGGTTGTGCGACAGCACACGTGTGAGTATGACAGAGTAGCCGCGGATGTTATAGGTACGATTTTATTGTTAACTTTCAACTTTTGAATCTTTATAATATTAATTTTAACGTTTGTATGTATGTTTTCTCAAGAAGAATAATTTGCTTACTGTAACTACCTACACCTACTGGTAAATAAAATTGAAGAGTCTGTTTGTATGTTTGTAATATTACAGCTTTTTACTAAATTTATATGAAAACTTTTAAATATTTTTTTGTCTGTTTGTTTCGGCTAATCTCCGAAACGGCTGAACTGATTTTGATGGGACTTTCACTGGCAGATAGCTGATGTTATAAGGAGTAACTTAGACTACTTTTATTTTAGAAAAAAAAATGGTTTCGTTAAAAAACATTAAAACGTATCTAGCGACGCACCCGAGCGAAGAGCGGACAAGTGGCTAATACCACATAAATCATGTAACAGTTTTATCTTGATTCCACTTAGGTATAAAATATTTTACAAAGAATGTATTATCATAGTGCATCTAAATAACTTGGAATTACAAAAATGTAAAAACTAAAAACTATTTCTGGCAACCCTAATTAAAGCTATCATCGAATCAACTACTACTTTTAATAAAAAAAATCCACTTCATTAGTAAATTGCTTAAATAATTACCCCTTTATTTCCTGCATCATGAAATTTCCTACTAATAAGCGAAACGTGTTCCATCAACTTTAAATGAACCTCTTGGTTATTATTATTTTTATAATTATTACAATTAATTATTAAAGCCATATAATTGTTCTATGTGTAATTAAAAGTTAAAATTAATTAAGGATAATAATTTTAATTTAGTTTGCTATTATTTAAAAAACAACTTACTAAGCAACACTATTAATATATGTTTTGACAGATTGACAACTGCTTGACGTACGCACGAATTTGAAACTGTGGTAGACGGGCGCGGCCATGGATGCTGTAAAGCATTCGAAACGTCGGGAAACAAAAATCCAAATAAATCCGCGACAAAATCCGAAAAGATAGTTTTATTTAAAATGTCAAATATTCGCGTAAATCTAAGAAACTCTTGGTTATTCATAAACTATAATTAATATTAATACTCTATTTCTGAACTAAACATCTAAAGATTACATAATGTAAAAAATTTAAACTAACAATTTACAACTAATAGGCGATTAGAAAAATTAATGTTTTGTGTGCTTGCGAACTAACGTTCGTGTAGAAAACTGTACCATAACAAAAGACTTACATCAGTGTTGCCAAAATAATTAACCTAAATTAATACATAATATGAGACGGGTATAATCTCTTTATTAGAACAAAGTCCTGATTTTATTGGAATCAGGCCGTTTGCAATTTATTATGTAAACACATTCCTGACTGGCTTAAATATTATATAACAGCGGCAAATTCGTGTTTTGCAACTATGTCGGGTTCCCAATTTATTAACACGTATCAGGCACATCATGCAACGCTTCTACTGCAATTATGTATTAAATTAATAAAAATAGACTGTACCGTTCAAGTTTCTTCATATCTTCGAAAAATATACATTGTATGTTACAGAGAAAATTTTATAATAAAATTTATTCATTCACTTATATATTCAATCATTGCACATTATCCCATTTTAAAGAAGTTATATTTTACTGTTATAGACACGTATATCCGATGAATCGCGCTAGTTTGGACTGTATTTAATCAGGATACACCGCAAATAAAGTTTTTGAGAATGGCAGCATAATTTTAATCTGCTTCTACCTGCCGTATTTACTTGATATTTTACAATAATTTTGATGCCTGGTTAGATTTGACGTCCATCGTCACATAAAACGCTAACAGTAAAACTAATTAACAGATATTGGTAAACCCTACTAGTTTAGCTTTATATGGTTGCGTCTCAACCTGATTTTGAGTTCGTTACACTACAAAGTTTTTAATTTTCGTAGAATGTAAAAAACACAAATTATAAGATCGCTGTTACATAAATATATAATAATATGATTTTTATTATTAACTAGCAGAACCTGCGCCTTCGCTAGCGCTAAAACTACAAAAAACTCTAAAAAGGTAGTTTCATACAAACTTTTATACCCCTTTTTACCCCCTTATAAGATGAATTTTGAAAAATGCTAAAACACATATTTATTTAATTTTATTGAAGAAAATTAATACCTACCAAGTTTCAAGTAATTCTGATCATAAATATTTTTTTGGATTGTATTATAACGTGCAATCCCGTGGGAATTAGATAATTTCCCGCGATAAAAAGTACTATGTCACCCTCCATCCCTCCCTTCCCTTTTACTTTATAGTGTGTTGTAATTTTAAGTGTTTAATACAAAAATATTCTATTTCGTTTAATTTTTAAGATTCTCTTTGCGAGTCTTGTAGTATTTCCAATCCTCGTACCTAGTTCGTCATAATTAGCCTGCATTCGTCTACTGCTGGACATAGGCCTCTCCTATGGCATACGACTGAGTCCCATCTTTAGTTCTACGCATCCACCGCTGCCAGCTACTTTGCATATATCGTCACTCCACCTAGCTGGAGGGCGTCCTACACTAGGTTTGCTGAGACGTGGTCTCCACTCTAGAACCTACTCCATCGGTCATCGGACCTAGTTACATAGTGCTAAAATACTTTTATAAGATAATACATAAATCTTGAAGATAAGAAACTGATCTAAAATGTGGTTTTAGGAAGCTTGACCTTCGCATATCGTGGAAAGAATCATCCATTCTATCATGACACATCTTATCGATACTAAAACCGGTTAAAAAATACGATAATTTATCGCGATCTCAATGTCGAATTTCGCAAAATAGATCTCCTGAAGCTGTTTGATCGCTTTGCTAGGAATATAGTTGTGAGCATTACAAATAAGTATTACTTCTGACCAGATTTAAAACAGTTTTTTTTTTAAACTGTACCTTTAAGGTGTCAAATTTTATTTTAGCCCATTGTGGTGGCATTTTTGATTGCTATAAAGAATTATTCCTGGAAAGAAAGTCACTTTCTTCCCATCCCTTTTCAATAGAATCATAAAACATTTTATTTATCGATACGTGCACACAGTATTAGAAAATCGACATTGTTTCGTATCGTTTAGATTTACTGTTACAATCGGTTATTCGATACAATCAAGTTACAACTCTATTTCTTGATTTATCTCTGCGTTTCACTTTCGTTGTGTACAAAGCTATAGTAAATAAATAATTCAGTTTTGAGATTAATTAAGACATACATGCAGACAAAAAAACGGAAAGTATGAATGTTTATAAAAATATTCCAGCCATACAAACCTCACCTTAAATATAATAAAAAAATCATATATTATTATTATGATAATATGATATTCTTGTTGACATTTATATGTAACCTATGACAATAAAAAAAATCTACGTGACAATGGCGAAGTAATCTGTCTCAAATTACACGTTTTGAAGCCATTAATTATTTAACAAGAAAATTGAATTGAATTGAAAAAATTACACACCCAAATCGAAAATGTCCACTTATTTTGAAATCCATCAGTTGTTCTAACTATAGCTCTGCAGAACAGCTATCTATACTAATAATATTATAAAGAGGAAAGATTTTTTTGTCTGTTTGTTTGTACCGAATAGGCTCTGAAACCACGGCACCAATTTAGATGAAATTTGGTAAGAAGATAATTTGAGACCCTGGGAAGTACATAGGATAGATTTTATCCCAGAAATCATCCTTTAAGGGGGTGAAAATAGGGAATGAATATTTGTATGGGGAAGCAACCTAGATAGCATATGTTAGCTAAAATGTTAGAATCACCACCTATACATTCTCATACATACAAGCAAGCTTTTGTTTCCATTGAACTAGGTATCATATTATTTACAAACTTTTCATGCTACATTAACTATCAGATATTACACAATGCTATTGCCATCTGACCTCCACTTACTTGTCACATAAGATCATTATCTGTAACCCATTAGGGCCAATCAAGAAGGTTGATTAATCACGTAAAGTAGACAATTAACTTTACTGTAATTAGTATAGTAGCTTTTGTAATAGCTATGAAGAAGGCCGTATTTATAAGAAATTTTGGTTAAATCGTTTATAATAATTAACCTTGAACGTTAAATTCGAACTAGGATTATTCAACTACTGTAAAATGGTTAAAAAAATAGCAGAAAATATGAGTTTTGTTGACCTTTGAAGTTAAAACTTTATAAACAATCTGTTATTTACACGATGTACTCAAATAATTCGATTTTTTTTATTAAAGCAATACATTAGTATAAAATTCACTTCTAATCAGCAAGTATCTAAACAACTTAAAACTCCCCGCGAGTTGATTTTAGGTTTGCCGTTCGTCTTTTTCGCTAACAAAATAGTGAGATCTGGATACTTTGATAGATTGATGTGACAAGGGTTTAAATTATGTACATATTATTACTTCAGTCTGTACGTCGGATGGCAACAACGAGGGGAAAAGTAGTCGAACATGTCCACGCGTCGAGTTAGCGTCTATGCCGGCACACTTTCGCGGGAGGTGCATATAATCGTTCTTATACATAAAAATAATTTACATTTTAATATAATATTTCATAAGATAACGCTAATTACGATATATCGTGTAATAAATTTAATCTCTCCAACTCTTAAATATAAAACTGTTACTTTATATTTTACAGATAAAAAGTACATTCAATTTACACGAAAATTTAATGATAATTATAATGTACTAGCGACTCACCCTCGCTTCGTTCGGGTTCGTCCATAGACAAAAATAAACGTATTCCACGGGAACCGTACATTTTTTCGGGATGATATATCCTATTATAGCCTTCCTCAATAAACGGGCTATCTAATGAAAAAATATTTTTTCAAATCGGATGATTGGTAGGTCCTGAGATTAGCGCGTTCAACCAAACAAACAAACAAACTGTCTCTTAATAATATTAGTAATAGAAATGTACCTACTACCTAATAACAATAAAGTACATACTATAACTTAATAGCTTGTGTGAATAAAATATGCTAAAAATATTGATCATCATCAATAAAGTATAAAATAAAAATATAATTAATCAAATATTTAACTTAATTGATTTGAACCAATAAAATGAATACACACAAATTAAATAATAAATATAAGCAAAATAAAACTTTTACTGCATATCTTATTTTTATGTACTGCATAGTTAATAAATTGAATTTATTTATTACTGTTGTAGAAAACTTAGTTTCAAGCTAAACTTGTATTAATATTTATTTGAAATATGATCACTAACAGTAATTTTAGAAGATATGAACTCATCAAAACTTATAATTTGTTTTAAATATATATATTTTCTAAGAAAATTGAATGCCATTAAAGCAAAGTTTATTCACAAATTGCATTTTAGCAGAGTCACCGAGTTCATCAATGTTTATTGCTACTTACATAATTTTATTAATAATCTAATTGGCATTACAGTTGTGTAATTAACTATTTAATAACTTTTAATCTGAATAATAATTAATAATTACTCTGTTTATTTAGTGTAAAATGTTTCTCGATTCGATTCATAAATTAAAGTTATAAAAAGTTATAATAAAAATATTGTAAGTTTCTTAATTATTAAATTCAGAACTAGTGGTGAGTATCTTTTGAATTATCAACATCATCCATTTTATTATTTTATATAATGAAGTGTAAAATTTCTTATGAAATGGACAAACAATAGATGATCTACTTATTTCAGAGTGGTAGTGTTCAAGACAGAGGCGAAAATAACAGCATTATCTCAAATTATCAAGGCACTCATCACTCATCTTTATCAGGAATGCCATGATAAACACTAGCTGCTATTTCACAACCACAATGTAAGATTAAATTATGTATTTCAAACAAATACACGTCCATGTGTGACATATTGCAAAACATGGACTCACTCACACATACACAAAGATAGCAGATATGTTCTATCAGCATTGGCCATGAATTATTTCATAGTCTATTGAGGTAATTATTATTTACAATTCACATACTTACCTTATCTTCTAAGATCTTTAGAAGTATAAAGTTTTTATTTCTTTTATATAAAGACATAATAATATCAAGTTATATTCGGAATTGAATGAACCGAAGTATTTTTAATGGTAAAGTTTTAAAGTTAGACTATATTTTGATATTTTAAAACATCTTGAAAAAGTTTGCAAAAACTACACGTGACTAAAACTTTTGTAAACTAACCTTGCAAAGGGTGTCTGTTCGACGTGGTAGACGTCTGTGATGGGCTCCGAGCGCATGATGCTGCGGAACCGCTCTTCGGAGAGCTCCAGAAGTCCATCACTCGCAGTTTTGTAGTCAGACTTGCTCAACGCACTCAAAACACTCATTTTTAATGTGTTGCGATGAACGACTTCAACAACGAATATGTGCTCCAAAGTGTCACCAAACGAAACACAGTAGTACTTATTTCAACGAATAACACTTTACAAAGCTTCAATTAAACCAAAGGAAACATTTTAAATGCCTCTGATTTCTTAAAAGGCAACTGAATGCTCTCCCTTGTCATTGCGAGAAGTGGTTACGGTATCGAAGGCTTCAACTACACTCGATTTGTCACGATTTTTAAACAAACAATAGTTTTACTTACTACTTTTCGTTATGAAAACGATCCATAACAAAAAGTAATAAGACAAGTTGTTTATTTACACCCGCGTTTCGAGAAAAACTTAAAACTGACAAACGCGGTAGGACAGCTGCGCTTCGACGAGTCGACCGCACTTCGCCATACACGTTTCTGTTGCTAGTGCTCGTCGCGGACTCACAGTCGGCGACCGATACTATTCAAACTCTGTTGCTGGCAAATGTCACTATTCCGTTGTTTCAAGTTTGAAAGTTGCACGCTGTACGTCATAGAGTACTCGAGGACAGTGTTGCCATACTTATATCGTTTTGATTAAAATAAACTTTAATTTTTTTATGCGATAATAATATAAATAATTTGTAAAAAAATTGTTTTTTACTTAAATAAATTAAATTAACATTTTTTAAATAAAATAAATTTAACTTGATAAAATTTTAGTGACATCTACTATTACTTCGATGATTTACAATGAAAAAGTTTAAAAGTTTACCAATAGATGGCAGCTACACAATAAAACTTAGTTTGATTTAATTTTAAACGAAGTTGAACAAAAACAATTATTATTTTTGTGCAAACTATTTACTTAATTTTAATAAATAAACAAAACTTTATAAATAGCATATTGTAAAAAGTGGTCAATGTCGGGATCCAACATAAATAAAACACTCACTAGTACTGTAGTCTGTACCACTAACCGCTGTATTATCTCCTTTAAAAACAAACTCCAAAAACAATATTCTAGTAACTTGAGTCATAAAATCGTTGTGCTTCTTTTAAGGCGCGATTTAACTTACCCATAACGCCATCTATTGACAAACTATGACAACTAAACTAATTAAACAATATAATGTACAAATGTGCGCAGTCCATAGCAGCGCATTTTTTTATGATTAACCTTAAAAATTAAAATAAATTTGTTAAATAATAAACTGTAATTAAAAATTGAAAGTCCTACTAATCTATACATATAATAAAATTTTAAGTCGAATCTGTACATTAAATATTTTTTGGAAAATCTCGGATTTTATTATATGTATAGATGAAATGGAAGGGATTAATAAATTTAATAAATGGAGAACACAACATATTGAGCACAATGTTTATTTTTTTGCCAGAAAATGTTCAATAATTTTCCAAACAAAGCAAAGCCATTGCTGACATTTTTGAAGCAATTTTCATTGTTAATAAGGGCGAGCCATTCCACGCTTCGTGGAAACCTGAAATGAGAAAGTAATTAAAACAATGTACCTATATATGTAAGTATATGTAAGACAATTTGAGTTTTTATTAAATAGTAAAACATGCATATTATGGGTATTTCATTGTTAACATTTTGGCTAAAAACAGTGTGTTGATGTGATGTGATAAATAAACATATCAACCAAAGCAGTCATCATACTTGATTATATATTATATGATAACATCCTCCTACACAGGGCTAGATTTATTTAGGGGAAGGCTACATACAGGGCATAACAGAAACTTGTAGGTGTTACGTTTGCAAAATTTGAAATTTCGCAAACTACAAATTAAGTTTGCCCTCTAATTACATATTTAATTGTCATAAGTAGTACTAAACACATGAATTAACACTGTCAAAATCCTAATTCTTTTTTTTTGACGTATTTAGTTAAATTGAACCTCCTTGTTTTTACCTAGTTTCATCCAGTTTACGTATAGCTTGCAAGGCAGCGGTTGTCGAGCCGACAGATATGTCTGCAATGGTAAAGTTATTTGCTGCAATATATTGACTCTTTTGTAGATACGCCTCTATTACGGAGTATGCCTCGTCGATGTCGTCTAGATGCTCTTGTAAGGGAGCCGGCAAACCTTCTAGTAAAGTTGGTAACTGAAAATAATATGGAAAAGTCTATCGATCAAAAAAGTACTAAATACACAATCCCATGCAAAAGTTCTCTTAAAACTGTCACCAATTGTGTTTAGTTAATTTTATAGTTGAAATAAATATACAAACAACTATGTAAATTGAACCTTAAACGCAATGCTTAAAGGTGATTTCTTATGAAAAAAAATTAAAAGCGCGCTCAAATGTTCAAATGAGCGCTCATTCGGTGAGGACATTTTTTGTCCCTGATTGTGTATCTAGTACTTTTTTGATCGGTGCAACAGTTATACATATTTTTTTGGAATGTATTAAAAAGCTTTTAATGCACTGGTATAATGTAACTCTATTAATAACCTTGTTGTGTTTTATTATATCTCTTAACTTATTTTGTATATATAATAAATATAAATGTTCATATATTTGTTCTCTATGCGTTCCTAAATAGTTGATCCGATTGTGATGAAACCCTGGTTGGTTGTTCTGTATACGACTGCGAACGTTTCTGGCGCAAAATATTTTTTTTATTTGGACGTTGTCTTTTTTGCGTTTGTACACAACTCAAGCTTAGAAACGCACGACGACGACGATGTAAATCGTTATTTACTTATAAAATCAAATAATTATTTCTTTTTAAATACTTCAAAATCATTTTAAAAGTGCTAATTCGACATTGATGGTACAATTTTTTCCACTTTATTATTAGTATTATGTGAACTTCCTTATAACTCCAAAGAAAACATCGTTTCACAATAAGCGAAGGTATTGCGTAGCATATACAAAAACATACCTACATACGAATGTAGTACCGTTTTTTTTGAAGTCGGTCAAAAATATAAGCCTGAGAAAACTAAAGTATTAAATTAACATTAAATCCTTACCGCGACAACTTTCAGTCGATTAAAGAGAATACTAGCATCGAAGTACAGCGATTGGTCTATCAACGCTCGCTTGCGCGCTTCACTTGGATACAACCGCTCCCGGTGTTCCCCTCCATATTTGTTTAGAAGGTACTTGATTATTGCGTGGCTTGAATTAGATTAATATCTATTGTTTAAATACATATACATTTAAATATTTATGAATTTTTATTTAGTTTTTTTTCTATATTTAATGTAACTGGTAACATTTTTTGAACATTGTAAATATAAATGATTATAGATTATAGGATTGCTGTTACATTATTATCGAAATAATAGGTAATACGTAATAGAAAATGTATAGAAAAATGGTTACAATAAAATATTTTACCACGAAAAAGAAATTTATTTACTAGCAAAAAGTCTTAACATTGGAAATGTTTAATATATGTTTGTTTAAATCTGTATTATTTATTTATGTATATCACTAAAGCTGAAGCGAAGCTAAAATGGGTCGGTAGTTATAATATATGAATAGAAAAAACATTGAGAAATAGTTTTCTCAAAATTAGTATTTATGAATGTTTCCCAAACTATAAAGGTTTTAAACTAGAGGTATTATTTGCTAACTTAACATATTTTAATTAGAATTTTTGTATATCTATATAACTATTTTTTAGTCTGTATAATCATGATTTGGTGTTTTATTGGTTGTGACAAAAATGCAAACGTGAGTGAAGCGGCTTTAGAAAATATAAAATACCTTTGCGAAATAACGAAATCATCATCCTGAAGCACTGGAATCGTTCCAATAGGGTTTATCTATAAATTATAGGTCCATATTAATATAACAAAACACTTAATTCTTGTTGTAAAAAAATAATTCTTGTTCTTAAATAATAATTAAGTTCTTAATTATTTTACTTTGTGATTTATGAAATCAGTTGAGGAGTAATGGAATCTCAAATTATACATAACTCCAGGGAAATGTAGTAATTGAAAATAAGAAAAACGTGTTTTAGAAATTCGGACCTTGCCAAGTATATAATATAGTTATTACTTGTTTCTGTGGTCTAGTGGCTAGCATATAAGCAAATCCGGAGGTCCTGGGTTTGAGTCCCGGGTCGAGCCAAGTTTAGTCATTGAGTTTTTCTGTTCATAAATTCTCAGAAGTAGCCCAGATTTGGAAAGTTGACGGTCTTACACCACCGTGCTTCGCAGAGCACGTAAAGCCGATGGTTCTGCGCTTTAACTCTCACCGATCGAGTCAAAGTATCTTCTCATCGAACTTTGAGAGCGGGAAGCAATGGAGAATGCACGTGTGTCTGCGCGTATAATTGTGTATTATAATATCTCCTGAGCAGTAGACTAGTCTGAGAGAGAATGGCCGCCTTGGCCGAAATCGCTCAGAAGGATATCATCATAATTATTACTTACCTTCTTAAATTCTTCAGATTTATGTTCCAATTTTAATAGATCTGGTTCTTTATAGTCCATTTTCAAGCCCAAAATGTCAGCAATCATCATAACCGCGCAAGATGGCGGGCTAGCATCACGTTTGTAAAGTAGAAGTTTTGGTACTGAAAGATAAATATTACAATTTTCTTACAAAAAATATAATTGAAATTCTTATCAAGAATAGCCCAGGGTTTTAACAACCTTACTATACATCCGTAATAGTTTAAATATAACGTAAACACTTATGTTTGTAAGTTTCTGGGTTCAAGATAAAGCATCTAAGAGTAAACAAGTTTAGGCATTTCATAGTACCTCTCGCTCTAACCTTCTCAATCCAGATTTGTCGAGTTTAATATGTAGTAAGAGTCCTTAACCTGAAGAGTGCTAAAATGTTTTGTGGACTGTGGTGTAAATAGGTAACTGTACTATTAAGGCAGAGCATCGATCAAAAAAAATATTAGATACACAATAAGCAACAAAAAATGTCTTCATCGAATGAGCGCTCATTTGAACATTTGAGCGCGCTTTTAATTTAAAAACATTTTTGTGACAACAACTTTAAGGATTGCATTTAAGGTTAAACTAAAACACAAGTGGTGAAAGCTTTCAGAGAACTTTTGTATGGGATTGTGTGTACCTACTTTTTTGATCGATGAGGCAGGTAATATATATGAATGTTGTACGTTTTACAACCACAACTTCTATATATATGTCGTTCATTTCTTTTAATATGTTTTTATATTTTGGGACTTCTCATCACCTCTGATAATTTAAAATATAACCCACTCCTCTAGTGACAGAGCTTCCCATTTTGTGGCTAAACCATTTATTTAAACAAATTCGATAAATTAAATAGCTAGAGGCCACAGGGCACAGGCATTATAGTAAAGGATTAGAATTACCTTGTCTAGCCATAATTGTTTATACGTAACACTGACAGAAATATCTGAAAATAAACATGGAACAGGTACAGGGTTAAGAGTAAGGCATAATCAAAAAACACTAATTATAAATTAAATTATTATGTATCAGTATATTTCATAACTAGCGAATCTCCCTCGCTTCGCTCGGGTTCGTCCCTAGGTTGCTTCCCCATACGAACCAACCATTTTCACTCCCTTAAGGATTATTTCCGGGATAAAAACTATCCCGGAACATTAAACTATCTTCTTGCCAAATTTCATCAAAATCGGTCCAGTAGTTCCGGAACTTATACGGTACAAACAAATAAAAAAATGTTTTCTCTTTATAATATTAAAGTATAGATCATCATGAGTAATGTTCTAAATAATCTATTTGTTACGTCTATTCGTGTAATTCTAGACTCAAGAATATCTAAATTAAAAACATAGTTTATTTTACTTTCAATCGATCTTAGGAATCCAAAGATAGAGTTCGACCTCTTTGTTATAATTACGTTTCCATAAATTTTAATTTGTATAGTTGTAACACTCATCAGCTATCAGTAGTTGTGGACTGTGGTCTAAAAAAACAGATATAAACACAAGGCTGAAAATGTTTTTTGTGGTTTGTCGGTTCGTCTTTATTTATTTTTCAAAACAGTCGCTTAGCGAGATCGATGTGCGCGATTCAAGCAAAAAGACCTGAACCGATGTTGACAAAATTTTGTGTAGTGATAACTTATTACTCGAGTCAACATTTAGGATACCTTTTACTACAGGAAAATCTTTCATACCCACGGGAGAACACAATAACTGGTTCTATCGAATCGTGCTTAGAAATTTATATGGCTAACGCTGGGTAAACCTTAAAAGATACATCAAAACAATGTACTTACTAGAAAATTGTAGGTCTACAGAAAAGTCCACAGTAGTGTATGTCTATCTCCTAAGTTACACCCGCAATAACTATTTTTACTTTTATTATATACTAGCATTTCCCGCGGCTCCGCCCGCGTTCAGATGACCCGACACCAAATTCTTAGGTTTTACATATTATATAGAGTATACCTCTTACTTTGCAGTTTTTGTATTTTTTCTAAGATATTTTCCCGCGGTAAAAAGTATCCTTTATGTTGACCCGGATAACCAGCTATCACTATACCAAATTTCATCAAAATCCCTCCAGTGGTTTTTCTGTAATGCGGTAAGAGACAGACAGACAAAAATTCTAAAAACTATAGATTCGGCCTCTGTATCGATAATAATGTTTATTTCAATAAGATTTTCCAAAAAATATTTAATGTACAGATTCTGCTCAGTTACAATTTTATTATATTATGTATAGATAAAAGGCAATGTCGCAACTCACTGAGTGACTTATAAACGTTCAGCACAAACTGATGATGATAGACGAGCATGACAAAAAAAACAGCTTTACATAATATATATCCATATTAGTATTAAATGCGAGAGTAATTCTGTCTGTCTGTCACCTTATCACGTTTAATCCGCTGGACAGATTTAGATATGGAGATAGTTTGAGATCCTGGGAAGAGCAGAGGATCGTTTTTATCCCATAAAACATCTCTAAATAGAGTGAAAAGGGGGGTGGAAGTTTGAATCGGGAATCAATCATTTCTCAAGTAAAGGATATAATTTTTTTTAATTTTTCTAAATACTTATCTACTAGTCTATACCTATGTATTTACATTGTACATTAAGTAGGTAGACTGTTCTTTACTAACCGTTAAAAGTTTAGTTAAAAGTCGAACCCGAGCAAAGCGAGGGTGAGTCGCTAGTATTGCATCAATAGGTATTGTTTATTGGCCAATGGCCATAGAATGAACGCCAGGCTATATTTTTCTCAATTATTCAAAGTGATTCTCATAACATAATCGTGTTTGTTAGAAAAAGTTTAGGTACGTACGTTTATAAAGGCGAGCTAAACGATTAACGAAGGTGAATCTTTATTTAATGTGTATATCTGTATAAATATAAATGTTGATGTTTGATACTCTTCCACACCAGAACGGCTGAAGGGATCTGAATGAAATTTGACACAGAGATAGATTATAATCTGGAATAACACAAAGGCTACTTTTTATCCCGGAAAAATGTCGGTTCCAGTGGGATAGGTTTGTTTTTGTTTTCCTATTAATCTACTTCTACCAGTAATATTGTATAATTACTAGCAGAACTCGCGGCTCCGCCCGCGTTAAATCTAAAAAAAAACTTTGGCTTTATATTATACAGCCACTCACCCTTTGGAGTTGGAGGTTGGAGAGTGAGGTTGGGGGTTGGAGAGTAAAAATTCTTTACGACCTATTCTCATTCCTACCAAATATACAAAAAAAAAACATTAAAATCGGTCCAACTCAAACCGTTTCGGAGGAGTGCGACCAAAAACACCGTGGGAGGAGATTTTTATATATTAGATTTTACCAACAAATATGTAATAATACTGTACGGTATAAACAATAAAATGTAACTAACAATACAAAAATATTTAAAACTCACCTTAATAATCCTGCACAAGTATTTCAATCACGTTAATGCTTATTTATAGGTTAGAATTTGTATTTTGTAAAAAGTAAAAACAGTGGCAATCTTTAGGTTACCTATCTATTTGAACTGTAATCTTGATATTATGTAGATATTTCTACGATAATTAAGCACTTATGTCTATTTTTAAATGGCAAAAGTATGACATTAGAGAAATAATACGTAAATTGTTATTCCAACTTAGATATAAGTACTACGTACGTACTAATGACTTAACCTCAAAATTATTTTGGTGCAAAATATACTTACTTGATCTTTATAATATTATTAGTATATTGATTTTATTAAAACAACAATTGAAAAAAAAAATTGCACCTGATTTGGTTATATATATTAATACTATAGGAGCATAGTCATTGTTTACTATTTTTTTAAATCATCATGTAGGTTAGGTATAGTGGGTTAGGTCAGTTCTGCACCAAATGCCTATATTTATGTGACATATTTTTTCCATTCTCTGTTTGATTATCCTATATACATATTATAACTTATAAATAAACTAAAGCTCAAAATTGGACAACAAAACAAATTATTGGTAAGAAATGTAAAAAAACAAAGAAAAAATATATTTTTTAATCAAAACCTTATTTTAATATTATTTCTTACAGCTATATTATAAAATTAATAAATAATATTATCTAAGGATTTGCAGGTAAGAATTCATTTGCAATGTCAATAATCTTTCTAACATCTTCTTCGGACAATCTTTCTTCGCTCTCTTGAACAATCTGAAATTGACATTATATTTCAGTCCGGGTTATAATGAAATAGTTATGAGCATGAAAAAATGCTATTAATTAAATTAACTTTCCTATATTATTAGTAGTAAGCTTGGGTTACCGTGAACAGCAATTTTTTTATTTTCATAGTTCCATATTAAATATTTACATAATATTATAGAGGTAAAGTTTGTGAGTTTGTTGACCGATTTAGATGAAATTTGGTAAGAAAATAGTTTAAAACCCTGGAAAGAACATAGAATAGTTTTTATCTAGGAAATCATACCTTAAGGGGGTGAACATGGGGATAAAAATTTGTATGGGGAATCAATCTAGGGACAAAACCAAGTAAAGCAAGGGTAATTCGCTATAATTTATAAAGTGAATTAAATATTCACGATAATGCCACCTAGTCTTACTACATAATTTTCTCATCACTTTCATTTTAAAAATCATGTTTAGATTAAATTAAATATGCTTCAATTTCTTAAATTTATGACATTTTATTATAATATATTAGTACATAATATATGTATCAGCCCTTTTTAACGTCCAACTGCTGGGCACGGGTGTCCCTTCAATACCAGGGGGTCCAGGCCATAGTACACCACACTAGCAAAGTGCAGTTGGCAGACTTCACATGTAATTCAAAAACTTGCTAGGTTCTCTCAGACACCAGGTCTCAGACAGGTTTCCTCACGATGTTTTTCTTCACCGTAAGGCAAGTGGTAATCAATCATGTTAGAAATGATTCACACATGAAAATATCAGAGGTGCGAGACCTGGGATTGGAACCCCATCGCTCGGCCTCCCAAGTGAGCACATTGGCACTATATAAATATCTCCGTCTGTTAGTACATAATAATATAATACTTACTAATTGAATTTCTAGTTCAGTTCTTGGTGGAGTGTTCACCATCATCAATTTTTCACATTTTGTTAATTTAAAACATTTCATTGCTTCTAGAAATTTTTGTATGGATTCTGCACTTTGGTTCTTACATTCTGTATCTTGTAAATAATGCACTGTCTGAAAATGTTAATTCAATATTAATATACAATTGACACTAACTTTTAATAAATCTAAGTATTTTAGTTATAACTAAGAAATCTCATTTTGTTAGTACTAAATATGCTGTTTTGACTAATACAATAAGAATAAATCTAATGTATTATAAAAATAGCAACAGTTTAATGTAAAAACAGTTTGTTTTGTCCTTAACTTTAAAACCTCATCTAATCACATGCAATATTATGGTTTAACAAATTAAGTTTTTATTGAATTCTGATAGAGCTTACTTCATAAGTAACAGTAGCTAATGAGCCTTCTCGTTTATGCTTCTTTTGCGTAGTATCCTTTAATTGCTGTAAGATTTGCATAACTTCGTAGTTGCATAGAAAAGCTCCATTAGCTTTTATACTGAAATTTTTTAACATTCTAATAAAAATATCTAACCAAAAATCATGCATAAAATTGTGAAAATATTTGCTTAAAACATGTGCAAATAATGTTCTTAAGAATATTTTATACTATAAAGTAGAATAAATGTAAAAGGAAATAAGAAAACAGATTTGTCATTCCTAAGAAATAATTTAATTGTAAAACCCAAATTATTAATTATTTTGGAATAATAATAATACAAATACTTACATTTCCATTCTTCATTATACCAATAAGGCTTTAAATTAATGAGTGCGTTAAAGTTAATGAATTGTTAACTTAATGTTTTATAAAATAAAACGTGGTAGTTGAGCACAGAATACTTAGCCAATAACACAAAGAATGGAAAAAACATAAGGGAGATAGTTGGTAAAGTAATATTATTATACGGTATTAAATTTTACGTTAAAGTAAGTCCATAACCTTATTCATATTATTGAATTATTGTTATTAAATATTAAATTTGAAAAAAAAAGTAATATTTGACGTTTATCTATGATCACGACATTAAACAGACCACAGATTATATTCATGATATTGCCATAAACGTAAGTTGTGTCCACACTGTACAAATTTTAGTACGCATGGGGTGTCGAATTTCAACAGTCTCACCAAATTGGTATTCTCTTTTTGTGCTTCTGTGCTCAATACAAAAATAGAGCGTTGTGGTTGAAATTAAACCTTAGCTTACTTTATCTCCAAAGATTTTAGAATAAAAAGAAATCGACTTAAAATATATTATTCATACGTTTAAAGTCTTTTTAATAGGTTTTTTATATAAGCCTACTAGTTCTTAGTATTTAAGAGACCAACGTGTTTAAAATGTAGATATTCATTTATAAATATCAATAATATATTATAATATATACGTCGTTATATTTTTTGCAAAGCACTGTTATTTTTTGAACTATCATGCTTATTACTAATTTTACTTTGTTTACTAAAAATATAGTTCGATGTTTTAGACCACATATGCGAAATTTATCTCAAGAACATTTTACTTCGGGTTTGTCTAAAGTTAATACACCATTAAATGCTTATTATAATCATTATATCAATTTAAGTTTACCGAAAGATAAGATTTTTGCCACATATATTTGGATCGATGGAAGTGGCATAAAAATGCGTTCAAAAGATCGCATTTTAGATAAAGAGCCATGTGACCTAAATATGGTACCTAAATGGTCATTTGATGGAAGCTCTACAGGTCAGGCAAAAACCGACGATTCTGACACAATTTTAATACCTTGTGGGATATACAGAGATCCTTTTCGGAAAAGTCCGCATATACTTGTGTTATGTGAGACATTTTACGGTGACGGAACACCAACCTCGACGAATCATAGAGCGCATTGTGTTGACATCCTTAATAAAATATCAGATCAAGAACCTTGGTTTGGGATAGAACAGGAATATACCATGTTCGATACTGATTTGTGGCCCTTAGGATGGCCAAAATGCCGTGGTTTTCCGGTAAGCACATTTAAATATTCCTATTGTGGAATTGGTGAACATATTGCTGGTAGAGAAATTGCGGAATGTCATGCTAGAGCATGTATATATTCAGGAATGGACTACGGTGGATCAAATGCAGAAGTCATGAAAGGTTCTTGGGAATATCAAGTTGGAACTACTCTAGGCATCAAAGCTGCAGATGACTTATGGGTTGGTCGATATTTATTGATTAGAATAGCTGAACACTTTGGAACTCTTGTTAGTTATCATCCAAAGCCGATGGGTAAAAATCAGCCAGGAATAGGATGTCATCATAATTTTAGCGTTAAGAAAATGAGAAATGATGGAGGAATCGCCGAAATAGAACGCGTGTGTAAAACATTATGCGATCAACATACGAAATTTATGCAGCACTATGGTTTTGCAGATGGTGAAGAAAATAAAAAAAGATTAACGGGAAAGTTTGAAACGGCATCCTTTGATATATGTAAGTGGGCTGTAGCAGATAGAGGAGCATCTATTAGACTTCAAAGGAGTGTTGTATCAGAGGGAAAAGGTTTTCTTGAAGATAGAAGACCAGCTGGTGATTGCGATCCTTATAGAGTGTGTGCACTGCTCGCAGAAACTTGTCTGTAAAAATCAAAAGTTATTCATCTACTCTGTTGTCTACGGGCTGAAATTATTGGCTGAAAACTATTTCTATTAAAGAATTATAAATATTTTAAAATGTCCTTCAAATTTAAAATAAGTATACAAAAAATAAAATTTTAACAGTACAGCAACAAGACGAACTTTATATGTTTTTATTTAATAATAATTATTATTTTGATTTCTAAATTTTAAATAAGGTAATATTAAAATGGAAAGTATTTTAAAGTGTTTTTCATTGCTTCAAAAACATACACATGTATTTTCTACATCGAAGAGGTACATGCTTAAGCAATCTATAAATCATATAATGAGTAAAAAGGTGATGGATAGATATATACGATTACCTGTACCTTGCAATAAAGTGCTAGCAACATATTGTTGGATAGATGGATCGGCAATAAATATGAGATGCAAAGATAGGATTTTAAATTGTACTCCTTATGCAGCTGATGCTGCTCCAGGATGGGCTTTTGATGGCAGTTCTACAGGTCAGGCCACAACAGACAATTCTGATACTTCCTTAAAACCAGCAGCTGTTTATAAAGATCCATTTAGATTGGAACCCCACGTGCTAGTTCTTAGTGAGGTGTATATGGGCGATGGCTCTCCAGCTAAGACTAACCATAGAAAATTTTGCAATGATCTATGTGAATTTCACAAGGCCGAGGAGCCATGGTTTGGTCTAGAACAAGAATATACTATGCTAGACATGGATGGATGGGGCTTGGGTTGGCCTAAAGGTGGTGGTTTTCCAGCAGTGAATTATGAATTTTCTTATTGCGGTGTTGGGGCCAAATACATAGCAGGAAGAGATATTGCTGAAGCCCATACTAAGAGTTGCCTGTATGCAGGATGTGATTTTGAGGGTACTAATGCTGAAGTAATGTTTGCTTGTTGGGAATGGCAAATCGGTACAACAATAGGCATTAAAGCTCCTGACGATATGTGGATGTCAAGATATATTATGTCTAGAGTATCTGAAGATTATGGAGTTGTTGTTACGTACCATCCAAAACCCATGGGACCTAAACACCCAGGCGTCGGTATGCATCATAACTTTAGTACAAAGAAAATGCGCTCAGATGGCGGCTACCAATTTATTTTGGAATGCATTAAGAGACTTGAAAAAAATCATATGAAACATATGGTGAATTATGGTAACGATGAACAAACTAATCGTATGCGTTTGTCGGGTAAATTTGAAACCGCGCCTTTCGATAAGTTTTCATGGGGTATAGCGAATAGAAAATCATCTATTCGTCTGCAAAGAAATATTGACAAGAAAGGCAAAGGTTTCATGGAAGATCGGCGACCTGCTGGAGATTGCGATCCTTATCTGGTTTGTGGATTGTTAATGGATACGTGCTTGGGCCCAGCTGGTGGTGGAAGCAAATGCAAGTAATATCTTGATTGACAGCGCATAAAATAGATAAATGCAATTTAATTTTATCGTGTTTTTCCTATTTATATGAATGATTTAGGTAAAGTAACAGTTCTTAGTCGAAAAATTGTTAGTTTAATACGCGCCAAATATATTATATTTTGCTAATGTTTTATGTGACTGTATTCATTAATTTTTTTATTAAATATTTAAAATTCATGTAATTTAATAAATATTACACGAATATAAATGACATGTATTATTAATCCTTAACTTTGATTCAGCTTTTTACTTAAAAAAATATTTTTCAATACTTTAATTTTGATGGATTAAGTAGGTCCTATATGCACCCAAAAATATTGACACCAAGGGAGTTATTCGAAAACAGTGGCCAAATAACGTCATACAGACTTGGGTTGTTCTGGGATACACAAATACAGAATGTGCCAAATCTCTCATATCACTACACATAGAATCTAATATTGCCCTTAAAAGAATAGTCCTCAAAATTAATATTCAAATGTCATTCAAATATCAGCGTTGGGTCACCTAACTCTATACGTGATGTATGTATAACTCAAACTTTTCACTTTTTATTGTAAAGGTATTCTAAATGTTGACCCGAGTTATCACTACTAAAAATTTTGTTAAAATCTGTTGAGTAATTTTTGCGTAAAAAGCAAACATATATGTTTTTTTTCTGTTTTACTGTACTTAGTATGTCTGCCTACATGGTTGTAATAACTTATAGTTATAATAACGTTTATCGACCCTGGAACCCACCAATAGTGGATTTTTAGGTTGGCTAAACAAAATATTTTCTGACTGAAAAGTAGACACTGTTAGGTACGAATAAATATTATAACTAATTATTTTTATGAATAATGTAATATAGGAAATAAAGTACATGTACAAAACTATTTTTCCAAAAATATTATCTTGTCTATGATATTAACCATAGAGGATTTAAAGATAGAGCGCGGCCATTTTCATTCTTTTCTCTATACTTGCCGTCATATGGCGTATTAGTGTGTTCGTTTGGCCGCCATATTAAATGAAATCAATAAAATAAGACAAAATGTCGCCTTACTAAGTGTGTGAAATTAATCCATTAACATCTAGTTTTTGTGTGAATAAAACATCAAGAGGATCACAATGGAGAATTCCTACGGTGTGGCGAATTTTAACAGATACGCTCTTTTCTTGGACGATGAGTCCGATCCTCTTGATGCGATAAAAGCTCGAGAGCAAGCAAAAGAGCTTAAAAAAAAAACCAAAGAGGCGGAAAAAGAGAACAAGGGTAAACCCGAAGCTAAACCTAAGGGAGCCAGTGTCGTCACGAGGAAGGGAATCAAGGAAACTCAAAATGTGAAGTCTCAAGAAACTAAACCTGGTGAACAACAAAAGATTAAGGGCCCACCCAGAACAAACGATCGTAACGCGGAGAGACCGCCGCCGCGCCGTCGCGAGGAGCGCCCACAAAACGGTGCCATCGAAGGCAAGGAGGGTGCTAGGCCCCCTCGTCGTGATTTTGGTGAACGAAAGCCTGCCTTCGAGCGTCGTAACTTCGGTGATAACCCTCCAGCTGAAGGAGGCGAACGGCGCGGGCCGAGGCCCCCGCGTGAACCACGTGACGGTCAACGTGGGCCCCGGCCGGGCTACGATGGCCGCGGTAAACGTGAGTTTGACAGGAGATCGGGCTCTGACAAAACGGGCGTGAAGCCAGTCGATAAACGTGAAGGGGCTGGTCCCCACAACTGGGGCACGATCAAGGACGACCTGGACGAGTTAAATAAAACTGGATCCGAAGGCGATGTTGCCGAGGAGAAGCCGGCCGACGCCGCTGCCGCCGGTGACGGTCAACAGCCCGAGCCCGCCGAGCGTGCGCCGCCCGCCGAGGAGGAACCGCGTGAGCTCACTCTCGACGAGTACAAGGCGCTGCGGAACGCTCAACGCACTGCACCTCAGTACAACCTGCGTAAAGCTGGCGAGGGCGAGGACTTGAGCCAGTGGAAGAATCTGGTCATGCTGGAGAAGAAGAAGGAGGGCGAGAACGATGACGATACCGATGAAGAGTACGACATGGCAGACTATCCGCAACGTGTGGGACGCCAGAAGCGCGTGCTGGGCATCGAGTTCACGTTCAACGACAATGCGCGGCGCGGCGGCACGGGTGGACGCGGGCGCGGACGTGGACGCGGGCGCGGCCGTGGTATGCCGCGTGAGGAGGCTCCTCCGGAGGAGCAGCGGCAGCAAGTGGTTCGCAGCCAGGTCGCGCCGCCCAAGGTGGACGACAACAAGGATTTCCCCTCTCTAAGTTAGACTCGCAGTGAGTCTGTTCTTCTCCCCTTTCGAAGTACGATAGAGATACAAATTGAAAATTGTATGTACCGTTATTTTTGAAGTAAATATACAAAATATTTACAGAGGTGTGTATTATATTACATTGAGTTTTAGTCATATTTGACAGTTACTATTAGGAATAGCCTACAGGTGACGTGCAGAAACTTAAATTTTACATGAAAGGGACTTCTCTGTCGAGCTCCAGGTGACTCGGGTGTAAGGGAGGGGGAGGACGATCGATTTAATTTTGCAAACAAATAGCCGACAGTAATGCATATATGAATCTATCGTAACAGTAGCTTGTATTGTAATCACATCAGCTTACAACTTAACTTCCACAAGTTATTATATTGATAAGTTTTAAACTCGCAGAATGTGACACTCGCAGAATGAGGTAACTCGGTCACAACTTAGCTTAGAATATTTGTGAAAAAATAACCCATTGCATTTTGTATCATGAGTTTGTGGTTGACAAATGCAGACTTTAAACTGTAAATAGTTATAAATGTTTAAAAAGATAAGCTCTTTAATAACAAGGTTGATTTTTGTTGTTACACAAACTTCTTGAAAAATAAACATTTTGTATGTGTGAATTTTGCTTCATTGTTATTATTTATGATTATTTTACAGATTAGTTTCCTTACATAAAGTTGCATTTGAATTTGTAATATATTCTACTCTTCCTCTCCCTTGCAAGATCTATTTTCATTTAATTTTAAAGTCTTTGTTATTTAATGAGTCAGTAGGTTTAGTACTTAGGATACAGTACAAAATTATTGTTAGTCTAGGGGTAAATAATTATTGAATGATCCATTAAATTTATATTAATTATATATAGTCCATATATACTTAGCCATGTCCATGATAGATAAAAAATCAAACCACATTGTTATGTAAGTAATATTGTATATTGACACATCTGATCACTTTCACACAAAACGAGTTGCTTAGAATTTACTCATAATAAAACAATATTCAATAGTAATTAACCAACATAAAGAGCTATATTACTTATAGAAATAAACATGAAATTACACCTGCGTGTAATTACACATAAAACACAATAAATAATCTATTTACATTAAATCTGGAGTACGCATTAATTGTTACATCTGCTTCATTGGGTATTTGACATAATTTATTTTACAATCAAGTAATTAATGCACTATTAAGATAATATATTAAGTAAATGACATATAAACGGATAGATAAATAAAAATAAAATTAATATATTATATGTAAAGAAAAGGACAAAATTTTAATACTTATTTTTCTTAATTTAATTTATACACATTTGCTATTTCCATACATTTGGTCATCGCACAGTCAAATACCCTCCAAACATGCTAATAATTTTGAGCATAGAACTCTACATATTTTAGTTTACATAAATAAGGAACATCAATATTAGCAAATAAACCACGACATCCATTTGTCCATTATTATATTATATTAATTACATAAATAGGTAATTAACTACAGGGATGAAGAAGCAATGATTCGCTCGCAGTTTACTATAAGCATACATTTATATTATCTGACTAGGAAGAGCTGTTCTTTGATTTCACCGTCTCTGTATAGCCAAATAAAAAGCCTAAGAGAAATAGCTTCTTTCACCTAACCTCATATCCACATGTTGGCTACAATTTTTAAATATTACATTCAATATTTATATTTCAATTATATATGTATATTTGTAATAAAATGGATAACTCGTTAACTTTGAAACCAACATGGATGTGGCATAACAAAAACCGTCTTAGATGTGACTGCATCGTCCTGATAGTTATATAAATTAGTGACAAGCGTAATAAACTAAATATGGGACTTGAGCCCCGATTCACAGCCACAATATACTTCTTACAATAAAAGCATTTAAAAAGTACAAACCATTCACGTGGCCAGCCCTACTGTACTACCGCACTACTCTACACAGCGTAGGTACTATATAAACAATTGACTATTATATACAATGATAATGTACAGCTGATGGGTTTACAAATTCTAATCCTTATATAGTGTTATGTAAAGGTAAACAAAAAAAATCAAATAACATTCAAAAGGATTATAACGGAATGGAAATGACACTAGTGTCGTGCCAAATAGTTTATTCTATTCCAAATGTGTTAGTTTCTTCGACGGCTAGCAATAGTTTCTCGTGTAGTATCTGTAAGGTTGGGTATGGAGGCAGGTCTAGACGGTTGAAGCAGGTGTGAGCTCGCGGGAGGGACTCGATACGTCCCCAACGCTCTATGCAGAAACGCCGCGGGCCCGTCGAGCCGCGCAGTGCTGAGAAACCCTCGTAGGGGATGGACGACGTGCCCGTCACGAATTGGACCAGACGAAGGCGTTGCTCGTTTGTAAATCTGTAACAATTATGTGAAATAATTATATAATTGTATGCAAATTCTAGTGACATAGTATTGTTTTGCTAAAATGCGAACCTAGGTACCTGATGGCTCATATACTACATATATACTAATAAAAAAAATGTTACTCCAGTAAGTCTATTTGTGTAACAAGTTTCATCTAAATCTGTTCAGTTGTTTACAATATGATAAAAAACATACACATAAACTATTATTATAGTCTGATAATTTTGTAGATATTAAAATAATCGGATTGATTAAATGGTATTTTTTAAAACATAATAAGAAGAATAAATAGTGACTATTGGTACAAACTCTGAAGTTATTATTACCACTTGCCAGTAGATTTCTGGTAAAGGTAGTTAATAAATATTCATAAAGAGATGACAAAATAAAAAACCATTTTATCTTTGAATTTTCAAAATTCAAACTAGTGATAATTTGGAGTTTAATAATCAATACATATAATAAAATTGTAACTAAGCCGAATCTATACATTAAATATTTTTTGGAAAATCTTATTGAAATAAACATTATTATCGATACAGAGGTCGAATCTATAGCTTTTAGAATTTTTGTCTGTCTGTCTGTCTGTTACCGCATCACAGTAAAACCACTGAAGGGATTTTGGTGAAATTTGGTATGGAGATGGCTGGTTATCCGGGCACTTTTTTAACTCGGGAAAATTTCTCATTTCTGAGAAAAAATACAAAAACTGCAATGCAAGAGTATACTAATATGTATGTACAACTTAAGAATTTTGGAATTGGGAAATGCTAGTCTATACATATAATAAAATTCTGAGTCGAATCTGTACATTAAATGTTTTTTGGACATACCGAGTTTTTAGAATTTTTGTCTGTCTGTCCCGAAACGCATTACGAAAAAACAACTGGACAGATTTTGATGAAATTTGATATGATATAAGATACTTTGTATTGCGGGAAAATATCTCATCTCTGAGAAATCTATCCTAAACATTAAAATGCAACTAACACTAGGAACGAACCCGAGCGAAGCGTGGGTGAGTCGTTAGATAAATAATTAAATTATATAACGAAGTAGGAAAACATAACAACGAAAATAAATTTTATAAGACCTTCAAATTAGATGTAGTTATGCAAAAAAATATCTAGATAGAGATGCATACAATATTATTATTTGATGAAATTTACAAAAAAATGTGTGCAATTAAAAATTAAAAAGTCTGAACTATAAAATATTATATATATATTAAAAGTAATTTCAGTTTTACTTTATACACTTAAATAGTATTCAAATGGTTTGGATTGTTTATGCATAATTACGTCCAATAATTACAACGCAAAGGTTATCGGCTTCGGGCTTGTGACATTCTTATATAGAAAGGAAATGCAAAAATAACTGACCAATGGCTATAACTACAAAGTTAACATTGAAGACAGTTAAAACTATAAAGAACTACCATAAAAACTAATAAATTATATCTAATAAAATATTATAACATCGTAACAAAAATAATAAAATTAATAATTAATATTGGGGGGTGTTATAAAAATAACGGCGACCATTTTGTTAGATTTATGTTTAACATAGCTGTGTAGAAGAATTCGAAATGCGTGGAGTTGTTTGAAGATTAAACCTTTTTTTAAATCTTTTACAGTTGTAAGTTGTAACCAAGCTCCATTTTAATTAATGACGTATAAAAGAAATAAATTTTAAATTATTGCCAAATACATTACTTATATGAAAAATCACGCGCTAAAAGTTTATCTTTAAGTATACAAGCTTTAAAAACCACGTGGTTTTGCACGTGGGAAAATAAAAATGACTTAGTACTTAACCAATCCCATTTGATATGAAAATATTTTTAACGTCTAGTTTAAGTTTTATCTGATAGGATGACAATTCGACAGTTGTATAGATAGATTAGGCACAGGATCGATAGCAAAACCCAATAACTATATACAGGTGGTATGCATAAATGCATTTCCCAACATTCAAAAAGAGGAGTACAAACCACGATACGTACCTATCAATAGCCTGCCAGAAGCTCAGTATGACGGGATGGGAGTCGTGGTACCCGCCGCGGTACTCCGTGTTGTTTCTCCAATCAGCCACATCCAGTTCCGGAGCGCCCGCTATCACCAACTCTAACTCGCGGGCGTCGAAAGCTGCCACCAACCGAGGGTCGACCACCTGTGGAAGAGAACAGATATAAATAAATGATCGACGAAAATTTTATGCGTTAAGATTATGAATATTTATTGATTTGACGACATGTGTGGCTCAGTTTGTAGTGACCACACTTGTTGAGCCAGCGGTCGCGGGTTCGAGTCCCGCTGGGGGCATTCATCTGTTGATGAGCACGAATATTTGTACTCCAGTCATGGGTGTTTATATTTATAATATGCATGTATTTAAAGTTATGTATGTGTAGTGTATCAACTATCTGGTATCCATAACACAAGCCTCGTGCTTACCATGGTTGGTGCTTACCGTAGCTTACCATGGAACTAGATGGCGCTGTGTGTTAATGTCCCAACATATTTATTATTATTTATTTATCTATTTAAGATGGATAATCTTGTTATCGTACAAAAAGATTAGGTGATTATTTTGGGAAATTTGATATGTATTTCTGCTGTATATTTCGTATATTTCTATTGGTATTGTTTTTGGATAAACATTTATTCACAGTATTATATCATAGGAATAAAAGGCGTCGTCGTTCTTAACGCAGAATACGAGGAGTTTAATAAAACAAACCTTTTTTTTTAAATAATTTTGTAATTTGTAGAAAAAATCGAACATTATTTTGAATTGTTAAAATTTGAAAAGTAAAGTTTAAATTTCATTGTGAGAAAAAATTATATTCTGTGGTTGTAGCAAGCATGGTTTTAGAACATAAAAAGGGTAAAGTTAACAGTAGATAAATTTAGTATTAACGATTAGCTACTCGCAACATTTTAGATAACAATCAATTCCGATTCAATACAGGAAGTATTTAATACAGGAAGTATTGCGCTATCTCGGAATCAATCAGATGTCATATACTTTAATAAACAGAAACAAATCTATCCCACGGGAACCGTAAATTTTTCTGGGATAAAAATTAGCCTATTTGTTAATCCAGACGATAATCTATCTCTGTGCCAAGTATCATCCAAATCCGTTCAGCCGTTCTGGCGTGATTAAGTAACAAACATCCAATTAGCTAAACTTTCACATTTACAATATTAGTAAGATTAAAATGCAATGTCAAAAATCAAATTTCTATCTTCAGTAAGGAAAACTTCAGACCTATCTAACTTATAAAAGGTTATTCAGAACTACCGTTTGAAGTCAAAGGGTCGATCCACACTATAGTGCCGACTACAGCCCGTTCTCGGTCCGATATTGGTGTGGTAAAGTATTTTTATATATATAAAAAACGTTGCTCGAGTGTGACTGTACCGAAACTTGATCCTTACTGATAGTGTGAATACCAATACACTTATTGTTTCTTATATAAAAAACACTTTACCAGCCGATATCGGACCGAGAACAAACCGTAGTCGGCACTATAGTGTAGATCGGGCCTAATCCTGAAACAAAGGGCAAATTGAAAATAGAAAAAAAAGTATTAACAAGAGCCCGTACCTCATGAAACCCTCTGACGAGCCACTCGCTCTGCTCCGCGACCCCTCTCTCCACTCTCCAGCGCACCAGCTTCTCCAGGTACTCCTTCTTGTTCCTCTCGGTGACGGCCACGTCCCTGCCGCCGGGCTTCAGCTCGCGCTCGAGCACGCGCCCGTCCGCGAGCCGCTCCGACACCGCGAACGTTAGCTCCAGCGATGACACGCTACGAGCGGCCTGGAAATAATGTTGACGATGAGATTTTAAATACGACTTTCGGATGTTTCAGCGAATCGACTTTTTGCTTCCCTCAAATCTATATATATATATATATATATATATATATATATATATATACATATATATATATATATATAATAAAATTGTAACTAAGCCGAATTTGCAATCAGAACATTAAACATTTTTTGGAAAATCTTATTGAAATAGACATTATTATCGATACAGAGGCCGAATCCATAGTTTTTACAATTTTTGTCTGTATGTCAAATATTGGGATTATTGGGTGAGATTATCAAAATTATTATTAATGGAATAAGGTTACTCCAGGTCATAGTTTATCTGTGTACAAAATTCATCTAAATCCGTTCAGCCGATAGCCGATATAAAAACTTTTGCTTTTATGATACTAGTAGTAGTAGTATCACTAATGATAAGGGTACAATTTATTTAAAGACACGAGACAGTATTGTTCTTTACATCTATTGCGATATTACGATTAAGAAATTCTCGTCCAGATTTAGATTAACACACAAATTCACAATGCACTTAAACTGCATTAGTAAATTTAAATTTAAAAGTTATCTTATTAATGTATCAAATACATGGTATATGTATGTATGTGATGACCAATGACCACGCCAAAGACGTGATAACTAATGAACTACTAATTTTTAATTCATTTAATACTTTCTTAGATTAACGCGAATATCAAATATTCGCGTCATTTAAATTAAAATTATCTTTTCGGATTTTGTTGTTACGTAACAACAATATTAAGGATTAGAAGAATTCTTTAGACGTAAAGGATTTATCCCTTATTGACTTTTGTCTCCTTAGTCCTCCCGTGACCATGATTGCTGTTAAACATTCGAAACGTCGGGAACTAAAAAGCAAAAAAAATCCGCCAAAAAATCCGTAAAGGTAGTTTTTTTTTTAATTTGTTATTAGATTATATATCTATTTAAGTCTCACCTGCAACCATCTCAAAGAGGCAGCAAACTGTGCGTCTAGAGCGTCGACATCTTCTAGCGCGGGCGGAAGGCGCAGTAAAGCTCGGTACAACGCTCGCGTGAACCACGCCTCTAGCAAGTACCCATGTACGAGGGCCAGCCCAAGCACACGACCGGAAAATCTGAACCTGATCAAAGAACATAAATGTTAATAACAAAAAAAAATCTCTGTATGACAGAAAAAATATCTATTATTATTACTAATAATTATTAAGTATTATTTATAATTTTGTAAAAAAGATCATATAGATAAAAATATTTCGTCGATAGTTTAAAATTACAATATTTATTGTTTTGCCCCAGCAACATGGCGGCGAAATTTTTAATCTACGCCAAAATGTTTTTTTTTCTAACATTATTGAGAATAAAAAAATTAAATTAGAATTTAAAGTAAACGATTCAAATCCAAGTTTCCATATTAAATTACACATAATTCCCGAGCGTGACAGTCTTTGCCCTCACAAAAAAGTCCACCTGTGAATGGTAAGTGTAGTTACTCAGTAACTAGATATAGGTGTAACGCGAGATTTTTGAGATTACATAAAAAAGGGCCGTGGTACCATGGCTCGTTGTGTAAGAATAGAGTTTACAAGGTCGTAAAAAACCGAAATATTTTTATTGTTCGTTTTTCCAAGTAAGATCATTAAAAGCAAGAGAACTAAATGCTACTTAGGTATATCATTGGATATTTTGATTAATATTTACCACGAGCTATTACGTAAATCTTACATTTTTTTTCTTTTTATTAACTTCAAATACTCTAATAATGATTATAATGAATAATTTCATTAAATAGGTATGTATTTTAATATTAAAAAATGGTAAACAAAAGTTTGTGCCATGAACCAACAATAAATCTATTATTCTGTACGATAACATAAAAAGGACTTTTAAAACTATTGTCAGAAAATTGATAAGAAAATCTATCAAAGTCCACTGATAACACAGTAAAGTGCACTTTACTATGAACGTACTTGACAAGTAAAATAAGTACAGGATTAACTAAAAGGACCATTATAAAAAATAGTACTACAAACGAATAGTTTCTATCGATTACTTCACAGTTTTTTAATGATATTATAGTAGGAATAGATAGACTATATATATACTATATATATATATATACTATATATATATATATATATATACTATATATATGATATATAAGCCTATAGCCTTTCTCAATAAACGGGTTAACTAATGCAAAAAGTCAAATCGAATCAGTAGTTCCTGAGATTAGCGCGTTCAAACAACCAAACAAACTAGCAAACTCTGCCTCTTTATAATATTAGTATAGATTAAGCTTTGTATTGGCATTTTCATCACAAAAAAACATTTTCGTCAGTCGTGGAGCTTGGTCAATGCTGCTCACACAATCATTACTAGCGATATAATATGATACATATTTAAGTTATCTATAAGATAAACTACAACTTATGTAAAGATTTGCATATGAATATATATTTTTTTATTTAATCGTAGGTTTTTCTGCCTTTATTTCTGCCATTTTTATAATTCGTCGAATCTTCGATTGTTTTTAATACCAATGTTAATAGTAGAGCAGGTTTGAACTTTGAATCCTTTTTGTCAAATTCTACATTCAATATCGTTAAGCATTTCTTTCATAGAATTAACTTCTTTTTTAATGTAGATTTATGATGAGAGTTTATTTAGATAACTTGATTGTACATATTTAGTTTTAGCCGAGATTTAAAACTCTGACTCAACAACACAAAGGGCTATGACTGGAATAACAATACTTTCGATTTTTTAACATTATATATATAAGGAACAATCAACGGAAGTCCATAGGTTTGTAACAATTAAAATGCATCATTATTGATTAAGCGATTAATGGTGCATTGACCTTTTGTACAGGAAATGTTATCGGATGCATAAAACACTGTCACTCGTCTAGTTATCTTGGAATCCATACTTTAATATTATAAGTGTGAAAGTGTGTTTGTTTGTTTGTCCTTCTTTCATGTCAAAACAGAGTAATGGATTGGCGAGATTTTTTGTGTGGTAGTTGGGGGGCTGGAGAGTGACATAGGCTACTTTTTATTGCAGGAGATTATCTCATTCAAACGGGAAAACACGTTATAATACAACCTAAAAATTATACTTTCATTCATGATCAGAATTACTTGAAACTTGGTATCTCTTCAATACGATTAAATAAATAAATGTTTTAGAATTTTTCGAAATTCATTCCATAAGAGGTTAAAATAGGGGATGAAAGTTTGTATGAGACCTACCTTATCAGATTTTTTATGTAGTTTTAGCGCGAGCGAAGCCGCGAGTTCTGCTAGTATGAATTATAATATTTTTTATTTATAAGTCTCATATTACATTTGATATGCCTCACTTTGTTGTGTAAATATATAAGTATATGTAAATTGGACTTATCTGTAGTATATTTGCGGTCGCCACTTAGTTAGTGGGTACTAACACATCGATTTGACTAATTTTCTGATAAAGTGCCATGGGAATATTATTTAATTAAAAAAAAATTCTAATAGGTTATTAATTTTTTTTCTAATCTTTTTTTATTTTCCATTATAATTTGAGTCAAACTATATATTTTCTTCACAATTTACATTACTTACTCGTTTATCACATTATCAGGCGTGGTTTAACAATAAATTTTTATCAAATGCTAGTAAGATATAAGCTGATATGAAGTATAAGCATGGGTGTGAACAACTATCTCAGAGGACCTTGACTGATTGACTTATATATTATTTTACATTTTTAAAAATTCCACTGCGATTACTATCTGCCAAATACGGAATATTTTTTATCTGCACATTTTATTGCTTTGTACTAAAATATAATTAAAAAAAAACAATGTCATTGGAAATGTAGAGCTTTTCTCTGTCAACGCAAAAATCGACACGAGTGTTGTTCTTTACGAAATACACACTCATTTTCCATTTTCGCGGACTTTTAGTGGACTTAACTAAAAAAAGTATTTTTATTATTAATTATAATACCACAATATACTATTTCTCAATATCGATGTTAATAAATAGATTTTCAATTTCATGAACTAAAAACAATTATTTTATAAGGAAAAATAAAATATATTGCGTGATGTAAACTTGTAATTACCTATAAGTATTGCAATTTTATATATATTTTTTTGAATAGCTGGCGCCATTACAACAATTGTCTATAGTCTATGCATTCGTGCCTAAAGGTTATTATAATAAAAATAGTACATATTATATCTTTCCGCGTTATTTACAGGGACAAACCAATGCCAACTAATCGTTCAAAGTTACTTGGCCATTATCATTCACCGTGCCCAATGTGTCGCATTGAGGATATGATATTACGATAACAATTATTTGCTGAGTGCTTTTATGTGCCTGCGAGATTTTGGCCTTTTACTTTATTGTGATATTACTATTAAACTTCTTAAGGAGTATTTTTATAGTATATTTTTTTTATATTTCTTATACTTACATTCATATAGAAAATAATTTCATATAAATATTATAAATGCGAAAGTTTGGATGGATGGATGTTTGTTCCTCAATTACACCAGAACGGCTGAACGGATTTGGATCAAATTTGGCACAGAGATAGATAATAGTCTGAAATAGCACATATATTACTTTTTATCCCAGAAAAATTTACAGTCCCTGTGGGATAAATCGTTCTTGTTTTACCCGAGCGAAGCGACGGTGATCAGTGTTTCAATGTATGGTGGTTAGTGTTTCAATAACTTTTAAAGAATATATATTTTTTAATGAAACTGAGAAACCAGAATGCTATACTATATGACTATAAAATGATATTTAATAGAAGCTTTAAATTAAACCAGAGCTTTCAAACCAAAAGATAGACAGTATAAAGCTTACCACTCATGATGGTTGTCGACGAATGCCGACATAGGTGACACGTGTACTGTGTACGTGTCATTTGCTGAATATTCAAATAACCCATAATATGGGTTAAATAGCTCTCTTGATAGTAGAAAGAAGAATTCTCTACTTGGGCCGCCATAGTCCAACCCCTCTTCACCGTCCCATAGGACACAAAGTTTGCCCTTCTGCAGCTCTTTTTTAGTACAGGACATGATACGTCTAAAAGCGTCTTCTAGGAGATGGTCACGTCTGATGTGTAATCTGAAATAAGAGGTAAAGATGTTAAGAAATGGTCAAAAATAATGTCCAATATTTATTAAATAAAAAAATTATATATATAATATATATATATATATATATATATATATATATATATATATATATATATAAAAGCGAAAGTGCGTTTGTTAATTTAAATTAAGTATTGAATAAAACTATTAATATATTATTAATATAGTTTTTCATTCACTACTTCCCTTTTAAAACTTTTCCAATCCGCTGAACTCAAAATTACTACCTAAAGCTTTCTCTGTCACGTCGTACAGCGTAATGGGATTATGATAGAGACGAATTGCTACAAATTTATCCTGTAATAGACTAAAAATTTGCTGCATATCGATTTATTGGTGAAAACTTATGTAATAGAATCGATTACGTAAAAAAGTTAAAATGAAAATAAGTTTCGTGACAGTTATTAACGATCTGATGCGAATATACGCACAAGTTGCACAGTAAGAGAGATTAAATCACACAAAGACATGGGAGACACTACCTTCGAACCAGCTTGCTTGGATAAAGGGAAAACAAGGGGTTCTAGTCCCGGGTATCGCACTTCTAATATCTTTTGTGCAACATGACTGCCACTTGCTTTAGGGTGAACAAAAACATCGACTAACAGAACCTGGCAAGTTTTCGGAACACACAAGTCCGCTAACTTGTACTTGCCGGAGTAGTGGAATAATCTACTTGCATTAAAGGGAGACCCGTATCCAGCAGTAAGACGTAAAAAAACATCATAGTGAAAGTTAAAACTCACTTTAACTTTCCAGGTCCCTGACCATAGCCTTTGCTCTCTAACTTCCTATAGAACGCTCTCAACTTGGCTTCAAAGTCCCTTCTCTGGGGTGCAGGTTGTCGTGTGGAGCGCGCGGCGGCCGGCGACGCCACGGGCGAGGGCTCGGCCGTCGGGCATCCAGACGCCGGCACGTAGCTCATGATCTCCTGTTCGAAGAGGCTGGAATAGACACATATTGTTAGAATATAAAGAAGTTACACATAAGTGTATACTATTTATAACTAGCTATTTAGCCTCTAGTGATTTGAACACGCTTCATTTTAGTGCGTCATATGTGTTAATCTAGGTCATAGTGTGTATTAAATTTCATCCAAATCCGTCCAGTTTCAGCGTGAAAGAACAAATTTAACAAACATACAAATTTTTAATTTATAGTATAATAAGAATAACGTTCTTTTGGCTTAGCGAAATAAGATATCAAAATCGCCTTTGACTAAAGTATTCTTTGTAGAATTCTATCTAAACAAAGTATTTCCAACTTATATATAGGTCATAGGTTCCAAAATATTTTTGTTTAAATGTTAACACCTTACACCTTTGCTTATGAATAACTTAAATATCCATTAAAGGAAATGAATAATTTAAATCATTTTATAAATAGGTGAATTTATTGTGTGCCTAACATCCACAGAAAAAACATACATACACGAATGAAATCTTCCGTCTTATTTGAAATCGGTTAAAATATTATTCAGTCAACCTACAGTCTGCAGAAACCTCCTGTTAAATCTTAAAAGTAAAGTGTCACAAAGGATTGTTTGTATAAGTGGCTCTTTTACCACCTAAAAGTGAAAAGCTACCTATATACATATATTATGTAGTCTTAAAATTAACGTCTTATAATAAATTTGAATAATTAGCTATCATCACAGTAATTACTTAGTATTCGAATTTAGGTTTTTGTCCTTCCAACCCATTTCGGTCACGGAGGCCTGTCTTACTGAGGCTAGCCAGATGCGCAGGGGATATTATAGAGCACAAGTGCACTCTCTATTCCAGTCACTCGCAAAGTCCGATGGGACGATACTTCGACACAACCGGTGAGAGTTTAGGCGCAGGACCGGGACTCGAACCCAGGACCTCCGGATCCACTACACTACACCGAAGCAGTTAAACATAGCTTTCATACAACCATTACAGAGATAGCAGCATTCATGTTCCAAATTCACTTTCGTCCGACATTCATATAAATGTAGTATTATTGTTTCACTTTTTAATTTCGCACATCACCTCTCACATAACCTTAACCAAAATGGGTATCGACCGTATACTAACTGCATTATGACTCTTAAGATCAAGAGGATACAGATAAAAAAAATATATATAGAGATTTATGTACAGGTACGGATGTGTGTTTATTGTTCGATAAGTAGAGCGTGGTGAATTAAAATTATAATCAGTGAACGTTTGGGGTCTTAATTCGCTGTAATTTCCGTTTTCTTTTATGTTTCGATTCTAGATTTTTAATTTTTGATCGAACATTTTAAACATATAAAAAAAATACGCTTTATTTGACGATATTTAGTTTAGTGGCGTTAGAACTTTAGTTTGTTGAAAAATTACAGATCGAAGGTATTGTGACAACGTAATCTCCTTTATATATCTAGATTATAAATAGGTAAAGTTTTTATTATATTTTATAATTTTATCAGTATGTTTGTAGGAATTAATATCTGGAACTTCTAAACCGATTTAGATGAAAAATTAGTAAGAATATAGTTTGAGACTCTGGGAATGAAATAGGTTAGTTTTCAAAGTTAGTTGGTTAGTAAGTTAGTAAGGGGGTGAAAGTGGGGATGATAGTTTGTATGGGGAAAAAATAGAGGCGAACCCGAGCGAAGTAAGAGTGAGTCGCTAGTATATTTAGTAAAACCATAAAACTATAATAGGTTAGAGTATCTAAGAAACTCGACTGAGTTATGGCCAAAAGTTCAAAAATATTTTAATTTATTCAAAGTCCTTAGATCATTCACCACCTCTTAATTTATTATAATAGATACGATTGATCTTGCTTTATACTGCGATCGTTCTGGGAGCTAACCAAATTCAGAGAAACAATGGATTATATAAATAACACACCAAAAGGAGCTGTGGCACGCAATACTAAATCATGGGTTAATTAAATATACTGGTTAGATTGCTTCCTGGACTAGTCTAAATCTTATATGTAGCGTTAACATTTAATTATAATTAATGTTATTGATCGCTTTGTATTTTATTATTTTCTTTGTTTATATTGTGTTTGTGCTTCAGAAAATGTAACAAACACAATTCTTTACACTCGGTAAAGATTTAAAAGTTAAAACTAAGAAGAAAAAAAATGAAATCTTTGAATATTTATAGTTGTATATTCATAATAAATAAGAAATAGCCCGCGGAAATTGTTATTATTCGAAGAAATTTGGCTCACATATATTAGGCCGCAGGCGCAGCTAGCCGTGATGTCCACAAAGTACAATGAACCGTGTGTTGGGCCCAAAAAGAGAAGGGATATTAGAGAGAGACAGGTAAGCTAGCAAACCAATTTCGATTTGGGATACATTTGCCCCTCCTCGCTGTCCTACAATTCATCTACAAAATCACCACGTGCGTTAAAAAACTTGAGATATCATCGTGGTGTTTAATTTGTTATACATTTTCAGTTATTATTAACAATTTTTTTCTGAATAAATCAATGAATCTTTTTTACGTTGATTATTGGTTTGGGGCTTTATACGTCGAAGTAAAACTATAATTGCCAAACTTATAGTTATGGCGAAATGTTAGACATTTCCATACTATTGTTGACGTTATTTCTGTATTTCTAAGTAAAAGCTGTAAAATATTACGTACAATAGTTGTTATTCAATAAACTTTTGCGTATACGCATATATAAAGACTCTAGCCATGTCTTGGCCCGTACCCAGATTACAACAGATGTGTAACACGCTTCGTAAACACTGTGGTCGTTACTTTTGCAGGGCTGATATAATTATGCCAAATGGTATTTCCGTTTTATTAATATAAAAAGTAAATGTTTTTTTTTTAACGTCTTTTTATCTTTGAAACGTAAACATAATTATTTTCTGCTAACATACACAGGTCTAATAATAACTGACTCGAAAATATTTTGCCAGTTCCATAGTAACAAAGGTAGACAAAACAAAAGCAATTCGAAACATATAACTCTAGATTTCGCCGAATTAAAATCGTATGATTTATTATTACCGTTCCCTTGGTATGGTATAATGGTACACCATATGATTTCGCCAACACACTCAGAAGTACATACGTATAACAATCGATGTTGTTCGAAATATGTCATTAGTTCTTAAGAGGCCACGATTTTAGTAGGCCAGATGAAATAAATGATTTATATGTTGAAAGGTATAGATTAAATATTTCATTTGATGACAGATGTCGAAACTTAGATTGTAGTGTAATTTAGAACTATATTATATATATTTTTTATATAGATTAGCGAATTCTCCACGCACTTTCACACGTACTAACCATGTTAGGCACCCAAGCGAAGGGGTGCCTAACATGGTTAGTACGTGTGAAAGTGTAACCAACATACATACATTTTTGCAATTATAATAGTATTTTAATATAATATAATAGACTAAAATAAAGGTTTCCAAATCCCAAAGTCAACGCAATCGCGTTATCTCTTGCGCATCGCAAGGCCGCATCCCGATAGATGGGAATGACCTAAAATTACCTCAGAATTACTCGTCACTCGTTAGGCCGTGTTTGTTACACGCTGAGAAAATACGCGCTTGTGTATGTATGAGCACGATAATATCTTTGCTTTGAAATACAATTTTGACTGGGCACATGAACACTTTGGTATATTTTTAGTTAATTTCAAAGAGGGAGTCCTTAGTTAGCTTAAGTACATGTTGGATCGGAGGAAAAATTATTCAAAATGTAATTAAAAACTGAGATAGCGTATATTGAGTTCTATAGACATTACTAAGTTTTATGATCTGCCACTAAAAGTGACCAGTTTTGGGTGTTATAAACACTAATTTTAGCCATCACGAGAACAATAAACTGGAGAAGAAAAAGCTATTTTAGTAACGGGTTATTGATAACTTATTAAATATTTACAAATTTACTAAATAAAAGCTTTACCCCACTGTGGATATCTTACACGATTTAAAGTCAAGTCATCACTTAAAACACAAAATCAACTATCGCCATCCGTAACTTTATAAAGCGTAAAAAATATTTCATATTCATAATAATACCTTCTCCACAGTCATTACATAAGCATCCGGCACATCCCGAGCATATATCATTGTGATGCCACCAATCTCCGAAAGTTAATGATTATTGGAGGCATTCCCCTGTAACCGAGAGCACGCGCGCTGCGTCCGGGCCTAAGGCAGGCCAAACATTACATCTAATCGACAAATATTCTTATGCAAATATAAATTAAGTTTAAATTTCCTTGAATAGCTTTTTCAAAAGACAACAGGTGTGTGAATAGGCTGCAGGCCAAGGGTGATCTCGAGATAACGTTTCGCCGTACGAGAAGCTGACATCTTGATTCTTCGTCTGATCGACGATGACGAACAGTTTTATGGTATTGTGATCGTAATTTAATTAAGTGCATCGATACTGATAATCAAAGACGATACCGAGTATTTGGCGGCATCTAAAACTGGTTCTTGGTCTATATATTATGAAATAATATAAAAGTTAAATTATTGAACAGCTATTGAGTTTTATTGGTTCTTTCATATTATATAAGAACTAGCATGAGTACGTTTTAAGGCTTAGTATAGATTTCTCAGAGATGAGGTGTTTTCACGCAGTAAAAAGTATCCTATATGTTGATCCGGATAACCAGCTTTCATCATCCAAATTTCATCAAAATTCTTCCAGTGGTTTTTCTGTGATGCGGTCACAGACAGACAGACAAAAATTCAAAAAACTATAGATTCGGCCTCTGTATCGATAATAATGTCTATCTTAATAAGGTTTTCCAAAAAATATTAACCGTACAGATTCGGCTCAGTTAGAATTTAATTGTATGTAGTAGATGGATATACATAGATAGATTTATAGTAACAATGATTATTATTAACTTTTTTAAGATAGATAACTATTTTGAATGAGAAAAAGTATTCGTATAAATTGTACGTGTAAAAACGTTAACCGCAAGTTGCTAACCGGACGGAAGGCGTTCAGTCAAATATACAAAGGATTCAAAAGCACCTGCGTAACGGAAATCAGACTTTGCATGGTTACATTTTGGATTGGAGGGAAAGGTGTACACGAAAATATTGTATTATATACACGAAATGTTATAAAGATATATATCTATGCTTATACGTTTTGTTTCCTTGAAGAATTTATTGTGTGTACGTTCACCAATCAAATTATAATTATAAATGCGAAAATTGGTTTGTACGTTTGTTGCTACTTGAGTTCCTACGTTGAGCTGGCTGGACTGATTTGAATGAAATTTTGTTCACAGATGATTTGGAGCAACACATAGGCTTGTATTGGACATTCGTAGGTACCCGAGCAAATCGAGAGTTAAAATCGCTAGTTTATCAAATAAATAGTGTAAAAATAACCATTTTTACTAAAGGACATTAAATTATCTATATATCAGACCTGTAATTTTATTCAAATTAGACATATTTTTCGTAAAATTTATGTACGGATAGATTTCTGTGTAACGTAAAGTTTGGTGGAATAAAACAATAATTAGGGCTGGTCCAATATTACCGGTAATAATGCACACTGCCCGCGGGCTCCCGACGCCTAGTAAAGTTTCATCAGTGGCTGGAGATGTTATTTACAACTCGCACGCCTGTGGGCTTCTTGTAATTACTATATCATAAATTTTTAGGCCCTACAGAAGAGACTTCGACGAAATAGATCTTATTTATTAGGTAACATTGAAATGAGAAAAAATAAAAATATGTATTTAGAACTGGCGATCATCGAAAAAGGCTTGATTACTTTCAAATTTTAAAAACTTGCTAAATCTACTCGAAAATTAACCTAATTTATTTTCTTGTACTCAAATGTCATATAATAATAATAAATAAATAAATATGTTGGTACATTAACACACAGCACCATCTATTACCATGGTAAGCTACGAGGCTTGTGTTATGGATACGAGATAGTTTATACACTACACATATATAACTTTTAAATACATACATGTTATAAATATAAACAACATCCATGACTGGATACAAACACTCGTGCTCATCACACAAACGACTGCCCCCAGCGGGACTCGAACCCGCGACCGCTGGCACAGCAAGTAGGGTCACTACACACTGAGCAAACCTGTCGTCAAATCATATTTTTCTACAATCATTAATAAAACAGATTCTTTGAAATATAGCATTAATTTGACTCATACAAAAATTGAAGCGTTGACATTGCTTCGACCTCACACGAAATAGAAGTCAATACGTGTCTAATATTCCGCTAAATTACTTCCTCTGGCCATTGCTAACGAGAAAACAAAAGGGGTATTGTTGTTAAGAAACAAATTCGAACTGAGCCTTGAAACCGGCAGTCGATTATTCTGAAAGTTTTCAATGGCAAATGTATAATTTTGGTAAATTACCACTAAATTTGTTTTAAGACGTCTAGACTATTCTATTTGAATATCGTTGTAGGTAGTATTTCTATATAGAAAATTAAATATATATATATATATATATATATATATATATATATATATATATATATATATATAAAAAAAAAAACAAATTTAATTAGTATAACATGTAATGATTAAATCAACTACAGGCTTACTTTGAATAAGGAGTGTGTCGAGCTTCTAGGTAAAGATAAGGGCTTAGCAGGAATTTTGTATAAGGTGTTCCATAAAGCTAAAATGAGTATACAAATGAAATTTAGAATGTAATAGCACTAATATTACGAATGTAAAAGTTTGTGTGTGTGTTTGTTACTTAGTCACGTTATAAGTTCTGAACAAATTTTAGTGAAATTTTTAACTTAAAAAGATGAGCGCTCATTCGATATGGACATTTTTTTCGCTGATTGTGTATGTAGTACTTTTTTAATTAAAGGTTTATATACTTCATTAATAAATAATATGTAATTAAATATTATATAGAATATATAATTTAATTATACCAAATAATACAACACCTATCTCGTAAACCTATTTAAAAAAAAACAAAAGTATATTTATTACTAGACCAGTGGCACCACAAAAAAAAGTTACTTCCTTTGGCAAAGCCTTACAAAAATGCTAATATTACTACTGATAAACATTTATTTCACTTTAAATTCAAGGGTAAGTAAAATGAAACATATTATTTTTATTACATTATATCTATTGTATTTACAAAGTTGTTCAAATTCCAATTTAAATATAGGCCATTATCTAACACAGTCATTCGATAAATAACAAGAAAACATTGCAAAGAAAAATATTTAAATTTTAAAGTCTTACGTTGTATTTGTAACGTGTGTTGCTATGTTGTATGCCTAATGTTCAATCTAAGGTAGTTTTTTTTTAATTTCATAGCTGGACATAAGTAAAAAAACAGTGGACCAAATATGTCAAACATCCTGTTTTTTGAGTTTGCTTAAAATCAAATAATACTTAATTTTCTGTATAATATGTATATAAAAATCGATGTTGTGTGTATGTATGATTAGCACAACGTGTCATACTGTGAAGTTTGGTAGCGATCGAATATTATTAAACGCGGGCAAAGCTGAGGAGACTGGTAGTAATTCTTATTATCATAAGATAAAAAGGCATGCAGTTGTTTTTTTTTTAACTCAACTATTTAATCTATGTATATTAAAAAAAAACCTTTATAGAAACTGAAAGTTAGAGCATAAACAAAGTTTATAATTAAGCCGTAGGTACATGCATGGGGGTCAGGGTTGAGCGGTCGCGTCCCACCATTGTGTGTACTTCCGCTGACAGCATGCATATGATTCATGTACTTGTTTTTATTATTATCCTTTCTAATATCGGTTAAATTAAAGTGTCGCTAAATTATTATAAGGATGAGACGTTTTTGGTTTATAAATTCGAATATTATTCTAATAATTCAAGTTATACTTAGCAACTAAGGCGATAAAAAAAAATGTAAAAAAAATATATTATTACATAAAACTCATTTTTTTTTATTTTCGGTTCGCAACGTTACGTACGGGAGTTTCATGTGACCATAATTGTTGTAAAGCATTCGAAATGTCAGAAACCGAAAATCAAAATAAATACTCGATAAAATCGAGAATGATAGTTTTATTTAAAACGAAAATTATTCGCGTATTATATATAAAATAAAATATTATACGATTTGTTAAATTAATTTTTAATAATATAAAAATGTTGAAAAGTGTTGCCAATATAATTATGAATAGATATTAAAAATAGTTGCTACATCAACTCTCAAGGCACACGATAACTCTGTTCTATTAAAAATAAAACAAAACTTAATTATACCACTTAGTTATTTATCCTCTAAAGGTTTTCTGTAATGACTTAAATTTAATGAGACTTTACAAAATATATAATCACCAACCAAATGACTTATGGCATAATAACTTCAGAGATATATATATCTAAAACAGCAGCCTCTTTTATTGCATTAACAAAGGCAGCCAGATTATTAACAAATTAAATACAATACTAAAAATGTTTAGCCACGCGATCATTGTTGTGTAAATGAGCTGTATATATACATACTTAATCGTGTTGTCCGTCCGTTGCTGTAGAGACAGTTGCTTTAAATAGCCTACATTTCATACAATATTCACCCAAATATAACAGTGAGCCAAATATAATATGCAAGCTAACCCAGTTATATATTTAGCTTAGACAGCTCAATCTATACTAATATTATAATTATAAAGAGGTAAAGTTTGTGAATTGTGAGTTTGTGACGTTGTAGGGGGTAATCTCTGGATCTACTGAACTGTTTTAGATGAAATTTGATGAAAAGATAATTTGAGACCCTGGGAAGGACATAGGATACTTTTTATCCCGGAAATCATCCCATAAGAGGGTGAAAATGGGGATGAAAGTTTGTATGGGGAATCAACCTAGGGACGAACCCGAGCGAAGCGAGGGTGAGTCGCTAGTTCAGTTATAGTTATATTTCTAATTTGTATTCTCAAATATTTTCCATTAAAAGTAATTTTGTTATTAAATTTGCACTCGATAATTCGTTAGAACTTTGGCTCCGACATTGTTTACTATGACTTGAAAAATTAAATAAATACAAAACATACAAAGTTTTTTAAGGTTAAAGCTTCTAAATTAATATTTTTGTTTAAATAAAAATTAGACATTATTGGTATTAACCTTCGTCTACGAATTAAGCGAATAAATTCCTGTGTTCTCCATAATGTACCTATATGATTGTCTATAATATTGTGAATTTTGATAACTTGGGCTAAATTAATTTTAAATATTAATACATTATATAAAGTATAGATATAGTCAAAGAAAATCGGCCAAGCGCGAATCGAATTCGCACACAAAGGGTTCCATATTCCGCTTCGTAAAACGCACCCTTCGGGCACGAAACCCTAAATATTTAGTAAAAAAAAAGAAAACTGTGTTCTAACAACTTAATGTACAAAATTTAATAATTCAATTCTTGAACCTATAATTATTTCATATAAAAGATCCACCTTAAACTTTTCAATTTACGAAATTCGGCCAAAGATAATTAATGGGATGAAAAGATTGATGACGAGCAAAAACTGTTTGAAATGACGCCTCAGCGGAATAGCCTTTGATACCAGACAGCGTGGTTAATATAGACCTTGTACATACATACATACATACATAATATATACATAAATATGTTATATTTATATTATAAATCAGTGTTTATTCAATTAATAATCAAATCTACACTATAATTTATTGTCTTAAAAACTGTATGATTTTTCTTCCTCTACATATTTACATTAAAAAAAAATTCATAAAAAATATTTTTTTTATCGATCATCACTTTACATCTATATATCTTTTAATTAACATATAACACTAAACAGTTACCAATACATAAGATGCTGAAATTTTTACCTCGCAACGCGCTACCAGACTTATGGGATTTGGGACGATATACTAAAATTTTGTAAAATTAACAATATAGAAAAAAAATATTCTATGTATCAAATCAGTTATTTCCTGTATCTACTAGCAAAAACTGTATCTAAAAATCATTTCAAGTATAATAAAGTTAAATTTTTGTTATCGATGAGACAAACCATTTTAGGTTTCGTTCGATAACCGTATGGCGGCCACTCCTGCTCCTCTTACAATGTGACTAAACAAACACAAAGCAAGTAGTTAATATATACTCACTTTAAGTACAAACCATTTGATACGGTTATACATTAAACGTGCAAATGCTACCTTGAATTTAAAACTGAAGTACTTACTCGTAAATATTTTAATATTAACCTACTTAATGTTTAAATAATTGTTTTGGCTAAACTTATTGCTTAAATGAATTCACAATTTAATAAAACCTATTGTTTCTAAATAAATGCCACGTGGCTTCAAATAAAACTTACTCAATATTTTATTATAATCAATATGTTTTTTTATAATTTATTATACTCATAAAATATAGTTAAGTATAAAATATGTATAATCCATACTATAATATTATAAATGTAAAAGTGTGTTTGTTTGTTTGTTTGTCTGTTTGTCTGTCCTTCTTTCACGTCGAAACGGAGTGGCGGATTGCCGTGATATTTTGTACGGAGATAGTTGGAGGGCTGGAGAGTGACATAGGCTAGTGACATATACTTTTTATTTCGGGAGATTATCTCATTCCCACTGAAAAATACATTACAATAAAAACCAAAAAATATTTATGATCAGAATTACTTGAAACTTGGTATTAAAGCTCTTCAATACAATTAAATAAATACGTGTTTTAACATTTTTCAAAATACATCCCATAAGGGGGTAAAATAGGGGATGAAAATTTGTATGAAACCTACCTATAGCTTATTTATCTAACGCGAGCGAAGCCGGGTGACCTGCTAGTACTTTTTTAAACGTCAAAGAAAGTAACGATAGAACTTGAAATAAAGATCGCTATGGAAGCCTGTTTTAGAACCCGCAACTAGTAACTAGATGAGAGTAGATTGAATGTCAAGTTGTATGACACAATGCAGTCAGCCTTGGAACATCTGGATGCACAGGTCGAGTGCCGCACACTGTCGTTAGTGAGAATTGTCCCTTTTTATTACGTTATAATTATTTTAATTACAATGCGAAACAATTGCCAGATTACTGACTATACTTAGAATTAGAAATATGTATCTATTAAAAACTCTTTGCATTTCTAATTTCTTACGTTTTCCATAACATTTTTTTAGATTTAAACAAATATTTGACCTTTAAAAAAACATGTTTCGTATTTTTTTACAGTTGTCATTTGTTCATGGAAGAGCCTAAGAATATAAAAGCTCTTTGCTTCCAAAAACAAGACTCTCCATACTAAAAATCTCAATAAAAGCGCGAATAGATCCGAAAAAAAAAACACCAGTTTTATTCTGACTAAATAAACATTAAACTGAAGACAGAGTCGCGTTCTGAACACTAATGTACGCCTTCGTAATTAAACCATTACCGTTTCCGTAATCGAAAACGTTTTTATAGAAAGAGGAAAGGCAAAACAAAATAGTATGAAGCGTGAAAAGCTCGACCATAAACCACAACGAGCATAGAATACAACGATTCTTCACACACGTTTATATCCGTAACACAATGTTTGTCCAAAACTTGACTTTAGAAATATCCAATCAGATTTTAACTACTTTAATTCTTATTTAACAGAGAATGTGGTTTAAAATGTATAAGTGTGGGGCAGCTTTGTTTATTGATATCAGATCGTTCTGATAGACAATGGTTGTTCCCATATCGAATACAGTATATTACGAGCGTACTATTACACTTTACGACGTTTTGATTGGACCGCGACTAACGATATGTGGGCACGAAACGTTGGTTACGATCGATTTACGATTGGTATAAAACTTCAGTCGTGTCGTATTGCCCATTAACGATCATAGGCTGTAAATCACTGAGTTTGTTTAGCTAATGGATACATTCAAGATTTAATTATCTCGTTTGATAATGTAAATGATAAAAGTATTGATTGTTTACACACGCGGGATATGCAAATGAATTATTAATAAATGATATAGGCTATATTATTTATTAATATAGTTATATTATTTATTAATATAGTTGTATTATTTATTAATGTAGTTTCGCTCTAGCTATGTTTATAAACATAGCAAGAGCGAAACTAGTTTTCCTATTTATGAAGATATTTTTCTGAATTAATGTTTAGATAACTTTACAAACGTTTTTAAATGAATAACTAACCTCTACCCTTAAACTCCAGTCGAATAAATTGATTAATCCATACAAATATTATAAATGTCAAAGTAACTCTGATACCTTTTCAAGCTGAAACAGCTAAAATAAATTTCGATGAAATTTAGCATACATTGCATTATGGTCATAGTCATAGTCTACATTTTATCTTTTCTTAAACCAGACAACTACGAAATAGTATGTACATATAATAAAATTCTGAGTCGAATCTGTACATTAAATATTTTTCGTTTTTTTTTTATTGAAATACATTATTATCGATACAGAGGCCGAATCTATAAAATTTACAATTTTTGTCTATATGTGTGTCTGTCTGTGGCAGCATCACGGAAAACCACTGGAGGGATTTCGATAAAACTTGGTATGATGATAGCTAATTATCCGGGTCAACATTTGTGATAATTTTGACTGCGGGAAAATATCTCATCTCTACACTAAACGTTAAAACGAAGCGAGGGTGAATCGCTAGTATAATATAAAATGTGGGTCCAAATTAGCCATTTTTTATATTCTGCTTACAAAGATGTACAAAGATAACATTTAATTTGTGTGACAAATAAATTAGCGCTAACTATCCTTTTGTTTCGTTTATCTTTTCTTTTATCACAATTTCAACATTTTTGGAGTATGGCCGTTAATGCGACCTTTCTTTACCTTTTATGTCGATAAGCCTTTTTGATAGGTTATTAACACAGTTATTCATAGTATTCAAAAAGTTAATTTATTTACTAGCGACTCACTATCTCTTCACTCGGGTTCGTCGCTAGGCTGATACCCCATACAAACTTTCATCCCCATTTTCACCCCCTTAAGGGACGATTTCCGGAATAAAAAACACCCTACGTCCTTCCCAGGGTCTCAAACTATCTTTTTATCAATTTTCATCAAAGTGGCTAGTTGTTTTTGAGTTCATTCGTTACAAACATACAAAAATACAAATGTTTTCTCTTTATAATAGTAGTGTAAAAATGTAGATTGGCTTTTCAAGGGAACCAAACGGTACAATAAATAGAACAGTATTATATTTAACGTGAATTCTTTAAAATTAACATATATTTTGTATGCAATAACCTAAAATCGTTAATAATTACACAGCAGGAAACTCTGAAATTTACAAATACCATACAAAACCATCCTTTTCGTATAAAACATGGCGTGATACCAAAATTTTAAATCGAATCTCCTTTTACGAATTTCAATTACACGCCATTATTATAAAACAATAGGAAGGAAAGCGGTTCTCATTATATTGGATCAAACGTTTCGACACAAAAGTTGGTACGGGTATTTGTTGCTGTTGTAGTCCCCAATTTATTGCGCTGCATTTCTATATAAAATCAGATAGTAAAAAGGTTCAAGGTACAATGGTCGTCCTAATCTCTTCTACCTAGAGTAGTTGTAACAACAAAGTATTCTTTGACGACCCCCGCCTTTTCTTAAAATACAGTAAAATGTAATTGCTACAAGACTCTTTCACTTTCTTTATGATAACGCGGCTACTTCTAAAGTGAGATTGGAAAGTGAAATTATCATTAAAAAGTAAAAACTCTTTAAAAAAAAAAACTTTACCTAAAAATATAATTTGTTACTGAATAATAATTTTAAACTGTATATCTAGCGACTCACACTCGCTTCGCTCGACATCCTCCCTATCCCTCGTCAGTTATATCGATAGACAATATATTATATATGATATATAGCATATAGCCTTCCTTTTTTAAATCAGATCAGTAGTGCCTGAGATTAGCGCGTTCAACAAATAACAATTTCTGACTATATGTAAAATATTAGTATAAATTAATTATTCATATTATTTTATTTTATTTTAGGTATAAGTGATCTTGGATTAAATTAATTTTATTATGAATTGTCAAATCACAAAAAATAACTTAAATTCAAAGATAGATATTTATAATAAAATATTGAAAAAATATATATATATATATTTTTTTTCAATATTTTATAAATCAACATTTTCATTACATATTAAAAATCCAAACAATAGTAAATAAAAAAGCCATTTGACAGATGTTAAATAAATAAAACAATGAATTATTTTTTATTTTTACTAAAATATTGAGATTATACATATTTTTTACACGGAAATATTAAAACCGACATCGCCACAATGTAATAGAATTTCTCATTTTCTAAAATCACACTCAATTATAGCGAAGACTTGTAACGGATGTATATAATGATATAATAAGGGTTGTTATACATTCGATCTTGTAATTACAATAGAGCATGGAAATATTCAGATTTATAAAAATAATAGTTTACTAAAACGCACTATCTGTTGTACATATAATAAAATTGTAACTAAGTCGAATCTGTACATTAAATATTTTTTGGAAAATCTTATTGAAATAGACATTATTATCGATACAGAGTACGAATCTATACTTTTTAGAATTTTTGTCTGTCTGTCTGTCTGTCTGTTACCGCATCACGAGAAAACCACTGGACAAATTTTGATGAAATTTGGTATAATGATAGCTGGTTATCCGGGTCAATATATAGGACTTTTTACCGCAGGAAAATATCTCATTTCTTAGAAAAAATACAAAAACTTTATTGTAAGAGTATACTAATATGTAAAACCTAAGAATTGGTTTTGGGTCATCTAAACGCGGGCGAAGCCGCGGGCAATGCTAGTATTCTTATATTTGCGAAGTATGTATAATTAGCTTAATCAATCCAAAATATCTTAAAAATTTTCAAATATAAGAGAAACTCTGTTACGTATTCGTACTGTTTTAAGATAACCTACTTATTCCAATAGAAACTGTGCGAATTTCCAACTAATTAACAGAAAAACAATGCGTCGACCCGCAGTCATATATATTGTGTCGTAAGTTTTGCATAACCACACCAATTTGTAGGAAAATCAGCAGCTAAATACACACTGTGCTTTTAATTTGCCAAATGATTTTAATAATTAAACTAAAAAATATGCAATCTGCAAAAAACAGAAACTTATTAAACTGCTGATCAAATAGATCACAGGTGTACTAGGTACTGAGATAAAGTAGAAGCTATAGTGTGGAACGGGTCTAATATTCGAGATAAATCGTAGGGCCATTGGGCTAGTGGAGCGAAAGCATCTACGTGCGAACGCTTGCGCAATCTAATAGGCTTTTATTACGCGTCGTTGTACTCCACCGGGCTAGGCGATAAATTGCCGCGATATGTTGTGTTTATAGAGCATGCTTGAGGATTATAAATTAGATACATATAAAAATGAAAGTTTAAATTGTAGCTTTCACAGAACTTTGGTAACTATAATGATAGAAAATGTAAGCGGTGTAAAGCTCTATTTTAAAAACCTTTATTTAATCAACAATTATTACAACAGTCATAACTAAAAACTAATATTTTACGAGCAAGTATAAAATTTCAAAAATAAAGTTCATACTCACAGACTGAAAACGACGCCGAACGTCTTAGATATAACCCCCATGGTTTTCTTCCAACCCTTAATGAACTGACGGCGGCGCGCCCCACGGGGCGACGCACGCGCACCGAGTTCCGCGTAAGAGCTAATTTTGACGACTTTTCACCATCAAACACAACCCTTCATCCGTTTTAGTCACAAATCACACGAACAAAACACAAAAGTCGTATTCCATAATATAGTAAACGTCCAAATTTCGCTTCTCTATCTAAGGAATCATACCAGTTGTAAAGAAATCGATTATACCTAAAATTTGTTTAAAATAGCGATCGCATTGCTTTAGGACGTTAGTACGTGAAGGGCGATCACAGTTTACGTGCGCTCGCCGCCGTGGTTGGGACGACACTGACGTAGAGTCTACGCTACGCTTGCTACGGGGGTGGATATTAAGCTCGTTAGATTATTCGTTATATTATGAATCACAATATCACATATACACATTAAATTTTAATTTGTTAGTTCACGGACAAACTCGTATTTGATATAGATTTATATTTAAAGTGGCTTCTGTATGTAAAAGCCTTAAAAATATATATGGCGTGCTCGTAAAGCTGCTAGTGCACTTCGATATTAGTTTTTAATAATAGCTATTAGTATCGATGTCACTGATATGGTTTTATATAATTCTAGCTTGTAGTGCTTTAACTAATATCATAAATGTGAATTTGTGTTGGTCTATCGGTTTATGACTTTTGTCTTCATATGTTGCAATAGGGATTTACATGGATATGATTTTTTTAAGGATGTGGAGTGGAGGAAGTTTTGTTTATAAGCTATTTTTTAGTTTTATTAATCAACCTCAAAAGAAAAGGAGGTTATACTTTAAAATATTAATATCTAATAGGTAAATATGACAAAGTATGAACGCTAATTATAGTTAAAACATCAATTAGTGATGTATTTATACGTATCGAAATAGACAGGCTTTGCTTTATCGGCTGGCACAGACTTCGAAAATATCTGATTGGGTAGGTATAGTAAATGAAAACCCCCGTTCAGTTAGTTTTTTCTTACTTTTTTTAGTGTTTTTTTAAGACGGTTTAATTTTTTTTTAATTTTAAGTATTGTTTAGGTTTACAAAACGTGCTAGTAGTATAAGATTATTTTACTCTTTCATACAACATTCAGAAAATTTAAATATATAAATATGATTTTATAATGTTTAACTCAAATAAAAATCCCTATTTCCCTTGGTCACGCCATCACGCGTGAACGGCTGGACCGATTTAACTATTTTTTTTTGTGTTTGTTATTGTCAGAAGAAGGTTCTTATGAAAGAAAAAAAATAAAAAAATTCGCGCAAAATTATAAAATTTAAGAATACTTAACAATCATATTAAAATTTATATGGCTAACGCTGGGTAATAACTATTTATATATATTTTATTATACATTATAGAGAGTAATAGTACGATCACTTTAGCCCTAAGATTGTAATACGTCACACGGTGACGGTAGTCGACGTAACATTCCACTCCTATTTGAGTAATAAAATATTTATGGAAAAGAACTTAAAATATATGAAACTATCTACTATTAGTTACAAGTTCACTTACATTAATTTTATTTTTATATAGATTCACTAGTTGCCATTACAATATTACAATTTTTATTATACTAGCGACCCACCCTCGCTTCGCTTCGGGTTAGTACAAAAACAAATATATCCCACGGGAAACGCTCATTTTTCCGGGATTATATATAGCCTGTAGCTTTCCTAAATAAACAGGCTATCTAATACTAAAATAATTTTTCAAAACAGATAAGTAGTTCCTGAGATTAACTCGTTCAAACAAACATTATTATTATTATTAACAATAAGGTAAAAAGGTAAAAAAAAGCCCGCCAACCCGCACTTGGCCAGCGTGGTGGACTATGCACTGATCCCACTCGTATTGAAGGTAGGCCCGTGCCCAGCAGTGGGACGTTACAAAGGGCTGAATACAGAAGGTAAAATATTTTTTCATAACATAACTAATTAAGATTTTAATTTGAAATTAATTTACCATATACATACTCGTATATGTCTCGTGGAAAAACTAGCGAAAGAAACACATCGGTTCTATCAATTTCTTTTAATCTAAAATGTTTTACCCATGACTCTTCCTCTCCAGACTCTACATTTCTATTGGACTTGATATTTACTAATGCATACACGTTATAAATAAATAGTGGCTAGTTTTATCTAGGTCGCCCTTTGAAAGTAACAAAGTTCACTATACAATATATAATTTTATTACTGTGTCATAAAATGCGTTCATGTTTATTCTCGTGGTAAATAAACATTGAATTTTGCCACTTTTCGCTTTACCTACGGCGCGGTAGTGTCACCGTGACATCATGGACTGAGTCAGATGTATGATTCTAAATACAATGCAATCCTGCCAAGGAGATAGATGCAAACTAGCGACTCACTCTCGCTTCGCTTGGGTTCGTCCCTAGGTATGTTTCAACGGTTAGTATGGAATAGATAGACTTATAGCCTATAAACCTTTGTCAATAAAAGGGCTATTTAATGCAAAAAGAATTTTTCAAATCGCATCAGTAGTTCCTGAGATTAGCGCGTTCAAACAAACAAACTCTAACTTTTAATCCTACTTTAATTAAAATTAAGAAAATTCAGTAAAATAGATTTTTCTAATTGTTGAAACTCCGAAATGTATGAAAAATATTTCGTGTTTTAATTGTCACAATATAGCTGAATAAGCAATAACGACCCTTATTTGAATTTCAAATATCCATACTTGGACACAATTTTTGTAAAAAATGAAGTAGAAATAAGCGCTCTAATATATTTCTTCTAAATTTTTATCTAATTGATTGCAATTACTTCCCACACAGACTTCCTTTATAGTCGTAAAACAAAAAAAAAATACATATTTACTATAAAATATTTCACTTCGCTGGGTAGACATATTACTATCAGGTATCGTACCGGCGGCCAAAGATAAAATCATAATAATGTCATAATCATTTTGTTTCACAATTCTCTTTTATATTATACTAGTATTACCCGCGGCTCCGCCCGCGTTCAGATGACCAAAAACCAAGTTCTTAGGTTTTACATATTAGTATACTCATAAAATGCAGTTTTTGTATTTTTTCTCAGAATGAGATATTTTTCCGCGGTAAAAAGTGTCCTATATGTTGACCCGGATAACCAGCTACCATCATACCAAATTTCATCAAAATCTGTCCAGTGGTTTTCTCGTGATGCGGTAACAGACAGACAGACAAAAATTCTAAAAACTATAGATTCGGCCTCTCTATCGATAATAATATCTATTTCATTAAGATTTTCAAAAAAATATTTAATGTACAGATTCGACTTAGTTACAATTTTATTATATGTATAGACGAGTGACGACAATAATTGCAATAAAATTATGCTTTGCGTGTCGATAATTAAATGCAACTTGTTTGGATTCACCGTCTCAAGTAGTCAAGAATGTCTGAGTTTGTAGTTGAAATCACAAAATATTTGCAGAACCCACGGCTTCTTTCGCGCTAAGACTACAAAAAAAGCTGTTTGGCTTTATGCTATTAGTAACAATGTATGGAAGGCTGCCCGATTTATTACTAGCATGATGATATATAGCCTATAGTCTTCCTCATTAAACGGGTTATCTAATTCAAAAAGAATTTTTCAAATCGTATTAGTAGTTCCTGAGATTAGAGCGTTCAAACAAACATATAAACAAACTAACTCTGTTAACAAACGGCCTCTTTATAATATTTGTATAGATTCACGGGCAAGGTTAGCCCAGTGGTAACGCGCTCGCTTGGGAAACCGAGTGAAGTTGGTTCAAATTCCGGGTCTCGAACCTCTGATATTTTTATGTGCGAATCATTTCTAACATGATTACCACTTGCCTTACGGTGAAGGAACACATCGTGAGGAAACCTGCATGTCTGAGAGAACTTAGCAAGTCTTCGAAAGACATGTGACGTCCGCCAACCCGCACTTGGCCAGTAGTGGAGTTGGCGTGGTGGACTATGGCCTGATCCCCCTCGTTTTGAAGGGAGGCCCGTGCCCAGCTGTGGGACGTTAAAAAGGGCTGAATACATACATAGATTCTCCCCATTTTCTTAATAAATAGCGATCATTATAATATATACAACGAAAATTCACTGTAATGATAAAACGTATTTAAAATAACGGAGCACAATGGTTTCTATCGTTTGTTTAATTTTTAACCAATTTTTAATGAATGAGCAATAAAAATAATACAATAATAGTTAACTTTATGATTAACTTCTCTCCAAAGTCCATACTCTGTAGAAATTTAACATTTGACCGACTTCAGAAAGTAAAAACATGCTGCTAAAGGTATCTATTACATCTATAAATTTTCTGTATTTTTCGAGATATTTCTCCAATTCAAAAACGCTTTCATAATTATTTTTTTAGTAAATCTATACAAACAGATAAATAAAATTAAAGTGTTTGTTTGTAATGTCAAAATAACAGCTTTTTACTAAATGCGACGGGAGTACATATATACGGTACGTATAAGAAAAAAAAAACATCAATTTTTAAAATTTTTGTCTGTCTGGTTTTTGGCTGTCTTTAAAAAAAACAAATTTTAAAATTTTTGTCCGGTGGTCTCCTATAAGTCTCACGAAAAATACATCAGTTCTTAATATTGGATGAAGGTCTCAAAAGACAAGTCATGTAGATACATAAGCATTTACCGCCCAAACTTTGTATACGAACTCCAATCTATTTTAGAGAAACATTTTAGTAGCAAAATAAATTATACTGAGAAGTAAAAATATTGTTACTTCACCCACATCTCTGAGAATAGGTTAATGTTTATATTTATATCGACAAATTAGAACAAAATGTAAACATAGATGGCTTTCGATTATGAAATCTCCCAGCCATGCTCGTAGATTACATCACAACACGTGTTCCGGTTTTTTAATCTAAGGGACCCCTATGGGATGTGTCTGTGACCCATTTACATTATTTTATACAATTCGCGTGATGATGACATTTTATACGTTGATCAAATAAATTGTGTTCCTAGAAATTATTGAATTACTTTATTCATACTAAATTCGTATAGAAAATTTTGCACTCGCGTTATCAAGGCGGATATAACGACGTACAAATCATCAAATTCAGTTAAACCGTTTAGTCTATATAAGGGAACATAGGATCGGACATACATACATATAGATCAAACACATAAACCATGTAGAGTACGAAGTTGAGTTTTTTTATTATTTTATGAGAGACTTTAGAGTAATAACTTTGATTCAAGGATTTGTTGACATTAATTAATTATTATTACAGCTGCTAATGGGCATGTTGTCCCTCAACAACTGGCAACAATGGTAGTAGATAAACTATTTACCATAATTGAAAATAATTATCGTAACAAATTCAAATGTGAACAATGATAATGAGAGGCATTGCACAGTTGTTTCAGAAATACATTATTGTGACATTAAACATGTAGTCTTTGCAATATACCTATGGGGCATTCCATGCGAAATCGGACGGTTCCAAAAAAATTTATTTTTGTTTTTCTTAATATTTTGGTATTTTTAGTACCTCTCAAAAGAGGCTTCCTGGTAAATTTTGAGATTTTTGGATCACTGGTTAAAAAAAAAATCGAATTTTCAACAAATACCACTCTTTTTTGGTTTTTTGCTCATAACTTTCTTAATACTGGTCGAAGTTCAATTAATTTATTTTCAAAATTTTTGTTTTTGGATTACCATTACATAAAAAATATATAAAAAATTTTTGTTGAAATGTTTTAATCGAGACTTTTTAATTTTAAGTTTTCAATCATGTTTTTAAAACTATTCTTCGAGTTTTCTTTAAATTTTCTATTTTAATTTTTTTTGAGAGGTACTAAAAATACCAATTAATTAAAAAATAAAAATCTTTAAATAAAACTATCTTTTCGGATTATTTCGCGGATTTATTTTGATTTTTGGTTCCCGACGTTTCGAATGCTTTACAGCATCCATGGTCACGGGAGAGACTGAGGTGTTACATGTCTTAAAGATATAGTTGTTACAGACAGTTACAGTTACAGTTGTTTTGTCTGTAACAACTATATCTTTAAGACATGTAACACCTCAGTCTCTCCCGTGACCATGGATGCTGTAAAGCATTCGAAACGTCGGGAACCAAAAATCAAAATAAATCCGCGAAATAATCCGAAAAGATAGTTTTATTTAAAAATGTCAAACATTCGCGTAAATCTAAGAAAGTATTAAATAAAAATCTTAAGAAAATCAAAAATAAAAATTTTTGAACCTGTCGAATTTGGCATGGAGTGCTCCCTATACGAGTTATCTTTAGGGAAAATTCAAAACTAAAGAGTATAATACTTTCTCAGAATTACACAAATATTTGATAATTTAAATGCCTATCAATCACATCAGGACCAAATATCGGGAGAGACTAAGGTTTTAGACGTCTCCTGTGACCATGATGATGTAAAACATTCGAAACATCAGGAAGCAAAAATCAAAATAAATCCGGGAAAAAATCCGAAAAGAAAGTTTTATTTAAGGAGTGTATGCAACATTTCAAAGAAAACTTAAAAAAAAATTCGACGCAATAAACATTCAGTCACTTGTTAGAATTCGTAGCATGTTAGTCCTTGACTCGTTCTGTATTTAATACAATAATTTATTGGATCATATAAACAGATCGTTATAATGAATCATACGAGCTACGGTACACGCATGCGCAGTTACGATTGAGTAAGGTTTAACGTTTACGGACAGTTTAATATGAAGGCGTTTTGTTTACAAAACTGCAAAAGTGCGTTATGATGTCATTTGAAAGATATCTTATTAAGTTCGAAATGGCTAAAAGTATCTGTTCAGATTTTTCTTTTGAGATTTTAAATTTGAAAAAAAAAACAGAAAAGATAGTATTAAATCTTAGAAATTTTTTGATTATAGTATTGCCAGTATATTATTTAGATTACGTTATTAAAACTCAACCTTAACTCCCCTACTACTCTATAGCAACATACTCTTATTTCAAGGATATAAGCGGTTCATTCACAAATAAAACAATGTAGGTACGTTAAAATTACCTAGTGGTAATGAGTGAATAAACAGAGCAACTCAAGAGGATCCATAGTCTTTATGAATGCAAAGTATTAATCTTTATTCATAGAAAAGGTTTGCAGAAAATATATTTCCATAGTATTTTACATGTTATTAGTTTATTTCTTCCATAAACGGTTTTAGATGAATATACAAATATTCAGCCGATCGAGTAATTGCAAAATGCAGAGTAAGCCGTATATGGGCTTCTAATCTTTAATCCAACTGTTGTTACATTAAGTAAATTATAATAATACTAGCAGCACCCGCGGCTTCGCTCGCACTTAAAACTACAAAAAAACCCTAAAAAGGTAGGATTCATACAAACTTTTATCTCCTATTTTACCCCCTAATGGGATGAATTTCGAAAAATGCTAAAACATATATTTATTTAATTGTATTGAAGAGCAATAATACCAAGTTTCAAGTAATTCTGATTGTGAATGAAAATATATTTTTAGGTTGTATTATAACGTGTTTTCCCGTTTGAATGAGTTAATCTCCTACAATAAAAAGTAGCCTATGTCACTCTCCAGCCCCCCAACTGTCTCCACACAAAGAATCACGCCAATCCGGCACTCTGTTTCGACGTGAAAAAAAGGACAGACGAACAAACAAACACACTTTCACATTTATAATATTAAGTATGGATAACAATGCTAGTCGTACGTCAGTTATTCTAGACTATTGGCTTATCTATGAAAATCTAGGTCGATACTAGGTATTTAAATATAATAAGTACCAAAGGTATAACTTATTGACATTAAAATAAAATAGTGTTTAAGTTCTACATTTAAGAGCTAGACGTTGAGTGGAAAAAATAATTATAAATATTAAATAATGTAATTGGCAGGTTTATTGTTAACAAGCAATCACTCCTGACCTACTGGATTTAATTAAACGAACGATATCAAGCGAATTTTACGAATGTTCGTGACAAGATGTGATTGAGTTTGCTCCTTCTTTAAATATTTTATTTTTAATTATAATTTAACATGTTTAACTTCTTAATTTTTAAAGATTGTTTATGTCTAAACATTAAAATAATATTTATTGTTAAATAATATAAAATTATAAAATTATATTTAAAATTATATTATTTAAAAAAGAAATTTATTTCCTATAGTTGCGGAGTAGCAAACTACTGTGGATTTTTATAACTATGTATTAGAAAAAAAAATTAAAAGACTATTATATTTTTCTATTTTTTATATAAACTAAGATAAATCATCAAATTTAATAATTGACTATTATATATTTAGTTTAGAATGGCAGAAAAAGCTCTGGAATCAATAATTTATGAATAATAAATAAATATGTTGGGACGTTAACACACAGCACCATCTAGTTCCATGGTAAGCTGCGATAGTTAATATTTGATTGAACTTTAAATACATACATACATATTATAAACATAAACACCTAGAACTGGAGTACAAACATTCGTGTTCATCACACAAATGAATGCTCCCAGCGGTACTCGAACCCGCGACCGCTGGCACAGCAAGCAGTGTCACTACAAACTGAGCCAAACGTAGAAATGATTTGATTTTAAAATTCCATGAACTAATACCAAACTAGCTATAACACAAAGATTATACCTTTCTGTAGTTAGTTTTCCGGTTAAAAAACGCAAACGACTCCACGATCTAAAACTAGTTAAAGTGATCACGACCTTTTAAGTAATATAAGAGCCTATAATGATTAATTACAGTAAACTATCCCTGTATTCGACGCATCCTTATTAAGTGTAATTTAGTCACTCCGCCAATTGAGTTCATCTATTCAGATTATTGCTTATTTTAACAATTGTTTAGATACGTTTACAACCATTCAACATAGAACAATGTCTGTTCGATTCTGGCTACATTAGCCATTCAGATAAATGCTTTGAACAGTTGGTTATATTAGTATTTTTTTCTATTTCCGTTATATTTTCAATATTATTTCAAAACTATTACGTTAGCTGCCCACTCTTTTTGATTTAACTTATGTAATTGATCTAAGAATCATTTTACCACTTGTCTTACGGCGAAGGAAAACATTGTGAGGAAATCTGCATGTCTGAGAGAACCTAACAAGTTTTCAAGAGACATATGAAGTCCACCAACTTGCACTTGACCAGCTTAGTGGATTCTGGGTTGAATTTCGTTTCGGAGGCCCGTGCCCGGCAATTGGGAGGTTAAAAAGGCTGAATACAATTCATGGAAGAAATGTGTACTATTCAGTTAAAAAAATTACGCTTTCTTTACATTTCTAAATAGTTAAATACATATAAATTATAACACTATAACATTTTCATTTTCTGCACCGAATCTTATATATATATAATATAAAAATGAATCGCTGAATGTGTTGCTAAGCGCAAATCTCGAAAGCAGCTAAACCGATTTCGCTAATTCTTTTTTTAGAATATTCATTGAAGTACGAAGATGGTTCTTACGGAGAGAAAATTTTAAAAAATTGCCTGAAAAAGTCTAAAAACAACACTTTTCTATACTCCCATACAAAAGATTCGTAATGATACTTAAAAGTTAATTTGAACTTTAATACCGTACCATAAAGTTTAAGTGTTAGTGGAGAGGTTCCGGGAAGGCAAAACAATTGAGTGACGTTAGTATTGTATAAATATGAATGTCAATATTTGTCAATATTATTAACAAAAACATTAAAATTTACATGGCTAACGCTGGCTAATAACTATTTATATCTATTTAAAACGTACCTAGCGACGAGCCCGAGCGAAGCGAGGGTGAGCCGCTAGTAACTTAATATAATGAGTGCATATGAAAAAATGATTATTCTTAAATAAAAAGTAAAACAATGGACGCAAAGCGGGCGGCCACTGGTTATAAATATTTGCTTGCATTTGATACCTTTTTTTATTTCTCAGGAGCATCCTGTGGGCTGCGCACGCGCATCTCATATGTCGCTGTCACTCTTACACATCGAATGGATCATCAAGCGAAGAGAATTGAAGCAGACGCTAACATAGTTTCTTATTGCTATGTTTTTATTAATGTGTGTTCATATTTCCAGATTCTTAGAATGTATAAAAAATATCGACACTTGCGAGGAACAATATTGTAACTAAGCGTTGGGATAATTAAAAAACGGAGATCAAATGTCTTATAGAATGATTTTTTTTCTACAACCTCGTTCTTTGCAGGCATCGATATACGGCATGATCAGGTTTAAATTATTATTATTATTTTTTAGATTTAGTAGAATTTACGGGATTCTCTTAAACACATATCTACTCATAAATTGTGACTTCAATCTTTACTAATATAAAACGAGACAGAGACCTTTGAAAAATCTTTTAAGAACAATTATGAAAAATGGTTTCTTTGATTTTTGGACAATTTGAGAATTTTGACATTCTTTGTTAGAAAACTTTTACTTTCACATTATTTTAAGAAATGAGAATGGACTTTTGTCTTACATTAGATCCCAGTCCATTGTTTCTTAACTATACACAATTTCGTCATCTTCATTTTCGTTATGACACTGCGATATACAAAGAAAGGGAAACAGTAATTAGTAGTGTTGTTAGGGATACCGTTATAATTACAGGCAATATTTGGGATATGACAAAACTAAAATTGTATTTGACGACACGTCTGGCTCAGTTTGAAGTGATCCTACTTGCTGTACCAGCGGTCGCGGGTTCGAGGGCCGCTGGGGGCATTCGTTTGTGTGATGAGCACAAATGTTTGTACTCCAGCCATGGGTGTTTATATCTATAATATGTATGTATTTAAAAAGTTATATATGTGTAGTGTATCAACTATCTGATATCCATAACACAAGCCTCGTAGCTTACCATGGAACTAGATGGTGCTGTGTGTTAATGTCCCAGCATATTTATTATTTATTTATTTATTTTGTTACATTATTATTCCTCTCTCATCAATAATAAATATTTAAAAGAACAATCTACGGATATAAAATAAAGGAATATTTTACTGTATATAACGTTTATCATTTTGCTACCGTCTGCAACACAAGTTCGGCCTAGTACAGTCGGCAGTAACAAACCGACGTAAGCTACTTATAATTTGTAATCAGCTTATTTTGAATTTATTATAAAGAAGTTTTTATTATCATTTCATCTTAAATACTTGTTTTAAATTATTTAAAATAATTATTAAAAATGTCTACTGAATAAAATTTTAACATTATCAATTATTTTTATTAATATGCAGATTTATGAAGGATTTTGCTTCGATAGAACTTAAATTCAGTCGAGATAGCGTGTAACATATAAAAAAGAGATCCTTTAAGCGGCACGCAATATCGTAGTAAACCTATCAGCGGGTGCGCAGGCGCATCTACCTGGGCATAATCGACCGTACCGTGTACCGTTATTAAGAAAAAAATCAATAGACGACGAGGAAAAAGTGACATGGGTTCTGTATACATTATGTATATTTTCAAACTATATTCATATTTAACTTATTGTTAGTGTTTTAAACCGTAAATATATACCGATGACGTACATACCTTCAAATTGGCCTTTGTTAAAATTAAAATTTGAATATGTCTAACTCCCATAGTCTTCTATGTTTCTAAGATTATTTAATACAATTAAGTAAATAATAAAACTAATAATTAAATATAATAAAGTGTAAATACTTGAGTTTGGTATAATAATAATTAATTTTCAAATATTATATTAAAAAACAATTAAAATGCAGTTAATTAATATAAAGATATATGTATAATATAGTCGGAATAATGGGTAAGAAAAAATCTTAAGGACCCCAAGATCATTTAATAATCGAGTGTACCACCTGGTAAGGTTATGATGTGTTATTCTATTAAAGTAATTTTGTTTGACCTTAACAACCTTGATATAAAATATACAACCTTCAGTAGGGTGAATTCATTCATTACCTACTGACCCACTCCATGACAGTGATAGAAGTTGTATAGGTATATGTAAATCTCCCAATTTATCATATAAAATTCAAAATATTTTATTCGGCATTAAATTATTACAATTTTTTACTGAACGTCATGAGTCTACTACCAGTTCGGAAAGAAGAAGCCTCATGAGAAGAACCGGCGAAAGAAACTCAGCGGGACTAATATTATTATTTCATTATCTTTTTTTATTTCATTATTATCAGTGAAAAAAATTCGAAATTGTACATACATATAGATTTTTTTTAATTTATTCTCTACATATATACAATCTGAAAAGCATACAAACACAAATATACAAAAACTTCTTTATGGCGCTAGTTAATAACTATAAGAATAGATTTGGCGAAAATATTGTGTTTTCATATTTTTGAATTTACTAAAAGAAACATGATGGAAAGAGCGGAATATAAAAAATTACCAAAATTATACAATGTCAAGTAGTTTACAGAACTCTAAGTAAGTTTTTGTTGCCATCTTATATCATCACGAGAATTACTCGATGTAATGGAAATATAAAGTACCCTATAATCTAAGTCCCCGGTATAATAACTAGATTTGTGCAAAACATCACATTGATCCTTTATTACTGCTGCGTGAAAATTAGACGTAAAATTTTTTTGCGGAAGAGCAAAATAGACATATATTATCATTTTTTTGTCGGTATTTCAAGAGATTTGCATGTATAGTGTAAGTGTAAGGATGCACGGTATATAGTTAGGGGATCAGTATGTATGTACCTGTACATGTATTCAGCCCTTTTCTAATGTCACACTGGTGTGCACTGTCCTCTCTTCAATACGAGGGGATCAGGCCAAAGTCCACCACGCTAACCCACAAGACAAATAGTAATCATATTGAAAACGATTTGCACATGAAAATATCAAAGCTGCGATAACCGGGATTTGAACCTGCTCAACTTGGTTTCCCAAGTAACCACATGACTACCTGGAGTTTTTGAAGAGGCTGAGTGAAAGATCTTAAATATGAGAGACGATAATCACATTCGCCACATATGTCAATGAAAAAAACTGTAAACGTATCCTCTTGCAAAGGATTCCGTTAGCATATAACAATAAGAAATACTCGAACAATTGTACAGATGATGTCGTGTACGGTAGCAGACTTAATTTACTTTATACTATCTAGGCCCTTATGCTAATGGCTTTTTGGTACATTTTCAGGTGAACTAATAACGACTTAGAAACGCACATGTCTATACGATACTTTCAATGCACCTGCGCAGGAGTTTTGTCTTCATAATAAATACGCTGTTTGCAGGGAATCTTTTATGTTTAGTGTGGGAAATATGTGCGAATACATTTTTTTTTGCTCTTAAACGGGTTCTTGGCATGTGACATAATAAGTGATCCGATCCTGAGACATTCTAATGTGTATGCTTTATATTGAACCATAAAATCGTTTGGTTTACTAAAGATGGTATATTTTTTTGGAACGTTAACACCCAGCACCATCTACTCTCTAGTTCCATGGTAAGCTACGAGGCTTGTGTTATGAATACCAGATACTTGATAAATACACTACACATAATATATAAACTTTAAATACATACATATTATAAATATAAACACCCATGGCTGGAGTGCAAACATTCGTGCTCATCACACAAATGAATGCCCACAGCAGGACTCAAACCCGCGACCGCTGGCACAGCAAGTACGATCACTACAAACTGAGCCAAACGTGTCGCCTATGTATGTAGTTATTGAAAATATCTCATCCCCTAAGGGGGTTGAGTAAGGGATAAACGTTTGTGTGGAAAGTTGTTATTTTTGAACAAATATTGAAGTTGACTATTATCTTGTTATAAACAACAACTCCGATATTTTCGCTTACTTTTTAATCATATCGCCGAATTAAAATACTTTCACACTATACTTGTAATATAAAAGAACAAACATATTCCAACAATAACAACTATAGAAAATCCTTATGTCTAATGATGATTGGTTTGCATTTATCATTGGCAAGTCTACGTTTTCTGCGTCAGTCTAAAGCCGAAATGTTGTTAAATCAATAAACTCAAAGAATAAATGTAACAAAGATGTCGTTCTAATGTTCAAAGTAGGTATCGCCTAATAATAACCTGAGTAAATTAGGATTGGTCACAGTCCATCGTTCGAATCATCCGGGATGTGTTAAAATAGAAACACAAAATTACATTTATTCTGTATATAGCCATGAAAATAAGGATAATAAGTTCACTTATAAAATTACTTAAATTTTTAAAAACCTAAACGTATTAAGAAACGATATATGTACTAACTATTCTAAAGAATTAACTAATTAGCAAAAAGTATTTAAAGATATTATATACAATATACATATTATATGTATGTCTTTTTGTTTATAAGTACCTGCTTGAGAAAGATTAAGGATAAATTCAGTTATGTTTGATCCTGTGTTTACAATTCAAAATACAAGAAAGGATCGTTGTACGAGATGAAAATAATCGACGCGGGTGCGCGAAAATAGCTGCCAACACGACGATACGCTTTGTGGTAGATACTCCGAATTCGATGTAACACATCGCTTGTTCGATACAAATAAGAATACACATTAAACGGCTAAATTCCTCTTTTAAGGAAAGAAAAACATTAAAAAAACAAACAATGTTTGCAATTTGATACTAATATTATTAATTATAAAAAAATGTCCTCAGAGACATTCGAACCCGTGACCTCCGACATAGAGACACACACCCAACTACTACGCAATGCGGTCGTCGTAAAAACATAGTCGGTTGTTTAAATTTATAGCTATTCCTCATGTATAATACAATATTTATTTTAATATTTTCCATTTATTAGGATTTCTTTCTTTCGAAATACATATACGGTGTAAATATTTCTAAGTTTTCTATGCATTAAAAAATTATAGCTAATTTTAAGCTAAAGTTGAAATGAAATAACATTATTTTGGGATGTAAATAAATTACAAAAACGTTACAGCTAGTAAATCATTTTCCAGCGTTTTACGGTTGGCAAATGGACCGTTAAATGGAATCGTTTCGGTAATCTTGAGCTAGAACATATATACATATTCATTGTTACTTAGAGACAAAGTATAAACAATGACAAAATCTCGTATACGTCCGCGAAGGAATCAAAAAAATTTTTTTGTGAATGCTATTATGTAGATATTGCATCAAAATAGTTTGCTGGGGAGTTTATTTTGCTGTGTTTGAAAAACTGTATGGGTTACAGTATCGGTTTATAAATGAAATAGCATTTTTTCGCTGCTTTGTCCGCGTCGTTGAATATGGTAGAATTACTCCGTTCTCAAAGTTCGTAGTGTCATGTAAGATAGCCTGTACGTACCGTACTGTAAACCTTCCTTAATATCTAGGCTATAAATGTAAGAAAGATTTTTTCAAAAACCAGTATTTCCTGTAGTTAGTGCGTTCAAATAAACAAGCTTTTCAGCTTTATACATTGATTATTAGTAGTATACATGTTACAAAATTGGCGATTTCTAAAAGTAATATAATATATATCTATGTCATAAATTACAAAAATTGAAAGAAAAAAAATCATAATTATCATTAAATTATTGTGATAACAAACATATGGAAGTCGGTTTTCGAAATACTTTTTGGAACTCAACTATACAAACGATAACCACAAGTACAAAGCCATCTTAAATCTATTTGTTAGGTTTCAATGTCATAAATATAACACAACCACTTCAAGCACACTTGTATGTTTAAAAAAAAATCATTTCAAGTAGTAAGTAAATAAACATCCCATTTTAAATAAAACTATCTTTTCGATTTTTTTTTCGCGGATTTATTTGGATATTTGATTTCCCTATATAAAAGGTGTTGGATAAACATCCCTTTAACACTGTTTATGTAAGTAATAAAAAAAAATGTTATACCTACATACAAAAATTTTATATTAACATTAAAAACAAACACGCAGAATATTTACCATAAACAAAGAAAAAAAAACAGCTAAAATTAAGAAGCTTTACAATTTAACAACCCATCCAATTTGATTGAACGAAATCGGTTACAATTAAACTGAAAGTAATAAATCGCTTACAGTTAATAAGGAAGAACTCAAAATAAAACAATTTCCGTTTCGATCCAATTTTCGCTCACGTAAAATTTATTATACTACAACAGCCAAGTGGGTTAAAAAGAAGACCAAGTAGTTGTGTGTCAGTGCCCGCATGGGAAACCATACAACGCCCTATAGCATTGATTAAAAATACTTGACTCATCAATTAATTGGTGATTTAGGTTTAGATATAAATATCTTTGATATATTTACGTAACTAAATCTAGAAATAAAGGATATCATATATATTCTATACTAGCATTGCCCGCGGCTCTGCCCGCGTTTGGATGACCAAAAACGAAATTCTTAGGTTTTACATATTAGTATACACTTACATTGCAGTTTTGTATTTTTTTTCCCGCGCTAAAACGTATCCTATATGTTGACCCGGATAACCAGCTACCATTATACCAAATTTCATCAAAATCCCGCCAGTGGTTTTTCCGTGATGCGGTAACAGACAGACAAAAATTCTATAAACTATAGATTCGGCCTCTGTATCGATAATAATGTCTATTTCAATAAGATTTTCCAAAAATTATTTCATGTACAGATTCGGCTCAGTTAGAATTTTATTATATGTATAGATTTTAATTTACCAAAGTGAAAGGAAAGACACGTGCGACAAAAGACTTTTCTGTTCGTGTTTCGTGATATTTCATATGTGTGATAGTTCGACACAGTTGTTTACTTTACAGGAGTAGGAAAATTTCAGTTAAGAAACTGTGTTTCATGATTATTTTTACAGAATCTAAAATCTTGTTATACTGCTTGGATAAGTGATGCGTAACACAATTACTGAAATTTTAAGTGGATCTCAATGACGTGCGGAAAGCAGCGTAGATTGCTTGTTGACGTTATCATGTATTTATAACTTCGTTTTGTTCATCATGTATTGATCAACGCTTTAACTCTTAAGATTTTCTTTCATGAAACAGTCATGTGAGATATTATAGGGTCAAAATTTATGTCATAAAATATTCCTCTACCGTTGATATTTGTCACAGCTAAAAACATAGTTACTTTATTAAAGACTAAAATAAATTAATTGGCGACTTAGGTATGATGATATAAAATTAAAAAAATAAGGGGGTTTTAATTAAACCCCTAAGCTAAACACAGGAAGAAAAAAAAAAGAAAAAAACTTAATCATTCTAATATCGATGCAGAATAGAAATCTTAAAAACATATTGGATGATACTTTATGATTCTATGACACCATTGAGTTTTTTATTTCAATACCTACAATGTTCAAATTTTCTATCTATACATATAATAAAATTCTAACTAAGTCGAATCTGTACATTAAATATTTTTTGGAAAATCTTATTGAAATAGACATTATTATCGATACAGAGGCAGAATTTATAGTTTTTAGAATTTTTGTATGTCTGTCTGCCTGCCTGCCTGCCTGCCTGCCTGCCTGCCTGTCTGTCTGTCTGTCTGTCTGTCTGTCTGTCTGTCTGTCTGTCTGTCTGTCTGTCTGTCTGACTGTCTGTCTGTTACCTCATCACGGAAAAACCACTGGAGGGATTTTGATGAAATTTGGTATGATGATAGCTGGTTATCTCGGTCAACATATAGGATACTTTTTATCGAGGGAAAATATCTCATTTCTGAGAAAAAATACAGAAACTGCATTGTAAGAGTATACTAATATGTAAATTTTTTATGGTAGTCTGCGCAGGAAATGCTAGTTTATATATAAGTAAGACACCTGTAAGTTTTAATACATTTAGAAATATTATGTATGTCTGTCGATAATAAAAAAACTTTGTGCCACAGTTATTTCTACATCACAGACAACAATAATAAAAATAATAGTAGGTTTTTAAAAATATAAAAGAGCTCAAGCTGACAAATACTAAACGTTAGAATATAATTATATGAATCATGTATTTCTATTGTAATAATTTAATTGTAATCAACAAATCTCACCAGTAAGTGCAGTCCTTGACACGTGCCTAACAAATATAATATTATCTTTGTGAACATTTACAATAATTACGCGTTGCATTTTTCTGCTGAGAATAAGAACTGTTTGTTGTACTAGAGCAGCGTTGTTAGTTAAAACATCGTTTATTAAAACTGGGTTGACGTGTGCCTTACTTATTCATTATATTTTTTTTAAACTAACACAAGATTAATTTAGGGATGCAATGAAAAATAATAAAACTTTATGATGATACCTAGACATGATGTTATTGTCACGCTTCGCTCGGGTTCGTCCCTACGTTTTACCGTTACGTTTTAACGTTTAGTATAGATTTCTCAGAGATCAGATATTTTCCCGCTGTAAAAAGTATCCTTTTTTTTTAATTATGTAGATTTAAAAAATTAGTGTAGGATCTTTGTGACCTTTTTTTTATTGGATTCAGTTGATCCCGCATACAAACTATGTTATCTATCTATACATATAATTAAATATTTTTTTGGAAAATCTTATAGAAATAAACATTATTTTCGATACAGATGCCAAATCTATAGTTTTTAGAATTTTTGTCTGTCTGTCTGTCTGTTACCGCATCACAGAAAAACCACCGAAGGGATAATGATGAAATTTGGTATGGAGATTGTTGGTTCTCCAGGTCAATATACAGGATACTTTTTACCGCGAGAAAATATCTCATTTCTGAGAAAAAATACAAAAACTGCAATGTAAGTGTATACTAATATGTAAAACCTAAGAATTTGGTTTTTGGTCATCTGAACGCGGGCGGAGCCGCGGCCAATGCATAAACAACATTGTAATAGTTATTATGAATCATGTCCCTCTGATTAACTCATTCTGACATCATCATAAAATTGCAAAATATTATTTTTGTTTATTTGTAAACAAACGGAAAATCCGTACCGATTACGATACGATTTACTTCGTATGGTATTAGGGGTTTACATATAAGGTTTCAGTGACAAAGCGAATAAGTATAAAAGATCGTGATGATCGAGAAACAAACGAAATTGATTTTTTACTGCAATTTCTATATAGACTCTTCTATATAATGGAACAAGACACTGAAGGTTCCTGTGGGTTAAAACGGTATTTTTACTTAAAGACAGATTTAAAACAGAATTCAATCAAATTGAATTCGACCAAAATGAATTTCATCAAAATCTGTCCAGTGGTTTTCTCGTGATGTGTTCCCAGACAGGCAGACAGACAGACAAATAGATAAAAAAAATAAAAAGTAAAGCTTCGGCTTCTGTATCGATAATAAATATTATTTCAATAAAACTCAAAAAATATTTATCACCTCCAGGTAAATTTCTAAGAAATCTATTGTTAACTGTAACGCCGGCGCGTCCGCGGTCGTGGAGGGAATAATGTGCAGATTCGACTCAAAATTTTATTATATAGATTATAGATAAATCTATAAATAAAGATGAATCTATCCGATGCTAGCTAGTGTCACTAGGATCGCGTGGCCGTACGTTACAGCACGCGACCATTGTTTACCTTTAAACGAGCACGCGGGGTCAGCCGGCACGATCAGTGAAGCGCTAAATTGCTGATTTAGCTACATCAACCATTATTTGTACCTACTTCTTTTTATAGCAAGAACATATTCATCGTTTTAAAAATACCACGAACGTATATAATATAATGTAATAAATATTAATAAAACTATCTTTTCCGATTATTTCGCGGATTTAGTTAGATGGTCATTGAGTTATAGCATTCGCCATATTATAATACAGCTGGATTTAAAGTAGATGCGTTTTACATATATTCATTTACAACATATATTGCGATTAAATTACGTCGTTAGTGATTATCTTCGCAAAGAGCATGATATATGAATAGAGCATAGAGCATGATGAGCATTCGTGCTCATCACACAGTTGAATGCCCAAGCGGAACTTGAACCCGCGACCGCTGGCACAGCAAGTACGGTCACTACAAACTGAGCCAAACGTGTCGTCAATAATGATTGAAAGTTCAATAACACTAGTGGCTAATCCTAGTAATTTTATCCTACATTAAGTTGGAAGGTCCGTGAAATGACTGACGCAAAACGTAAATGTATAATTTTTCCATCTGATTCGTCATCTAATTGGTACATATGATATCGTAATAAGATTACGTACAGTAGGACAACACACACGTAATTGAGATGCATACATACGTAACGTTAGTGCGGTAGGATGTCATTTTCTGATAAACCTTGAGATTTTTCTAAGCAAAGTATTATTAAAGATTTTTCTACACTATTATTACTTCTCAAATATGAGTAGTGAATAGGTACACTATGTTTAAATGAAACGGCAAGTTTACAAAATATATCAATAAAAAAAAATCTCAAATGTATAAATCACTAGCGACTCGCCCTATCTTCCCTAGGTTGATTCCCCATACAAATTTTCATGCCCATTTTCACCCCCTTAAGAGATGATTTCCGGGATAAAAAGTATCTTATATCCTTCGCAGGGTCTCAAACTATCTTTTTACTAAATTTCCTCTAAATTGATACAGCAGATCCAGAGATTATCTCCTGCAACCTCACAAGCTCATAAACTTTACCTCTTCATAATATTAGTAGAGATAGTATAGATTTATGCGAATTACAGTTACTTGAGTTAACTTTAAGTAATTAATTTAATAAAATATAACATTTCCAATTCCTTACTCCGTATAATCAAAATGTGGAATTAGTAGGTTATAACCACAGTGTACTAAAACGTAGAGTCAGTTTCCGTTCTACATAGAGTCAGTGAAAGAGGTTGTTGACTTCACATATTAATTCTAAATGTAGAACTATCGGTATACTAAATTCATGAAGAATTACTTAGCGGTTAAATTTCCATTCGTTGTAAATTACAAGGAATAATTACGTATCAATGGAAATACATACGAAATGTCCCTGCAAAGCTTATAAGGCTTCTTGGTAATATTCCGTAAAGGTTTCCGTTCGTATATGGCTTTGACGAACAAACAATTATCTAAACAGTAGTTTTACTTATTGCATCCTAAGTTATTTTATTCTATAATTTTATGACGTTATCGACATATTTTTTTTAAATTCATTAAAGTTGCCACACTTATTATATATTCGTAAGGAAATCTAGTTTTTTTAAGGTGATAAATAGCACTAATCTAATCTGAGTATCGATAATAATTAATCATTATTTTTTTTATTTTTTCTATCTATACTTCAAACAAAATCAAACATTCAAAATTTAATTTTAACAAATTTTTTTCTTACTAATATGAAGAAAGGTCTTTACTTATTTAGTTACTAGCACTAGCCCTCGTTTTTTCCCGCGTAATTTAAAAATAACGGTATTCCATACAAACTTCGTACTTCTTTTTTACCATTTTAAGGGTTGACATTTCAAAAATCTATCCCTTAATGTAGAATCTACCTCCAAATTTCAAGTTCGCAAATAAGTTTTTAAACAGCAAAGTCGTTCAAAAATAAAATTGATTGTGTTAATTAATATGAAGTGTAAAAAATTTATTTATTATTTACCTACTGCAGTAATTAAAAATGCAATTATATGAAGCAGAGTGTATTTAGTATAGCGTATCGTGACAATTTGACTTTAGGTTTCCAAGAAGCCAAGATGCTTCAAAGGAACTCGTAAAGTATTTCTGTTATAAGATTTTCTAAAACCTGTCAAAACGTCCATTAACAATGAATTTGAAACGAACTTAGGAAACCACGATAAGTGTCATAATAAAAGTAGATTTACTGCTTTTTATCCAGTTCTTTTTAAAAATATAATAAGTACTAATCATTATTTTTATCATAAAATATCTTCAACTCCATATACATATATTACATATATATGTATGTATAGATGTTTTAAATATTCTATATTTATTATTATTTAGCAAGAAAATCAACTGACGAAAAAATAAACTAAAAGATATATAGAATAACCTTTATTAATCTAAATAACTGAAGTTTTTTTATATTTCTGTTTACGTTTAAGTTTTTATTTTATTATTTTACTGGCTAAAATATACTAATGAATACCTTCAATAATTAAATTGGTAACTAGTGAGTAAGTTTAGTGGTGTTTTTTTTTTTATTGAGTTTGACGCAATTATCCAAGTTAGCCAGCTGTGTTAAAAAGTTACACGTCATATATAAAAAAATAAATAAAAAAATGCACGCGTAGAAAAGAACTTCCACGGGAAACACTTGAAACATTCCTTTTTTTGTCGGTTATATAGGTACATGTACCTTAGGCTCTATCTCTAATAGGCTCAAACGCTCAAATGATTAATGCCAATCATAATAATAAAAATTAAAAAGAAAACAGTTGTCTTTACCTTTACAAATTTAGCAAGCAGTTTAGTTATATATATATATTTAAAAAATTAGGTATCTGTTATCTTGTCACATATAAACATGACCAGGATCCACCGAAGTGGGCCACCAGCGTTGTCTTTTGGTTTCATGCCCGGCTGGGTTGCCAGACGCTAATGAGCCCAGCACCACGACAAGGGGGGGGGAGGAGGGAGTAGGGGAGGGGGAGCATATGATCCTGCTTTATATTGATAGTTAAGTTATAGATAAGTTATTGAACTTTGATCCTCACTAAAACCTTTTAACAGCAAGTAACAATAATATCAATATTAGTACGTTATCTTTGTTACCGATAAGCAAAACGCTTATTTGAATACTTCTGTTCAAATATATCGGTCTTTTTGATATTGTTCAGTTCAACTATGGACAAACAAATATTTGTGAACACGTTTTAAATTTATAACACTATTAACAGTAAATAAATATGATTAGTAAATAAGTAATACAACACTTTAATCAGCAATTTGTAATGAAAAGTATATTGCCCGATTTCACCAACATCCCATAAGCTACCACCTACGTATGGGATCCTTAGCTTAAAAGTTCCCCTGAACTAGCCCCTAAATTAATTTTTGTTTTACCATCGTCAGAGCCCGTATTTCTAGTACCTATATTTAGGTGGCATTTTAACATTTAGGTGACCCCTAACTGTCGGCGAAATAGAAACTGCTGTTAGGGGATAACAGCCCCCTAACCATGCTTAGGGGATCCCTTAAACTTAGGTGACGTCGGTGAAATCGGCCGTATATCGATTTTATAAAATTCATTCCTTGACTGATTGTCAGACAACGTAAGAGTCTATACTGCTTTTAAAATTGAAATTTTACACAACGGTTTTATTTATCCTTATATAAAGAAGGAAGGCATAAGTTTCATGTTCATTCATAATCTTTGTAAACTCAAATACTTAAAAATGTATATAGTAAATTACAATCGAAATATTATAATTATCAAAATATATAATTATAATTATCAAAATATATAAAAATTACTATTAGTAATTATTTTAAACTAAAAAGCTACACCGAATTCCATAGTTAGAGGATCGAAAGTTTAAGAGACGACTCTAATGGTATTGGCAAATTATTAATATAGATGAACAGTAAACTTATATTTGAACTGAGTATATTTACCGTTTTTAAAGTTGGTTTAAAATAAATAGGATTTTATAAATAGACGTTTAACTCTTAGATATGTATATAGGTCAAACCCTGGTAAGTGTTCACGCGTCGTAAATGAGAAATGGCTCGACTGACCCCATTATCAGTTTTGGATAAATCTAAATAAATTTTACTGGTTTATATTTCAAACCAGCAACTCACTCTTGCTTTGCTCGGGTTCGTTCCTAGGTTGATTCCCCATACAAACTTTCATTCCGATTTTCACCCTCTTAAGGGATGATTACTAGAACAAAAAATATCCTATCCTTTCCAGGGTCTCAAACTATCTTCTTACCAAATTTCATCCAAATCGGTCCGGTAGTTTTAGAGTTTATTCGTTACAAACGTACATAAGTACTAATCTTTCCTGTTATAATAGTAGTGTAGATGTACAAACATATGTTAAGTAATGCAAAATTATTTGCATTGCATGTTTTGAGAGTTGCGTGCTCTATACTATCCATAACTATGTTAAAAATGACTTACAAGGTAATATCAAATCTAATTTAATCATAAGAACCAGAAGTCTTAAAATTAATTACTGTCTTAGCGAGGTCAAAGTTGTAGGCACATTTAATACTTTTTCTTATATTTTCTATGTTATCTATGTCAATTTCTTTGATCGAACGTAGCTTATTGACCGCTGGACGGATTTTAGTAATTTTTTTGTTATTAAAATAACAAAAAAGCTGATATTCTTTAAGAAACTTTCAGAAAGAATAATTTTTAAACATCCGTTTTCGCGCTTGCGCAGTGCACTACAACACGACTGATTAAATATGCCGAGCGGTGCCGCAGGTAGTAACTAGCACTTAAATATTTTTTATCTGTAACTTATTCGGGGTGGATTTTCAGCCATACTAAATACATAATACATAATACTAAGTCTCTATACTTTCTTTTTCTTCCTTAATTCTTTTTTAATATTAAATATATAACGTAATTTTTTATATATGTAATTTTAAATATAATATAAATATTAATAATAAACTTTTTAAATATATAACGCTGTATGTACTCTTAATCTATACATATAATAAAATTGTAACTAAGCTATGTCAATCTGATCTGAATCTGTACATTAGATATTTTTTCGAAAATCTTATTGAAATAAACATTATTATAGATACAGAGGCCGAATCTATAGTTTTTAGAATCTTTGTCTGTCTGTCTGTCTGTCTATTACCGGATCACAGAAAAACCACTGGAGGGATTTTGATGAAATTTGGTATGGTGATAGTTCCTATATAAAGCAAGACTATAGTGTATTGAACATAATTAGACAACCTCCTTTTTTGAAGACGTTTAAAAAAATGTAAGAAACTATGGAATATAATTATTATAATGAAGAATAAAAAACACACTGTTCTATTTAAATTCATTATAACATACCTTGTTTTAAACAAAACTATCATTTCGGATTATTTCGCGGATTTATTTTGATACTCTCCCGACAGTCTCTCCCGTAACCATGATTGCTGTAAAGCATTCGAAACGTCAGAAACCAAAAATCAAAATAAATCCGCGAAATAATCCGAAAAGATCCATTTTATTTAAAATGTCAAATATTCGCGTATACCATGTTTCTTATGATAATGATCATAGAAAATGAGGTTCAAATTATTTTGCTAAACACGAACTCCATAAACTTACAGTTTATTATACAGGGAAATACAAACGCAAGTTCTGAATATTAACACAATCGAGATGACCCCATTACGCCAGATCTTGTCAGTTTTCTCCGTTATCGTACACAAACCAAGAAAACATTCGTATGAAAAGCTTCTGTAGCTTTAAACTACATGAACGTAAATAAATTTAATAATAAAATCAGCATAACTCACTCGTCATTTTATACGAGTTTGATTTAGCTGTGCTCTATATTTTAATCTTTATGACGTTCCTAATATTTTTTAATCTGTGGGTAAATTATAAAAAAAATACAAGCTTATCAATTTGAAATCATTCTTTTATTTTTAACCCCTGACGCAAAAATGATGGGGTATTATAAGTTTGACGTATCTGTGGTATCGTAGCTCTCGAACGGATATACCGATTTTGATTTTGTTTTTTTTTTTGTTTGAAAGGTGAATTAATCGGGAGTGTTCTTAATTATGTTGGATGAAAATCGGTCCAAGATGGTCGGTTTTTTTTTAATTTTTAATTTATCATATAATAATTGCAATAATCTTTCCATTTACATAAAATTCATTTTTTGTTAAACCTTCATGAGTTCTTTGGGGTTTAATAACCTGAGGTTTCGCATAGAAACTGCTAGGATGATATTGATATTTTCTATAACTATATTTAACTATTTATTTATTTTTTTAGTAGCTATTTATTTATTTTATTTGTATTTTGTTTTACTAACATAGTTCTTAAGTAATTATTGTACTAACAAACTATGAGCCTATGTTGCTCGCTAATAAAAGATTTTTATTTTATTTTATTTTTATTATTTATTATTAACTCGTTGAGTCTACTCTAGTCAGTAGCTATAATAATATCAATGGTAAATGAAGTCACGATCGTTTGAATTGGAGAATTTATGTTTATGATTATATAGTTAATCGAGCAAATGTAAGTGCGAATACGTTACACACTAAAATGGAAGTAACGGTTGATATCAGATAAATTTGCACGTTATCTAAAAATATAGAAATTGATTTAGTTAATATAAACATTTTTATTCAGAAGGATTATCGAGTCAGAAAATACCGCGGTCTTGAAGACAGTGCCAGAGAAAACTCTACAAAAAAGTTGAAATATAATCGCACCAAATATTTAAAGTAATTCATAAATATATTTTAAAGACATATATTTACGCTAAAATCTATACATAATTCTAACGAAGTCGAATCTGTACATTAAATATTTTTTGGAAAGACTTATTGGCATAGACTCTATTATCGATACAGAAGCCAAATCTATAGTTTTTAGAATTTTTGTCTGTCTGTTACCGCATCACGAGAAAACTACTGGACAGATTTTGATGAAATTTGGTATGATGATAGCTGGTTATCCGGGTCAACACATATAGGATAATTTTTACTGCGGGAAAATATTTCATCTTTGAGAAATCTATACAAAAAGTTAAAACATAAGTAGGGACGAACCCGAGCAAAGCGAGGTTGAGTCGCATATATATTTGTAAACATTTTTTTTATTTACGATGGTTCCCAATAACCTATTTATCTAAAGGAAAACTCAACTTACAAGAGATAAAAAGACAACCTCTCTACAAATTATGTCAATTCTATCGGTAGGAAAGAAAATCAGAGATATATATATATATATATATATATATATATATATATATATATATATATATATATATATATAGATTATTGAGAACCAAAACTAATGCATAGGTATATAGGTAGGTACCTCGATAATAATTTTGTATAAAAATGTACAACATTTTTTCTTACCACTAAACTGGTAATGATAACATGCTATTAATACCTTATTACTTATATTATCATTAGGTAAATAATTGTTTGTTGCTTCCGGTATATTACTGCATATTATTATAATAGTGATACTTAAACACACAATTCATTCTTATTACTTCTAACAAGACGTTACTTGTTATCTAACCAATGGGTAAACATGTGAGCGAATGGATACATATTTTTCCTTGATTCTTAGGACATAGTAAATAATAAAAAAATATTACATTCGAAATTGGTAGTAGTAGCCCAGTGGCAACGCGCTCGCTTAGGAAACCGAGTGAAACGGGTTCGAATCCCGGATCTCGCACCTCTAATATTCACATATGCGAATCATTTTCCAACATGATTACCAACTGTCTTACCGTGAAGGAAAAAATTGTCTGGAAATCTACATGTCTGAGAGAACCTAGCAAGTATTCAAAAGACATGTGAAGTCCGCCAGCACGAACTTGACCAGCGTGGTGGACTATGGCCTGATCCCACTCGTATTGAAGGGAGTCCCGTGCCCAGCAGTGGGACGTTAAAAAGTGCTGAATATTTTTTTTACATTCAAGATTGACTATTCTTTCATACATTCAAAATGTACAAAATCTCGGATTTGTGTATTCTGCGGATTTTAAAAATTTCAGAATTTTATCTAACTAAAAAATATTTTTTTAAAACAGATTAATTATATTCGATTTCATTTATATCAATGAAGGTGCATTTGAATCGAAACGAAACCAGTGGCTCCCTCTAGAACAAGATACACTATAAAAAAAGAACTATTTATATAACAACAGCGTACTTACATTCAATGAACAATTGCAAAAACATGACTGTTAATGAAACAACAAAAAATATATAAAAACGCGTGTATGCGTAAAAGTTGCCATAATTAAAGCCTGAAACCGGACGAGGCGGTTTGCTCTTCATTATTCTGATGGGAACATTCCTAACCAACGAGATTTTCATAAAAAAGTTAACTAAACAAACCAGCCCTTTGCATTCTGAAATAAGTACCTAATATAAACTGACAAAATAATAGCGCTTATATTCATATTTAAAGAATATATTTCTCGATTTATAAAAAAACATTAAAGAATTAAAAAAAAAACAAATTTAAAATTAATAATTAGATAATTATTCTTGGGGAATGCAAGTACAATTCATAGAATTTTTTTTAATATATACATTCATTTAAAATAGGTAAAGAACCCGTTTTACAATTGCAGAAGATATAATATCGAACCAAACCAACCTCAATGAGAGTACAGCCAGCGCAGGAGATATTATACTGTACAACTATACGTGCAGATACAATATACAGTGTTTTCTTTTACTCCCAAATTCCAATGCGTCGACAATTCGACAGTCCCGGTGAGAGATCAGCGTAACAGGCTCGTATTAAGCGTAAATATACGCATACGTATGTAATAGAGATATCATTTGTATATTATCATATATTTTGCTATCCTCATGAACCTAATACTATAAATGTTAGAATCCGTTTAAATCCGTTCGCGTAATGACATAGACTATTATTTATCCCGATATATTAATAAGTTGTTTACGTATTATATTAGTTTTTTGAAAAACCTACCGTCAACTCTATCTGAATGTCCGTTACTTTACTTGTTCTTTTTTTTTAATTACAAGTATACTTAATTATATATACAAAACAAATGTACACTTAATTATTACTGTACAAGTCATATCGTGGAATTGTGGCAAGAATGCTAGCTGCATTCCCTCCCTCGCTGACTGGCAATGCCGATTCTTTGGGCGAGAACGAGCCAGCTCTCCTGTCACCAGTAGAGACGACAACACGAGTTGTATGTCTTTTTAAGAAGTATTTAGCACTTTCACTCCATAGACAGTTTTTACAGAAACTGGTATAAAGAATAATTTTGACTAAGAGAGGCGTGTTTACGCAACTTGAGTAGTTTAACCCGTTGCTTGCTCTCGTATAAAGGGAGAATCATGAATGACGGTAAGCCAAAAAGAAACAACAATGAGACTAGTTAGTTAAAAGCAAGTAATAAATGTCATGTCGGTTAAATTTAACCAACTGGTTAAAGCAAACCTTATAATTACTGCACAATGGCGAAAATTGTAACTCAATAATACTTCCGTGCTATTTACTTTCTCTGTCACATTTGCCCGCTAAATATAAGGTATCCTAATAAATGTGACTGATTAGATAAAATTATCTTTTCGATTTTTTCCCGGATTTATTTTAATTATCGGTCCCCGGTGTTTCGAATGATTTATATCAGTCATGGTCGCGGGAGAGATTATGTATGCTGTAAAGCTTTATAGTTTTATTTAAAATATTAAATATTCGTGTAAATTTAGGAAAGTAAATGACTGGCTAGGTTTTGCACTCGGATCTGTCCAAATACATCAAGCAATGTATATATATATATATATTAATGATATGAGGTATCTCCATTCCAAACATGCAAACTCGTTGAGCTGTTTCAACGTAAAAAAGTTACAAGCACATACATTCATATATGATATCAGATCTAGTTATTGTTAATATGGGTTAAGTAAAATTATTTCGATTTGTTTATGTTTTAATGGCATATTACACCCTTTAAATATTGCGTATTACATTTAAAATAATTCAAGAAAACGAAAAAAAATAAAATTGCTTTATATACCTATAGATGATATAGAGATATTAAAGCAATTTTAATATCTCAACTATTACAATATATAGTCTGTACAATATGTATTCAACATTTGTTCTAATTATAAGATAATACCTGGGCCACCGAGCTTTTGGTCACCGGTGTTTTGGTCAAAAGTACAATTTTCATTAAAAAAAAATTAAAAACTTGAATAAATACAAAAAAAAATTAACAAAAAAAAAAATTATGCGTCCATCTTGCGCATTAGTCGCTTGACCATGATGCATATGTTCGAGCGTGCGAAATTATCGACCATATTTTGCGTGGGATAATTTCTTCAAATAAAACGTGTCATTGATTGACCTATTAATTTCATTAAATATTACGCATAAGATAAATATATCGAAAATGATAAATAATTATATGTAAAATATACAAACGCGAATCTCAACTTAATAAAACAATAAAAAATTCGGTCATGAGGACTGCCGATAGAAGTGAAAATTTAAAACTATAAACAAACAGTTGTTATTTTTGGATATTCAAATTAATTGTTAAATTAAAACTGTTTACATTTATCTAGTTTTGACATCTATCGGCACTCTGAGTGTTAGAGTTAACACGTCACGTGATCATGTCGATGACGACTTACATGAATTTACTCCCCATCTAAATCTGCCTATAGAAGTTATCACTTCAAAAAATACAAAACATGACTCACCTAAGTAAACACGTGAGTTGCACGTCATTCTGGTAGCGTGCGAGTGCGGGCGCGCCCTCCACGCGCACCGCGTTCACTTTGTCGCGGAGGGACGTGCCGCAACCGCCGCAACGTTCCTTTAGTATGGACAGGATGTTTGGTTGTCTGAGGAATGCCACCACCTGAGAATAATCATATTATAAATAAATTGACCAGACAAATGTTATCCTATCCCAAAGTCTTACAAAATTTGAACCAAAAAGTACTACTGTAAAACTGCAAAAATGCACTTTCAGTTTACCGATTTTCAAGGATTTTTTTCCATTTTTCTACGACATTTATCAAAATGACAAATTAACCAACTCATCCGTTTACAAACAGATAGCATTTCATTTTTAAATTATATAGATTATAACGTAATGGCTTACTGAAAGATTTAGGGCACGGCGGCCATTCTCACTGAGATTTGCGGCAAAGGCTATGTTACAGTACAAAAGTGTATGTTCAGACATAATTAGTGCATTGTCTATTTCCTTTCATTCCCAAAGACCGGTGGAATGACAATTGGAGAGAAATTAGACGCAGGACGTGCAACTTTACGTATTCTTTTTACAGCAAAATATTAGAAAATATAAGACTAAAATATGACAGGGCAAATATGACTTATAAAAAAATAATAGACCACTTAATAGAGTAGCATGAAGTAAAGTATTTATTACTTTCTTAGATTCCCGCGAATATTTGACATTTTAAATATGTTTTCAAATGTTTTCGCGAATTTATTTTAATTTTTAGTTTTTAAATGGTTTACAGAAATCGTGGTCACGGGAGTCTTAGAGCAGACTTATTATAATAGAGAATGCAGCGACATTTCATTTCATATTTCACACATCGACGACGTGTATAATATGCTGGGTGCATGTTTTAAATATTATTTACCAACAAAAATTTATGCCATAAGAAAATTGAACTGGAGCTCTCCCTCATAATAAGCAGAGCTTGGCAATGCTATATATACACCACTGTACTGCAATAGTGATTTAGTCATTCGAATGGGCCTAGGTATATACTTTTATTTTCACTTTCAACCGACTTCTTCAAAAAGGAGGCGGTTCTCAATTCCTCGAAATCATTTTTTATGTATGTTCACCGATTAATCGAAGACGCCGGAATCGATTTGGAAAATTCATTTTTTTGTTTCAAAGACTACACTTCCCAGACCCATTTAAATTTTATCAAAATCGGTCGGGCGGTTTTTAAAAAATCAACAATAAATTATTTTTGAATAAATTACTCAATCCAATATGTTATGAAAAACTTTCTTCTAACAAACTACCTGCTCATTACTTCTAAACTAAAAATAGAATAAGAATGAGGTGAGAAATAAAAACTTAAAAAAAACCGACTTCCAGGCACTAAAGAGTAAAAATTACCAATGCCAGCCGATACAAATTAAAGCATACCGACTTCCAAAATCTCTGATTAAGTATCTATTCTAAATGAAAACCCCGTTTGATTATTTTTTACTGTTTAGTGCCTGGAAGTGGTTTTTTAAGTTTTTTCACTTACCTTATCGTTATATGCAATAGGAATTTCTTGCTGGTTATGATGCGGGTAAAAATCTGAATTCGTAACTGGTGGCCGTGGCGGAGGTGTTGGCGCCTGTACAAAAAAAAACAAAATTATTAACATTATTAAATACATTCATCCATAATAAAATCATCTTTATAATAAAAAAAATAACAACTACATACAATTTAACAATGAATAAAAAAACATACCATAATGCATAAACCACAGACTATAACAACAAATAAACGAAAAAAAATAAAAATGCATATTTTCAAACATAGGAAATGGAAACATGGTGATATATATCACTCATGGACGAGCAACAAAACCCATAAATACCATAAACGTTCTAGACGTTCGTGCAAAATAATATCTATTGTCTAATATAGCGTGCAAGAACGAGACGAAAATCATGCTACAAAGACAAACTAACAAAACACGAATTCATTTGCTATCTTGGATTTTGATCTGTGAATCTGTCTATGACTTTTAAAAATTGTGGGAATCTTTTATTATCAAATTAAATGATATTATGAACTTAATAAAACCCGATTGTAGTAAAAATAATAACAAAAAAAACTAAAAACAAAAAATTAATTTTCAATCTAGACGTTACTACCATTACTTACATGAATTATATTACTATAATCTGTACTTAATTTTTACATCTTTTTTTATTTTGTCACTAAAAGAAAAATAAACCAAAAATCAAAACCCAGATAGCAAATTCCGTCAAACAACCCTAAACAACCTGGTCAGGCATTATCGGCCGTCGCCGCGGCGGCAGGAGGGGCGAGAAGGGCCCCGCCTGCGGCGCGCGCGGCAGCCGCGGGTCGATGAACGTGGTGCGCCGCATGACGTGGTCCACGAAGAAGCGCTGCGGGTTCAGTCGGCGAGTGATAGTGATAGTTACAGTGACATTGACGTTTGATAGGTATTGTATCCAGCCCTTTTTAACGTCCCAGTGCTGGACACGGACCTCCCTTCAATACGAGGGGAATCGAGCCATAGTCTACTACGCTGGCCCAGTGCGGGTTGGTGGAATTCACATGTCTTTCGAAAACTTGATAGGTTCTCTCAGACATGCAGGTTTCCTCACGATGTTTTCCTTCACCGTAAGGAAAGTGGTATGCATGTTAGAAATGATTCACACATGAAAATATCAGAGGTGCGAGACCCGGGATTTGAACCTGCTTCACTCTATTTCCCAAGCGAGCTGGGCTACCAGTGCCTAATTGGTATTTAGATAGTTTTAATCTGTGACGTTGATATTAGATTTATTAATGTTATTTATTAATTTATTTTATGTTATTTACGACCTATATACTATTGATAAATAAAATTAAAGAAGAGTTTCATATCCCTTACGTGTCAGGAAAGGCTGAACTGATTTTAAAGAGATTTTTCTGGCTGACAGACCTTCCAAAGGATTATTATAGACATAATAAAGTAATAATATAAATATTAATACCTTTCCGTTTCTATCCAGCTTCGAATCCCATCCCAAGGGCAGTTCTCTGTCCGTCTCACTGAACATGTTAACTAGCGCGACGAGATCCCGATTGTGTTGGTACCGTTCGAAGGACGAGGTGTCTCGCCGGATTTTTGAAATCATATGTTTGAGGGTTGAATTGCAATTGTAAAGAGATGACGCTTCCTGTAATAAAAAAAATATGTTATAATAGTTTTACGAGGTATTATAGACCACAAAATAATAATATAGATCAATATTTACTTCCATAATTACATAATAACTATTATGCATAGGAAATATAAATGAGCAAAAGTGTAATACTTCTTCAGGATATAAGTCAATCTATACAGATAAATAAAATTGAAGTGTCTGTTTGTAGTGTCAAAATAACAGCTTTTTACTAATTATTACATATGAAATTATATATGGAACTTATAAGAAAAACACAATTTTTGAAACTTTTGTACGTCAGTTTGCTCCGGCTAATGTCTGAAACGGATGGGCTGATTTTGGCGGGACTATAGATGGCAGATAGGTGATGTTATAAGGAGTAACTAAGGCTACTTTTATTTCAGAAAACGAATTAGGGTCCCGCTCAAAAAATATATATATATACGTAATAATATATTTATGTCCATGGCTAAGAAAAGGTTAAAGCAATATTATAATAAAATCATTCGTTATGTGTTCATCCAAATTATCTCCATTTTGAATTTTATTGAAAATTTATTTTCGTCAACTAATATTCATTGCCATAATATTAAAATAAAAGCCAATTTTAATTTGAACTCACCAAATTCATATGCAGTATAGAGTAGAAGTCCGGTCTCGCTAGGAACTCGGCCGCCGGGTGGGGGGCGTGGGGCACTTGGGTCTCAGGCCGGGACGTGCTGGCCGCGGGCGGGGGAGACGAACTGGCCCCACGCTCCTCTTCGCCTAGCTGGGTTCGAGTCATTGTGCGACGTATTGATTGGTATCTGGAATCAAATTATAGATAGTTAATAATTTCCAATACATATATTTGTTAATTGAAAAATTGCCTATTATTTAATGCAGGATATGAGCTCTCTTCAGTCGGAATTTTACTAAAATCTGTGCAGCCGTTGCAGCGTAAATGAAAAACAAACAGTCATTCAAACATTTCGCATTTATTATGTAATTTTATTTTGATTTTATCGTAATAAAACACTAGTGAATTGTCAAGTTACTTGGGCGATGATTATACCCTAATTTAGGTGCCACAAAACATATTATATAAACACCTCCAGGTGAATTTCTAAGAAATTAATTAAATTTTTAAGAAATCTATTGTTAACTGTAACGCCGCCGGCGTGTCCGCGGTCGTGGAGGATTAATATAATATCCTAAAAGCATTATTTCATATACCAAGATATTATTCATGAAAGAATTTTCAGGATCTGATTAGTAGTTCCGGAGTTAATTTCAAACAAAATCACATCCAACCATAATTCTACAACATTGATTATAGCAAGATACTCGTATGTAGAAATTGTTGCAAATTTAGGAAACGATCTCCATAGCGTTTACATTATATAAAAGTAATTCATCTTGTCATTATATACATTGAACGTTTCCAAAAGCAGCAAATATTAAAAAAAAAAACTTATCATCAATATTGTTGCCAGCAAATACTTCGAGCAAAACAAAATGAGCTAAATAAGGAGAACATTAAATCCAAAATGGCATTTTTACCTTCGATCTAACTGCCTCCTTTGTACTTCAGGCGCGGGCGATCTCGGAGCGCTTCCATTGGCGGCGGGCCGCTGCCACGTCGTCGTTCGATTGATGTGGTCTATATAGAACACGCGACCATGGCTGTCCATACGTGCCTCCCAGCCTGCAATTATGATCAGACTAATCATATAATGATTATATTAATAAGCTTACAGATAAATAAAATTGAAGTGTCTGTTTGTAATGTCAAAATAACAGCGTTTTACTAAATGCATATGAAATTATATACGGTACTTATAAGAAAAACACATTTTTTTTAAAATTCTGTCTGTTTGTTCCGGATAAACTCTGAAACGGCTGGACTGATTTTGACGGGACTTTCACTGTAAGGTAGCTGAAGTTATAGGGAGTAACATTGGCTACTTTTATTTTAGAAAAAAAATTAGGGTTCCGTTCAAAAAAATTAAAACGTCGCTAGTTATATGAATATAGATGTAGGATCCGGGAATAACAATAAAAGCGCTTAATAACACTCCCACTATATCTTATATTAAAATTATAGAAAACCACGTTCACGGGTATTCTCGTGCCGCCATTATAACAAATCATCTTTCTTTACTTTTATTCATCTTTCATTCCATCCTACACTTACAATAATATTATACGTCTTTTTTACTCTAAAATCATTTCACGCATACTTATAATCTCGCAAATCTCACATAGATGTTGATCTTTTGCAATTTTACTACAGAACTAGATATTGAGCATATAAAATATTAAAACTTTTACCAGGTTATAATTTATTATAATGACCTCAAGTGTAGCGAAAGCTACGATAGCCGCCAATACTTAATCTAGGAATGAGTATAAGAGACATGAAAAAAAGTTGGTACCAAAATATTTCACCCTCACAACATATTGACATACATTTATTTTTTATAATTTCATAATCATTTCATCTACTAGCAATTTAATATATAATGTTAAATTTTAAAACAAAGATTAATCTATAAACAGTATAAATGAATTTGGTGTTAAGAATATAATTTAAAAAAAATTTTTTTAGTCTGACAGACAAAAAGAAACTTTCCGGTGCTTAAGCTTCTGGTATTGAGTAATCAATCGTTTGCTATAATTTTATTAATAAATTTAAATGTACATATTGTACTAACAAATAATGTAAAATATGATATAATATTAATATTATTTTATTGCTTTACCAATTATTTGGATGCACTAAAAAAACACAACACTAATTCATCGTGCGACTACGAAGATATTTGTATTGGTCATACTAATATTTACAGAGAGGAAGTTTAAAACACATAGTAGATATTGCCCTTTTTATATTATTTATTACTAGCGGATTTTGTTCACAATTTTAAGGCTTTTTTTTGCGCTAAGCCCTATTTCTTTTTCTATAATAGAAGAATCCTAAGTTACTCCTTATAAAATCAGCTATCTGCCATTTTGGAGATTAGCCAGAACAAGCAGGCAAACAGGCACACGGGAAAAATGTATTTTTTTCTTATAAGAACCGTTTGTATATACATTATAATTTATGCATTTAGTAAAAACCTGTTATTTTGACACTACAGACACTTCAATTTTATTTGTAAATCTATTGCTTAATGGCAAACCGAAAATAAAACTTTATATGTACACTTTACATGTAACAGAAACAGTACATTAATAATAAAAAATAATTAAAAAGAACTCACCAGGAGGCAAAGGCTCTTCACATTCGATTATTCCACCAATCATATTGGCCGGGAAATCTCCAGTCAAAGCCATCTGCCGCGAAGCTCTTTCTGGGATCGATGGTAATCTAATCCCAGCCATATGTCTCAAAGGCGTTGGTGAAGCCACAGCATTATCATTATCATCATTATCATCTATAGGTGGCCTTCGTAACACAACATCTTCCGGTGGTCCAGCGTGGACTATCGTGAAGTGATTGCTATTCACAAATTCTAAGTTCGGAGATCTAATCTCCGATGTTCTCAGTTCATTAGTAAATTCAACCATTTCAAAGTTTACGTGTCTGGTTTCCGAGTTTTGTATGGGTGGAGGATGTAGGTCAGGAGGTGGCAAGGGTCGTGGCCTTCTTGCATGGTGAGTAGGTGTTGGTGGGCATTGAGGCACACCCGAGGCAGCTAAAGCAGCCACTCGTGTCAATGCCCTTGGATGTGGTCTCATAGGACTATCCGGAGTATCCTTAGATGTATTCGCTTTATGGGGTGAATGTTTAGGAGTTCCTTCACATCCTAGGTTTTTTAATAAATGCCGAGGCAAACTCGAATGCCTTGGTGTAGAACTATCGCAAGAATATTTTCGATTCATTATCATGGTTCCAACACTTGGTATCTTATTCGATTCTTCTACAGGTGAAGTAGAATGTGACGAGTTACAGGAACTTGGAGCTTCAGGGCTAATATTACCATCACGTCTTTCTTGACTTGGCCCATCGATATGCGAAGAATTTAAAAACGCTGTCATCATCGTTGGAGTAGCGCGACCTGAGCTTTGCCGCGTAAGAGGTTTATGACCTTTCAAGATTATTTCTTTTTCCTCAATTTGATTTCTATTATCATCTTCAAAATCTTGATGATTACTTATATCATTAAGAAATGTATGCTGTTGTTTTTCTTCAGATTTTGCATGGTTTGGCGTAGAATGACAGCTGTCAACATTTTTGTCTTTCCTAGCAAACGTGGTCGTAATATAATTGTCTGGACCTATATCTTTTATAAACATTATAGTATTCATATTTGCGCTTTGCGCACTATCAGGTACATCACTTGTTTTCTTATCATCGACTAACCTAGATACTTTCATAGAAACTGTTGATTCACATAAGCTGCCATCAGTCTCAGGTGTCGCCAAAGGCGCGACGTTTTGACATTCCCTCAAAAAGCTTGCCGTCGAGGACATCGGTACATGAGCACCGTTATAAAATTCTCCCGGCTTAAAATCATTAATATCTCCTTGTAAAGCTGCAGAGTTGGCAATATTATTGTCAGTAAAAAATTGTTCATCCGTATCAATTAGCTCAAATGTAAAAGCATCTTCAGGTTTAGTTAATTTTTTAGGTTTCCGATGCCTTTGAACAATAGGAGGTAAAGCGTGCATTCTTTCTAAAGGTTTGTGTGATTGTCTAGGCGGTAAGGGCGGCACTGGAGATTTTTGAGCATCATTTGGCACATTTGCACCTTCGACGTCGTATACAAACTTCATAATTTTGCAAGGATTCTGGGGTGACCATATCTTGTAGTACTCCGTATCTGGTGATGTAGGCGATTCAAAGCCGATATTCGTATTAGTTTTTTTCTTAACACCGTTTAATGCTTGTGCGCCTCCTGTATCAACAGGGGGTGGGCATTTCTTTTTTACGCCTGAAGAGGTTGGCTTACAATTCGGAGCACTTCGAGATTCACTATTTACAATTTGAGATTCAATACTATTATTAACTAGAGATTTACTAGGATCACATTTAATTTGTTCGAGATTCGCAGTCCCGCTACTATCTAAAGCGTTAATTGAGCATTTATTGACGTTTTCACTAAGATGCTTGATGTCCTGACTTGTGCTGACGAGTTCCATTCGGGGCATATTCTCAGAATTCATTTCAAAGCTCTCATTATTGTAAGAGAAAGGCGAAACCTGGTCACCACTTCTCTTCCTTGAAATACCTTCTTTAAGACGTAACGGCAGCTTTTTGAGGTCAACTTTAAATCGTGACGGCAGAGAGGACGACTCCGCCACGCATTCGTCTTCTTCGCCATTGTAGTAGCGAAAGCACAAGAGCTGTTCACAGTCTGAAAAATGTAAAAATATTAAGTTAACAAGTGATGATTCAAATTAAAAATAATTAAAAATATTTCGATATAGAAATTCACCTTCATAAGGCTGATTGGGCTCATCAAGCAGCCACATTATATGGCCAGTGTCGCATCCGGTCGCCGGCACGAGCCTGGCGATACCGGCGATGCTCGCAGTCTCTGTAAACGGACATAATAAAAAATTATCGCTTTGCCATTTATGAACAATCGTTTTTGTCATTTTATATATACGTAATTAGTAATATACCAACGTGATTTTACTTTATACTTTAATTAATTCTTTGTTTCTATGTTCAAATAAATTCTATATTGGATGGTTAATGTACTGGTATTGCAGAAATGGCTATTTGCATTTATATTGAAGAAGGACATTATAATAAAAAAACTAAGGACATTATATGCAGGCGGATCTCAATATGAAAAACAAAACACGTGCAGGTGCAAAGAACTGAGAGCTACAATAAAAACAAACAAATGTGCGACCAAGAAACAGCGAACGCGCGGCGGGACGAACCCTTCCGTTTTTTATCTAACAAAAATCAACGCGTAGGATGCGCAGTTTGGCGCTGGCGCATCACAAATTATGTGCCAGACGTAATCGCCGGATGCAGAAGTCGCCCGCACATTAATGCAAAATAATCGAAGCCACCGAATTGCCAGTTAATTGGGAAAACATGGCCATAAATAGCACGAACGCAAATTGATTTTGCAGAAAGACCGCCGCATCTACCAAGGTATTACCATATTTTAATTGGGGTTAAAATATGAGCGAAAAGTTAACATCTTCCTGTCGCTGATTAAGTGTTGGACACGCTCGTAAATATTGATCGTAGTCGAAATGTTTACATCAAACATTTATATTTAATTTTAACCGAAACCGACTAAAGAATGAAGTACGCTAACAATATCTGGAACTAAAATGGAGAAAAAAGTATAAGTAACGTAGGATGGATAAACTGCGGAATTATCTCGGGTCTGTTTCCGTTCGGAAATAATTACTTCCCCAGTCAAATTGACTGACGTGATCAATGGCCCCCATTACGTTTTTGTTTCTACGCATTGGAAATGAGCTCTCATTTGTAGATAAACACACAGTATGTGCAAACTGAAAATTGTTTAATCATCACCGTTTCCTCGGTCGTTAAGCCGTTCTATTTGAAAAAATAAGGATTGTTTGAATAAATAGTGATGTTTTATTTAGACGTTAGAGTCGCTAGTTATTTATATTATTTATTAACCTGTTAATAAGCTATGCGTATATATTTTCCATATTTCAAGTTTAAACTATTACGGTAAGCCATTTTCACTTCTTTAAAAAAAAATAGTTTTATATTTTTAATTTATGTTTTCTTTGATAAATTTTTTTCTTTGATATCGCTGTTGCTGTAACTACAAATTTCGAAATGGCACTTTATATAACATGAGTTAAATTATTTAATAATTTCAAAAGAGACTCCTGGAGTGAGAAAAATTGTAAATCAAAAAATCGGAAAATGACTCATCAAGAGTACACGTTCTATACGACTTAGTTACAGGCACAGGCAAACCACCTTAAAGCTAGCGGAGCCTCAACTAAAAATTCTCCGCAATTTATTTTGCTTGTTAAGACCTTGCCTCAAACTGATTTCTATAAATTTAATTAAATTTGCATATTTTTTCGGAAAGTCAAACATCAAAGTGTTCTTTAAAGAGTTTATTGATTCTTGTCCCCAATATTTCAAAAGGACATCAAATAATTTCCATAAAAAAAATTGAAATGGCAATTTAGGTACAGGTAGGAATTAATAAAAAAAACTACATCTATTTACGTTCATTAAGCGAATAAAATTGTTCTTTATATATTATAGTAATTATTTATAGTCAGATGAAGCGCAAATTCACTAGAATCGGAACATATACAATGACGGCTGCGGTGACGACACGCGTGACACAGGGCTATTTCCGGCGGTGACGCAACATCCGCGTTTCCGCAGGATACGAGATACAATGTAGACGAGATCAACTGATGTACTTCCGCGGGATTTTGCTATGTCACACTCGAATATATGTTATCAATATAAGAGGAAATCCAGTTAAATAGATGATTAAAAATATAGGTCAAATTATCTGCTAAAAGCCCGGTACAAGGTACGCGAAGGGTAAAACGTTAATTTCTATTCTCTACATATATTCAATCTAATCAAATCGCGCTAATAAAAATTAGACTGACAAATATATAAAAGAAAGTCTGAATTCGGTAATTTTGGCTTTTATTTGGCCCTAGCTTTATAGTAGACCTACTAGTGACTGACCCTTGCTTCGCTCGAGTGCGTCCCTACGCTTGAATGGTTAAGGAATGCATAAAACTCAAACGTTCTAGGAAAAATTCCTTTTTTGTGCCAGAAACCTTCACAGGCGTTTACAGAGTAACCAACAGTTTCATCACAATCGGATTAATGGTTTGGGAACGCATAGAGGACAAGCATACAAATTAATTTTTATAGGCAATGTCGCTTACATTTTATAATTCGTTTTCATAATATAGTAATTTGACGGGAATATTTAATTACATATATGTAGATAATATAAGATGCAACTAATACCATCGACAGGATAATATGGCGACAAGTACCTACGTTCAAGTTTGGTCAACAGAACTAGGTACATCACCATGTGTATTTAGGCACACACTTCGAAATTTTAATTAACTTTATTTCCTCAAGATCGATATATATATGTCCTTGAAGGACAACTCACTTAATTCTTATTACCGAAAACAGACTACAAAAACAACAATAGATAAAATCATACTTAGTTGATGATGACCTTATAATTTTAATTAAAACAACTTAGCAACAATGTAAATAAAATTTAGAACAAGAAAAAATGTATGATTAATATCTTTTCCGCCTATTTTAAAGAAGAACGCACAGGCACTTCAAAAAAATTCGAGCCAAGTCTGACAAAATTTAAAGGAAACATCTGTTAATCATGGAGCTTCCCCGAATCTTGGATCAAAATATATTTTTAGTATTTGTAAATCGGAAATCCATATATTAACTTCATTGGTGTCTGGCATATTATTCTAACACTATATAATCACGTAGAGCTAATCGCTCATGATCTAGCACTATTATTATAATCTATAGATTAAAGTATTTGTGCAGCGTCCTATAGCGGCCTATAATTATGAGCGTACCATGACAATCGAACAATGTGTCACGCCACCAGTTATTAGGCGGAAGTTTGTAGTTAAACTAAACTACGGTCATCTCAAGCCCTATTTGTTGATTCCAACGCCTACGACACTACTGTTTTAACTGTTTTTTTTTGATTAATACCTTTTTAAGTGGAACTATCTTTATGTTATTATTCTAACGCAAATTTCCTTGATCCTGAAGTTGTCGGGAAAAAAAATTACATCGTCAAAACTTATTTAAAAAATAATTTTGTCGACAATATTTAATAAAGGCATGTAATAATAATGGGGTATGATATTACATAGGCGTACTAATTATAAGTTAATTGTATTTCAATAGGCAATAGTAGTAGCAATCCGTTAGTTGAGGCATAAAATAAATCCGTTATCAACAGGACCAAAACTCAAAATAAGACTAGTTGAAACAAACACTCTCATCAACGCCAGACATCTGCTACAAAGAGACAAAACACCACAAACCACAGCACAAGCACTTCAGAATATCCGTCTCAAAATACCATTAGGACAACAGGAAACGCAAGTTTAAAGGGGTCGAGCCGATGACAGACCCCCATTAGCGAAGTGACGATTTGACAGCTTCACGAGGTTGTTGGAACGTTGACGTGCGACTAAATAACGTTACCAACTTTCACACGATTCGAAAAGTATTGTCTGTACCAACAACACTTCTAATCGATAGCGATGATTGAAGCTTTACAAACAAAAAAGTATAATTAAATACGATAACTCTTAACGACGGGTGATGGGCGACGACTAAAACCGTACTATCTGAGTTAAAAATAAAAAACTAAAGAACTTGAAAATCTCGTTGCGAATTAAGATTAAGCCAGAACACGTTTTTATAGTTTGGAGACAATATGTCTGTAAAGTCTTGTAATTTATTCGGGCTTTAATACATTCATTTACACGTTCGTCACTTTTATAGCCCAATCGTTACTCCAAGAGCAGACGCATTTTAAAAAATTCCTTCCCATTCATTCCCAACCATTAAGGACCGGTTAATTTTACGACGGTGGACCACTTAAAATTCCACGGTGCGAACACAAATCGCACCGGAAATTAAAATTTAAAAACGATACAATGCATGTTTGCACCTACATACGTTGGTACTATAAAATTTGTTTTTAAATGAAAAATAGAAATAGGTAATGACAATTCGTTGATTATACTCTATAGTTATCGCTATATGGAAAGATTTTGACTAACAAAAATATTTGCTGCCCATGCATCATTTACCTTAGATTAAGTTAGGTTTGTAGTTTAAAAAAAAAATTTTTTTAAGAAATCGTCGCATTAGTGCTTATTTGTTTAAACTACCGATGCTTATTTTACTTTACAATAGAGTGTTTTATTCTCTACTTTAAAACAACGATATATATATATATACATATATATATATATATATATATATATATATATATATATATAGAGAGAGAGAGAGAGAAAATATATATTTTTTCAGTTTTATTAACGTTTAGTATAGATTTTTTAGAGATCAAATATTTTCACGCAGTCAAAGTATCCTATATGTTGATCCGAACAATCAGCTATCACCATACCAAATTACATCAAAATCCCTCCAGTAGTTTACCGTGATGCGGCTACAGACAGACAGACAAAAATTCTAAAAACCATAGATTCGGTCTCTGTATCGATAATAAACAAAAACATTTAATGTACAGATTCAACTCAGAATTTTATTATATGTATAGAAAATGTGTTTTTAATACCAATAGAATTGACATTTAAAAAGTCAATAATTCTGTATTAAAAAAATAAAAACTCTTTCGGTAAATCTGTCATTTGCACAAATAAGCACTGAGACGACGAAATATCGATATTTTTTGTTTTCTTTTAGTAGATTTCTATAAAGCGAGTTTAATATCCGCTAAACATCCTTAGCAATAGCGGGACACTAATGAAGTCACGGACAACTGGTAAATGAAATAAAATATCAATCATTTACGATGATGTATTTATCTATCTTATATTACGTGTTTCTCGTAACTGGCCTCATTTCTCAGAAATCAGAGGCGCCTCCTTGATAACTTTTCCATACATTGATTATGTTAATTACAAGTATGATTCATTGCTAAGCTATAAGTGTCTGAAGTGTAAGAATTTTTTTAATTATAATAATTAATTTGTCTCAATTACTAAGCAGTAGAAAAGGCTTAGGGCATCAAGTTAATCAGATAAGGTAAAGTGCACGTTGTGCGAGTATTTTATTTTTTTTGTTTTAAATTTTTTGTGGGCATTTGATCTATTGGTATTTGAATAAATAAAACATAAAACTGACATATCAACAAACAATGTAAGTCCGAGACGATATAGTTCTGTAAATAACTCAAAAAAGCAGGCGAAGCCGGGAAATCAGCCAATAGTAGTAGCCAGGGTATAATAAGATATCTAATTACTAACGTCTACGAGTTATATAATCACGTAGCGTAGATGTTAACCATATCAGAAATACTTGTTTTTTAATAAAGCCTTTGAAAGAGTCGGCCGTTATCACCTTGTTTGGCACAAAACTTATATGGCATGCCAATAAGTTAGTCTATTACGAGTATATACTTGGCAAACCATGAATAACTTTATTTACTGGACATTCATCCAAATCAGCCGTTTTTTTTAATTCAATTAAATTTAAAAAGCTAGAAGGAAACGATTTATATCTTTATTATACGTAAATAGTCTTTGTAATTTATTAATGACTAGCGACTCTCACTTGCTTCTCTCGGGTTCGTCCCTACTTACGTTTTAACGTTCAGTATAGATTTCTCTGAGATTAGATATTTTCCCGCAGTAAAAAGTATATTATATGTTGACCCGGATAATCAGCTGTCATCACACCAAATTTCATCAAAACCGCTCTAGTGGTTTTTCCGTGATACGATCAGAGACAGACAGACACACAAAAATTCATAAACTATAGATTTGGCTTTTGTATCGATAATAATGTCTATTTCAATAAGATTTACTAAAAAATATTTAATGTACAGATTCGGCTTAGTTACAATTTTATTATATGTATAGATTAAATCTATACTTATTATAAAAATAAGTCCCCCGGCCGCGTCTTTCTGTCCTCCTGTCTGTCCTCCTGTCTGTCTGTACGCGATAAACTCGAAAACTACTGAACGGATTTTTATACGGTTTTCAACAATAGAAAGAGTAATTCTTGAGGAAGGTTTAGGTATATAATTTATTATGCTTTTATGTAAATTAGCTGAAATACGGCGACAAATGTTGAAGAGGTCGCAAAAAATCTCGCCAAATGGGAACTTTCCACGCGAACGCCGCGTAAACTAGCAAAGATACAGTTAAGTAATGTACTAGAGAATTCAAAATCTATAAAAATGCTACAAAAAAGTCCGCGATAGCATATCTCTATCTCTTACGGTTGACTTACAATAACCACTTTTATGTTAACATTTTTAATTAAAAACATTACGTTATTTTCAAAGTTATTTTCTTTAGTTCGGTATTAATCCTTATCCAAATGAATATTTTAGTTAGCTTAGTCATTTAATGCAGATTAAAATTGCTCTTTACACTAAATCAATCAGATGAATAGTTTTTGAGATATCGTTGTTAGAAGTAATTAGTAGCGAAACATTTTTAATGCTTGGCGAGCATTGAGATGCCTACGGCGAGTCCATCCCCTCTGCCCCGCATCGCTCGACCGCCTGCTCAAGCTATATAAACCGGGCGATGTAGCGCGCGATCCTAGGATACTTTTTACCGCGGGAAAATATCTTATTTCTGAGGAAAAATACAAAAACTGCAATGTAAGAGTATACTAATATGTAACACCTAAGAATTTAGTTTTTGGTCATCTGAACGCGGGCGGAGCCGCGGGCAATGCTAGTATTTTATATTTATTTACTATTTAGTATTTACTAATTTAATTTTTCTTTATAGAAAAAAAGTAATAATAAATAAGTTTATTTATAAAGCGTTAACTTTTATCTTTTTTAAATAATTGTATTTTCAGAAAATATTTAAATTAAGGCGCAATTCACCGCAGCATTTGAATTAACATAATATCAACCACGTGCGATCCATTGATCGAGAGCACTATAGTGGGGGTCCATTCACATTGCGCTCGCGCATCGATAGCGACCTCGCGATCAAGCGCATACGCCACCGCAAACCGCACGCTTCAGATTACTCGTGTCATAATCATAAATTATACAATCTCTACATCTCAATGTCATTGAACTTCGAATAATAGAAATTATTTGTTTTTAAATAACCCGTTCTTTATCTAATTTATATGTTAAACAACCTAATATCTGTATAGGTAAGTATATTTTGGCATAATACTACCATTTTTGCTATTCCACGCCCACAAAGTCATAGTAAATGAAAAAGTATTGCATGTGACATGAGCAGACCGAAATTAAACAGATAGTTAGGTAATAAAGTAAACAGGTCTACAAGCAATGAATTAGGCAAGTGCTAATATTTGCGGACACCTACATCCGCCAACCTGTCGCACGCCGGCCGCTCAGGCCGTGGTTTTACAAGTCAATATGCTCCCACGAACAGGTAAACAGAATAATAAAAACTTCGCCAATCCAAAAATACTTTGGCCGATTCCAAGTCCATCAGCGTTTACGATTTAGGATGCGCGTGCATCATCAATCATGAAATTTTACAAATAGAATAAAAAATTGTTATAAATGCAAAGCTGGTACAAAATTACTGCCATACAACGATATCGTCACATTTTCGTGTTGAAACTAAAAGTATTTCACGTATGATTTTCTGTAAAGCTCTTCTACACATATAATAAAATTGTCACTAAGCCGAAACATTAAATATTTTTTGGAAAATCATATGGAAATAGACATTATTATCGATACAGAGGCCGAATCTATAGTTTTTTAGAATTTTTGTCTGTCTGTTACCGCATCACGGAAAAACCACTGGAGGGATTTTGATAACATTTGGTATGGTGATAGCTGGTTATCCGGGTCAACACATAGGATACTTTTTATCGCAGGAAAATATCTCATTTCTGAGAAAAAAACAAAAACTGCATTATAAGAGTATACTAATATGTAAAACCAAAAAAATTGGTTTTTGGTCATTTGAACGCGGGCGGAGCCGCGGGCAATGGTAGTATATAATTAAAAAAATTATATGTTTAACTGTTCTTCTAGTTGGAAATATATGTGAATATAATACCTACACGTTTCATTATATTTGTAATGGTGCATGAACAGTTCCACTTTATGCATTAGTAGGAGAATGCAATTATTTACATTAACATAAGCCATCGTCTCTAATGGATTACGAACAAGTGGAACAAAGGTCAAGGATTTACTAGTGCAGAGTTGAAAGTACGGAAATAACAGAATTATTCATAATTTCAAGGGTATTAAGTAATATATACCTAATATTCACGATATACATATAAATGTTAGTTTTTTTTCTATAAAATAATAGCAAAGCAATATTTCGTTATAGTGCAAGAAATATATTATAGGTTATTGAAGGTGAAATAAAATGAGTAAGCGTCCAGAAATATTGCATATGAGACACATTTTTAAAACTTTTGACATTATAAAAAGACATCAAACAAAAAGTACTATAACAATAAGCTGTAATCAACATATTGACGACATTAATGCTCGATTTCACCAACATCACTTAAGCGACCACCTACGTATGGGATCCCTAGCTTAAATGTCCCCTAAACTAGCCCCTAATTTAAATTTCGTTTTACGATCGTCTTTAAGCCATATTTCGAGCACCTAAATTTAGGGGGCCTTTTAATATTTAGGTGACCCCTAACTGTCGGTGAAATAGAAACTGTTCCCTAACAGCCTCCTAACCATGCTTAGGGGATCCCTTAAACTTAGGTGACATTGGTGAATTCGGGCATAGGACACGTAGATATGGTTTGAATACACGGAGCTGTGATCCTGATATCAGATTTTGTTGAACAATTTTATCTTCTTTTATCATTACACTCATCTTTTTTGCAAATCCATATTATGTGGACTGAGTGGGATTGTTGCCAGAGGTTCTCACTTCTCAGTAATTTTATTATCACCGTGCGTACATGAGCCTGTCAATCGCTACAGCGAATATCTATACAGATAAATAAAATTGAAGTGTCTGTTTGTAATGTCAAAATAACAGCATTTTACTGAATGCATATGAAATTATATACGGTAGTTATAAGAAAAACACATTTTTTTTTAATTTTTGTCTGTCTGTCTATCTGTCTGTTTGTTCCGGATAATCTCTGAAACGGCTGGAATGATTTTGACGGGACTTTTACTGGATCATAGCTGATGTTTAGGGAGTAACATAGGCTCCTTTATTTTTGAAAAAGAATTAGGGTTCCGTAATACTTTCTTACTACTTATTTAAAATTAGGGTTCCGCTCAAAAAAATTAAAACGTACCTAGTACCTCGCTAGTTCTATAATATCCAGAAATTTTACATTAACCAGACGTACGAAATAATACAAATATTTAGTAGATATAGGAAAGTTTTTAAACGCGATATTTCTTACTCGATCGGTTATAAAGAAATATTAACACTCAGATAGATCTTAGATACCACATGGCTTATCTATTTTTATTATAAAGAGGAAAGATTTGATATTTTGTTAGTGTGTTTGTACTGAATAGGCTCCGAAACTACTGAACCGATTTAAATGAAATTTGGTAAGAAGATAGTTTGAGACCTTGGGAAGGACATAGGATAGTTTTTATCCTGGAAATCATACCATAAAGGGGTGAAAACGAGAATGAAAGTGTGTATGAGGAATCAACCTAGGGACGAACCCGAGCGAAGCGATGCTGAGTCGCTAGTCTATATATATTCTCATAGCGTAATGCTTTCGTTGTGCTAATACTAGTATGCAAGTAGAATCAAAATTCCGCCAGCGGCATGCAAAAGCATCACTATGATCAGACAAGAACCGGGACGAACGACCTCAACGTTTGCGTAATGAATACAAAATGTTTAAACGGTTGATCGACTTATGTGACCGAAATCGTGTTAGCTTACTTCGAGGAAAAAATCATTTACAATGAAAAAAAAATGACTGTAAAGGTTAAAATGAGATTTCATGGTAAATTAATAAATTACGCTATCTTTGCAACTATTTGTATACCTTAACTGATATAGTGACATGCAATTTTTATTTTATTTACTTTTACCAAGTACTTTGTTTAACGTCTATACGAGTATGTCTTGACATTCAGATAGTAGGACAGAAGAATATAAATAGATGTTTATTGGAATATTTTTTAATTTAGTCAAATTAATTATTGAATCTGTATGGTTAGTTGATTTTTTTATTTATATGGGACCACTATTATTGTATATTCATTAAAAAAGAACAATCAAAACGATTCAAGACGGAAGAGCAGCTTTTGGTTAAAAATTTATAATAATACTAGCGGACCCGACAGACGTTGTCCTGTCTACACGTCTTTAATTTGAACATTTCAAACTTTTTTTAATAATTTTTTTGATGAAAATTATTATTCAAAATGTGAATCTAAACCATTCCCAGATCCCCTTGAACACACACAAAAAATTTCATCAAAATCGGTCCAGTCGTTTGAGAGAAGTTCAGTGACATACACACTCACAGAAGAATTATATATATAATAGAAGTTATAGGTATACATACTTATTTGTAATTACACGCATGTCAAATAATATTATTGGTAAATTAGCCGTGTTGTTGCACATCACGCAAACTTAGTCATTTTTTAAATAAAAAAATATAAAAAACCTTATGAAATTACAAACCCTAAGACTTGAATTTCATATAGAGGCATAAATTACAAAAATTCTCTTAGTAAGTGTATAATTATCTATAGCTACATATAATTAAATTCTAAGTCGAATCTGTAATTTAAATATTTTTTGGAAAATCTCATTAAAATAGTCATTATTATCGATACAGAGAGCGAATCTATAGTTTTTAGAATTTTTCTCTGTCTGGGAACGCATCACGAGAAAACCAATGGACAGATTTTGATAAAATTTGGTATGATGATAGCTAGTTATCTGGGTCAACATATAGGTAGGATACTTTTTACTGCGAGAAAATATTTCATCTTTGAGAAATCTATACTTTTACAACGATCCCGAGCGGAGCGAGGGTGAGTCGCTAGTTATGCTATATTTATTTTGCTATCAATAAAAAAAATGACTAAAAGTAATAATTTGTTAATCACATAAAACACGATACAACTATCAAAAAGTGCTACGTATACAAATATAGCGTCAATTATTTACTTAGTATTGAAATTATGCGATGAAAGTTATAATAATATAACTCTACTAACTTGCAGTACAATATGGTCGAAACTTAACCTCTTTAAGCAACAGTTACCTATTAATTGTTACAGAAGACAATTTAGGTGTGTTGTAACTTTCGAGTGTTCATCATTAAATCAGTGAAGGCCAAAATACAAACGGTTGTGACAAAACAAATTCTCGCACGCACTTCCTGTAGGTACTTACTATATCGAAAACATCAAGGTATGACATGATGCTTATATTTGTGATATATCAATTTAATAAATAAATATGTTGGGATATTAACACATAGCAACATCTAGTTCCAAGGTAAGCTACGAGACTCGTGTTATGGATACCAGATAGTTGATACACTACACATATATAACTTTAAACACATATATATTATAAACTAGCGACCCTAGCTCGGCTCGGGTTCGTCCCTAGTTACGTTTTAACGTTTAGTATAGATTTCTCAGAGATGAGAAATTTTCCCGCGGTAAAAAGTATCATATATGTTGACCCGGATAACCAGCTATCATCATCAAAATCCATCCAGTGGTTTCCCCGTGATGCGGTAACAGACAAATATTCTAAAAACTATAGATTCGGCCTCTGTATCAATAATAAAGTATATTTCAATAAGATTTTTCAAAAAATATTTATTGTACAGATTCGGCTTCGTCACAATTTTATTATATGTATAGATATAAACACCCATGAATGGAATACAAACACTCGTTCTCATGACACAAATGAATGCCCCCAGCGGGACTCTAACCCACGACTGCTGGCACAGCAAGTAGAGTCACTGCAAACTGAGCCAAACGTGTCGTCGAATGGTACTTCACAAAAGCAGTCGCCATTGACCACGATCCGCAATAAATGTCAGGGGTTACCTCTAAAGATTTCCAGTTCTTTATTAAAATTAACTCCTCGCATTATCATAACTTAATATTTTTTTTTTGTTTTCACATATCGAATATTCTAGGTGCATAGTTGTTTCGGAATTGGGAGTGTTCGACGTGAGAACAGATTGCATGTCATGAACAATGGTGTGCAAAAAAAAATAGATTGCGTCGCGGCCTCTCATATTTCTCATCATTCTGTTGCTCTAACAGAATGAAGCAAATATTTTAAGTGTCTCGAAAAATATATTTACGGATATTCAATTATTATATACTAGCATTGCCCGCAATTCCGCCCGCGTTCTGATTGCCAAAAACAAAATTCTTACGTTTTACATATTAGTATACTCTTACATTGCAGTTATTATATTTTTTCAGAAATGAGACAATTCCCCGCGGTAAAAAGTATCCTATATGTTGATCCGGATAACCAGCTATCACCGTACCAAATTTCATCAAAATCCCTCCAGTGGTTTTTCTGTGATGCGGTAACAGACAGACAGACAAAAATTCCAAAAAATATAGATTCGGCCTCTGTATCGATAATAATGACTATTTCAATAAGATTTTTCAAAAAATATCTAATGTACAGATTCGGCTTCGTTACAATTTTATTATATGTTTAGAATTAAAAAAAATCAAATATTTTATTATTTACTTATTACAGCCCACTGTTCCATTAAAGTGTCTCCTTTAAACCAACTGCCTTAATATTACTTATATTATAATATAGACATAATAACTATATTTAGATTGAAAATTAAAGCGACGTTAAAATTGCATGAGATAATTTTTTCCTATTGGTTATTCTAGAAAAAGTAAAAAAAAAGACTGAGAAAAGAAACTAAACACTTACGGTTAAATCGATTATTTTACTTTGAACTATATTTTACCGATAAATTACAAAGAAGGTCTGCGCGTAAAATTCCTAGATAAGTCCATTAATTAACATTCATACGATTATATCTTTTAAGTAGACAGTTTTTGTGAGATAAATTATATCTCTGAAGCAAATTAAATATCACATTAGATTATCTTCATAATAATTAATTAGTTTTGTTATTTGCTAATTAATTATAGTGATGCGTAGGTATAAGTAAAAAAAACACTAGCTGTTTGTCCACATCATTAAAGCAACCTGAGGCAACATTTGGATATATCGCAAGCCAGAATCTGGGCTCAAAATTAAAACTGTAATATAAAGCTTGCCCACTTACGGCGCTCAATAACCATTTCCATCTTATCCCAATTTTCCATACTAAAGACAGAAATTTGACATAAGCTCTGTACAAATTATGTCAAATTTCTAACCCTTTATTAAAATTTTTGTCTGTTTGTCTATTTGCCTTTTTGTCCGAAACTGTTGGACCGATTTAAATGAAATGCAATAACAACTTATATACATATAAGTTTTTGTTGCATTTATTCTATAATATAAAAATGAATCGCTGAATGTGTTGGTAAGCGTAAATCTCGTGAACAGCTGAACCGATTTCGCTAATTCTTTTTTTAGAATATTTCTTGAAGTACGAGGATGGCTCTTACGGAGAGAAAAATTGAAAAAAAAATGGCTGAAAAACTCTAAAAACAACACTTTTCTATACTCCCATACAAAAGATTCGTAATAATACTAAAAGTGAATTTGATCTTTAATACCATAACATAAAGTTTAAGTGTTAGTGAAGAGGTTCCGGGAAGACAAAACAATTGAGTGACGTTAGTATTGTATAAATATTAATGTCAATATTTTTCAATATTATAACCAAAAAAAATCAAAACTTATATGGCTAACGTTGGCTAATAACTATTTATATCTATTTAAAACGTACCTAGCGACGAACCCGAGCGAACCGAGGGTGAGCAGCTAGTTTTTTATATAAAATATACAGCAACAACTTATGGACCTAATTTAGATAAATTTGGCATGCTGCATGATACCTTTTATTTTTTCCGCGACAAAAAGTACTTTTAATCCCGGAAAAATGAACGGTTCCCGTGGGATAGATCTGTTTGTGTTTTTATAGAGACGAACCCGTATGTATGTAAAATTACAAATAGATAGGTTATTGGGATCCGCCGTTAGATAGGAAAAGACAAGGAGTATACGTAGATTTGTTTAACAGTTTCATATTCCAAGCGGCTCGGGTAACGGAATAAGCTGCAGCAGTAAGTAGAGCGTTGCATTCTCACATGATAAGTACCGCTGTTTGCGTTGTCTACGCAAGGGAATAGATTTATCTTTTTGCAATTCACTTCCGGTGCCACTGTGAATCGTGAGAAAAACAAGCAATATTATCAGTGCCTCCGCTAATTAGAGATGGTTTCCAACATTTACTCACCTTAGCACATATTAGCTCTAATTTACTTACTGTACTTGTTCAGCTACGGCTCGATGAAAGTTGTTCAAAAACAGCCACGGGCGATATAAATAAAATTTAATTCAAAAAAGGTGAGCTGTCGCTATTTTGTATCAAAAAATGTATTTTTCTATCTATACTTTATAAAGAGGTAGTATTGTAGAGGGGTAATTTCTGGATCTACTGAACCGATTTAGATTTAGATGAAATTTGGTAAGAAAATATTTTGAGGCCCTGGGAAGGATATAGGATACTTTTTATTCCGAAAACCATCCGTTAAGGGGGTGAGAATGGGGATGAAAGTTTGTATCGGGAAGCAAGCTAGGGACGAACCCGAGCGAAGCGAGGGTGAGTCGCTAGTAACATCGCATTAAAATTGAATACGCGCAAGGATTAAAAAAAACTACGTTATTTGTAAAACATATTTTTTTCTGCTAACTAAAATACTAGAGTAATAAAACTCTTAATAATACTGTCTCTGTAATCTGTATATGTAAACGATTTTCGCATGATAAAAAATATACGACTAGCTATTAAACAAAACGTATACCATCTGTGGAGATATTTCCTTTGCAATAACATAAAACCCAAGATCCTAAGCAAAAGCAAAGAACTATAATTAAAAGCAATAGTAAATTTAATACGTATGTCTTTAAAGTTACCTATATCATATGACCGGACGGTAAAGAGCGTTTTATTTGCAAAACTTGAGTGCAATTTGCTGTTGCAATATGATGAGTAGTGGAGCACGCAATGTTCGTAAAACTGTCAAGCTTGACCCTTCGTGTAACGGTCGCAGCAAGGACTCGGATTACCGACATCAGGTTCTCCGATAGCTTTGGAGGAAGTAAGTCATATGGCTAATATATCAGTCTAAAAGCTAAGTCTACAGCATCGTATACCACAATTTAGATGAGTTTTGAAAAACTTATATAAACAGAATTGTTATCACTACCTGTCATTGCAACTTAACAGTAAATAATTAAAAAAGTAACGTTTATGTCAAAAGTAAAAGGGTTGAACTTTTAATGAAACTATGACGACACGTTTGGTTCAGTTTGTAGTGCCCTACTTGCTGTGCCAGCGCTCGCGGATTCGAGTCCCGCTGGGGACATTCATTTGTGTGATGAGCTCAAATGTTTGTACTCCAGTCATGGGTGTTTATATTTATATTTATAAAATGTATGTATTTAAAGTTATATATGTGTAGTGTATCAACTATCTGGTATCCATAACACAAGCTTTGTATATGGTGCTGTGTATTTTTTTTAAGTTAAACGGTTTTATTATATGAAAATTGGAATGTATGGGGAAGCAACCTAATAATAACCTTGTAATAAACTGATTTAAACAAAAAAAAACGTATATAAAATATAGAAATATCTTCTTAGGTAACAAATTATTTTCATGAAATAAGATTTCAAAGACATAAAAAATGGCATAGGTGTAGTGCGGGTGAACGTACGCAAAGTTATGTTGAATGTTACGGCTTGTTATAATGTCTTTATCGCTTTAAAGACATGAAAATAAAACAAGCTGTAAAAGTCATAAACACCACTAACGCTTCATATAAATTATGTCGCGACTGTTTATTCATTTATACTGTATAATCCATGTAATTACATAAATTAATGAATTAAGAACAATAAACTATGCAGACACCGTAATAATATATAATACTAGCATTGCCCGCGGCTCCGCCCGCGTTTAGATGACCAAAAATCAAATTCTTAGGTTTTACATATTAGTATACTCTTACATTGCAGTTTTTGTATTTTTTTCTCAGAAATGAGACATTTTCCCGCGGTAAAAAGTATCAGTAAGTACCGGATAATCAGCTATCACCATATCAAATTTCGTCAAATTCCCTCCAGTGGTTTTTCGGTGATGCGGCAATAGACAGAGAGACAGACAAAAATTCTAAAAACTATAGATTCGGCCTCTGTATCGATAATAATGTCTATTTCAATAAGATTTTTCAAAAAATATTTAATGTACAGATTCGGCTTAGTTAGAATTTTATTATATGTATAGATTTCCATATTAATCACATAGTAAAGTAGTAGGTTTAGTTTGTGACTTCATTAACGTTATTTATCGATAATTTAATCAACTACCGAAAATTGAATGGTTTATGTCTTTTTTAATTTCCTTGCTAAGATATAAAGGAATTCTAGTGTCATGTTTTTAATCACAATTAATACGCTATGAGAATTTTGTTTCATTCATCCTACTAATATTATAAATGCGAAAGTTTGTGAGGAAGTATGAATGTCTGGGTGTGTAGATGTATGGATGTTTGTTACTCTTTCATGCAAAAACTACTGAATGGATTTTAATGAAACTTTACAATAATATAGTTCATACATCAGAATAACACATAGACTACTTTTTATCCCGGAAAAATGTTGTTTGTTTGTTTAGTAGTCTAGAGCCGAAACCGAGCACTCGCTTCGCTATGTGGTGAGCCGCTTGTATCATAATATTAATTGCATTATAAATTCATTTCCTTTTTTTATTACAAAAAAAATCGACATCTAGAAAACTTGTCCCTTACTTAGAAGTAATAAAAAAACCTGTATACGTTATTTGCAAAGTACTAAATCAACTGTAAAATATCCTCTGCCCTGCAAAGACTAACTAGCTGCAAAATATTTATCTTGAGAAAACAAAAGATTCCCAAGAGGAAATGGAAAAAAAAGAAAAAATATTAAGAAATCCACGTGGGTGGGGCAAAAACTATCTATATCATGCTTTTCTTAGCGAAGTATAAAACATATAAACAAATTATATATATATATATATATATATATATATATATATATATATATATATATATATATATATATATATATATATATGTTTCTAAAAAACTGTACCTACCAAAGTAGTTAAGCAAGCATGTTATCGTTCGAGGCTAGCGCTATGCGGGCACAATTAATCAATCACTGACAAAACTTTGGAAACATGAGTAGCCAGCATTGCATTTTAAATTGGCTTTAAAATTGTCTACATTTATTTTTACCATATAGATAAACTTATTTTAACAAATTCGACTAATATTTCAACAAATTTTTGAAGTTATACTTCTTTGGCACTTTTGGAAAAAATGACGGGTGTAAAATTTTTACAACGCGTGCGTACACCGACAGCCAAAAAGCCTAGCCTGAAGTTAGCTGAAAGCAACACGATGAAGTTATCTCCATACCTTTTACAAACAGAGAGTTGTGACATACGAGATGAAATCTTTAGCTGTTTTTGTTCTGTTACGCCAAAGAATTATAACTTCTTACGTGCGTACATAAATAAGTACCGTATGTGTATAACACACACCCGTTTTTTTTAATTTTATACACACAAAATTTGTAAATATTCATTATTTTTTTTCTAATTAAATAAAGACTTCAATTTAATTGAATTTAAAAAGATTTTTATAATCATCGTAAAATCTTACAAAATTATTATTCATGAAGCTCTATCTATGCCAATATGGGTGTGTTATGGGGGACAAGGTGTCCCCCTCTATTAAGAGAGAGATATAACCAACTTATGTAAGAACAAAATACGAATAAATAGAAAAATACAAAATAATCAATATATGCACATGTATAAAATAGTTGTAATTTTGGAAGTTATTTCTATAATATTTGTATCAGTAAAGTTTATTATAGTCTTTATTTTCAGGACCATAACAGCCATAGAACCTACGTGCGACCATGAGTACCAACGTGACTGAATTTCAAGGACGTCATTCCCTTAGCGTACTCCAACGAGGTTTCCAATTTACATAGACTGTGACCGGAAGCCAAGCACCGGTACGTCCAAGTGGACACGTGTCTGAATTGGACGTTTGTAGATCGGCCTTGCCTGGCACCATCCACGGCTTCAATTACCACCATAACCAGACACAATAGTAAATTATTATTCAACATCTTAATCGAGATGTTTCTTTTATGCTGTCATTATTTCAGACTAACAGCTTTAAAATACTAATTGCTTCATCTTGTTTTAGATATAAATACACTTTTTACATATTAATACAAGATAAAACCTACAATTCCAATTTTATCTACATATATTTAAATCCAACCGTATCGATAGTGTTATTTAAAAAGATAAATTTTGCAGGCCATAATCGGCTTCCATCTTGAACATTGATCTAGCCCAGACATCTAGGCGCAGTTCGAAATGTCGTCACATCCGGCCCGATGACCGGTTGCGCAAGAATATGGGCATTGTATGCAAAGTGTCCATGTTCCGCCGAACTGACTCAGCCGAACTAACGGTAAGTAGTTGGACAAATATGCTAGCAGGAACTGTTCAGAAATTGCAAAATCCTTTGAACATTTCCGGAATATTCTGATAGCAGAATTTAGTAGTTATAATATACCAGCATAAATTTATTGTATCGAAAATATCTTGATGCAATAAATAACTTCTAAAGCCGTAGTCAAATATCGAAAAAGTTCATCCGGCTCGCCTACTATTGTCCAAATAGTTCTGCTTTTAGCCGATTAGTTACTTCCGGATGCATGCGACGTAATGCCATTAAAACGGACGCGGATCCAACTACTGAGAAGAAAAATTAGGAGAGCTAACAAACAATGTTTATATAAGACACTGCAAACACGGTAGCCCTTTGAAATGCGCATACGCCGCTTGGCAGTGTCAAAAGGACCGGCAGAATGTTTAGCCATATTCATGTTTCCTTACAACCCAACTAACATTATGGAAGAAATAGAGTAAAGTAAATATATAGTATATACATAGGAAATGTTTTTTTTTTATTGTAGTAGTCAGCGTTTTTCTATAACGTAAACTAAATTTTAGATTATAGTTTATGATATTTATATACATTTGTGTATATACAAATTACTAACAATCTTCATCTGCTGTAAGCTCGAGGAGCCGCCTCGTGTGAAACAAATCCTGACCGGCACCGGACATCCGTCTTTGTCGATATTCCCGTACTACATCAAAGGGATCTACTGAATTTAAACAATTTTCAACCTTAACAGGGGCATAAAGTATCTATGTTAGTGTTGAAATCTTGCCAATCATCAGACTGACTTAACACATCTTACTACTAAAGTATACCTACCTACTTAAATTGCAATAGGTGCGGAAGATGATACATATGTAAGTATTTACATATGTACCATATATATATTTACGTAATAATATAACGAATAATATAAATTTTGAAAACGTAATCTAGAACGCTAGTTTCTTTGTTAATTTGCATTGCATACCCAAATTTTGTAATACATGTTAAAAAACAGCACTTACCTGAAACAAAAGAATACATATAATTAGTCATAATGAATAGATACAAAAATAAACTGATACTAAATTTGTTACTTGGTGCATATTAGAGTGGTCACTAACGAGAGACGTAGGCGTCGCCCACGTCCACTTAGTTTCCGTTGTGGACTGTGAAGATACACTCTTCCCATGAAACACTCACGCTACATACCGGCTCCTTATATTCGGTTAGTAGATCATACTTTTAAACGTTAGCAGTCAGCTAAATCCATTAGCTTTATAATCCGATTCGATGCAGTCTATTAGCTATAAGAACCATTGACCTTGGTCGAGGTCTCACTGAGCGGACGTCGACGGTCGTAAAATAAAAACGACTCTCAGACGCAAAGACTAACAGACAGACAGCCATAATATATGGCGAGACGTTCACACGATTGACGGCCGATAGACTCCATCGTCAGTATGTCGGCATCCGGCATTCAAGGTGACACAGCCCATCCTTGCAGATCCGGCCCACAAATTCAATATTATCAGTTAGACAATAGACTAAACTTTAATAGAAGCTCAGAATGAATGGGAAGTTATACCTATCGTAAGATTTCTTTACAAAGTAAAGTTTAAACTTTTAACAATGTACGAGTATTGCGCTCTCATAGCAGCAAATATATAAATAAATTCCACCTTTCGACATAAAACTTAGCTTGCTCAACACTTTGCGGCAGTTTATAACTTAAAACAATTGAAAGTTGGCTGTTAAATCAAGTTTGTAGTGAACAGAAAGTATTTAATAATAATTTCAAAATACTTGTTGTGTATATCACCCCGGGGGTTGTTTATAGATTATAATAAATATATCTTGTGCAATAAATCGTGATTTGAAATTGCTTGCGAGATAACAAATTGTCGTCAAAACAAATTAGAGCGCACCACCGGCAATCAGCGCCCTCGCAGTTCGTCGACCGATCGCCCACCGCTTGCTTCACTTATTGATCACAGTCGATCGATCCTTCTTGACTGTTTAACTATTTCGTGGGTGTAACAGAGGACAATACGTAACGAACGAGAGCATCCATGAAATTCTTCGTCGAAGTGTTAAACCTATTAAGGCCTACGCCTGTCCAATATATTGTACATTTACAGCCACCTCTAGCTAGGTTTTTCTTTGCGTAGGGTAAAATGCGAGGCTGGATGTAGGTTGACTGTTTGTTACGTATGTGGGTGGTAGCACAGTCCTCAAAGTTATTTTCTAGTTTTATTAATTACCTTACACTAATATAAACAGGTAACATTTGTTTGTATGTTTGGAACAATCTATGTAACTATCAAACTGTTATTGTGTAGCTTACGTTGAATATCCAATATATTAAAGAGTTCATATATAATCTACTAGCAGAACCCGCGGCTTCGCTCGCAATAAAACTCCAAAAAAGAACTAAAAAGATTGGTTTCATACAAACTTTTATCCCACATTATATTATTTTATATTATTATAACCCGTTATGGGACGAATTTCGAAAAATGCTAATACACATATTTATTTAATTGCATTAAAGAGCATTAATACCAAGTTTCAAGTAATTCTGATTATAATAATTTTTTAGGTTGTATTGTAACGTGTTTTCCCATGGGAATGAGATAATCCCCCACGGTAAAAAGTAGCCTATGTCATTCTCCAGCCATCCAACTATCTCCACACAAAAAATCACGCCAATCCGTCACTAAGTTTCAACGTGAAAGAAGGACAAACAAACAAACACACTTTCTCATTTATAATATTAGTATGGAAGTATGGATACTAATATTACTTATAAAGAGACATAGTTTGTTTGTTTGAACGCGCTAATCTCAGGAACTACTAATCCGATTCTAACTAAACAGAGCAGTAATCATAAATATCAACGAATCAGGCAGACTTCCATACATTATTGTAAAACTGATATTTATATGGAAGTTTGAACGCGAGCGAAGCCGCGGGTACTGATAGTATAATACATATTAACTCGTTAATTAAGTAGAAATAAACTAATAGCAGTAAGCAATAAACGCAGTACTTCGAATTAAAAATATAATTATTATATTACAAGCATTACCAATAATACAACGACTGATACCATTTCGATCAATTACATTCCACAGGTCAATAAAGCCGCTAAAATGCTTTGAAGCAAAAACTTTCGCAACGTTATCAATGAAAGGGAAAAGTAAATATAATAATAGGTTATGTAACACTGTATATTGTATAATATTACATTTTAATTATTGATATGAGTTTCTTTAAAATAATCTTTTTAGTTTTGGAATTTAAATAAGACTATAAAAACAACAAAAAATAAAAATAACAGGATTGAAAAATATGTGAGATGTGCCCCCAAAATGTAATTTGGCCTCAAAAAAGAAATGGTAGTATTTAACCCTATGCATAAATAACGACCGCCATCACCGTGCAGTTCTTGCAAAACATATAAAATTAACCCAATGTATCAAAAAATAATAAATAAATTGAAACGGACTGCATTTAAAAAGTAAAACTCGCAAGTTTACTGGACTCGAACAGGCACAAGGCAAACGGAAACGCTGACACCGACGCAGCCGCCTTCATGCTTTGGAGACAATTTCTACAGCATACTTCAAACATTTATCTTTTCACCCTTTTACCAATTATTTAACTACATATAATATACATATTTTAATTAATTATAGTATTCTTACTATGTAGCTTTTACTAGCTTTTTCCCGCAGCTCCTCTCATGTGGAGCATGTATAAGAGAATGAATAATATAAAAAAAATCGGTCATGTGCGAGCCGAATTCGCACACGAAGGTATCCGTACCATCGTACATGTAATTTTTATTAATATGACTTTTACTACCGTAAAAAACGTTTAAAAAATAATCTTGTTTTTTTATTATTATTTGTTGTTATTGTGGCAATAGAAACTCCCTCAACTCCCTACCTATTACGGTTCATGAGATACAGCCCTCTGACAGACGGACAGGGTTCCGTCGGCACCCTACGGGTACGGAACCCTAAAAAAGAAAGAATCGAAAAGACTAATAACTAATCAATGATTTATATTTTACATCCATTACTGTTAGACATTAGGCTTATTATCCATTACTGTTAGGCATTACTATTATATAATATTTACGTACATAGATTATAATTTATTATAAGAATTTCGGAATCGTAAATATTTACGTAAAATTAATAGTAATTAATAATGCTATAATAAGCCATAGACATGGCTGTATCATTAATTATATTGGTTACGACTCTATTAATAAATAATTGGTCTGTAGCACCAATTATTTTTAATCTATGGTAACTTTCTTACCGTTTAAAAATATTTGGATCGTGGGATATTGCTATAATTTAATATTTAATATCTAACATTGAGCGAACTTATTACTTTCACGCGTTGCATAGTCTATGAACAAATTTCAATTCACGATAGCCTCAATTAAATAAACGACTAAAACTGGTTCGAAAAGGAAGACGGAAGATTATACCAACGTATTTGTCAATGTCATTCTGCGAGAACCTCCCAGTCAAATGGTTTATTTGGAATTCCATTTATCAGCAAAAAATTGTGGGAGTTTTACTATAGTAGATAGAGACAACATATATAGGTATGTAACTACATACATACATTAAATATATCAATTAACTAAACAAAAATAAAACATTTCGAAAGCATGCCTATAAATTAATGGTCATCATAATTCTAGGATTACAAAAAACCCGACCCTTATAAAAGTCGAGTTAATAAATTATAGTCCCTAAACATTATGTATGCTCACGTTAAGGTTTTTAATTAACAAGTTACCACCCATACTTTGCTTTGGCTTTTCTTTACGGTGGGCAAACTCCTGGCAACTGGTATAGAGCAGGATACTTGCGAGACTCCTAGGATATCCCTAAAACTCTATCCCATCACTAGTGGGGCGTCGAAGGAACGCTTGCGCATGCACCACAAGTACAACGTCTTTTCAACAGACTAACTCAATCTACGAGAACCTTTGAATGTATCAGGATAAAATATCATTTCCTGCCCATATCACATCAGTCCGTTGCCATGTAACAGGTCACAGGACAAGCACACTTTCACAACTAATACCAGTAAGGATGCACGTAAGGACTGTCTCGAAGTTATCATATTGGCAATCATAGAAAAATTCACCATTAACAGCGCTTTATAGTTATATGTACGTATGGTTTTGGTTTGCTGAAAGTATGTTTATAGCATCCGCTTTCCTGCCGTATACCGACGAAAATACCGTTACGCCCGCACAACTAAACTCCATTGATTTACATACGCAAATCATGACGAATTGCCCACAATGCACGTCCTAAACTAAATGTGCCGATGCTCTTTTATTGTTCGGACTCATGCTTTTCGTTACTTTTACTCTCTACTGAATCTCTTGGACCCTATAACAAATATTTTTCGTATGAATACGTGTATTATAGATAATTTTGTTAATATATTATCCTAGTGTGTTTTCTTTTTCTTTTTATAAATGTTAATTTTTACGAGGGTTTTTTTTTATAAAATTAAAATATGTTTGTTTAATTTATGTAAATACTAGCGACACATCCTCGCTTCGCTCGGGTTCGTCCCCGGCTTGCTTCCCAATACAAACATTTATCCCCATTTTCACCCCCTTAAGGGATGATTTCCGGGATAAAAAGTATCCTATGTCCTTCCCAGTGTCTCAAACTATCTTCTTACCAAATTTCATCTAAATCGGTTCAGTAGATCAGTAGAGATTACCCCCAACAACGTCACAAACTCACAATCTTTACCTCTTTATAATATTAGTATAGATGTTTATATAATAAACATTGAAATATTTATAATTATATGTATTTTTAATAATAATAATAATATGTCATATATTATTGACTCTTATAGGAAACTCTGAGTTGGAAGTTAAAAAACAAGAAAAGATTCGAACAAAAGCAAATGAATGTTACATGGTGAGACTTAAAAAAATTTAAACTCGTTAGTTCATCCGGTGAATTACGATTGCGTTCGTCCTTTTTATTCCGAGTTCGATAATAAAAAAGGAACAAATCGAAAGTATGGGATAGGACACAGAAACTAAGAGTATCCTGTCGCCACGGGCGAGGGACGGAGGCAGGCATCCATGAATGGCTCTAACGAACTCGCTGGCCTTGGTAGGACGGCCTCGCTACTCGCGCCGGCCTGCACGGTGCACCGCGCCGCCTAGCAATGGACACATCTTAAAGATGTCACAAATCGACTTGAATCGATTATTCCATATACTCAGTTCTTATAATTATAGGAATTCTTATAATTAAAATAATTACATCGTAACAGATAACGTATTCATAGCCTCGGAGGTGTCATTTATGTTGGAATGCAAACAATTTAGATGAACGTCAATCAAGCAGCACCGCAAGACGGCGTGCAATATACACAACAGGAAGTAGCTCTTGCATTATACATAATATGACTAAAACTCATACGCAGTAAACATCTCATTCACAATCCTTTGATTGAGTCTCAATGAGTGACGTGTTCTGTGTATACAATTCGCCGCGTAACAGGAAGTCGAACGAGTCCACCTACATATATCAAGGACGTTAATATTAAAACTAAATTTACGATGGCAATCACAGCGAGTATGTAAATGAACCATTTCTCCAATGCAATATGAATTTCGAAAGTTCTATTTTCTCGTTATAGATAAATAAAACTTATTCCTATGTAATTTAATATATATCAAGCTGACAAGATAAAATTTTCACTTCCATTAGTAGGATACGAGAGAAAAACAGTTTCATGAGCCCCACAAGCCAACGAGTTAGTTCGAGTGTGAAAATAATAGCAGACTATTCTGTCCACCCACACTCGAGAGCCATATGAAGATGAACAACAAGACCATGTAAAAGTACATACTATTCAGAAACACGGAGTCTGCATATATTTATCAGCTAAGTTGTTAAAAATGGCAACACGACCTTGTATGAGTATCGACACGCTAACCCAATTTAAGACGTGACCGCGCGTGTCTTTAGGAGATTAGGAGTTGTATGGTTTTTAGTTTTTACGCATACGGTGCTAGCGGTTGTTATCCATCTAAATGTGACAGCATAAAATACATTTAATGGTGCTTTTTATTTGAAAATTTAAGTGCTTTGTAATAAAATATGATCTGTTACATGCATCCCCTTTAAAAAGGATTTGAAATGAGCTATTTTTGAGTAATATTTTTATTTCAGAGGCTACGTGTGATGTAAACATTAACTGAGAAAAAATCTATTGACACAACATGTGTGGGATGTCGGGAAACATCGTAAGTATAATTACAATTATTGAATTCTTATGTAAATTATTTCAATTTTACGTTCACGATGTAATCCATCATTTTTTTCAAACCGCAAGGCATTTCCCTATTTGCATATGCAAATAAATATGCCTTCCTGCTGAGATCCAGAAAGAGAACGTACTTATACGATCAGCAAACATTCTGTGCCTGTCTCTTAAATCTCAAGTGACGCTCCATTACATATTTAACCACAGTCAATATTTTATGTATTCTTTAGAAAATGTATTTTAATATATATAGAAATAATATTTGATAACGTAATGTCATATGTGAAAGCAAGTTTTAATTTTTAAAACCTAAAGTTAAACATAAAAAAAAATTAAAATAGTCATTTAATAAAAATTAATGGAAAATATTGTCTATAATAGTTGCGTGGTTGGCTTGATTGTAAATAATTAAAACTAATTAGATTATACAACGTAACATAACGTAATTTAGTCAATTTAGTGCATTTATCAGTTTTCTTTTATGAAACAAAATACGAGTAAGGGACTCGTGGGATTTTGGTTGCAAAGCTGTTCCGTTCTCAAGGAGAAACCGGAACACGAGGAAGTTGCAGGGCGTCACATGCGGTTGCGCATAATCTGAGATTTTATAAAGAACAAAACATGTGTTACAAAATTTGAAAGCAACATTAGAAAACACAGGTGGTCTTATACATTATTTTATAATCTAATAAATAGTTGAAATATGCTAATTGAGCTAGATTTTCAATTTAAAAATAGCATTAGTTTATACTTTGTGTTGTGTTTGTTGATATTAATGATACTCGTAAAACTTGTAAAAGGAAAAAGAGATATAAAAGACCATTACTACACCAAATGAGCAATACCAAACCAAAATAAATCAACATAATTTTTTAGCAAGTTTCAAACCGTTACAGATGGTGACAAAGGGGTTAACTCGTGATCTATGCTCGTCGTTCGCTATAAGCACGAAATTTAAATTTTACCGCAACAAAGCCGAATGCTAAGCAGATTATTATGGAATCATTTGAATTACCACCAGAGATCCGTGAAGGGACGACGACCTGGTTTGAGACATCGACCGTGTCAATAGAACAAATCGCTTCAAAAGGGATATTCTGTAAGAACTTTTATATGATAGGAGAACTGAATCCGCGATTTCGCTTCATACAACTGTGCGGATTCAGCTGTAGAATTTACCAGTGGATTTAGCAATCCAATCACAACACGGATCTGTATCCTGAAAACAGAATAAGATGTAGGGACTTGAAGACTTCCTGACTGACGAACAATGCCTCGTTATAGCACTGTGTTACCAATAACTGCACTGAGGAAGTCGATATCTATTCGCAAGGCACAATAGTTGAGCGACATCCGAACCTCATTACTGGCACTCATTTCCGTTGGTGATTTACACGCGAGGCACTTTATCGAGTTAAGCATGCTTATTATGTAATGGATAACTTCAACAAATTGATTGGTACTTATATTTATTGCGATGATAGTAAAAACGTATCTTGCCAAGTTGAGAGGAACAATGCAGAATATTACGAATACAATATTCACGATCGGCAGAATACTTAAACTATTAGTGGTTATTATATACTAGCATTGCCCGCGGCTCCGCCCGCGCTCAAATGACCAAAAAGCAAATTCTTAGGTTTTACATATTAGTATACTCTTATAATGCAGTTTTTGTGTTTTTTCTCAGAAATGAGATACTTTATCGCGGTAAAAAGTATCCTATATGTTGAGGATAACCAGCTATCACCATACTAAATTTCATCAAAATCCTTCCACTGGTTTTTCTGTGATGCGGTAACAGACAGACAGACAAAAATTCTAAAAACTATAGATTCGGCCTCTGTATCGATAATAATGTATATTTCAATAAGATTGTCCAAAAAATATTTAATGTACAGATTCGGCTTGGTTACAATTTTATTATATGTATAGATAAGTGGTGTTTTGCTTCATTTAATAGAAATGTGTACATATTTAAAAGTAATAAATACAGTGACTTAGTATGTAACATGTATAATGAAGTCGCGTAAACATAACTGGCCTTCACAAGTGCATGTTTACGAACGTACAGAAATTTGGCAAGTGGACTTAGCATATTTTATATACAATACACATTTTATAGTGACATTTAAATACAAATTAATCCAAATTATATTCAATTCTTAACATATTATTTCTATATCAGTCTGTTTTAAAATTTAAAAGCGTGATTTTGTATGCAATTTCGATAATAAAAAAATTATATATTTAATTATGGTAAGATGGATATTTTGTTTTAACCCGAAACAATATAAGCAATTTATCTATACTAATATTATAAATAGGTAAAGTTTGTTAGTTTATGAGTTTGTGACGTTGTAGAGGGTAATCTCTGGATCGACTGAACCGATTTAGATGAAATTTGGTAAGAAGATAGTTTGAGACTTTTTATCCCGGAAGTCATCCCTTAAGGGGGAGAAAATGGGGATGAAAGTTAGTATTGCGAAGCAAGCTAGGGACGAACCCAAGCGAAGCGAGGGTGAGTCTCTAGTTTATATTAGAAGAGTTTATAAAGAATCGAAGGATCATTACGTCACAAAATCTAGGGCACACTACGCTCGATCGCTATTACTGTTGCAACGGCGCATGTGTCGCAGGTCAAGACCTAAATAAGCCCATCCTATGTCAAGCACGTGCTATATATAGCCTCAAAGGCAATATTAAATTAATCTCCAGTTCCTAAAAGCAACTATATCAACACGATGGGATATAATATTAATAAATGAAACAAAAAAGGATTGAAAAGAATTTACATAGATAGGTAGGTACATATATTTTCTTTTGGTTTTAAATTAAAAATATACTATATAAAGTATATTTATTTTCGTGAAACACACTAGAAATAATAAACAATGCAATCATCATTTCACAGCTATATATAATATTTAAACACATTTTAGCGGCTACCTTAAGCGGACTTTGCGGTTGTTACATAAGTGAGCCGTAGTAAAATCAAATATTATATTTCAAGAGTAAGCAGAACAAACAGTACGTGAGGATCTATCGACTAAACTGTGCGGGCAATATGCAAGACATAAAGAGGACAAACACGATTTGTTTTGTTCAAACATTACATTTATCTGGGCGGTACAACTTTCATCTAAAACCCCCTAGACCGCACGTAGTGGCACAAGAGGCGAGCGTGCCCGCGGCGGCAAACATTTGCTTTGTCAATATTTGCCACGAGCCCCCGCCATTGCAAGTGACTGCCCTAAAGCATTTTCATCATTACTAACGGTCCTTTATAGAAATCAGTATAACTTACATACCTAACTGAAAGAAATACAGGTAACTGACCAAGTTTCTTAGACAAACCTATTAGATATTATCGAAACTATCAGATATAATCTATACATATAATAAAACTCTAACAGAGTCGAATCTGTACATTAAATATTTTTTGGAAAATCTTATTGAAATAGACATTATTATTTATTATCGATACAGAGGCCGAATCTATAGTTTTTAGAATTTTGTCTGTCTGTTTGTTACCGCATCACAGAAAAACCACTGGAGGGATTTTGATGAAATTTGGTATGGTGATAGTTGGTTATCCGATCAACATATAGGATACTTTTTACCGCAGGAAAATATCTCATTTCTGAGAAAAAATGCAAAAACTGCTGTATACTAACTAATCTGTAAAACCTAACAATTTGGTTTTTGGTCATCTGAACGCGGGCGGAGCCGCGGACAATGCTAGTAGAAAATATATACATACAAAGTATGAACATAAAATGTTTTCAGAGCAGTCACCTTAAAAATCACTAAATTACATGTTCAAATTCTAATGATAAAGAATCCGACGGAGTAAACTCGTAGTCGCTGATTTAATGAATATATTTTTACAGGGCAGTACAGTGTACGGCGGAAAACGCATAATGACTTCCGCTGGCCAGACGACGAAAAACATCAAAAATAAACCAAACCAACTAAGATTGCCTCGATAGCCGATCAGATATATTTATAATGTTCTGTCTACTTGTGACTTTTATATGAGAATGTGGCTCAAAATGTACGATTTATGCTTTATATTATTTTAATGATAAAATGAAGTGTAAAGATGTCAATAACAATAACAATCTTGGCAATTATACTTTTATAGTTAACATTTCTTTCCAATTGCTACTGTGTTATTCAATATCAAATGTACGCATGTAGAATCACAACAAGATCCGGCTTATAGAGTCCATAATGATATTTACTTATAATGTACAAAACAACCATACGTTCATAATCATTGTAAGAAACGTACGATGGTACTTCCGCCTTTAACATAAATATTGTTTCATACTATCATTAATGAATAAGTCGATGTTTATAGTGTGTATAATATAAGGTATCCTCACATCTCTAAACACCTCTTGTCTCACCGAACCAGTCAGCAAGACATTTATCATAAATGATCGTTCTAGCCTTGTATTAAAAACGGTAAAACAGCGTTTAATCCTATATAATTATGATGTATCAGATCAGATGTAAATTATTATGCCCTTATAATATAATTATAGACGCACGTGTCATGCCAGTAATCGAATCTCGTCAATGTTGTTGCCACTATTGGGGAATATTACTTTTACTCGTATATTCTCTTCACCTATCTATAGGTGATTGTTTCTGTGAAGTGTAATTTTGCATCTCCACGGCACTTTTGTTTGTTACTAAACCTGAATAAGTCTAAACACTTCTACGAAATAATATCGCAAGTTGTTTACAATTGCAAAATTGAGGAAAATGACCAAAGGAAATATCAAGATAATAACGCGCCTTGCTAAGATGTATTACGCATTAAGATGGAATGTTTCTTTTGATTTATGTGAATGTATGCGAATTTGTAATTTCAAAGAAGCTTTGATGACGACGACGTAATGCGTAGTTAGCGAAGACATGGTACGTCGACCGTAAGTATGAATAAGTATAAATGATGGTTGCAGTCACAGTCTGAAGACTCGTCATGGGAACGTGAAGTTCTGATTACAAATCACAGAAAGAGCTCCAAATGGCAACGGCCACGGCTAGTGATTTTGTTTATAGAATTATAGACTCGTGGGAAGGTGTATAATTAAAAGGAAGACATAATTTACCTTTGGATCCTTCATAAATAAAATTAATATGTGAAAATATTTTAAACTGATATAACATTACCTAATAGTAATTATAACTGAATGTATCAATTAAAACAATCATTGCAAAGTTGGTAAAAACAGGTAGGTATAATTTGCAGGACAATTGCAAGAAAAAAACATCATATAACGTAAGTTAAGACAGCTATAGCCAAGATTAAAAGATCTTCGTGACAAAAAGGAGATAATAAAAAAAAATACTGTATAAGTAATGATTAAAAATCATCAGTATTAGCAATATGAACAAATAACCATGGTCGATTCAGGTATAATCGTGACCGTAGATCAAAGACTTGGCGCAACGGGCGGCGGTATCGCTGTATTTAATTGGACATAGGGCCTTTTAAGGAATATTTTGTCCAAAGTGTCTGCACGTCGTGATCCCGACCTGTCGTCGTTGTCACAAGAAAGGAAATCGGGTGGGGACGAGGGGGCAGCTACACGATATCCCTTTTACGCAGACCAATTAACGGACACCGATGGACCGGATATGCGTACACACACGCATTAGCACCTTAACCCTCCTTTAATCTTTTTATGTGCACACAAAATTGTCTTGGGAAAATTTATAAATACGGCAAATTTTGTTTAGATAGGTAGGTATTTCTTATGTTAAGACAGTAGGTACAAGTCTTTCATATAAATTATTAACATAGAATGTTATTTCCTAATGCTATCATCTATTTTTAGTTATAGATTTCCTGTTATAAAACGTTTCACAAATATAATATCTCAAAGTTTATCCAAGAAGATATTCAGCAAACAGTGCCAGAACTAAAGCGTTTTACGAGGCTGTACCAATTTTAGCCACGGCAATATTTTAATACAAATAACAAGTTGTTGCATAACACAATGCCCTTGGCTCCGTTGATCTAGTCATAGTTCAGGACACGGTTCATTGAGAACCATGCAAACAAGTTGCACTTGTATTCAACGTGCGTCTCACTCGTATGAGCAAAGGACACTGTCATAATAGGACGGACATTAAAATCTTTACAAGTATTTCGTACATACTCGTACAATTTATAGAATAATAACAGAACCCACGGCTTCGCTCGCGCTAAAACTACAAAAAATCTCTAAAAAGCTAGTTTGATACAAACTTTCATTCCCTATTTTACCTCCATAAAGGATCAATTTCGAAAAATGTTAAAACACGTATTTAATTGTATTGAAGAGCATTAATACCAAGTTTCAAGTAATTCTGATCATATTGTTTTGGATTGTATTATAACGTGTTTTCCAGTGGGAATTAGATAATCTCTCGCAGTAAAAGCCTATGTTACTTTCCAGCCCTCCACCTATCTTCACACGAAAAATCACGCCAATCTGTTACTCCGTTTCGACGTGACAGACAGACAAACAAACAAACAAACACACTTTCACATTTATAATATTAGTATGGAAGTATGGATGTATAAGTTTAAATATTTATGTGCAATAAATGTTCGAAGCTTATTTATTATATTGTGGTATTTAACAACTAGGTATATCTTTTCGCACTATACCTATGTATATTTTTTTTATTTCTTAATTGAATTATTTTATAATGTTCAAAATAGCTATTACAAATATAGTATTCTATTATTAGTGCCACTTTAAACCGGAAACACAAGCCCGTGCCAGCAATTACTGTACGGTATGGCGAACGTATGTTACTTCCGTTTTCGCGTGAATGAGTCCCACCCCAGGGTAGGGGCTGATCCGGAAGGGACAAAACTTAATAAGCTTAAAAAGTCAACCACACCTTTGTTCCGATTTTGACTTCCGCTTATTTGTCCGTTGTAAAATTTTGAATGCAACGTCGGAACAAAGTAAATAGTCACCGTAATAAAAGCTGTGTACTAAATATTTTTTAAAGCACTTCCAGTTTTAAGTTCCCACGATTTAAGCTATTGTCTTAGTTGTAGGTATAATATAGAAGCCGATTTCTCAGAAGAGAAAATCAGTAGTGGCCGACCTAATATCAAATATAAACAACCTTAAAGAGGGTGCGTAAGATAGTGCGCGGACGCAGATCGTGCGATGTTATAAACTTCAAAGATTATTTATCGTTTCCTCTCACTGTTTTTCTTTGAACAATACTAAACTTATGTAAAGTTTTTAAGATGTTTTGATATACCTATTTCTAATGCGAAATATGAAAGGGTGTAAAGGGTGAAAAATTAAAATACGTAATCTCCATAACTACCCTTTCAATGACTAGTCGATGTTAAGGATCAACATGATCTATCACGGATTTGCTATAACTGTCATAATCAAGTTGAAGCTGAATTCCGCTAATATTGAGCGAAAAAAAAGACCTAGTGATGCACTAACTTATTTGCATGGTTAACATGGTTATGGAATAGGACGCAAATTACAATTAGTTTTCATTAAATTGCGTACTGGAGTAATAGAAATAAAATGAAACAAATTAAATTTCTCCCGACACCTAACACAAAAAAACATACAGTAGCTAAAGGTTTAAAATCTATACATATAATAAAATTGTAACTAAGCCGAATCTGTACATTCAATATTTTTTGGAAAATCTTATTGAAATAAACATTAATATCGATACAGAGACCGAATCTATAGTTTTAAGAATTTTTGTCTGTCTGTTACCACATCACAGAAAAACCAGTGGAGGGATTTTGATGAAATTTGGTATGGTGATAGCTGGTTATCCGAGTCAACATATAGGATACTTTTTACCGCGGGAAAATCTCTCATTTTTAAGAAATAAACAAAACCTGCAATGTAAGATTATACTAATATGTAAAACCTAAGAATTTGGTTTTTGGTCATCTGAACGCGGGCGTAGCCGCGAGCAATGCTAGTATAGAATAAAAAGCAAACAAGTATTAACCCTTAATCGATCTTTAATTAAATCAGTATCAGACGAAGGTATTTATTGGAAATGTAAGACAAAGCATTCCAACAAAAAGAGGCTTTAAGATAAGAAATCTCCTTGCGAAGTCATTGACGGAGTCAATCGAAACAGCGGGGCCCCGCCAAGTTTCTTAGTACAGCGTCGTGGGAAGTGTTCCTATCATTTCTTTCACTTTACGTGATGCAGCTTTAATTAAGAAAAGTGCACGTTAACGAACCACCCATTAAATACATAATTATAATGAAAGGTATCTCGTGTATGCCAGATCGTCGAAAAGAAAACCACGAGTATCATGCGAATTTTAATGAAACTTTGAAGTTTGTATAAAACATAAAATATTTCTGATACAGTTTAACACCTCCAGGTAAATTTCTAAGAAATTAATTAAAATTCTAAGAAATCTATTGTTAACTGACACGCCGGCGTGTCCGCGGTCGTGGAGGGATTAACAGAATAGTGTTAGAGTTATAAAAATGAATAATTTCTACATTTCCTAAATAAGTACAGGGAAACACCTGCACTCACAATAACGTAAGTGCCCACTGCAACCGCAGTGAGGTTGCGCAACTTGGCAGAGTAACAATTTCACTGCTTAATTGTCAACGTGACGAATGATTTACACATCGCATCATAATTACTCCAATCAAATCACCTACATGGTATGAGATATGTTATACAATGAATGCAAAAGCAAGTGTCGAAATATGAATGTTCGACTTACAAAAGAACCAACTACTTGTGTGATTAATGGTGCAATATATATATATATATATAAGAGAATTAAGGTACTTAAACGTGGACAAAACTTAACTCTTATTTAAAACTAGCATTGCCCGCGGCTTCGCCCGCGTTCAGATGACGAAAAACCAAATCCTTAGGTTTTGCATACTAGTATACTCTTACATTGCAGTTTTTGTATTTTTTCTCAGAAATGAGATATTTTCCCGCGATAAAATCACATTTTTAATATCAGTAAGATTAATAAGATATTGTATGTATATCTATCTATACATATAATAAAACTGTAACTAAGTCGAATCTGTACATTAAACATTCTTTGGAAAATCTATTTGAAATAGACATTGTTATCGATACAGAGTCCGAATTTATAGTTTTTAGAATTTTTGTCTGTCTGTCTGTTACCGCATCACGAGAAAACCACTGGACAGATTTTGGTGAAATTTGGTATGATGATAGCTGGTTATCCGGGTCAACATATAGGGTACTTTTTACCGCGAGAAAATGTCTCATTTCTGAGAAAAAAATGTAAAAACTGCAATGTAAAAGTATACTAATATGTAAAACCTAAGAATTTGCTTTTTGGTCATCTGAACGCGGGCGGAACCGCGGGCAATGCTAGTATAAAATATATTTCTCGACTCAGATTAACGTTAGCCAACCGGAATTACGTAATAAAACTATATCGAAGGTACGTAACAGTCGGAAAATTATACGTATTCTAAATTAAAAACGGATATAGAGCCCTCAATTGGAAACGTCACATATTAACTAAGTAATCTCAACTTTTGACAGTGAATTTTTCGAAATTTGAACGTCTACGCTAATCTTGTTATGTCAAAAAGGGACTAACATCTCTTAATGATTTCCACCGCGCTTGCCAAATGCGGTTTGGTAAATTTTATTTCTCTTTGAAAGATAGCTAGGTCGTCCCTGGGAGATTGCGGATGTTCTCCCATATTTGTTACTAGTCATTTGCCCTCGCGACGCTTGAGTGCGTCCTTAGATACGTTTTTATTTCTTTGAGCGGAAATATTCTTTTACGAAAGTAAAAGTAGCCTAAAATACTCCTTATAACATCAGCTATCTGCCAATCAAAGTTCCGTCAAAATCGGTCCAGCCGCTTCGGAGATTAGCCGGAACAAACAGACAGGCAGACAAAAATTTTAAAAATTGTATTTTCTTATAAGTACCGTACGTAATTTCATATGCATTTAGTGAAAAGCTTTTATTTCTACATTACACAGACGTTTCAATTTTATTTAATCATTTTCAAAATGCACTAATTTGAAGATCTCAAAGGTAAGGTTTGGGCACTTAACACTGCTTTTTTACTATAATACAATGTATGGTTAATATAAATTATTATAGCCACAGAAAAGACCCTGATCTCCAATCTACACAGAATATAAAAGAAAAATGATAAGCGTCACAAAACTATCAAAATGCATACATATACATACATAAATAAAACTTTCAATAATCTTATTCTCTGTCTACCTTGTTCTTTCTCAATTAACATATTATTCTCATGAAGTCAATTAGGGGATAGAAAAAAAAATAATGAAATAAACGCAACGGGAGCGCAATATAGTGGACGCGGTGTCGGCAAGAAATGAGGGCGTGTCGATTTAATTTCCGTCGGACGACGCCGTCCGACTGTTGATAGTCAGTATACTGTATGAAACTGTATGTACTTTATATGGGAATGAGAGTACAATCATTATTATAGATAAAAAAATCAACCTAATTCATATGAGATAATAAAATCCGACATTATATTTATTTTACCACATTATTTTATAAATTTTATGGATAACACTTATTCTGTAGTATAAAATATCAAACTAGCGACTCACCTTCGCTTCGCTCGGGTTCATCCCTAGGTTGATTCCCCATACAAACTTTTATCCCCATTTTCAACCCCTTAAGGGATAAAAAGTATCCTATGTCCTTCCCCGGGTGTCAAACTATCTCCTTAACCAATTTCATCTAAATCTATTCAGTAGATCCAAAGATTACTACCCCTTACAACGTCACAAATTCACAATTCACAAACTTTACCTCTTTATAATATTAGTATAGATTGTGGGCAAAAACCTGTAATCGCGCCACCCGTGAGGTAGGAAACGCAATTATGGCAATTTAAATACGACAAAATTTTATCGTCTCAGCCTATATTACTTACGGTGAACATAAATTATACCTACCTAATTTGTTATGATAAAATGAATAATATTTTTTTAATATGGACCACACAGAGATTCGACAGAGAAATAATAAATGTAAATTAATTAACATAGAGATTACAAAATATAACCTTTGTATTCAGCCCTTTTTAACGTCCCACAGCTGGGGGTGGGCCTCCCTTCAATATGAGAGGGATCAGGCCATAGTCCACCACGCTGGCCAAGTGCGGGTTGGCGGACTTCACATGTCGTTAGAAAACTTTCTAGGTTCTCTCAGACATGCAGGTTTCCTCACAATGTTTTTCCTTCACCGTAAGGCAAGTGGTAATCATGTTAGAAATGATTCGCACATGAAAATATCAGAGGTGCGAGACCTGGGATTTGAACCCGCTTCACTCGGTTTCCCAAGCGAGAGCGTTACCACTGGGCTACCACTCCTTTGCTAAATATACCTACCATTTAATATTCAGAAAATATTTTGTATTATATAATAACACTTAACATTTTCAAATTATTAGCATTTCCACATATGTAATTAATTATAAACAAACAGCAGAACTCATAAGGACTTTGGAGATAAAACTTGCCTTTTGCATGAACAACTACTTACGAGCATTAATATATTCGTGTCAAATATATGTAGGTAATGTATAAAGAATGCATGTTATTGACAGCTTATGCATCGTCATGAGTATACTATATACGTGAAGGCCAAAGGTCGTTAGACTGTTGAGAACAGTGCACTCGCTAGGCGTAATCTATGCAGAATATCCAAAGCAAATATTTCTAGTGGAACTAACAGTAGTTTTTTCTTAAACGACAGTTCGAATTTTTATTACTTTAATCGCTGAGTTATCATCATTTTAAATATATTAGTCACTAGCGACTCACCCTCGCTTCCCTCGGATTCGTTCCTACATGATTGTTCGAATTGACATAACTTTTTTATTTATAAACCGATTGAAATAAAACAAATACTAAATATTAAGTGTAGTTTACCGCAATACATTAGTGACCGCAACCAAATCGGTTAACATGTTTCTGAGATTAGAGCGCACAAACGCACAGACAAATTTTCATAAAATATTTTTTTTTGGGTTCCATTGCTTTAATGATGATGTTCTCCTAGCCGATTCCGGCCACGGCGGCCAATCTCAATGAGATTAGCCAACTGCGCAGGAGATATTATAGTGCTCAAGTGTACGCGCAGACACAAGTGCACTCTCTATTCCTATCACTCTCATACTCCGGTGGGACGACCACTCGACACGACCGGTGAGAGTTAAGGCGCAGGACCGACGGCTTTACGTGCTCTCCGAGGCACGGGGGTGAAACACCGCCAACTTCCCAACTCCGGGCTGTTACTGAGACTTACTATACAGGAAGACTCAATAACTAAACTTGGCCCGACCCGGGACTCGAACCCAGGACCTCCGGGTGTGCAACCGTACATGCTAGCCACTACACCACCGAGGCAGATTGCTTTAATAAAGATCACCTCCCGATTCACTCTCCCTTCCCCCAGCAATAGTTATTGTCAAATATCTTATGTACAGCGATCAGTTACACTTTTAGTATATACTAGAGGCTCACCCTCGCTTCGCTCGGGTTCGCCTCTAGAAAAACACTAATAGAGGTCTATTACTTCCCACGGGAACCGTTCATTTTTCCGGGATAAAAAGTAACCTGTTGTTTGAACGGCAATATGAGGTATTAGAATGTTAAATTTTACTAAATTAGGTGCATAAGTTGTTGTGTACTAAGCTGTATAAAATACTATAGTTTTTTAACTATCCCACGAGAACTATTTAATTTTCCGGGATAAAAAGTATCTATGATGTTGCCCGTGGATAAAAAGTACCACCATGCAAAATTTCATTTAAATCGGTCCAATAGATTCGGAGATTAGCCCGTACAAACAGACAAACAGACAGAGAAACAAAAAAATTAAAAAAAAAACTGGATTTGTTCTATTTGTCTTCTTTTTTTTCTATGTACAGACATTCGACCTCTACAATTTTATTATAGTACAGATAGATATAGATACCTATAGATAATAGTTCCGCTATCTACATTAGAGATGGTCAGCAAAATAAAAAAAGCTTCATCATTAAACTAGACGCCATTCACTATAGAAAAAAATATTCTTACCAAGAAAACGTGTAAAGAGGACCTAATAGAGATGAGATTTTATTTTTTGCATTACATATAAATCGACTGCTATATGGTAAAGTAGTTAGTGTAATACAGTAATACCATCATAATGGAATGAGATGGAGTGTTGGAGTGAGGCGTGTCAATTTAATATCCGCCGGTGGCCCGCCATGATGGATGGCAGTTTTATTAACCCTATGGCCGGACGTGCGTCGACTTTACGATTTAACGTGAGGTAGCTAGCCAATATCATAAGAAAGTTTAGACGAATTTTGTTTCAATAATTCTACACTTCACTAAAGTTCTACTATAGAATAAAATTGAACACCGCATTTGGTAAAGCCTTTATTTTCTCGAGAGGGTGCAGTTAGCTCTTGGTTAGAGTTTGCAGGAAACATAAGTGATATTATTTACATCCAAAACTATTTCAACAAGTAAATTCTAAAAAATAACAGTAATAATATATAATACATAACAAACACATCGTTTATCAATATACTAGCGCTTTCCTGCGGCTCTGCCCGCATAGTACATTAATCACCAACATATCATATACCAAAACCTTCTCCGAAACACGCTGCATCTTATTATATGAGTATTATTCCGATCGGTACAGTAGTTATCGCAGTATAACCGAACAAAAAAAACCGTCTCTCTATTATTAGTATAGATATCACGTCTATATAAATGCTGTTTATTATATTTGGTAATTAAAAGGAGTACCTACAAATTAACTAAAACTTAACCAAATAATGTGAAAGAAAAACCAACAGATATACTTTATTTGCACAAAATATACTTAAATAAATAAAATTTTAAACCCAATGGTGTAGACGATGCTAGATAAACCATGACATTTCTTAGGGTGTCACAAGGTGATCGATACACTTTACCAACAATACTGGTATCATCAATTTGAAAGGCAATCGGTTTGCATGAAAAACTTGCGAATCGTTCTCAGGTAGTCTCTTAGCGCCTTTTAAATGGTCCATTGTGTCGGCGCCTAGACCGTTTTTAGTTTTTACTGTAAAACGAAAACCATCTGTCTTTGTACTATTGTACGGTCAGCAACAAGTTTCTCATACTTTGAATGTGTGTTTTATTAATGTCAAAGAAATTGTGGGAGTAGCTCCCACAGCAAAATGGATGCGTGATAAGAAGGCATTGTTAGGAGTGCACCTACATAAAAATAATCCATTATTAAAACTGTAATCAACATTTTTATATACTAATCTCTAAATACTAATTTATTTTATCTGTTTATATGTCTTACATTAAACGAAGTATAATTAAACAAAATATTATATATGAAATATTTTATACGTAATGAATTAAATACCTAATAGAACACCTTAACAATCATTATCCATTCATAATTCTAAATAGCATTGAAGTACCGGAATCATCAAAATTACAATTTAAACGACTTAAAAAAGAATATCTATTGTATTAATTTAATTTATTTGTGTGATTTAACTAAATACCCAGTTCCTTATAATTTAGGCATTTAAATATTTTATTAATTAAAAAAAATATTGACAACTGAAGAAATGTAAACGGTATAAAGAGGTTAAAAACTAGTATAATATATTTTCTTATTAGTAAAACTAAATTAATAGTTAAATGAGTAGGTATAAATTATAATATGGTTCTGTGATGAAAAAGTAAGCCCAGCCCACATACGATGAAATTACAAACAAGTCGAATTTAGATAATAACCCCTTAAGTAATACTGACTGCTTAACTTGTGAAAGTATTACTCTTGACACCTACAGTGATCACCCAAATAAAACGGGCCCGATATCGAAGAAGACATGACTGCGTACTACATGTACCATATATGAAACAACGTGGGCACCACCTACAGCACAGCCCACTGTATTTTTCAATGAACCTAGCCTACGTGTCACCTAACAAGATATAATAGGCCTGCACAGTGATAGGCAGAAAATTCGCTTTTAATTACTTACCTAATACGTAATATCCTTAACAAGCGGTGTTGGTACACGCAGTAAGTATAATACCGCTGTATTTACCAATAAAATTGGCAGAATATATTATTTCCTTGGTCAAAAAACGAACTAATAAACACTGATACTCGCGATTTCAAATTTCGTTCCGTCAAAATTCGAATTTCGAACATGCGCTCGCGTGGCGGTGCGGTGCTCTTTGCGACTGAGCGTGAGCGGCGAGGCACGCGCCGTTGGGGACTTCATTCACAACCGAGTGGCGGGGGGAGCGGGGCCTTGCTCATTCATGCGACCACCGAGGCGTGGTGACCACACGACACATACCGTCATTACATTTCGTCTCTAATTAAATTCATAACTATAATCTATACATTAAAACGTGAAGAGAAAACTTAAAACCCCCTTTTAAGCATATTGCATGTTACGGAGGAGTATGAGCTTTTTGGTATAGTTAAAGTTTATATAGAGAACTGCAGAAAGTCAAAATTAATTGACTTTCTTTTAGCCCTTACATAATATAAAGATGAAAAGTTTAAGTTTGTTTGTCTATACAAGTAAATCTCTGAATCTATAGGCCCGTTTCAAAATTATTATGGATTTTATAGGCATCTATATAACTTTGAAAAAAGAACCTCAATACGGATCAAACTTAATAATTTATGGTTGATTTTCAACCACGGAGCGATCACTAGTTCTACTAAATCAGCGTTTTACGATAATCGCTTGCGATTAAACGAAATAAACACAGTTATATATGTTTTATGCGTCATCAGCATAGCTAATGAATTTTTTTAATATCAACATTTTTTTTAATATTATTTTAATATGTATTTATTTCATTATAGCAATAAAATCAACAATTTTACGATACAAAAATTAAGCTTCGTTTACACCGTTTGATAGAGTATAAAAATGTAGAACGGACTCATAAAGAAAAATTAAAATATTATATTTTTAGAGAGAGAATGTCACATTAGTTACTCGAATCATGATTTTCAGAATATCAGCGACAGTCGTCGATTTAATAGCGCCCTTTTGACGATGCAGTCGTGACACGAATGCGAATGCAGAATCCGCGACAGCCGGGTGAAATTGGAGAGTCGTATTGTAAATATAACGGAAGTCAGTACCTACATAAGTTACAACAATACCAATTATAATTCATAACAATTTTTTTCTTCAAACAATTTATTAAAATATCCCGTTGATTTTACTTACTTTGCACTTCGCATTTTTCTGTTTTCATTCACTCGAGTACATTAACATACATAATATTTAAGTATTGTGTAGATTAAAACGTGATAAAAATTTTACTTTAAAAAGCAAAATAGATGTTAGCTATATTGTGAACTCTATCAATTATAAAGAAAATGCTAAACAAGGAAATTACGGTTGTGGTGAAAGGTTTTATAAGAGCTTATGCAACTATCGCGTGCCCAGCGTTGCTCTCATTGCCTTTGTTTGTGAAAGATAGCAAATATGGTCGATGATCTCACTGACGTGATGAATTACCGCTAAATTAAGTCTTAAAATGTATCTATTACATCTGAGATTGTCCCAGATTATACCTCTACATGTTACACCTATTACTTCGTAGAGCTGCAGTTTTTTTAATACAAAATTTGAAATAAATCTTATATGGAATATCGGAGTAATTAGGCGTATCTATAATTTACTTTAACAGTTAACATTATCTATACATAATAATAAAATTGTAACTAAGCCAAATCTGTACATTAAATATTTTTTGGAAAATCTTATTGAAATAGACATTATTATCGATACAGAGGCCTAATGTATAGTTTTTAGAATTTTTGTCTATCTGTCTGTCTGTTAGCGCATCACAGAAAAACCACCGGAGGGATTTTGACGAAATTCGGTATGGTGATAGCTGGTTATCCGGGTCAACATATAGGATACTTTTTACAGCGGGAAAATGCTTCATTTCTGAGAAAAAATACAAAAACTGCAATGTAAGAGTATACTAATATATAAAACCTAAGAATTTGGTTTTTGGTCACCTGAACGCGGGCGGAGCCGCGGGCAATGCTAGTAAATAAATAAAGAAATATTTGTATTATAAATTAGTAAGCGAAATTAGAAACCATTTCTTATTGAAGAACCAACACCAAATATGATGTTCTTTGATTAAACATAAAAAGCGATCATGACGCATCTCCATTTTTGCAAAGCGACCGTAATAATAATTGACTTTGAAGCCCAAATTAAGTTTGCTGAGAAAATATTATGCATCCTCGTTAATATCTTTAAAGAATACTGAGGCCCGCCATGTGAGTCACCCCCATTTTACTGGTAATAAAACGGTGTGTTAAGTAATAAAAGCGGTTATCAATTTGCAGGGTATCGACGCGGGAGCCTGCGCGGGCGCACAATTAAATGCGTGGGCGCAGAATGCACTTTCTTGAACTTTAGGAAATCATTGCCTCCATTAAAAGTGCATTAATACAAGAGCAAGGCTACTTCGCTTTGACTTTAAAAAGAAAAATTATAATTGGCATTACCATAAAATCTTTGCCACTGTTGAAATAAAAGGTTTCTGGCGAATAAGTTTTGTAATTTACTTGAATAAAAATGTCGAATAGTAGGTATTACGAAGTTTTTTTCTTTCGATCTTATATACCAGGCATCTTATATACCTGCAATTCACCTTCATTTCTAAAATAATCTTAAACTTTGTTTAAAGGATCAATTCGTTATATTATTATATTTTATTAAATTATTTGTTCATTTAGTAAAAAAAGGTATTATACTTATTTTAATATAATTATTTTAATTATCTTCTTCTTAATTATCTTTATCTCATATAGTTTAATTCAAGTAACATAAGACATTTGAAGCAAGTGCAGCGATGTTATCAAGAGGGCGGAGTGTACTTCCTGTTTTCAATTATTGCAACAAGCTCGCGCTGTACAGTTACAGCCAACTCGCATCCAGTCTTGCTGGTTCGAGAAACGTTACAATCTGCAAAAACTACAGATACTGTGTCGTTTTTTCACGGAAAATACTTTGAACTATTTGGTTTATGTGGCAAAAAAATAGTTGTTTCGCCGAGAGAACATTATCTGTGACACTTGTGCTTTCAACTGCTACGCCACTGTTAGATACACCTTAAATTGCCGTAATTGATCATTTTTTTGCTTTGTAAAATATATTTTTATATTAAGAAATGGAAGTTCGTCTTTATTTTATGAATATTTTAGATATAATACCGGATATTTATCGGAACTACCTATAATTCTGTTAGTTTTAAAAAAAATTATAAGATGACTTTCATATATCTTTCTCCTCCTCAGCTAGGGGTCGCTCACCATCACCCGATGGTGGACTCTCCAATATTTCTCCATCTGTCCAGTGGTTTTCTCGTGATGCCTTCCCAGACAGACAGATAGACAACAAATCTAAAAAGTGTCGATAATAATGAAATCTATTTCAATAAGATTTTCCAAAAAAAAATTAATGTACAGATTCGACTTAGAATTTTATATATGTATAAATTTTCTGTTTAAGTAAAAATATCTTTACAATGCGGTCCAAAATTTACTAAACATAAATATTTCTAGATATGTAAAACGAAAAAAATATTCATTATTTAAATTATTATTTATACCGTTAATTTGTGTATAATTTTAAGATTTTTATAGCGAATATCCTTAATTCCCCGAGTTTAGAGCAACAGGAAATCTATGATGATATAACATACATTTCAATGACAATTAAGGTATATGTTTAAAATTTTAATGATCTCTATCTAGATTTCGTGGCTTTAAGAATTAAAAAAAATAGCTTAGACCGTATTCCTCGTAGTTTTAGTTTAGTTCTATACAATTCAAATTTAATCTATACATAGGTATAATAAAATTGTAACTAAGCCGAATCTGTACATTAAATATTTTTTTGAAAATCTTATTGATATAGACATTATTATAGATACAGAGGCCGAATCTATGGTTTTTAGAATTTTGGTCTGTCTCTCTGTCTGTCTGTCTGTCTGTTAACGCATCACAGAAAACCTCTGGAGGGATTTTGATGAAATTTGGTATGGTGAAGCTAGTTATCCGGGTCAACAATAGGATACTTTTTTACCGCGGGAAAATGTCTCATTTGTGAGAAAAAATGCAAAAACTGCAATGTAAGAGTATACTAATCTGTAAAACCTATGAATTTGGTTTTTGGTCATCTGAACGCGGGCGGAGCAGCGGGCAACGCTAGTATAGTATAAGATTCCAAAGACATCGAATCTTGCTTCAGTTGATGATAGCCCTCACTACAGATAACATCAGGTAAGTAGAAAAAATAAAATATATCTACCGTTACAAGAAATAGCAGTAAAGAAAGTTTTTGGAGAGTACAGCCATTGAATAAGTCAGTACAAGATGAGTTCCGTCTTTCAAGTTTGCAAACGAAATAAATGAATAGTGTATTGTGAGGAACTTTTGAAGACCTATCAGAGAAACGGAAGCTTTATTTTAGAATTGTCAGTGGGGTGAAACTACGACCCTCTTATCAAAAGAGAGCGATTCTAGTAGCGTCAAGATTGTCGCTACGATTCTGGGCATTATTTTTTATACTTTCTTGCAATAATGCGATTGCATTGAAGTGTGTATTTTCTCTATAACATTGTCTTGTACAATCTATGATTAACAAAGTATGGTTTTGTGGAAATTGACGACCGAATCTATATAATCTTAATATATTTTCCAATAACTTATTATTTCTTATCAAAACGCAAAAATATTTTTTTTCGTCTGTTTTTTTTATTAAGCGTAAATTTTTTTGTATTGTACTTCACATGTAATATCAAAGTTAACAATGAATCAGACGCAGTGGTGACATGCAAATCTTTGAAGGTTGCTTTGTTTGCGCAAAGGTTCTTTAACTGAAGAAGGAATGCTCTAGTTCTTATTCCGCACCCTTTGTTCGCTGATATAACAGTATGTTGTGACTGAGAATAATAATTCGAGAAGATACCAATATTCTCAAATACAATGAAATTGATATTAAAGTTTTGTTCCATACTTAAATATTTTATATCATGTTACATAAGAAAACTTCACATTGTACCTACTTTACATAGCTCTTTTTTGTTCATTATCTCTAATGAAGATGAACCTTTCTTTATTTAAACACCGTAATGCTTAGAATACACTTAATGATATTTGTAATAACTTGAAATAAATAAAATATATCAATCCACTGAATAAGCTTCCTTAATAAATAAGCTACAAAATGCAAAACTATTCTTTAAATTCCGACTTTAAATATTAGAACAAACAACGATTAAACACTCAATCTCTTTACAATTTTAAATTCTCAATATTATTGTAAATTCATTCAATTTTTTTGTTAGGCTTGTACCATTGTTCAATTTTATCATCAGTTCATGAATTTTGGACCGATATTTTCTACTTAGTTATTGTCTAAACGAGAACATTGTATAAAACATTCTCACGATAATTTAACGTTCTTTTGTTATATCTACAACAAAAGCTCTTTACGAATTCTCAAAAGTACGATTAATTAAATTATAATTTTATCAAAATAATTATTATATTAATTGAAATAAATTACACCTACTCCGATACGGTATGTAACTGTCATATTATTTTAGAGCAAGGTTTGAGGACCGCAAAAGGCCTTCCGAGAGTAAGTATGGACGAAATGAAATTTGTACCAGTCATTTCGCGTCTGAGAAGGGGTCTTGGTTCATGGACTGAATGTCATGATTTAAGTGACAATAAGAAATGGACGAATATCATTGATTTACAAACATTGAGAAATATGCAAAAATTGTACCAAAATGGTATCTATTGCGACAAATTAAATTTTTACAGGTAAAATGTATTTAATTTCGTCTGTAAAAAATTTATTAATATTTTAATCCTTTAATATTTCTAGGGTTTAGGGTTTTGTAGCTAAAGGGCAAATTGGAATTTTTAATATTATAAATGTGAAAGTTTGTGAATATGTTTGTTACTCTTTCACGCCAGAACGGCTGAACGGATCTGAATGAAATTTGGCACAGAGATAGATTATAACTTGGAATAACACATAAGACTTTTTATCCCTAAAAAATATACGGTTCCCGTAGGATAGATTTGTTTTTGTTGTCCTAGAGGTGAACCGGAGCGAAGCGAGGGTGCGCCGCTAGTTCTTAATAATTTTGTTTTAAGCTCGCACTTTTCCCGTTTTTTTTTTAATTAGTCGTCGTTACTAGTAGTCAGATTAAGGTAGTTCGGCTGAAAGTATTCTTGACATTACCTATTTAAAGCTGAATCATAGATTATTAGAAAAACTCCTGGACAATGGGCTACCTAAATAAATATAATTTCGTTTTGCAAAACCTAATTTATCTCAAAATATATAATTCCTTAATTCTGTCCTGTTATCAAGTTTTATGATTACGTATATTAAGCAGCTTTCAACATAACAATGAGAGTATTCAAAATAAACAAAAATATATAATGTAAACACAATATATATAGGTAACCTGTATATAAACACAAATAATCAAGAGATTAGACAAAAATTCGACAAATTTCAATATTTCTATTTTCTCCACATTCCTAAATTACAAACTTTTAAAAGGAAAAATTTAATAAAATTTTAAATGAAACTTCTAAAGCCTCACCTGTGTAACATAATGCCACGTAGTCTTTGGGTGTAGCAGTCCCTTCCACCAAGTTCCACGATACACGTAACTGCGAATCTTCTTCCGTCCATAGTATAGATCCTTTTGGACTATTACCATATACATCCTTCTTTTCATCGACCCCACTATTGACTCTCTCTTTAACTAGAGATTCATCATTATTGGCACTAGCTTCATTAGGCACAGATGAGCATTCTCCACTCTCAGTCACATTGTCAATATACTCCTCGACTGTTTCGCCACGCTCTTTGTCCTGGGTTTCCTCACTTTCCACACACGTAGCGTCATGATCAGACATGACGTACTAAATTACACGAACATTGTCAACTGAAACGGGTGTATATTAGAATCCTTAGAAAAACTTTGGTTAAGTTGTCGTTCGTTTTGAAACACCATCAAAGTTCAAACGTTATGTTGCAAGAGAAAACGAAACAAGTGGGATCGAGAGAGGCAGGGGGTGTAGGGGTGGAGCGACGTCGCGACGCCAGCCCGGCCGGCGCCGGCAAACTACTGCCGTCTAATGCGGTCTATTCATTTGCGTTGCTAGCCAAGTGCATGGTGAATTATAATTATCTTAATTTTACAATTGGATTTATATGACAAAAAACTGTGTGTGAGTTTTGTGTTCATAAAATTTTTAAAACAATGCCTGATAAAAATGTTATTTTAGTAAATTAAAGTAAATGTCACAAGCTACTAAGATATAAATTAATAAAATAATGTTTGGTACTATTTTAGCCAGTTTTATAATTTAATTAATTTGTTCCCAAACTGAATGAACATGAAAAATGAGTGTGAATATTAGTCCTTTAAGTGTAAGTAATGACAATACATCTTTTTATTTTCTTATAGAGCATCTATATGTAAAAAAAAAATATTTTGTATTATTTACATGTTGTAACTGTAGAGAACAACAGCACTATTAATAATTTCTTTTAATAAATTTTAAAGAGTGGAATTATATGCTTTTATTTTCTATAATATTGAGTAAACATCATAGTTCGGGGAAAGGTCTGAAAGCAGAGAGTATGAAAAGAAAATATATACTCAGTTATATATAATAATGCAATAGATTTGGGACTGGACTGAAAAAATGAGTTGAATAAAGCTAAAAGTTAAAACAAACTTTAAAGAAAGGAAAATAAGAATACTAAATACATTTTACATTTTTAACTGTAACACTACATTTTAAATAGATAACATGTTATAAGTTGGCAATTAAAATCTCTTACAATATAAGTTATACAAAAAAATATATAAATTATACGCTTAGAGTCAGAAATCATGATAAATAAGCGAATGCAAACTAAAATAAATAAAAAGACTAGTCATGACACACTAAGAAAACAAGATCATGATTGCAAAAAAATAGAGATTAATTATAATAAAGGATTCAATTCTTTAGCCATACTGCTCGGATTTTTGATTATATTAGACACTTTTATCTTAAAATCAATAATTTTGTCAATAATCGATTAAAAACATTTCATACTGATGGAAAACGGTGAAATTTATAATGTAATATAATATTATTTGCACCACACAATACTTGAATAAGCCACATACACTTGCCCTTTAATTACAATGTTTATTGCACAAATTCACTATTTTATTTCATTTCTACGATATTATTTTAAATATCTCCATCTCTGTATTCGCTACTGCAGTCCTTGTTCCCATTGACGTCGCACAAACAGGATACGAGTTCCCGACCAATCAAGAAACACAGAAAACCTGCAAGAAGATGCGGATTGGTTACAAATTCTCTTGGGGCTTTTCTAATTAGTAATTTGCTGCAGATGACAGACGATTCTGAACTTGACATTAGGAGATTTGTAACGTCAATGTCATGTTAAAAACGTTTTGAAAATATGTAAGCACATAAAACTTTATATACATTTAAATTCTAAATTCACTGTAATTTCTTATGATTAATATTAATATTATTATATATTAGCTTGCAGTGAGTTTTATTAACATATCATTTATTCGAATATTATTTTCATTACACTATTGCGAATACTATTTCTGAACGACAAATCATTTGTTGTATACTTCATTTTATAAATGTGCTTGACATTTGTAAATCTGTATTGTAAATTAAATTTAAAAATTGTATATCTAACGTTGCTAACGAAGGAATAAAAAATCTTTTACGTATAAACAAAATGACTTCAATGATATCAGATACGGAATCAAATGTTAGTGGATTTATAAAATATAGTGATAAAAATTTCAAGCATCTATATTCATCAATGATTAAGGTAGGTAAATAAAAGGGTAGATTGAAAATTATAAATAGATACTATATCTAATTCAACAAATATAATACTTAATATTTGCGGCATTTGTAAAATATCATGTTCAGTTACAAATAGCAATTAGTGTAATATATATTTTATGATATACATATAATTAAAAGGCAGTGGTAGCCCAGTGGTAACGCGCTCGCTAGGGAAACTGAGTGAAGCAAGTTCAAATCCCGGGTCACGCATCTCTAATATTTTCATGTGCAAATCAGTTGTGTGGAAACCTGCATGTCTGAGAAAACCTAGCAAGTTTTCAAAAGGCATGTGAGGACCGCCAACCCGCACTTGGCCAGCGTGGTGGACTATGGCCTGATTCCCCTCATACTGAAGGGAGGCCCGTGCCCAGCAGTGGGATGTTAAAAAAGGCTGAATACAATACATACATATAATTGAGTGTGGGTTTGATAAACCTCAAATAACACCATTTTCTCCAACTATGAACAAATCATATATGTATAAATATTTCTCTTTAAAGGGTATATTTTTGATATAAGTGTTTTTAAAGAAATACAGTAAAGAATATAATATATTGAAGTATACATAAAATAAATGTACACTCAATACAGTAGGCTAACAGAAAATTCTAATAAAGAATCCATAATTTCTACTGTTATATTTAGCTTAAGCAGTTTAACACTTAAGACTTAAATACTATAAAATTCTTTATATTATAAAATACATAAATTATGCTTTGTGTTTATTTTAGAATATGGAAATAATTAACCAGGACCTACTGCAAGTTGAAAATAATATGAAGAACATTGTCGACCAGTCAGGTCCTCTTGAAAGCCAACTGTCAGCACTTTTGCAAATATTGCCCAAACCAAAGCTCAATCTGCCCATGGAGACTGAATAAAGTTATATATAAAATAGCAATAATATCTTGATTGGTAGAAACTTCTCGTTATTATTTACAAACCAGGTGTTATAGTATATTTATCAGAGTGTCTATGTCCTAGACCTAGAGGATAATAAACAAACTAGAAATTTCATAAAATAATATATTTAGCTATATTCTTGTTTTGGATTTATGAATTGTTTTAGTTTAATTTATATGAAACTTTGTACAAAAAGTTTTGTTGTGGTTCTTTGTTAAAGATACAGCATAGATTAAGATCATCAATATTAAAATAAAGTTAATTTTCTAATGTGTGTTCTCATTTTTTATTTTTTCTCTTTTATATTATGTACATTTTTACACATTATGCCTACCCTGCATGGGATATGGAGTGAAGACACAATTATAAGCAATAAAGGAATTACTTACCCTTAGTAAGGTAATAGTTTAAACAAAAACATATCTATATCAATATCTGCATGTAGTAAAATTCTTGAATTGTATCTGTATATTAAATATTTTTTGGAAAATCTCATTGATTGAAATAGTCATTATTATCAATACAGAGGCTGAATCTAGTTTTTAGATTTTTCTTCTGTCTGTCTGTCTGGGAACACATCACTAGAAAACCACTGGACAGATTTTGATGAAATTTGGGATGATGATAGCTGATTATCCAAGTCAACTTATATACTTTATACTGTGGGAAAATATTCCATTTCTGAGAAATCAATACTAAACATTACAATGTAACTAGGGACGAACCCGAGAAGAGTGAAGGTGAGTCGCTAGTTATATATAAATAAATAAATAAATATATGTAGTGGCTACAAAACTATGATGATAATGATAAAAGTATTAAGTATTTGACTAATGACTTAAACATATTACACTTGTTATAAAAGACCTTTTTTGACATTTAAATGAGACCACCCTAATTAAAATAAGATTTCACGCATGTCTTTTAAAGTCTAAATATGTATCACGTATATTACATCCAAAGAAAGTGTACATATTTTGAGAAGTCATACTTTTTTTGGATCATGTTTTTTTGAAGTTTGAAGGCTTACTACCTACATAACTATTTACCTACAATTTATATTAGAAGACATCATAATAATAAGCTTGTTTAACAAAAATTATGTTGCATTAAGTTTATGGGTAGGTATTTTCTAAAAATAATATATGTGTTTTAAGGTTTTATATAATCGCCAAAGGTAACAAAAAATCTATAGTTTATCTTTATATACATAAAGTCATGTCAACCAATCACTGTAAATAAACATAGTTTTTTATATTAATAGAAATAATTTACATATGTTTTACATACATTTTTGCTTAACATAATGACTACTATAAATACAAGGGCCAAATCTCCAACTCGAGCGGAGGCTATTGCCAAGGCTCTGAGGCCTAGACCTGTCTTCTGCACAGGAGTGTTATTAGGTAAACTATACCTACATATAAGAAATAATATAGTCAATAAAGCCTACAGTTCAATAGAGATTTTACGACTTGCATTGAATTAATCGCGCAGCTAAGTTTTCTAGATTAACATGTTTTCGAACGTAACGCCTGCAGTTTACAGCAAAAGTACAGTAAAAATTCTATAGAGACCTACATAACATATAAATTTAACGTAAAAATTCTATTACATATTTTGATCGATACTTTTAAAGCAGGTATGATAATTTGTTCACTATAAGGTACCCAACCATAAATCAATATAAATCTGCTCACTATCAATCTAATAAGGATGATAAACTTGTTTGCCCTAGATGCCAAAGTCTTTGTATTACCTACTCTTGATTATCTCTGTGTACAAAATTTCATCAAAATCGCTCTAGCCGTTACAGCTTGAAGCAGTAACAAACATACATATACTAACTTTCACAATCCAATCATTTGAACTTAAATTCTAGCTAATCTTATGGTTAGTCGTCTCAGTTGTTCAAGTTACGAGTAGCTAGCTAATTCCAAAAATATAGCTCGGTTTCCTATTGTACATATCTCATATAAAGCGGGAAGATCTGGCTAAAAAAAACATATTTACGAATATATGTACATAAATAAATTTCAAATAGAGCTGGTCAGAAGGCTGTAGTTTAGTTGCTAAATTAAAAAAAAATAAGCAGTTGGTGAGCAATAAAATATGCGTATGGAAATCTAGTCGTAACTATAGGTATAAAGTACATATTATGTATTTTCGACAGAGAATATTTAGTTTTCTTTAATTTGGGACACCGACTAATATTAAGTAGGTAATTTGGAAAATAATAAAGAAATTCCTCGGAAATTCCTAGCATCAAACTTTAAATTATTATTATTGATAGTTTTCATATCCGTATATTTATTTTTAAGGAAATTGGGTAGAAGACAGAATAGAGTGCCCGAAAGGAGGCACATTTTACTTTCCTTCAAAGGAAGAGATAAATTACGAAAAATTAAAGCCAGAATCGAGACAACCAGATTTTAGATTGAACAAATTAAACAGTTTACAGGTATTTTGCATGACAAATAATTTTGGAATTTCTATTGAAATGACACTAATAAAAACATTTATATAACAATAAACATTTATATAAGATAAAGGTTTTTCTATATGTACATATTTTACAGGGCAACGTCTACTCTATAATCAGGCACGACAGTCACGACGCCTGTGGGAATTTTGTGACTACCACTGACCTCGTCTACAACCACCTTCCAAAGCCCTTATGTGGACCAAATATGCGTTATTATAAAAGAAGTGCTCATCAATTTTATCCTCAACCAGATCTCACTAAGTGTTTTGTATGTATATACCTACGTATATTTTCAGCGCTGGATTTACACTAGCGGCATTCAGGGCTAGTGCCCAGGGCGGCAAATTTCGGAGAGTAGGAAAAAACATACTCTTCGAGTTATCGAAAATGCTTTTTTTATTTTCCAGAAAATAATTGATATGATTTATAAATTGTTTTTTGTATTTTTCAAAAGAAATTAACTTTATCGAAACTTTACCCATTTTATGCAAAATATCGCTGTAGGGCGGCATTTTTTACTATGCCCAGGGGCGGCGCTAAGGTTGAATCCGGCACTGTATATTTCTTTGTTTTAGTATATGCAAAGTTAGTTCTTCGTCGATTAGAATTAAAGTAGTTACCTTGTGATCAACCCTTGTTTTGTCCGGGAGGGTGCATCCTAGGCGCCTAACAATACCCTATGTGTTACTCCAATTTCTAGCCCTATTTAAAAACTCCAATAGGATCCCATTAAAAGCGACAAAAGCCACATAGAAACCAATACATATTTATTGGTTTCTATGTGGCTTTTGTCGCTTTTGATGGGATTCTATTGGAGTTTTTCAACAGGGAGGTCACAATCTATGCGTGTATAAAGTTTAATCCACATCCATTCAGCCATTTCAGTAAACACACACACATAATATACAAACTTATAATAGTAGGTAATCTTATTCAATAAAAAAAAACAATTGATAGTGCGATTCTCGAGTAGGTATAGTGCGTGATTTTATAGACAGAAAGACTCGAATTCTATAAACTGCTTGACCTGATCTATACTAATATTATAGAGGTAAAGTTTGTGACGTTAAATGTGGGGGGTAATCTCTGGATTTACTGAACGGCTTTAAATGAAATTTGGTAAGATAGTTTGAGATCCTGGGAAGGACATAGGATACTTTTTATCCCGGAAATCATCCCTTATGGGTGTGAAAATGGGGATGAAAGTTTTATTGGAAATCAAGCTAGGGACGAGCCCGAGCGAAGCGAGGGTTAGTCGCTAGTATTACCTAGGTACAATTATTTATATTTGAACTATTGCGCATTTTTTATTAAACAAATGGAATGGTACTATTTAACTGTAGCTGAAAGTTGGAATCTGCAACTATTTAACCATTTTTGGGTAAATATACAGGGTAATGTAACGGAATGGGGATTAAAAAAGTATCTGGAACACGATTGGGCATGCACAGACGTATCAGATTACTCGTCCACTTTATATGAAGATACCTATGTACCGCCGATGCCACATCAATATTTACAACGATCTGAGAGAAAAGCCAAGAATTCGTGAGTTTATTTATATCATTTTAACGAGTTAACTTCGATTCATTATACTTAGTTTTAATATTTTTTAAAACAATTTTTGTAACATTGATTTAAGTAAATATTTTAGTAGGTATTGTTTATGTATAGAATCATGAATGTACATATCTTATGTAATATTTTGCCATAAACAGACAAAAATATATAAATACGTTACAATGATTGTTTTAAAAAAATATTTCATGAACAGATTTCCCTACGGTGCTGCTTCATTATATATGTGTAGTATATTTTATCAATTATAATTTTAATTTTTAATATTAATAATTTAAAAAAAGACCAAGATCGTATATTTATCTTTTATTTCAGGAGTTTCACAAAAAGTTTTCATTATAAGATGACAAAATCAAAACAATGATAACATCAAGAATCATTTTTTTTCTCACTTTTTGCAAAAATTACTAGTCTTTAAATATCACATTTTGTTAAGAGACAGGACAGTGACGTCCATATTATAAAAATCGTAACAATATAATAATTCTTAATGCTTTCATATCGCCGTCTCCAGACCTACCGGAGCGACCAACCAACACGAGATCAAATCTTACAGCTAACTTCACTCATTACAACTAATAACCGCTTAAAACTAATGCATGATAACTTAACAAGATTTCTTAATATAATGGCAGTTCATGGATTTTAATAAAAAACTTTCAAAGAACAAAAAAAGGCAAAAAAATATGTTAGTCCAAAGTTATTAGAGACTAGTGGTTGAGCATTAGCGGGATGTGAAGGAATTCTCCTGAGGCAGTTTGATCAGTCTAGACCCTCCAGGGGCTTTGAACATACTGTTTGGTACATACTGCTGGAAAACATTCTGAGACACATATGTCTGAGCGAACCTTGCCTGTGGTATCTGTACATGGCTGTTATACTGCATTTGGGGAAATACTGGTGTACTTATCGGAGTGAATGCTGGGGCATGATTGTAATTTTGATATTTATCTAATAGTCGGTCTGGTTCACCGCATAGAGACTCCTCACGGGATGGCGGCTGAGAAAAGACGTTTCGCTGGTTCATACTTGATGCTTGGGATTCGAACCCTGAACTTTGGCTGGAAGAACGGCTGCCGTTAACATTGAATATTTGCCTGTCTCCCTCTGTTCCCCAGTACCCGCCAGCCACCCACGACGTACTGTGCCCCAGCTTACTAGGAGATATCAACGGTCGTGCCCTATTCAAAGGTGTGGGGGCTACAAAATTGGGTGATGCACTGAATTTACGCAGAGCAAACACTGGATTTATTTTAGAACTCTTCTTTTTAGGACTACTTATGCATAAAGAACTAATGCTCTCGTCTAAATCTGAATCAGAGTCATTTGTCAGTTTTTGGTACTTATTGAAGGAGGGTTTGATAAAAACCGAGTTAGAAAGAGGATTGGGGCTATTTGTTTTTACAGAATTAACACAGAAAGTCGAGTTAAGTTTAGGTTTGCTCCACAAACTGTCACCCCTCGGTGTAAATGATCTACCATTGATCAAACTATTATTAAAGTGGCCAAGAGTTTCATTTGAGGAATCTGTAAAATTGTGTAAACCAAATTTACTAAGTGATACATCATCATCAGTATCCAAAGAAATGTTATCTTCTTCATCGATCAACTTTTTTGGAGAACCATTTGCTAATTTCTTTAGTTTCTTTGGTGTGATATTTTTTCTTGTTATCGTTTTAACAGTCTTATTCATGTTTCTATAAACAAGCAATACTGCCAGAGTACTTGATAACTGAAAATAAAAATATATGTTAAAAAATTTTGTTTGTTTACTTTTTGATAGAACATTTAAAATTTATTAAGAGTTCAAGTAAACTTAATACATAATAATTTAACAAATGAAGGATTCAGGCAAAGAACAGGGTATGCCACAATTTTTGTTATTTTTTGATTTGTATTGGTAACAAATCTGTCTATGGTAATTGCATTTCCAGTCACTAGTTTTTACAAATATTCAACAGATGTCGCTAATAATTGTTTTTATCTATGTCCGAAGTAAAAAGAACTGGAAATGTCCATGACATAAATAAGAAGTAGGTGGTAGATAAGGAGGATTGTCCAAAAATGTACTTAGTTAAATGTATAAAAATATTTTAACTTCATAACTTTAAATTGCTGTTCTCTCATAATCTATTCTAACGAACTCATTTAAGACATTTTCCCTGTTCTTTGCCTGTACCCTTCAAATAGGCTAAAGGCAAGAAGGTAATTATCATTTAAAAATAATGATTTATGTACTCACTTTAATTAAGCTCATTATTAATGGATTAAATGTCACATATCTATGTCCTATGCAAGTAATTACAAATATAGACCACAATAAGTCAATAACTATACTATATTTTGCTTTGTTTATATTCCAAAAATGTCCAATAATCTGTAAAAAACATACAAAGCCTCCCAAAGCTTGCTGCGTCAAATCGTTAAGTCCAGAGTTAAAGCTTGTAAATAAGTCTATATCAATAGTATTGTTTATGTCAATAAAATTCTCGAGCACAGGGAATGCGAGTAGCGTCTTCATTTTCACTATAGAAATTATTCTTACTATGAGACTGTATAATATTAGTTTTAAGTTATGTATTGTGTTAGATAAATTCTTATGTTTCAAGGCAATTGTATAGCATTCAATTGCTATAAGAATCAAAAGTATCACGGCTAATAGTTTAGATGTATTATTAATAATATTTTTTATTAGTTCATTTTGATTTTCTTTCTTAACATTTAATTTTTCTGTTGTTCTTGCTTCTAAAAGTTTTGAACCCAGTAAAGTTTCTTTTTCTTTGTGCAGTTTCATTTGCAAAACATTTCTGCATGGGCTGCATAATTTATAGGCTTTTTCAAGCTGATTCCTGAAAAGCATGTAATAAAAATATTATAATTATCTTGTAGTGTATGTTATCATATATATCTTTATTAAATAAAGTTTATGTATCTTTAACACACATTGCTACATAAACAAGATAACAAGAATAAACTTTGGCACTCGCTAAATAATGTATTTTCAAAAGTAAAGTATGCATATAGTATAAAAGTAAAAATAGTATGTTTATTACATAATTTTGGCACTGACCTGTAAGATTCAATTTCTTCATCGTATTTATTTTCATTCATAGGAACAAAATTTGCGAGTTGTGTCACCTTGAGCTGTTGGTTTATATTACACATTTTGCAGAGGCCATTTTTGGGTGGACTTCTTTGGAATAATTTAGGGCTTTTTGAAATTTGTTCACTACCTGTATTTAGAACTTTGTTGTAGTCGCCATCCTGAAAACATTAAAATATGATTTATATTAATAATAAATAAATAAACTTTATTACTAAGTAAAGGTTTTGTTACTATTAAATTTACCTTCGTAAATCCGTTGTACTGCTCGCATTTCGGACATGTCCAAGAATTCCGTTCAACGTACTTCACCCAAAAATTACGATTACAGAACCAACAATTCACTCGCCAAAGTATCGTCGACCTGAATAAAAGTTTTTTTTAATCTAAAATATATCTTATCAGGCGGGAAAGTATTATAACCTCTCTTCACTTACCGCAAATTAAAAATAAGTTTTAACAATAATAAAGCACAGAGAATAGCAGGTACTGCTATCAGTACTGTTTCCATTTTATAATGAAATTTCATTTTTGGTGAATGTTTGATATATATTTCATAAAATCATATTTATATTTCTTAACCTAAAAATTTACGACACCCACCCACCATCACTACAGAGTACAGACTCACCAGTCAACACAGAGTAAAAATATTTTTATATTTTTTTTAAATTTAGAGATTATAAAAATATAGTCAAACATTATCTAGAGAAATCTTAAAAAATCATGTTCTATATTTTTGTATAATTTTATTCTCTAATAGTGATTTATCCTCGCTTCGCTCGTGTTTGTCCTTAGGTACGTTTTAATTTAAATAAATCTATAAATAGTTGTTGCAAGTGTACCTTGGGAGTTAGGAGAAAGATTTATGCTAAATGTAAATTTTTCTGTTTATAAGCCTCATTAAGACCTACAATTTAACAATTTTCTAGTACATTGTTTTAAAGTATCTCATAAGGTTTAGCTTGTGTTAGCTTTCTAAGTACGACTCGATAGAAAGTATAGATAATAATTTATATATATTTTAAAGTACTATTTCTTTATTATAAAATGTAATTTAAAATATATTGTATTATTATGTGTTTTCTATACTATATTTAAAAATTATTTTTACTCTTTAATCTGTAATTCGCTCCAGTTACGTCAAAGTTGTCTAACGTCAAAGTCATCAATGCCAAAGTCAATAACACATGTTTTCGTATTGAAATTTGATGAGAAAGAAGTAATTATTAAAGAGGTTAAAGAATCTTTTTATCTTTATTTATTCGTATTCCTTCAATAAATTATACACAACTATATTAAACTGAAAATAAATATGGGATTAGACGCAGATTTTATGTTTTATTTATGCAACTTTGATACCCAAATAAGTGAAACAGGTAATTCAAATATAACATTATTATTGTATATTCAAACATGAATTTCGCGATTGGCGTTGTTTGAACTTTATTTACTATCTTATCATTTTAGATTCAAATATCATAAAGAAGCTTTGGTCGGGTCAATGGAAAATAGAAGAAATATATTTATGTAAGGAATTCCTAACCGGTGATTTGGAAAATGATACTCTAGATAAGAAATTAAAAAATCATTCCAATGATAGTAATACCTTAGAAAAAGTTCTGCAAACTGGTATTAATTTATTTTTAACATTTTGTGAGAAAAATTGGAATCCACATCCTAATGAGTTGGTATTGGAACAGTTTCTAGGTATTGAATGGCCCAAGTCCTTAGATGTATTAACTAAATTACAACGTGACTCAGAGCCTTTATATACTAACATATTATATCCAGAGTTATTATATTTTGCATCACAGTTATTCTCTGCACTCTATGCTGTTGATCAAAATTTGGTAAGCTTTTTATATTTAATATGCATTTAAATTATAACAGATTGTTTTGTATATTATATATTTTTTCTTTTTTTAATTTCAGATACATCTATGGTGGTGTTTTCGATGTAAAGTCACTCATCAAAGAGCTCTTGAAGACACAAGTGCTACATTATATAATGAATTAGAACTGTTAATTGCAAAATTATTCAATGAATCCCAAGCATTAGAAAACATAAGACTTAAAATATTATTATATTTAGAAATAGCTCAAGCCTATTTGATATATGGGAGAATACAGAAAGTGGACCAATATTTATTAAAAGCTAGAGAATTAGCTGGATTGAAGTTAGAGTTAACAGGTGAATATCAGATCTATACATATAATAAAATTTCAACTGAGTTGAATCTGTACATTAAATAATTTTTAGAAAATCTTATTGAAATTGTTATCATTATTGATACTGAGGCTGAATCTGTAGTTTTTAGAATTTTTGTCTGTCTGTTTGGGAACACATCATGCGAACACCACTGGACAGATTTTGATGAAATTTGGTATAATGATATCCTGGTCCACATATAGGATACTTTTTACTGCGGAAAAATGTCTTGTCTCTGACAAATCTATACTAAACTATAAAGCGTAACTAGGGACGAGCCTAAGCACAGCGAGGTTCAGTTGCTAGCCATTTTGTGTAATTATATTATAACATTATTGTATTCAAAATAATTGCTAAAAGTATTAAGCTAAATTAATAAGTGCTAACTTACATCCATACTATAGACTCAGTGTATTTGCTTGATGCTTGATTTTTTTTCAATTTATAACTAATAAAATATTTCATTTTAAGGTATACTTGGTAAACGCACAAAGTTTCAGCAGAATGCATTACCCCAACTGGCATTATCTAGTCGGTTGGATGATAACTTAGAAAGGCCATCAGCTGAAGACAGCCATGGAAACTCAGACCTTCCTGCAGAGGTGGAACTCCAAGATGATGTGAGACTTAACAAGATTGCATTTAATGAAAAGATTGATCAAGCTGAATTACCAAGCTTAGAACAGACATTATGTTTATTAACAGTGTTAGTATTACAATTTGCTTTTATGTTAAACTAGAGACTTACCCTCACTTCGCTCGGGTTTTATTTTTTTTGTGCGGAACCCTGATTCTGATTGCTTGAGTTACTTCTTATAACATCAGTTAACTGTCAGTAAAAGTCCTGTCAAAATTGGTTCAGCTATTACAGAGAATAGCCCGAACTAACAGACAAACAGGCTTAGTAAAAAGCTGTTATTTTGCCTTTACATACAGACATTTCAATTTTATTTATCTGTATCAAATCAAAAATATTGACAAAGTTGTTATTGCAGAGTCCAAAGTTTCCTTGGTGTGTTTTGTAGATAACTGGCATAAAATGAAGGTGATGTAGTACTTTGGAATAATTAATATCAGAAATATGAAAATATTTGTATTCTGAAATATTTGTAGTTTACTAACCTACTCTTACTTATTATAAACTAGCGACTCACCCTTGCTTTGTTCGGGTTCTTCGCTAGGTACGTTTTAGCAGTTAGTGATTCCCATACAAAATAAACATCTCTAAACTATTCGAATTTCCAGCGTTGTTTTGGATTTTCCCTATTTTTTTTTCTTTTTAAACCACCCCTGGCACACCCCCAACAAAAGAAAAATAGAATTATTCAAATGAACCGAAAAAATGAATAAAACGGTCTAACCGTTTTTGAGTTTTAGCGAGACTAACGAACAGCAATTGATTTTTATATATGTATATATATATATATATATATATATATATACATATATGAAAGTTTATGATGATGGATGGATGTTTGTTATTCTTTCATGTAAAAACTACTGAACTGATTTTGATGAAACTTTACAGTAATGTAGCTACATCAAAGTAGCTATACTTTTTAAAGAAATATGTACGTAATTCAACTACCATGCAGAGGTACGGGAAAAATTTCATTTATAGTTTTAATCTAAATTAGTTTAATTTAGAGTAAACAACCTTGAAAATAGCTTATTTTTAAAAGAGATTTTTTGTAATTATACAAATAATTTCACTTATTTGAACTTAATAATATTTTGATCATAATAAAACTTCATAAAATTTAATATCTTTTTTTTTTTTTTTTTTTCTTTTTTTTTTTTTTTTTTTGGTTAAATCTTGCGATCAGTCTTTCAGACTATGAGCAGATGAGATGGTTAAATGGCATGTTAGGCTCTACTCCCAGTGGGGTCTGCCCTATCTTTACAAAGTCATTCTTCTTTCTGACTGTTCTGGTCGAAAAGGTCACGCCGCTTTTTTAATCGGCGGATGCTTTCCGGGATAGTAAGTTGTCCTGCTAGTTTGTTCGGATGCCTTAGCAGCCGGGATTTGTACTTTTCGCCATGTGTTTTTATCTCCTCATTGACCATAGGAATATTGAGGATTTCATGGATTTCTGTAGTCTTGATAAACCACGGTGCATTGGATATTTGTTTTAGTATATAATTTTGTGCCCTTTGCACTTTCATTATGTTGGAGGTACTGGCTGATCCCCAAAGTTGGATGCCGTATGTCCAGATTGGCTTTAGAATGGTCTTATATATTAGGAGTTTGTTATCTATCGCCAGTTTTGAGTTTCTTCCAAGAAGCCAGAGAAGACTTCTGTATTTCAGGTTCATTTCTTCCCTTTTAGTTTCGACATGTTTTCTCCATGTGAGCCTTCGGTCAAGATGCATGCCCAGATATTTTACAGACTCGTGATGTGGGAGTTGGCTGCCGTTTAGGGTAACGGGGTCACAATCATGTTTGCATAATGTAAACGTTATATGCACTGATTTGGATACGCTGGCTGCAATTCTCCATTTGGCTAGCCATTCTTCTGTTTCATTCAAGCTACTTTGTAAAATGCGAGATGCTTGTGTTGGACATTTGTGCGAGGCAAGTAAGGCAGTGTCATCCGCGAAGGTGGCAATTGTGATCTCGGAGCTTTGAGGTAGGTCGGAGGTAAACAGGGTGTACAAGACGGGACCGAGGACCGAGCCTTGTGGTACTCCTGCGGATATTTCATATAGTCGTGAGGTGGATTGGTTTTCTCTTACTTGAAATATTCTGTGTGTAATGTATGATTTTAGTACTCCATAGAATGTATGTGGTAATAGGGTTTTTATTTTGAAGAGCAGACCTTTGTGCCAGACTCTGTCGAAGGCTTGTTGTATATCAAGAAAGGCAGCTGAGCAGTATTCTTTTTTTTCAAAGGTTTTTCTGATCTTCCTGCACACTCTATGGACTTGTTCTATGGTAGCATGTTCTTTTCGAAATCCGAATTGGTGTTCTGGGACAATTTTCTTCTCATTGAGAACAGGTAACATTCTATGTAGTAGAGACTTTTCGTACAGCTTGGACATAATTGGTAGTAGACTGATAGGTCTGTATGAGGTGACATCATGCATTGGTTTACCGGGTTTATGGATCATTATTACTTGTGATACTTTCCATATGTCTGGGAAGTAGCCTACTCGTTGAATGGCGTTAAAAAGCATGGTTAGATACACAATTCCTTTGTAAGGCAATTCTTGAAGGACTTTTTTGTCAATAAGATCATAACCAGGGGCCTTGTTGTTGTCCATTAGGTTAATATTCCTACATATCTCCTTGGGCGTTACTAACTTCAAGGGTAGATCCAGCTGAATATCTTGGTTGAGGACAGTATCGATATCAGATTCATCCGCATTTGGTCTTGGGTTATTAGGCTTAAATACATTGCTGAGATGGTTCGCAAATGCATCAGCTTTGTCTTGTTCGGTTCTAATCCAGCTTCCATTTGGATTCCGAAGCGGTGGTTTGTGGTGTAAGGGTCGATCCAAGTTTTTACTGGCTCTCCATAATGAATAGTCAGTTGCTTTAGTAGCTGTGAGGCCTTCTAAGTAGGCATCTATTGCAACACCATCTGCTTCTATTATAAGGGTTTTTAGTTCTTTAATTGCTCTGTTTAGCGCTGTTTTGTCATTTGGGTGTCTGCTAGTATGCCATATGCGCCGTAGTCTTCTTTTTTCCATGATTTTTTCCCGTATGGTTTCCGAGTATACTTTATTTTGTGGTAATCGTTCCTTAACTTCTGGTGTTGACTTCCAACAGCTTTCTTGGATTACTGAGGTGATGTTTCTTGCAGCAACGTCGATGTCTAATTCGGTTTTCAATGGTATTTTTAAGTTAATTCCATCTTCAACACATTCGCGAAATGAACACCAGTCTGTGCGCTTGTTATATAATTTGGTGGTTCTTTCGGTGTTTAACACCGTGGTGCCAATAGTTAGAATTACCGGAACATGATTAGAGTTTGCGTCTAGGCTTGTCTCTACATGGTGAAAGAGCCTGGATAGTCCCTTTACAATAAAAAAGTCTATGACATCCGGGAGTTTGTTTGGGTCTGTGGGCCAGTTAGTTGGGTCTGTTGTAGAGATTGTCCTGAGATGGTTTTTGTTTATACTCTTTTTAAGCTCTCTGCCTCTTGTATTGGTAAGTCTGGAGGCCCAATGAACATTTTTGGCGTTCCAGTCACCTCCGGCTATGAAGCGGGTGCCTAGGGTGTTAAAGTAGTCATTATATTGTCCCTCATTTAGTTTATGTTTGGGAGGGCAGTAAATTGCAGATACATTAAATGCACCATTTCGATCTTCTATTGCGACTGTTGCTGCTTGTATGTGCTCAGTTTTGTATTGTGGTTGTTCGTAATGTTTGATACTAGACTTTACTACTATAGCCGCTCCAGCATGTGCAGTGCCGTCAGGGTGATCAGTGCAGTAGATGTTATAGTTCTGTATTTTAACACGACTGTTTGCAGTTGTGTGAGATTCTGGCACTAGTAGTATGTCTATGTTGTGGGTATGTAACAGAACTTCTACCTCTACCTTATTTGGAGATAGCCCCGCTGGGTTCCACGTTGCTATCTTGAGGGAGGTCATTGTGAAATCTTGGTGACTAGAGTTGTTATGAGATTGATTAACATACTCATTTGTTGTAGGATTACATCAAATTTTTCTGCTTGCTTTAAAAGCATCTCTTCTATGCTTTTTGCTTTGCTTGTTGTGGGGTCGTTCTCATCTTTGAAGGTTTTCTTAGGTTTTGTGGCTTCAGCGTAGGACTTTTGCGTGTTGTTGGACTTTGGCCGTGGTTCAGTTGGGCAGGCCGAAGGAGTGAGTCTGGTCCATTGATTTAGAAGAGATGAGTGGTTTTCCTTTTGTGGCCATGCCTTGTCACCGGCACCTGGTTTTGGATTTTTTCGGTCCGTAATGTGTGTGTTTGTCTTCCTTGCTAGTATTTCTCTATATACTTCGCACCCTTTGTAGTTTGCTGGATGCGCACCTTGACATAGGGCACATTTTGCTGGGGAGTTGCGATCCTTCTTTGGGCATTCGGATGTTTTGTGTGATAGAGCGCACTTCACGCATCGGAAGGGCCTCATGCAGTAGTTTTTAGAGTGTCCATACTGCTGGCATCTTTGACATTGCACTATTGAGGTTCGTTTTCTTGGGTCTTCTATAGTTACCGACTGATGGTGTATAAATTTAATGCTTTTTATAGCCTTGTTTTTGGGACTAGGTTGAAGATTGGCGAAGAATGTAGATGTTGGTTTCTTCTCTGGGCCATACTTTACATTTATAATCTCCCCAATCACAGTATTTCCTGTCTCTTCTAGCACTTCTTTTATCACACTGGTTGGTGTAGTATGGTGAAGATTCTTTATCACTATTCTATAGGGGCGCTTATCCTTCCTGTTAAATGTGTGTCCAATTAGTCCTCTTTTTCTAACAATGTCTATAGTTGTTTTATAAACTTCTACATTGGCGCAGTTAATCCTTAATTGATTATGGTTAATGATTTTGTATGTGAAGTCTGCTTTGTTTACTACACCCTCTAGCAGCTCAGTTAGCTTAGTAAGATCTTCAATACCATACAGGATAATGGGTGGGGGCTTTACATCCTTTTTGACAGTATCTCTATGTGTCATTGTTGTGTCTTCTTCTTGGTCTACTGGAAGTCCACTGAATGTATTGGTAACAATTATTCTCTCAGGAGATGGAGAAGATACTTTCTTCCTTTTGGCATTTCTTAGGACTGGTGCTCTCTGCCAGGTGGGATGATTGACTTCTTTATTGTCCTTAATATTATTCATCTCATTGTGCTGTGTGTTTTCAATTTGTGTTTCAATGTTAGCGTCTCTTATCGAGCTAAGTGATAAACTTCTTGGTCTAGTCTCAAATAGACCTGGATGGAAGGCTTGCTGGATTAGCTTCTTATTGCTCTTGCATTCTTTAAGACCAGTAGTATTTACTGGTAAGGGGGCCTGGGTACCCACCCTCTTACAGTCTTCGGTAACCAATTTCTCACTCACAGGCCCGGATACCTGTGAGCGCCGGGGGCTAGCCGGATTGCATGGCAGAACATTCTCATTATTTTCACTCATTTCATTTCGATAGATGGGGAGATAGTGGAGCGCTTTCCCAAGGCGCTACACGTCACAATTTCGGGTTGACGCCCTAGCCTTTGATGACCCAACATCTCTCTACAAGGCAGTAGGTGCTCTTTTTGTGTCGAAGTTAGCATCTTCTGATACGGTTACTATTTCGGGGTAACGCCCTAGCCTTTGTTGACTCAATATCTCTCCACAAGGCAGTGGTTGCAGTTTAGTTTTAGAGTTAGCATCTCTTAGACCAATTGCTGTTCCATCTCTGGTGAGGTGATGTCTTCGGATATTGTGTTATTTTTTGTGTCAGGGTTTTCTTCCCCTAGCCAGTTTGTTCGGTTACATGTCGTCGTTGGTGCGCAAGTACACCGCTGACGGCAATCGGGCGCCGAAGACTCGCCCTCGCACTTCATACTTTGCTACTACTGGTCCCGAGGCAGATGGAGTGTGTGAAGCTCGTTACGGACCGTAGCATTGCCCAGGAGGGACGACCCACAAAGAATGACGTGTGTGGGTCCATCGCTAGTCCACGGCGGCAGACTGACAATGGCGTGGACGTGTATGAAGCACTTGTCGGTGTGCGCCTGATAGCCTAGCTTCACACCCCTAGGCGTGCGCGATTGACAACTTAGCATTTTATAGGTGCGAGTTCCCTGGCCAAGATACTCGCCCCACTAAGACTTACACCGACCCCCCCATTAAATAATTTTTTAACCCCCCATTAAATAAATTAATTAAATATCTTTAATAATAAAAAGCAAATTATTACATTTTCAGTCAATATATACAGAAATCTCAACCTAAAGATGATCTAATGTTAGAGGAACTGCAACCATACATAGAAGCCATATTGTCCCAAAGTAAAGGTCCATGGGCCACTCGGGTGGCTTCATTGCTTATCAGATGTAAACTGGAGGCAAATCATAAGAGAACTGTGGAGCGGGCAATGTTGCAATGTGAAACTATTGTGAATGACAAAACTGGTGTTGCTAGTACTAGCAGGTGAGTCAACTGTTCTTTAATTTACTAAGTCGGACTTATTATTAATCATGTTTTTTTTTGTATTTGTAACATATTATTATTATTATTATTTAATATAACAACAATACAATACAGTAGTTTTGTACAGTTTTTGAAAATGAATTAATGATGTGAAAATTCATATTTAACAAAATTTTCATAGTTAAGATTAGTAAGGTTTGATGTATGTTTATTTTTGTGTGTATGTTACTTATTTTATGTTTATGTATAAAATTATTTAAAAAAAAACATCTTTATGCTCTAAAGGTACAAAAAATCACTTCTAAGGGTGAAATGATTACTTTTAAGTAATCTTGAAGGTTATAAAGTTGTTATTTTAAAGGTTTTATTTATTTAATATCCATAGACTTTCTTATCTGTGGGCGACGGGACTTCCCCCGGCTTGGACTTGGCGACAACAGTTGGCTGATTTATACCTGAGCTTAGGCTTAGTTAAGGCTGCTTTAGAGGAGTATCTTAAATTGCAACTATGGGAAGATGTTATCGTTTGCTACACTATGTTGCAATTGAGACACAAGGTAATATATTTTTAATTTTTTCAGTTCAACTATGAAATATTTATTCTTATTATAATAATATTTGATAGCTGTATGTACTAAGTTTATCTTATGTTCGTCTGTCATTCTGTCTGTATGTCATAACAATTTTACTCAAAGACTTAGTATGGCCATCACCATATAACGAGTAACTAAAGGAAGATAAAACTTAAAAGCTCATGAATCTATGTAACTAATATTATAAAGAAGAAAGTTTTTTTTGTTTGTTTGTACCGAATAAGCTTCAAAACTCTGAACCGATTTGGATGAAATTTGGTAAGAAAATAGTTTGAGACCCTGGGTAGGATAGCTTATATCCCGGAAATCAATCCTTAAGAGGGGTGAAAATGGGGATGAACGTTTGTATGGGGAAGCAATCTAGGGATGAAACCGAGCGAAGCGACAGTGAGTCGCTAGTTTTTTATATAAATAGAGCGTGTAAAAAGCGTACGTAAATGTGTGGTGTCTTTTTATGTGTTTATATTGTGCTTATAAGCTTCCAACGCTAAATAACTAAAACAACCTATTTTATTTCAGGCTGCCGAAGTAATCCAGCAACAGATTGACATCAAACCAACTGTCAAGTTATACTGTCTTCTTGGTGACGCTACAGGTAATATATAAAATTCTCGTGTGACAGTGCTTGTAACAAAACTCCTCCGAAACGGTTTGAGCGATTCTTATGAAATTTCGTGTGTATATTCAATAGATCTGAGGATAGGACGTAAACTATTGTTATACCCCCAAGTGATAAGGGTGGTCCACCCCAAAACATTTTTTTTTAATTTTTTTTTATTTTTATTTTTTTATGATTCAGCATAAAAAATACTTACATACAAACCTAAATTTTCACTAGGGCGGAACCCGAGCAGAGAGAGGGTTAGTCGCTAGTTTCGATGTATAAAATAACATTATAAGTTATTTAAAATAATATATTTTAATTCAATGCTCTTGTTAATGACGTCAAGCGTGCCAGTTGAGCATGGATTACTTCGCCAATGTCACGTAGAATGGAGAAGACATGAGGGATTGATTGATCGATAAAAAAATTATATAGGTATTTGTCGAATCTGAGCGTATTCAGATATAGTAAGCTAACATAAAAGGTACTTTTTATTTCTTAAGCCTTTAATGTAAGACTGCGATGACCGTTACAGTTCAAAATAAAGAAATAATACATATTTAAGAGTTGTTGTAGTGCATTTGATATAATCGAAATCATAAAATATAACCTGCGCCATCTAGGAATATGGAGTGCAAACTCAGTAGCTAATGTAATCTTAGAAAAATAAGTATAATTACGGAAATTTTGTTTAAGAACGTATTATGTTTTTCGCTTTACTTAAGAGTATTATTTTAAATCAGTCATAATTTTGGGTCATTTTCTTAATACTCCTTTTACACAAACAGTAATAATAACAATTCGAAGCATACAGCGCCATCTATTGACACTTAATTTTTTTTTTTTAAATTCCTGATGAGAATTGATTCTTAATGTACATTGTACATATTATGATATTTATTTTAATGTTTACATTCCAGTTTTATTTTACTAGAAAAATAAAGATTGTATCTTTAAATGAATCTTTGTATTTTTAATTTTTTTATTCGGTTTATTAAATTTCAGATGATATTAGCTGTTACGAAAAAGCTTGGGAGTTCTCAAATCATAAAAGCAGCAGAGCTCAGAGACATTGGGGTAACTTTTTCTTCGACCACAAAAAGTATGAAGAATGTATCCCTCACTATGAAAAATCTGTTGAAATTAACTCCATACAAGAGAGTGTTTGGTTGAGATTAGGGTAAGAAATACTAGCTATATTGATTTATATTATATTCGAAAGAAAACCATGTAATATGTATGTATATCTGAATTTAAAAAGGTCAAAAAGAGTTGTTTTTTTTTGTAAACAACATGATTTAGTTTGTTAATGTTTGAAAATCTTATTTTTAGCCACAGACTTATTGTATAAATAATTGTGTATAAATCCTTTAAGTACATAATCACTATAGTTGTTTTCTGCTTCGTATTAAAGGACCATTGATCAAAAAGTACTAGATACACAATCCCATGTAAAAGTTCTTTTAAAACTATCACCAATCGTGTTTAGGTAATTATTCTAGTTGAAATAATATAAAACAATGTAAATTGAACCTTAAATGCAATGCTTAAAGTTGTTCTCACAAAAAAAGCGCGCTCAAATGATCAAATGAGCGCTCTATAAGAGAGTTCAAATTGTATCTTTAGGTCTAATCAATATAATCAATAATAAATCTGAGTGATATTAATTATACAGATATACATATAAATCTTAAGAGTTTGTTTGTTGTTTGTACTAGTTCAATAAAAAAAAAATTGATGAAGCCTAGCATCACGCTGCAACTTTTACATAAATTAATAACATGCACGGAGTCGCGGGCAAACGTTAGTTTCATAATTCTGCCCTCCCGAACCTAAAGTGCAGTAACAGCAAAAACACGAATTCGAGAAAAACGCGCCTAAAGTTTAGAATCCATAAAAATATATCAAAAAGAGACTTTTCGATAAAACCTTGAATGGAAAGTGAAAGAATATGTTCCAAACTAAAATACTAAACATTGTTACGTTAGTTTTTTTATAAAAAAACTATAATTATGGCAATTTTAATTTTTTTGCCCCTATTACTACACACACTTTATTTGTATAATCTTTTCAAAAACTGTTTTAAATGCAGTAAATCCTGTTATTACTGCATTTTAGACATTTCTTCCATGATCGTTACTAACTAAAGTGCAGTAATATTATAAAAATACTGCTATTCAATCTGTTTTTTTGAACAAAACACTGATATTCCACACTTATAGTAATATAAAATTACCTTTAATTTTGATAAAAGTATGTAATTTCTTAAACAAAACTGGACATGCATTTATGACTATGCTATTAAAACTATTCATCAAAACATTGTACATTATAATCTAATAGTGTAAATTGTTTTATATGACTAACAATATAACAATCTTTACAAGATGTTAATAATCTTAACTAGTTAATCCACCATAAAACTATATCACATGTATTTCTCATGCATGGATCAATAAAATTTACATAAAATCTTTCTTCTGAACATAACTAATTACTAAATGAGTATTCTTGTCTTACAAAAATAATAGTCTGAAAAGATTATGGAAGGGAGAACTAAGGAGAATTAACTTATATGGGAAACAGGTTGAAAAAGTGTCCAGTAGTGAGCAGCAAATTATAGCTCAGAAACTCACGTTAAGCCTAGTTCGCATTGAGCTAGTATTTTAGTCTAGTAGCGAGTAATTTAGTAACTAAACGTGTCTGAACACTAAAAATTTAGTCGATTAGTTTAGTAAGTAATTTAGCCGAGTCAATCCATTTTATTCTATTTTTTTGGGCGAGTAGCAGCCCCCACCACGCGTCCGAGCTCACTGGTTCACCGGCTAAATAAGTACGAACCTGTCGAATTAGTCGAGTTCATTAGTTGCCGCCATAACATTCATTAACAGAAAATTTACACAACTTTCGGACATTCTCAAACTATCGAAGTATTCTTTGGGATCTTCCAATGCTAATTCCTTCAGAAGACAATTAGTAGCTCCTAGTTTATCTCGTCTTTCGATCCATTTTCTTACCCTTAGCTTCTTTTTATTAATCACACAAATTTCCTCATCAACCTCTTCTAAAATAGCCGTTACGATCAGCTTAATCAGTTTATTTACTTTATTGCGTTGTAGGCTATTCATCTTGCAAAACACCACTCACTTGTAAACTGTACTCGACCAAAGTGCGAACGATTTTTGGTGAGTAGCGAGTAATTTAGCTACTAAATTACTCGCTACTAGACTAAAATACTAGCTTAATGCGAACTAGGTTTTACAGCACTAGCGTAGCAAGTAGATGTGATGTGAAGTTAGTCGTTTTTAACGGAGTGAAGTGTGCTGAATTATTATTACTTGAAAATAATATATAATTATATTGCTGTTTGCCTATGCTAGAACTATTTTGAAAAGTGCGCCACAGCAAAGCGGAAATCTTTCTTTCCTTGTTTAATTCACCTTCTTACTTTTATGACGCTATGTTTTAAACTAGCGACTCACCCTCGCCTCACTCGGGTTCGTCCCTGGATACTTTTTTTTGAGCGGAACTCTAATTCTTTTTTTTAAATAAAAGTAGCCTATATTACTCCCTATAACATCAGTTACCTTCCACTGAAAGTCCGTCAAAATCAGTCCAGCCGTTTCAGAGATTATTCGGAACAAACAGACAGACAAAAAATTTTAAAAATGTGTTTTTCTTATGAGTACCGTTTATAATTTCATATGCATTTAGTAAAAAGGTTTATTTTGACATTACAAACAGACACTACAATTTTATTTATCTGTATAGATGTATAGATTCATATACTTGTTTTCTGTGGCGCCACCAATTTCATGCTTGTCAGCGGTCACTTTTTATACTAGAAATAGTTCGCCTTAGTTCTACTCTCCATATCTCTTTGGTACAGCATGGCACGTCAAGTCAGCCTTATGCCACAGATTAAGGAGACTGCCTCAAACCGCGATATTGCCTGTCCTGTGTTTGAATATTTTAATAATTTTACCTATTATAACGCAGTATTAGGGAATAGTATTTGACTTTAAGTATTTTAGGTAGTATTAACTGGATGAAGCAAACTAATTAATATGCAGTAAAATTTATAAATATTGTAAACTAAATGGTCTTTTACAAGCAACTACAAAACATCCTACAAGTTAAACTGCAGTAAAGTTATTAAATACTGCATGTCTTTTAGTTTTTCACAAGAAATTACAAAATCCCCCACAAGTTAATGTGCAGTATGGAATGTTAATACTGCACTTTAATTAGGAATATAAATAAAAAATATTTTTTCTTAACCTTTGCAGTATAATCAATTTGTATAGAGTCGAATAATACTGCATTTTAATAAGTTTTTTCTTGAATCTTCTAGAACAAACTACTATTTTAAGTGCCACAAAATATGGTAAAACACTGCAGTTTAGTTAGGAAACAGAGAAAAATCTTGTGCAGTATTAATTGTACTGCGGTTTAGCTGGTAAACATGGAATATTTTAACAGATTTGTGATATTTTTGCTGTTAAATCTTCCAAAAAAATATTAAAATAAAATACTTTTATTAGCGCTACAGAAAAAAGAATTAATTTGACTGATAGCTACTAAAATGGGGATTTAGAATATATATTTAACTCAAAACCGACCAAAATGTCTATTACTGCACTTTAGGCTCAGGTGGGCAGAATTATAGAAGAAGATGTAAATCCAGTTAGTTATTCGATTGGACAAAGTCTGTCCGAAGAAGGACAGAGCGACAAAAAATCCAAAATTATTTATATTATAAATCTCCTAGCGATACCCTCGCTTCGCTCGGATTCGTCCCTAGCTTGCTTACCAATACAAACTTTCATCCCCATTTTCACCCTCTCAAGGGATGATTTACGGGATAAAAAGTATCCTGTCCTTCCCAAGGTCTCAAAATATCTTCTTACCAAATTTCATCTAAATCGGTTCAGTAGATCCAGAGATTATCCCCTACAACGTCACAAACTCACAAACTTTACCTCTTTATAATATTAGTATAGATTATACATAATTATAAACATTTCTCATCTAACAGTTTCGCAGCTCTAACAACAGAGAAGTGGGAGCTATCAGCTAAAGCGTACAGAAGGTATACATATTTGCAACCGAACACATTCGAAGCGTGGAATAATTTGGCCAAAGTGTACGTGAAGCAAGGCGACAAGGACCGCGCGTACCGAGCTTTGATGGAAGCGTTGAGATTCAACTACGATAATTGGAAAGTGAGTTTAATTGTCTCTTTTGTCGTTATAACTTTTTAAATTTTCGCGTTCCATAATCTATACATACATATAATAAAACTGTTAGAGGTCAAATGTCTGTACATAGAAAAAAATGCTAAAAACCGAGTCGGGGGGATATAAGAAGAGAAAAAGAACAAATCCAGATTTATTACAATTTTTTTGTTTCCCTGTCTGTTTGTACGGGCTAATCTCCGAAACGGCTCGACTGATTTTAATGAATATTTTTATTTGTATATTTGGTGGGTATGAGAACCCGAGCGAAGCGAGGTTGAGCCGCTAGTATTATATAAATACATAGCGAGTGTATAACATAAAGCTAAAGAGGTTTTTTTTGGAGAACACATGGGCGTAGCTACGGGTTTCTGTTATTAATTAATATCGTTTATAATATTGCTTCATATGCAGCTTTGGGAGAATGTAATACTGGTGAGTATAGATACCGGACACTTCGAGGATGTCATTCGCAGTTGCCATAGGATTCTCGACTTGCAGCACAAGTATGAAGACGTGGAACTTCTCTCCCTACTCGTGAAAGCTATTGTTCAAGACAACAAGGATGCTGACGGGAACAGTGCTGCCAGGTTAAAATAATTTATGGCTGATTTTTTAAAACTATCTGATCTAACAGACACTGTCTTGTCACAATTGTAATAAATTTATTTTTTGAAACAAATATTGTAATAAAAAAAACATTACGTTTCCCCTTATATATTCCGATTTTCTTATTATTTTTCCATTTTTCCCCTGATTTATGGATTTAATTTTAGGTTATAAATAGCCAAAAAAATTATTAATATTATAAGCTAATATGCTCGTGTTTATCTATAGGTGGTAATTATGAAATTACGTGAAGCTCTATTAAAAAAAAAACAAACAAACAGACAAACATAGAATCTTTTGGAAATCGGTTAAAAGTACTGTATTTTAATTAAAGTATTGTCATATAAAGTTCAAATTAACATAATGTTAAAAGCTGCGAATTTAATTTTAAAACATATTGATTGAATTTTTTTTCATCATTGTTTTTCTTTTCATCAGGTTACGGAAACGTGCATTGGAGTTATTTGGCAGAATAACATCCATCCATCAAAATAAACCTGAGTTATGGCAATTGTATTCTGATTTAAGTCCAACGTATTTGTTGAAAGGACAACGCTTATTAAAAGCTTATAAAGGATTCACTCAGGTAATTATATACATATATATATATATATATATATATATATATATATATATATATATTCTTCTAATATATAAAATTCTCGTGTCACAGTGTTTGCAACAAAACTCCTCCGGCTTGACCGATTCTTATGAAATTTTGTGTGTATATTCAATAGGTCTGAGAATAGGACGTAAACTATTTTTCATACCCCTAAGTGATAAGAGTGGTCCACCCTAAAGATTTATTTATTTTTTTTGGACAACATTTTTATTTATATTTTTTTATGATTCGGCATTACAAAAACATAGACCGAAATTTTCACCCTTCTACTACCAACACCCAATTCTTAATAGCAATATTAGTACTTACATTATTTTCTACTCTCGGCGGTTATAGACACATAGGTTACTTTTTATTCCGGGAAAATAAACGGTTTCCGTGGGATAGATTTGTTTTTATTCTTTACCAGGGACGAACCCGAGCGAAGCGAGGGTGAGTCGCTAGTAAATCAATATATTCTAATATATAGCGATTTACGTACACTACGTACGTTTTAATTTTTTTGAATAATAGAAAAGTAGCCAAGTTACTTATAACATCAGCTATCTGTCAGTGAAAGTCCCGTCAAAATCAGTCCAGTCGTTTCGGAGATTAGCCAGAACAAACAGACAGATAAAATATACAAAATAAAAACAATTTCCTTTAAATATCGTGTATATATTATTATATCATATGCATTTAGTAAAAAGCTGTTATAGAAGTTGTACTTTTTTTGGCACGTTTGTTAAAAAAATATGAGAGTCAAATTTTTACGATGCTCGCGCACACCGACGGCCAAAAAGCGACATGATGAAGTAAGCTGATAACTGTGTCTCCGGTCCGCGTGAAAACTCATCAACTCATTGAAAGTAGTTTCTCAAATATTCATAAATCTATAACACGTGTTTTATATCAGTGGAGATAAAAAAATATTTATTTTTATTAATTTATCATTCCTTTTACAAAAAAAGTTGTGACATACGGGATGAAATCTTTAGCTATTTTTTTTCTGTTATGCATAAGAAGTATGACTTCTTACGTGCGTACATAAAAGTACACATACACATTTTTTTTTATATTAACAAACAGACACCTTCTATTTTATTTATCTATATAGACAACCATGCATGTATATAATTTTATTTTTTATTTTACAGAGTGGCAATTGGCCTAATAACCCAGAAACATGTAAAAAGGTAATTCAACTTGCAGAACTATTACTAGATTATAGTTTAAAAGCGAGGCAAGAGGCAGAAGATAAGGATCATCTACAAGCCAATCAACAACTTTCATCAGCTCGCTTGACTGGACAGGCAGTGATAAGAGCTGCAGAAAAACAAGATTGGCCCGAAACGCAAGATATATTAAACGAGTTAAAAGATTTGTATAAAAATGTTACAGAATATATGAAATCCATAATGTAAATTTTGTTTTATTCTTTAATAACTTTGTGGGACTTCTAATGAGGTTTTGTAATCTGAATAACCTCCCGACCGATCTCGGTTGCCGGCGACATGCTCATTGAGACTAGCAAACTGCGCAGGAGATATTATATTGCCTACTCAGTACCGTCTTTACCATAAACAAATACACGGGGTACCGGCCCAGTGCCCCCAGCCTAATTGGGCCCCCTAAAAACAAAATATTTGTTTACATGGAACAAAGAGAAGCTTAATTTTTTGCCCATTATTACTCTATAAACTATATATATATTTTAAATATGAATATAAAATCAGACCAGATTTCGTAATGTTTTCAAAACAGTACATTTCACAAAAATAAATAAATAAACATTGATATGACTAAAACTGCGTCCATCCTGCTGAATAAAGATCTGAGTAAGATGTGTGAGATTATTATGATAAATAAAACTATCTTGTTAACAGACCCGTTACTACTAATTTACTATTTTTATTTTTGTCTAACGGCAAAATTTAATACTTTTTTATCCAAGTAGGCAGGCAGCAGGAATGTCCTGCATGGGTGCAACAACGGCTCGCCCTCTGTGAGGTAGTGGGGCCAGACCTGTCCTTGCCAGCCGTGGTGCGTGCCATGGTCGGCGAGGAGAGGTGCTGGCGCGCTATGCTATCCTTCTACGAATTCGTGATGTAGCAGCAGAAGGAGGCCGCCGAGCATGCGGTCGACGTTCAGTCGGACCCGATTTGCCGCAGGCGCGCGGGGCGCAGACGGCGGCACGACGTCGCCGTTCTGTTACCCCCTTAATTGAGGACCATCGGGTGGATGGACACGGGGGATCCACCACTCGACACGGGCATAGTCAAAGGGGGTGGACGATGTGCTGTTGAAAGTGATCCCGGCACATCGTCTTGTCGATTCGTTTGGCAGTAGTGGAATAATTTGGGGGGAGTCTAAATATAGGTCTAAATATTCGCGAAAGTATTTTTATTTTTATAGTCTGAATATAGTTTTGACCGACTTTTTGTCATAATTTACCCATAGTGAGCCGGCGGGATAAACCAGGTATTTTTGAGGTTATTGGTCGGGTAAATGAACGACTGTTATGTGGTAGCCCTGGGTCTGATCCACCTCAGGGAGGCCCGTGCCTAGCTGTGGGATGTTAAAAGGTCTGAATGTAAATACTACTATAAACTATATATTAAGGAAATCATTTATCTTAATATATATATAATTCTTCTGTACGTGTGTTTGTTAACCTACTCCTTAAGGAATGGACCGATTTGGATGAAATTTTGTGTGTATATTTCAATGGGCTTCTGGATGGTTTGAAACCACAAATGGACCCAGTAGGTGGCGCTACAGTCGGTGTGTCACTAAATTTTCATAAAATACTCCACTTTCCGAGCAATAAATAAATTTAAATTGATTGTTAATTAAAAGAAAACTCGATGTGTGTACGTTTCCTATGGACTCCAAAACAGCTGGAGCGATTTTGATTAAATTTTCAGGTAATCTTCAGATTACCCCAGCGGGTGATCCTGTGAATTTGGTTAGCGATCGGAAGTTTGGACGCGGGTGAAGCCGCGGATACTGCTAGTGTATATATAAATAACTTCATAAGTTCCTTTACTATAGTATGCTTAAGGTTGGTAGTATTTTTTTTAATTGTTAGATATGAGTGGTAAAGTACAGCCTGGATTTTTATTTATATTATCTATAATTTTTACTTCAAAGTTCAAACCATGGATGACAAATAAAACAATACTACTCGTATCTACGTTTCGTTTTTGCTGCATTAGATTTTTATTAATATCCATGTATGTATTTCATTGTTCTAGTCATGGTAAACATCTATTTCTAAAATATACACATTAATATATTAAACGAAATAAAATTAAAACAATTTATTGAAACTGTAACTTTAGAAAAGAAACTTAATTTATAGAAAATATTAATGGTACTATTACATATTATTTTGATCGTTGACGTCGCAAACGCAATAACGAAACGCAATATCATTCTATGACGTTTCATTACAGATCATGACAGTGGGTGTATGAAAAGTAATCTAAACAAATTAAATTAGAATTAAAAATTCAATTTGAAATGTATTGTTAATGTAAAACAATGGCAGCTGCTAGTGAAGAAGAAATATTAGAGGGATTTTTATGTCCCATTTGTAAGGCTGATCTTAAATCAGCAAGTCAACTTACAACTCACTTTGAAAGCCTGCATCAAGAAGAACAGGATATTCTTAAATCTTTAAAAGAAATTTTCGGCAAAGCTCGAAAGATTATTTTGAATAATGATGATACGGACTTGACTGAAACATTCGATCGCGCTTTAAAATTTAATTCTCAAGAATACAACTATCCTTTGGAAGAGCAGACGATAGGCGGATCTCGAAGTTCAACAGATTATTTCAAGGCTGTGCGGTCTGCGAGACTGGAGAGATATGCTACTGAGACTAATAAATTGTTGATCAGACTAGATAAATTAGTGTGTAATATGCCAAGTGACCCAAACCAAAGAAAACAACATGAACAGGAAGTAAGTATTTATCTTTCTTTATCTTATTAAATCTTTACCAATAAAATTCCGAGCACTATAAATTTATATCCAGTTCCCCAGGGCAGTGTTTTGGGTTCCACTTTGTTCTTGATCTATATGAACGAGCTGTTATTAACATAGAAACTGTTTGTGATATTATATGCGAAAATGATGTTCTTAGTAAATAAATAAATATCGTGTAAATTATTAAGTAATTGAAGTAATTAATAACATTTCCAGGTTGTACCGTGGCTTGATGGTTCATCAGTAAAACTCTGTCCAAATTGTGCTAAGGCATTTAATTTAACAAGACGGAAGCATCATTGTAGGCTTTGTGGATCCATTCTTTGTCATGACTGCTCCATATTCCTAGACTTAAACATAGCAAGTAAGTATATTTTATCACATGTTAATATGATGTAAATGTTTGCCATTCAATATATACTACATTGCATTACATATTTTTAATATAACATGTAATTTATAATAATATTATCAATATAAATATACCTATACAAAATATTAAAGTAAATCATAACATTGAAACCAACAATTTAAAATGAATGATTAAAATGACATATAGATTTCAAGTTTAACCTAAGTATATGGTAAAATACTTTTTAGCTTAATAGCTAATTTCTTTTCTAAAAAAATATTTGAAATGATAATCCATTACAACATTAATTAAAATTTGTCTGTAATTATACTTAGTAAATTGTATGAAAGAATTAAATTCATAAGTGACTACAGCTTAAAAATATATGACAACATCATTGGTAATACTAATCATATTATGCTTCTTTACAGAAACTATAGTAGATCCGTCCGCACCTTCTACATCACAAGCTGAAGAAGTGAATGAGAAGAATGGCCTCCGTCTTTGTGAACATTGCTATAATCTCATTGAATTGAGGAAACAAGTGCAAGAGAATAGAAATGCTAAAACCACTCTTATGACTGCATATGAACAGATGCGGAGTTTGATGGATCAAGCTCAGCCCGCTGTGGCTATGTATGAAAAGGTATTAAACATTTTGCATACTACATAATATACTAGCATTGCCCGCGGCTCCGTCCGCATTCAGATGACCAAAAACCAAATTATTAGGTTTTATAGATTAGTATACTACTGTTTTTGCATTTTTTCTCAAAAATGAAATATTTTCCCGCGGTAAAAAGTATCCTATATGTTGACCCGAATAACCGGCTCTCACCATACCAAATTTCATCAAACCTCTAAAAACTATAGATTTGGCGTCTGTATCAATAATAATGTTCATTTCAATAAGATTTTCCAAAAAATATTGTATGTACAGTATGTACAGATTGAGCTTAGTTACAATTTTATTATATGTATAAATTATAATATAATGCATACTTGATACTATAAATAAAATAATTTTAATGAGCCAAAGGATAGAGAAGTAGGCAACACTTACACACAATTGTGTTTTTTCTTTTCACTCCATGGCATTGCAGTAAACAAGCAGGTTGCCAGTAGTAGGTAGTAATGAAAGATTTCTGTCATCTGTATCTTCAAGTTTACTGCAGATAAGTGGAACTTGAGTTGGAGTTTCTCTGCATAGAGGACTGTCTGTGATACCTTTAATTATTAAAAGATTTTTAATCAGATAACTGTTCTGTAGTTAGACACTTGCACTTAAAAACTTTCTCATTTATAATATTAAATATTGATAATGAGGGTTAATCCAGGGTATGAATTATTATTACAGATGTGTCAAAGTCTATTCGACGGTGAAACCACCTATAATTTGCAAGATGTAAACGCAATGCGAGGACGCATCGGCAAATTAGCTGAGGGTATAGATCTATTGAGCAAACAGATTATAGCACTGCCGGCGGAACCTAACACGAGGCAGGCCAAACTTCAGAATGCTATAAGACAAGCCGCTGCTCAATATATAAAGGTACAATAATAAAGTATTTTTTTTTAATTATAATTATATCAAAAATGGTACATTGAACTTTTGTATTCAGCCCTTTTAGTCTAGCTAACAAGTTCAAAAACGTGTTAAATAGAAATAAAGCTCCTAAAAATATGTGCGATAGCTCATCCGATTCGGAATAACGTCTAGAAAAATGTTTTAAATGGTTTAATAGCACATAAAAAATTGCGATTGTTATTAACAAAATAAGATGAAAAAAAGGTATTTAGGTTTTCGTTATTAATTTCTAAACTAATGGTATTTAAGGAATTATGAGAAAAGGATCCTGAAAGAGGAGGAAATCTCCAATCAAAAAGTCCTAACTCTCGGAACTCTATCTCTAACGGTATACTAATATGTAAAACTTAAGAATTTGGCTTTTGGTCATCTGAACGCGGGCGGGCACTGCTAGTATATTATACTCCAACATTTTACATAATGAGTAAAAAACATAACTTAATGATATTTTTATTGGTAGCTTAAGACATAGTCTTAGTTTTAATTCTGTGTGTGTCCTATAAAAGGCAGTATGTATCTTCTTTTCATCTTATTAAACTACTAACAACTTACACTCGCTTCGTGCGGGTGCGTCCCTAGGTGCGTTTTAATTTTTTTTAGCGGTACTCTAACTCTTTTCTTAAATAAAAGTAGCCCAATTTACTTCTTATAACATCAGCTATGTGACAGTGAACGTTTCATTAAAATCAGTCAATCCGTTTCGGAGATTAACCGGAACAAACAGACAAAGAAAAATAAAAAAATTGTTTTTCTCATCAATATTCAATACCGTAGACAATTTCACACGCATTTAGTAAAAAGCTGGTATTTTGACATCACAAACAGACACTTCAATTTTATTTATCTGTATATACATTATACATATATTGCAATACTAAATATTGTCTTTAGGAAGATCTCTTATCTCTCCGTAAATTACCGACCGAAGCCCAAATAGAAGAAGTACGGAAACAAAGATACGAGCGTGCCCAGAAGCAGATACAGATCGAGAGAGAGAAAACGGAGAGAGATAGACTGTGGAGAGATGACGTGGGAGAGAGACGGAAAGATGAGGGAGAGAGTAGCAGAACACATCACGATGAGGACAATCCTATATTGGAACAGATGAATATTATTAGAGGTTATATAAAGGAAGCTCGGAAAGAGCTGAGGTTTGAAGAGGTAGGTTTATTAAATAATTTTATTATTACTAGCGTTTTACACTTGGTTCGCAATATTATAAGAGGTAAAGTTTGTGAGGTTGTAGGGGGTAATCCAATAAAATCTCATCAAATCTCATTTAAACTGGGAGCGCCATAATGGAAGATCTGACGTCACCTTTAAAGAAAAATATATATTACACATATAATAAAAACATTTTTTTTTCTTTAATTTCTTTCAAAGTCCTATTTTGCCCGTTGAAAATATCTGGACGCTGTTTTGGTTTTATATATTATGAAAATAAATGTAGTCTAACAACTTTAGCGTAATTAATCTCACGTGTTTTTTTTTAAATAAAAGTATCTTTTCGGATTATTTCGCGGATTTATTTTGATTTTTGGTTCCCGACGTTTCGAATGCTTTACAGCATTCATGGTCACGGGAGAGACTGAGGTGTTACATGTCTTGAAGGTATAGTTGTTACAGACAGCTTACCCACAATTAACAAAAATGAAAATTGCACCAATTACACATTACAATATTTTTTAACTTTAAACATTTTTATAATTTTAATTATAATTGAATATGGAATATTATTTATTTAATTTTTGCTATTATTTTTATAATTATTACAATTTTAAAAATATTAATTAGTAATCTATATTTAGTGTTGCCATTATTATATTTATAACCATAAAGAAAAATATAAAATATAGTATTAATTATTTAAGCCATATAATTGTTCTATGTGTAATTTAAAAAGTTAAAATTAATTAAGGATAATAATTTTTATTTAGTTTGTAATTATTTAAAAACAACTTACTAAGTAACACTATTACTATATACTTTTACAAATGAAAAATGAAAAATATTAATCTGATAAGCTGTCATTTTAAGAAAGTATAATCAATCTCACGTGGTTGGAAGAAGGGTGGATTTCCACCAAATCTCACTTAATCTCACCAAAGGGGGGAGGAGTCTAAATTGAAAGAAAAACAGCTCACGTAATTAATGGACGCCCCTTAACTCAGCCATTTTTTTTCTAACTTAAATCAAAGTTATTATTATTTCGACAGTGAACATATTTTTATCGGAACATTAAATAGCGTACAGCACTCAGCGGTAATATAGCTTCGTATCAGTGAAAGAATTTTCAGAATAGGATCAGTAGTTTCAGATATTATCACTCACATACAAACTTACAAATCTTACCTCTTAGTAATATTAGTGTAGATTGACGTTTATTTTAAGACTTTAAGGCTATCTCAATAGCAAAATTAAATCTGTAACATATCTTGAACATGTAGTTTCTAAGATAATATTATTACACTAGCGACTCAGCCTCGCTCCATACCCAGCTAGCGTCATATCAAATTTCATCAAAATCTGTCCAGTGGTTTTTTAGTAATGCGGTCACAGACATAAATAGACATAAATTCCAATAAAACTAAAGATTCGGCCTCTGTATCGATAATTATGTATTATATATTTTTATCGATTTTCCAAAAAATATATATTTGATGTACAGTTTCGGCTTAGTAATAGTTGAGTTATCGTTTTACAAACATAATATGTACGAGTATGTTAGCAATTATTACTTTTTTTATTATTTTATTCTTCCATTGCCTTTTCAGGCTTGGATTCCGGCGTCAGAATCGCAACGTTTTGCGATCGCTGGTAATTTTCCGCACAAAGTTTTCTAATTTCCCTAATAATATATTTATCTTAGTATATAATATATGTATGTATATTATGTAGATATATCAAAATATTCGATTATTAGACATTTTATTTACCTTAGTTATATTAAGTGTAGGAATACGCTTGAAACTCCTACGAATGTTATTTGGACGACGCATTGTTATTTATTTATGAATGTATTTTCGCTCAACTGAGATATTCCTGAACTCTAAAATATTATACTCTTGCTATGAATAAACGTAATAACTATTTTACGTACATATTTTAGGTCGTTCATAACCTGCAAATACTCGTATAAGCTTAATGTATAATATAGTAAGCTATTTAAAATATCGCAAAAATGAGATTTTTAACGCTTGTTTTAGACGCAATTTAGTTGTCATTTTTAAGAATAGAATATAGATAGATAAATGGCAGTTGTATTCATACGAATTTTGAAGCCCTCTTTTACCCCTTGAATTTCCAAAAACCCCTTTTTTTTGTAAGGAATCTATAAATTTGGCAACTTTCAAGCTTGCAGCACTTGTACATATTCTGAGATTTCTTGATTAAGACAGTGTATTTCGCTCTATTAAGTCTAAACACATGCATTAAAACATTTAATTTTATTGAAATCTATCCCGCAGCTGTAGGGTGAAGCTTTATCAAAATCGAAACAGCCAATTTTGACTGTCGTAATGAAATCTTTAAAAATAGATCGCACTATGAATAATTAGAGTGCTTGTGTTGTATTTTTAGCAAACGTGTATTAACTATTATTGCTAGTAATTCGATATAAGCATTTGTTACTGTGAGATTTTGAAACACAATATAATAAAATGATTTAAATAATTTGTAAAATACATATATAAAACTATACTATAATTATTTATTTAAATTTACATCAATATAAAACCGTGTATTTTGTTTTGGCTGTTTGTCCGTTATCAAAATGATTTTTGAATTCAGACCTTTAACAGAATTTTTAGAAACGTTAAATTTTGATTATAACACTTTATCGGTATTGTTATTGCAGGTGGCGATACTAGAAACCAATCTGAAGGAACTAAAGAAAGAATATCAGCTTCAAATGCTCTCAAAACCCTAGTCATTTCTATAAGAAATAAATTTAATTTATATTTATAATTTAAGCATATTTTGTATTTAAATTAATTATTAATATAATTAATTCTTGTATTCTCACGAATGTGTATGAATAAAGAGTGGAAGGCTACCGAGTGTTTTATTTGGATTCTTACTTCGTACGTACTTTTTTCATATAAGGCCCGATCCACACTACAGTGCCGATCACGGTTCGTTCTTGGCCGATATTGGTCTAGTAAAGTATTTTTATACAAGAAACAATAAGTGTATTCAGACTATCAATAAAAATCAAGTTCCGATACAGTCACACCCTAGCAACGTTTTTTATATAAAAATAGTTTATCAGACCGAGAACAGCTGGTCGGCACTATAGTGTGGATGGACTCTAATATTAAATGAGCAATTCTTGTTTATTATCAGCGACGGTCGCGTAGACATTTTAAGCGTTTGGGGTAAGAGGTGTTTGTGTGTCTGTTACCATTTTTCTCGGAAACGGTTAAGCCGATTTTGAAACGGTCTTTTGCTTTGTATATGTCTCATTCCAGAGCATGTTCTTAGGTAAATTTTATAATGTTATTAACCTCCACGGGGCGATACAGTATACACATGTTTTTAAAAAACGGCAATTTTTGCTTAATTACTCAAGTAAAAATAAGGCAGTTTAAAATTTAAATAAATGTTATTTACTATTAAAATTTAAATAATCGACTCATAAAACAAATTAAAAATTTCAAAACCCCACGAGATTTAAGCGTAATATGATTAATATAGCCGTCGTGCGTAACCTGTGTTGTAGAATACATAATAATTAACAATAAAGCTACTGGAACATACTACCTTAATATGTACAGTCAACAGCATAGGTTACGCACTATAGCTGAATGGACGGCGGAACGTCGTGGGTTTTTGAAAAAACGCAACTTCTTCGGAAAACCCATTTTATAAAATAAAAAAAAAATTAAAAACGCAGAGCGAAACTCGGTTTCCCTTAGTAATTTTAGAATGACAAATTATATTTTGATGCATTAGATTTGTGTGTAGTCTCTTCAATTCATCAACATACAATAGTTAGAAATACCTAGATAATTACATACATAATTCTCATAATAAGATACCTATGATTTTAGTGTTAGTAGGTAATTAAAGGAATATTATTTTTGACAAATCTGTCAGTGCTTATATGTATGTCATACTAGTGACTCACCCTCGCGCCGCTCGCGTTCTTCCCTACTTACGTTTTAACGTTTAGTACCTAAAGATTTCTCAAAGATGAGATATTTTCCCACAGCAAAAAGTATACTATATGTTGACCCGGATAACCAGCTATCATCATACCAAATTTCATAAAAATCCCTCTAATGGTTTTCCGTAACGCGGTCACAAATAGACAGACAACTATTCTAAAAACTATAGATTCGGCCTCTATCGATAATAATGTCTATTTCAATAAGATTTTCCAAAAAATATTTAATGTACAGATTCGGCTTTGTAACAAGTAAATTATATATATTATCAATTAACCAAACTTTTCTCTAAACTTCTCTAACTTTTCTAATTGCCTCAACAACTGGGGTCGAGTACATATTGCTCTCTTTATCGTTTCGTCTAACAATTTTTTCTGGTCGAAAGGCGGTATGGGCGTGTCTTCCAAATGGAACGTATGAACACGTCCGAGCGTGTCACCAACAAACACGTTGTCTCCTGAGGGTGAGAATTTGATGTACGTTAGAACCACATGTCCGGGGAAAGAGTATTCTGCACAAGGCATATGAGTTTTTCGTCTAAGATCCCATATCGAAAGGACATTACCACTCGCTGATATGAGAATTGTTGAATTTACTGGACAAAACGCTATATCGTATACAGCGGTAGGACAGTTCATAGTAAGAATTACGTCATCGATGCCCTCAATCCAAAGTCTGATCGCATTGTCTGCCCCACAAGTAGCTATTAACTGTTCCATGAATGGAGAAAATTGTATACTATATACTGGGCTTGCGTGAGCTCTGAAAACATCCATATGTTGATTTAGATAATGTGTTGAGCACTTATGAATGCAGCCTTCGTCTGTGCCGACGAGATAAACATGCTCAATTTTTGGGTGCCATTTCATACACAATGCTGCTGGATACCTTGTTATTGGAACATCTTCTTTGATACATTGTTTTGGGGCGTCCAACCCCTTCATCTTACCCTCCACTGTGGAAATACGCATCAATGGTGTGCAAATAAAATCATGGGTTTTTGTACTCGTGAACTTATTTATTCTTCCATCTTGACATGTCGTTATTACGTACTGGTTGTCTTTGTCGATAGTTCGCCAGTCTACCGTCCAGATTGGTTCAAAGCAAGGATTCGTATCTCGCTTACTTTTTGCGATTGTTTTGATGTCATAAGATGTGACATCTAGAATTAATACGTCGCCGTTTGCGAAGCCACACGCTAACCAGTTTGGATTTTTATCTGAAAACGCCACTGATGTTAGTGGGTCTTGAAAATTATACACTCTTTCTGGCTTACACGGATTTTTTGTGCACCACACGCAGACCAGTCCCGTATGATATTCAGCGTATGTAAATTTCCCATGACCAACAGCTAATATATTTTTATTTTTTGAATTGAAAGAAATACTTGCTATGGGTCTATCTTGTGTTTCCTCACACTCTAACGTCCAAAGATGTTTCATTGTGTAAATGTAAATTAAGTCTAATGATAGTGGATCTATTTTTATGAGGCCTCGAAACTTTTTCTGCGCATTTGAATATTCTAATGTTGCTAAAACACGCTCTGTCAGAAGAACAGCATCCAAAAATTCTGGAGTTCTTGATATTTCATCAAAAAGCTTACCTTTTCTTTCAAATAAGGACTCGAATGTAGGTTTTTTCTTACGCAATAAAGTAGGTGCAGCTGACTGATACATGACCATTTCATCAGGTTTTTCTTCAACTCTCACTCTGGCGAGACGAGCATAGGTGTCATGCATGTCCCACGTAGAAGCGAATGCAGTTGCGTTTTTTTTCTGAGGTCTTACAACGAGAGTATGTCTTGTTTGTGTTACACACTCTTTAGTTTGAGTTTCTTCTGTTACCATTTTTCGGTTTTTGCCTTTCCCTACAGTAATGTACTGGTAAAATTCATTCTCTTCTTCCACGGCATTTCCTTCAGGCGTTCCTTTTTCATACGAAAAGCTAGGTAAACTAAACAGAAAACGTGTGCATGTTTCTTTTAAAACAACAAATATTTCCGGCGGATACGACATAATAGTGTCTCGTCTAGGCAAGTAGAAAGCGGATGGAGCTATTTCTAAATGAACTTCATCAGACGTGAATCCTTCTTCAGTGTTCGATGTGTGATCGATATATATGTCGTCAAGGGAGATTGTTGTGGCATATACTTTCATACCCGTGTCGACACCAGACTTGGATTTACTTTTGGCTTCTTTAATAGCTATTTCACTGCGAATACGTGGCTTATTATCGAACGCTGCGTGTGTAAAATTTTCATCCATACTACCATAGTCGGGATCGATGATGTTGTCGGGAGTGCAGTCAATATTATCTACAATTATTCTATGTATTTCTCGGTTTTCCATAAAATTAACCGTCATTTTACTTACTTTTGATGGGGAATCCGAATAACTAGTTTTAGATGGTTCATCGATTGTTGTTTTTGAAAAAGATTCTTGTAAATGCATTTTTGTTTAGTTAATATATTTGACCAATATTAGAATTTTATAAGTATTTCTATTCGAGATGTATTTTGGATATGTTAAACGTGTTTACAAAGCGTCATTTTTATGTCATTTCAAAAAAGTTTAGGTTTTAAGTAGTAAAATACAATACAGAGTACTTAAGTACTATATACATGTATCTTGCCCGATTTCACCACCGTCACCTAAGTTTAAGGGACCCCCTAAGCATGGTTAGGGGGCTGTTAGGGGACAGTTTCTGTTTCACCGACAGTTAGGGGTCACTATAGGGGGGTATTAAAAGGCCCCCTAAATTTAGGTGATCGAAATATGGGCTTAAAGACGATCGTAAAACGAAATTTAATTTATGTCCTAGTTTAGGGGACTTATAAGATAGGGATCCCATACGTAGGTGATAGCTTATGGGTTGTTGGTGAAAACGGGCATCTTCACTCGTTAATGCCAGTGGCTTTTCACGGTCGTGTATTTAGTCCACATACCACACTTTTTAATAACTAAAAAGTAGGTACCTGCTTTGTTCGAATTTCATTGTAATTCTACGATAAACAATATTTTTTCTTGAAATTTATATGATTTCTGTTATAACCTAATTAAATTGCTTAAAAATAAATCTAAAAATTGATTTACAATTAGCAAAAAATCAACAAACACGTAAAATACACAATTAATCCCTCCTCCTTTTTTAGGGTTCCTTACCTGAAGGGTGGTAATGAATGAATGAATGGTGCCTATTACTAATCCTCCGCTGTCCGTCCGTCCGTCTGTCAGAGCGTTGTATCTCACGAACCAATACCATAATAGCTAGAGTTGAAATTTTCACAGAGTGTGTATTTTTATTGCCGCTATAACAACAAATAATTAAAAAAAACAAGATGGCGAATTTCAAAAAGGCTATGGCAGGCTTTTTTAAAAATCCAAATTGAAAAAATTATAAAAAAGCAATTATGGTACGGAACCCTTCGTATGCGAGTCCGATTCGCATTTAAGATTTTTTTTTAAGTCGGCTTGTGGTTTATATTTATTTATATTCTATACATATGCATATATTCAACGTTGTATGGTTATAAGATAAGGTTTCATGGTTTGCAGCGTAGCATATCGCACACGATGTCGTCGCGCTTTGTGAAGCGTGTTTCCGCCTACAGGAGTTCAATGGTTTCGTTACTTACGTTGTTAAGAATGGAGCTTGTTAACAAACAACAAAGAATAAAATGTTATTTAGTTTTTGAAAAACTTTTTGAATCCATATATTTTAGATAATGCTTTCTTAGATTTACGCGAATGTTTGACATTTTTAATTAAAACTATCTTTTCGGATTATTTCGCGGATTTATTTTGATTTTTGGTTCCCGACGTTTCGAATGCTTTACAGCATCCATGGTCACGGGAGAGACTCTCCCGTGAGAAATAATCTGAAAAGATAGTTTTATTTATTTTAGGTTATAAGTACCTACTATACAAACTTTTTTTTTTGTTTTGTGTCACTTGCCAATTGCCACGCTTTGTCTTAAGTCGACCGGAACACAAATTACCTTTTAAGGAGGTATGGGTCGACCGGAACACAAATTTGAAATTACCTTTTATGTATGGGACTGATCACGCGTTCTCCGGCTCCATAGACGCATTGCCGCTTTGCCATGATACTTAGGTTTTTGTTATGTTTAAGCAGTAAAACTAATAGGTACGTACATTAATATCCACATATTTCTTAACTTTTTTACTAACTTTCTTCAAGTCACTATCTTCCATAAATATCTATCTAATTTTTAATACTATTAAGGGATACATTTTAAGAAAAATCTCACCTTAAGTGCTTTGATAATATCTATATCAATACTTAAAATTACAAATGGGAAAGTGTGTTTGTTTGTTTGTTTATTTGTTTGTTTGTCCTTCTTTCACGTCGAAACGGAGTGACGGATTGACGTGATTTTTTGTGTGGAGATAGTTGGAGCGCTGGAGAGTGACATTGGCTACATTTTACCGCGGGGGATTATCTTATTTCCACGGGAAAACACGTTATAATACAATCCAAAAAAATATTTATGATCAGAATTACTTGAAACTAAAATTAAACAAATACGTGTTTTAGCATTTTTCGAAATTCATCCTATAAGGGGGTAAAATAGGGGATGAAAGTTTGTATGAAACTACCTTTTTAGAGTTTTTTTGTAGTTTTAGCGCGAGCTAAGCCGCGGGTTCTGCTAGTATTGCATTTTAGCATTTTTATTTAGTTGAGAGATGAGTTATCATACTTTCTTTTGAAGATAAAATATATAGTTCCCTGTTTCTTAGATAATCTTACTTTTTTCTTTAGTTTTTGAGATGAACCCGAGCAAACCCTAACACAGCGCGGTGGGGACTTTAATTTAGACTTAATATATAGTTATATATAAATTTTTAATTGCGAATTACGATATCAAGACCCAACCAACACCCACACAAGAAATAAGATATCCATATAAGAACCTACTGACTCAGTGATTTGCGATGAGCAATTCGCCCTTTACGAGTTTAACCACCCCGTGACGGTACCGCGCGGGAATCGAACCGTGACGTACCTGAGTAGCATTAGCAGTGCGCGCGTGCCAGTGACAGGTGTGCCAGTGTAACATGAACAAGATCTTGAGGAAATTTAGAAGCAGTAAGTAGTATATAGATACGAAGTTTTTTTTTCATTTCAGTAGATTTTTATATTAATTTGAGAATTCAATATAGATCTTTAAGATTTAATTACGTTTAATTTTTACTTAGATGTGTTCATCTGTATGTATAAGAAATTTTTATAATATATATACAGTTATTTATCAATCTGTCGAAATAAACATTTGCTTTAATTCGTAAGTTTTGTTGATATTCTCATTTTTATTAAGATAATTTTAGTCAATTTTTAGCATTTCATAATAATACTAATATATAAACTACCTAAGTATCAAAAGCTTAGTCGATGTCACTGGAGCGAGAAGCAAAATATCCTAATGAGGTAATCTGAGACTTGTTAAAAGGCATGTGTTACGATATTCGGAATAGTGTCGTTATTAATAATATATTTTTAGAGATTTTGCAATTTTGTCAACCTCTAGTGCCTATATCTCGGCCTGCATAGATATTGTCTATATATAGGATATATAGGTATGTATGTAAAATTTTGCACGGATTTGTGTGTCTGTGGATCTACTGCCTAATAAGGATGAAACAGTAAAGTATTGTCTGTAATCTGTATTCAGATGAAAAATAATCTATACATATAACAAAATTGTAACCAAGCCGAATCTGTACATTAAATATTTTTTGGTAAATATTGAAATAGACATTATTATCGATACAGAGGCCGAATCTATAGTTTTTTTGAATTTTTGTCTGTTTGTCTGTCTGTGACCGCATCACAGAAAAACCACTGGAGGGATTTTGATGAAATTTGGTATGACGATAGCTGGTTATTCGGGTCAACATATAGGATACTTTTTACAGCGGGAAAATATCTCATTTCTGAAAAATCTATACTAACCGTTAAAACGTACCAATTAAGTATTATAAACACGAAAGTTTGTGAAGATGGATGGGTGTTTGTTACTCTTTCACGCAAAAACCACTAAACTGATTTTGATAAAACTTTACAGTAATATTTTAAAAATATATCTTTAATAATGTTATAGATAATTGAATTGCACATACGAAACTTCGGGAAAAAGCTAGTAAATTGTAATACTTTTTGTATAGATTAATAAAGACTTCTCATAAATTCTTTTATTTATGCATCTATTCCACTTTATTCCCGGTGTACGTGTTTTTTAAAAGTAGTGACAGACGACTAAGTCTTTTTTTTTTTTTTTTAAATCTTTATTTTATTTTTAAAGAGGGTTTGTTCATAAATTGAACATGCCACCCTCATTGGAGCAACTACAAAAAACTCACCGACGCTTTACAGCTATTTTATAAATCTTATATAATACTCTAGCTTCCTTTGATTCAGGACGACCTAAAATACAATTGCATGCACCTAATTCAAATAAATTTATATTGCTCAATAATTCTAATCTTTCGACCTCATTTCGGACACATTCCACTAGGACATGGTAAACATCTTCGATAACGTCACATTCTGAACAATTAGGAGATGGGATTTTACGTACCAGGTAAGCAAAGTTATTCAATGGAATGTCAGACGACTAAGTCTTAGACTTTAGTTTTTGTCTTTAGAGTTTTGTTCAGTTTGTATATTAATTTTGTTTTTGCTCATTATTTGATTGCGGTGAAGAACACTGAAGTGATGTTTTTTGCATTCCCAAGTCTACAAAGTTGCGGTAAAATTCGTCCATAGTTTTTTGCGTGAGCAAAATATTACTATACATACATTACATTAAATATTTTATTTAGTAAATTACTAATTGGTCATAATATAATCCTACTAATATTATAAATGCGAAAGTTCTATTTATTATAGCCACTAATTCGTTCATAGTTTAGATGTATGGATGTTTGTTACTCTTTCACGGTAAAACCTTTGAATGGATTTAAATGAAACATTACAATAATATAGCTCATACTAGCATTGCCCGCGGCTCCGCCCGCGTTCAGATAAACAAAAACCAAATTCTTAGGTTTTACATATTATTATACTCTTACATTGCAGTTTTTATATTTTTTATCAAAAATGAGATATTTTCCCGCGGTAAAAAGTATCCTATATGTTGACCCGGATAATCAGACATCACCATACCTAATTTCATCAAAATCCCTCCAGTGGTTTTTCTATGATGCGGTAACAGACGGACAGACAGATAGACAGACAGACAAAAATTCTAAAAACTATAGATTCGGCCTCTGTATCGATAATAATGTCTATTTCAATTAGATTTTACAAAAAATATTTAATGTACAAATTCGGCTTAGTTACAATTTTATTATATGTATAGATATTAGAATAACACATAGGCTACTTTTTATCCCAGAAAAATGTACGGTTCCCGCGGGATAGATTTGTTTTTCTCGAGTAGTAGAGTTGTGGGTAATATAACTATCTAATCAAAACAAAGAAAGTGAATTCACGGATTTTTTAATTAAAAACATAAACAGACCTTTTTTGAATGTGTCGAAAACTAGCTTGATTCATACATTCACATTACTTATGATCTAATTATATTTTTTTTATGTTTTTTCTCTTTAATAAATATTAATACCTTATTTTTTTTCTCTTTATTACAACTTTCCGTGTACCTTGAGGAACATATGAAAAAATAATAGCAGAATTGGTCGAGCCGTTCTCGAGTTTTGCGCTTAGCAACATTCATTTTTATTTATACATGGTCATTTTTAATTTACTGAAAACCTTGTTGTTGTTATGATGTAAACAGTATATTCCCAAAAGGTTTTCAGTACATTAAAAATTACCCTGTATAGATAGATATAGATTGGAAAAAAATAGCCGTTGAGTTTTATCGGCTATTGTTAGGCACTAGGAATGCATCCGAGGGAAACGAGGGTAAGTCGCTACTGTACTTATAAATCTGAAGAATATTTTTGTTTATTTAAACACATTAATATCTGGAACTACCAGTTCTACTAAAAAAGAATTGCATTTCTGTAGCCTATTTATTGAGGAAGTAGTCTTATCCTAGTAGGATATTTAGAACGCTACGACCTTGAAGAGCGGAGAAATAACACATGCTAAATAAACTACGCGGTTATGTTAGTTAAGTATAAACGTTAAAAAAGTCGGTTATCAACAAAAACTGTCTCGATTGTTACACAACGAAAAATATTTTCGCACACCTGACGTTCAGTAGAGCCGAGTTAGTCTAATTAACATTTAACGAATTTTGGATCTGGTCGTAAAATATATGTATATATTAGGGTGTGCCAAAAAATGACGAAATTTTTATTTTTTATTTTTTTTTTAAATATTTTCGTCATAGTTTGCAGTACAGAAAAGTGTTAAAAATCATATTTTCCATACAATTTGTATGAGAAAACTTAAAGTTCGATGGAGAACCTCTTAGAATTGGAATTTTGAGCTCCGCTTTTAATAGGAGCTTTGTTGGTGCATTTTCTAAGATATTTTGGGGTGAGAGCGAAGAAAAAAAAATATCGTCATTTTTTGGCACACCCTAGTATATATACATAATATGTATATAGTGTACTAGTAGAACCCGTGGCTACGCTCGCGCTAAAACTACAAAGATTTCATACAAACTTTCATCCCCTATTTTACCTCCTTATAGGATGAATTTCGAAAAATGCTAAAACACGTTTTATTTAATTGTATTGAAGAGCATTAATACCAAGTTTCAAGTAATTCTTAACATATTTTTTTTGAATTGTATTATAACGTATTTTCCCATGGGAATGAGCCGATTTCACGCAATAAAAAGTAGCCTATGTCACTCTCCAGATTCCTCCAACTATCTCTACATAAAAATCACGCTAATCCGCCAAGCCGTTTTGACGTGAAAGAAAGACAAACAAACACACTTTCACATTTATAATATTAGTATGGATATGTATGTCATTGTGTCACTCTAAGTCTACATTACACACAGCTAGGGCAGATCCCTAGTGTATACCTAAATGAAACAAGAAACTTGTTTTAGAAAATAATATTACGTAAATTATAGGTGCTATTTATGTCTTAAAATTAGTCTTCAAATAGTCCCAGTCTAGCCAGAACTAAAGAAGTAAATAGATTGACACAATTTATTTTTTATGTGATTATATGTATTTATGTAATAGCTACGTATATAGATCCTCTGTGTGGTTATAATAGTTTATTAGGATAAATGAGTGTGTAAGCTCTACTCCAGGTATGTGTGTGTGTCTGCGTGCGTGAGTGTGTGTGTTCTGAACAAAATTTTAATTTGTGATGTCAATAGATTTCAAAATCCCCTAATACTCGTAGTATACAAACGTAAGAGTAAGCGACGATAAGAAAAAAACCCACATATACGTAACCAATTATGCATTAGGCAGATCTTAAATATTTACGTTGAAAGTTAAATATTCAGACTCCATAAGTACTTATGTAATATCTCTACATGTAGATGGATATATTTTAGCTCTACATAAATTTTCTACTAGCAGACTGGCTCGGCTTCAACCTTACTCTGAACAATAATAAATCAGGACAAACAATTTAAGTCATACAGTAGCAACTTACACTTGTACTCGACTTACGTCACTAGGTATATTTTAATTTTTATGAAAGGAACCCTAATTCTATTTTCTAAAATAAAAGTTAATCCTTATAACATCAGCTATTTGCCAGTGAAATTCCTGTCGAAATCGGTTCAGCCGTTTTGGAAATTAGCCGGAACAAACAGACAGACATTTTTTTTTTAATTGTGTTTTTTCTTATAAGTACCGTATATACCTACTCGTAATTTCATATGCATTTAGTTTAACGCTGTTATTTTGGCATTACAAACAGACACTTCAATTTTGTGTATCTGTATAGATAGGCGACTTACCCTCACTTCGATCGAGTGTCTTTTTGACATCCATTTCATTGCATTATTTCAAATTGGCAGATCACGCCGACACAGAAACTAAAAGCCTAAATTGTATAGAAATCTGTCCAGTGGTGTTCTCGTGATGTATTCTCAGACAGACAGACAGACAAGAATTCTAAAAACTATAGATTCGACCTCTGTATCGATAATAATGACTGTTTCAATAAGATTTTCCAAAAAATATTTAATGTACATATTCGACTCAGTTAGAATTTTATTATATGTATAGATAGACATGTTTTAGCAAGCTGGCCTCATTTTTTTGTTTTATTCTTAACTTAACTTTATTTCTACAGGGATAACAAGATCGATCTCATATAATTTAGTAATCCAGAAAATTGCTTATAGCTAATTACCTACCAATTTACAACTCCCTAATCTCTAAAGTTTCTATATTTTATTTTTAGAATCTATTCGAAATTTCCTTGTTTGGTTTTATATACAACACAAACCAGAATTGACTCGACCAATAATCGAATCTGTGAGCTTGTGAATTTTAGACAGGTCTGTTTGTTCAATTGCCTTTACCAGAACTTTAAAGTAATATAATTTTATTATTTAACTAGCATTGCCCGCGGCTCCGCCCGTGTTCAGGTGACCAAAAACCAAATTCTTAGGTTTTACATATTAGTATACTCTTACAATGCAGTTTTTGTATTTTTTCTCAGAAATGAGATATTTTCCCGCGGTAAAAAGTATCCAATATGTTGATCCGGATAACCAGCTATCATCATACCAAATTTCATCAAAATCTGTCCAGTGGTTTTCTCGTAATGCGGTAACAGACAGACAGACAGACAGACAAAAATTCTAAAAACTATAGAATCGGACTCTGTATCGATAATAACGTCTATTTCAATAAGATTCTCCAAAAAATATTTAATGTACAGATTCGACTTAGTTACAATTTTATTATATTTATAGACTAAGTTCTCCTGTCCAATATGATTAACAAGCAAACTAAGCAGCGCATACTTAAGTAGCTTAAAAGCTCTAAACGCTTTACGAACATAACTTTGCGCTAAAATTACGTTATTTTGCGTAACAACTGGATTATAACAGACGTGTATCTCACGGTCAATCGTCTGAATAGACCGTAATAAAAGTTGAGTGTCCCGTCCGATCGTATCTTAGAGGAGTTAATTCTCGCCCACGAACGCGTACGAGCACGATGTATCGTAATTACCATCTCACTGCGCCGCTACCATGCTTTTCCATCGTAGCGTTGATTTTCTATAGTTCTTAACGTTGCAACTTAATATCTCCTCCAGTTAAATTTCTAAGAAATTAATTGTTAACTGTAACACCGGTATGCCCGCGGTCGTAGAGGGAATGTTAATAATACATTCTTAGATTTACGCTTAGCGAATTACCACGCTGCGGGTGCGTCCCTTTATTACGTAAGTTTTAAATAAATAAAAATAATTATTCCGAGTGTATCTTGCGCATGCACATGCGCCACCTACTGTAAGTTAATTGACAAAGTTTTATCGCAATCGAATGAACGATAAGGCAGTGTACGAAATACGAACAATCAAACAAAGATAGATTGTTATATATTACAAAAAATATATATTGCACTATCTTTATTCTATTCTTGAGTTATGTCCAGGTCTGTCTACTAAATTTTATCCAAATCCATCCAGCATCATCACTCTATATGATCTATTCGCTATGAAGTTCACACACGTAGATAATCCAATATCTGAAAACTTTTGTATTTATAATTCTACTTAAGGGTATGCGCGTAAAATCTGTCCTAGCGTAACACTAGTAAAGGTTCTGCGCTCTGAATTAAATTTGTGTTGATAATTATTGATACGTGTAAGCTGTCGTTTTAATTAAAACGATTTTATTCTTATAAGGTTTTTACTTAATAATATTTACTTAACTGGCACGCTTTGAAGCCATTAACAATAATAAATAAAATATGTTGGGACTTAAGATTAATACGGCACTATCTAGTTCAATGGTAAGCTACGAAGCCTGTGTTATGGATACCAGATAGTTGATACACGACACATATATAACTTTAAATATGTACATATTATAAATATTAACACCCATGACTGGAGTACAAACATTCGTGTTCATCACACAAATGAATGCCCTCAGCGGGACTCAAACACGCGATCGCTGGCACAGCAAGTAAGGTCACTACAAACTGAACCAAATATTTCGAAACGAGCCAAATTGAATTGAATTAATAATATTTACAGAATAATAATGTAAATAAAGTCGTTGGTAAAGATATTTGCCTTTTATTTAAGTAAATCATAGTTTAGTAAAATATTTTTAAATTGAATAATTTAGAATTAGATACGCTACTAAACAATACATTATTCCTTCTTCAATATTTTTATAATGCGAATTAATTATATCTATCTTAGATACCAAAAGGCTTTGACCTTGCAAATTAGTCAATACTAATAACAAATATTTTGACTGGATTCTGTTTTTTTTTAAGATTTAAATTTTGATCTAATGAAAAAGTGGAATAAATAAAATAATTTATCGACATATTATATGGATTTACAATTTTTAATCAAAAAAAGGAGCTTTTTTATCAAAAACAATTTATAACGGTTACATTATCATTACAAGTAGGTGAAATCGTGATCGGGAAAGCTTTGTAATTTCGGAATGTAGTGCCGTTTGCGACAGGCGCGCAGGACGACCGGACACGAGAGGTCGCAGGTCGACTCCCCGCCCCCCTAATTGCCGCGCCCCACGCAAATTATTTTTAGAGACCTTCGTATAGTGTGTGAAACCAGGCATATAATTTAGTCAGAGAGAAATGGTTAAAATTTGGTTTTTATTGAGGTACTAGCGGCTCACACTCGCTTCGTTCGGGTTCGTCGCTAGGTACGTTTTAAATAGATATAAATAGTTATCAGCCAGCGTTTAAAGTCATATAAATTTTAATTATTTCCGTGAATTTTTCTGATGTTTCAATAGTTATTCTGCTATTCGGGCGGAGACAAATACAACAAACCAAAGATCATAGAGATCAGTCCGGCCGTTCTCGAGTTATAAATGGTGTAACTAACCCGACTTTATTTTATATATGTAATATGCAGATATACATGTATAGTAATTAATAGTGGTTGGTTAAAAAAATTCATTAATTTACGTCTTATTGATACTAGCTGGGGTTCTCATTGTGCATTATAAAAGGTGTTTCTCGCTACCAGAAGTTACTAGTTCGATTCTGGTATTTAATGTTTGTACAATAATACATACTCGTATGTCTCCTCTGCTACGATTAAGACAGTGTGACACCGGGAAGCACCAATTTTTATACATTGTCTCGATACAATTACATTGTCTCGATATAATCGTTAAACGGGATAACATAGTGAGGTGTACGTAGTTGATTGTTTTTAGTAGTAAGTATCAAAAATTATATAGAAATACTAGCATTACCCGCGGCTCCGCCCGCGTTCAGATGACACAAAACAAATACTTAGGTTTTTTTACATTGCAGTTTTTGTATTTATTCTCAGAAATGAGATATTTTCCCGAAGTAAAAAGTATCCTTTATGTTTACCCGGATAACCAGCTATCACCATACCAAATTTCATCAAAATCCCTCCAGTGGTTTTTCTGTGATGCGGTAACAGACAGACAGACAGAAAAAAGTTCTAAATACTATAGATTCGGCCTCTGTATCGATAATAATGTTCATTTCAATAAGATTTTCCAAAAAATATTTACTTAATGTACGGATTCGGCTTAGTTACAATTTTGTTATATGTATAGATAGATACGGAGGCTGTAACAGATCTTTGTTTTTCATAAGAACCAAAAAAATGTACACTTTTTTGTATTGAATTACTGTTGAAGATTTGGCTACCGAAAGAACAAAAGCTATATTAGAAGAGGTATAGATGAGTTTTAATATAGGTGTTAAGTACGGAACCCTGTTGAATATTCCAGTACGTACATGACCGGTTTGTTATCCTCACTATCCAAGAGATCACGCGCCTCCTTGACCTTAAATCATTTCGCTTGAAGTTCTTTTTCTTAAATTTCAAAGGAATTCCGCGATGATTCTGCCCTCACGATAGCATCGCTACGGCGAATTGTTAATGATACCTCACCACTCTACAGACGTAATAATTATGGTAAGTATGTATAAGTATATCGTAACGTTTATAACTCTTAAACAGACCAAATTAATATATAAACTGGTTGTTGATAGCAATTTTTTTTAACTAAGCGTGAGATATTAAAAAAAATCTTGCTTAGCTAATGCTTTAGCAGGCTGTTACCTATCCATATCCATACTAATATTATAAATGTGAAAGTTTGTTTGTTTGTTTGTCCTTTATTTATGTCGAAAAAGAGTGACGGATTGCCGTGATTTTTGGTGTGGAGATAGTGTTGGAGGCTGGAGAATGATATAGGCTGTTTTTTACCGCGGGAGATTCTCTCATTCCCACGGGAAAACACCTTATTTATAATACAACGCACCACAACTCATCATACTTACATAGGTACTAATATACTCGTATTATATACAGCCTATCTATTTCATACAAACCATTAAAACGTACCTAGGGACGAACCCAAGCGAAGCAAGAGTGAGCTGCTAGTATACTATTAAAAAGATAGTATTTAGAGGATTTAGTTTTGAAGATTTTTTTTTATTTGAACCCGCTTTTGAGTAATACTAAAGTACAATGACATTACATAAACTTAACATAGATATGAAAATGTTATACGTTATCGTTATTACACTGGTATACACAAATGCTGACACTGTTTCCATTTTGTCGGCCATCTACCTATACATATAATAAAATTATAACTAAGCCGAATCTGTACATTAAATATTTTTTGGAAAATCTTATTGAAATGGACATTATTATCGTTACAGAGGCCGAATCTATAGTTTTAGAATTTTTGTCTGTCTGTTACCGCATCACAGAAAAACCATTGGAGGGATTTTGATGAAATTTGGTATAGTGATTGACTGGTTATCCGGGTCAACATATAGGATACTTTTTATTGCGGAAAAAATCTCATTTCTGAAAAAAATACAAAAACCGCAATATAAGAGTATACTAATATGTAAAACCTAAGAATTTGGTTTTTGGTCATCTGAACGCGGGCAGAGCCGCGAACAATGCTAGTTATATGTATAAATTACAGTACGCAACCACAATGCACCACGGTATCATGACATTTAAGTAATCTATTCATTCATATGTACATATGTACGTACGTATTTTAATCTGACAAATCTGTAAAAATGATCTCTCAACACATCCTATTGTATGGGGGCTTACGACTTGCATTCTTTCCAAATTGCATTCCAGCGAGACGCGGTAATAACTATGCAAGATTACATAATATACGATTCCGCGATGACCGCTCAGTTATGGCGAATCGGCGCAATAATTCACTGTCTCTATGATATAAAGCTAAAATTATACATCTATATGTATAAAACTTATTTTTATTATATTTAAATAGACTTTAGACTGCAACTTTGCACGTATGTATGTTGATGTATATCTAATGCAATAAAAAATCATGATTCCATTTAAAATTAAGATTCTTTAATTTTATCGACTCTATTATCGACACATATAATAACCCTGTAATTGAGTCGAATCTGTAAATTAAATATTTTTCTGAAAATCTAATTGAAATAGTCATTATTATCGATACAGAGTCCGGATTCATAGTTATTGGCATTTTAGAATTTTTGTCTGTCTGTCTGGTAACGCATCACGAGTAAACCACAGGACAGATCCTGATGAAATTTTGTATGATTATAGCTGGTTATCCGGGTCAACATATAGGATATTTCGTAGAAGTATATTTTTTTGAAATTTGTACAAATACCTATATAACTTTGACCGATCTATGTAATAACGACATAAAACGTACCTTCTTTAGTATGTTTACATCTAAGAATGCCATTGCAACAGTTGTCACTCGCTCCTCCGTGTCGAATGCAGAGATTACTTATTCGTCACAGACACAGTATTTGCGGGTTACATCACGCATGCTCCACTGACCTCACCTTCGCTTTCTATCGTTATTAGTTACTTTACGTACCCAGAAAATAATATTTTATTAGATACTTCATAATTTACTATCTATTAGTTAATTAATTATATTGAAATATTTCTTATAATCTACAAGTGTTGGTGATATAAAATATGAATTTGTAGAGCGGTTTTGTTTAATACTTGCGACTCAACCTCGCACCAATTGTGTTCGTTCCTGGATATGTTTTAACGTTAGTATAGATTTCTCAAAGATAAGATATTATCCCGCAGTCAAAAGTATCTTATATGTTGACCCGGATAACCAGCTATCATCATACCAAATTTCATCATTTGTCCAGAGGTTTTCTTATGATGCGTTCCAAGACAGACAAAAATTCTGAAAACTATAGATTCAGCCTCTGTATGACTAATAATAACTATTTCAATAAGATTTTCCAAAAAATATTTAAGCAAAGATTCGACTCAGTCAGAATTTTATTATATGTATAGATATTATTAATATGACATAGTTATAGTTATATATAGTTTCTATAGAAATAAAGATATTTGCATTAATGCGTAAACAATCAAAATGTAAATATGTAGAAAACTTTAACAACGGTGTAGCATGGCTGAAAGGGAGATGTAAGATGCCGTTGATGTCTAATGTATGTGAGCAAAAAATATTATCATATCATGTACATTGTATTGTACAGTCTATACTTCTTGCTTCATTTTAACTAGCGATGATAAAATAAATGCGTAGGTGACATATCGAACATTCAATATAATGAAAATGTCACACGTCGTTAAAAAAATCAAAGCAAAATCAATTAAATAGAGCAGCAGCAGAGCTTTTTCAAATAAATAAATCAGTTGTTTCCACAAAAATCCTACGAAAGAATTTTCTTACATTTTTATTTAAAGCACGATGATTATGTCGAACATCATTATGTTACTGGGAATTATTGACGCTATTTAAACACTCTCATATATTCGTATGTAGCATGTAATCCTAATTTAACAACAACAAAATTACGCGACCATAACAATAATTATGATGAAGAAAATGTAGCTTTCTATAATTCGTAAATTTACTTTCACTGAAAACCTAATGTTTAGTTTAATATCAACATGTTGGCGTTATTCGTGCGTACGCGCAGGCACAGACGCGGCGGCAGGCTTCGTTCTCACGGTGCAATTATCGACCTACACTTACCCCTAATTTCATCCTACCACCTAATTACGTACAGTATGGCGATTATATAACTTTTTTAAATTCTGTATTTGGATGTTGCATATCGCTTCTGCGATGCACGTGTAACATGCAATAATATTGTACATATGACTGATAAGATTACTTGTTTGCTAGAAAATAGATATTGTTTAGCTTTATTAATAAAAACAATTTCAGTTTTTTTCTGTTTATAAAAGTCTTACCTATCATCTATACATATAATAAAATTCTAACTAAGTCAAAGCTGTACATTAAATATTTTTTAGAAAATCTTATTGAAATAGATATTATTATCGATACAGATGCCGAATCTATAGTTTTTAGAGTTTTTGTCTGTCTGTCTGTCTATTACCGCATCACAGAAAAACCACTGGAAGGATTTTGATGAAATTTGGTATGGTGGTAGCTGGTTATCCGGTCCGGTCAACATTTATAGGATACTTTTTACAGCGGGAAAATGTCTGATTTCTGAAAAAAAATACAACCACTACAATGTAAGAGTATACTAATATGTAAAACTTAAGAATTTGGTTTTTAGTCATCTGAACGCGGGCGGAACCGCGGGCATTGCTAGTTATAAATATTATTATTTCTCGCCTATAATTATAAATTAATTGTACTTTAGTTTTCTCGTGCACGCCCAAAATGAATTAAGTAGGTTTTGTAGGATTCATATATTCTTAGAAACACATGTTATGTCTTCTTTCCAAATTAACTTTTATTAATATAAATTTTCCTTAGGGTTATCCGAGCAGATAAGCTGAACACTAAATTTTGATTTTTTTTTGGTTCAGTTTTTTTTGGTTTGGTATTTGAAATAATTATCTAATAATAATTTTTGACATTGGCCGTATAGTTTTACCCATGTTTTACCTATGTTTTTTTCTAATTAAACATCTATACATATAATAATATTCTGAGTCCAATCTGTACATGAAATATTTTTTGGAAAATCTTATTGAAATACATAGTCTTATTATCAATACAGAGGCCGAATCTATAGTTTTTAGATTTTTTGTCTGTCTGTCTGTCTATGACCGCATTACGAGAAATTTGGTATGATTAACCAGATAAACAGATTTTAATGAAATTTAGTATGACGATAACAGGTCAACATATAGAATACTTTTTAATACGTGAAAATATCTCTAAGAAATCTATACTAAACGTTAGATAACACATTTGTAGATTATAACAATTTATTGATTGTAAATCATACATCAGATAATGCTTATACATAATTACGATTAAAATAACATAAATTATGTATTTATCGAGACGGAAAATCTAAGAAATCGCGTAATTATTACGTGCTCATCTAATTCTTGGAGGCGTTCCTGACAAATAGTCGATGGGCATAACTTTTTAATTTTTTGATAATGATCGGTATAGCGTGGGCTGGCCCGAGTAAATGTATGTGAAATACTGTTAAACTTTAATAAAATTTAATACTGTGTTCGCACTTTAACGGTTGTGTGAGGATAAGGCTTGGAAAGCATTTATATTATATTTTCCTGTGTTTATTTATGCGATGATGAGTTTGAAATATAATAAAACTAGCGACTCACCCTTGCTTCGCTTCGGGTTCATCCCAAGACAAATCTATCCCATGGGAACCGTATATTTTTCCGAGGTGATATATATAAATAGTCTTCCTCAATAAACGGGCTATCTAATGCAAAAAGAATTTTTCAAATCAGATTAGTAGTTCTTGAGATTAGCGCGTTCAAACAAACAAACAAACGGCCCTTTATAATATTAGTATAGAGTATAGATTATACAAGAGAATATTATTCAAGAACTCCTTAAATAAACTAGGCCCTTAGTTTCATATGTTTGAGCGCCGCCAAAGCTTTATAAGTTGATAAGGCGTGAAAACACAATGCGGACGCACGAGCGTGTCACTATGCTAAGAATCCGTCCAAACCCGCCGGAATGTGAAGGATTCACGATTACCGAAAGCGTGCACCACCGTGACACTCGTGTGCACGCGCCCTTTGTCACCATATGAAGATAGTATGAAGAACTTGTTCAGATACCTAATGAGGCCCAAACATTTATTTTTATGAGTTTACGATTATTTTTCTTTGAATATAAAGTCTAAACATCTTATGTAGTCTGTTATACACTAATACTTCATGCAAGAATCAAACTCACGTCTTACTGCAGTTATTTTACCACTTATTTACAGTTACAGGCAACCTTTAATTAAAAACTACGTTTTTTTTGTTTTTGCCTAATTTATATAGAATATATATATGATAATATATATAATATATAAATATATATAATAATATATAGTGCTGGTAAACATTATAACACTTATGATCTCAGACTCGGCGGTAAAAAGAGTTAATCTATGTTATATTATATTTTAGACTAGCGACTCACCCTCGCTCCGCTCCATATTTACGGGTTCGTACCTAGTTACCTTTTAACGTTTAGTATAGATTTCTCAGAGATGAGATATTTCCCCGCAGTAAAAAGTGTCCTATATGTTGACCCGGATAACCATCTATCATCATACCAAATTTCATCAAAATCTGTGTAGTGGTTTTCTCATGATGCGTCTCGTCTTTCTGTCTATCTGGGTAGATAGACAAAAATTAAAAAATCTATAGAATCGACCTCTATAGATACTAAAGATTATTTAAATAAGATTTTCAAAAAAATATTTAATGTACAGATTCGACTCGTTAGAATTTTATTATATGTATAGATGTATGTTTTTTAACTTCATTTAGCATGCAACTCTACGACGTCTATGTAAATGTTAAACTCCGATTATTATCACTCTTTAACTTAAAGTTGGTCGAATCATATATTTAAGGACAGTACCTAAAATTATATATAAAATTAACTATATCTAGGTAGAATTCGAAACACTGTTTATGCGCAATAAGAGAATTGAGAATCAACAATTTTCTTTCTCTCTACAATTGTCCCTGTAAAGCTTATAGCTTTAATATGTGTCTGTGTTCATAATTATTTATTTGTACACGTGTATATTCTCTATCATTCGGACTAATGATAAAATCGCAAACTCTACGTTTCTTCTCAGCGTAACTACTCATTAGTGATAAAAATCAGAATACTATCGACAGCGGTTTAGTTCAATGTTGTTATTTGTTTTTGCTAGAAATTTCTTCCGGTTAAAGCTCATAATAAACAGATTTCGCTCTCGATTTTCTCGACGATGATGATAATCTTGGCTGTTGATTGGCTTTTCCTGCGGCTTCGTAACGTTAATGTCTTATTTATATAATGTACAAAGTAGGTATATATTGCTTTTTGGCCTCGACTCTTCTGGTACATTATATCAATATTAGATTATTTCTAATCGACTTTAAGAAGCCTGAGATATTTTTTTTTGTGGGTATGTTATGTCACGTGACATCTTTGCCATTTATAAATCGATTTTGAATTTTGTCTTTAATTTTCTTTATATTTTATATAGCCTCTGTGAGTCTGTCTGTATAATACTATGTTCCTTCATCAACTTGTTTGCATCTTTTTAGTTCCGTTATTATTTTTATATATATATTTTTAATTTAACATTTGTAAAAAATATCTTTAAAAATATCTGTAGAGTGTAATAATAATAAAAGATATATTTATTTATTTTTCTGGAAAATAACTATGGGTAAAAAGTTATGGATATAAAATATTTTTTCCATAACTACCGTGGTAGGAACGAAACCGATGAAATGTCGTCGAAATCTTGCGGATAACCGACGGTTTCACTTTCCAATTTCAAGGAACGTTATCGATATTATTATATTAAAGTGTCTTACAATCGTCAATCTATACTTCTATACTAATAATATAAAGAGGTAAAGCTTGTGAGTTTGTGAGGTAGTAGGGGGTAATAATCTCTGGATCTACTAAACTGATTTAGATGAAATTTGTTAAGAAAATAGTTTGAGACCCTGGTGAGGGCATAGGATACTTTAATCCCGGAAATCATGCCTTAAGGGGGTGAAAATGGGGATGAAAGTTTGTAGCGGGAAGCAAGCAAGGGATGAACCCAAGCGAAGCGAGGGTGAGTCGCTAGTTATTATTTCTTCTTCTTCTGGCTTCGCTCGGGTGTGATAGTCTCTTTGTTTACTTTTGCTGAGAAGAGCCGGCGAGAAACTCAACAGATGCTCCTATAAATAGGAACGCACAAACAGACAAATAAATATTAATGTAAAGTAAGTAGCGGCTGCACGCTTAAACATTAATAAAGCATTTCACGAGTTCGATTCTTTACAAAGTAAATATTTATAACGAATAAAATAAACTGGCGATTGATTATTATTATTTTTTTTTAATTATTTTAACAGTGATTTGGAAATATATTTGGATATAACACAAAAAATATGAAAAAAGCACATACCTACTCGATACGTAGTTGAAACACGTTTAAACACAGGTGTGGAATACCACAGTAGTCTAATTCCTTCGCGCGAAGTGTTAAACACTCAAACGAAGGAATAACAAACGCTCGTGGTGCATCAATCTGTAAAGGTCCCTGTTGCTTTGTTTTAATCATTCTAACGACTGAGTTTTGTTTCTATAGATGTAATTTTGAAAAAGGTATATTTCTTGGAGGCATTATTCATTTTAACCAATTATTATAAGGCAATAAAGCTGTTAAATCTCTCGTACTCTACCTTTTTAAAATATCCTTACACGTACGTCAATTAATATGCAACAATTTAGTTAATATTGATTCCATTGTATGTTAAAGTGATAGATAGGCTTATATCAAAATTTAACCAAGTATTTTTTGCGTTCGTTGCACTCACAAAATAGATAAAATACCTACTTACTTTACGTATTTTTTTAAATTATACTTCTTTTGGGACGTTTAAAAAAAATATGAGAGTAATTTTACGATGTGCGCGTAACAACGACAACCAAAAAGAGACATGATGAAGTTAGCTGATAACTGTTTGTTGCCATGATAAACGTTCTTATTGTCTGACAAATCTATACATATAATAAAATTGTAACTAAGTCGAATCTGTGCATGGTATATTTTTTGGAAAATCTAATTGAAATAGACAATATTATCGATACAAAGACAATCTATAGTTTTTAGAATTTTTGTCTGTCTGTCTGTTTGTCTGTTACCGCATCACGAGAAAACCACAGGACAGATTTTGCTGAAATTTGGTATGATGATATCTGGTTATCCGGGTCAACATATAGGATACTTTTTATCGCGGGCAAATATCTCATTTCTGAGAAAATATAGAAAAACTGTATTGTAAGATAATACTAATATGTAAAACCTAAGAAATTGGTTTTTGGTCATCTGAACGCGGGCGGCGCCGCGGGCAATGCTAGTGATCTATAATATTCTTTCTTTCCTTTAATGATATTCTATAAATATATAATAATTGTAATTTGCCTTATTTAATTATTTTATTAATTTATCATTCCTTTCACAAACAGACAGTTGTGACATACGGGATGAAATCTTTAGCTATTTTTATTCTGTTACGCCAAAGAAGTATAACTTCTTACGTGCGTACATAAGTACACACACACATTTTTTATACATTGTAGACTAGGGCGTTAAGTTCCTACGAGAACCTTCACCATATTATGATTGATGTTTGTTATTACACCATTTAAAATTTTAAATCGTACGCTTTGTTAAAAGTAAATGAGTTCCAATAATGAGTAGATAAATAACACGGCGATATGGTCGTACATCTAAATTAAGAGTGGTATAATGAATGTTCGTGACCGAGGCTTTACGGGGAGCGTATCCTGAGGCTGCGCGTTCGCATGCCGTGAGAATGCCGGACTATCGAACTTTCGATATGAAAATATGTATTTTTGTATTGTTTCTATTAGATAATATTCTATTTTGATGAAGCAATAAAAATATAAATCTCGTAAAAGGACGTAATGTGATGAAAATAATCGTAAACTGTATTTTTTCGTTTTAATCATTTCTCTATGTACGTATGCAGTGTACCCGTTCGATATATTTACTAGTATCAAATCATAAACTTTATATTAACACAGATAGCATTTTCATGTTCAAATATTTTTTGACATGATTACTACTCGTTTTAAAGTGAAGGAAAATATCGGGACGAAAGCTACATGTCTGTAGGAATCCAACTTGTTTTCGAAAGACATGTGAACTCCGCTAGCTTGGACTTAGCCGGCGTGGTAAACTGTCGCCAAATCCCCTAAATTAAAAAGGGCTCAATGAGCTATCCCAGACCGTTAAAGTAGAGGGTCAATAGTTTTCGTCATCGGGGAACGCATACAAACCTACATTTCTACTTCTCTCCGATCATCGACATCATCTCCGGTAATATGGAGACTCAACCTGACCAATAGGGTACAGGCCTGAAACCTAAGTGCTAATATGTATGTACTTTATTTACTACATTAGAAGCTATTTACTTTTCTATACATATAATAAAATTCTAATTAATCTGTACATTAAATATTTTTTGGAAAATCTTATTAAAATAGACATTATTTTCGATACAGAGGCCGAATCAACAGTTTTTAGAATTTTTGTCTGTCTGTCTGTCTGTCTGTTACCGCGTCACGGAAAAACCACTGGAGGGATTTTGATGAAATTTGGTATGGTGATAGCTGGTTATCCGGGTCAACGTATAGGATACTTTTTACCGCGGGAATATCTCATTTCTGAGAAAAAATACAAAAACTGCAATGTAAGAGAATACTAATATGTAAAACCTGAGAATTTGGTTTTTGGTCATCTGAACGCAGGCGGAGTCGCGGGCAAGGCTAATATATTATAAGTAGTAGAAGTATATATGTACTGCATGAAATTATAAGAACAGGACTATTTACTTAAGTCTTCTACCTTATGTACCAAATTAAAAGATAAAAGAAGACAAAACAATAACGTTTAGATATCACTGTCACAAATCACGCTACGGGACCTTTATTATTACTTTTACTTTCGTACCTCTACGTGCCGTAGCTTACGCAGTTACGAGTCCGAATAGAACGGATAAACCATTCAGTCTGTGGCGGGAAACGACCAGTGACGGACCGTAAACGTGCGATATATCCGTTATAATCGTTAAAACTTACGTGAAATAGTGTACGGAACTATTTAATGTCAAACAATATAATAAGGGTTGCAAATTTTTTTTTTAATTGTTTAGGAATTTATCTCAGAGAGATTAACAGTTTTTGAATACATAGTTTTTAAAATTATAATAAAACTTTGGTAGGTCTTCCGCTATATTCGATCTTGTCTAATTCACAATAAATAATATGAAATGACTTAATCAATTATTTACTGTTTATTGTTTACAATATTGTTTTATTACATAAATAAATGTAAAGTTAAGTGAATGTGTTGTTTTACAGAAATAACTTTCAAAGACTTGCCGCCGCCGTATCGGGAAAATGAGGAGGAAGCAGTTTATCGTGGGAATCACGAACCACAAATCGCGGTACGATTTAATGAACTTAGATATATCTAAGAAAAATATTTACCTTAAAAAATATAAACAAAATAGGCTCTACATTTGCAAATAAACTTTAGTACATTTAAATCTAAGGACTAAGTTATCATCGAGTTATTTTCTATGTAGTTACGTGGCTAAAATGAAATAAATCTGCTTAAAAATTGTATATATTTAAATAAAGGATATATCAATCACATTGCAAAAATGTACGTAAAAGTATGGGGTGTTAAACATGACTGAATAAGGATCAGATAAGCCACTACTAAGGGATAAGCACATAACACCTAGTATATTTATAGATATTTTATGTTTAATAGACATACATATTGAAAGAATACCGATATTTTACAACTTGATGGAATTCGAATTTATTAAATTGCAGGAAATTATACTCAATTTAAATGAAATCAATGTTAATATGTTTACAGAATTCACCATCATGTGAAGTTCTAGATTTGCTGGCAAATTGCAAAATAACGACCGAAGCTCACGACGAACAATCTGAGGTTGAATACGCAGAGATTGAAGACATGGGAATCTGGCATTCCTCTCCACTGGCACATAGGCACAAATCCAAAATATCTCTGACATGGGTTTTAAAGGAGAATCTTGGAAAAACTGAGAAGAAATGTGGTGATAAATTGAAAAAAATTACGGATGATAAACAAAAATGTACTAACGTAAATCAGAGGGTAGCGGGTCGTAACGAGTATTACAACAATCTAAGGTTTAAAAGTGCATGTGATGAGTTTAACGGGTTGGAATCGTTATCGGACACGAGTGTTGGAACAGAAGAATATGTGAGACGGAAACATAGGCACAGGCATAGACGAAGAAAGCGGAATAACAAGTTTGGATATGATATTCGGGATTTGGATACCTTTTTAAGTGAGGTAATTTTCAAAATATTTTTTTTGGAATTTAATGTTGAAAATATGTAAACCATTTAGTATCTAAGATATCAACGTTTTATATTTCGAGCGCAACCATAATTCTTTTCGGAAATAAAAGTAGCCTAAGTTACTCCTTATAATATCAGCTATCTGCCAATGAAAGCTCCATCAAAATCAGTCCAGCCGTTTCGGAGATTAACCGGAACAGACAGAAAGACACACAAACAGACAGACAGCCAAAAAAATATATTAAAAATTGCGTTTTTCTTATAAGTACCATATACAAATAATTCAATCAATACGTCAATACAATTTCATATGCAACCTTTAGTAAAAATCTGTTATTTTGACGTTACAGACACTTTTTTTATTTACTTGTATAAATGTACCGAAAATTTAAGCTACAATAATTTTATGTGATAATAGGTAATGCTACTTTTGATAATATCCCATGTTTTTGAAAAGAGGTTAAATTACTTTCTTTGTTTATTGTACATAGAATTAATTGATTTTATAAATCTCCAAAACTGTAGCATCGATTTTAAATATTATAATATTTGTTTTAATTATAGTATAAATATTTTTAATATTTTTTCACCATTACATACTTACGTACTACGAATAAATAACTTATTACTTATTCAAAGCATATGTAACATTTTTAGTCGACGCAAATAAGTTTAAAATAAGAACATCTTAAAATTTTTTTTTGTAAAGAATACATTTTTTATTAAAGTATAATAATTAATAAGATATATTATTTTGTAGGTATAATAAAAATTGCCGCTTACTTTGGATTAGTTGCTTAAGCTTAATATTTTTCGAAGACGATACAGCACTTATGTATGTGAAGATAATTAAGTGGGTATAAGAATGACGTATTTCAATTTACGAGCCGTGCCGTCCATCATTCACTGTTGAATTACAATCATTACCGAATCTCAAAGCATTATACCCACAGTAATTTTTCTTTTCTGCCATATTTATTTCATTTCGCGGTTTATCTCTGGGCAGATTAAATTTTAAATACGTCAGATATATTATGCCTTAAGCAAAATTGTTTTCAGCCTACAGCAATAAAATCTTCCTATAGTCATTGCATATAATGTAGAATTTAATAATTCTTATTTATAAAATATTAAAATTAATAACGTTAAAAAAATAATCCCATTAGTATTATAAATGCGAAAAGATTTGGATGCACGTTTGTTACTCAATTGCGCCAGAACGGCTGAATGGATCTGGATGAAATTGGGTATAGAGATAGGTTATAGTCTGGAATAGCACATAGGTTACTTTTTATCCCGGAAAATGTACGGTTCCCGTGGGATAGATTTGTTTTTGTTTTTCACAGAGTTTTCCTATTCCATTCTTACCTTTCACCGATATCATACTCAGGGACGAACCCGAGCGAAGCCAGGATGAGTCGCTAGTTGTTAAATATAAAATACTTAGTAATTGGAAAGTTGTAAGTTCTTTTTAAAACCCTAAGCGGTGCACCGTGCACGAACCAAAATTTTGAACCGCGAAATTAGCGCAAAATTGGAGAAGATACGAGTATAAATTGCTTGTCGTTTCCAAATTTTTTGAGCATAATTGAGGCTGAGATTTTGAAACTTACCGATTATGGCTTTTTCTTATATCGGCAAAGAAATATAAAGTTAATATTTGTAGCTGTAAATCGTTTAACAATAACAATTTTAGCGGTTATTTTTCCAATGGTCAATCGTTTATCAATATAATATTTCTTTTAAGTGTCAATATTATTGCTGCACATTTTGTTAAGGCTATACAGTTTCTTAATAATAAAAATTTTAAAAGCTATTCAATCAATTTTCATACCTGAGCGCCACAAAAGTAATAAAATATTGTGGTATATGGACTAAGGAGGTTACAGTTTTCCTCATTGTTTAAATAAATAAAAAAATTTGTTAAAAACATTATTGTAGACCTATAATCTATATATGTATTATAACTTATAAGAAATCAAAATCGTTGGTTAAAGTTAATTTCAAATATGATTTTTTTTAAAATTAACTGGCATTTAAACAATATTCAAGTATAAAGTGGACAAAATGATTTTTAAATGTAAATAAAAAAGGAAAAAATGCCCTTATTACTAATAATATTAATATACACCCATTAATTAAATCCTTTTTCAACTCTTATGTTTAATCAAAATGTAAGCACTATTACTATACCAATGAATTCCAATTGGTATAACACAATTAATAATTCGCTAATAACAAATAAACAACAAACAAACGGCCATGAAATCTAATTGATTTCGATATTTATGGATCAAAAGCTCGTTTGTGATAAATACAAATCCAGATTACGTTGGTGTTCTAGTTTCAACAAAAGTAATCGAATCTGTTGAATAGAGTCTATAAAATACGTTTATCATTGAAATTTTCAAACACTACTATTGTTGTTTATGAATTGCTAAGTCTCTGCTATCCTCGAATCATTTATAACTGCATCGTTTATGTATGAAGTACCTAATGACAACGGCATTTTTGCGTTTTCGATAGATATTACACAAATTTTATTATCTGGCTAAACATAATTCTAACTTAAGTCGTTTTAGAGACATCATAATCATAATTAATCAGTAAATCAAGCAGTGATGCAGTGGTATAATAATAATAAATGTTGGGACATTAACACACAGCGCCATCTAGTTCCATGGTAAGCTACGAGGCTTGTGTTATGGATACCAGATAGTTGGTACACTACACATATATAACTTTAAATACATACATAAATATAAACCCCCTTGACTGGAGTACAAACATTCGTGCTCATCACACAAACGAATGCCCCCAGCGGGACTCGAACCAGCGACCGCGTATTTCGCTATTATAGATGTAAGGTTATATTTAGATTAATTTCAACTCTATTAATTTCAGGCTTCGATAGATCGACCAGGCAACATCCCTGTAGTGATCGCTTTTCCCACAACTCTCTATCAGACACAAAAAGACATTCAACGTGAATTAACTCTGCCCTTGGGTACAGTAGTCAACGCTGTTTTTAAAAACCAGCAATGGCTCTACGCACAGACGCCGCATGGTGATGAAGGCTACGTCATGTACAGTTCCTGCTTACCTTTGGGCATTTTGCCTAGCAAGTAAGAACACATTGTGTTTACATCCATACTAATATTATATACAGGAAAAGTTTGTAAGTTGGTATGTAGGTGGTAATCTATGAATCTATTGATCTGATTCAGAAAATTCTTTCTCTAATGGGAAGTTATATTACCCCGGGTACTAAAGGATAGGCTTTTATTGCGGTAATAATGTGTTTAATATCAGAAATTATAATAACTTAAATTCAAATTGGGATCCTAAAAAACCCTGGCGAAGCCATCAAGAATCAAGTTTACTTAGTACGCAGTTTAACGTTTGCTTATTTTTAAGACGAAGTATTGACCTTCCTATGTTTATTATTTTAAATTAAAGCTATTAGGTACTTATTATGTAATATTAGTTACGAGAGAGACAAACTTTTAATTTACAAAACTTTGATAATAAAGTATTTTTTTGTGTACAGTGTACCTACTATCGATAATAATTTATCAATCGTAGATTAAAAACAATAATTTCAGGCCGTCAGTCCAAAAGAAGACGCCTTGCTGGGAAAGCAGTACAGATATTTACCCACGCCCTTGCGGAAACTTGACTGACAATGAAAAAGAACAATTACGTGGTAGAACACATTCGGAATCACGATACAGACCAAAAAGACGACAAAAAATATCTTGTGCGGAAAAAGAATTCGATGATCTATACTTGAAAACTAAATCGGTGTCAAACCTTAATAATTTGCATGATAAGGACAGTGGAAATGTAAAGGAAAAATTGCAAAGACAGACATTAGTGATCGTGAATAGTGATTATAAAGGCAGTGAGTTAAATAGAACAGTGTCAGTAAAGAAAGGGGAAGTCGTTGTTTTAGTTCAAGGAGGAGAAGAAACTGATGTTGATTTAGAATGGTTTTATGTGAGAAAACGAGATGGTAATCAGGGTTTTATTCCAGCAGCCGTAGCTGGACATGGGTATATATAAAAAAGTCTATTTAAAATTATATGTTTGTATATGAAATTCCAAATATCTAATACTAACAAATCGTCGCTTCTGTGCTTATTTGTATAAACAACCAATTTACTGAAGGAGTTTTTATTAGGTACAGAATTATCATTGGCATTAAATACACATTTTACTTTAATAAAGTCGATAAAATATATTTTATCTATATCTTCTAAATTCTAATATATAAAATTCTCGTATCACAGTATTTGTAACAAAACTCCTCCAAAACGGCTTGACCGATTCTTATGAAATTTTGTGTGTATATTCAGTAGGTCTGAGAATAGGAAGTAAACTATTTTTCATACCCCTAAGTGATAAGGTTGGTCCACCCCAAAAAAATTTTTTTAATTTTTTGGACAAAATGTTTTATTTCAATTAGAGTTATATGAAAACATTGTATTATGGTATTATTCCTCTAAAAGTCTATTAAAATGTAGCAATGCTATATGTATGTACCTAGGACGCACCCAAACGAAGCAAGGGCAATTTCCTAGTCTTTTGACGTATAATAATATTATCAATTATAATTAAATAATTTGAAATTTGTTTTCTTTATAACAGTATTATTATTTAAAATATCTTTAATCTGAAAGAGGATATTTTTGTTTCAATAGTTTTTTTGTATAATATATAAATTATAATTCTATTAATTCGCATTTACTACTTGTATAAAATATGTTTTATGATGGTATTACTAAAATAAACAAATTAAATGTATATCTTACTTTTTTTTTAAATATGCCACCCAAAAAAATGTCATCTAAATATACCAGGAAGAAACAATCCCTTCTTGTCTAATCTATACTAATAAGAGGTAAAGTTTGTGAGTTTGTAGCGTTGTAGGGATCTACTGAACCGATTTAGATGAAATTTGGTAAGAAGATAGTTTGAGACCCTGGGAAGGACATAGGATACTTTATCCCAGAATTCATCCCTTAATGGTGTAAAAATGGGGATGAAAGTTTGTATTCAGAAGCAAGCTAGAGACGAGACACGAGCGAAGCGAGGGTGAGTTGCAAATAAAACAAAAATAATAGCAAAGTGTATTTATTAAAAAGAAAATTACCTAAAATGCAACACTTGGTCTCTATAATTGAAGCTAGTGCACAGATCAATCTCGGGGCTTGAACCAGCGATTGTTAATACTTTGTTAGGAGTTGTTCTTAGGGCCACCGAGTATACTGTGGTTGCCGAAACTGGTAGCTCAACTTTTACATCACCAGAATAATTTAATTGGTATAAATGCTTAGCAGCTCCTCCGGCAATTACACAATCGTCATGGAAAAAAGACACATGAATGCCATGATCAGGAATGTCAAATACTGTTACAGCGTCAAGGGAGCGTAGATGCCATAAGGATAGCCTTGGACCACCTCCACATACCTGAAAATTGGAGTTCATTTCAAACTCTATTAACTGTGAGCAGTTAATATTGTCTGATAAATTAATTATTTAAGGCATATGCACACAGCGAATTTTTAACGAGCCGTTTACTTTTGTATAAACTTCAAAGGGCATTCACATCACGCTTCAAAAACTTGACAACGATGCGCATATCATGAACGTACGCCATCTCCACATATTCTAAGGCGATAATTTAAAAAAAAATGCAAAATGCTTGTGTTCATATCGATACAAGCGCGCAATAAGCGCGTTGGACGGGCGTCAAAAGCGCTTCAACGGCACGTTAAAGCTGTCGTTTGTGTACCGTTAGTCTGTATATAAGTATGTTAATAAAACATATAAAAGTGTAAATTTTTAATGTTTATAATAGCAAAGATCTCAGTTTATATAGACAACGAAATAATTAAAACTGTTTGGTAATTAATACTGTAAGCTGCTTTTCTTAGTTTCAAAAAAAGCAAAGGAAATCTAACTATATATATTGTCATATTAACCCATACTTTAGATAATAATAAAATAAATACTATAATTATTTATTACATCAGCAACATTACTATGTTTTGGCTCTTTATTGCTAAACTCTGCATTTTCTGTATAAACCTGAACCTATTATTATAAAAATAACTTACAATCCAATCATCACCCAAAGCTGCGGCACCAACCCACTTGCCTATATCAGGCCTTGCTACTTTTCTATTACTGTGCGGTTTAATTTTGTTATGAGATTTTTTTGTCCTCATATCCCATAGTAACACAAGCCCATCTTCACCAGCTGAGATTAATTGTTGGCCACTGGAAACATTTATATACTTATTATGGAATTATAATTTAATAACTTAAGCATAGGAAGTATGAACGAATAATTTAAACTCATGAATTTCAATTTTCAACAATACAAACATTTAAACATGCAATAATCCTATAAACCCAACTAATATTATATCCTACTAATATTATAAATGTGAAAGGTTGTGAGGATGTGTGGATGTCTGGATGTATACATGTATAGATGTTTGTTACACTTTCATGTAAAACTACTTAATGGATTTTAATGAAATGGATATATTTGTTTTTGTTCTTTTAGAGTCGAACCCAACCGAAGCGAGGGTGATATATAGTCTGCAATAGCACATAGAATAATACTTTTTATCGCATTAAAATGTACAATTCCCCTGGGATAGATTTATTTTTGATTTTCACTAGGAAACCAAAAATCAAAATAAATCCATGAAAACATACAAAAAGATAGTTTTATTTAAAAAACCTTTTCATTATGGAATTTTCAATAATATATTTTCTTTTTATTACTTACTTGCCATGTACACAATGCACATAATCAGTATGCCCATCATAGGTGGCAACTAATCGTCCATCTTCTAAATCATAAGCATAGATTTTGTTATCTCCACAACCAGCATAAAGTTTTTCTTCTTCTGCTGAATACCACAGGCTATTGATATCACATTTGTCAATCATAGACTGCGGCTGTATTCTTATAGTCCAAGAAGGCTTACCTAATTTTGAAAGTACTACAGCTTTCCAATCCCAACCTGATATTTCATTTACTGTACCCACAATTAAAAACTTTTCTGTAGCAATTAAACTGCATATTTGATTCCCAGGTTCAAGTATATGAATGTGTTTTGCTTTATTATAATCTGATGTTAGTAATTCTACCATAGGATTGAAAATATTATCCAAGCTGGAATTTAAAAAAGAAATAACTATTTATGAAATTTATTTTTCATTTTTCATAAATAAAGAATTTAGTTTTATATATTTAGTTAGATATAAAATATGTTGTAGAAAAATTATTCTTGTGTATAAGATTAATTGTTCATAATATGCTATACTTACTCAAAAACAGCTAGTTGTCCATAAATATTTCCAGCTACTAAATACTTTCCACACGGCGATAACGCCTGGCACAGGACTGTGTTATATAAAATTTTGTCCAACATTTTAATATTTTATATGATATTCTACAATTAAAATGTTATTATTGCAGATCTTTATATATCATAAACTTATAAATGTATAATTTTCACGATCGTATACAAAACACAAACATAACCTTTTATTTTTGACAGTTGTGAGTTAACTGTCATGGATAACAAATAAAAGTTAACTGTTGACACTTGACAGTGTTGTTCCTAGTCTGTGGTATACACCACAGACCAGTAACAACGTGTACAGTGTACACTTTTATTTTGTCATTCATGGTGTACACCAAACTTTTATTTGTCATTCATGCTGATATTACAATAGTAACACTACATAGGTTAAATAATGTCTTAAATATTTTTAGGTGTAGGCTTGATAATTATTTATTATTAATTATAGCAATATAAAACAACTAGTAAACATTAATAATCCTGATTATAATTATATAATTTATATTTTTTTATCATCTCATTGAAGTTTAATTTACCTCATAGACTAAAATATCGAGAATCATAGACATAAAAATGTATAGATGGACGCAAAAAATCAAAACCTTTCAACCAAGATGGACGTATTTTTAAATAAGCAGAATTAATTAATGAAGTCGTTACCTATTGGTAAGATATTTTAAGCTTGACCTACATTAATATCCATTATAAACTTTAAAATATTTTTTCGCGAAAAGTGTAGTTTATGAAAAAAGTGCTTTTTGTCTACGTATTAAATATGTTCGCGACGTAGAAGTGTGACGATTTTTGGCTAATGTGTCTTGTTCTTTTTAGATAATAATTGAAACTTTATAATGTATAATGGTATTGGGTTAACGACGCCAAGGGGCTCAGGAACAAATGGTTACGTTCAAAGGAATTGGGCATCAGTACGTAAAACCAAAGATACAGTGAACTATCGGACTGAAGATGAAATAGCTAAACTCGACTCTGCTTCCAATAAACAACCGAACCGGGAAATACTCGATCATGAGAGAAAACGAAAAATAGAAGTCAAATGTGCAGAATTGGAGGACACTTTGGAAGAACAAGGGTGAGTTAATTAAACAATATAAATTTTAAGCAACATATAACCTATAAATAAATATAAATTAAGAAATAATAATTACAGCATTCTTAATAATACACGCTAATACTTTTCATCTGTTAAATGCTTAATAATTCACACTTTCTTTTGTAGTTATATTTTTTAACTATATATAATAGAAACTAATAATATTTTATATATAAGATATTTTATCAAAATTGAGATATGTTTAACAATTGTGTGTAATTTGAATCAAAAATGTTAATTACTAAAGTAAACAATTATAAATTTTTAAATAATATTTACTAAAATTTGACTAAATACACTTATTTTTTGGTATCTTAAACTATATAGGCAGATAAGACATAGTTTTTAAATTACACATCTAATACTATAAAAATATTTTAAATATATTATAAACTCCTATTACTTTTATTCTTTACAGTTATATATGTATATATACTTGAGAACGGCTTTACCGATTTCCTTCATCTTTTTTTTAAATGCTTTCTAATACTTTGTAGAAGGTACATTAAAAAAAATTATGAAAATTGCACAGAAACTTAGAAAAAATCAACCTAAGGATGAACCCGAGAGAAGCAAGGGTACTCACTCTCGCTTCGCTAGTACTTTATAAATATTTATATAGTACCTTCTAAGAATGTAAACTGTATATCCTATAATTTGATTTACAACAAATTAAAACATAATGAATGATTCATGTAACAGTTTATTTTTTAAATAGAATTGACATTTCATATAAATTAAACATTGAGCAATCTACGGCCATTTAATTGTCATGGTAAATATAACAGTATGGGCAAAATAACAGTATGGGAACCTTATAAAAATGTCTTATCACAATACCTTTATAGCTAAAAATTAATTAGTAGATAAGCAGTAGCTCATGAAAGCCTACAGTTTTTAATTAATAGTTACAACTTTACTATGAAAAACAAAAACAGTATTATTAAAAAGATATATAAAAATATATTAAATTTTTAATCTATACTAATACTATAAAGATTAAGTTTGTTTTTGAACCAGGCCTCAGAACTGGTTTAAAAAAACGAGTGAAGCTAGGATGAGTCGCTAGTACTTTTATAATAGAGCTTAAATTTTATAAAAGATAATTCTTTTTTCTAGTAAATGTTATACATATGATCTTCAAACTAATAGTTGTAATATGCAATCTATTTAGAATTTAGTTATACATATATATATATATTATTTATAATTTATATTAGCAGAACCCGCGGCTTCGCTCGTGGTAAAACTACAAAAAAAATCTCTAAAAAGGTAGTTTTATACAAACTTTCATCCTCTTATAGGAAGAATTTCGAAAAATGCAAAAAAAGTATTTATTTAATTTTATTGAAGAGCATTAATACCAAGTTTCAAGTAGTTCTGATCATAAATATTTTTTTTTTGGATTGTATTATCACGTGTTTTCCCGTGGAAATTAGATAATCTCTCGCGGTAAAAAGTAGCCAATGTCACTCTCCAGCCCTCCAACTATCTCCATACAAAAAACCACGCCAATCCGTAACTCCGTTTCGACGTGAAAGAAGGACAAACAAACACACTTTTACATTTATAATATTAATGTAAATTCGATTTTCACTTCTACGAGTATCTTTTGGTTTTTTTTATAACTTCAGTCTAACATGTAATTTTATAATGTAAGCAAAAATAAATAATTTAAATTAATTTGTTTGTTTGAGCCCCAAGTCTGGCCAATCATATTTTCTTGTCAAGAAAGTCTCTCTAACAGTCCAGAATTATAAATTTAGAGCTGTTACAACCCCATGCCTTGGAGAGCACGAAAAGCCTGTCTGTGCCTGATACCTCTCCAGTCATCTCAAATGTTTTTTGGCCTGGCATAAGAGTGATATATGTAGATAACGCACTTGTATACACTCCTGTGCACTATAATATCTTCTGTCTAGATGGCATGTAAGTGAATTTGCTCGATATAGCTAGTTGTAATCGGCTACTTCATAATTAGGTATATTTTTAAGCTCAAAATTTGTATTCTATCTATTGTACTGTAAATTATGTATATTATAGTTTTAGATATTTCATAATATTTTTTATTTATTTCACAACAATTGTTTTGAATTTTCAACAATTGTAAAATAAATTGATTTCACTAGGACAAAGGGCGGGCAATATTAAATCAAAATTTCTGAAATGCAGCCAGCCATCTACAATCTACAACTGTACGATTTGTGGGCAGTCTACCATAAAAAATTAATTATTATGGGGTCATAGCACGAATTCGCCTACGGTCTTTATAATAGTGCCTATGTCATTAACATAATGTGTCACATGTCATTATCGATCTACAACCTTTTGTGTAGGTACATTTTGTACATTTACCAACCCCATATAAATGACCCCACCAATCGCCCTTGCGCACGAGTTAGATCGATATCGAACCTACGGCCTAACCCTGCTCACTCAGTTTTGTTCAGTTGACTGCCGCAAGCCGCGAGCGTCTTATCGATGTTTTTATGGTTCTCGAAAAGTAATTCCGCGATTACAAAACCATATCATGCATTGGTAGGTTTATGTTTAAGTAATAAGCGACTCCACCACGTTTGTATATTTATTTTGAGATTTCATTACACTTGGTTGGACGTGGTTTACGCTATCACTTGATTGCGTATTGAAATAAAAATGGAAAATTTTATTTAAATTGTACGTTTTTATGGTATTTTATGATAATAATGAGTGTGTCTTTGGTTTGGTTACGTAGGTTGCCAAAAGAAGAGATAGCGGCACGCGTGGCGGCTTTTAGAGCGAAATTGTCGGAGGTCGGAAGCGGGGATAAGGACGTTCCCAGGGATGAATTCGGACGAGTAGTGTAAGTATTACAATATATAATATTATTTTATTACAGTTGAAAACGAATATTCGTAATTTAATTTGGATTAATAGGATAATGCGAGATTTGTGTAGTTGTTAGTTAGTGTCCAAGGCCGACCGTCGCGTAGTTAGCGCACGTTTACATTGTCTTAATTAATTTAAAGGTTTAGTATATTTTTTTCAATTGAAATACGGTTTACATGTCTTTTTTTCATCGTTTACTTTTCTATTTGCTCAAGTTGCTCGAGTACTATTATTTGTGAGTCTAGTGTTATCATATAATTTGAGTATATAACATCTTTCAATGTTATGTTCAGGATTTGGGATGTCGCTTATTTTGTTGTTATTATAACGTAAGCGATTGTATATGAAAGGAAAATTAGTGAAATCGTTAAGAAAACTGTAAAATTGTTGTTTTCTTTTAAAAGAGCACCGTAATGAAATTGTGTAATAATTAATTGCAAAGACATTTCATATTCAATAATTGATTTATTCGCTTAAGCAAAACTAATTATAATTGGGAGAAACTTTAAATTAACTTACTTTTTAATTAATGTTTTTTTTTTATTGAATTAAAAAAGATAAAAAAATAAATTTGGTCTTTCTGAGTTTATTTCGCGAGCTCTTCTCAGGTCTGAGGTCTTAGTCAGGTCAGATCTTTCCGAACTGAAAGTAGACTGATGACGTTCAGTAAAAAGTTGTAATAATTATAGTGCTAAATTTTGAATTTTGATTTTAATTTTTTTTATCGTGTTTTATCGCTTCAAGAGTAAAAAGCTTGCAACGCGCATGGCTTTACATGAAGCCAAGTTATGTACACATGGTACAAATAGCTTCGTTCATTTATGGTTTTTCCCACTAGGGGTAGGAAATCAACATAATTTGTATGGAGCATATTTCAAAATTCTTTGTTTAGGTAGATAGGTTATGGAGATTCACTGCTAGTTTGTAAAGCAGATTATTATCTAAAACCATACATTCAACAAATTTAACTCGGATACTGCCCTGGATTCTTGCAAAAAGAAAACTTTGAAACCGGAGGTGACAGTTGACAAATATCAACCGACATGCTAGCCAGTGTACTCGATGCAACTAAACATTCGAAACTTTTGATCTGAATAAATAAATCTAAACCGTCTTCAAAGAACAAGTTTTAATTTATAACCTAGACGTGTATCATTTGAAAAGAAGTGACTGAAGTTACTTATGCAAGCCTAATTTTAACTCAATCGGCTGGTATCCGTGTTATGAAATATGTTACAAATTATGAATCAACAAGACAAAGAGATAATATAGAATATAGATGAATATAGAATAAAGAAAATATAGATAGGTACACAGGCTTTTTTTTAATATGCGCCTAAAACTAATGAGTCGCGTTCCTTGATTTTGCTCCTCTGCATGACCTATTTTCTAAAAAAATCTACGATACTTTCTAAAAATACCATAACCATACCAAGTACCACAAAAAATAGAAGAATGCTCAGGTTCGTTTTTAGTTACGTTTTAACATTTAATATACATTTCTCAGAGATGAGATATTTTGCTGCAGTAAAAAGTATCCTATGTGTTCATCCGAATATCCAGCTATCATCATACCAAATTTCATCAAAATCTGCCCAGTGATGATGAGTTTTCTCGTAATGCGATCCCAGACAGACAGACAGAGAAAAATACTATAAATTATAGATTCGGCCCCTGTATCTATAATAATGACTATTTCAATAAGATTTTCCAAAAAATATTCAATGTACAGATTCGACTCAGAAGAATTTTATTATATTATAGTTAATATCTTACTGATAATAATAATTTTATAGTTAGTAATTCGTAGTGTAGTATATCGTTAGCTCTACTATAGTAGGTTCCCATCTAAAGCAGTTTTTTTATTCATTCCACGAGTTAAAAGCAAATGCTCATTAAAAATATGTAACTGTTTTGAGCCAGAAACGTTTTGAAGCCATCTTTAGAAGTGCACTTAAAAACCCCTAGTGATATCGCGGAGTTGCCAAGAAAGCCTCTCGCTTTTGTTACGTGTACTTAATAACTTTGCAGGCTGTACGTAATTTGTGGATGGAGTCTTATTATTTTGTTATTTAGCTGGTAATTTTGTGTGTTTGTTTTAAGAAAGAGAGCATGTTACTTAACATTGAACTTAACTATATTAGTTAACCAGCTAGTTTTCTCAATGGATTCAAATTGATCTGAGGAGTGTTTTTATTTTTTTTTAATTTAGACTTGTTTTTGTAATATTTTTTCTATTATTTACGCTAATATTTGACTATTTAATTTTAATTATTTTTTCGCGGCTTTATTTTTATTTAAATAAAGCACTTAATATTGAATGCCTACGAATGGTCTCTACATACTTAATTATTCAATATAATTAATGGTATTAGGTATATGGTCGCGAAAAGTTTCCTACAATTTTTATGTATTAATATGTATTTATTACTTAATAAAAAAAAATATTTTTTTATATTATAACCTGCATCTTATCTAAGACCTTTTATTTAAAATAAAAAAAAAATATTATTATAACTTATTCGTTATTTTCATTACTCTACAATTGCATTAGTTTTATTTTTCTCTTATGAATAAGTATAGTAAAATATCTAAAAGTACACATGTGTTCTATAAAAATAATCAATAATGTAATATTATCCAGAAACACAATAACAAGAGCCTGTCTAAGGGTCAGTGATTGTATCATACGACGTAATCCAAAGGGTCCTACATATATTGATCGCCGCCACCCCAACCCCTTACGAACAGGATTTTAATATTAACGCAAACCCTGTCATCAGTGTTGCCACGTTGACAAATTTGTGTTAAATTTAAATAGGGATATACTATATAATACTATATATATATATATATATATATATATATATATATATATATATATATATATATATATATATATATATATATTCATGAGTATTAAATTTACTTGTACGTACATTATACTACTACCTATCTGTTATTTTGACACTAATATTATGCAATCACGATAAAAGGTTTCAAATAAATAATCATAATAGCTGAAAATTTCAGCTAATTTCTATATTAAATATTAATATAATTATTTTTTATTCAACTTATTTTAATACATGTCTTTCTTTTGGCAGTTGGTAACATTGCTCGCTCATTATTTCTTCTAATTCGCATGTTGTGTTAAGCGCTTGGGTTCGTGTCCGAGAATAAAAAAGAATTGATTTATTGAACGTTTATTGGCTATGTAATTACGATTTTAAATTATCAAAGTTTATTTTATAATACTTATCGGTAGGTATTATAAATTTTTAATACGTATATTTTACGACCCAACTATAGAAATTAAACATTGGCGCACGAACTATATTTTATTGTTTTGGCAAGTTTATGTCTTTGTAAAACTTAGAATTGTTTTTAGTTTTTAGTACATTTTAGACTAGAAAAAAACATGACAATTGTGACTAATACAAGAAAATCATTATATATATATATATATATATATATATATATATATATATATATATATATGTATATATAGAAGATTTAATTTTAAAGTTTTCATTTAATTTTGAAGAAGTCTTCAAATTATCATAAACAGTAAAATCTTTGTCATTAGTCAAATGAATTCACTCTATCGACTCGTTTTCAACGAAGACGCAAATGCACTAAATTTAGCACCAATAATATGGTATCACTAATTTTGTAAAAATAACGAAGCTATAACTTTCGTATTATTTATTGATCAAAATATTCGAGCTCATTTTTAAAAATATTGCAATATTTGATTCATGACTTAAATGATACCATGAAGTTGATACATCTTAGGAATCCTGCGATTTTTTTTCAAACGTTTATTTATGGGTACAAGAATTCATACAACTCATGCTATTAGGTACCATTACTTTATTGCATTTTGTATTATCTATACTAACATTATAAAGAGGCAGAGTTTGTTTGTATGAACGCGCTAATCTCAGGAACTACTAATTCGATTTGAAAAATTATTTTCGCATTAGATAGCTCCTTTACTGAGGAAGGCTATATATAATATATCGTCTATCTATTCCATACTAAACGTTAAAACGTATCTAGGGATAACCCAAGCAAAGCGAGAGTATACTTAATATTATAAAGAGGTAAAGTTTGTGACGTTGTAGGGGGTAATCTCTGGATCTACTGAACCGATTTAGGTGAAATTTGGTAAGAAGATAGTTTGGGACCCTGGGAAGGACATAGGATACTTTGTATCCCCGAAATCAGCCCTTAAGGGGGTGATAATGGGGATGAAAGTTTGTATGGGGAATCAAGTTAGGGACGAATCCGAGCGAAGTCGTCTAGAGTCGCTAGTATTCTATAAATGACTTACCTAGTTTTTATATAGGCACTTAGAAATTTTATATTTTGTAATTAAATTTAGCATTACGATAAAGAGTTACTAAAATTCATACGTTTCATTATTATTTGTATCCACTGAAACTATATTTGGTACCAATGAAGCAAGCCAACAATATACCAGCGGTTTATTCACACTGTAAATTGTTGGTTTTTCCATCTTTTCATCGCCGGCGACCCATTGTTTTCTATCCTTTGTTTGTTCCGCTGTTATTATTTTCTTTTCTCATTTTTAAATTAAATGTCTTTGTATTTTATTGCTTATGGTATATAAAAATCTACTGTATGTGAATATGATAACTACCCTTAGCTTTTTTTTTCGAAAGTTAGTTACCTATTAAAAAAACGCGTGTGTGTGTGTACTTATGTACGCGCGTAAGAAGTTATACTTCTTTGGCGTAACAGAACTAAAATAGCTAAAGATTTCATCCCGTATGTCACAACTCTCTGTTTGTGAAAAGAATGATAAATTAATGTTTTTTTATCTCCACTGATATAAAACACGTTTTATAGATTTAGGAATATTTGAGAAATTACTTGGAATATATTTATGAGTTTTCACGGGAACCGGTGAGACAGTTATCAGCTAACTTCATCATGTCGCGTTTTGGCTGTCTGTGTAAAAATTTTACTCTCATTATTTTTCCAATCGTGCCAGATATCCTAATATATACGAGTATGTGTACATTCGTTTTAGAAAAAAAATGTTTATTGTATTTATTACGACCCCATTCTCCCCTCGCTTATATATAATATACTAAATGCGTTTGATATAAAGGCAACGCATAACCAACCTTCTTGGCTTTGCCACAGTCTGGTAAAAATTGCCATTATCACTCTCTATCCCATACACTCCTCTCTCTTTCCCATACTACTATCTTTATAAAAATAATACCAATCAGTCTATATAATATTATGCGCTGCCTCGATGGTGTAGTGGGTAGCATGTACGACTGCACACCCGGAGGTCCTGGGTTCGAGACCCGGGTCGGGCCAAGTTTAGTTATTGAGTCTTTCTGTATAGTAAGTCTCAGTAACAGCCCGGAGTTGAGTAGTTGGCGGTGTTTCACCCCCGTGTCTCGGAGAGCACGTAAAACCGTCGGTCCTGCGACTTAACTCTCACTGGTCGTGTCGAGCAGTCGTCCCACCGGAGTATGAGAGTGACAGGAATAGAGAGTGCACTTGTGTCTGCGCGTACACTTGAGCACTATAATATCTCCTGCGCAGTTGGATTGTCTCAATGAGATTAGCTGCCGTAGCTGGAATCGGCTAGGAGGAGAACATCATAATATTATGATGATAACGTATTTACATTTAATACTTCTCGAATAAATTTAATATGAAGACACATTTACAAGGTGTTAATCTTTCAGTACTTGGCACGATTTCGTATTTCATCTTAGTCGGATTACTATACATTTGACTGCCCTAATTAATGCAGATCGTTTATAATACAATCCTTAGATTGTTACGATAACATAGCTACTGGAACATGGGCGCCGGGAGGGGGGATGCAAGGGGGTGCACTTGCACCCCCCCTGCCATGATGGAAAATATATAGAAAAAGTTAAATAAATAAAATAGTATTAGTAAAATCTCCGATTAAATTCAGATAGATATCTGCGAAAAAAGATAATAAATAAGATATGATTAAAAATTATAAAGTTAATCATTTACAAGGATTAGTTAGTAGTGTAATGTGCAGAAGCAGATGCACCTCCCTGGAAATAATTCTGCCGCCGCCCATGTACTGGAATATACATCTTCATTAAAACTTGTTCAAATTGAAATCAGAATGATTTAACTTGAAGTATTTTTAAACTATGCTCAGGAAAGCTGGAGGCAAATTTGTTAGATTATTATGAAAAAGCTTCTACTTAAGCCGTCTAGTACAATGGTGGGTATGTAAAGTAATTTCTTTGTATGTAGTAATTGTGTTATTGCACAAGACTAAGTATAACAGAAATAAAAATAGTGTGTCATTTTTTTTTGTGGTAGCCCAGTGATATCGCGCTCGCTTGGGAAACCGGCTGAAACGGGTTCAAATCCCGGATCTTACACCTCTTATATTTTCATGTGCGAATCATTTCTAACATGATTACCACTTGCCTTGCGGTGAAGGAAAACATCGTAAGAAATCCTAATCCAAACCTGCATGTCTGAGAGAACGTAGCAAGTTTTCGAAAGACGTGTGTGTGTGTAGTCTGCCAACTCGCACTTGGCCAGCGTGGTGGACTATGGCCCGATCCCCCTCGTATTGAAGGGAGGCCCGTGCCCAGCAGTGGGACGTTAAAAAGGGCTGAATACATCAATTTTTTTATTTTTAAAAACAATTTTATACGAATTGCAGTTAAGAAAATCTCTATAGATAAATATTTTTATTTACATAGTTTCATTATGTTTAAATATTTGAGATTTTTTTTATTAACTTTTATATATGCATGTTATGATGAAATACAATAAATACAAATTTTATTTAATTTCAACTTCGCATGTGTTCCAACGTTAGTCCACAACCCGAATATGTCGTCTTATTTTTGTTCTCACTGCAGTTTTTTTCTTTTTTTAGAGCGTTTTCAAACACCTCTTGGCCTAAAGGTCAAGTCTTTCTTGGGTAAAGAAAATAGAAACGTCTTGATGCATGTCAGGCCCCGAGTTGTTGATATTTTGTTTTAATACCTTGAAGGAGATCATAATATTGTCAACTAAGGGCCAGATAAGTTTGTTGTATTCAATACTTTCTTTGAAATATTTTACTTTAATAAACCCATAACAAATATTTTTACTTAAGAGACGTTCACTGTATGTCTTGAGTGTCTGAATATCCATGTCATGTCATGTCCAAACAAAAACCAATCCCAATAGTGAAACCAATATAATGAAAAAGAAATAGTTAAAGTTGAAACACCTACAAATAAATAATTAATCTGCTATAGTATAAATCTGCTAAAATAAATTAGATATAACACGTGACATAATGTGACAGGCGAAATTTACATTCAAATTAACAGGTTCGAGTCACTGCCAAACGTTAGATTTTGATTAGGGCTACCATAATTTTAAAATTATACATAAATACTATAATAAATTTATAACTGATCGCTATCTGTATGTGGAAGATATTTGAGAAAAACTATTATTTGGGCTCTTTATAAACGCAATAGAACCCAAAACAATGATTTTTAGATTTTTTGTCTGTTTGTCTGTGCGCTTGTGTGCGATTATCTCAGAAACAGCTTAACCAATTTGGGTGGGGTTTTCACTAGTATATTCCGGTAAGCTTTACTTAATATTTAGTGTTAATTTATTTCAATCGGTACATAAATAAAAAAGTTAAAATAACGTCACTATAAGACAAAATGACTGTGTAAGTGGTTAAGTGCGAGAGTGATTATACTAATTTTCTCATGTGGGAATCAAGATAAGCCATGGCAAGGCAATTTGTGATTTATATATAACTAGCGGCTCACCCTCGCTTCGCTCGGGTTCACCTCTAGAAAAGCATAAACAGATCTATCCCACGGGAACCGTTCATTTTCCCGGGATGTAAAGTAACCTGTTGTTTGACCGGCAATATAAGGTATCAGCATGCCAAATTTTACTAAATTAGGTGCGTCAGTTTTTGTGTACTAAGCTGTATAAGTTGTTATAGTTTTTTAACTATCCCACGGGAACTCTATAATTTTCCGGAATGAAAAGTATCTACGATGTAGTTCGGGGATATAAGGTACCACAATGCAAAATTTCATTTACATCGGTCCAATAGATTCGGAGATTAGCCCGTACAAACAGAAAAACAGACAAACAGCTCGCTCGGGTTCGTCCATACCTACGAATATGTTGTATTATCTCTTTAACCATTTGTCCAAATTATATGCAGTAAAAGGGAAAAGTCTTTTGTTTTAAACATTTTAGACGATAAGTTTACTTATTTTGATAAGAATTCATAATTGTTGATAATATGACCAATAAACATGACCTACCGATTTAAATTATTTTTTTAATATAAAAAACTACTTTTTGTGACTTAAATATAAAATTTAGACATATGCTGTCGCTGACTTTTTTGTAGGCATTATTAAGCTCTACAACTTTTCTCTAGAACAATCATATATCTCTCATCGTTAAGGCAGCGTTCGTAAGAAACGTTTTCGTTCAACCGTTTTTTCTCCGACTTACTTTGCAAATCCGACTTCCACGAAAAAGCCTTTTCATTTTTCGGGTTAATATATAGCCTATGACACTCAGAAAGAACGTGGCTTTCTATTGGTAAAAGAATTTTGAAAATCGGTTCAGTAGATCCAGAGATTACCCCCTACAACGTCACAAACTCACAAACTCACAAACCCACAAACTCACAAACTCACAAGATCACAAACTTTACCTCTTTATAATATTAGTATAGATGAAATATAATGGTATGTACTGGGAAATCTTGTAGCATAACCTTGAAAATTACATTCAATTTAGTTACGTTTTAACGTTTAGTATAGATTTCTCATAGATGAGATATTTTCCCGCAGTAAAAAGTAACCTATATGTTAACCCGAACAACCAGCTACAATCATACCAAAAATCCTACCACTGGGTTTTCCGTGATGCGGTAACAGACAGACAAACAAATATCCTAAGAACTGTAGGTTCGGTCTCTGAATCGATATTCGATAATAATGTCTATTCCAAAAAATATTTAATGTACAGATTCAGCTTGGTTACAATTTTATTATATGTATGGATATAAATGCTGAATCATTAACGTCCGACGCACCTCTTTTACTTAGATTAATGTTCACGAACGATTTTCGACGAACTTACTTAATATATGTACTTTAAACTGCTACCTAAAATTTTACTATCTGAAATTCTTTGTGTTAATATTATATACATATATGATAATTTTTGCTAGCGATCCTATTTTATTTTAACAAATAAATCTATACAAGTTTTTTTAATGTTCATATCAATAACTTGCTGTAAGCCAGTTAGTTTACTTTATTTTGACTTCAAATGTAACGTAGAAACTAATCAGTATATTGAACGTGCAACACTTATCGAAGTTAATAAAATTCAGCGCTCGTGAAATACCACCTTGCAAATAAATTCCACTTATCTCGGAAACGTATTGCTATGTAAAAATTTGCACGTTTTGAACGTTCAGAAATAGAATCAAAACGTTGTCCAGAATAAAGAAGACGAGTGTGGGGCAGCTAACGTATGATTACATCTAAAGATAGAGAAACGTAGACACTTACATGAAAACAGCACATTAGCTTTTGGCAACTGCGCGTATCAATCTCAATTCCAAAATAAATTCTTTCACCGTAGATACTGTGCAAATTGAAACACTGTAGCTACCTCAAGTTTCTTGTTCTATATAGAAAACTAGCGGACCCGACAGACGTTGTTCTGTCTACACGTCTTTAATTTGAAAATTTCAAACTTTTTTTAATAATTTTTTTGATGAAAATTATTATTCAAATTGTGAATCTAAACCATTCCCAGATCCCCTTGAACACACACAAAAAATTTCATCAAAATCGGTCCAGTCGTTTGAGAGAAGTTCAGTGACATACACACTCACAGAAGAATTATATATATAAAGATATACTTGAACACAACACGCATTAATATTACACGATGATTTACGAGACGTAACAATTGGACTATTCTTGCTGTTCTAAATATCTTAAACACTAATAGATACGGAGCTTTAGATTTAATTTAGATTTAATTTTTAACTAACTTTAAAAGAAAAGGTTTAATAATATTTTTATGTTCAGTAAATGTAAATAGTGAAATTACGGTGAAAAACAAACTTATTTTTGTGGTGGATAAAATGTATATGATTCAATTACTAAATTAATATTTGCTGGCACAGAAACCGCTGCGATATTTAGTTTAGCAGTAAAATATAAATGTTCATGTAGTAAGATTTGTAGTGACATTAAAAGTTAAAACATTTCGGTGAAGCGTAAATATTTTATTTAACACGCGCACTAGTGTATGAAAATATTGATTGGTTATAAATTTTATTTTAGTTTTAGTTGGTTTGATACAACTGGTCAAAAGGTAAATTGTTTTGAAAAATACATCAAAGTAGCCTTTTTAGTCCAAATTCTCTTCTTTTACTACACTTAAATAATATAGATTTTAATTTAAGGCATTCCTGTCAATTGTTTTGCGAATACGAACAAAATTTATTTTGGCAGCCTTTCACTGATAAAGTTGAATGAAATAAAACATATTACTGTTTCGCATCACGCACTCTATATTATGAAGCTATATTTAATTTATAAAGAAAAAGTGAATTTCTTGAATATATTTAGGCATACGTTAAGAACTATAAGTATGAATAACACGTATTTGTATAGGTATTCTCATGTGAATTTTCCTCTATCCATAAACTGTCTATAAAATTTCTAAACCAAACAGACAGTTTAATAGATAAAAGTGTAGTAAAAACATTATAATAAAAAGTTACAAGTCCATGACACATTGTAGTATTTACCGAGTAACTCTTTCTGAAACTAATCGATTCGTCGCGTCAATTTTACAATAAGTTACTAAAAAAACGTACCGCAAAAAAAACGTAACGTATAATAAAAATCGTACCATCAAATAGTTTGTTTTTTTTGTCATTTTAAATTGAATGTCATTCATATCGGATGAAAGAAAAGTGTAGTAAAAACATAATAAAAATTACAAGTCCATGACACATTGTAGTATTTACCGAGTAACTCTTTCTGAAACTAATCGATTCGTTGCGTCAATTTTACAATAAGTTACTAAAAAACGTAAAATAAAAAGCGTACCATCAAATTGTTTGTTTTTTTTTTGTCATTTTAAATTGAATGTCACTCATATCGGATGAAAGCGTAAATGGACCCTTTGAGAGATCACAAAACGGAGATGCGTTGTTTGCGCAGGGTGCGCGCGTCGCGTGCTTCCTGTTATTTCCTCAGTAGCGCCGCCGGGCCGCCGCCGGCCGGACTACGATGTAACCTCACGCCCCACGCCTTTGCAAGTCTTCCAGCGGTCACCGCTTAGTCTAGTCCTAGTTTTAAGAAACCAAGTCTTCCATTAGAATAAGTTAGGTTAAAATGCAACGTGGCAGAGCGTCGCGTCGCGATAATAATAGGGTAGTATTCGAACGTTTGTGGCGAGGCACTTTCCAAGCGGTACTCGCTGGTCCGCATCGGCGGCCGCGCGCCTCATCCCACGACCCCAACCCGGATCTGACAATCGAACCCCTACAAAGCACCTCCGCCATGCATGACCCGCTAGAGCCCGCCCTCAGAACTATACTGCAAGGGCTCAGGAGCTGTTGTTGTCGATGCAATTGCATGCAAAATCGCAACAATCCTAACAACAATTTGCAGGTCTGTCTCTCCAATGCGGAGGAGAGGAAGTCCATGCGATCTGTCATAAGGTGTGCACTACTATCGATTTCTTAACGTATGAACTAGGTCGATGTATTGGTAATATCTAAACCGCTCTACATACTGATAAATACATATTGGATTATAAACGATTTCACACTTATGTTACACTTAACAATGAACTGTAATAGCATTACGATTTTATATTAAACTTTGGTCATAGTTGACCAACTTGTCAGTTATATGTATATGCCGAATTAATTTGCAATTTCCCTATTTTTAGCGCACTTAGGTGCTATTCATCAGGTAAATATCAGTTAATAATGTTTGGAGCTTTTTAAGCTTAATATTATGCTATTACGATGTGATTTTTTTACGTTTTTTGTAAATCAACACACCATATTGAATGAGTAAAGCAAAGTCGTATACGAAAAAAAAGTTAAATGCTTTAAAATATTTTCTAAACTGATTAAATTGACAACGTGTGTTTTTAAAATAGTAAATGCTCTTTTTATTCTTATATTATATTGTGTAAACTATGTTGTTAGATAAATGTCAAACGGGCGGCCATCTTGAGGGTTTGATTAAATTTTTAGCGTGCGCGAAACTCACGCGGTCGCTGAGGCGCAACAAGAGAAGAATGCACGACTTAGGAACGCTTTTGGTATATCGCCGCGTTTCGTGGAGGGAACCAGCTTGGATCCTGAGAGGAGGGCTAGGGATGAGGCCCAGAGATACCCTCTGGTGAGGACTCCGAGTCATGAGCGGGAAGAACGGGACACTCATGTGAATAAGAAGAAGAAAAAGAGAAGGTATTTATCATTTAGATTGTTATTATGTTGTTTATATGTGTTTTGAACTAAATTGTGTTGTAAACAAAAAGTCTATTTTTTTTTTTTAATAAATGTAGTTAGATTCGAAAATGTATTCCAAATGTTTTTATGTACTTCTTCACTTAAAATGGACGCAAAATGACGACCAATGTATTAAAAGTATTTAGTGTTTTTAATAGTGTACTCGTATATTTATATATTTTATGTGCTTAATATTTTATTCTATTTCAGCGCATCGCCAGAAGTAAAAAAATCCAAGAAGAAAAAGTCAAAGAAGAACAAGAAGGAGAAGTGAGTTTCTTTTATTGTCTATGGTTTTTTTTGCATTTGGTCCTATGCAATTATTTCATATGTTTATTTTTAATTTAGCCAGGTGACGCTACAATTAACCAAAAGGCAAGTATATTAAACGTCAGTTAGTGTTATTATAATTTATTTTTAAGCATAGTTAAAGTATTGTTTTAATAATTTCAGTCAAAGAAAAATGTTATGGCGATACATTCGTAGGTATGATTTTTAAAAAAATATCAATATGTTGTTTTATAAATACACGTTTCATATCGATATAATTTATTTATTATGTTTTATATTATTGCTCTATAGTTTTCGCACATTACATTTTATTTTTATGATATGTGAATTTTGCGGTTTACTACACAACACGTGGAGATATATTATGATTTATTATCTCTTTTTTTTTATTTTCTATTAGCGACTCACCCTCACTCCACTCGGGTTATTGATTTCTCAGAGATGAAATATTTTCCCGCCGTAAAAAGTATCCCATATATTGACCTGGATAATCAGCTATCATCTTACCAAATTCCATCAAAATCTGTCCAGTGCTTTTCTCGTGATACGTTCCCAAACAGACAGACAGACAAAAATTCTAAAAACTATAGATTCGGCCTCTGTGTCAATAATAATGAATATTTCAATAAGATTTTTCTAAAAAATATTTAATGTAGAGATTCGACTCAGAATTTTATTATACGAGTATGTATAGATTTAGTAATCTTATATATACATACTTATACTTTTATTTTTATACATATAATTTTGTTTTACTTTTAACTGTTGGAAATTTACGTTGGTGTAATACCAGTGTTTTATATAACTTTATTTATATCCTTTTATAAGTATTTGATAAAAAATTAGTTACGAATTATGACTCAAACTTATTATAAAGCAGTAATTATTATTAATACACAAGTAATATTACGAATAATACAACACTATATTCGGTCAATGCCGCCTCGTCACGGTAAGTAATGTTCACAGCTGCATTTTCTGATGGTAATATTTAAAGATCACAGTTTCGAAATTAAGTATTTATTGTTATAATTGTGGCAGGTTAAAATTTCTAATATATATAATATTAAATATATAAAATTGTATACATATAATATTAAAGTGTAGTTAATATTTATAAAATATACATAACTGGCAGAACCCGCGGCCTCGCCCGCGTTCAAAATACAAGCAGACAAACTCTTCCTTCCCTTTACAATAATGTATGGATGTTTGCCCGTTTTGTTGACATTTATGATTACTGCTCCGCTTCCTTGGATAGTAGCATGATGATATATGGCCCATAGTCTTCCTCAATAAACGGGCTATCAAATGCAAAAAGATTTTTTCAAATCGCATTAGTTTCTGAGATTAGCGCATTCAAACAAAGAAACAAACAAACTCTTGCCTCTTTATAATATTTTATCAGTGCTCAAAATTAAATATCACCTCCAGGTAAATCTATTGTATACGTAACGCCGGCGTGTCCAAGGTCGTGGAGGGAATATAACGTAATGCTAAGTTTAACTGGTTTTAAGTAAACATTATACGTCTTAATAACAGTATTTAAGGAATTAATAATATATGTACATATAATGGTATTATATATTTTTTAAATTCAAACCCTGTTTTCCTCAGACAAGAATCTAGCAAGAAAAAGAAGAAACGATCCAAGTCACCGAACACAGAAAGCTCTAGCAGTTCCGAAGACAGCGACTCGAGCTCGGAAGATGAACGTCAAAAGAAAAAAAAGGTAAATACTCGATGAAATTTACTCGAAACGCCTAAATATAGCCGTTTGAAAGTAGGTCTGGATTATTCAAAGATTGTGTTTGACTAAAATTTATTTACTCTTCAATATTTTATATATAGAAACTTTTTTGTTTGAACAACTTTCCAAGATTGAGCCAATATAAATAAACTAAGTCTATATCGAAGATCGTAAACGCTTCTGCCAAATTAATTTATGAGATTTCTTCGGATAGATGTTTATGTAACTTTTTCCTCTTCTTTTTCTTTTTTAATTTGAGACATAATCTTTGAATTTTGAGTACGAATCATAGTAATTACTGTCTTTTAATTTTTTTTTCGGGTAGTGACGGGCTAAGGGTTGTGTATGAGTGTTAAAATTGATAAAATTGTTTTTTTTTTAAAGGGGAATTTTTACAACACTACACTGACCTTTCACCTTACTCAGAATGTCCCTTAGAAATAATTTAAACTGCCAATATAGCACACTGCTTAATTTTTTGATCTTGAAAAATAATTTGGCACAATCCTTTGCGTGCGAATATGAAAATTATAAATATAATCGAATACAATGATCTAAACACATCCCTGTTTTTTCTGCATTCGTTAATAAGCTGTGATATTGTAGATGTCACTATTTTATTTTGCATTACAAACCCTTCTATTCCCAGCTTTGACTATTATTGCTAAGTACCCACATGTTGAATTAAACGGGTAACATTTAAATGGGCCAAATATTACTTTATCGTGTTTTATACTATATCGTGGTTCTTGTCTTACTTCATTTTTTGTTATTTTGTTTTAATTTTTCTTTCTGTAAATACAAGAAATAGACAGTAAAAATTATCTGTTTAACTGTGCATCATTTCATAGGATAGCCATCTTTATCTGAAGAAATAAAGTATACTGTAAGTATATCACAAAACAATAACACTCAGTAAGAACACTGTTAGGTGAAAACTAAAATATAATTCGTGTTTAAATTTGGTATTTGCATTTTGAAGTACATTTGTGACTAACTTAAGATTTACAATATGGGCGATTGTCAGGGTCTTAATTTGTGCACAGTTTTCGATTGCATGGTTTTGTAGTACTTTAAAACAGATGGTGGTATCGCTAATTATCGCGTTATGCCTATGTGTATTGGAAAAACGTGCTTCATTCTTATATCTTATATAATGGTTCGTGAAATGTTAATAAATATTAACGGCTGCGTTATAACGTTCTTTCTATGTGTCGCTTGTTCGCGTTTAATGCGCAATGTTATTTGGTCCTTCGTGCCGGATATAAGCACGTTTTTGTATCGCACATTGTTTTAATGTCCAGATTGATTGTTTATGAAAATGTAACTAATCCATAACATTCTCCCTCTTCTCATTGACTCAAAACTAATTAAGGATCCTGTCCACATGTTTAAATGGTATACAATACCACCACCGTTTGTTAAATAAGGTACGTCTTAATATGCTATATTACATTTGATTTTGTGTACTACATATATTTATGTATTTACGTATATTAAAATACTAATAATACATTGTAATTCGTTATTGAAATTAGAAAATATTGTGTAAAATGGAGTACACGCACTAGTGCCAAGTCCTTTATTATTATCATTATTATTTTATTTTTATACAATATTTGTTAGATTAACTCATCGTCGAGAGTGTTATGGATACATTTTTGTTATATAAACATAATGCAACAGTACAAAAAGAACTAACAATTCGTCCATTATAAATTTTATATAAATACTTGCTTTCGTGAGTAGCTTTTTATATCAACAAAGAGTTTTAAGTTAAAGCCTTAAATTTATTTTATCTGATTCCATATAGAAGTGCATGTGTATAAATTGTTTTATTTTTAATGAAACTCTTCATTCACGTACGGTGTGTGTGATGTGAGGGGTTTCCCTTTGTTTTAGTAAATATATTTTAGTTGCCATAACCACTAGTCTTCTTGTATTGGCACTGGTGTTATTGCCAACTCGCTTCAGTCAGATTTTCATGTGTTTATATTGATTTTTAAACAGAAAAAGTCGAGTAGCAGACGACGAGCCAGCAGTGCGCCATCCAGCCGTGAAAGGTACGAGATTTTATTATATTTTTATTTATTTGTTGTTTTGCACTATTTTTTTCAAATAGTTGAATTCAATTTTTTTTCAAATAGTTCAAAGAAAGAATTTAGATTTTATAACAAATAGGTTTTAATTATTTTATTATATAATGATAAATATTCTAAATTTTTTTTTTAATTTCCATATTTTTACCGAGATAATAAAGAAAAATGAAATTTTATTTATGATTATTTTCAGCTCCCCAGCAAAACAAGTTAAAGAAAAGCAGGTGAATCGTCCAATAGAGCAGCAGGAAAATGATTTTCGTAAAAAGAACAGAGACCGTGAAGAGCGCAATCATAGATATGATGATTCAATTAGAAATTCAAGGCAAAACGATTTTGTCAGGCGTAGAGATGAAGACAGACGGTCAGTAGATAGAAAGTCACCCCCAGAATATAGAAGGGAGAAACGTAAACCTTCGCCGTACAAGCAAAAGTCGTTTGTAAGCAAGGAAAGGAGAGAGCCTTCCAGAGATGCTGAAAGACCAAAAGCGTCTAAATCTAAACATGATCGACAAAGATCTCGGTCACAATCCGACGCAGAAGAACCAACGTCAAGAAAATATGAGAAAAGGAGACGACAAACCAGCGAGTCGCCTATTCCTGAAAAAAGACGACGAAAAAGTCCCTCTCCTGCCAAAAAACGTGAAGAAACTTACTATAACAGAATAGAAAAACCTAAAGATGACGTACGGCAATATAAAGAAAGTAAAAGACCAAGGAGAAGTGAATCACCCGACTACAGAAGTAAACGTCAAGAAGAGTACAGAAGAAATGAGGATGAATATGACAAACGTAATAGAACTGACAGTGAGAGATATTATAAAGAAAGCTACGAATCTAGGCGAAGAAAGAATAGCATGCCTAGGGATAGGTCTGAGCCTTCCAAAGAATATAGGGAACGCTCTCCAGCCTACAAGCCTAAAAGAGACTCGAGAAGAGAACCAGAGAGATATTACAAGAATTTCAGACCGGAATCTTCAGAATCTGAGACAGAAGCTCCGAAAAAGCAAACAGACAAGTTAGCTAACAATAAAACAAGATATAACAAAGAAAGGAATGAATCTCCAATAAAAGGTAAAAGAAGACGGAGCCCCTCAAGGTCTCAAGAGAGACCGACAAAGTCTGATAGAAATGAATCGCCAGAACGGAGACCTGTTTCAAGAAAAGATAGTAACAAACCGAGTGCTAAACCTGTCGAAGACATGAGAGAAAAAAGCAAATCGAAAAGAAAATCACCCACACCTGAAGATAGACAGCGACGTAGAAAGTCACGGAGCAAAACAAAATCTTCCTCGCCAGATCGTAAAAACTCGAAGAAAGAAAAGCAAAAGAGCAGCACGCCAAACATAAAGTCTAAGAAGAGTTCAGAGAGGCGAACTCTATCTCCTCGACCAGAGCAAAAAGATAAAAGCGAGAGAGACAAAAGCGATAGAGAAAGAAGTCGGAAAGAATCTCATAAAGATCGCAGTCGCAGTACATCCAGTCTCAGCTACTCACCAGCTCGTCGAAGTCCTGAGAGATATCGCGATATTATAGAAAAATTACCAGAAAAAGATAAAAGGAAATACATCAAATCACCATCAGATCTTCAACCTAAAAAGAGGAAAAACAAAGATGTACCGGATAAATACAAACCCAAGGCGGTTTGTATGAGAAGTTCCTCGAGTGAGAACGACGACTCTGAGGATGACTTTCTAAAAATACATGACAGGGCTCGGCAAGATGACTTGGATTTAAAAGAGTTGAATAAATTAAAGGAAAATCTAGCTCAAATGGCAAGAGCGACGTTAGAAAAAAAGAGAAACGAGAAGCTGAATCCATGTCCTGTAAAAGCTGGTCCATCAACATCCCAAGTCTCCGTTTCGCATGAAATTATTCTAGACGAAGTTACCTCTAAGAGCGATAGTCCAATAGTTGTAGTTGAGAAAGAAAAATCTCCAATAGTTACCAAAAGTCCCAAGAAAGTGGAAACTCCTAAAAAGGATAGTCCAGTGAATGTGGAGAGTTCGCCTGAAGTCAAGAAGAGAGATAGGAGTGGATCGAGACGAAGTTGGTCTCGATCGACGTCCCGTCGGTCACAAACACGATCGAAGTCCCGGTCACGATCGCGAGGCAAGTCATCCCGGTCACGGTCACGGTCTAGGTCCAGATCGCGGTCACGATCTAGATCGACACGTTCGCGATCTCGATCTTACTCGTCTTCAAGGTAAATATAACTAATATTTGATTAAATATTGTGGGCAGTAATAATAAAGTTAAAAAAACATACTTGGTAACATTTTAAACGGAAATTATCTATTATGTTAAGGCCTTTTGGATAACTATTTTATTGTGCTGTAACAAGAATAATTTATTAAATTTGACTATATTAAATATATTATATTGTTTTTATATATAATTGTACAATGTTCAGGTGAACTTATTGAACTGATGTCATTTGTCTTTGGACTAAATACGTGTAAATTATTTCCCAGGCGGTCCCGGTCAAGTCGTTCCAGCTCATACAGCAGCCGAAGCTCGTCTAGATCATCCCGTAGCTCATCTCGGTCTACGCGTTCTTCAAGGTATGTTTAAAACTATTGAAATTAATAAGAATTTATATTATGAATATGGATTTTTAGCGATTCTGAAATGAACACAATAATTTTATTTTATAATACCAACCGTTAAAGTGAAAATCCCTGTTCGTAATTCAAAACTTCTTTTACATTTATTTATGTAATACATAAACATTAAAATCTAACAAATGAATTGTTTCACCTGTTTCCCGAACGATAAAAACGCGATGCATGCATATATGAATACGTAACAGAACAATGACGGGCGTGTACGCCGATTACCGTAGATCGAGCGCGTCGCGGTCTCGCTCGCCGTCCATACCGCGGCGCGCGGGCTCGCCCAGCTTCCTAGACAGGAGGCGCATCACGAGGTACCAGTGACACATGACACACGTCACGCGCGTGCTTTTGACGTTTGACATATGCACCAACATGGCCGCCTGACGTTGACTTTGACATCTGTCGAGATGGCCGTTGTTGTTGTTTTCTAATATGGCCGCTTGACGTTTGATTGTTTATGTGTTAAATATTTGTTGTTTTTTTTTTTTTTCTATCTAATATTGGGGCTATTTATTATTTCGGGATTATTCTTTTTATAACGTTGCCCGTAACATTAATATACAGGATCTGTTTCGTTGTTTTAAATAACATTTAAAAATAAGCTTACGACACAAACACCAAAAGCACTTTATTCGGATGTGTATATAGTTGATGACATTTTACATAAAATGTCGATACAAATGCAGTTTGATATTGTTTTAACATTGTGTGCCGCTTGTCTATAGTTATTCAATAGTGGGCTTAATTTTTATTTTTATCATCATATAAGTATGTGGTATTTAAAAAAAATATTAAACCTATATGGTTGTATTCCATTATCCTTAACTATTGCAACACCAAAATTTAAAAATAACAAATGCTTATATGCCATTATTTTATTTTTTTGCTATTGTTACATTTTTTCTTTTTTTTTTTGTAGAAAAAAGTCACGAAAGTCTAGCACGAGTTCTGAAGACACAAGTAGTAGCTCCAAATAGTGAAGTGCTAGTTGTAGCTTAAGTTATATGTATTGTTCCCATAAATTACTTTTTTTTAATATATATTCGTCAACTATATGCAGTTTCTTATTCTTTCTAAAAATCATGATTCACAAAAGGTTATATTATGGAAAAAATATAGTAATTGTTGTTATCGGTCATATTAATTTGCAAACTAATAATTAAAATTTTCCATCGATTTTTTTTTAAGCTTCTGTTTTAGTTTTATGGTTAACACTGATTGAATACTAACCAGGGTTTGATATATTGACATTGACTTTGTCACAGAATCCAATTTTCTAAATTACTTTGATAATATGTATTTCAAAGGCAAATTTTTACTTTTTTTGTTAATACATTCTTTCTGATCTCAATAAAATTAGATAATTATTAATTTAATAGTAAATCTAAAAGTAAAGTAAAATTCATAATAAACATTGAATCGCCCAAATAGTAAATAATTTTGTTTTTCTTCCGTAGCGCACCCATAATAGATCTAACGTATACGTCAAAGAAATACAAGTATCGGAGAAGATGAATTTAATGTATAGATTATTGCAATTTTTATCCATACGAGTGACGCCAGATCTAGAAGTGCTATGTATAAGGACATTTTAAGTGTGTTTTTGTTTCAATTTTGTGTTATCACATTAAAGTATATTGTAAATTATTATTTTGTTTTCATTTCCTTTTTTTTGCATGGTAGACATTTTTTGCTACAGATCACGTTTTAAGTTAATAGAGCATGTTAAACTTTAAAGGCAAGCTTTAGTCATATTTTAATTACATATATCTTTTTTTTTAATTTAACGTGCATGAAGGATTTAGTAATGTTTAATAAAATAATATTAAAGTTTCCTTTCTAATATGAATATATTAAAATTAATATTTACAAAAAAAACATAATGAACAGATACTAAAATACCTTTATATTCATAGAGTAATCCAAATTTCTACATTAGTGTTGCTAATTACACAAAAAATATTTGAGCTTGTCTTATTTGAATGTCGCAAGTTTTAACCATTTCATCCATAACATACTAAAACACTAATAACATTACTAACAAAATAACAGTGCTCGAAAACGACCGATTCCCTACCGCCGACCGACTCCGTCTACACCTTCCACCGGGAGTTACTACAGCAGTGCATCTTCGCCAAGAAGTTGGTCTAGAAGCCCTAGACCTGAACGTGATTAAAAAAAATTTATAAACCATAGACAAATAATTATGACGATAAGGCAGCCTACACACAGTAGAATCAGTTTTTATCGCTTTTTTTATTTTAATTATCCAAATGTAATATTAATTGTAACTAATTTACTTTAATGTCAAAGTTTATGGTTTTAATGCAATAATTGAATTTTAGTCAAATTTGTAGTAAACTATGAAGAAGTAAGCTGCCCAGTTTACTTTGTTTAGCGGCTACCATAATATATTATGTATGATATTGATTTGTTTCTCGAAGTAGCTCTACGAATTCACATCTACAAATGTTCAAATAGTAATTATTATAAATATGTCAAACATTTATATAATATATAAATCAATATAATATATAAATATTTGGTAAAAACATTTAAAATATGGTAGCCAAATACAAATACTTACAAATATGAAATACATATGCAAAGATAATTATTGTTTGTGACTAATTATTTATTTTAGTTTTAAGTAGATAAATTTAATATTTCGAAATTAGAAATTCTCTAGTCACCTTTTAACTGATTTATATACAAAGTTTTGTGTAAATAAGTTCACTTATTTTACTTTATATTATAATACTCTGATTAAAAAGAAATGGAAATGTATTCTAGTCAAAAACAGAAAAGTACAAGTTTTCGTTTTATTTATTTTTATTTTTTTACTTTTGTTGATAATTTATTTTCAAATGAGTTTTTATAACTTATTTAATTAGTAGGTACTTATTGTAATTTGATATTTTACATTTTAGGATAATGTGCAATATATTTATTGTAAAATATCATATTTACATTATTTTATTTTGAAATATTTCTAGTCATTTTTGAATAAATTTAAACTTAACGCTGATATTATAAATTAAAAAACATTGATATTATTTATTATGAAATGGTTATAAGTAAGCATCGTCAAAATAATAATTTATTTGTAAGAACCTACCCATTTCGGTGACATCTCCAAAATTTTTAATTGTATTTATTGGCTTAATTTTATTTTGTTATATTTTTTACAATTTCAAATAACTTATTATTAATTATTGGGCTGTTAAATCAACAATTCCAGTTATTATTTTGCGTTTGGACTCGTAATTATATTATTTTATGTTGTTTTTAATTTATTTGAGAAAAATATTTATAACCAAATCATGTTTACAGTTTAAGATGCTGATAATAAGTGTGACGTTGCATTTTAATACATTACTCTTAGATAACGTAAGTTATAATTTAATATAAATATAAGAAACTTATTATTCAAGTTACCAGAGCAATAATTGGAAATGACGATATTAGAATAAAAAGTCATGTTTAGTAAAAAATAAATTTATTTATAAAGGTAAAAATTGTAAAAATAGACCAATCTTATGTTTAACAATCAATCTGATCTTCAGCCATTATTATACAAGCAGTAAGATACAAATTTTCATAAGTTTTTGCTGTTGTTGAATAAAGTATCTAATATACAACAAGTATTTCTCTCCATTTCCTTAACAATGTTGGCAAAAGTGGAATGTAAATGTTTCAATGTTACAAAATATCACTCATTTTCCTTCTATTTAAAAATTAACAATGTATATGAAAATATATTGTATGTATGTATTCAGCCCTTTTTAACGTCCCATTGCTGGGCACAGGCCTCCCTTTAATAAGAGGGGGATCAGGTAATAGTCCACCACGCTGGCCAAGTGCGGGTTGGCTGACTTCACAAATATTATAGTATAAAATATATTATTGTGATTTTATTTATGCAAGTTTTTTAAACATAATTAAATACTTATAAATGTAATACAAGCCATATTAAACAAAATATTCTTATATTACACAGAATAATATAATAAAATTCAAGATCCCATCAGATAAGTAACCTAGAATATTCATTACCAATGTAAAACTTATCCATCACCACATTGGCAAAATATGTTTATTGTTGTATATTTTGTTTTATTCCTTCTTCTGGCTTTGTTGCCGTCTCTTGGAAGCAAGAAACATGGCCCAACCAAAGCCAACAAAATTCATGAACAACACTCGGAGCTGGAATAAGGAAAAAATAATATGCAATTACATGACATAATAGGGAAAAATTATGATAAAAATAAATACTTTCTCATTTAAAAGAAAATTACATAATATTTATTTTTAGCAGTAGTAAAAATTAAATTATTTGTATTCAAAAAAGATTTTTCCAAATATCATTTCCAAATATGTATTAAAACTTAATTATAGTATCAAAAAAAGTATCTATACTAATATATAGTCTTGAACAGATTCTTTTTGTTTGTTTAAAAGTTTTGATCTCTAGAACCACTAGCTATGATATGAAAAGATATTTTTGCATTACTTAATTTTTCTTAATAAAATGGGTTACTTACTATGGGTGGGATAAATGCCAAGTTGATAATCTGAAACAATGTAAGCCATTTCCAATTTGCTTCCAAGACAGTGCAATATAGAGCATTCAATTGTTTTAATGCAGCTACATGGTTCTTGCCTTCAAGTCTTGCTAAAGTGTATAGAGAAAAAGCTTGCATCAATGGTGCAAAGATTAGTCGTTCAAATAGAAGTTTCTTAGCTAACGGGAACGCTGTTGTCTCATGTGGAAAAACTCTTTCTACAAAGTCATAGAAGTAGTGGGGTATGGTCCCACCAAATAGTAACCTGAATAAAAAAACCATAATTTAGCTATTTTAATTACATGTAATGGATTAATATACATACATCATAAAAATATGTGAACTCACCCATATAAACCAAATGCTAAAATAGGATCCAATCTTATTTTTTCACCAGCTACTAATTGTGATGCGATACTTCCAGCGGTGCCGACGACACAACTGTGAAATATTTTGTTCTATATTTTGACTGACTTTTGAACTTTGTACTTTCAGAATGAATTTTAATAATCATTGAGTATTAGTATATGGTTATAGTATAATTACCTACCTGGTAATAGACTTTGTTTTAATAGGATGCAAATATAAATTTTGTATATACGAAGCTACAAAATTCATAATAGGCTTTGATAATGCCATTTTCAAATTTATCTACAACTTTTTCTACACTAAAAGTACACACTACACTTCGCAATTCTCTTAAATTTATCTCTTTTAAAGAGAAGGTAATAGCATTAATCGTTAATGTATAAATTGATAACGCTATCAATTATCAATGGATTACTTATTTGCAAAATAAAGTAATAAAATTAAAATAAAAACTAAACTACCACTATCTAAAAGTTGACATCAAATGTCAATGTCATTTGAAATGATAACAACTTTGGATAACAAATAGGTACCTATTTACCAACTTAAAATGGAGAAGATTTCTCCAAAGGAGGACGCCACACGTATTGCCTATTTACATTCAGACAGGTTAAGCAATTTATTATTATATCTTTTGTATACTTGCTATTTTTGCTTCTATTCTGTTCGTATCTTACCTGTGCAATGTATTGTACTTGAAAGATAGACCAGCTGAAAGAAGAATTGAGTAGAAGACATGCATACTGCAGTGGTCCGACTGATTGATGGATCAACACACTGCCTAAAACACTGGTCGTAGAAACGCGAAATTTGAAGGACGTACTCTTTATACGATGTGGACATCCGATAAGATTTTTTTTTCAAAATTCATTCCCTAAGTAGGTAAAATAAGAGATTAATGATTCTATGAAACTGTCATTCTTAATGTAAAAAATACACAGAAAGTGGTGTTTATCTTTAAGATACAAAATACGAAATATATTTATTTGACTTTTTTTGAAATTTATCACTTTAAGGGGTAAAAGGGGATAACAAAGTATTTATGGGCAAAGAATTATTTATGATCAGAACTACTTGAAGCTTGGTCTTAATGCTCTTCAATACAATTAAATAAATAAGTGTTTTAGGATTTTTCGAAATTCAATCCCATAAGGGGGTAAAATGGGGGATGCAAGTTTGTATGAAACTATGTAATCAATATGTAAAAAAGTACAAAAAAATGAAAAAAATATTCACCTCCCAATTTTGGTTGTCTTAATGCTCAAGGCCACAATTTCTTTATTATTTTAATTAAATTTTAAATAATTCCATCACGCTTTAGAGCTTTACAATATAGATATTGAGGGCTATAGTGGTCGCAACATCTGGTGGGAGAAAAAGGCAAAATTCTTCCCCATTATACCTGGCAAAACAAATGACGTCAGCTATTCAGTGCCACCATCTAAAATTAATTATTGTATAAAATAAATAATAATACAGAAGTGGAAATGCTGTGTAGCAATTACATTCAGCATGTAATTATTTTTTTTTTATACCACGTCGGTGGCAATCAGGCATGCGGCCCGCCTGATGGTAAGCGGTTACCGCAGCCTATGGACGCCTGCAACACCAGGGGCATCACATGCGCGTTGCCGACCCTTGAACCTATTTACTCCCCTTTTGAAGGACCCCATACTGTAGCCCTCTGGGAAAACCTCGGCAGGGAGTTCATTCCACAGCGAGATGGTCCGTGGGAGAAAGTTCCTCTGAAACCGAACTGTACGGGACCATTTGGGCTGCAATGTGTGAGCATGAACTCGCTGTCGATGGCGAGCGGTGCGGTGATAGAAAGTGGCCGTGGGCATCATTTCGAACAATTCTTCGGAACACAACCCATTGTACAAACGATAGAGCACACATAGGGACGCAATAAAAATATATACTAAAATATATGCGAAAATATTTAGTACTAACGACTCACCCTCGCTGGGCTCGGGACTCGGGTTCGACTCTTACGTTTTAACGTTTATTATATGTTTCTCAAAGATGAGATAATTTCCCGCAGTAAAAGTATTCTATATGTTGACTCGGATATCCAGCTATCATTATACCAAATTTCATCAAAATCTGTCCAGTGGTTTTCTCGCGACGCATTCCCAGACAGACAAACAGACAAAATTCTAAAAACTATAAATTCGGCATCTATCTGTAATAATGACTTTTTCAATAAGATTTTCCAAAAAATATTTAATGTACAGATTTGACTCAGAATTTTTATAATATTATGCATACAGTTAATACTATGCACAGATTGCATAGTACTCTTGATTATATTTCGATGTTTAAATTTTTATTGATTACCTATCGCCTCTGCCTTTTTGCCTTATCCCATAATCACGCCAATCTATTCATATATTAATGCTGTAGAGGTCGAATGTCTGTACTTAGAAAAAAAATGTTAAATACCGAGTCAGGGGTATGTAAGAAGAGAAATAGAACAAATCCAGTTTTTTTCAAATTTTTTGTTTCTCTGTTTGTACAGGCTAATCTCCGAAACTGTTGGACCGATTTAAATGAAATTTTGCATCTTATGTCCCCGGTTAATATTTTAGATACTTTTCATCCCAGAAAATTAAAGAGCTCCCGTGGGATCGATCTGTTTGTAATTTTCTAGAGGCGAACGCGAGCGAAGCGAGGGTGAGCCGCTAGTTCTCTCACACATACAGGTAGATTAGCGCAATATCCTATACTTGAATGTAAAATCGAATAGAACTATTTAGAATATACATGCTCCACGACACAGGGTTTCTTCTCAATGCAAATAATTACTGCTAAGTGTAAAAAAATCTATACGTGTGATAAAAATGTAACTAATCGCAGTCTGTATATGGCAGATGTTTGTGAAAAACTACTATTGGGGGTCTTTATTAACTAAAAAGAACCCAAAACAATGCTTTTTAGATTTTTTGCATCTGTTCGCTTGTGCACGCTAATCTTAACGGCTTAACCAATTTGGGTGCGGTTTTGACTAATGTATTGTGGTAGGCTTAATTTAACATTTTGTATTTGTTTTACTTCAATTGGTGCGTAAATAAATAAATTATGTAAAACAATCAGAATCACCAAGGGACAACCCCGAGCGAAGTGAGGGTGAGTCGCTAGTAGTAAATATATTTAGTGGAGAAATAATGTCAAAAATCAGGAGATAATAAAATAGTTATTTAGTTCTATTTTCTTTTATTAAAATAAAATCTGCGATTATTTACAAATTATATTCAAAATATAATACATATATTTTATGAACTACAGTAAACTAAAAGCAAGAATTGTTATAATACAATTACGTCGAAAATCAAAATTAAACTAATACATTAGCTAACCAGTAGCTTTTTTGGTTTGATTATAAAAATATTAGTTAATATATTAGTAATATTTAATTTTAATATACTTACACATATCTTTAATTAATTTACAAGAAGTCAATATTAAAAAATTGTACAAAAAATTAACCCAATTACATGTTATTATTAAATATTTATATCCATACTAATATTATAAACTAGCGAATAAACCTCTTTTCGCTCGTGTTCGTCCCTAGGCACGTTTTAACAGTTAGTATCTATCTCTGTGTCAAATTTTATCCAGATCCGTTCAGCCGTTCTGGCGTGATTGACTAACAAACATCCACCCAAACTTCCGAATTTATAACATTTATGGGATTTAATTAATTAATTTAATGGGATTATGTTATATGACACAAGTAATAAGTAATCACTACATAAAGTTTAGTTAAAACCAGTTCAGTTTTTTTGCGTGAAATGCGCGCACACAGACACGTTTTAATAACGATTATTTTGGGGTCTGTATTGTAAGTCAATTGTTTTTAAAAAAATATTTCATGTACAGATTTCAGTAAATTACTGTTTTATTATATGTATATAGATGTGAAAGTTTGTGAGAATGGATGAATGTTTACTTGTTACTCTTTCATGCCAGAACAGCTGAACGAACATGGATGAAAAGCACAGAGATAGAGTATAGACTGAAATCGCACATAGCTTACTTTTTATCCTCGAAAAATTTACCGTGTTTCCATGGGGTAGATTAGTTTTTGTTAATAATTGTTTTTCACTAGGCATGAACCTGAGCGAAGAGAGGATGAGTTGCCAGTTACAAATATACAAGTAATGACTTGATATTATAAAATTTAGCAATTGCAGTCTTAAAAATGTGCATTCATAGCACACATAAATTACTGTAAGAGTATAATTTAGTATTTGTCAATAAAGTTTTATGTGCATTAATTGTAAATAGTTGTAATGCGTCAAGTAAATTACATATATTAGAATCACACTCAAAACTAGAGTGTTATCGACTTTTAGCTAGCATTGTACAGTTTGTCAAGTTGCATTTGTAAATTGTACGATGTCACAGTGGGTGTATCAACTGCTTGTATATTTCGATGCTTCACTAATGGAGTGTTAAGAAAGTTCATTTTCTCTTTCATTTGCATGTACATATTGAGAGCTTGATCATTTTTTTCTGGGGTTTTTTGCACATTTGCGACATCAGGCATTGATTTACAAAACACTTTTTTTCTCAGACACAAGTTCTTTTTAGGTATTTTATATGAAGGTGACTTCGTTTTTATAACTGAAGGTCTTAATATAGGGCTTCTTGAGGGACTGATATGTTTTTTTACTGCTTCATTTTCACACACAACTGTAACTAGTGTTGTATCCTTTTTATTTTCCAGAGTTTTCTTTACTTTTTTTTCATTAATTAATCTTTTTACATATTGCAGTGATTTGAATTGCGATTCCTTGATATTTTCTAATGTTTTTATGGCATTTTCGATCATTCTTATATTGTTCTCAGTCTGCTTTTCAACTTCTAATAAATCATGCAGTTCAGTACTAGTATTGCCCGTGTTCATTGTAGCTTTGTTGAGAAGATCACATAAAGAAACAATTACACTTTCCTCTCTACTATTTTCTTTGTTCTCCGAGTCTTTATTAAAAGACATAATAGTATCATTGTATAGAACAGAATTTTCATTAGTATGGCTAAAAAAATCTTTAACATTTCTGTATTCTTTGAAAGGGGTAGAAACTGGTGGAGATACTTCAGCTATATTTTCCAAGGTTGGTTCTTCTGTCAATGCTTTAGTTTTTTCTTCAATATCATTAATCTCTCTTTCTCTTTGTAAGAAACTCGCATCACTGTTTGATTTAAATGACATATTAGAAAGTGGTGTGTCTGGAATAGGTAATCTTACAGGTTTGCGAAAGGGTTTAGGAGACGCAACTTTCTTTTTGTTCAAGTTAGATAAATAAGAACTGTTTTCTTTGTTAATATGATTTTGCATTATAAGCCTGTTTTTTATTAATTTATTTTCAACCACTGGTGTTTCTGGTATATGGTATACACCACTGATCCTAATATTGGTTTTACCTGAAAAACAAAACATTTATATAATGCATAAAAAAGAACCATATATGTTATGTATACTAATAAATGACTATAGTAAGTATCAGTAATCACTCAGTTTAATGATTTTATATATTATATTATAGATAAGTATTCAGCCCTTTTTAACGTTCCACTGCTGGGCATGAGCCTCCCTTCAATAAAAGGGGGACCAGACCAAAAGTCCACTATGCTGACCAAGTGTGGGTTGGGGAACTGCACATGCCTTTTGAAACCTTGTAAGGTTCTCTCAGACATGCAGGTTTCTTCATGTTTTTAAGATAAGTAATAATCGTATTGAAAATGATTCACACATGGAAATATCAGAGGAGACCCAGGATTTAAACCTGCTTCACTCACTTTCCCAAGCTTTATATTTACCACTGGGCTAACACTGCCTATATAGATCTCATAATAAGATTTATTTTTGGACTAAGGAAGTATGATCACATCACACAGTATCGGACACAACTGAAATGGCTCACTGTACACAATCGACGTAACTTACACTCACTTTCTCTTCTATACACTGTCCTCTTCCATCCTAATACTCCTGCCTACCTCAAAGAACGTTTTTCATTCCTAGGTGATAGTTCCCAGCACGCTCAACAACTTCGCTCCCGCAATGAAAGGTTACTCGAAATCCCACTAAGCCATTCCAAATCTTATGGTGAGTCTTTCACCATTAAAACTGTAAGACTTTGGAATGAGCTTCCAATTGAAATAAGAATGTCAAAGTCGATGAGCATATTTAAAAAACGTCTCAAAAGACACTATCTATCACAGTAGGGTTATTCTGTCATTAGTGCCGTAATATGTAATTTGTTTATGCATATATATTTATATATAGACATTATTTTATTATTTATTTATTTAGTATGTTATGTATATATAATAAAAATATATATGGTAAAACTAATATTTTATATATGTAAATTTTTATGTATGTTTATTTATATTAAGTTTTAATGATTTGCACTTTATGCACCTTTCCGCTCACTTATTTTCTTATATCCTTTACTATCGGTTGCCTGTAAGAGATCACTTTTAGTGATAAGGCCGCCTTTGCACATCTCTTTAATTGTATAATTAATTTTTTTATGTTAATGTACTATTTTCTTGTGCAATAAAGTGTTATATATATATATAGATCATCTGTCTATATATTACCTATCATGTTTTTACTTACTTTGTATATGCAATGACTTCTTAGCCCCCAACTCTGGTTTAGGGAATTTAGGTGTTTCAGCATTCATAATAGTTGCTCTTGGATTTTGTGGCTGTAAAAGAAAATATTTTATTACATATTAAACGCAGGTCCAAAATTTTAAAGGGTATAAATAATATACAATAAAAAAATATATACTTTGGCTCTTGTTTGAAAGTTTAGTACTTTTCTAACTGAATTATGCTTCATTTGTCCATCAGAAGTACGAGTTTTTGTCTTGTTAATGACCTTTACTGAGGAGTTCCACATCTTTCTTTTCGTGGATGCATCTGGCTGTGCAGATCTTCTAGGAGATAGGGGTTTTAATGCTGAAAAAAAGGTATAACAGGCGTTATAGTAAAGCAATTTTAATTGTGAATGATAAAATTATTATTAATGTTAATACCTAATAAATCAGCTCGCAATTCTGCCAAAGTCAAAGGCTTGTAATGCTGTAATGTTGTTTGTGGTTGCTTCTTAACGGAGTGTGCATTAATAGTATCTTTCGAGACTATTCCTGTAATATACAAAAGAAAACACTTTATAAGCACTAAAATATCATCAATACCGTTGTATAACCTATTTCATAGACTGTATTACTCGTTAAATAAAAACATTATTACATTCAGTTATTAAAACTACGTATTATAGCTTACACACCACACAGTTCAGGTAACAATTCTGCTATCGGTTTAGGTTGCATCATAGATTTATTTTTCACTGTTGAATCCATTTTTGATAGGTATTTTAAAAAAATACCTATGGCAAAATAAAATAACTTCACAATTCACTTATAAACAAAACTTTTCAAATCGATTTTTTGTCTAACTGTCATCAATCATAATGACCGTTGATTTTTCTGTTTTACGCAAAAATAAATGTTAAAACGTTTTTAATAAAAACATACCTACTAATACAAAAAAAATGTATACTAATATACTTATTTAAACTAAATTAAAAAAATCAGTTATTTTTTAAAGAAATTCATAGTATGGTAATATTAACAAATTATTCCGTCGGTCCTTTCGATGTCCGATCTTTATAATTAAGTATATTGAAGGACTTTTTCATAGTGTGAAATATATACTTTTTACAGAGTATTATACTATTATATTTATAACTTAATCGAGTAATAATAATGTACTTCATTAGTAATCAGAGAGCATTAAACTCATTATTGATTTTATAAAGAAACCACGTACAAAATTTTTTTATTATAATTTAATTATTTGTCTATGCTACACATAGAAATGGGTAAATATCTCTATGATGTTACATAAGTTATGTTTATAGTCTGTGATTATCATTTATTCTATCAGTTGTCATTTTTTTATCAAGTACAACATGTCATCACTCATGTTGACATTTGTCTTTTGACTTTTATCATTTATGTACAAGACAAGTGATACGCTGCTTTAGTAGAAGAATAACTACATTAATTGGTATTTTAAATTTTATTAGCTTCTTTAAAATGGTTACGCAGGTGGATATTAAAGGATTTGAAGATTTTGCGAAATTTACCGAAAATATTGATCAAAATGGTCCACCAGTTATATTCTTCTTCAGTGGCTCAAAGTTGCCGGATGGTAATAGTTGGTGCCCTGATTGTGTTGAAGGTACGCTTTTAATATTGTTGCTTTAGCAATTGCATTGTACATATAAACGTATTCATCACTATTATATAAAATTATAATTCTGGTTCATGTATATATTTTACTTCATGTACATGTGTAAAAGTTATGGGAAAACTTGAAGGTAATTATTTGCGTTATTTTAATTTAAATTATTACTTACAGTGTTATTTATCCTCTCCATTAAACAAGAGTTTCGTTTAATGGTGGGTATAAATAACACTTTTTTTTCCTAAGTTTTTCTTTGAATTATACTAACTAAAAGATTTTTAACAACACAAAAAAATGATATTTATATCTATACATATATAATAATTAATATGATAATGACAATTGTTATCTACTTGAGTAATTTAAATAGTATTTTAAACATTTTCAATACCAATAAGGTTATTTATTGCCTTCTAATTAATAACAAAGTGTTTACTACTAAACACAACCATTTTCTATTGAGTATTAGAGGGATAATTATATTTTCTAAGATTCTCTCTAAGATAAGTGTGAGTGAGAATTTAGGTAAATTAAACAGCAGTTTTTTGTAGTTGAATATGTTACTTACACAAATTTGACAAATTGATATTAGCCTACTGACATTTGTCACTGTAATTAATTTATAATTTTAAGCATGCCTAAGCATAAAGTGATTATTCATATAGTAAATAATTATGAAGAGTTTGTCAATTATATTGAAAATGTAAAAACTAAGAAGAGCATATATTTTCTATTTACTGGTAGTAAAAAAGAAAATGGTAGAAGTTGGTGTATATATTGTCAAATGAGTAGGTTATGTATGAAGTATTAAGTATTAAATCTCAGAAGTGATAGGTGATATTTTATTAGTTACTAGTGACTTACCCTTGCTTTGCTTGGGTGTGCTTAGTTCTTAAGTATGTTTTAATTTTTTGAGCAGAAGCTTAATTCTTTTTAATAATAAAAGTAGCCCAAGTTACTTCTTATAACATTAGCTATCTGCCAGTGAAAGTCCTATCAAAATGAGTCCAGCCATTTCAGGGATTAGTTGGAACAAAGAGACATAATTATTTTAAAAATTGTGTTTTTCTTATAGTTTTTAATTTCAATTAACCTGTTATTTTATCATTTCAAACAGACATCTCAGTTTAATTTATTTATATATTTATGTATAAGGTACTAAATTTGGATATCTCCATTCTACGTGACAGCGGGGAAGTAATCGGTGCTCAACTGGCACGCTTTGAAGCTATTAAAGAAAATTTAAATTTGAATATCTCAAAACAATAAACAATGTTCCCATAATTAGTAAACTAAGTCAATCGAATTATTAAAAAAAAAATTTTCTTTTACTTTCAGTTGAACCCGGTTTAAAAGCATACTTGAGTGAATTGAACAAAAGTGTAATATTTGTTTATGTGGATGTTGGTGATCGAGAATAGTAAGTTCAGAGTATTTCATTTTCTTGTTCATTTGCAATCCATAATTACCAAAATAATAATACACTAGCGACTCACCCTTGCTCTGGTTCGTCCCTACTTATGTTTTAACGTTTAGTATAGATTTCTTAGAGATGAGATTTTCCTGCAGTAAAAAGTATCCCATTTGTTGACGCGGATAACCAGCTATCATCATACTAAATTTCATCAAAATCCCTCAAGTGGTTTTTCTGTCATGTGGTAACAGACAGACAGACAAAAATTCTAAAAACCTGTACATTCGGCCTCTGTATCTATAATAATGTCTATTTCAATAAGATTTTCCAATAAATATTTGATGTACAAATTCGACTCTGTTACAATTTTATTATATGTATAGACTAAGCATTAAGTAAAGATACTATGCTGTTAATTTTTAACTATCGTGTTGATGCTATGTTCTTTTTATTATAAAAAATAATGTATTAAAGAATAGCAAATTTGTCCTTATAGCAAGATAAAGAAAGGCTCTTCTTTAATGCAAAAATGGTCTTTATGTGACATACGCGGATTTTTATTGATATCTTTTGTATTGGAAATAAATGTAAATATTTACTTCTTAATTTAAGGCTTTTTGTTATGTTAAATTGTAAATAGTAACATATGTACATGTTAGTAAATATTTTTTTTTTATCAAAAATTGGAGATTTGGATAAAAGCAATGGTAAGGCCATAATCAGTACAAATTTGGCGTTATAGAGATACCATTAAGATAACCTCGGTTATCTTCCGTTTAATACACACAAAGATTACATTGATAAATGGTATATCTGATACTTTAAAGATTTGTATCGTTGCCAGTGGATTTATTATTTATAGGTACAAATTCTTTTCAATAATTGTAAGTTCGTGTCAGCAAATCTTTGTTGATGGTGAATTGTTTAATCTATATTAATGTTATAAAAAGGTAGAGTTTGTATGTTTGTTTGTTTATGAGCTCTAATCTCAGAAACTACTAATCCGATTCGAAAAATTATTTTTGCATTAGATAGTATTTATTGAGCAAAGCTATAGGCCTAAGCTATATACCATCCCGGAAAAATGTATGGTTTTCGTGGGATAGATTTGTTTTTGTTTAGGGATGAACACGAATCGAAGCGAGGGTGAATCGCTAGTAGAAAGACACATATACGTTTCTTACTTATGAATGAATTAACCGGTTTATTTTGGTATCAAAACCGAAATGCAACCTTTCTCTAGGAATATCCTTTAACCATTATTATTTCGTCTTACTAAACCGTTCATTTTGATTAACCGGTAAATGAACGAGGGATGAATTAAGCATTAGCACAGATAACATAATACTATACTTAGTACAGATGCCCCATCCCATACAAAGAAATTGAACAGGGCTAATCCGGGCTATTGCTGATATTTAAATAATCAGTAAAATTACGCAAATTTAATTTAAGAGCGCATTATTTCTTTCGCCTTCACTAAACATATTATACTTTAAAACAATAATATAGGTACTTTTTTGGCATCTATTTTTTTCATCTTTTGTTAATTTAAATTATCCAATCGATACATGTAACGTTATGACATTTATTGGAAATAATTTTCTTTATTCGTGATGATACCTCATGCCATTACATTACCGAAATAAACCGTTTTTTTTTTCAACCGGTACCGAGCCCTGCTAAAAGATGACAAAAAATAGACGTAGGGACATAGTATTATGCAGTCCATGACATATATACAGACTCACAACAAATATGAAACATGTATGTATGTCTAATACATGTTTCATACGAGTATATTGCAAAGCAAAATTATAAAAACAGTGGTAAAACGCTCGCTTGGGAAACCGAGTGAAGCGGTTTCAAATCCCGGGTCTCGCACCTCTGATATTTCCATGTGCGAATCATTTGCAACATGATTACCACTTGCCTTACGGTGAAGGAACACATCGTGAGGAAACTTGCGTGTCTCAAAAAACCTAGCAAGTTTTCAAAAGACATGCGAAGTCCGCCAACCCGCATTTGCCCAGCGTGGTGGACTATGGCCTGATCCCCCTCGTATTGAAGGGAGGCCTGTGCCTAGCAGTGGGACGTTAAAAAAAGGGCTGAATACAATTATAGTATATGTCATATATTTCTTTACTACATTTTTAGCTGGAAAGATAGAGCTTGTCCATTTAGAACAGACAGCAGAACAAAACTGATGGTCATACCAACATTAATCAAATGGAAAGGCGTCCAAAGATTAGAAGGTACTCAGTGCGGGCAACGAGACTTGTTACAGATGCTGTTTGAAGATGAAGATTAAACATTATTTTTTATCACTTCGTAATAAGTATATTAATGTATATGCCCTTATTGTCAGTAACGTAAATAAAATAACGAGTCATTAATAAGAAATTTAGCATTATCTATTTTTATTTTTTTTTTCCAAAGATAAAAGGTATTGGGTGTGTTTTTTAGTTAAACTGCTATTGTACTAATTTGTCATAATTATTGTTTTTTTTTAAATAACAGCAAGTAAAATTGTTAAAATTAAATAATTAAGTAATGGGTATTGCCGACTTTTTGTAGAACCATTAAAAGTACATGATTTTCTTACATTACTGTCATTTAAATACAGTAAATACTAAAAGATCAATGCACATAAAGCAACCAAGTACTTTTCCTGCTGACTTTATTCACTAATAACATCAATGCCTGTTAGGGCTAAGGCAATTTAAAACTCACTACATTGTTAGCATAGATGCAGATCATAATAGCAAACCGTTCAGTAGTTGTCAATAAATTAAAAAATGATTAAAAATCCAGGGGGATTTTTATTAAATTAATTTAACGATTACACTGGCATGCGTGTAGCACTTAATCGAGTAATTATACGCCAAAATGCCTTACATCATTTTGGAAAAGAGCTGATAATCTTACACTGCTGTACTGTATTACCCAAACATAGCTAAGAACCACCGCAAGGAAACTGGCTTTCAAATGAAAAAACCGCATGGAAATCGGTCCATCCGTTTGAGAGCTACGATGCCACAGACAGACACACACACTTAGACAGACATCGACGTCAAACTTATAACACCCCTCTTTTTGCGTCGGGGGTTAAAAATAAGCATGCATGTACCAACAGACAGATGCTCGCAGGGGACAAGACTAGTTTTAAAGATATATTAATGTAATTGAAGTCAGCTGTATAAAGGCAGGTAAAAAAGTTAGCGGTATATATATATACATATTTTGTACTGCATTTGTATTTAAATGTATATGGAATTGTAATTTAAGTCCATAATAAAGTATTTTTACAATTGAATCAATATTGTTTTCTTTTGTAGTTTCGTTTTTATTTTTAATAAATAATCTTTTATAGTTCTCAAAAAGTCAGATTATTTTCTTAATAAATATTGGGTTGAAAGATCTTCGACTTCATCAGGGAAGGAAAATATAAGAAACTTATTTGGATAATAATATAATGATAATTAATTTTAAATAAACAAAAACACATTATAAACTGAATTTATTTATTACAAAACGTAAATAAATCTTAAAAGTAACAAAAGTTTGTTTCAAACATATGCCGTGCATATAAAATCTATAGAGAAACATTCCGCAGAGATCTATCATACAATAACTTCTTTTCATGATAACAGATGTGATTTAACATATATCTAAAAATTTTCACTACATACATTTACATTACAAAGAAATTTTAACATTTTCCATTATTCCTTAATGAATATATACAATTGTTTTTTGTACTGACGTAATTACTTATTAATGTGGAAGAAAACTTATAAAATAATTAAGGAAGATCTATTTCATCATTGTGTAAAATAAAAAATAAAATATTATTTAAAAATTAAATTAAATTTTGCTATATATCGGAATAACATTTTACATTGGCAACACTGCCTTAAATCATATATTGCAACAAAAATGTCTGGCCGTATTTTTTCTTTTTAAATACAAAAATATTATTTAAAACTTAAAGGCTTATTTTTAAATAAAATGTAAAAAATATCAAAAATTAACTAAGCCAATATAACCACACCATATATCACAGAATATGCTTCACCTTTTTAACTAATAGTAATCTAGTTCTAATCGTAGACGTAGAGAATGGACTGACTCTGACTGAGCATTACCGTCATGAAATTGACTACTCTAGAAAGAGAGAAAGCGGACGTGCCAATAACCCGTATTTTAATCCAATTTTAATTTATAAATGGAATGTAAAAAAAAATATAATATTATAATTTATTAAAAATTATAATAATATAATGATGAAATGCTCGTAATTCAATTAATACAGAAGATTTCTGGCCGCACATTCGTTTTGTCTTTGTTACACTTGTCCGCCATTTTAGCTGACGGCTGGCAAAGAAACACACAGTCCACTCTCTATGTCTATGGTTCTAATAAATGTAAACTCTATGTAAATACATAAATACTTTATGTAGCACAGAAGCGATGCCATCATTTAAATATAATTTAAAAAAATATGAAGACATTGTAGTAGGTACCTACATAATTTTAAGCTAGTCAATAAATCTCTCAAAAGCAATATCTACTATAAGGCTCTCTTTTACAAACTTTTGATTTAAAAATACTATTTTTCTTATTTATATTAGCATCTTAACGCTTCCATTTCTTTTTTATAAATTTTAATATTATAGGTCTGTACTACATAAAGTATTCAACTAAATGCTCTACAATGCAAAATAATATATTTGTAATGTTCTATTTAAAAAATACTACCGCACCAAAGATACCAGATTTATTTTTAACAGTTACAAGATATTATAAGTATACAGACATAACTACAAAAACTGCACAATATAAAAGTCCATACAGGCCGGCCTTACGTGTAGATGTTAAATGCAAGGGCTGTCAAAAACTACCAATATTAATCGAAAGGTTCTGAAATTAAAGCTCTGTAGTAATAATAATCTCGTTGCAAGTTACAATTATACCTCTCAACCAAACAAAACAAACTCAACAAACCAAAGTTGTTTCGCGACTGGCATATAAAAGTATTTTAAGTTTTAACGTTTAGTATAGATTTCTCTCAAGAGATGAGATATTTTCCCGCAGTAAAAAGGGATATTTTCTCGCAGTAAAAAGTATCCTATATGTTGACCCGGATAACTATTATCATACCAAATTTCATCAAAATCTGTCCAGTGAATTTTTCGTGATGCGGTCACAGACAAACATCATACATAGCGATAATAATGCACAATGTCGACTCAGAATCTATACATATAATAAAATTGTAACTAAGCCGAATCTGTACATTAAATATTTTTTGGAAAATCTTATTGAAATAGACATCATTATCGATATAGAGGCCGAATCTATAGTTTTTTTTAAAAAAATGTCTGTCTGTCTATGTCTGTCCGTTACCGCATCACACAAAAACCACTGGACAGATTTTGATGAAATTTGGTATGGTGATAACTGGTTATCCGGGTCAACATATAGGATACTTTTTACCGCGGAAAAATATCTCATTTCTGAGAAAAAATATAAAAACTGCAATGTAAGAGTATACTAATATGTAAAACCTAAGAATTTGGTTTTTGGTAATTTGAACGCGGGCAATGCTAGTTTTATACATATATTACAGATCTATGACAATCGGGAGCGCATCCCGACGTCCTGTCTAGATTAGACGCCTTCATTAGACAACTGTATGGATTAGTAGACTGTGGTGCAAATGTTAGAAAATTGTAATTTAAGTTGTGATATAAAATAGTATTATCAAACACTTTTATACATTGAGCTACCCTTACCTTAAAATTTGAATATTTTTCATAGAAAATTATAGTTTTTTGTTACATAAGTATTTCTATACTAGTTAGCTTCTTCATCAGGACTATCGTTGATGTTGAGATCTCGCGAAGGAATTGCTATAAGGACATCGTAATATATTTTCTTACTCCGTAAGAAAGAACTTTTGTTGTCGAAGATGATCGAATCTGAAAGAGATAGATAATAATCATTCATATTTTAAATATTAACTTAGATTGACTTATTAATTTTAACGTGTTATATTAATCTTTGTCTAGGCCATAGTTTTGTGTATTTTGCTAAAAGTTTAATTATTGTAATGGAGTAAGTTGACATTTCACAGGAATAATTAACAATACGAATTAAATATAAACAAATGTATTTGCGAGTATGCCCCAATATTTACGTTTTTAGTTTTAAAAATGTCCGATCAGTAAATCGACCAATGAGAACGGACCAAGTCTCCCCACCATATTGAAGTATCGGTACTATTGACAATTTAACTAGGACAATTACAATATCACTGAATGTGCTTAGTCAAATTATAATATACCTAACATTGCCCCATGATATTGTAAGAAAAGGACACGATTAAACAAACAAACAAACAAACAAACAAAAAAACACCGGGCAATTATATATAATTTCATTCGTGAAATTATAAATTCCATGGCTTTAACAATATCCCTACACTACAACATATATTTATTTATTGAAACACTTACAAGTAGCAGGTCCTGTGACAGGCAGCACTCCAACATCGACTGGACCTTCAGAAACCTTCTTGGGCCCATGTATCACAGTCTCATTACCATCTTGATCTCTCTTCTTTATACAGAACTTTATATCGTGGCTGTCTACGCCGATTTCCCATCTAATCATTAAAATATAAATGAATTAAAAAAAAACTCGTTTCTGACAACTGAATGTCAAAACGAATATAATTACTTTAAAGAAAGCTTTACTAATAGCCATTGAAAAGTTCCACTATTCACATTTTGTTTCCATCATCAAATATGTTCGATGGTGTTAAATTACGAAATTTTTATCGGAATTTCACATATCGTCTCATTTAAAAAAATATATTTACAATCAAAATACGAGTAGGTAATCAATAATCAAACAAAATTTGTTAAGAAAACGCATTTACAGTGTCTTCCGAATTCTTAATTTTCCGGGAAATTTATCCAAAAAATTTTGAAATTTTTCTAAAAACTTTATGCAAACTAAACATATTCTAACACAAAAATTTCGCCAAATCGGCCCAGTTTCCAAGTCATGCGCTTATCAACGAACAACATTTCATTTTCATTACATAATCATAATCGGAAATAAATCCATACTAATATAAATGTGAAAATGTGTTTGTTTGTCTTTCTTTCACGTCGAAATGGAATGACGGATTGGAGTGATTTTTTGTGTAAAGATAGTTGGAGGGCTGGAGAGTGACATACTTTTTAACGCGGGAGATTATCTCATTCCTACGATAAAATGCAACCCAAAAAATAATTTATGATCAGAATTACTTGAAACTTGGTATTATTGCTCTTCAATTCAATTAAATAAGAATGTGTTTTAGCGTTTCTCGAAATTCATTCCATAAGGGGGTAAAATAGATGATAAAAGTTTGTATAGAACTAAAAAGGTTTTTGTTTAAAAACCTTTTTAGTTTTTTTTTGTAGTTTTAGCGCGAGCGAAACCAGTTATTCTGCTAGTTATTATATAAAAATATCGTGTAACGTAAAGAACAGAAGAAATGATACCTCATTTTTTGAAGTCGGTCAACGAAATAAATACTCACTTCAATACACTTTCATCATCCGCACATATCAGGTCGACGACATGTTTCTCCCCGGTCTTGACCGTTACCTTTGTATACTCTTTTTCAGTATCAGCAAGGACGTTCTTCGCATAGAACTTCTTTGGTACTTTTCCACCCTGTTTTACCTGGAATAATTTAAGAAAAAATTATGAATACTTGCTCGGCTACCAATAAAATATAGTTTGTCACTTTTTACGGTTCATAAGGTATTTTTACACAAACCATTATACATTACATGTCGTTGCGTAAAAACTTTTGTATTTAAATATATAGCATTTTCGTATTAAAATAGTGGCTTTTGAAATTTAAAGTCAGGATCCAATAGGTATTCAAAAAGTATCCTATATTAAGCCTAAACATATAAATAATATAACAGTAAGAATATTTCGTATGTAAATTACAACCAAGATATTTGGATTTAAAAATGCATGGAACAAAAGGGCATTTTAGCGTGAAGTTTTTATGAATGGCCCTTAATTTAGGATTGTTATACCAAAAGCATCTCCATACTAGAGGTTTTTTAAGAAGAAATAGCCTGGATCAAATGTTTGGTAACGACTCCCCTGGAATTCTTGAAACTTCTTGTTAATATTTTATGGTTTAAAAAATATATTTCGCCTGGAAAAAGAGTGAGGGGTCCATCACATAGATCGTGAACTCGTATTATTATATATAGTTTAGATACAAAAGATATCAATGCTTGGAAGGAACAACATTGTAATGATTTGATAACAAAGTGAAAAATAACAAATTTTTAATCTTTCCAAGGGAAATCTCTTCTGACACCTATCAACATAAACATATAGAGCCCCTAAGTCTAAGAAGAGATTTTGCGTCCCTATGCGTGCTCTATCGTTTGTACAATGGGTTGTGTTCCGAAGAATTGTTCGAAATGATGCCCACGGCCACTTTCTATCACCGCACCGCTCGCCATCGACAGCGAGTTCATGCTCACACATTGCAGGCCAAATGGTCCCGTACAGTTCGGTTTCAGAGGAACTTTCTCCCACGGACCATCTCGCTGTGGAATGAACTCCCTGCCAAGGTTTTCCCAGAGGGCTACAGTATGGGGTCCTTCAAAAGGGAAGTAAATAGGTTTTTAAAGGGTCGGCAACGCGCATGTGATGCCCCTGGTGTTGCAGGCGTCCATAGGCTGCGGTAACCGCTTACCATCAGGCGGACCGCATGCCTGATTGCCACCGACGTGGTATAAAAAAAAAAAACAACAATAGCTCCAAAAAAGGAAAAACCATGTCAGATTTGTTATTTAACAATTATCGCACTTGCAATGTTCACGTTCGAGTAGGGAAAAATTGTTAATTTAATGCATATAATTAATAGAAGTTGACATTGGGATCTTAGACTATAATATGTATAATAACAACTCACAATTGAACTGCACCTGGGATCGCCATTCTCGTCTACCAGAGAGCCCCCATAGTGTAGTGGTATCTGATCCTTTTCTATGACCGCTAGTATTTGCGCCTGCCATTTCTTCGTATCAGAGCCGTATATGCGTATCTTTGATATGGTGTTATCGTGCATGAATTTCTTTATCACGGAAAATGCTAGTGAAAATACCTTTGGAGCTGCAATGTATGTTGAGATTTTTAATATTAGCATATGTTTTATATTGACATAAATATAGAAAACTTTGTTCTTTACTAACACTTTACTATCCATCAAACGTGACATCCATTTTTATGAGGTCAATGAAAACAATTATGTAAAAAAAAAATATAGTAAGAAGAAATATCTGACTTTAAGGACTATATTCCTTAAAATCAGATATTTCTTCTTAGAAAGAAAGCGATATATAAAAAAGTTATTACCTTGTACTTTGTATACAAATATACAAGAAATACGTACATACTTGGAAAACTTTCAACATTATTATTTACCTTAAGACCAACATAGAAATTTCTTAGTCTATAAAAAAAAACTCACCATTCACAATGAAGCACGTTTTCAATATCTCGGGGTAGTTGGCTTCATATATTTGTAGGAGAGTGAAGACCAATTCAGCGGCAGGTTTCCACGCGTACTGACGCATGCTGAATCCTTCTAAATCGAATATGACTGTAACCTGTATATTAAGATATTTTAATTAAAAAAAAAAGAAAGTATTCTGTATAGTGTATATGTCGCAGGGAAATTGTAAAATCCGATCTTACAATTTCCCTGCGCCATGTATAAAGAATGGAAGTATAAAAGGGCGCTTATTTTGCCGAGATGTAAAGTTACATGGGAACCAATGCACCATGCATTACAAATGTAAAACACAATTGTTTTTTTAATTACCATAGCGTTTGTATTGATAATTATAATGATGATCGATAACAATGATACATTTTTCATATTTTATTATCAATATTTATTATCTATTATACTTTTTTATATGAATATAGTTGTTTGCTTTACGTTAGATAAAAAGCCTGTAGTCTACGCTTTCCCACGCAATTTTTTTTTAATCTATTTAGCAAGCTACTAGGGGCTTACACTCGCATCGCTCTGGTTCGTTCTTAGTGAAAAAAAGACCTCTATCCAACGGGAACCGTACATTTTTCCGGGATAAAAATTAGCCTATATGCTATTCCAGAATATAATTTATCGTTGTGCCAAATTTAATCCAGATTGGTTCAGCCGTTCTAGCGTGATTAAGTAACAAACACACAACACAAATCTAATGTATAAGCTAGCTATATTACTGTAATGTTTCATCCAAATCAGTTCAGTAGTTTTTGTTTGAAAATGTAATAAACACACATACATTTTCTCGTATACATATAATATTAGTAGTAATTATTTATTATTGTTACCGTTAAAGCATTAGGTCCATGTGTCTGCGCCTGTTTTTTGGCTATTTCTAGGTAGTTCTCCAGATGCCTGATAATCATTCGAATGAGGTCGCTCCTCGTAACCGAATGCAATAGTCCCCAAATGTCATAACCGACAAATGGTACTATTATTACTGTAATTAGAAACAATAATTTTTAGAATATATGAAGTTTATATTATACTTACAGGATATGTCCACTTCTCATTCGTGACCTTCGGTGACCGAGTTGCATTCAATATATTTCATCATTTCAACCGTCATGGTCACGGGTAGGTAAATATATGGGTGTCGAAATATTAATAATAGGTAAATATCCTGTTTTATACCAATGAAAAACTATTTGTGACCGTTAAAGCTAATAAACATATACAAGATAAACTAGCAGAATTTCAAATAATTCTTATCATAAACAACTTTTGGGATGTGAGACTTATTCAAAGCAAAAAAACCGCTTCAAAATCGGCCTAGCCGTTTCCGAGAAAAATGATAACAGACACAGACACCTAATATCCCAAAACGCATTATATACCATCTCCGTACGTCGCTGAAACTGGCCAACAAAACTAGCAGATCAGTTAGCAAATTTATGTAGCTGACTGTACCAAAGTTTTTTTTGTTTGTTTTGGTTGTTTTATTTTGATTTTTTCCGCTGATTTGATTTGATTAGAATGGAAATACCAAAGACCCCGTTTCTAGATATATTTTTTTTGATAAAATAATTACTTTTCTCCATATTTGACTCCGAATTTCGTACTCAATATCTTTTCTATAGGTATTATTTCTATAGGTGCCTCGACAAGTACTGGAGGTCTCCAGAAAGTTTAAAGTTCCTAAGTCGACGCGGGTCCGAGATATTGAGTACGAAATTCGGAGTCGAATATAGAGAAAAGTAATTATTTTATCAAAAAAAATATATCTAGAAACGGGGTCGTTGGTATTTCCATTCTAATGAAACTAATGAAATCAAATCAGCAGAAAAAATCAAAATAAAACAACAAAAACAAACAACAAATTTTTGGTACAGTCAGCTACATAAATTTGTTAACTGATCTGCTAGTTTTGTTGGCCAGTTTCAGCGACGTGTCTCCGTGGCCATCGCGGGTAATAAAAATATTAAATAACAGTTATAAGAATAGTAAGATTTATTTTTTCTTTCTAAGTAAAATATTCTTTCTTTAAATTTAATAATTAAGAAGGATGGCATAGTGACTATAACTCTTTGCTTTAATAACAGGGACTTTGATAAAAATAAACTGTTTTATTTGTGTGAACAAAAAGATCTTTGTGAATTTTCCGACTACTATTCTGAGATAATTTGTTCATAAATATTCACCTGTTAATAATTATTTGTACAAAACCAAATTAAATGTGTATTTTAATTTTGACTGTTGGTTGCTATTCGTCCGATATAATTATCGTCAATTATTGTTGGTTTTTCGAATATGTTTTTGTTTTCTAATGTAAAATTGATTTTTATTTCTAGATGTAATAAAAAAATAACCTTAACCTACCGAGCTGAAAATTTATTCTTTTAGATTCCAACTAGCTAGCTCACTCCGCTCGGGTGCGTACCTAGTTATGTTTTAACGGTTAGTAAAGATTTCTCAGAGATATTTTCCCGCAGTGAAAAGTATACTATAAATTGACCCGGATAACTAGCTATCATCATACCAAATTTCATCAGAACCTTTCCAGTAGTTTTCTCGTGATGCCTTCCCAGACAGACAGACAGACAGACAGACAAAAATTCTAAAAACTAAAGATTAATAAATTAAATATATCAATAATAATGACTATTTCAATAAGTTTTCCAAAAAATATTTAATGTACAGATTCGACTCACAATTTTATTATATGTATTAGATCATAGATGACTTTTAAGTGCAAGAGTTTTTATGTGTAAAAAATTTTAAGCGCTCTAACCTTCGCAGCTAAAAATATGATCGCAGCTAAAAATATAATTTTATTAGGAGAATATAACTGCATCATAAATCATAATAACACAAGATAAATGTCAATCGGGCGATAAAGATTTTTAATTAAAGTTTATTCGATCTTATTTTAAATTTTAAATATAGATTTGGCCTTTTTTAAAATCTAAACTTGATGATTTAGAATGGTTTTTTTTTTATATTGTCAAAAATAATCGCAGTCGCAAAACATCACACACCAACATTAGTCGGACAAATAATAAATTTTTATTCATAGATTATTTATCGGACGAATAGACACACCGTTTAATTTTATTAATTTGTTAATGTTATTTCAAATTGTCATCATGGAAATGTAATATAATGTTCTCCTGAGCGATTCCGGCCACGGCGGCCAATTTTATCGAGACTACCCAACTGCGCAGGAGATATTATAGTGCACAAGTGTACGCGCAGAAACAAGTGCACTCTCTATTCCTTGTCACTCTCATACACCGGTATGACGAGACACGACCAGTGAGAGTTAAGGCGCAGGACCGACGGTTTTTGCGTGCTCTGCCTCAGCACGGGGGTGAAACACCGCCAATTTCTCAACTCCAGGCTGTTACTGAGGCTTACTATACAGAAAGACTCAATAACTAAACTTGGCCCGACCCGGGACTCAAACCCGGGAAACAAACAAAGGACAACCGGGTGTGCAGCCGTACATGCTAGCCACTACACCACCGAGGCAGTTATAAAAAGGTTATATTAGTTATATAATGATGTATACTTTCAATGCTAAATAAATAAGTCTATATTATATTTATAATAACTATACTTGCCTGGCGACCCCTCTTTGTCGAAGCCGGTACTTCCACTAGGGAAGTGAGTTTCTAAAACCTCAGGTGCTTCCCAGTTTGCTAGCGTAGTATCAACGCCCCATTTTTCGCGCCATTTCATCGACTATAAAAAAATTGTTTGTAATTGTATTAATTAACTAAGCACTAGCGGCTTAGCTCTGCCCTAGATGAGACGATTTTCTCCGACTTAACACACAAATATTAAGATTAGCCTATATTCTTTCTAGATAGCCCCTCTTTCTATAGGTGGAAATCCCTACAGTAGATTCCGAATAAACAAACTTAACTTTAAAAAAAAATGTTAGGACATTAACACAGCGCCATCTAGTACCATGGTAAGCTACGAGGCTTGTGTAATGGATACCAGATAGTTGATACACTACACATATACATATAACTTTAAATACATACATATTATAAATATTAACACTCATGACTGGAGTAGTAGTATCATGTTTCTATTCAGTGCTCATCACACAAATGAATGCCCTCAGCGGGACTCGAACCCGCGGCCGCTGGAACAGCAAGTAGGGCCACTAAACTCAGCTAAACGTGTCGTCAAAATTAAATGTTATATATAGAATGATATGTACATATAGAATTAAAAATCCATATGTACATTACGCATGCGCAATATAATATATTATAATAAGGTTGTTATGTCAATGACCACATTAATTAAACACTTAATTTTGTTGTTAATCGACCGTTCAATGTGGGTTAATTTTTAAATAATATAAATATGGACACTTTAATCATTACATAAAATTATTGGAACATACAAATGAACTTTTGAAAAAGTCATTTTTACCAGTTTTTTTATAAGTGCAAAGGTTTATTAAAGTTCAATATTTCACAATACAGTTGCTACTGCTACCTTTTTAATCATTTAGGTATTTCAGGCATTTATATATATATATATATATATATATATATATATATATATATATATATATATATATATATATATATTTCTGTTGGGATATTAACACACATCACCATATGGTTCCATGGTAAGCTACGATGCTTGTGTTACGGATACCAGATAGTCGATACACTACACATAATATATAACTTTAAATACATATTATAAATATAAACACCCATGACTAGAGTACAAACATTCGTGCTCATTACACAAATGAATGCCCCCAGCGGGACTCGAACCCGCGACCGTTGGCACAGCAAGTAGTGTCACTACAAACTGAGCCAAACGTGACGTAACTAGTTTATATTTATATTTTTGTGGAATTCTTCTTTTATTTTCCTTAATACGCCTAGTCCAGATCTAGGCTAAGTGTTCTTTGAGCTAACAAAAACAAGCTTAAAATAAATTGATAACTTCAAGGTAAACTACAACACCACGATTCTAATTGCAATAAAATCACAAAGAATTACAACCGTTTCGTAATTTGTTAAGACTATATATACTATAGTCACCTTTAATCTTTACGTACGAAACCATAAAATCTAGGTTTTAAGTGCTACTCGTTACAATAGATGTAATAAATTACAATGTAAAAATGTTGTTATATTGCAAAATAAAGTTGACAAAATATAACAAATCAGATTTTCCGGTTTGCGACGTTCTAGGAATCTTAGAGGTGTTTAATTGACACTAATGTCTAATATTGTACCTATTGTGCATCTAAGTTAAGTCCTATATTTTATATGATACTAGCGACACACCCTCGCTTCGCTTGAGTTCATCCCTAGGTATGTTTAACGGTCAGTATGGAATAGACTGTCCCTTGCTCTGAGAAAAATAAAAATATATCTATCCCACGGGAACCATACATTTTCCCGGGATAAGAAGTAACCTATGTGTTATTCCAGACTATAATCTATCTCTGTGCCAAATTTCATCCAGATCCGTTTAGCCGTTCTGGCCTGATTGAGTAACAAACATCCACCCAAAATTTCATATATATAGGGGGTGTAGAGTTAAGTTCTAAGTAAGAACAGCTATAATTACGTATTTAGTTCAAATTTTGTAGAAAAATAATGAAAACTTACATCTCTGAGCATTTTTTCTGCCGCCTCGGGATTCCATTGTCTAGCTGAAACATTATATCAATAATTAAAAAATAGAACTATTATAAAATTCTTAAAAATACCTTTGAAAATTTAAATACCTAAGCAACGAGAGGTTTATAGTCTGTAGAGGTGCCCTCGGCACTCTATGATTTCTAACTAACTTGCAAAGGATATACGAGTACCATCGTAAAGATAACAGGTAAGTAAATACCTACATGAAGAAAAAAATAATAAAAATAATTTTAATTTTATAACTCACATAAGGATTTTTTATGAAATCTAATACTAGAAACAGGCACTCGAAGTAAAATATATAATTATTATATTCGACTTCTAATGCATACTACATTCAACGTTAAACAGGTTTCATTGCTTAAACGGTTAAATTAATAATACTATCTGTACAAATTATATTGGAATGAAGCTTCTTAACCCACGTTACTCGGCACATTTGGCGAATGAGAGCTAGAGACAGACGGACGGACGGATGGACGAACGGACAGACAGACAGATTTCAAAGCACTTTTTGATTCGATTGATTTGATTTGATTGAAGAAATTCTAAAAACTATAGATTCGGTCTCTGCATCGATAATAATGTCTATTTCAATAAGATTTTCCAAAAAATATTTAATGTACAGATTCGACTCAGTTAGAATTATATTATATGTGTAGATGGACATTCCTTGGTCTTTGTAGTCCTCTAGTACAATAGTCCACTAGTGACAATTATTGTTACCAGATATATTATGAGCAAAGGGCAGACAGCAAAAGGTACTTCGTTTCTTCCTTCGTCCGGATGTCCCACGAATACTCGTTTTGTTTTTTTTATTTACCAAATAAATACAAATTTAAAGCTACTGATTGATAGTTTACAGCCTCTTTAACGAATTATCTAAGAAGAATTAAAATTGTCATTGAAGATAATATATACATGAAGTAGCTAAGGAGGTATTAATTAAGAAGTTAATTAATAAATATGATTGTTCCTATTAAGATAAAAAATAAATTAAAAAATAAAATAAAATCCGACTGCGTAAAAAGCGAACTAAAAGATGAGAACACTTTAACGAAGGAACATGGTATTGTTATAACATAATAATTAATAAGCATAACCCTCCTTTGGGCATCGCCGCAGTCGGGTAAAAATGAAAGGACCATACATATATATAACATATTTTTATTCAGTAACAGAGTTTACTTTGTTATTTTTATCTACTTAATTTTTAAATAGCATCTGTATTTTAATTATCGAAGAGTGACAAAGTCTATGATTTGATATACAAACATAACTACATATTAGATATTGAGTCATTATTGAATTCTCCAAAATTCATTAATTCAGATAACACAAAATATATAAAATAAATCGTATTTATACGTAAATAATCACTACTATTAAAATCTAATTTGGGAATTTTGTGTAAGAAAAACCCAGTGCTTAATAAAATCTTAGAGCATTACAAAAAGATAAAACTTCATAATTACAGATTCGCGGGATCTATTTTCGCAAGAGTTGAATGTTTTTTGACTTGAATAAAAAGTGCTTTGAAATGTTATCATATTAAGGAATGATAAAGTGGTTTTTTTTCTACTCAGAAAACATAATAATATAACAAATTTTTGAAGTTATAGTTGGCGCGTTATAAAAAACGAATAAAAATCGGTCAAGTGCGAGTCGAATTCGCACACGAAGAGTTTCGTACCATCGTAAATGTACTTTTTATTAATATGACTTTTACTATAAGTACGTAATATATTAACTTCGATGATCTGTTACGAACGTTAAAAATGTTTCTTGTCGTGACGTCGGAATCTTTATTTTTTATGTATGTTTACCGATTACTCGAAGATATCGATATCGAAGACTGGTCCCAAATAAATTTTATCGAAATCGGTCGAGCGATTTTAAAAAAAATCAACAATAAATTGTTATTTTTAATAAATTGTTTGATCGAATATATTCATTTAAATCTTTCTTCTTACAAATGACCTGATTATTACGACACACTTCACTAAAAATCTAAAAATAAAAACTTAAAAAAAATCGACTTACAGGCAATAAAATGTAAAAAATAACTAAACGGAGGATTTCAATTTAGAATAGATACCTAATCAGATATTTTCGGATCAGAAGTCGGTGCTTTTATTTAAAAAAAACAAAGTAGCATAACTTCTTACGTGCGTACGTAAGTACACACACGCTTTTTTTTATTTACAAGAAAAATATATAATGGTTTTAAAACTATACTTAAATTATATATTTAATAACAAAAAATATTATATTTGATAACATTATTGTATTGTTATGCATAATAAACACATAATAAAAGAAATATTTAAATGTGGCAAAAATGCTTCATTTCTCATTAAAAGACAAGGCCATTTTTTTCGAAAAGAATTTTAAATATTTAAAAATATTATCGAAAGGTTATTTTGTTTTTTTTTTTTATTAATAGCAATAAATTTGTAATTACAGTTTTCCTATTAAAGTATCAAAGCCATGAACAATAAAAATATTCTCTTATCATTTTTTACCTGTCACATTCTCATAGCATTGTCTTTATTCGTATGTAATTTTATTTATTCCAGGTTATTCATTGTAATTCCATTTCATGAACGAATTAACCACTGGACTAGACATATAAGCGGACGTACCTTTATCGGTCTTGTCAGTAACCAGGGAATTTTAGCCTCGGTCGTTTGTTTTTTGTGTCAGTCTCAAGCACTTACTTGTCAACAAAGCATCTCCCAAAAATGGCTAAATGTTCTGTTAAATGGTGTAAAAACTATAACGGCGGAAGTAGTACTATTTCTTTTCACTTGTAAATACATTATTTTATTATATTTATTGTTATTTATCACAAAATTTAATTAAATGTAAAAGAAAATGTCATATTATCTAACTATGTTAAATATAGTCGATATTTCTATGTATTGTTGACATCTGACAACCATCGTAAAATGGCTGGATTATACCATTCAGAACAAATGACAAAACTGTCGAGTGAGTCCATTTGACATCGACTAGTGCTTGACAATGTCGAAAAATATATCGATATTTGACGAAATAACTGAACGAATTGTGTTATTTGTACAGTACAATAACATAACATACTATTATTACAGTACCCTACAATCTGATGACAATAAATTTATAAAAATATTTTCTAAATCAAATAGAAATGCAAAAATTATAATTAGTATGTGTACCTATTTTTTTATTTTATTTATACCACATTTATATACTTTGGAATATTATACCATTGTAATAATAATAAAGATCATTTTATTTCAACACATAAATTACAGAAAACCAAACAATAATTTTTAAGCACTAAACTTCTGGGTTGGCGATTTGTAATAAAACACTTTACCACTTGCACTAATTATTTTACTTTCACGATCCAACACTCACTTTTTCACAATTTGCTATCACTTTTTCTTTTTCCTAATTTCACAAATGTTTATTAATAACTGAGCAATATTAGGGCATTGTCACATTTTTATAACTACCCGAGACAATCAATTGCCAATTAAAATAATTCAATAACAGAATCAACAAAATCACTTTATTTAATTAAATTAGCTTAATATTTTTTTAATCTTTACAAAATAATATTTATTATATATTAATGGAATATACACCCGATATTCAATTGTTCATTACCATTATTATAGGCCAACAGTATGTTGCCATCAATGCCATCGTATTTATATAAACCAAATTAAAAAAATATTATTATTTGACACATTATTATTGCCTCTTTAATTCATTTATTTTAATTTATTAAAATAAATACAGATATTTTAAATTAAAAGATGTAAAATATGATGACTATGCTAACCAATGTCTAAAATGTCATTCATTGATTCATCGATATATATGTATTTTATCGATTACGTTCAAGCACTAGAAATATTGTATTGTGTATCAGTGTTTATATATAATAATGTAATAAAATCTTTGTGTGCGGTATGCGTCACTTGGTTGAACTAGTTTTCATATATTTGTATTTTATGTCAGGTTCAGTCTCTAATTCGTTCATGTTCCATTTAATTTAATTTTATTTAACATTATAAGGGTTATTTATTAAAACCTTATCCGAGGTATAGTTTTATATGGTAATAAAACATTTTACAAAAACCGTTCTCAGGTAATAATGCGTTTAAAAAGGAACAGCATTCAAAGCAAGACAAAATAAAAAATACCTCTTAGCCATCTCAGCAAGAAGTGATCATTGTGTTCTGGTCTCAATACATCTCTGACACTTCTTCGAAACTGAAACAAAAATGTAAGATTAATTTAAAAACCCTGTTGGTTACGTCATCAATTGTCTATACATATAATAAAATTGTACTTAACAAAGCCGAATCTGTACATTAAATACTTTTTGGAAAATCTTATTGAAATAAACATTATTATCAATACAGAGGCCGAATCTATAGTTTTTTAGAATTTTTGTCTGTCTGTCTGTTACCGCATCACAGAAAAACCACTGGAGGGATTTTGATGAAATTTGGTATGGTGATAGCTGGTTATCCGGGTCAACACATAGGATACTTTTTACCGCGGGAAAATATCTCATTTCTGAGAAAAAATACAATAACTGCATTATAAGAGTATACTAATATGTAAAACCTAAGAATTTGGTTTTTGGTCATCTGAACGCAGGCGGAGCCGCGGGCAATGCTAGTTATAAATATACTTAAATCACCGCAAAATAAAACTTTAATGAGTAATTCATTATTATGCTAATTAATACATTATAACAATTATAAATTAATATTATAAAAAGAATATTTTTGGGGTTTACTAACGCTACGCTAACTTAATTATGGTGCGACAGCTGCACGATTTAATTGTAAGAATATATATACAATATACATACATATATGCATTTCCATAGTTAATATTTTAATTTACAATAAAGTACGAGTCGTGAGAACCTAATATAAATTTATTATCCTACTAACATAAAGAATAAAATTATTAGGATTCCAAATAAAGAATTTATAATTTTAGGCTGCTTTCTATAAAATAAATGCGTACAAAGTATAAGAAAGTAACTATGACAGCGTTGCTAGGCAACCGTATTGATAAAATGACAGACGAATTCGACGATCTGCAGTTGTGTGCTTTCAACTAAAAATTTTAAACTAAAACTTTTATAAAAAATATTTTATTTTGTCTCTATTGAATTGAATATTATTTATTTAAATCATGGCGGAAGGTGATAATATATCAACGTATAGTGTAGATGGAGGTCAAGATACAGTTGGTTTGCCCCGAATAGTGATGGTCACAGAAGGTTCAGATACTTCAGCATCTTCTGCATCATCTACATCATCATCGGAGGATAATTGGGCTGATCTCATTAAATCATCCGAAATACCGCCAGAATATTGGCACATACAAAAGTTAGTCAAATATATGAAAGCTGGCAATCAAACTGCTACAATGGTCGCATTATCTTGCTTAAAAGACCACGACCTAACTATTGAGGTCAATCAAAGAGCAATACAAGAGATCGGTGGATTGGAACTGTTAGTTAATTTATTAGAAACGAGAGATTTGTGTTGTATTCTAGGAGGCTTGGCAGTTTTAAAGGATATAACACCCAATATAGAAATTAGAAAGAAAGTAACAGATTTGGGTGCCATTCCTTTATTAGTAGGACTATTATCAGATCCTGCTAGAGATGTACAAATATTAGCAGCTGAAACTATAGCTAATTTGGGAAGAATTCGAAAAAGCAGGAAATTCTGTAGAAAATTCGGTGGAATACCAAAGCTGATAGATTTGTTGGATATTAAGGATAGGTAAATCCTGTTTTTATAATACTTATTCATACATATTAACATTCGGTGTAGTAATTCGTAACAACGTGCAGCGTCGGGTAATCGAACTTAATATAATTCCCGGCGAATAAATATTTAGCGATTGATATTCAACGTAAATAATAGAATAGATACATATGCATATACATATAACTAGATATAACATAGTACTATTTTATTACTGTATCATAAGTATGCTGGGGATAAAGTCCAAAAATAATGCACCTATTCTCCGCGTACCATCCGAATCTGTCGCGGGAGAATTTTAGTTTCATGTAAAATCATTTTTTTTTAATATTGTTTATAGGTGCCTCGTTACACCCAGAGAAGAACTCAATCAAGACGAGTTACAGTTCCTCGATATAGCACGTGCTGGCGCAAAAGCATTATGGTCCATGTCATCCTCGCAAAGAAACCGCGAGGCAATGAGAAAGTACGGCATGATACCTCTGATTGCTAGAATTCTTAAGACCATTCACTTAGATGTAGCTGTGCCTGCAGTTGGTCTGTTACAGATGTGTGCTAATGAAACTTCCTTTCAACTTGCTATACAGACCGAAAAGATGGTTGATGATTTGATAAAACACTTAGCCAATGAGGACAAGGACTTAAAGGTAATAAAATATTATAACAAATAAAAATATTTTTTAATATTTTTACCCGCCTATGTTAATTAGTGTTCAATTACAGGCTATTTTTAGATCTTATTTTTTTTATTCATCTATCTATACTTATTATAAAAATAAGTCCCCCGGCCGCGTCTTTCTGTCCTCCTGTCTGTCCTCCTGTCTGTCTGTACGCGATAAACTCGAAAACTACTGAACGGATTTTTATACGGTTTTCAACAATAGAAAGAGTAATTCTTGAGGAAGGTTTAGGTATATAATTTATTATGCTTTTATGTAAATTAGCTGAAATACGGCGACAAATGTTGAAGAGGTCGCAAAAAATCTCGCCAAATGGGAACTTTCCACGCGAACGCCGCGTAAACTAGCAAAGATACAGTTAAGTAATGTACTAGAGAATTCAAAATCTATAAAAATGCTACAAAAAAGTCCGCGATAGCATATCTCTATCTCTTACGGTTGACTTACAATAACCACTTTTATGTTAACATTTTTAATTAAAAACATTACGTTATTTTCAAAGTTATTTTCTTTAGTTCGGTATTAATCCTTATCCAAATGAATATTTTAGTTAGCTTAGTCATTTAATGCAGATTAAAATTGCTCTTTACACTAAATCAATCAGATGAATAGTTTTTGAGATATCGTTGTTAGAAGTAATTAGTAGCGAAACATTTTTAATGCTTGGCGAGCATTGAGATGCCTACGGCGAGTCCATCCCCTCTGCCCCGCATCGCTCGACCGCCTGCTCAAGCTATATAAACCGGGCGATGTAGCGCGCGATCCTAGGATACTTTTTACCGCGGGAAAATATCTTATTTCTGAGGAAAAATACAAAAACTGCAATGTAAGAGTATACTAATATGTAACACCTAAGAATTTAGTTTTTGGTCATCTGAACGCGGGCGGAGCCGCGGGCAATGCTAGTATTTAATAAAAACATCTTAACATAAAGGCTATATGTTGAATAGATGCTAATTATATTCAACTAAAATCAAAATTTGCAGGCTCTGCTATTGTAGATAAAACTAATTAGTATCATTGCGCTAAACGGCAAATATTTACATGCAAAGTTTAAGTTTATTAAAGAACGTATGTTTGCTTCATTATTATTTGAATAAACTATGCCCTTCTTAAATTACGTTTTCATACAGACCTATTGCAGTCTAGCGATGTATAAATGCGCTAGTGACGCAATAACGAGAGATATGATACGTGAAGCTGGAGGTCTTGAATTATTGGTGGAAGCGGCTCAGGACTCTACAAATAGAGCGAACAAGCCTCTAATGGCCGCTGTTACTGGAGCCTTATGGAAATGTGCGAACAGTGAAGCAAGTGTCAAAAGATTAGATCACCTCGGTGCAGTGCCTATACTTGTAAGCTTATTGGATGATGAAAATGATGGGGTTTTAACAAATGTAGCAGGAGCTTTGGCAGAATGTGCCAAGTATCCACCCAATCGAGATAAGATTCGAAGTTCTGGCGGAATTCCAATGCTAAGTAAATCTAATAAGTATAATATAAGTAAATCTAAATTTTTTAGTTCTATTGCAATTATATTATTATAATCTTAATTATGATCATTATATAAAATTACGGTTTTATTAAAATACTTAGTTGAATAGTGCGTGCTGTCATGCGAAAGTTATAAGTACATATCTATGTATTCGCAACGCGATAGTTATATAAACGATTGATACGATAACAAATTAAATTAATAACTATAAGAAATACTTTATATTTTCATATAATTAATATTTCTTTTCAGTACATCATCTCAATAACACACACAAGCCGTTACTAGAAAACGTACCGCTAGTATTGATGGAATGTGCAAAAGAACAAAACTGTATGATGGAGATCGACGAGTTAGACGGAGTGCGTCTTATATGGTCGTTACTCAAAAATGATTCCAAAAAGGTCCAAACAAATGCAGCGCTCGCACTAAGTCCTTGCGTTCAAAACGCAACAGATTCAGGGGAAATGGTCAGATCTTTTGTTGGGGCTTTGGAATTGACAGTCGATTTGTTAGATTCGGATGATCATAATGTGTTGTCTGCAGTTTGTGCTGCGATTGCTACTATTGCACGCGATCATGAAAACTTAGCTGTGATCTCCGACCACGGTGTCGTTGCAAAACTTTCGAAACTCGGTAAGTGTGAAACCGCTTGTACTTGTACTTTACTCTGTACGCAACTGAAATTATGAAATGATGTTAGTTGGTCTCGCTACATTATAATTCTGTTCTTTAACAAATGAATAAAGAAATATCTAAGTACATTACATGATAAACTTAATTGGAACAGAAAAACGTCAAGCGTAAATTGATGTAAAAGTATTTTAGTAATTTTATGTTTTTTATGTTCAAAGATGGTTCCTTAATGAAGAAACTTATCAATCATTTCATCTTTGCGTAAAAAGAGTATAGATATTTTAAAGATTTTTTAAAGCCTTAGATATTTTAAAGCCTTGCATTACGGATGTAGCTTTCCTATCTATACTCTTCTAGCAAAACCATGACCTTTATTGAAAAATAAGCTGATAAATATTTTGGGACATTAACACACAGCGCCATCTATGTAGTTCCATGGTAAGTTACGAGGCTTGTGTTATGGATAACAGATAGTTGATACACTACGCATATTATATAACTTTAAATACATACATATTATAAATATAAACAGTGAGTGACTGACTGGAGTACAAACATGGAGTACAAATATTCGTTCGCTTTTTTTATTCGCTCATTACACAAATGAATGCCCCCAGTAGGACTCGAACCCACGACCGCTGGCACAGCAAGTAGGGTCACTACAAGCTAAGTCAAACGTGTCCAATATAAATTATATAAATAGAAAAAAGCTTGTAGAAATAAATAGCGTATGATTCAATGCCACCATCATTATAATATTTGCATTGCATCGAGAACGGCTTTCAATCTCCGTAATGTGACGGCCGTGAGCTAAACAAATTTGCATCATTATTTATTTACTTAACTAGCGACTCACCCTCGATTCGCTCGGGTTCGTCTCTAGGTACGATTTAATTTTTTTGAGCGGAACCCTACCTTTTTTTTTTTAAAGTAAAAGCCTATGTTACTCCCTATAACATCAGCTATCTTCCAGTGAAAGTCCCTTCAAAATCAGTACAGCCGTTTCAGAGATTACTCGGAACAGACAGACAGGTAGACAAAAATTTTAAAAATTGTGTTTTCCTTATAAGTACCGTATATAATTTCATATTATGCATTTAGTAAAAAGCTGTTATTTTGACATTACAAACAAACACTTCAATTTTTTTTTATTTGTATAGATGTATAGATGATGCCTTCAACATGCATGCTTAGCTTTATTTTTACTAACATTTTAAATATGTTTTTTTTATTTATTATCATATTTTGCACACCGAATAGTTTAACAAATTATGACATTCGTTAAATATTTCATAATTTAGTTTTCAACAGATGAATAATGAAATAATTCTTTATGTAAAATGAATTATTTATTTTTTTAATTTTTGACAGTCTGTGATATAAGAGCATAATTTAATTCTGATTTATATTAAAGTTTATCCTCAATTTATTAAAATTTATATTAAAATTTTAATTTAAAAAAATATATTTTAAAATTTTAATTTATATTAAAATTTATCCTCAATATACGAGTTAAAAGGTTAATTAAATTGAAATACTTCCTAGTGAGCACAACAGATGATCATCTGAGAGCAAACCTGGGTGTGGCAATCGCGTACTGCTGCGACTGGGCGCAAAATCGCCAAGAATTCGGCAAAAGAGGTGCAATCACACCGCTAGTGAACTACATGACTTCAAGGGATCCCAATGTGCACAGAGCTACTGCTTTGGCCCTATACCATCTCTCCTTCTACTCTATAAACTGTGTTACAATGCATGCGGTAAGAATTTTTAAGAATATATAATTACAAGATTTTCCCGCGGTTACGCTCGCGTGGTTTTTATATCTGTGTCGATCCTAAAAGTTGTAAAGTAAATCTAGATAATTTAGCCAAGAATTTGACTATCAAATGCAAAAAGACTTGATCTTTCTTAGATTTACGCGAATATTCTCTATCTTTTCGGAGAGTCTCGCCCGTGACCACCATTGCTGTAAGGCATTCGAAACGTCGGGAAACAAAAAATCAAAATAAATCCGCGAAAAAATCCGAATCGATAGTTCTGTTCACAAAGATTAGTCAGATCCAAAGATTAGAGTATTCTAACAAAAGAAAACAATTTCAATTTTATTATATAAATATAGATTTATTTAATTACCGATGAGAATTGTCAGCAAAAACGACAAGACGATGTCATTTTTTATGTGTCTTGGTTAAAAAACGTGATTACGTTCTTATTTAATGTATGTAGTTATTAATAACTTTCTCTACCATAGAAAAATGTTTGTTCTGCGTCATGGTTGTGCATCCATCAAGGCTCAGTTGATTTTATTGGGCTTTTTTTGCTGTGTAAGCCTAATTTAACCACGTTTAATTTTATTTGAACGAGTCGGTAAATCTAAGATACTCGTAGTTTTAAATTATATTTCATAGGGGGATAGTAATAATAATATATAAATATCTCGTGTCACGGTGTTTGTGGTCGCTCTCCTCCGAAACGGCTCGACCGATTTTAATGATTTTTTTGTACTATTTGGTAGGTATGAGAATAGGCAGTAAAGTATTTTTCACCCCCCTACCCCCCATTTTTTAATGCGATTTTAGTTTTTTTGTATGAACAATGTTATATAATTACATACATAGCGACAAACCCAAGCTAAGCGTGGCGAGGGTGAGTCGTTGTATATTATATAAATACATAGCTGTATAACAAAGCCAAAGAGTTTTTTTGTACACGAGACAGACAGATAAAGAAAAATTCTAAAAACTATAGATTCGGCCTCAGTATCTATAATAATATCTATTTCAATAAGATTTTCCAAAAAAATATTTTATGTACAGATTCGACTCGACAATTTTATTATATGTATAGATATCTTTCTTATAAGTTAATGCTAATTATTATAACTTAAGATTTTTATCTATACTAATATTATAAACAGGTAAAGTTTGTGAGATTGTGAGTTTGTGACGTTGTAAGGTGTAATCTCTGGATGTACGGAACCGATTTAGATGAAATTTGGTAACAAGATAGTTTGAGGCCCTGAGAAGGACATATGATACTTTTTATCCCGGAAATCACCCCTTAAGGGGGTGAAAATGGTGATAAAAGTTTGTATCGTGAAGCAAGCTAGGGACGAACCCGAGCGAAGCGAGGGTGAGTCGCCAATATATTTATAATTTTGTAGACCATAAACTGTGACATATGTACCTATATCAAATTTTTATTACAATACGATACTTTGTGAACGAGTATGTTTCTTAACACTTCACTTTTATACTGATTTGAGTGAAATTTGAAAATAAGCTCCTTACTCTTCTGCATCATTCTGCATCTTACATATATTCTAGATTAGCAGATAGACTATATTTAATCATTTACACGAGTGGAGCATATCTCAATAACTTTGAATACAATGAACGATGAAAAATAACTACATAATATAATAAAACAATAAATGTTGTACCTACTTCGTATTTACGAGAGATCAACAAAATAATTTTGATTTCAAGTAATAATTATTAATTACATCTCAATTATTTTTATATATAAGTAAGATATATTGGCCCTCACAAAAAATAGAGTCAGATTTGCACAAATAATTGTTAAGAAACAAGATTAAAAATTAAAGTGTGTACTCAGTCGGCGGTATGACTTTTAAAGTGTCCTTTGGTCACCTTGAATTCTAAACAAAGTAATATAAGTGCGTTTAAAAGTTGGGTATACCTAAACATTCGCCTTTGATGCATCAGTAAAGCTGCACATTGTTGGTTGAAACAACAAAAACCAATATTTTCTTTAAAAGCAGTCGATAATAAAACCTTTTTCATGGCGGCAATCAATTTTATTGCTTTTTTTTTACTTTGCATCAAATTAAAAATTATTACCAGGTCAATTCGATGATGGGTTTTTTTTGAGTTTTCACAGATGGTTTTAATGATTGACAGAAATTAAAGATCGGATATGATGGTAAACTCATATTCCTAATGAGCATTCTTAAATAACTAATAATAAATATACTTTCGTGTTTTCTTTAGTGTTTTGGTTTCTTCCTGTTGTTCACGTTTATTTTATTTATTTTTTTTCAAAATATGCTAAAAATACTTTGTACCTACATTTTAAGTTAACTTATAATACTTTGAGTTATGACAAATTCGAGCACAAGCAGTTATAGTCTGATTTTTAATTCGACGGAATTCTTACATTTCAGTGTTGTCAACTTTGAAACATTGTCACTAAAAACGGAAAGCATTTTAGCAAAATAAAAAAATAAACCTTTCATGAAGTTAAGGTTTCAATTAGAAAAAGTAAGACTTAAAAAATTATTGATAACTCTAAAATGGTAATTTTTTTTATTATCATATTATTGAAGTTACAATAATTATTAAGGAAATTATTTTTCTATTACAGGAATCCCTGTAATAGAAAAATAATTCCATAATCCATAGGTTGCAAGCCTTTTTTAGTAAAACCCCTTTGTAAAATATTTTGTTTTACTCTGTTTTATTCATTTAACCATTAAAAATGTACATTATAGTTAGCGTGCATTGATTGCACAAAACAAAGACTATTTACAATGTTATACATATAGTTTACTTGATCTAATTCTGTTTCATATTTTTTGTTATTTTATATTAAAAAAGTACAAAGCAGAAAAGGTTTATCATATCTGAATTGTCAAAAAATGATACCTGTCATATTTCCGTGGAATTAAAAATCAGACTAGTTGATTACTTCTAATTTTTATATGAACAAGTAAAATTATATTAAGTTAACAGTAGACTATTTTACAAAAATTTCTTTCTTACGTTCATATTTTAGTTAAATAAACATAAATCTTGATTCAATTCGAATGTAATAACAATTTAAACATTATGGTCCTTGAGGTATGATTGTTTTTGTTATTTTTGTTTTGTAATTTCGTCTCGCACTGCTGCAACTTCTTATTAGTGCTCAAGAGTAAAGTTACAAAATAACATAATGAAATAACATAAACACTGGTCATGTTGCATTAGCAAACGATTTACTTATTTTAAACTTAGCTTTCACCTGTCGTTCCGTTTGGTGTTTCATGTCTATGAAATAAATAAACATAATATATTTCATTATCTATGTAACATATAATATAATTCTAACTGAGTCGAATCTGTACATTAAATGTTTTTTTTTTTTGGAAATTTCATTGAAATAGTCATTATTATCGATACAGAGGCCGAATCTATAGTTTATAGAATTTTTGTCAGTCTCTTTGGGAACGCAGCATTTTGATGTTTGGTATGATTATGGTATGCTGGTTACTCGGGTCAACATATAGAATACTTTTAAATGCGGGAAAATATCTCGAAAATATCTGCGGGAAGTTGGATGGAGGTTTGTTACTCAATCTCGCCAGAACGGCTCAACGGATTCGGATGAAATTTGGCACAGAGATAGATTATAGTCTGGAATAGCACATATATTACTTTTTATCCCGGAAAATGTACGGTTCCCGAGGGATAGATTTGCTTTTGTTTTTCAATTGTTCTATAATATAGACTCTAGGTACTGTGCAGATCTACTAAGTACTTTACTTTCTTCGAGTACTTTTTTCAACTGAACCCTTTTTTCCGGCGACAATCATTGTTTTTTTTTTAATTTATAACCATGTTATATGTTATCAATTTACCCACATGTTACATGTTTACCGTTATTTAGGCTGTAAACAGTTGTAATTGGAAAATGATTTTTTACATAACGTTTATGAGTTTATAACATACTTTTTTTATTGTATTGATAAATGAATCAAGTATTATAATTAATATAATATAATGATTTTATAATGTACCACTGCATTCTTTGTCAATAAAAAAAAAACAATCATGTGATTAAGGAATAATTGTTATTTACCGTCGAAAAAATGTTTTTTTTTTTATAATTACGTAGTATAATAAAAGTAAATATATATGAATCAGAGTAATTTTACTTTTTTTTTAAATCTCGAGGAAACTTACATGTCTGAGAGTACCGAGCAAGTTTTCGAAAGACACGTGAAGTCCCACAATCTGTACTTGGCCAGCGTGATGGATTATGGTCTCGATCTTCCTCGTATCGTAGGGCCTGTGGCCTGTGACGTTAAAAAAGGACCAAATAAATATAATAGATATACGGTGTTAAAATTCGATTCCTTCAGATCTTGTGGTTTTATTGTTAAACTGGGCGTTAATAAATCAGTCAAGCGGTCGCTACAATGTATCTTTAGTTAATTACAGAACGCAAGACGTTTGTTAGCTACAATGTAAATATTACAAAACCAAGCCATTTTCAACGAAATAGACTTAAACATTCTAAGAATTCTATTCGAAACCTGCGTTGTTTTAATTATAGCTCATACTAACGTAATTGATGTATAAAATTATTATACCTACATCCTGAATTAAAGATTTTATCGGATTGCTTGAATCATACAGTATTTATAGTGAAAAATTACAGGGTAGAGGGAAGCCCTTAAAGCGTAAATGAGTTGCCAGTTTAAAAATATAAACAGTAAAAATTAAATATGGCAACATGCTGATAATTTCGGTTATTAACATATTGCCATACTAATTTTTGCTCTAGAATCTCTTAATGAGTGCAACACAATGTTTCATTATGTTTTTACTGTTTTGCTCGCTTAATTTTGTTAAACTACTTTTTAAGTTTTTATTATGTTTTCAATATATTTATTAGAATTTTCCAGAACATTAACACATTTATGTATTCAGCCCTTTTTTAACGTCCCACTGCCAGCAGTGTTACGGTACTCCCTTCAATACGAGGGGTGTCATGCCATAGTCCACCACGCTGGCCAAGTGCGGGTTGGCGGACTTCACATGTATTTCGAACACTTGCTAGGTTCTCTCAGACATGCAGGTTTCCTCACGATGTTTTCCTTCACCGTAAGGCAAGTTGTAATCATGTAAGAAATTATTCGCACATGAATACATTAGAGCTGCGAGACTCGGGATTTAAACCCGCTTCACTCGGGTTTCCAAGCGAGCGCGTTACCACTGGGCTACCACTACCTTTATATATTTAATATGTATTTAATTAAAACTTGCTCTGATAAACAATATTACTGCATAGATATATATTATTGCTTTAAGTCCTCACTAATCCTCACTAATGTTACGAAAATAGTATGTTAATTTGTTAGTTTGTCTTTGAACTTGTGGTTTGTTTTTCAAGCAATAGTTGAACGAGATGTTTTAATGAAGACAAGTTTTTAGTAGTATAAGGCTTTTATATAGTTTTTAGGAATATTATATTTTAGTTTATAACAAATATTCAATCAGTTTATGCGCTTGAAGTAAATATTAGCTTGGCAAGTAAATATCAAAATACATTAAAACTAAGTATGCTCAATGCTCATCTAGACAAGGTTATCGGTCTCTTAGAGTAAGTGCAAACACTCATTACGCTTGCATATATCAAAGGTCGTGCCATAGTTGACACGAAAAACGTCACTCGAAACGCAAATGAATTTGCTACTTGTTCACTTTAAAAATCTTGCATAATATGTTATTAAATTTATTTTTATATAATAATATGGTAATCTTATATTATATTTTTAGTTTAATGCGAAAGAAAAAGCGCGATAAAATAATTAATGTTATTGTTTGATAAGAAAAAAAATATGAAACAATGAAACACTTTTCATGTATTTATTCGTTATATTGTCAGTATTTAATAAAATTTATCCACACAAGAGAAAATCAATCAATCCCGCGCCAAAATACATATATTATTCGTCGTCATACTTTTCCTGCCTGCCTGGTACCTGCGTCACGGTAATGTTATATGTATAACACTAGCGACTCACCCTCGCTCCGCTCGGGTTCGTCCGTACTTACGTTTTAACGTTTAGTATAGATTTCTTATATGTATAGGATATATTTTCCCGCAGTAAAAAGTATCCAATATGTTGACCCAGATAACCAGCTATCATCATACCAAATTTCGTCAAAATCGCCCCAGTGGTTTTTCCGTGATGCGGTAACAGGCAGACAGACAGACAAAAATTCTAAAAACTATAGATTCGGCTTCTGTATCGATAATAATGTCTATTTCAATAAGATTTTCCAAAAAATATTTAATGTACAGATTTGGCTTTTTCAACCGACTTCAAAAAGGAGGAGGTTCTCAATTCGACTGTATGTTTTTTTTTATGTTTGTTACCTCAGAACTCCGTCATTTATTAACCGATTTGGACAATTTTTGTTTTGTTTGAAAGGGTATACTTCCAGATTGGTCCCATTTAAATTTAAAAAAAAATACCACCCCTAAGGGTGGAAAAACAACTAATGATGAATTTAACCTACTTCTAATTGTCGTATTGACTTGAAATTTTGCAACTATTTCTATTTCCGTTGATAGTACAGTGGTTCGGTGTTGTTGACCTGATCTGATGGCAAGGCCAGAAGGTGGATAGGTGGAACTCTTCAACGGCTAATAGTAGATACTTTGAGTTTGGGCTTATTTTGTTTGATTTGACAAGCCTAACACGTTAGAATTCTTACTTTGCTACTACTGTTTACACTAAAAAGGGAAAAATAAAAACTTTTTAACAAAAAAATAAAAACCGACTTCAAACAAAAGCACTAAAAAGTAAAAAATAACTGATTGGTAGTTTTCATTTACTATACATACCTAATCAAATATTTTCGAAGTCGGTGTGCTTTGGCTAAGTAATTAAAGCCTACCTATTAAATACATACCTAGTCAAATATTTTCGAAATCGGTGCCAGCCCATACAAAGCAAAGCACACCGACTTCGAAAATATTTGATTAGGTATGTATAGTAAATGAAAACTACCAATCAGTTATTTTTTACTTTTTAGTGCTTTTGTTTGAAGTCGGTTTTTATTTTTTTGTTAAAAAGTTTTTATTATTTAATGTTTAGATTACCGTGCCTGCGTAGACGAACACCACAGAGGTTTTACGAAGGCGCTCGATGTCTTCGACTAAACTAGCGGCGCGTAATAAAATATTTAGTTATATTGCTGAGTTTAAATTTATTTGTTTATTTCACAGGCTGGTGTAGTTCAATTTTTATTGGAAACTATAGGGTCAAAGGATCCTATTTTACAAGAAGCATCTGCCGGTTGTCTATGCAACATACGCAAACTTGCGCTCGCCACTGAGAAGATTAAATTAAAGCAGTGAGTGGACACATACTACGATAGAGCTTATACTATTTTACTAAATGTTCACAGTTCAATGGCTATACGAAATTAAAATGGAAGTATCGATGAAAAATTGTTTTATTTCCTCATTTTAAATTAATAAAGTAGCTGTGAGTTGTCACCGCTTTGGTACGTGTACGGTAGTTGTTTATTTTGGGTCTTCAGAGACCTTATGTTATATATATAGTTTTTTTGCTTATATATAAATTAAATATTTACTTTAAATGAATTAAAAATTTAATATTAAATAAATAACGTCCTTTCTTTAAGCTAAAGTAAATAAAATATATATATGAAAAGTGTGTGGATTTCAAAAAATATATAGCCTAAAATCATATATATATATATATATATATATATATATATATATAACAATTCGCGTAGATTTTTCAAAGTACAATACGTTTAATAGTTTTTGATAATTAATGTTTAAACCTTTGACATTTTCGTATTATTACGTTAATTGGCCCAGAAGAAATAAAATACGTTTTAAATGCTTAAATGTTTGTCCGTCCTTCACTCAATTTTTATAAAAAATATTAGCCCACAAATTAAGCAAAAATAAAGCATCAAATATTTTTTTATTATATTAATTACTAGCCACACCCTCTCTTCGATCAGGTTCGTCCCTACTCCCTAGGTACGTTTTGACGCTGATTATGGAATAAATTTTTTTTAGGGTTTAAAAAAAATTAAAACTTACCTAGGGACGCATCCGAGTAAAAATAGTATAATTCGCTAGCACGGTAAGTAACACTATCATGTCGCTAGTCTTACAATAAAATATTTATTTGAAACGTACATAATACATAATATGTAATGATAATATTTGTCATACAAATTTGTTTTAAAAATAAGCTAGACGACTTTTTTCTTTAAACTCTAGTTTATAAAGATGGTCTTTACTTGCGCAAGTGCATCATGGTCGCGATGTCTCGACCTTGGTCAGCAAATTTTGCAATCCTATTGTTGCATATTGAAGTATAACATTTACCATAATAAGTTACGTGTGTGAATTAAATGTAGTTTATGATTATGATTCATTTGATTAACGCGAGTTTAATTATTATTTAACAAATTAAGTTTAGATTATATCTATTATAATGGCATTTTTTTTTAATTTATGTATGTATATCCTACTTTACTTATTATAAACTAGCGGCTCACACTCGCTTCGCTCAGGTTCGCCTCTAGAAAAACAAAAATCAAATCTATCCCACTGGAACCGTACATTTTTCCGGGATAAAAAGTAGTCTATGTGTTATTCTGATGTATGAACGATATTATTGTAAAGTTTCATTAAAATCCATTCAGTAGTTTTTGCGTGAAAGAGTAACAAACATACATCCATACATACTCGTGTTGGCCTATAATAATGTAATATCATAAAATATATGTAATATCATAAATCACTCCATGAATGTATAATAAATATTATTTGGTATAGATAATAATTATAAACTTATTTAAAAAAATATTAAACTGATTTAATTAAATAAAGTGATTTTGTTGATTCTGTTATTGAACTATTTTAAGTCAATTGATTGTCTCGGGTAGTTAATAAAAATGTGACACTGTCCTAATATAGTTCAGTTCTTAATCAACTTTTGAAAAATAAGGAATAAGAAAAGTGATTGTGTAAGTGTTGGAACGTGAGAGTAAATTCACTAAGTGCAAGTAACGTGTTTTATTGAAAAATCACCGACCCAGAAGTTAGTGCCAACATTTCAGAAGTGGGATAAGGTGAGTAACAGAATTTTTTTTTCTTTCTTTTGCTTACCTGCCAAGCCTACAAATATTTGTACATAATATAAAATTAGAAAGTTACATTATATGAATTTAAAAATATTATATAGTATTCCAGTGAAAGTATCAATTGTGTTTTATGAAATATACATAAAATTTTTGTCTTTATTACTTTTCGTTTTTCTGTTGTTTTGTTGGGTAAAATAACGTTCTTAATATGTGATACGGTGTATAATGTGTATAACCTTTGTCAGTCTAAACTTTTACTTTAAATTGTCGTTGTACAAATGATGTGTCGAAAATATTTCAACAGTGAAATGGGAAACGATGAGAGCCCCAAGGCGTCAGTGGATCGGCGATCGCGGAGTAGATTGAAGTCCACTAGAAGTCGGCGTCGTGGTGATAGCAGTCGCAGTGTGCGAAGCCATGCGAACCACCATCACCAGACCCGCAGTGGTCGCTCGCCCAGCCGACGGTCGCGCAGCCGTATGTGTGTGCAGTCACGCAGTCGCGCTGATCGTCGCAGGCACAGTCGTGCCAACTACCGGACGCGCAGCCGCAGCAGCCACCGATCGCTAAGTCCTACCAGTCACCGTTCACGCAGCCGACCTGGACACAGCAGGGCCGTGCAGCGTGGCCATACTGAAACCAGCCAGATGCAACGGCAACAACAGCAAAGGTCTCCCCGCCAAGTTTTAACACCAGACAGGTTAGTGCCAGAAACCTTGTCAAATAGTGGAAATGTTACTCTTACACAGTTAATACAAGCATTACAAACTATAGGGAAAAATAATAGTAATGATAGATTACAGACACAAAATACGCTTCCAGACTTTGATCCCTCCCGTAAAGAACAGACCATTGATATGTGGTTGCACAAAGTAAATGAGTGTGCAGTTATTTATGGCTGGACTGACAAACAGACAACTCACTATGCACTTCCAAAATTGAAGGGTACTGCTCAAAAGTGGTATGAAGGTCTCAATACTGTAATGTTTACGTGGAAGGAATGGCAAGATAAACTGCGCCTGGCTTTTCCTAACGATGATAACTATGGGCGATTACTCTCGACAATGTTAGCCAAACGTGCTAGGTTTAACGAATCTCTCGAGGATTACTTCTATGACAAAGTAGTTTTATTGAATCGTTGTGGCATTGAAGGAAAGAAAGCGGTAGATTGCATTGTATTTGGAATTGACGATCGTACTGTAAGGTTAGGAGCAGAATCGGCTCGATTTGAAACACCGGAACAATTGCTTCCGTTTCTTATAAGTACTAGGGGTACTAGTAATGTTAATGATAGAAAACGTGTTCGAAATACTGATTCAAGTGTAAGTAGGGATGATATCCGACGGGATCGCGTAATAATATGCTTTAATTGCTCACAAAGGGGTCATTATAAATCTCAATGCCCTAGCCCAATTATAAAATGTACTAAATGTTTACGTTTCGGACATACTTCGGATAAATGCGAGAATGGTAGCAAAACTTTAGTAAATACCAATAGTAAACTTACATCTAATTCCGTCATGCTTGTAGCTGGTATTAACGCGAACTGTCATAAGTATTATAAAGAGGCTGTTGTAAATGGTATTTTAAAAACATGCTTTATTGATTTTGGTAGCGCAGTAAGTCTTATTAGAATGTCAGATGTAGAAAGTTTAGATGTCAAATGGGTTCCTGATAATTCGATACCACCTCTGATAGGATTTGGCAACTCAATGGTTAAACCAATAGGTAAATTTTTGGCCACAGTTAAAATTGATCATGCTAGTGCTTTGGTAGAACTGGTTATCGTACCGGATGAAGTACTGAAAGAGCCGTTGCTAATTGGTAGATCATTTACTGAACAACCTCACATAATGGTTGAAAAGGATAATGTAATGTTGAAAATATTCTCAAATGAAATAGCACCAACACGTATTAAGTATAACCTTAATTGCTCCAAAGATACGATAATTGACGGACTGACATTAGTAGAATTTAGCACAGACCCTTCATTTACGGGCGATGTTTATATTGAGGGCAGCAATAGGTTCAAAAATGGGGAAGAACACTATGTGGTACAAGGATTGTTTTCCATTGTCAATGGTCTAGGTATAGCATTGGTGAAAGGGATTAGTTCGCGAACATTTATTATTAAACGTGGTACAGTAATAGCAAGGTGTATTCGAGCTGAGCCACTAAGTAATAATAATAAGCCTGACGTTCTCCGAATAGACGTACCTACATCTCCGCGTAGTATTAGCAGTAATGAAATAATGTCCGATGGAACGCTAAGTACTAAAACAATTAATTCATTAATACGCTTGCTTAATAATTACAGACAGTGTTTTGCTTTTAGTCTACAGGAACTTGGGAAAACTGATTTAGTAAATATGTCCATTAAATTGAAAGACGATGAGCCAGTAGTGTACAGACCTTATAGGTTACCTGTTTGCGAAAGGAATAAAGTGCGGGAGTTAGTTAACGAATTAGTCGACTGCAAAATAGTGCGACCTTCGACGTCACCTTATGCTAGTCCCATAGTCGTTGTTAAAAAGAAAACTGGTGAGGTACGCCTATGTGTCGATTATAGGGCCCTAAACAGAAAAACTTACAAAGAAAATTTTCCTTTACCCCGGATTGACGATCAATTAGATTCATTAGCAGGATATCAATATTACACTGTCCTTGATTTAGCTTCTGGTTATTACCAAATAAGTATAAACGAAGAAGATCGTTACAAAACTTCGTTTGTCACGCCAGATGGGCAGTTTGAATTTAATAGGATGCCCTTCGGGTTAGCTAACGCACCGGCAAATTTTATGCGTATGATCAATTTAGTTCTGTCTAGTGCTAGGGATATAGCATCGGCTTATATGGACGATATAATTATACCCTCAAATTCAATAGAAGAAGGATTAAATAAGTTAGAAAAGGTTTTGCAGTTATTGTCGAACGCAGGATTAACATTAAAATTATCTAAATGCTATTTCTTTAGTAAATCTGTAGATTATTTAGGTTTTGAGCTCAGTAAGGAAGGCATTAGGCCAGGATCAAGAAAAATTCAGTCTGTCAAAGAATTTCCAGAGCCTTGTAATTTGCATACTGTTAGACAATTCATTGGGTTATGTAGTTTCTTTAGGCGGTTTATCAAAAATTTTTCGAATATTGCTAAGCCATTGACAAGTCTTTTAAAAAAAGATTCTAAGTGGGAATGGGGTTCTGAGCAGAAAACAGCATTTAACACTCTTAAAGAAATTTTACTGCAAAAGCCAGTTTTAAAATTGTACGATCCTAGCGACGATACCGAGTTGCATACGGATGCCAGTAAATTGGGTATTGCTGGGATCCTTATGCAGCGCGGGAGAGATAACCTACTCAGACCCGTTGCGTATTACAGTCGACAAACGACCATTTATGAACAGCACATGACAGCATACGAACTTGAAACTTTAGCTCTGGTCGCATCATTACAAAGATTTCGCGTTTACTTAATCGGTGTTAGTTTTAAAGTTGTTACAGACTGTAATTCCCTTCGAGCGACATTTTTAAAAAAAGATTTAATACCACGAGTGGCCAGATGGTGGATAACTATGCAAGAGTTTGATTTTTCTATAGAATATCGGCCAGGTAAAACGATGAGTTATATTGATGCTCTTAGTAGAAATCCGCCACTTATGAATAAGGAAAATAGTGAAACAGTTATGGTAGTTGAGGAATCTGATTGGTTAAGTACTGTACAGGAATCTGATTCAGAAATACAGCGGATAGTTTCGATTTTAAAAGACCCAGGGTCGATTCATATTGCCGATATAACGAAAAATTATGTATTACGTAATAATAGGTTATTTCGTGTGACTGATCAGGGTAATAAATGGGTAGTACCAAAGGGCGTACGCTGGCAAATCCTTAAACAGTGTCACGACGATATTGGGCATTTCGCGTTTGATAAAACTTTAGCAAAAGTTAAAGAAACTTATTGGTTCAGTAAAATGCGCCGTTTTGTCAAAAAATATGTCGAGTCATGCTTAGAATGTGCTTACGTAAAAGCCTCTTCCAACAGAAAACCACCATTAAATCCGATCCCAAAGGTAGATTCTCCATTTGCCACTTTGCATATAGATCATGTAGGGCCGTTCGTAAAGAGTTCAAAGGGGAACACTCATTTATTAGTAATCATTGACGCGTATACTAAATTTATAATTATCCAAGCAGTAAGAAGTACTAAAGTTTCTATAGTTATTGATAAATTAAAGGAATATTTTAGTATTTTTGGTATGCCGAATAGAATTATATCAGATCGTGGGTCTTCATTCACAAGTAACAAATTCAAAGATTTCTTGCACGGATTAGGTATAAAACAGATATTAAACGCAGTTTCAACACCTAGAGCAAACGGGCAAGTAGAAAGATACAATCGTACGTTGCTAGATGCGTTGACTGCTATGTGTAACGGCCAAGATGAAAAAAAATGGGATGTATATGTTCCAGGTGTACAGTGGGGCCTTAACAATACTCATAATAAGGGTATAGGAACGACTCCCGCGAAAGCTCTCTTTGGTACCACATTGGTCGGTTTTACTGAGAATAGGGTGAAGTCCCTCTTGGGTGACAATAACGAAATAGACTCTAATAAAGTAAGTGACATTCGTGATAAGATTAATGAATATATTTCCACATACCAAAGCAAAAGCAAAGAACTATATAATAAGAATTCTGTACAACCTAAAATTTTTAAAATTGGAGATTTGGTTAGCGTTGCGAGAGAAATACAATCGTCAGGACAAAGCCGTAAGTTAGTTCCAAAATTTCAGGGCCCATATCGTATAGCCTCAGTATTAGGGAACGATAGATATGAGATTGTAGATACACCTCTTACACGTAAGGGCAATCGTAAATTTACTTCTGTAGTCGCGGTCGATAAATTAAAACCGTGGCTAAGTTATAACAGACCTGATGAAATTGAATCTAGTAACGAAGATAATATTGAAGATTCTAATTCTGATTGTTAACCCTAAACCAAATTTCGTTTATGACTGTTATAATAAATGGTTTTAATTTACTGTTGCTATTAGTATTCTAAGGAGCTAAGTTAATATTTTTAAAGAATTGTAAATGAATATCTTTAGAATAACAAATCGATAGTTCTGTGTTAATTATTAAAAGACTATGAAGCATACATCTGTTGTTAATTATTTAAATTGGGCAGTATGGACCCTAACAGTCGAACAGTATTCAGTGCAGAAGCGGCCTGTTGCTGTATTTTTAAAATTGATGAAAGAGATTAGTTGTACAGGGTAGAAGCAACCCTGATGAATGTCAGTGTTCAGTGCAGAAGCGGCATGTCACTGTTCGTGTGTCGTATTCAGTGCAGAAGCGGCCTGTTACGATACATTTGAATGGGTAGAAGCGGCCCTAACGATTTTGATGTGTTGTTGCTGCGATTGTCAATTTTTTTTTGATGTATTTAATCATGAAATGATGTATAAATGTTATCAATACGGTTTTTATATTTACAAATGTATTGTATTCTATATTGTTATGATAAAAGTTTTATTGGCAGAAGCGGCCCTTGAGATTTTTTATGACTAGTCGTCATCAAGTTTGATTTTATCAAATTGGTGATTTTTATTAATTGGATATTTATTGTTTTACATAATATATTGTTGAACAATGTATAATTGGAAACGATTAAGTTAAATATTGTCAAACTATGTAAGTTACATGAGCTACATTAATCAGTATAAATACATAATATAGCCTACACGAGGACGCGTAGATTTGGTCGGATGGCCGAATGTTGGCCTATAATAATGTAATATCATAAAATATATGTAATATCATAAATCACTCCATGAATGTATAATAAATATTATTTGGTATAGATAATAATTATAAACTTATTTAAAAAAATATTAAACTGATTTAATTAAATAAAGTGATTTTGTTGATTCTGTTATTGAACTATTTTAAGTCAATTGATTGTCTCGGGTAGTTAATAAAAATGTGACACTGTCCTAATATAGTTCAGTTCTTAATCAACTTTTGAAAAATAAGGAATAAGAAAAGTGATTGTGTAAGTGTTGGAACGTGAGAGTAAATTCACTAAGTGCAAGTAACGTGTTTTATTGAAAAATCACCGACCCAGAAGTTAGTGCCAACACTCGTACATTCTTACAAACTTTCGCGTTTATAATATTAGTAGTATGTAAAAGTTTAGATGTTTGTTACTCGATCATGCCAAAACGGCTGAACGGATTTGCATGAAATTTGGCACAGAGCTAGATTATAGTCTGGAATAGTACATAGGCTACTATTTATCCCGGAAATATGTATCATTGGAGTGCAGATCCCGTCTAAATCTTATCGTCTATTCTAACAGTAATTCTTTTTCTTTTCCATGATAAAAAGTAAACTATGCCACTCTCACTCGGTAAAATCATTTCTTATAAAATGATTGTACCTATTGATCGGCTAAATTAAATTTTTTATTGACAATAAATGATTCGGTACAATCGGGTCATGAATGTATTACGCTTGTAGATCTAATTATATCTAATAAAATAATCTTATATTTTTTTGTTCTGTCTATTTTGACGACACGTTTGGCTCAGTTTGTAGTACTTTGCTTTGTACTTGCTGTGCCAGCGGTCGCGGGTTCGAGTCCCGTTGGGGGCATTCATTTGTGTGATGAGCACGGATGTTTTTACTCCAATCATGAGTATTAATATTTATAATTTGTATATTGTATGTATTTAAAGTTATATATGTGTAGTGTATCAACTATCTGGAATCCATAACACAAGCCTCGCAGCTTACCATGGAACTAGATAGTGCTGTGTGTTAATGTCCCAACACAATTTATTTATTTAGTTATCCGAACCTATATATTATGTCTACATTGAATCACTTATGTATATTTCTTATGCTTCCATACGTTTCGAGTTCTAATGAATGTTTAATTTTTTTCGCATAAATTATTATGAAATGAGGCAAAATTAATAATTAATGTCGCTTCAATTTATGTATCTATTAATAAAAATAAAACTATAAGAAAATCGACATCAAGTTAATGCCTATAGAAACATCAACAACCGTTGTTATACAAACATTGCTGAATGCCGGTGAGCCGTGACTGACCGCGTGACCTCGAACTCCTTTGAACTTGGCCTACATTTTTAATCTATACATACTTAATACATATAATAAAATTGTAACTAAGCCGAATCTGTACATTAAATATTTTTTGGAAAATCTTATTAAAATAGACATTATTATCGATACAGTGGCAGAATCTATAGTTTTTAGAATTTTTGGCTGTCTGTCTGTGACCGCATCACGGAAAAACCACTGGAGGGATTTATATGAAATTTGGTATGATGGTAGCTGGTTATCGGAGTCAACATATACTAGAATACCTTTTACCATGGGAAAATATCTCATCTCTGAGAAATCTATACTAAACGTTAAAACGTAAGTAGGAACGAATAAGATATTGCGTAACATACACACAAAAGTACATACACTCAAGTCGAGCATTGCCTCTTTTAAAGTCGGTCAAGTACTTCATTTTATTTTAACATTCAAATAAGATTTATATAGTAGTAATAAATCCGTATTATTTTATAGAAATCCTTTAACATAAAAAATCCATATTATAAATGTGAAAGTTTGTGAGTATGTATGGATGTTTGTTACTCTTTCACGCCATAACGGCGGAACGGATCTGAATGAAATTAGAAACAGAGATAGATTATAGTCTGTAATAACACACAGGCTACTTATACATATATGCCGGAAAAATGTACGGTTCCCGAGTAATTTTTTTTTTGTTTTTCTAGAGGCGAACCCAAGCGAAGTGAGGGTGAACCCCTAGTATACAATAAAAATATTAAATAATTTTAGATGGGCAAAAAATTACAATATACTGTCTCTAAGTAGAGACCGTAACATGGCCTAGACTTTTATTAAAGTACTAGCATTGCCCGCGGCTCCGCCAGCGTTCAGATTACCAAAAACCAAACTCTTAGGTTTTACATGTTAGTATACTCTTACATTCCAGTTTTTGTATTTTTTCTCAAAAATGAGATATTTTGCCGCGGTAAAAAGTATCCTATATGTTGACCCGGATAACCAGCTATCATCATACCAAATTTCATCAAAATCCCTCCAGTGTTTTTTCTGTGATGCGGTAACAGACAGACAGACAAAAATTCTAAAAACTATAGATTCGGCCTCTGTATCGATAATAATGTTTATATCAATAAGATTTTCCCAAAAATATTTAATGTACAGATTCGACTTAGTTAGAATTTTATTATATGTATAGATATGCTTGTATGTATGTATATAATTTTTCTCATTATTTTATTACTAGTAATTTATTGTTACCCTAGCTTCACTGGGGTGCCTCCATATGGTACGTTTTATATAGATAAAAGTAGTTATTGTGAGCGTGCCTTATGAGATAAATTTGCTGTTGCAGACTTTCTGTAGGCCTTTTTAAGATATACAATTTTTTAATACGTTGCTTTGAAGTTTGATGTGCCTCTAAAGGAGCGAAGCGAGAGTAGCTCACTAGTATATTATAAATATACGCAAATATGATTTTTTTTAATTCTTTTACAGACATCAACATTTCTAATTAAATAGTTAAAATTTTCTGGACAGAGTCATATTTTTTTTTCAGTAGGCATATGAATTTTATATTAATTGTTTTTTTAGATTTAAAATGTAAATAATTGTATATAAATGCATGGAATATTTTTCTTCAATTCAAGTTTCAACGTTAATTAAATGCATGCTTTTCCGTTTTCGACGCCGCGCCGTTCCGTAATAAATGAAGGCAAACAAGAATTCAAACACTCACAGTATCTACTGAATCAGCTCAATGAATAAAAATGTTTTTTTATTAATAAAACTATGCAATCAAAAAAAAAATTAAAAAGGAAAAAAATTGTAAGCATAAAGATTTTAAAACCTGTTTTAATTACTGATTAAAGCCGAGTTTACCATAAAAAATAAGAACACATAAGATTATATTAATTAAATATTAATCCATATTCTCGCTCTGTTGGTCTAGCTCTGTTTGTTTATTGCGTTTTCAAGCCTAAATCGAGGAATATGTTATTTTGTATTTGGCAAAGACTTAGATTGAATCGAGAGGCCGGCCTAAAGTACACACTCATAGTTTACTGCCGGCAAAAACTAATCTATACAGATAATATACATAAATAAAATTAAAGTAAGTATTTGTTTGCAATGTCAAAATAACAGCTTTTTACTAAAAATGCATATATATTTAAAATTATATACGGTACATATAAGAAATACACAATTTTAAAAAATATTGTCTGTCTGGTTGTTCCGGCTAATCTTCAAAACGGCTGGACTGATTTTGACGGGATTTTCACTGGTAGATAGCTGACGTTATAAGAAGTAACTTAGGCTACTTTTATTTAAGAAAAAGAATTAGGGTTCCGCTCAATAAAATTAAAACTTACCTAGGGAGTCGCTAGTTTTAATTAAAAACAAATATGTATTGCTATTTTTAAGATCTACAACAACAGCTTTTTGCCTGCACATGCCTGCCCGCTTGATGTTAACATATGGGAACATGCTCATACTTAGCAATCTTTTCCCTCATATACATATATCAGAAAAATATGCACGGAAAATTGGAATTGCGAAATGGACACCATTGTTTATGTGATGACAATATGATGATTCATAGTTTTGTATTGTTGACATTTGTTTGATGAGAAAAAAATATTGTTATTGCAGTCTTAAAGTTAGTTAATAATAAAAAAAGTTAAATTAGTGCATTTTAATATTAGTATAGAAAACTTTACGTACAAATGTAGAAAAATCTTCGATTATTACATCTATACATATAATAAAATTGTAACTAAACTAATTGTCTGTCTGTCTGTATGTCTGTGACTGCACGGAAAAACCACTAGAGGGATTATGATGATAGCTGGTTATCCCGGTCAACATATAAGATACTTTTTACTTCAAGGAAATATCTCATCTCTGAGAAATCTATACTAAACGTTAAAACGCAACTAACGCTACACCTTAGTATTATAATAAACTGATTATTTTCTTATTATTTAAAGTAAGCGACTACTCATGATTATTTCTACCATATTCTACAAAGGTTCACAAAAGGAAGGGCATTGCACTGTGTTTACTTTCTTTATCTCCCGGTAAGTAATTGACATACTTAATAAATGATTTATTATAATAATAAATATAAGTAAAAGCCATAAACATGCTGCTCCATATTTTAGAAGTAAATTATGACCGATTGATAAAGGACATTATGATTATAAATACCATTTATTATTAATGAGGAATGTGTTGGTCACTTCTAGACGACATAAAGGTTTGCTGGGTTTGAGAGGAAATCAGGATATAACTTTGAATTTGTATAGGTTAAAATCTGGTTTACAATATTATCTAATTTTCACTAACACGACACGGAGATACACAATTTCTTATAAAAAATCTCTTAAAACTATCATCGATTGTGTTTAGGTAATTATTCTAGTTATAAAAACATTTTAACAAAAAATAAAAACCGACTTCCAGGCACTAAAATGTAAAAAATAACTAAACGGGGGTTTTCATTTAGTATAGATACCTAATCAGATATTTTCGAAGTCGGTGCCGATGCAAAGCAAATCTAATATATTTCGATACGTTAAATATATATTTACTTTTTAGATATTCATATCTGAAAATATAGTCGGCTAGCACCGACAAAATTTTCCAAATCGGTTCAGGCGTCTTCGAGTAATCGGTGAACATACATAAAAAAAAAGAAAGAAAAAGATTCCGATGAATTGACAACCTCCTCCTTTTTGGAAATCGGTTAAAAATAAATATACAAAAATCTAAATTGAACCTTAAATGCTTTAAAAAAAATTTCACAAAAAAACTTTAAATTAAAAGTGCGATCAAATATTCAAATGAGCGCTCATTCGGTGAGGAGATTTTTAGTCGCTGATTGTGTATCTAGTATATAGCCCCTAAGTAATAATTTCGCTATGGACAACAATTAGAAAGGCAAAGACGTGGGATAATTTAAATGAGTTGTTTGTCTATGACATTTATTACTTCTTTACACCGGCTCTTTTTCAATGCATTTATTTCCAGTGGCTCCCAGACATAACTATGAAGATAGCCTATATGTTATTCTAGGATTAGACATCCATCCTGGATGTATAAGTAGATATTTAATTAAAGTATCTATGTAAACATGTATGTATGTATCTATGTACGTATGTATGTATGTTTGTATATATGTATATTTATATTATAATTGATGTTTGTAGTTTATTTTTATATTTTCTCACGCTTGAGGGTTTCTGGTAGAAATCTCTTAAAGAGATAAGTCATCCTTTGTACACATGGCATGGCATTTCTGGTACATAAATAAATAAATAAAGACGCGGATACAGGATTTTGTTGAGAGCATTTTTGTGTGATTTATAAACCAAAAAAAATTGATAAACTTTACTTGTTATTCATGAAATACTCGTATTTGACTAATTTTAGTAATAACGGAAACCGGATGGATAATGTTCCACTACTTGTTTTTAAAAAAAAAAAAAACAAGGGCCCCAACGAAAGCAAGGCGAACTTCAAATTCTCCAAACAAAAAGAATGTAACAAAAAGTTTTCCGGTTTTCGTAAGTTTGAGAGTTTGCAAGATATACCTCTTAATAATGTGTTTGGTTATAGTCAGGGGATGGCAATTGTACTCTTTGCCTCTACGTATCCGCGCTTGCTCTCATAAATATTTCTATCAATTTGTACCTCAAAAATCTCTGACAAAAGCTGTTTCTTTAAAGATGACATCTTTGGCTCAGTTTGTAGTGATCCTACTTGCGTGCCAGCGGTTGCGGGTTCGAGTCCCGCTGGGGGCATTTATTTGTGTGATGAGCACGAATGTTTGTACTTCAGTCATGGGTGTTTATATTAATAATATGTCTGTATTTATAGTTGATATATATGTGTAGTGTATCAACTATCTGGTATCCATAACACAAGCCTCGTAGCTTACCATGGAACTATATGGTTGGTATTTATATTTATTTGTTTTATTTCATCAATATTGAAAATGTAAAGCCAAATAAATTTTAAGTACATAGTTTCATTTATAATTTATTTATTTGTATCATTGTATCTATGACGAAATGAGACGGATATTTGTATTAGCATTTAACATTCAAGCATTTAACACTGTTTGAATATTCAAGAACCTATACTTTGCATAATTATCATATACTACGAGTAGGTATGTAGGTAATAAATATAATAAGTTCTTTATGCGAGTTGTATTTAATTTTAAAAATATATTTTTTTAATACTTTCTTAGATTTACGCGAATATTTGACATTTTAAACAAAACTTCGATTTTTTTCGCGAATTTATTTTTGATTTTTGGTTCCCACACGCGCATAAATCGAATCGACTGCACCAAATTTTTTTTTGTATTTGTTATTGTCAGAAAGTTTTGTATAGAAGAAAATTATAAGTTTTTTTTTTACTAAAATAAGATATTTTTTAAATCTCACGATATGAAAAGTGAGTGAGTGAAATAGTTTTTATCCCGGAAATCATCTCTTAAGGGGGTGAGAATGGGGATGAAAGTTTGTATGGGGAAGCTAGTTAGGGACGAACCCGAGCGAAGCGAGGGTGAGTCGCAAGTTATGTAACATATTTTTAAATACGTCAACTATGTCTTACTAAATTATTACTTCCAAAAACATGTTGTCGTCAAATGAATATTTCATATTTATATCATTTGTAATAATCATTTCGTCTCTTCCGTGACCATTATTGCTGTAAACAAGCATTAAAAACGTCGAGAACCAAAAATCCAAATGAATCCGCGAAAAAATACAAAAAGATAGTTTTATTTATTTAAAAAAAAAACATTTAGATTTCAGTATTTATATATAAAAACTAACAACAGAGCGGTCGAAATTCGACCATAATCACTATCCAAAGTGAAAAAAATCTTTGTGTTTTTTTACTGATTACACTACAGTTCGTCAATAGCTACTAAACAATAAAAAAATATAAATCGATTGGCACACAGAAGGGAAAAATTACTGACCTGCTTTATCTTCACCTATTTATATACAGAGATATAATATGTATTGACACAAAGAAGAAGAAATATCTTTATTTACTTTATAAATATATAAACGTCCACAACTGAACATATATATATATATATATATATATATATATATATATATATATATTTGATGATAGATTTGCTTGATCAACACAAAATAATCAAAATAAAATTCAAAAGTAACACATTAGAAACAATAAAAGTAACTGCCCATTTCATTACCTAAGTATTTAGATATTTCGTAAATGACCAAGTAAAAGTTTTTATTTAAAGAAATAATATAAATCAAGCCACAATTGCTAATTAGACGCAATCTTTTAAGTCTTATTTGATACGTTGAGAAAGTAAGCTAGTTTAATTATAGGTAGGAAATATAAAATTTACTTTAAAATTTATAACGTCGTATAATGTACGCGTTGAAAGAAGCAAGATTGCAGTTTTTGCAGGTGTCATTAGATTGTAAGAAAATGGAAAGTCTGTAGACGTTGCGTATCCTTGTCTTCTGATGACTGTTGCTTAACTTCAAGGCGTACAATTCTAAAGGCATACGACATCTTCAGTAATGGATGGCGCTTTTATTTTTAGGTGTATGAATAATAACTTTATTATACCACTGCCTCAGTGGTGTAGTGGCTAGCATGTACGGCTACACACTCGGAGGTCCTGGGTCTGCGCCTTAACTCTCACCGGTCGTGTCGAGTGGTCTTCCCACCGGAGTATGAGGGTGACAGAAGGTAGAGAGTGCACTTGTGTCTGCGCGTACACTTGTGCACTTTCTCCTGCGCAGTTGGCTAGTCTCAATGAGATAGGCCGCCGTGGCCGGAATCGGCTAGGAGAACATCATACCACGACGTCTACTTCACAATAACACCAACTTACTAACAGTTGAATAATTTGTTTTGACAGCTAAAAAATGAAACTTACATTGAGCAATAATTAAACTATAAAAGAACATCATAGATCTATATCTATCTTCTATACATATAATAAAATCCTAACTGAGTCGAATCTGTACATTAAATATTCTTTGGACAATCTTATTGAAATAGTCATTATTATCGATACAGACCTAATCTATAGTTTTTAGAATTTTCGTCTGTCTGTTGGGAACGCATCACGAGAAAACGACTAGACAGATTTTGAAATTTAGTATGATAATAATCTTATCTTTATTTTATTATTATAGTATGAAAATATCTCATCTCTGAGAAATCTATACTAACTGTTAAATGTCATAAAATAATACATACATATTTTAATATCTGTTTATACAATGTATCAAATCGTGGACCTTGATACAAGTATAAACATAATAATATGTAATTAATTCTGTTATCTTTAATTAGGCTCGAGCATTGCGTCAATTCTTTATATTCAAAACAATACGAGTATCACAGCAACTTAGTATTCAGAGCCATGCGGGACATTGTCAACTATTCAAAGCGAGTGTTTCCAAGATAGAGTACCTACGTTGTTGTGATAGAGCTGGCTTATTTTATGTTTATTGATCGCAAAGGCTGTCGTTTTATAGGTTTAAAGTAAGTAAATTAAGTAAACAATTTATAAATCTATACATATAATAAAATTGCAACTCAGCCGAATCTGTACATTAGATAATTTTTGGACAATCTTATTGAAATAGACATTATTATCGATACAGAGGCCGAATAGTTTTCAGAATTTTTGTCTGTCTGCCTGTCTGTCTGTCTGTCTGTTACCGCATTACAGAAAAACTACTGGAGGGATTTTGATGTAATTTAGTATGGTGATAGCTGGTTATCCGGGTCAACATATAGTATCAACATATATATATATATACTTTTTACCGCGGGAAAATCTCATTTCTGAGAAAGAATACATAAACTGCAATGTAAGAGTATATTAATATGTAAAACCTAAGAATTTGGTTTTTGTCCATCTGAACGCGGTCGGAGCCGCGGGCAATGCTAGTCTGTAATATATAATTTAATGAAAATGTAACGTAACGATAAATTATTATTCACGTACAGGTCAGAACCGCAAAAAAAACGGCTTCACTCAATGATAATAAATGTAGACTTATGATGTTAAGTAAAAAATTGTAATAATTTATTGTTGAAGAAAATATTTTAAATTCGAATTTATAAGTACATGTACTGAACTTGAAAGACATTCATCCGTAAAAGAAACAAGAACCCATATACATAGGTATGCTCATTTTTGACGTGAAAACTTCTTAGGCACGTTGGGAACTTTTGGGATGGGTAAAAAGTACTGATCTCGCGTGACCGTTACGCGTCGCGTAAGGCAAAAGTGTTAAAGACGGAGAGAGTTATTTCACGAAGTGTGACCGAGAAAGATAGTGATGCCAGTTATCTATATATTTATAATAAAATTTTAACTAAGCCGAATCTGTACATTAAATATTTTTTGGAAAATCTTATTGAAATAAATATTATTATTATCGATACATAGGCCGAATCTATAGTTATTAGAAATTTTATCTGTCTGTCTGTTAACGCATCACAGAAAAACCACTGGAGGGATTATGATAAAATTTAGTATGGTGATAGCTGGTTATCCGGGTCAACATATAGGATACTTTTCACCGCGAAAAAATGTCTCATTTCTGAGAAAAAATACAAAAACTGCAATGTAAGAGTATACTAATATGTAAAACTTAAGAATTTGGTTTGTGTTCATCTAAACGCAGGCGGAGCCGCGGGCAATGCTAGTAATACATAAATTGCTTTATGTTGCAACACACTAAATGCAACATGAATTAGCGCTAAGAAGAAATATTTACAATGTAAGCAGTGAGTGGCAACAATTATAGTGTCATTAACTACGTAAGATTATAGAAATATTATCTACTAGCAGAACCCGCGCCTTCGCTCGCGCTAAAACTACAAAAAAAAACTCTAAAAAGGTAGGTTTCATACAAACTTTTTTTTTTAATGTTGGGAAATGCATTTACGCACGAGGTGTGGGACTCACCGGCAAAGCCAGTACTACCCACTAAAACCCAACAAAGCCTTCCCCCGTCTTAATGGGGCGTCGCAACATCGCTTACGCATTTAACTACGACGCCCCGACGGCAGGTCTGCCGAAGCAGACCACAACAACTACGGGGTTGCTCCAAGGTTGCTATCAGAGAAGTACCAGGAGCAACCCGCATGGTACACAGCCCTCCGAAGTGGGCCACCTCCCTGTGCGTTTCTTGGCTTCGCGCCCGGCTGTATTACCGGGCACTACTGAGCCCCCCACCACGACAAGGTAAACGCACGTTTGGGGGGGGGAAACTTTCATCCCCTATTTTATCCCCTTATGGGATGAATTTCGAAAAATGCTTATAACTCTGTTGGTACTTTTACGCACATGGCTGTTTTTTGCATAACTGGGTCCATTTATAATATTAGTAAGTGTGGATGTTGGGTGATAGGACGGTTCTTATTCTAATGAATTAATTTTGGTTGTTTAATCGGCGTTTGCAGCTCCTAGGCTCTTGCTTATTACACACTGACACTCACTCACTTCTAGCGTACTTACTAAATATTGTAAGTAATACTAAATCTTTTGTATGTCTGTAGTATTTCATAAGATTGTTGCATTTTGTAAGTTGCAGTTACGAAGACTTTGGCCAAGTTTCATCTTCTTATTAGTTTAGCCTTGGCTTGAAGGTTTTTTTGATTAATTTTCAATATTAGGTAATATTATTTTTACCAACATAACGAATTATAAATTAACGGCTTCGCTCGCTTATTTTAATATAATATTTTACTTTCACTCGTATCCATTGCCCGTTAGTGAAATCGGTTCCGTTAAATCGGGTAAATCTTCTAATCTTTTCTACATTAGTGATTAGGCTCGCTTCGCTCGGATGCGCTCCTCTGAGCCTAATGCTATCTCTTCAGTCTCGTCAGAAGTTAGGCGTTCCAAACTAATTTGACAAACACACGTACAAATTTTATTTTTTACTCGGGTGCGTCCGTAGGTACGTTTTAATTTTTTAATTTCCAATTCTTTTTCTGAAATAAAAGTAGCTTAAGTTACTCCTTATAACATCAGCTATCTGACAGTGAAAGTCCCGTCAGAATCAGTCCCGTTGTTTCTGAAATTAGCCGGAACAAACAGACAGACTGACGGACAGACAAATTTAAAAAAAATGTGTTTTTATTATTATGTACCTACCGTATAATTATTAAATATATAATTTTGACATAACAAACAGACACTTCAATTTATATTTATCTGTATACATATAATAGTAGTCTCACACACTCTCTCTCTCTCACAATCAATAAAACTCGATAATTAATTGATTGGCCGTGGAATTAGTACCGTGGAAGTTACGATTAACTTTATTTATAAGCATAGTATACTATACATATAGGTACTTATGCCTATATCATATTATCGATATTTCATATTTCGAAAAAATATGACAATATTTTATCATTATCTATAAAGATCTTGAAAATACGAGAAAATCACTGGCAGATAGCCGATGTTATAAAGAGTAACATAGGCTACTTTTATTTTAGAAAAAAAATCAGGGTTCCGCGCAAAAACTAAAAACCCATGAAAATGTGAACAAAATCAACGTTTCTAATAAAGTGATATTTATATAGTCTTTACCACATTAATCTCTGTTTCTATTTGATTTTATATTTTCGTTTTCGGTACTTTATTAAAACACAACTTTCTTATCATAGACTCATGGTGTAGCGTTGTAAATAAACCGGTCGTAAACTAGTTGATAGTGCGGCGGCGGTCTGTATTCGTAGTAATCTTTTTTTAATAGATTTTCAATCTTGGTGCTTACTATTAAATAAAAAAAAATGAAAATAGTTTTTATTTCTTAATCATCTTTACAATTTTATGTTCGAGTCTTCCCAGTAAGTAATCCGAGGATACTTGTGTTGGGAATGGCCCGCTTCTTCCCATATGCATACTCTATGATTAAGTGGGTGAAACTTTTTTTTTAAACTATATAATACTAATATAATATACTAAGATAGTTACAAGATTAGAGTGATTTAATGCAAAAAAAAATATACAAAATTACAATATTAACAACTGAAGGTTGTTATTGCCTGTAGAATTTGAAATTTGAACTATTACTCCATTGGACTGATTTCTTTTTTTGTGGTGCTATCATGGTGCTACACGATACGGCGAATCGACCAATTCACAAAATTTAAAATATTTGTGTCAACCAAATGTTTATCAAATTTTATCAAAAAAATAATAAGTATTTAATTAATATATTTTACACATTAATAAAAATTATATATGCCATAGTTTATAAGTATGTGTGTTTGTTACTTCTGTACACGGTGTAAGATTTTAAGATTTAGAGCTAAATGAACACTTTTTATCGAGGTTCGCGAGCGGAACCCTGTACGAAATCTAGATCAATTAATCAATTAAAATACCTAATCATAAGAAAGGTCGAAGTGTCCTTCTGTTGAATATCAAACTATGGAATAGATAAAACTTTTACGATTTGGCCCACATTAGTATCTCGATTGTTCGCTAGCCTTGATTTATTCTCGTTTGGAATATGTATACATATTTATTTATTATATATATTTCAAGTTATATATGTGTAGTGTGTCAACTGGTATCCATAACACAAGCCTCGTAGCTTACCATGGAACTAGACGGTGCTGTGTGTAATAATGTCCCAATATATTTATATACTCGTAATTTCATATAATCTAATAAACAAGATAACAACATTTTTGATTTCGAAATCATTTATTAATTGCTATTTGATAATAGTTATGAACACGATAAATGAAATATAAATGATAAATGGGTATGATAAAGGAAGAAAAACAAATTAGGAAGTAAAAGCGGCAATTGATTTAATAATGTATTATTTTATAAATTTTCGCGTTCTATAATTATATAATAGTCAAAATGGTATAATAGCCATAAGTAAGTGGTGACGGGCAGACAGTCTGCCCGTGACCACGGCTGGTGCAAAACAATCGAAAAGTAAGGTGTAACGCGCGCGTTCAAGCGCCGTAGTGTAATTATTATATAATGTATTATTTTATCATATACTAGCGACTCACCCTCGCTTCGCTCGGGTTCGTCCCTAGCTTGCTTCCCCATACAAACTTTCATCACCATTTTCACCCCCTTAAGAGATGATTTCCGGGATAAAAAGTATCCTGTCCTTCTTAGCGTCTCAAACTATCTTCTTACCAAATTTCATCTAAATCGGTACAGTAAATCCAGAGATTACCCCCTACAATCTTTGACATTTTAGTATTTTGTAACATTCTCATATTTTTATTTGTTTAATAAACTTTTATCATACTATTTTATTTAAAGCGGGAAAGTTTGTATGTATGTTTGTTCGTTTCTCCTTCACCCTGAAAAGGCTGGACTGATTTGGATCAAATTTAGTACACAGATGCAACATACATACAACCATAGTGTTTAATTCGCTCGAATGCCGCTTATAGAGGTGCAGGCAAGTAGCAGTCTCAGTTATATACGTAAAGGAATTCTTCAAATCATATCTACCATCGCCTAAACTGAGACAATTTCTCTTTCATAACTAATTAAACTTATCAAATGTGTTCACCAACATTGCCATGCTAACAACAACCATTGCTATTGGGGATCAAAATAAGGAAGCGATAAGGTAACGATAAACGATGACTAGAGAAGCAAAATCACTGTTTTTAGGGGCATAGTAGTGCCCCAGCCAAAACGAGCCAAGTGAAGCGTAAGGGCACTTCCTACGTTTTCTCGAAACGCTTCGTCGTTTTTTTTTAACCCTCATGCCTTCGGTTTGGATTATACTAGATAAACAAAATTCTCGGTCATAATGCCAATAGTAGACTTATTAAACATATAAACTTTCAATTGCATAGATCTTATACTTTAGATTTTATTGATATCTAAAAACCTACGATTTCGTCACTGACTCACTGATGATCATCAAAATTCTTAGCGTACTTTCTGAAGTCCTAGAAAGCTGAAATTTGGTATCTAAGCTAGTATTAGTACATAAACAAAAAAAAATACTAAAACTTGTAAATTTTATCCCTCAACTCCTTAAATTAGGGCATGGAAAGTTGTATGAGACTTTCGCATATTTTGATGCTAGAGGTCTGAAAATGGATATAGGGACTCTTTGTTTATACTAATATTATAAAAGTTTGTCAGATTGTGAGTTTGTGACGTTGTAGGGGGTAATCTCTGGATCTACTGAACCGATTTAGATGAAATTTGGTACGAAGATAGTTTGAGACCCTGGAAAGGACATAGGATATTTTTTATACCGGAAATCATCCCTGAAAGGGATGAAAATAGGGAGGAAAGTTTGTATGGGGAATCAATTTTAAATAATAAAATACATATTTCAGGATTTTTAGTAAATTACCCCCACCTTTTAAATTGGGGGACAGAATTAGCGCGCGCAAAACGCCTAATGTGTACCCGTTGTGATTGATGATGAAGCAAATACAGCGCGAACCACTCCTCGTCCAAGCGGAGTAACTAAAGAAATTCACCCCAAAAAAAGAAAGAAATATTTATTTAAATTAAAAAAAACATTGTAATAAACAACTTACAAAAAGAAGTGAAATGACTATTTTCACTAAGGTGCAGTTTGTGAAGATAGGGCTTGTAGAGTTGGGGCGTGTAGAGTTAAAAGCTTGGCTCTACATGAGATCTAATAACTTTTTGACAGTGCGAGCCATATGGTCTCGTCTTGGTAACATTTTACATGAAAATGTTTTTGGTGGGATAAAACATTACGTACTTATAATATGTATATTAGGTTACTGTGATATTTTATTTAAAAGAACCAATTTTTTCACTGACAGCCATGACCATGACGAAATGAGCGCGCGCATCTGCGGGTTCCGCTAGTTTATCTATAATTAGAGGGTTATGACAAGCTAAGACATTATTAAATACTAGCCGCTCGTACCTTCCCTTTGCTCGGGTTCACCTCTAGGAAAACAAAAACAAACCTATCCCACGGGAACCGTACATGTTTCCGGGATAAAAAGTAGCTTATGTGTTATTCCAGACTATAATCTATCTCTGTGCCAAATTTCATCCAGATCCGTTTAGCCGTTCCGTGTAGCCGTTTAGCGTTATCCGTTCTGGCGTGAAAAAGTAACAAACACACACTATTATATCAAAAGTTTTTCGATCAAAAGTTAAATAGAAAAAAATGATTACAGATCGGTCTCTAGTCTCTACTTTATTTACGAACTATTACTTTAAATATAAATTATTCACTGTATCAAGCGAAATTGAGCCAAATAATACTAAAAATACAAATTATTAGGTACTAAAATATTGATTTACATATTAAAAATGTTTTTGAGATTAAATTTTATTACATAATTGCTATTAATTACTTATTTTAAAATACTTCTTTAGTTGTATATATATTATTAAATTAATCATTAATTATCTCTACAAAGTAAAAAATAAATATCAGTGTCAATGATAATATAAAAAAGTACACATTGTAAAATATTCATGATAAGTATTAAATATTAACATTATGCACAATCTATTGATTATAAAATTTATCAATAAACATCTATGTAAATGTTAATAATAATTTGACCCCAAATCCCAATTTTTGCTCTAAGATTATCAACACGTGTTTAATTTTCAGCATGCAAGTATATTTATGATAATTTTTTTTAAGGAAAATATTTAATATTTTTGTGTTTTTGTTGAGCTATATACAAGGCTGAAAATGATTACAAACGCATAAATGTATTTGTAATATCAGATGAATAGTTTTTAACTGGTTTATCTCGTTAATATTTTCTTTATTTTTCACTCTCATTGAATACGAACCTATTTTTGTTTTGTTTTGTTTCTACAACATGCTTAAATGTATGTAATAATATGTGCTTCGACAGTGACAATGCATTTTAGAAATAATGAGGATATAAATTAAATGTAATATGACATTATTAAGTGCCATTACAGCAACATGGTCATAAAATAATTCTTTGTATTTTTAATAATTCATAGCATTTTCCGTTCCGATTGTCACGATTTTTTTGTTTGTAGATATTGAATTAGTTAAAACCATACCTTCATCAAAGCAAATCGTTGATCATCATCGATCCCAACAACAGCATTAGATACGGGAGCCATGTCACTCAAAAATTTAAAAAAAAATCAGCACAAGTCACTATTCACGAACAGACGTGCAGACCGCGCGCGCTCTACTACGCTAATGTTTGACAGTTCTGAATTCTGATTTCTGAGTTCAACCAAAGAGTATAGTTATAAACTGGGAACTTATAAACTGTGAAGTCGACTGCTTGGAAGTTGGAACTTGGAAGTCAACCGGTCTAACTAAATACGCTTGGTGAGAACTGAGAGGTATAAGTTATTATCTCTATATTAAAAACAACAAAATATTATACTAATTTGTAGATTCATTTAATTTACCACAACTTTGTATTAATAATTGTACACCAGTCACCATGTATTATATCCTAATAAACACGATGTTAATGATATACCAGATAGGTAGGGCGCTTGCGTTTAGTTCACGTCGCTTTTAGACATGCGCAAGTTTACGCCAAATTTTTCATTGTAAGTTATTTGGTATACTTATCTGGTCAATAGAATAAACCAATTGTTCAATAGGTGCCTGGGTTTAATACACTTTCTCTTGCCATAAGCTAATGTCATAAACAGGGACCCATTTGGTTACCCTATATAGGATTTAGAACATGGTGTATTCTCAGATCAAATAAAAAACTTTTTTATTTGGTCCGAGGGTTTATTGTAAAGTATTTTAACAAAAACCCATGAAATCATTTCTTTCCTAGGGTTAACCTTTTTTATTAGGGTTACCAATGACCCTATACATGTTTTAAATTTTAATCAATAAAAAATGATACAATATTAGATTTTAAAGTTATTTAGAAAAAATACATATTAGAAGGAAGTAAAGGGAAGCTCCAAACGCGGCCAAAGGCATGTACTAAAATTTTAGACTAAGAGTACCTACTAATTCTGCTACAAAAAAATATATTCTATTTTGAATGTTTTAAGGATTATATTCCATTATCACTCCTTAACACCTCCAGGTAAATTTCTAATAAATCTATTGTTAACTGTAACGCCGGCGTGTTCGCGGTCGTGGAGGGTTTAAAAAGAAGATTTAAGAGTTAACCTCATAGATTGGCTTAAATAAACGATATGGTATCCCTTTCGATAGGGTTAATTCTAAAACAGGGCTATCATTACAAATGATTAACACTTCCTATTTGCTAGAAAGATGAGTTACCCATTAAAGGTATTTTAATGGGTAACAAGATTTTTCTAAAATTATTTTGAATGAGTAACCATTTTATAAGGCTTAACTCTAAACCTGGGTTTAACGGTCTTTGGTCATAAATAAATAATTTTACCGTATTAAAAAGAATTTTTGCTTGTATCGAATTGCAATGTCAAAGAGGGATTTATCTATACTAATATAAAGAGGTAAAGTTTGTGAATTGTGATGTTGTAGAGGGTAAACTCTGGATCTACTGAACCGATTTAGATGAAATTTGGTAAGAAGATAGTTTGAGATACTAGGAAGGACATAGGATACTTTTTATCCTGGAAATCATTCCTTAAGGGGTTGGAAATGGGGATGAAAGTTTGTATTTGGAAGCAAGCTACAGATGAACCCGAGCGAAGTGAGGGTGAGTCACTAGTTTCATATAAATAAAAGGCTGTCTGTTGGTCAGTACATACTTAATAAGGGTGTGATCCATTTGTCCATATTTTTCAAATGTTTGCATGTATAGTTGCCGAGAATAATGAAAGAAAATCTGAAAGTCTATTTTTCCTCTACTATTTTTATATGATTACAAAGATAGCTAACAAAATTAAAATTAGCACCAAAACAATATCTTATAGATAGCAGCCATTAATAATGTGCATATTGTGCATGTATGTTAGTTTACTTAAAATAATAAATAAAATATTTTTTAATTTGAAATGTTATTTATTCAACTTTTACAAAGAACATGGAACCAGGAAATGTTAATTGCTCTTTCCTGTTATTATAAAAAAAAACTAGTTTAAAGTTTAAATTTTAATAATATCTTTATCACAGATAAAATTTAGTTCATCACTGTAAACACAACACCTCCTCTTTCTGGTTCCTCATCTATTACTTCTTTATCACTCTCCTCAAGATCTGACTTTTCACTATCATCACTATCAGCTGTTCTATAATTTCCAAATTTGCTAGTATCCTCGGGAAGTGCAGCCATTTTAATACCTGATCGAGCAAATAATTTTTCTGCAGCATGTTTTGCTTCAACTTCCTTTAAGTGAATATTATATTCCTTTTGAAGATCTAGAGATTCTTGTAAATTTAATGTTTTGACCGGACCATGAACAATGGGTGGAGGAGTGGCTGCCGTTACCTCCCAGTGCTTATTTCTTTTCCTAAGTATTTCTTTTGCGGGATTATGCACATCTGAAATAGTAGTCTTATATGGCTTAAAATTACCAGTCAGTTTTGGTTTCATATTGACTTCAGTTTTTTCAACTAGTTTTTTAACATGGGCAATTTCACCTATGTTCATAAGATCTTCTGGAGTTATTAAAGGTTTTTCTGGCTGTAATACTTTGACTTTTTTCTCTTGCACAGTGCTTTGACTTAATATATGCAAAACATCTTCTGGTTCACTGTCATCATCAGAATCTAAGTAAACATTTTCATTTCTTTTTATTTTGCCATCCCATTCAACATTCGCTATAGACTCTTTGTCAATGCTATGGAGTTTCATATCACTAAATAAACGGCATGTATATTCTTCTTCCTGCTTGGATTTAATTTCACTTTGTACTTTATCATAAAATGCACGAATTTTTTCGCCTTTATCTGCCAGTTTAGTTACGAAAGCTTTATTATTTAGTAGTTTTTTCTGACGATCTCGAAGATCTAATAGTTCTGGTAAAGTTTTTGCTGATAAATTTTCGATTTTACCGTCAATTTCAGTTTTTGGTGGTGGCGGTATTATACCTGGAATTTTCTTATTTATCTTTTTCATGACTTGCATTACAGTCATGTAATAAATAATATAATAAATATGGTTCAGCTTCTCCACTACGAAATTAGTTATAGATACAATTTTTGTAAATTTTCATTTATTTGTGAAATCATATTCTTATTTGTGAAATCGTCAACAAATAGTTCATGTCAAATTAATTCAAATGTCATATAAAGTACGATTTTGACAAATGACAACAAGCCACAGACTAGAAATATTTATCATTAGACTAATTTTAATACCATCGAAAGGAGTTTCTTTTTCTTTCGTATTACTATAATATAATACTAACAGTATTATAACATAGTATTGTATGACCTGTGATAATATGAAATAACATATAACTAAAAAGGAGGCAAATCTATTTTGTTTTACAAAAAAACAATTTCAAAAAAATGTGTCACATATCGTTCAATTCGAGGTTATTTCAATGCTTTTGAGTTTTGACACGGTAATATATGCATTACATTACCGTGCTTTTGACAATACATATCGTACTAAGGTGTTTGCAGGTGATAAGGTTGAAATAAAATAGCTAAAACAATTTTTTGGAACAAATTTTTTCTTAACGCAAGTCGATTTCAACATAAAATCGTCTATTGGGAACAACCTTTTTTTATAATTTGGTGAGCTGATAAGTTATATATAAGATAATTAAATAAAAAAATTATAACTTCTAAACTAAAAAAAACACGGAACATAATATGGGGTATTTTCGGATACATCCAGATGTGAGAAATCTAAAAAAACATTTATGACGTCACCACTTGGACCATCCTGTTTATTACACTTTCTTTCGCCAGTTCTTCTCAGCTCTGAGGCTTTTTTTCGTAATGGTAGTAGACTCGTGAGTCATGACGTTCAGTAAAAAATTGTAATAGTTTCATGCTGAATAAAATATTTATAATTTGAATTCAAACATTATGGAGGTAACCATCGAAGTTAAAGGAAACTTTAAACTAAACTTTTCCAATCTTCAACGAAAATTATTTTGGTCAATATTTTTCGAGATATGAGAGATTTTCCTGGCCTCCCGCCGAAAAATAGTAATAGTTCCTAGTTTAGAATTTAGATACCTATTATGTAGCTCTAACTCTTCTTTGGATTACAAATCAAAGAGAATTTGTCTTTAAATTATAATCATGAACGAATTGTGGCTAATTTGTTCATGACTTTAATGATTAATCTCTGTCAGTGTCAAAGAAAAGAGTTTGACGTTTGCACTTTACATGTTACAACGACAAAACGACGTGATATATTTTATAATTTATTGTTTATATAGAAAACATATTAGCTTGCTTTAGTGTATACTACATAATCTATTGTGTTATAATAATATTTTGGTATTTAAAATTTTGGATAATTCATTTTGGAAGAACTTGAAGCTAATACGAAATTTTGATCGATTACGTTCTATAGATTTTTCTCGATTCAAAGATACAGCTTAGTATTTTTTCATTTTAAAGACCATGGAAGACGGAACGGTAAGTAAACGACATCATCTACGTTTGTCCACAATATAAGAATAATTAGATTGTTTGATGATGATCATATGTATTGATTATAAATTATATTGTAATGTTTTACAGATTCCTTTACACTTGGAACCTGTGCAGCAGAATGAGACTAGTGATAAAAGACTTTGGATTGGAAATCTGGACCTTAGAGTTAATGAGTATGTTATTTTATGTGTTAAATGTTCTAGATATTTTATTGGTCTTATTTTAATAAGAACCTTGTATAAATCAAATTTCGGCGGCCGTTTAGAATTGGGGACTTGGCCCCTAGCGGAGTGGGTGGTATTTCTGGATAAGGGACGTGATAGGGAGTCGAAATGTTAAATAAATTTTTTAATACAACAAAAGAGTAAAAAGTTATTGAGACTTAAAGTTACAACATTTCCATACATTATTTTGACATTACTACCATTTAGACACTTGGGAGTCAAAACGTCACTTTTAATTGTCAAAATGATCTCCAGATGATTGTCTTTATTTGTACTTTGCGTGAAATTCGAATTTTCTAGTTTTCTAGTCATTTATGGCACTCGCCGGCCGCTACCGCGGCACGCTCGCTTCGCTCGCTCGGCTCGTGCGTTGTGGCAACTGTTCTAACCTAACCTAACCAAGATATGACGAATAATTAATAAATAATCTTAAATGTTCTAACCTAACCTAACCCAGATATGAGGAATAATAAATAAATAATCTTAAATGTTCTAACCTTTTTTTTTTTTTTTTTTTTTTTTTTTTTTTTTTTTTTTTTTTTTTATAGTTGGGAAATCCTATTACGGATACCACCCCACTTCCCCCCAGGGTGGTTATGTGGAGACTCTCCGGCTAATGAGACCGGCATACCCACTAAAACCCAACTTTCCCCACAGCCGCCATGTGGGACGCCACGGGACCGCTTTCGCATACAACCGTGACGCCCCGACGGTTGGCCGAAGCCACCAACCATGAGGCCGCCCCAAGCGGGACGACCCCATTATGGGAAGACTTGCAACCCTGCGAAGTGAGGCTGCTCCCAAGTCCACTCTGCTGAACAGAGAAGTACCCGGAGCAGCCCCACACAACCAAACACCACCCACCGAAGTGGGCAACCTGCAAAAACAAAACCTTCCCGCCCTTAAATGTTCTAACCTAACCTAACCCAGATATGAGGAATAATAAATAAATAATCTTAAATGTTCTAACCTAACCTAACCAAGATATGACGAATAATTAATAAATAATCTTAAATGTTCTAACCTAACCTAACCCAGATATGAGGAATAATAAATAAATAATCTTAAATGTTCTAACCTAACCTAACCCAGATATGACGAATAATAAATAAATAATTAAAAATATTCACAGATAAAAAAATGATTTTTTTTACTAAATGTACAATTGTAAAACAATATATTTTACATAAATCAAATAAAAAGTTATAAATGTATTTATAAAGTGAAAATAATATTTTTCTTTTTATTTATTTATTTATTAATATTAATATTTTACCAACAGAAAAAGGAAAAATAATCAAATATAATCTGTTGTCATTTAAGCGGTAATATAAAACAAAGTGTCAGTTTTGCTTTTGTCAAAATTTAAGATCATTTTGTTTGTGTTGTGAAATTATTAAAATATTAAATACAATAAAGCATTAATTGTTGTGAAAATGTGTAATGTACATAAAAAAGGATGCGTACTATTCGTTAAAGGTATGTTTATCTGTTGTAATCACTTATTTAGGTAAAGAAATGTATGGAAATGTGTTAGATATGTTATAACTTTAAGTCTCAATAACTTTTTAGTCGTACGTTTCCTCCAAATATTTTTAATATATTTTGACTCTCTGTCACCTCCCCTATCTAAAAATACCACCCACTCCGAATGGTGGTAAAGAAATATATGAAAATGTATGGAAATGTTGTAACTTTAAGTCTCAATAACTTTTGAATCTTTTGTTGTATTAAAAAATTTATTTAACATTTCGACTCCCTATCACGTCCCTTATCCAGAAATACCACCCACTCCGCTAGGGGCCAAGTCCCCAATTCTGAATTTGTGCCCAAATTTCTATACAAAACATCAGATGATTATTTATAACAAGAGTTTATTTCGCGAAGCCTTTATACTAATGTCTTATATTTGAATATCTAATTAAACTATACCTTTTTTATTACCGGTATCAACTATTGAAAATGGTCCGTGTGTATGGCAATATTGAGAAGTTGGATATGCTTTTCCACCGCAGCGGGCCCAATGCTGGGCAGCCAAGAGGTTTTGCTTTCGTCACATATAAGCTGAAACAAGATGCTATAAATGCTATGAACTCATTAAATGGACAGCTTTTGGGATCAAAGAGGATTTGTGTAAAATTTGCTAAGAGTACTTCTGTAAGTATTTTATGTTTAGCAAAAATAGATTATAGCCTAAAATGAATACAAATAGCTTAATAACTAATCTATGATTTACGAGTCTATTATTAAAAACCTGTAATCTGCCAAAAAATGTATACTTAATTTATTAAATACTAGCATTGCCCGCGGCTCCGCCCGCGTTCAGATGACCAAAAACTAAATTCTTAGGTGTTACATATTAGTATACTCTTACATTGCAGTTTTTGTATTTTTCCTCAGAAATAAGATATTTTCCCGCGGTAAAAAGTATCCTAGGATCGCGCGCTACATCGCCCGGTTTATATAGCTTGAGCAGGCGGTCGAGCGATGCGGGGCAGAGGGGATGGACTCGCCGTAGGCATCTCAATGCTCGCCAAGCATTAAAAATGTTTCGCTACTAATTACTTCTAACAACGATATCTCAAAAACTATTCATCTGATTGATTTAGTGTAAAGAGCAATTTTAATCTGCATTAAATGACTAAGCTAACTAAAATATTCATTTGGATAAGGATTAATACCGAACTAAAGAAAATAACTTTGAAAATAACGTAATGTTTTTAATTAAAAATGTTAACATAAAAGTGGTTATTGTAAGTCAACCGTAAGAGATAGAGATATGCTATCGCGGACTTTTTTGTAGCATTTTTATAGATTTTGAATTCTAGAGAATTCACATTACTTAACTGTATCTTTGCTAGTTTACGCGGCGTTCGCGTGGAAAGTTCCCATTTGGCGAAATTTTTTGCGACCTCTTCAACATTTGTCGCCGTATTTCAGCTAATTTACATAAAAGCATAATAAATTATATACCTAAACCTTCCTCAAGAATTACTCTTTCTATTGTTGAAAACCGTATAAAAATCCGTTCAGTAGTTTTCGAGTTTATCGCGTACAGACAGACAGGAGGACAGACAGGAGGACAGAAAGACGCGGCCGGGGGACTTATTTTTATATTTATTAAATATTGTATCTTTTAATTTGCCTTCTACATTGCCCTCACGGTATGTACATATGTATTTATTTATTAATCCCGAATATAAGGTATTTCCATTAAGAAATTTATACTCACAGTTTGCACAAGTAAAATTCACAAACTTATTGTTGTTGAAAAGTATGTAAGATGGTAGCAAAAATCCTTACAAATATTGTAAATTGCTTTATGCATTATTAATTCTTTATTTCAAGGAGGATCAGGATAAACCAAAACCTGAACTCGGTATAGCAGCATTAAGTGGAGTTAAGCCAGAACTGAAATTAAGCAAGAAAACCGCTATCCAGTCAATAGAGGCTAAATTGAAAATGATGGAGAATATGAAAGCAGGTGATGATTTTGTTATCAACAAGTTGGCAGCTCACGAGACCCCGATCATAGCTCAATATCAAACTAAACAACACATACATAATAAAACAATTAGTTCATTTAAAAGAAGGCATCCATATCACAAAAAGAGATAATTAAATTGTCTTGAACCTCACTCAAATAATATGCTTGTGAATTATCAATATTCCAATAGCTGCTGCTAGAAAAAATGGAGAAGTTTCATGATGTTAATATCATATTTAATGCAATGAAATTAAAATATAGATCAAAGTAATAAATCAGTGATTTTTTTAAATCCATCAATAAATGACTGAGATTTTTTTTTAAATTTTAGTTGTTCAGATTGTGTGATGTCACAAAATTATTCTTTAAGAGCACCTTTAAAGTTACTTCTTCATTTGTTGCGATATTTTAATAATTCTTTTATAGTTTTCTTTGTTTTACTTAAATTTTTATAATTAATACGCAAAAAAATTGGAAACTTCTCCATTCGATGCTATTTCAGTTTTCAGGCTATTTTAACTCTTTCCTTTAGATTTCAGATTTCATAACTTACATCCACACAAGAATATATGAACCCTGTATAAAAGTCATTTATATTTTTAAGTATTTAAAATATTAAGTTCCTTTACTTATTTTTTAAGTAAAAATGTAGTGAAGAGGATAGCTTATTTATTCTTTGATTGAAAAATAATATTGACTTATATTGTTTTTTTATATTCTTGTTGTGTGTGTAATTGTGTATACGGAATTTTATTTGAATACAACAATTTAAAAAAAATCTCTATTTCCAAGGAATATATATATATATATATATATATATATATATATATATATATATATATATATATATATATATAAGAATATAATATTGATACTTAATGGAGGTAGTTTTTAATGTTAATGCATAACGATCGAAGATTTCAAATGCTTCTACATATATGAAATGTGAATTTCAATAATTAGTTTATAAGGTTTATTATTGTCGAAATAAAAATAGTTAGCCGTCACGGGAAGGCAGATGTGAAACATCTATGTTAATATAAGAATTCATAATTAATACCTCCACGACCGCGGACATACCGGCGTGTCAGTTGACAATAGATTCCGTAGAATTTTATTTAATTTCGTAGAAAATTACCTGGAGGTGTTAATAAAAAACTATAACGAGTATAACGAAATAAAGAGATATAATAATTATAACGCAGCTAACAACAAAACACAGAGAAGCAAAAAATTGTATAGTATACGCGGTGGCGTAGAAGGGGCATGATGGCGTGACAGCGTCATGCCGTTTGCCGTCACGCTGTACGAGTCGGTTTTACTAACAAGACGCCCCGTACGCCAATAGATGTTTCACATCAAAAAATTACTTTCAATTAGACATCGGATTGTAAGCAAAAATAATAATATTGATATTTTTGTCCTCTTCGTGGTCCATTGAAGAAATGAATGAATAAATATATCATTCATAGATATTTTTTATGAAAAAGCTTTGTGATATTTCAGTTTTTGTTATGCGATATATTTGTGAATAACATCATTGATAGTAGTATTTTGAAGTTGAGTGCCATCTTAACGTTTACTGTTTGTATAAATCTGGCTTAGAATTTAGAAGCATCAATCAAAAAAGTACTAGATACACAATCCCATGCAAAAGTTCTCTTGAAACTGTCACCCATTGTGTTTGGGTAATAATTATTCTAGTTGAAGTAAATATACAACAATGTAAATTGAATCTTAAATACAGTGCATATAGTTGTTTTCACAAACAAAAAAAAAGTGCACTCAAATGTTCAAATGAGGGCTCATTCAGTGAGGACATTTTTTGTCGCTGATTGTGTATCTAGTACTTTTTGGATCAATGCTTAGCAAGTGAATTAATTTTGTAATTACCTATTTTAATATATTTAGCGGTAAAATACTATCTATTTTCTGATACTTATTTTTTTATTTATAATACAGGGTGTTGTAATCTGATGTCTAAAAAAAGATAATAATGTAGAATTATTGTTAATGAAATTTGAGTATTTCCTATTAAAATGTGTTAATTAATATATAGATTAAGTGAAGCTTTTTGATCTGTAATAGTTTATATTATTTAAATTGATAGTCGGCCTGCAAATAAGTTTTGAAAGGTATCTCTTGAGGCAAGTATTTTTTGTAACTTAATTGGATATTTGAAAGTTAGAGTTAGCACATATCCTTTTTTTTAATATACCCCTTTACCAATTAAAACTTAAGAGAAGAGAGAAACGAATGAAAAAAAATGTATTTTTACATTTTGAAATGAGATTTTATTTACTTGTGAAAACCACTCACTCCTGTCACTTCCGAGATGTTTTTATAATTTAGTACTGGCCAAAAATTTGGTTTGTTTCTGCTATTACTTTTGCATAGTCTGGCAACACTTTTAATTAAGAAATTTTAACTTTTATTTGTGGAAATACTCAAATAATTAAGTGTAAGGCTTGTTCAAGTGAGATTTATTAACAGTATTCAATTAAATTATTATAAATTAATCATAATCTTTATAAATAATAATGCTTAGAATTCTATAAAGCCCTTGGTGTTCATTAGACAAATTGGTGAGAAACCATATTTTGCCCTTTGATTGTCTTAGTTTTAGATGTGGAGGAGTAAATAAAATCATGTTTTTTTAATAAATAAATTTATTTAAGAAATAACTTCTAATAGTATCATTTTCCTTTGCCCTATTCACTGACTGGCATAAAAAAAGCAAAAAAAATTAAAAGTAAAAACCCTTAGTACACTACCAAGTATTTTATGGTTCCACATGTAATTGCACCAGATTACATGTTTTAGATAATAATTATTATTTGCAAATGGTGTAAAAACTTTTTTTTTTATATTACATACTAATATTTTGTACAAAAAAATCATTATAATACCGTTAATGCAACTTGATAGTATATGAAGTTTAAAAATAGTCCATTTTAATGATAAAGTAAATGTAAGCCTTCTGTACTCGGGTTATATTTTCGAAAAGGATACTGAGGCGGATAAATCAAACAAAATATACTATATACATAGTAAATATCACATGTGTTAAATGGAGGACTTTCATATTCCTTGAAAATAACTATAACTAAATTAACAAAATCTATGTAATAATATGTATATTAATAGTTATTATCAAATAGCCGTATATTAAAAAAAAGCTACTATGAGTTATTAGTTTACACATATCTAAACATATCTCAGTGCTTATTTGCCCCGCTGACTAATTTATCAAAAGTTTTTAATACAGAATTGTTGACTTTCAAATATCAATTCTATTGGTATTAAATATATATTTTGTTGTAATAAACAAAATAATCAATTGAGCAAATTTTATCTATATATCAGCAACTCACTTTCGCTTCGCTTTGGTTCGTCCCTAGGTTGATTCCCCATTTTCACCTTCTTAAGAGATGATTTCCGGGGTAAAAACTCATATGCCCTTCCCAGGGTCGCAAACTATCTTCTTACCAAATTTCATCTAAATCGGTCCACTAGTTTCTGAGCTTATTCAGTACAAACAAAAAATCTCTCCTCTTTATAATATTAGTATAGATAAAGCAGTTGTTTTTAAAATACAACAAAAACTCTGCTGTAAAGTACAACAAGTATTAGTTGTTTGAACAAATAATTACTAAAGCGACAATATATCACTGGTGTAATATAACAAAGAGTGAAATAAGTATCAATATCTATATAACATATAATAAAATTGTAACTAAGCCGAATCTGTACATTAATTTTTTTTTGGAAAATCTTATCGAAGTAGACATTATTATCGATGCAGAGACCGAGTTTCTGTGACCGCATCAGGGAAAAGCCAAAGGAGGGATTTTGATGGAACCTGGTATTATGATAGCTGGTTATCCGGGTCAACATATAGGATACTTTTTACTGCAGTTAAATATCTCATCTCTGAAAAATCTATACTAAACTGTAAAACGTAACTAGGGACAGAGCGGAGCGAGGTTGAGAGTTGAGAGAGACGCTTGTTCTTTACTATACATAGCAAGTTTTATGAAAGCGAAAGTTATTTGTGAATAATGTTCATTTTGTATATTTAAGTAATAATTCATTACTATAATGAAACATAACCACATAAATTCATAACTTATATATTCAATACAAGTCATTATAAAAATGGATGTAATATCTCACCTTACACTCTTTCTTTATTAATAATGCTTATATCAAAGTGAATATATGGCAGTACAGCGATACCAGCACTGCTCTTTGACTTTCTGCTCTTTTATGAGAGCAAACTAAGTAGCTATCTCACTCACTTGTAAGACAAATAATCAAACTTTATTAAAGTTTATTTTTCTTACCAAAAAGAGGTAGAATCTAGATCAGCGGTTTTCAATTTTGTTTTTTTTTAAGGATCGCCATTTTGATAATAACTAAACTGATTGTGTTATAGTTAAAATACTTTCTTGTTTGACTTGAAAGAATAAATCGTAACTGAAAAATATTAAGACATATTTACATATATATAATAATATTTAGTGTACCAAAAACATAACCTATTTAATATGATAAATAATTATTTTCACATATTTATTTGTAATAGCACTAAAATTAGACTTCATGTCTGACATCGTTTTATTCAACTCTCGAACGGAACTCGGAACCACTGTGACCCTTCCACGGAACCCCATTTGGGAAACGCTGATCTAGATACTATCTCGATATTAACTGGCTAAAACATACATTCAACGACCATCTCTATGTACATTTTATATTACATTAAGAAAATATACTTTCACTGGTTTTGAATCCCGGTGATATACAATTTGACAAGGAACTGGCTAGTTTCTGCGAAGGGCTCGGTATTAAGTAGTCGTCATCTTCAATCTCCAATTTACGTTTTAGACTAGTGTATTGTGTTTCATCGTCGCCATCTTTGAATACATCCTTGTATTCCATACAGAGAGGCCAAATTATTTTCCCAGATCTGTAAAATAGAGGAGACTTAAAAATTTATTCCTAAAAAATAAAAATAAATCTGCGTAGTAATAATTGGCAATATAAAATATGAATGAAGTAAAAGTGAATTAATTATTACATTGAATATATTATTATCCTTATATTCCATAATTTATCAAGTATTCATTCATATTCTGAGCAATGCAATAATGCTTGCCTGTATTTTAATGTACATATTTTAAAATGTTTCTTTTAAGAAAGAAAAATATATGTATTAATAAACATTATACTTAGAACAGATTACATACGTTTATTTTTATATTGCAACATACATATGCAAGGCTCAACCCAGCGAAGTTATTTAAATCACAGGATAAAAGCGCCTTCTTTAGTCAACTTACGCAACATACATACTCACACGCGCACACACGCGCGCGCCCACAAACACACACACACACACGCACTCATGCACACCCACACACATGTAAACACATTATGTTTGAGGTGCATGATCAATTTAATTATTGAGACGTTTTTATATTTCTTTATTCAATGTATGAGTACTCTGTTATGTATTCTTTATGTTATCGCAATAATTGTGTAAGTAATCTAATTTTGGCTATACTTATTAATAAGTTTGTGCTCAAACTGTATTTTGATTATCTTTGTGATGCTGTAAGATTATCAAATAAATAAAGAAACATGCAAAAAATATGAAATTCATACTTACACAGGTAATGTATAAGGATCATATGGGAACCAGTCATCGAACTTTTGCACACTATTCTGGAGAGTTAATCGGGCATTCTTTTCTATAATTGCTTGACAATACACCACTTGGTGTGATCGAGTCACAGATGAGAACGCTCTACAGACTTGTGGCGGACAGGTTCTTAGTGGATTGAGATTGCATGTAACTAGACGTGGTAGGTTCAACGATTCAACAAAATTTAAACCTGAAATTAAACAAAATTAATTTATTATTAGAATAGGGTTTACATTGATCAAATATTTTGAAACATATTTATTTAATACTTTCTTAGATTTAGAATATTTGACATCTTTATTACTATTAATATTATAGATTAATATTATAAAGAGGCAGTTTCTTTGTGTGTTTGATTGAATTCACTAATGTAAGAAACAGAACAGAAACTACTAATCCAATTTGAAAAATTCTTTTTGCATTAGATATCCCGTTTATTGACGAAGGCTATAGGCTATATTATAACATCATGCTATTACCCAAGGGAACAGAGCAGTAATCATAAATATCAACAATTTGGGCAGACTTCCATACACTATTGTAAAACTATATATATATGTATATTACATAAATGTGAGTTGCTGTATAACATAAAGCCAAAGAGTTCTTTTGTTGGTTGAACGCGGGCGAAGCTGCGGCTTGTACTAGTTTTAATAAAACTATCTTTTTCAACATGTTTCTCCCGTGATCATGATTTTTATAAAGAACTAGCGACTCACCCTCGTTTCGTTTCGGATTCGTTCTTAGACAAAAACAAAATCTATCTCACGGGAATCAGACATTTTTCGGGGATGATATATAGCCTACAGCCTGTCTCAACAAACCAACTATCTAAAGCAAAAATAATTTTTCAAATCGGATAGTAACTGGAATTAGTGCGTTCAACCAAACAAACAAACTCTGCCTCTTTATAATATTAGTATAGATTCGCAACGTCGGTAACAAAAAATCAAAATAAATCCGAAAAGATAGTTTTATTTATATAATATGTATGTATTTGAAAAAAAATATCTATAACAAACAAAATTAAAAACACTCACTCTCTTTACTCATAAACAGGTGATGATTCTTAAACGCAACTAGATAAAATATCGCATGACATATCGCATGGAAGGCACCGTGTACTTTCATATTATCAGCAACCGTAGACTCCTGTGTTGCTGTTATATATGAATGGCACCATTCTGCCATTGTTCTTAAATAGTGTATAACCCTAGAGTTTGGCACTCGTACACATCTTGCCAATAAACCTGCCAAGTGACTGGCAGCAGTCCTCCGAGTTGCCAAAGCACCTGGACCCAGACCGTGTAATCCTGCTGCCACTATCCATAAGTTCGTAAAAACTCGATCCGCACACTGCTGGCTTATTGATATTGTGTATAAGAGGAGGAACTGAACATGTCTGAAAATTTATGTATATGTATTATATATTAAAAATTTATTAATATATTATATATAATAAAATTCTAACCAAGTTGAATCTGTACATTAAATATTTTTTGGAAAATGTTATTGATATAGACATAATTATGGATACAGAGGCCAAATCTATAGTTTTTAGAATTTTTGTCTGTCTGTCTGTGACTGCATCATGGAAAACCATTGGAGGGACTTTGAATCATTCATAACTACAATTATATCACTAAAGACATTAAACATTGCCATTTTCTTACCGAATCCCATGAGTAGGTAATATAACTCTTTCAAACACATTGCACATAATATTCAACACAGGATCCCTTTCATCTTCAAGCCATTTAAGCATTTCTAACATACAGAAGTCAAGTGTCTCGCTTACTTCATCTTTTTCATCAATTTCCATATCAAATATTGTTTCTTGTTTATTCTTATCACGGTCTACTATATTTGTATCCATGTCTACCATTCTGAAAAAAATATATGTATTAAGTTAAATAGTATTGTATTCAGACCTTTTTTTTAACGTCCAACTGCTGGGCATGGGCCTCCCAATACGAGGGGGCTATTGTCCAGTACGCTGACCAAGTGCAGACTTCATATGTCTAATTCGAGAACATAATAGGTTCTCTCAGACATGCAGGTTTCTTCACGATGTTTTCCTTCACCGTAAGGCAAGTGGCAATCATGTTGGAAATAATTCACACATGAAAATATTAGAGGTGCGAGACCCAGGAGTTGAACCCACTTCACTCAATTTCTCAAGCGAGGGTGTTACCACTACTTACCACTGCCTATGAAGTTAAATAGTGAAGAGTTCTAATACATTTTAATACTTTTTACTTTCTTTTATCCTTTATTTACATTCTGTTTTGTGTTCAACTAATTAAATCTTGCAAGTCGATTTGAATTTACTTTTACTTATGAAACTTTTTTAACTAACATAATTCAGCAGTATAATAATTTTATAGCTTATCAGATAAGTACATGAAGCCAGTAGGTGAATATTGGAATTCTAATACATTTGGGCTCATTTGTTTTGACAAGTACTCATATATTGCAGTTTAATAAAGCATATTTTTTTAGTTTTTGTTACTATTGTAGTAGTAACAAGAAGCCTTTGTAAATATCTCATCAATACTAATATCATAAATATAAAAGTAACTCTGTCTATTACCATTTCACACTTAATCTTCTGAACCGATTTAGATGAAATATGGTATGTGGATAGTTTGAGATTGTGGGAAGGATATAGGACAGTTTTCATTCCAGAAATAACTCAGATGAAAAGGGAGGTAGAAGTTTACATGGGAAATCAAATATTTCTCAAGTAAAGGATATAATTTCTTTTACCTATTTTTCTACACCTATATTAATGAAAGTTGTAATTTATACTCACTTATTAACTATAGTTATCATTATTTGTTCTCTAAGAGACGGTATATATTTACTCATCCATATTAAGTTATGAATATAGGCTCTATTTGGAAAGCATCCAGCTTTGTAGTATGGAAATTGTTCGATTACAGTCTGCATTAGAAGGTCACTGGTCCTGGAAACATTTTTTTTAAGATAATAATTTTGGTTTATTTATTCATATCCCTATTTAAAAACTTACTTAAAAAAATATATTTACAAAAACAGAAAAGATGACTGAGCAAAAAGCGAACTAAAAAGATGGAAACAAGTTAACGAAAAAACATAGTACACATGAAGACATACATACACATAGCAAAACTCACACCATTTAAATTACATAAGTATAGACTACTGAATATTGACATTCTAAAACTTACATAGGCATAACGGCTACTATTTGAGCTATCACTGTGTGGATGTTTGACCATTTTGATACAATATCTTCTTTAGGACTATCATCCCAGTTTTCACCATCGGCTGAAATACAAAATAATTTATAAAAATAACATAAATTAAGATACAAAATATTGAAAAATATTAATTTACATCAAGAATTTATTGTTATAAACATATTTCTTGAATTTTTTTAATTTTAAATTTCATAAAAAGGTTGAAATATTAAGTTTCACAATATTGTTTTAACATGATTAATCTTTTTGCGCAATATATTATGCAATACCATGTTTTGTTGATAAACTAATAATAACATAATCTATACAGATCTAAGAAGTTTAGGTTAAAAATCTTACTGATATTATAAATGTGAAAGTTTAGATGAATGTTTGTTACTCAATCACACCAGAATGGCTGAACGAATCTAGATGAAATTTGGCACAGAGATAGATTAGTCTGGAATAGCATATAGGCTACATTTCACCCTAGAAAAATGTACAGTTCCTGTGGGATAGATGTTTTTAGCTAGCTAGAATATAAACAAAGTATACCTTTAAATAATTTAACTAAAGAAGACATTATCCTTGGGCAGTGGTAGGTGTGTGCTGTAACCAGACTTAATATAAATCTACTGTAAGTATCCACTAGATCCTCTTCTTTACTGGCCCACTCTATACAGCATAATATATCTACAAAGGGCTTTAATTCTCTACCTAATAGCACCACACAAGACAAGCAATCCTCAAATAAAATTCTAAAATTATCATCATTCAATGGGACATCTTTCAATACTGTTAGTAACTCATTGTAAGGTCCAGAATTTCCATCTCTCATATAACTAAGAAGAATTTGTTCAACTTGCTTTTTCTTGAAATTGACCTTCATCCGAGCCATGGCTGCTTGGCGATCAAGAGTTTTACGCATCAAAGATGCCACACTTTTATGAGCACTTACAGCCATTATTTTTTCTGTTCTGTTGATAAGGTTTTTTTAAGATCTGATGTTAGAGTTTTTAAAAATGCTACTATTTCAGGCTGCCGAAGTAATTCAGCTTTTTTATGGTTCAAAACTTCTCTTAATACGTTGCTATTATCAACACCAAGAATCGGAGGAGGGTTTTGTTCGTAGCTAGTACTAGGTTTGTTATAGCCAACGCTTGGATCGGAAGCTTCTAAACTTCTTTTGTCTTTTAGATAAGATTGTAACTTTTCTAACACTACTTTACTATCACCTTCTTTCTTCTCGGCACTATAACCTTCTTTGGACATTGCACAACAGATATTTTACATCGTGATTTGTTTTAATGAATTTTATGAAAAGTAATGTAATATTATTCACTTATAATGATTTATAATTTAGCAAATTTCTTTTAAATAGGGATTTCTTATAGTTAAAAAGAGAACACGTGCACTTATATGCGCGCAACTTATTTGACACCGGTTGACGTGACAAATGTTGTCATATGTTTTTGGCATTTACAAATAAGGGTGTAAATAGACGATCGAATTTCGTTTGACGTTAGATCGGTTCGGATAAAAGGAAAATTCAATGCATCGTCACCAGGCAAGATATACACTGAATGGCCAGATTTGTGTACATACGTAAAACTATTGTGGTAACTTTATATTTCATCACGTAGACAATTCGTGACTAGCAGATTGGACTCATGGCAGTGGTAGTCCAGTGGTAACGCGCTCGCTTGGGAAACCGAGTGAAGCGAGTTCTAATCCCGGGTCTCGCACCTCTGATATTTTCATGTGCGAATAATTTCCAAAATGATTACCACTTGTCTTAACGGTGTAGGAAAACATCGTGAGGAAACCTGTATGAAAGAATCTAGCAAGTTTTCAAAAGACATGACGTAAAGTCCACCAAACTGCATTTGACCAGCGTGGTGGACCATAGCCTGATTCCCCTCGTACTGAAGGAAGACCCGTACCCAGTAGTGGGACGTTAAAAAGGGCTGAATACACACAGATTAGACTTAAGCCTAGACCTACATCTAGACTAAATAAAGATAAAGTTACGTTATGGTACTATTTAATGCATTTTTAATGTTTATCAAAGTAAAGGTTCCATAAGCTTACGCTTAGCTGGCTAACACTCATGTTTTTAATGCTTAAAAATGTACAATTATTATTTACAACAGGGTAGTACATATAGAAGTTTTCATTTTTAATAATAAATCAGACTAGATATCTAAAACAAATTGGTAGAAAACCAAACAATTTTGTATTAGTGTTTTAGTATGGTAACACTTTTATTTAGATCTGTGGTCTTTCTCACTGGGTTTCTCATTTTATTTTTCTCAATGAGTTTGGGAGGGGTAAATGCGTGTGTACGTCTTATTCCGGATATAAAGTTATTTTAATATTTTTAGTTAGTTTATAGTGTTTCGTTAAAAATGTGTATATTGTAAATGTTATATACAGTGTTTTTGTATGCTTGTTCGTTATTTGCCTTTTATTTGAGTGTCGATAATCATGCAAAATGGCCAACGATCTGTGGTCATGTACCTGTTGTACCGAGGCTCTAACTTGCTGGCTTCGTCTCAAGCTCTCTCCAGAGGAAATAGAGCAAAGGTACAGAAGCAAGGAAATAGACAGAATACTTGAGAAAGATAAACAAACGCTACGGCGGCAGGTTAAGCTATTGCTACTCGGTGCGGGTGAAAGCGGAAAATCAACATTCCTGAAACAGATGAGGATAATACACAAAGTAAAGTTCGAGCCGGAACTAGTGCGCGAATACCAACATGTGATTTATCAAAACATTGTAAAGGGTATACAGGTGTTAGTGGATGCGAGGGACAAACTCGCTATTCCTTGGGAAAATCCGAGGAATCTTGACATCGGGCAGCAAGCATTGCATTTCAACAGTACGGCTTCGTTAGATAGCCGACTGTTTATGCATTATGCACCGCATATTCATTCCTTGTGGTTAGACAGAGCCATAAAGAGGGCCTACGACAGGCGGAGAGAATTTCAATTGGTGAGTATTGTTTGGCTTTGTTTACATGTTAGGGCTTGTTACTTTTAAAAAATTGTAATCTATTGGTTCATGCAATAGACAAATATATGGATGAATGAGTGGAGGTTAATAGTTCTAATATTTGTTATGTAAACATGTATATAAGTAAAAGGGCTCTTTGTGTTTTCTATTGCTCTACATTGATTAAGTTAATATTTTAATGATTATAAATATTTATTGAATATGGCCCTTAATTGTCTTGAATTTTTATAGTGTTGTTGTAGTAAATTACTTTATAAATTATTGATATCTCTTAAAAATGATTATTCGGTAAATTCTTAGTATATAATCAACATTTTTAATTGACAGATGTATGTAGCATAAATGAAAATGGTGGTTGAAATAACTAAAGAACTTACTTATCAATTATATGGTTTAATAGTAGCCTGGCTCCATCATTACACTACGTGACTACACACATCACAACTAGTTAGATGATATAAAATTATTATATTGTCATCCAATTAAATACAATTGCAATTTGGAGTAGCACAACTTATAATAAAATGACTTCCTATATTTGTTTATATACTGTTCTTATTTATTTTTTGTTACATATAGCTAAAAGTAGTAAAAAGCTTCAAAAAATATGGAAAAACGTTTCTAATTTATAAAATGTAATCTTTATAATCTGTAAGTCATTACAGATGCTACTGGGGTAATAATCATAAAAAAGCTATTACATTAATGTTTTTATTTTTAACAGTTATGCATCACTGCGTGTAAGGAATATAAGTTAATGTTAGAAATGCAACACTTATTTACATACTATAAAAATAGAAGAATAAAAAAAAATAGTTGGGTTACAATCATTGATATATTTTTCAATTAATTTAATTTAAAAAGTAAAAAACCACTTTGTCATTTAAGGCAATTTACCATTATGAGTGTCTTAGCTTGCAGTGGTTTATTTATTTTCTTAATTAGGAGAATTTGCTTTAAAACAAGTTTCTAAGAACAAGTTCAGTTCTACAATGAAAAAGAGAATTTTTTTCCAGAATATATTATATCTTATTTTATTTGACCACATTTCTCAACCATTGTGTTTTTATTTAAATCTAACTTTTACTAAAAAACATTCTGCATTCATAGAAACGAGTACAGACAGAAGTGATGATGATGTTATTATAGTAATTAATTATATATTGTACCAAATTATTTCCAAACATAATTAATAATTATTGAGTTAAACATTTAAAGGATTTATGATAATAATATTTCTTATACATAAGTATATTAAAACATACCCACATGCATTGATATTTTTGTAAAACTAAATTTTTATTTTATAACTAAGCGACTCAACCTCGCTCTGCTTGGGTTCGCTCCTTGTTACATTTTAACTTTTAGTATAGATTTCTCAGAGGTGAGATACTATCCTGCAGTAAAAAGAATGCTATATGTTGACCCGGATAACCAGCTATCATCATACCAAATTCATCAAAATCGCCCTAGTGGTTTTACCATGATGTCGTCACAGACAGACAAAAATTCTAAAAACTATAGATTCAGCCTCTGTATCAATAAAAAATTCTATTTCAAGAAGATTTACCAAAAAATTTTTAATGTACAGATTCGAGTCAGTTACAATTTTATTATATGTATGGATGTTAAATAAAAAAAATGTGTATAAATAATGGTTTAAAAGGTAAAAATCGGTAAGAATTTAATTATGAAATTTTTAGAGCATATAGTGCTACTCCTGAATAGCCCCTCCACAAAGTGTTGCCAGTCATAAAAATAATAGCCACTATAAATCGCTAAAAGTTTTCTTTTTTATTACTACCACTGGATTATGTTTATAGCGTCATCACATATAAATGAAGTAATTGTAATTGCGTTTCTTATCTCGTTTGATTAGTCACACGTTGCGTCATGCGTCACGCTCGCGAGGTTCCGAACACATGAGAGCTATACCTGATGTCTAAAAAATATCATTAGCTTAAAATGTATTCAAAATTATTATTTCCTTATGGCTGTTTTTTTTTATAAGAAAAAATTAATGTCTATGTAAATTGTGCAGTCATTTAATAAATATAGAATACTAGCGAAGGGTTCTCCCTAGATACCTTTTAATGGTTAGTAAGGAATGGTTAGATTATATATTTCATATATTCATAGGTAAGATGGGTCGTTGTAAGTTGTATTATGAGATAATCCTCCGCGGTGAAAAGTTGCCTATGTCACTCTCCAGCCTTCCAATTATATGTTCACAAAAAATCGATGTATCCACGTGAGAGAAGGACAAATAAACATACAAACGAACTTTAACATTTAAAATATTAGTGTGGATGTGCATGTTTTCAAAGATTATTTCCGGTTTAAATTCAATTAAAGGAAATCGGCCCCGCAATCTGACATATGGGTGAATTAGATTTTATAGTGCTATCAGACGATCGGGAGCAAACAGGGTTACGAGTATTCCCTCGCCAACGTTTAATTAAAATTATGTGTCAATATCAATGATTAAAACATGAGCTTTTTCATACCATAGAAGATCATATTATTTCACAAATTGTCCTTAATTGATGATTGAGTGGGCTGTTATTACGTTAATTAGATTTTTTTTCATAATGGCAATTTTGTGCTACGGTATGAAATATTGGGCTTTAATATTTATAAGCGGCAAGTATTTTCAGAAGTATGTTCTACGTAATTATACGCTTGCTTGTTTTTTTAAATAGGTACCCACTAGCCATCGATTCTAGGGTAGCGTGGTTATAAGCTTACCGGTTTCTAAGAAATTCATCAAGAAAAGATTTACGTTAGATTTTAATTCTACGTAATGCCTCAGCCGTGTAAGATATATTTTAATATTAGTGTTAAATGTAGCCAAATTTCACGAAGACTATTTATGTTGTTTATTTTACATTTGCAAAGTATATTTTGACGTTTTAAAATATATTTCTTATCTAAATGGAAATATTTGTTCTGCATTCATTATTAACAACAAAAACAGAATTGTACAATTAAGTGTACGTATATAGTATATAAATAAACTAATCACTGTATACAATAGAGTTTGTAATCAAGTGAAAAATTTTAAAGTACGTGCCAAAAAGCCTCCACTTTGGAAGGCGGTTTGAATAAAACTTGGGAACGTATAATTTTTCCCAATGGGTTATATAGTTATTGTCTTAAACTTAAAACGTATGTATAATATGTCGTTAGACAGTTAGGCTATATCATAATAAAACAGCGTTATTTCTCAGTCAATTGTGTATAATATTATTTGAAATTTTTAAATATTTGATACTGAATACCATTGTGTCATTAGACCCTTGGACATGTGTTTTTAAACGTCTAGTGCTATTTAAACTTAAGCTATCTGAATAAGTTTAAATTATTTTGGCGTCTCATTACGTCGTCTTTTACTCTCAAACACAACGACAATTCAACACAACTGAAGAGAGATCAGGCGCAAGGCAAAAGGCTTTACATACTCACTGACGCACGGGGTGCAACACCTTCATTGTTAAGGCTGTTTCCGAGGGTTTGTTGACAGAAAAAATCCACTCTACCCTTGGTCCTTCCCTGCATTTGACCATTAGACTGAACGGACAGTCAAACGTCACCTCACACACGTGTTCATTGTTCACTTGTGATACTTCCTAGATCTCTGTCCTTATATTATAGGCGTTTTTTTCGTATTTTATGCTGATGAAATAATAATTAGGAGAAACAGTTATCCATTCTTGTACTATAAATGCGAAATTAACTAATTTGTTTGTTATCTTTTGACGACTAAATGCTGAATCGATTTAGATGAAATTTGGTATGGAGATAGTTTGAGACCCTGGGAAGGACGCAGGTTAGTTTTTACCCCGGAATTCATCCCTTAAGCGGGTGAAAAAAGGGATTGTGTTTTTATGGGGAATCAAGCATTTCTTAAGTAAGAGATATATTTTTCTTATTTTGTAAAATACTTACCGACTTTTCTACCTATGCATGTCCATATATATAGTACATTCCATGCTAACCGTCAATACGTACCTAGGGACGAACCCGAGCGAAGCGAGGGTGTGTCACTAGTTCAGAACATAATATAAAGATCAAAAGTTTTTTTTAATACCTACCAGAAAGTCTAGGTCGGTAAAGAGCAGACAAACATTGACTGTATCACCTGCATTTTCCCGCACTCGTAAAAGTCGACGTAAAGAAATATAGTTTATAATATACTAGAATTTAATTTGTTAGTACCGAGTAAGCTATCTTACATTTAGTTTTGAATTTAAACACATTGAACATACCGCGTCTGCATAATTATATATATATATATATATATATATATATATATATATATATATATATATATATATATATTGATAGGCTAGAAAATAAAATAAACTGTAAAAGGGACGATTCAAAAGTGCTTGTAAAAGTCTTATTGGATAAAGTATAATTTGATTTGATACTATTTGGTAGCTTTAGTATTTCTTTATGGTGTCATAAAGACAATCTGAGTTCTGGTCAAAAACGGATTTTGCAAATACTATTTACTTACTGACTGTCGAATCTATTTTAATATTTTAAAGTTGATTATGAAGATGTAATATGATTTTTTTTCTATTTTATTGTCTAGTTATCAATGAAGGTTGTATGGTAACACCTTGTTACGCTTTTCATCTGTACATATATAAATAAGAAATAAGAAAGTATATACGGTACTTAAAGAAAAAAATATTTTCTATTTTTTTGTCTGTATTCTAGTGTTTTGTTGTTTGTTCCGGCTGAACACTGAAACTATTGGACCGATTTTGACTTAACTTTCGCTGGCGGATAGCTGATGTTATGATGAATAAATAAGGCTACGTTTATTTTAGCAAATGAATTAGGATTCCGCGTAAAATATTAAATAAAACCCATGAAATTGTAGACAAAATCCTCGTATCTAGGAACACGAGAGAATCGCGGGTACGTCACACAAATAAACGTGAGCTGAAACACGAGTAACAATTAGCTAGTTGCAATAATTGATGGTGTTTATCAACATTAGATTGAAATTAGATGTATACGTACACTAGCATTGCCCGCGGCTCCGGCCGCGTTCAGATGACTAAAAACCAAATTCTTAGGTTTTACATATTAGTATACTCTTACACTCTTACATTGCAGTTTTATGTTTTTTTCTCAGAAATAAGATATTTTGCCGCGGTAAAAATTATCCTATATGTTGACCCTGATAACCAGCTATCACCATACCAAATTTCATCAAAATCCCTCCAGTGGTTTTTTTGTTATGCGGTAACAGACAGACAGACAGACAAAAATTCTAAAAACTATAGATTCGGCCTCTGTATCGATAATAATGTTTATTTCAATAAGATTTTTCAAAAAATATTTAATTTACAGATTCGGCTCAGTTATAATTTTATTATATGTATAGATAATGCTGAAATCTCATACTGTATAAGGAAATATAATTTAGAAGTTAACTGAGGTTTAAAGTTCTAAGGAACTGGATAATTTTCATCAATCAAAAAAGTACTAGATACACAATCCCATACAAAAGTTCTCTTAAAACTGTCACCAATTGTGTTTAGGTAATTGTTCTAGTTAGAATAAATATACAACAATGTAAATTGAATCTTAAATACAATGCTTAAAAGTTGTTTTCAGTTATATATTTTTAAATTAAAATCGCTCTAAATTTTCAAATGGACGTTCTTTAGATGAGGACATTTTTTTCGCTGCTAGTAAGTATATCTTGTAATTTTTTGATCGATGACAATCTTTAATATAATCAACACCTTTTTATTTTAGTAACGAATCAAGTTATGTATATTAAATTATAAATATTGTATTTCTGAACTATATGCTATATTATAAATACTGAACTGCTATAGACATCCGGTCTAAAAATTAAAATCTGCTGCATTTTTTCTGACTCGTAAAAGTCGACTGGAAGAAATATTATGGTTCAAAATATAGAATATGTTAGCTGAAAATGTTGTTGTAAGTAAGAATTATTATTAAATGATTTTCTCATACGATTTCTAGGACTTTTGAAGTACTTTTTATTATTTAATTGTTTTTTAACGAAATATAAGCTCTATAGAATAATTGTACAAACCAAAAACCAAATTTTACTTATTCTCATCATTAAAATAATAGTTCAAGTAAAAATCATTTCATTGTAAATGCTTTAATCAGTTTTTATAGTACAGAATATTAATTTAATTCATTTTAGACCATAATCATTATTGAAAATTTGAGTGAAAACATGTAAGTAAGTAGGTACAGGTAATTTTTTTTATTTTACCTATTAAAAAAATAATAACAACGTTCCCAAAATTTTTTACTGATAATATAAACGCTCGTCAATGGCTACTAAACAAAAAAAAAGAAAACCGGTTGTTGACAAACAGAGGAGGAAGTGATACTAAACTGTTTTTTTTTACTTAATTATCCCACAAGGACCTTTTAATGTGCCAGAATTAATACTTTTAACCCTAAGTCATTTTAGTATCTAGCTTATAAACTAATCCTATGTAATACGTCGATCCAATACTCTATTACTGCACGAATGAATCAATCAATCAATCAACGGCCAATGTCCATCCACACTGGTGAGCGTAGGCTTCTTTCAGGTTGCGCCGCATATTTCTATCCTATCCTATCCATGCGTGAATGAAGAATGAACAAATTGATTGAGGATAACATACGATTTTTACAATATTTTATACTAGCTGTTTCTCGTGACTTCGTACACGAGTGGTTCATTTGTGTATGAGAACCTCCTTTTATTGAAGTCGGTTCAATATTATAATTATACGAAATGTCGTGATTACTAATCGGTTAGTCTGTGGTGTTTCGTTTATCATGTATAAATTTTACTAAAATCTCAAACAGTTTTGGTATCGAATGGCCTTGCCTATTTAGGTCCTGGCAGCCCTGCACGATATCCGCATTGCGACATGCATTTTAAATTACTTTTTATAGGATACTAACGACTCACCCACGCTCCGCTCGGGTTCGTCCTTGGGTGGACCACCCTTATCACTTAGGGGTATGAAAAGTAGTTTACGTCCTATTCTCAGACCTACTGAATATACACACAAATTTTCATAAGAATCGGTCAAGCCGTTTCAGAGGAGTTTTGTTGCAAACACTGTGACACGAGAATTTTATATATTAGATATTGTCATTCATACGGTACTGTTTTTTTTATTATATTTTGAATAGATGATCTGTATGTAGTATGTATGTATCATTAATAACAAGCGTGTTAGATACGTAATGACTCTTTATTTATCTAACAGATAAAATATGAAATCAAATACAAGGTACAATATACATATTTATTTATTAACATCAATAAATTATATAAAATCGTTTTAGAGGTTGATTAAAGATTTATATTAGTACTAGTGATAATATTGATTTATGGCAATTTTTTTTTTTTTAGAAAAGTTACGTACCTACGTACAATTAAACATGTGAATTTATGTTTATTAGTCTATATTTTAATTTGTAGGAAAAAAGCAACTTGAGCTTTTTTTATTACTCAACGATTAGTTTTTATGTATTGTTTTATGATGAAACAAAAAATTTCCAAATCGGTTCAGGCGTCTTCGAGTAATCGGTGAACATACATAAAAAAAAGATTCTGACGAATTGATAACCTCCTCCTTTTTGGAAGTCGGTTAATAAAAGAGGCAAGCAGCTCTTCTTCATGATTTTTGAATTTCATCTAATTTAGCGAAAATATTCTGCTCCGATAGACCGGTTTGTTTTATCCCTACATTCTTGCACAAGAAATTCTAAGAAATTTTATGTTAATTTATTTAATTTAGGGACCGAATAAATATAGCCTTCGTAATTGATGGCATGGTTTCTGAGAATCTTGCTTCAATGCCGTTCGTTGGTTTCCGCAGAAGACCTAAAACCGAAGTCGGAACTGTCTCCACTTACACATCACAGGCACTTAGAAAATTTTGCTTTTTATAAGCTTCACTTGTAATTAACTATTTAACCAAATCTTTGAAGTCAATTTTGACCTTAAGGTTAAGTATAGAGTCAGGACGTGGATAGTGGATTGTGGGTTCAATTTCTACTAGTATAAAACCTTCGGTCTTAAGCTCTTTCGATTTGTTTTGACGATTCATAGGAATTCATGGCATGGCAGTCAAAAGCGTTTTTCTATGGGTTTTTTCAAAGTTAATTATTTCTATAAAATGTTTTTTTGCATTCATTGTCTGTGAGAATATATTAATTTTGGACGTGTACTACTAACAGAAAAGATAAAAAACATATGTAATTACAATTGAATGCACTGATTTGAAAGAAATATTATCAACAAACAATTCTAGATATGTTGTATCCAGAATTTAACAAAATTACAGTTGTTTTAGAATACGAGGAAATCTACCTGAGTCGAGTAAACGCTAGAGGCCATAAAGATGTTTGATGAAATGAACACATATTTTTCAATATACTTACCTACCTGTTGTATCACATCCGCGCTGTATTATTATTACCTATGTATATAATTTGTGATTCTACAGCAATTACCCACATATGTGTATGATTTCATAGTTACTAGGTTTTTGTCAGTTTACATTCATTTTATATTTTGTTTCAACTGCCTCGGTGGTCTAGTGGCTGGCATGTACGGTCGCAGATCTGAAGATCCTGGGCTTGAATCCCGGGTCGGGCTAAGTTCAGTTATTGAGTTTTTCTCTCAAGAAATTCTTAATAATAGACCGGAGTCTGGCAGTTGGTGGTGTTTCACCCCCATGCCTCTTAACTTAACTCTCACTGGTCCGTGTCACGTCGTATTTCCACATAGTATGACAGTGACAGGAATATAGAGTATAATATCTCTTGAGCAGATGGCTAGTCTCAATGACATTTGCCACCGTGGCAGTTATGTTGTATTAGTACCATTATTAACTCATGTGGCTCATCACTTTATATATATTTTAGGTCGGTCAAGGAGTCATCGCACTTATAAATTTCTCATCATTTAATATTGGCACATGCATAATTTATTACCAGTTTGCGACTGCGCTGTGGGTAGAGTGACGTGAGGCAGTCGCAAGGTCCTGGGTTCAAATTTCGGGTCGGGCTAAAATAGTTACTAATAATTCGAGTTTGTTATGGTAAACTACATAATTTATATTTATAAATAGGGTTCGTCTGTCACGAAATAGTAAGTAGTTACAATATAATTATTAATGTAATGGAATATTTTTTTTTTACTAACAAAACAAAACCTTTTCTAGTCTGTGTGTTAATCGATTTTTTTGTTAATAACCATTGAAGTGCTTTAGTTTTATCAAAAAATATATATTTGAAACAATTTTTTTATATAGATAAAATAATTTATCTGATAAATAAGGTATTATTAGTACATTATACAGTATATGTACATAAAAAATGTATAGACACGTGCATGTGACGTTGTAGGGAGTTATCTCTGGATCTACCGAACAGATTTAGATGTTTGGTAAGAAGATAGTTTGAGACCCTGGGAAGAACATAGGATAATTTTTATCCCGGAAATCATTCCCTTAAGGGGGTGAAAATGGGGATGAAAGGTTGTACGGGGAAACAAGTCAGGGACGAACCCGAGCGAAGCGAGGTTGAGTCGCTAGTTTAGTTATATAATGAATAAAGCATGCAAATCATTATTCTGTTGCCATAATAGCTCGAAGCGTTGAAGTAACACGTTCAGTGGATATCGATGGATGGAAATAAATTACATATAAACCCGTTTTTCTAATTTGCCCGATCCAAATGCATAGGTAATATAAGATAAAGAGAAGTCATTAAACTTTACACGAAGTATTTATTTTGTATAATATTATGTGAATTAACAATTATCGTGTCAGGTTTTTGGAGGCGATAACGAGTTTGATGTTTCGTGCGATCTACTTTTAGTGTTTTTCTTTGAATTTTCACATAATTTTTATGTTCTTTTTATTTCCGCAGAAAGGTATATCGGTAAGGTCGTATTTGGCTTTATAAAATCTTTAACGGTTAGTATGGAATACATAGACTATATAAAAACATTTCCGCAATAAACAGGCTATCTAATGTAGTTCCTGAGATTAGGGCGTTAAAATAAACAAACAAACAAATTTGCCTCTTTTGTAATATTTGTATAGATTTAGTTTGTTAAATAGTTTTTCACAAAAGGTAGTTACAGTTATATCTTAGAACATCATCTACTTCAGTGTTAATTTAAATTTTATAAATCTTAATATATATATTTCTTGTGTGCGTGTGTATGTGACTGAACTCCTCCTAAACGACTGGACCAATTTTGATGAAATTTTGTGTGTGTGTTCAAGGGGATCTGGGAATGGTTTAGATTCACAATTTGAATAATAATTATCATCAAAAAAATTATTAAAAAAAGTTTGAAATTTTCAAATTAAAGACGTGTAGACAGGACAACGTCTGTCGGGTCCGCTAGTATTTATATAAATTATGTTGTTTTGTGTGCATTGTGTCATAAATAAATAAATAATAAATAAATTGTGTAATTTACATTTGATACAACATGTAAAAACGTAACTCTATATTATTATTGTCTATGATGTCAACTTATACTACTAGCGACTTACCCTTCCCGCTTCGCTCGGGTGCGTCCCTAGGGACGCGGATTTTGTTCACAATTTTATGAGTTTTAAATTATTTTGCGCGGAACCCTGATCAAATCTTAAATAAAATAGCCTAAGTTACTTCTTTTAACATCACCTATCTGCCAGTGAAAGTCCTGCAAAAATCAGTCCAGCCGTTTCGGAGTTTAGCTGGAACAAACAAACAGACAGACAAAAATTTTAAAAATAGTTTTTTTTCTTATTAGTACCGTATATAATTTTATATTAATTTAATAAAAAGTTATTATTTTGACATTACAAACAGACACTTCAATTTTATTTATCTATGTAGATAAGCTAATTTTACTATTATCCTTCAAGACAATCTGTACTCAAACAATCTACGAAACAAAGTATATACTAAATATGTAACTAAGTTTTCTAAATTCAAACGTCCAATTTGTTAGGTGAGTAAGTAGGTCCAATTAGGCAAAAGAGGAAGGACGTCATATAGAACAAAGGGACTCGTCGATTTAACTTCTTGCAATTTCATTTTATTAGTGACGATTTCCTTTATAATTATGTTGTTGAATGCATGAACTAGGTATAGGTGTAATTTTAGGATTTGTTTTGTCTATGCTTGTTATTTCCTTCACCTAAACGTAGCTTGGAAGAAACCGCTGTTTTGTCGATACGACCGCCTTTCGTACGTTTTCCAAGCACTCTGTATACTCGTATTTGTCTTATTTTTGGTGTGTAATAATTATATTATAGTTAGTGATAGCCCAGTAGTAACGCGCTCGCTTAGGACACCGAGTGAAGTTGCTTCAAATCCCGGGTCAAGCACCTCTATTATTTATTTGTCACATGATTACCACTTGTCTTAAGGTGAAGGAAAACATCGTGAGCAAACCTGTCTGAGAGAACCTAGCAAGTTTTCGAAAGACGTGTGAAGTCTGCCAACCCTCACTTGGCCAGCGTGGTGGACTATGGCCTGATCCTGATCCTCCTCGTATTTAAGGGAGGTCCGTGCTCAGCAGTGGGACATTAAAGAGGATGAATACAATAAATTATTATAAGTGTACATTTTAAATAAAACTATGTTTTCGGATTTTTTCGCGGATTTATATGAGACTGGTCATGATCTCTCCCGTGACCATGATTGCTGTAAAGCTTTCGAAACGTCGGGAATGAAAAATAAAAAAAAAACGCGAAAAAAATCCGTAAATATTGTTTTGTTTAAAATGTCAAATATTCGAGTAAGTAAATCTAAGAAAGTATCCTACTAATATTAAAAATATGAAAGTTTGTGAGGATGTGTGGATGACTGGGTGTATAGAATATATGTAGATGTATAGATTTCGATATGATCATATGATAGATAGATGTTTGTTATTCTTTCTCGCAAGAATGACTTAATGGATTTTAATGAAACTTTGCAAAAATATAGCTCATACATCAGAATAGCACATAGGCTACTAATGTAACTAATAACACATATGCTAGAAATGTACGGTTCCCGTAAGATAGATTATTATTATTTTTCTACAGGCGAACCCGAACGAAGCGATGGTGAGCCGCTATTTATACATATATAGTGCACATTGATACAAGAAAGTTTTTATGAATATATTTTATATATTAACAACTAAATGGCAGCACACAGTGCATTTCGGTTTGCACCTTACCGATTAGGTCGCGTTCCAACTTGCAACCAAGTTTATCGCCTTTGTTTCGAAACTAATGAATCATCACGTAAGTTTCATTTGCTAATACTATATCTATAAACGATTACAAATACACAGATAAGATCATTATCGTTGTAATATATATTAACTACTTGTTTACTATGATATTTATAAGTTGTACGTACATATTCTGTTGGTTTAAGGCAGTGGTGGTAGCTCAGGAGTGGTAGCTCAGTGGTAGTAAAATGGTCGTTTGAAAGCGTCAAGTAGCGATGGTGAGCCGCTATTATACATTCAAATTCCTCCGGGACACGTAACTCTGATATTTTCATATACGAATCATTTTCTACATTATTACTAATTGAATGCGCTAAATATGGTAATAGTGCATTGCCTGTGGATTAGGCCTACTGGTATAGGATACCATGATAAAAAAATCACTCCGCTTATTCTACCTCAAAGTGATGTGGAAATTAATTTTTTTTTGCCAAAACGCGTCTTGAAGTATAATTTTGTGACACTCGTACGCCAAAACTATTGATTTTTACAAAAAAAATATGTTATTACATAAATTATAGGAGATTTTCTCTAGTTTCGGTGTCGGAAAGGAGATATTGTCAAAAATCTGCCATAAGGCACCATTTTTTCAATATGGCGGCGCAAGCGGTAAAGATACGAGTTAGCAAAATTGAAATTAAGCATCAAAATCTATAAAATCACAAATTTTCAAAACATCCGGAAAACTTTCCAGGTAAGCTCTAGTTTGAGCACCAAATGACTGGGTTAGAAGTCAAAAGGTTAAATTGTAGATTAAAGATACCTCAAAGGTTTCGTATGAAAAGTAACACTGATACTAATATTGTATTATATTCAGCCCTTTGTAACGTCCCACTGCTGGGCACTGGCCTCCCTTCAATACGAGGGGGATCAGGCCATAGTCCACAACGCTGGTTAAATGCGGATTGGCGGACTACACATGTCTTTCGAAAACTTACTAAGTTCTCTCAGACATGCAGGTTTTCCTCACGATGTTTTCCTTCACCGTAAGGCAAGTGGTAATCATGTTAGAAATGATTCGCACATGAAAATATTAGACATACGAAACTCAGTATTTGAACTCGCTTCTCTCGGTTTCCCAAGTGAGCGCGTTACCACTGGGTTATCTATTAATATGTGTGTATTAATAAAAAAATGGATGCGTGTAACCTTTATGCGCGGTTGAAGTAAATTCTTTTTTGGCAAATATCGCAATAAATAAAAACAAAACAATAATTAAATAAGGCAGGCACATTAGACATCCCCCCCGACGTGCGTTCACCTTGTCGTGGTGGGGGGGCTCAGTAGTGCCCGGCAATCCAACCGGGCGCGAAGCTAAGAAACGCACAGGGAGGTTGCCCACTTCGGTGGGCAGTGGGAGGTGGCCCTCTTCGGGGGTAGGTGTACCATGCGGGTTGCTCCTGGTACTTCTCTGATAGCAGAGTGGACTGTGGAGCAACCCCATGGTTGTAGTGGTCTGCTTCGGCAGACCTGCCGTCGGGGCGTCGTAGTTGAATGCGTAAGCGATCCTGCGACGCCCCATTAAGACGGGGGAAGGTTTTGTTGGGTTTCAATGGGTAGTACTGGCTGTATTACGCCGGTGAGTCCCACACGTCGTGCGTAAATGCATTTCCCAACGTTAAAAAAAAAAAGGTACATTAGACATATTACAATAATATATTTATAGAATATCATATACGGAAAGAATTATATATTTGTCAGACAATAATAACGGTTACCATAGCAACATGGCGATGTATGTATATTATATCTCATTATCTCGCTGGATTAATTCCATATATTTAATTGTTTGTCTCTTTTTAGTGTCGCATTTTCGTTTCATCCAGTTTTATATCACGATTCTAAAGAATATTCACTTCAATAATACTGTTTTATAAAAAAAAAAACGATTAAAGTCGAATGTCGATCACTGGCCGAACACTATTATCAGTAACTATACCAAACCTTTGATCATTTACCTATTAGGGTCTCATTATGAACATTAGATGCTAAGATTCCGCAACACAGAATGCTCTGATTTCGACATGACATTGAGTTGCTATTAACCCTTTACGTAAGGTCGCAATTAATGCTATTATTGTGATATTATACCATGTAAATATGAGGTTTTGAATGCCATTGCGGTATGTAAAATGAAGAATAACTGTTACTCATACAATTGGATAATAATACTCATCTGATGTTCATTTAAAATAGCCTACTCCAATTACTATTAATGTATAGGATCTGTATGTAGTAATATATATTAAACTGCGTTGTATCCACTACATTTGCAAAATATTGGAAGGAAAACATTATTATTTTATTGTTTTTTTGTTATTTTCTCTATATGAAAGTACTGGCGACTCACTCTCGCTTCGCTCGGGTTTGTCCCTAGCTTTCTTCCCAATACAAACTTTCATCCCCATTTTCACCCCCTTAATATATGATTTCCGGGATAAAAAGTATCCTATGTCCTTTCCAGGGTGTCAAACTATCTTCTTACCAAATTTAACCTAAAACGGTTTAGTAGATCCAGAGATTACCCACATATTTTATTTGAATTTGATTAGTCACAAACTCACAAACTTTACCTCTTTATAATATAAGTATATATGAACGCACGTTCTTGTTTAACCCACAAATAGAGTTTTAAGATATCTTTTTGAAATATTTTAAGTAGTCTCAATTTGCCTCTTTTGGCCAGCTTTAGTTTTTTTTTAATATGAAATGATAGAATGTAATTACTTGCCTTTTAATAATTATAACCTTCGCCCCTAAAGATCGTTGAGTGTGATTATAGATAACCTTCCTCCCGGACTAAATGAAAATACAAAGACATTTCTTCAAACAGTACATAGTTCCAACTAACTAGCACATGTTTGTTTGGTTAACCAGCCCTCTTCCAGTTTTATAATCTTGTACTTTAGTTATTAGTTCAAAAACAAAATGAATTTAAATATCGATATATATATTTTTTCGTTTAACTTCTTTAGAATATTTCGAAGACTTTAGAAATTACTTTCTAGGTATTTGCAATGTACAAGAAAGCGTTTCACTCTATGATAAGACTTAAGAGGGTCGTTTTAGTCCACTGCTTTTTATCGGCATCCGAGTTTGTGCTGTAAAGCCTTTGTTTTTAATCATTAGCGTATCGCAATAAAAAAATTAACACTTACATACAAACACTCGTCTTGTTGTTGATCAAACAAGTTAATCGATCATCGAAATTCTCATTAGCGTACCGTTGTATTCTACAGTACATATCGAATAACTATTTTATTTAGAACTAGCGACTGACAATCGCTTCGCTCGGGTTCGTCTCTAGGTATGTTTTAATTTTTTTGAGCGGAACCCTAATTCTTTTTCTAAAATATAAGAAGCCTAAGTTACTCCTTTTAAAACCAGCTATGTGCCCGTGAAAGTCCCGTTAAAATTAGTCCAGCCGTTTCAGAGATTAGCTGGAACAAACAAATGGATAAAAATTAAAAAAAATGTGTTTTTTTTTTATAACTCCTACCGTATATGTCATATGCATTTACTAAAAAAGATGTTATTTTGACATTACAAACAGACACTTAAGTTTTTTTTATCTGTATAGATTTATAATTTATAATTATTAAATATTGGTTAATTGGCTAAAATAGTGGGGTGTGTGTAATATGTGTATGTATAGTGGACATTTTTAATCAATTATAGTTGTTTTTAAAACTCTTACCAAACCCTTAAATGACTAATATCGCATAGGTACTTAACACGTGACACAGCTATTTGTGTTGAACATAATATTTTTATACGTAAAGCGGATTCGATAATTACTTATCCGAATGATGATTCACATTATCTACAACGAAATATTATGAATTAAATATTTTTTGCTTTGATATTCTTTAATAAAATTCTAATTGAGTCGGATCTGTACATTAAATATTTTTTGGAAAATCTTATTGAAATAGACTTTGATACAGAGTTTTTAGGATTTTTTGTCTTTCTATCAGTCTGTCTGTCTGTCTGGTGGAACGCATCACGAGAAAATTACTGGACAAATTTTGATGAAATTTGGTATGATGATAGCTGGTTATCCGGGTCAACATAATATTAGGTTACTTTTTACTGCGGGAAAATATCTCGTCTCTGAGAAATCTATCTCTATCTATCTATACGTTAAAAGAAAGTATAGATTTCGTATATTTATAAAATTCTATTATAAGTAATTCTTCTCCTCCTAAAAAGCTTGACAGATTTAGTTGATTTTTTTTATGTACGCATTTAGGGGGTCAACTATATGGTTCATAGCTATATTTGGGTCCAGTAGATGTCAAGATAATTTTTGATGACCAAATTTTTTTCAGATGTCGCATTTAAAAAAAACCAAATGTCCAGGTTTTACAGCAGGATAACGTCTACCCGCCGGATACTTTAGGTTTTTAACAAATTCCACAGAACTAAATTTGAGTAAATAATAATATACAATTTTCCATATACTTACCTATCAAGAATTACTTATCTTTCAAAAAAATATATATGAATTGTTAAACCATTAGCATATTTTGCGAATCATGTTTCATTAATGTATCGTTTTAATACCGCTATTTAGGTACCATAACTTTAAATGCTTTATTCACTCCAGTATTTTAGTGTCATAATGAAAGTCACAACTTCACATGCACTTACGCACCTACTAATATTTAACGGTACCATATTTTGCGTACTATTTGTTTTTTGTTATACTGTGAACATTCGTTACTAGCATTGCCCGCGGCTCCGCCCGCGTTCATATGACCAAAAACCAATTCTTAGATTTTACATATTAGTATACTCTTACATTGCAGTTTTTGTATTTTTTCTCAGAAATGAGATATTTTCCCGCAGTAAAAAGTATCCTATATGTTAACCGGATAACCAGCTATCACCATACCAAATTTCATCAAAATCCCTCCAGTGGTTTTTCTGTGATGCGGTAACAGACAGACAGACAAAAATTCTAAGAACTACATATTCGGCCTCTGTATCGATAATAATCTCAATTTCAATGAGATTTTCCAAAAAATATTTAATGTACAGATTCGGCTTCGTTACAATTTTATGTGGATTGTAGTGCTATGGTTACGTGTCAACAACCAGATGACTGGTCTTTTACCTTGTCAGTTAAACACCTACACTTTTAAACGCACGGACAGCAGTATGTAATATAAACTAATATTATAAAGGGGCAGAGTTTGTTTGTTTGTTTGATTGAACGCGCTAATCTCAGGAACTACTAATCCGATTTGAAAAAATCTTTTTGTATTAGATAGCCCGTTTATTGAGGAAGGCTATAGACTATATATCATATATATAGTATGGTATCTATATGTATTTCTTATATTCTCCTCTACTTATCAACTGATTTTCTTATTTTTTTTGTTTAGTAGATAACATAGATCGTTAATAATAACGAACTTTAAGTGTTATCAATATTTTTTATATACATAGATAAATTCTATTCATATATGTTTCCCTCAAATTTTCATTTTTCGATCATTGGACGAATACTGGTCTACTTAAAAAGAACAAAAAGTAAACGTATAATTGTGTGTAGTAGGTATATCTACTCGTATAATTTGGTGCCGTTAATGCCGGTTAAAGTTAAAGAGAACTTACTAACTAGTTTTTGCCATACAATAGGTTTTATAATGGAATGAATATAAAACGAAAGCAATTTCTTTACAGATGCTAGATAGTAATTTAAAAAAAAGACGGCGTTTTGATTATCATAACGAGATGCGTCTCCTTATAATTAATTTAATTAATTAGTTCCGAAATCGCCACTCCATTGTTTAGGTAAAAAATATTTTGAATAATTACTTGGTAAATATTACTTTGTAAATTTATAACCTGTGAGTATATACCTAAAGTTGGAAGATATTTTTTTTATAACAGAACTAGCGACTCACCCTCGCTTCGCTCGGGTTCGTCCCTAGGTACGTTTTTAATTAAAATGGATATACAGTTAAAACCGTTTATGACGACATCGTTTAGAACAACATATCGGTTATATTGACCAAAATCAAAGGTCCCGGCTGAATGCTATATGACCGCCTTATTAAAAATATTGTTTTTTACGACATTGCTTATTACGAAATACCTCTTTAAGCGACCACATTTAACTAATATCTTCGGTGAATTATATCTGTTAGAACGACCAGCTGTATTGTAAGCAATTTGAACAGGTAACAGTATCCACATCTGGCCCTCGGGGGCTCAGCATAATGGTCAATGGCTACTAAGATCGCAACGTAAACAAAAACTTGTCGAGTTTAGGGTCTTTTGTAATTCTTAGAAACAAAATACACGTGCATGCAGTATAATCAAAACCCGCTTCTTCATATCTCTTCAGTCAGTTTCTTACTTATCTGTACACAAGACGCACCAAATCATATAGGTAGTCGAGTTATTTGTGAAACTTTTAACATGTCGCAAAGAAAAAGAAAACAAATTGATATCAAGGAAAAATCGCATATTATATCAAAGCTAGAGATCGGAATTCCAAACAAAGACTTGGCAAAAGAATATGGTTGTATCACACTCGAAAATGTCAAACATTTGGAAAGAGAGTGGAAAATTCAAACCCTTTATGACAGCAATTTTTTGAAAATGAAACGAGCCAGAACATCGGAGAATACGAAGATTGAATGTCCCAACATATTTATTTATTTATTTAGGAAGCTTGGTGAAGTGGTTTAAATATTAAAGGACAAATAGTGTGCCAATAAATGGACCAATTCTTCAACAAAAAGCAAACGATTTTGCTCAGCGTTTTGGTGAAGATTTCGTTTGCTCTCTCTCTCTCTCTCTCTCTCTCTCTCTCTCTCTCTCTCTGTACACATTCAATAATACCACTTCGTAAAAAAATACTTTGTACCTAAAAACCATCACCGGCAGCTACGACTATCGGTTTTTACGACCAAATATGAGTGGTCCCTTCGATGTCGTTATAACAGATTTTGACTGTAGTATGTTATCCTTAAGAGATAGACATATGCCATCGCGGACCATTCTGTAGACCTATATAAGATACATAATTCCACTATACATTATTTTGTTATATCTCAAAGGGTTTAGGCAGCGTTTTCGTTGAAAGCTCCTAGATATCTTATTTTTTCCGACACCTCCAACAAATATCGTTATATTTTAGCCAATGTATACAAAAACTTAACAAATTATATACTTAAACCTTCCTCTTGAATCACTCTATCTATTAAAAAAAACCGCATCAAAATCCGATGCGTAGTTTTAAAGATTTAAGCATACATGGGGATATACGGACAGAGAAAGCGACTTTGTTTTATACTATGTAGTGATAAGGAAAACGTACATGTATTTTGTATTTAAAACATCATTTTTAAACTTATGTATTTTCATAGTAACTAAACACTATTTGCACTTTATAGTAACAATTTTAAGAAGCAAAGATAAATGCTAGCTAAAGTTACTTTACTTTTTGTTTTATGGCCGTTGCAGCGATATTAGATTATTTACATCTCTTTTATGGAAATAGAAATAAAAATTGTTCATATAAATTGTTCGCATTTTTAACGTCTATTCTATCCCACTTTTTACAAATCTGTTAAAAACGTAATTTATAAAAAGGTCAAAGGCCCAAAAATATAAAAATATAAAAAAAGGAGGTGTGTGTATATTTGTGTGCATACAGTTTTATGCATAAGGATGATGCTTGGTTATCGAGAACTATTAATTTCTATTCATACTGTGAAGTCATGTATTATTGACTAAGTATGTGATCTTTACTTATCTACACGCTAAATACGGGGCAGGCTGAATGGATAGAGCTAGAAGAGTCATGACCTGTGAACAATATCTCTCTCAATGTCATCCTATTCATGCGTGCGCAGTAATATATCGATCGATACATGTTTTATAAACAAAAAATATATAAAAATATATAAAATTTGCAGTGGTTGCCCAGTGGTAACGTGCTCGCAAGGAAAATCAAGCGAAGTGAGTTCAAATCTCTGGTCTCACATGGAAATTGCGAATTTCCATTATGATTAGGTATTATTTAACATCGTGAGGAAAGCTACATGTCTATGAGAACCTAGCAAGTTTTCGATAGATCTGTGAAGTTCGCGAATCCGCACTTGTCCTTAATTTAACATTGATATCTATATTTTGGGGACCGATGGGTTTGGGATCGAAGCATTAGAATTAAAATATTTTTTTTTTTATATTAAAAAGGTACACTGTTTGTTGTGGAACAATTGTAATCATACTTAATCTCCCAAAACGAAAAAAAACGCATTGTACCCTATTAATTAAATTATACAATACAAAGTCACAAATTATGTAGCTCCTTCGTTTTTGAAATCGGTCAAATAGATCTACACTAGATCTAGCTAGCTCTCATAGGATGTTAGTATATAAAAAATTCTAGCTTTTTTACTACGAAGACTTTCGAGATATCAAAACCTCAGTCTCCCCCGTAACCATGTTTGCTGAAAGGCGCCTAAAACTGAAAAATCTGAACCGAATTTTTATTTACCCCTTTTTTTAAATGTACACGTACTTATTACTAGTTATGAGCTGTTCGTACGGAATGAGCTGTACAAGTAATATGGTTTAAGTTAATACTTGCAGAGGTAGCGTCAAATTCAAAGGACTGTAGGTGTGATCTCATCAACTTGACATCCTTTATTGCTTTAAATGGAAGCTTTATATCAGCTCGAATTGTTGCATTTGCTTTGTCTTTGTATGTTTACTTTTAAAACGCTAAGAACACTTATTTATTGACCGATTTCAAAAAGAGGAAGTGCTCAATTTAGACTCAAGATTTATTAAAATCTCTTGTATATTAAAATAGTAAATAATATCTTTTGTAAATAAAATATTTTGTAGTTCCACATGAATTAAAAAAACCTCCAAAATAATGGTTTTATTTAAAATTAGCAGTGCCCGCGGCTCCGCCCGCGTTTAGATGACCAAAAATCAAATTCTTAGGTATTACATATTAGTATACTCTTAAATTGCAGTTTTTGTATTGTTTCTCAGAAATGAGATATTTTCCCGCGGTAAAAAGTATCCTATATGTTGACCCGGATAACCAGCTACCATCATATCAAATTTCATCAAAATCGGTCCAGTGGTTTTCTCGTGATGCGGTAACAGACAGACAGACGAGAGACAGACAAAAATTCTAAAAACTATAGATTCGGCCTCAGTATCGATAATAATGTCTATTTCAATTAGATTTTCCAAGAAATACTTAATTTACAGATTCGACTTAGTTACAATTTCATTATATGGATAGATTATTCTAGTAGCCATTATATTTTAACATTTCTGTAAGTGACGTGTTTACTTTATCTATTGCTATTGATTTTCAGACTTCATGACTAATGATTTTTATGTTTTCAGTGAAATTTTCCTTAACATGTAAACTTTTCCTTAACTAAAGTCATTTACAGCACGTACTATCCCTATTTTTATAAATGTGAAAATGTGTGTGTTTTTGTAAAGTTCTTCCATCATACATACATAAAATTGATATTTACCAGGATAAAAAGTATCATATATACCTATAAGTATGATGTAAAAAATTAACTAATGCCCGATTCCACCAACGTCACCTAAGTTTAAGGGATCCCCTAAGCATGGTTAGGGGGCTGTTAGGGGACAGTTTCTGTTTCATCGACAGTTAGGGGTCACCTAAATATTAAATGGCCCTCTTAATTTACGTGCTCGAAATATGGGCTTAAAGACGATCGTAAAACGAAATTTAATTTAGGGACTAGTTTAGGGGACTTTTAAGCTAGGGATCCTATACGTAGGTGGTAGCTTATGGGTTATTGGTAAATCGGACATAAGACATGGTTTGGGGGTATATTCTAACAGTTTACTATATATATCTATTATTTGCAAAAGATACATTTTAGTACAGTAGAGTTCCTCAATACAAATACTGTTCTGTCAACGGAGAGGCATTAGTTAAATAGGTATGTCGTACGCAGAGATGAATCTGAATGGATTGAAGGCTGAATAAGATGGAATTCAATGAAATGCGTTGTTAGCTTCAACGGCTTTGAGTTCATCCAATTTATTTTTGCTCATTTAGGCTAATAGTCTTGGACTGGAATTTGAGCCACGTACTATTTATTGGGTAGAACGATGGATCTTAGTGGATAAATCTTTAAAGGTTTTTTAGGTGTTTTTAAGAACTTAATAGGAATTTAAATGTAGCTATTTTTATAGGTGTTTCGATAAACTCGGTACTTACTAGAAAGCCGTATTATATAAAAATAAAATGGGCTATAAAAAAATTTTTCAGCTTTAACTGTCACCTAGGGACGCTATATAAAACTATACATATAATAAAATTCTGAGTCGAATCTGTACATTAAATATTTTTGGAAAATCTTATTGAAATAGTCATTATTATCGATATAGAGGCCGATCAATAGTTTTTGGAGTTTTTGTCTATCTATCTAGAAACGCACACGAAAAACCACTCGACAGATTTTGATGAAATTGGTATGATGATAGCCGGTTATCCGGGTTAACATATAGGATACTTTTTACTGCGGGAAAATATCTCATCTCTGAGAATTATATACTTAATGTTAAAACGTAAGTATCTGATGAATAAGTTTGAGCATTATTAAAGACATATTTTTATATTCGTTATTATCAGATAATATTATAATATAAGCAATATTTCTTGCTCGATAAAGGATAAGGAAAGGGCTTATTAAACAAATAAGCTCTTTGAAGGTTTTTATTATATGACAACCGGAAATGAATAATGTCTTTGAACAGTATATTGAACCTTAAAATACTGTCAAAAATTTTGATTTGTATTTTGGTAATTTTATATGTGCCATTGAAGAATTAAAAATAATAATTGTAAATCGCATGGTACAATACAAAATACTGCTGGGAAGTAATCCTTGCTAATATGAAAATGATTCTTTAATTTGTTGATTTGTCCTTTTTCATGATGACAAAGATTAGAATTGACGTGGTTTTTATTTGAACGCACTATAGTGTCACTCGTCACTATGTAAACAAATGTGGAAAGTCAATTTTGACCTACTTTGTCTGGTTTGGCGCCTAATTATCCTTTAAACCTGTCAGCGACTACCGAGTCACAGGTGACTCGGTTAACAATTGAATTCTTAGAAATTAACCGCGAGGTTCACATAATACTTTCTTAGATTTACGCGAATATTTGACATTTTAAATAAAACTATGTTTTTGGATTATTTCGCGGATTTATTTTGATTTTTGGTTCCTGACGTTTCGACTGCTTTACAGCAATCAGTCTCTCTCGTGACCATGATTGCTGTAAAATAACCGCGAGGTGTTAAAAAATTTTCTAAGTATATTAGATCCGGATGACAATACAGTCGATACAATAATATAATTCCATCGAGCTGATCTGATGATGGGACCAGAACTTAATGGTAATAAGGGAACGATTCGAATTTGAGCTCATTTGATTCTATTTGGTCAATGCCATATATTATTATATAATCAAAATACGTTTTTTTAAATCAAATATTATTTTGCTTAGAGATAGTTTATTAAGCTGGCATAGGTTGATTTTTATTCCGATGCGTTTAAGTGGTCTCATTTAGGTTTTTTTGAAGTTATACTTTTTTTGGGACGTTTTGTAAAAAATTATGAGAGTAAAATTTTTATGATGCACGCGCACACCGACAGCCAAAAAGCGACATGATTAAGTTAGCTGATAACTGTTTGTTGCCATGGTGACCGTATTTATTGTCTGACAAATTATATATAATATAATATTCATTCCTTAAATGATATTCTATAAATATATGATTGTAACATGCCTAATATGTCTTATTTAATTATTTTATTAATTATCATTCCTTTTACAAACGGAGAGTTGTGACATCGGGATGAAATCTTTACTTATGTTCTGTTACGCCAAAGAGTTTAAGTTCTTATGTGCGTACATAAGTACACACACACACGTTTTTTTTATTTTAGTTGCATAAGGCTTTACCAACGGATCTCGGTCATTAGTAGGTCATAGTTTTGAATATGCAATACATAAACCATTTATGCATTGGCAAATTATTTTCGAACGTATAGTGACTAACGTGCAACAATAAAAACGTTTAATTAAGGAGTCGTGACGCCATGACATGCACATTATTTAAATCATTGTACCGATTATATTTCGAAGTTTAAGGTTAATGCAATTCTGCAATTTGTTGAATGTCACAAATATAAATTCTTTTTCGTGTAATGCCACTTGTTTCTTGTTTACCTACATCCTGGCCGTGCTCACTAAGATTTATTTAACTACAATATTTCATAAAGGCGATTAGTATATTTATATGATGTTAACACGATAATGACTGTACTGTACTGTACAATGTACATGCATACATACAATATATACACAGATTAGGGAATGGTAGGGGTAGGGTTCAAATTCCGGGTTTCGCACCTCTGATATTTTCATGTGCCAATCATTTTCAACATTTTTTTTATGGTATTCAGTGACAAACGAGCAGACAGCCCACCAGATGGAAAGCGGTACCTGTCGCCATGATTATTACTTGTCTTACGGTGACTTACAACATCGTGAGAAAACATGCATGTCCTAGCAAGTTTTCGAAAGACATGTGAAGTTCGGCAACTCGTACTTGGCCAGCGTGGTGGACTATTGCCTGATCCCCCTCGTATTGAGGGAGACCCGTGCTTAGCAGTGAGACGTTAAAAAGGACTGAATACATACATACAGAGTATGATGTTTAAACTATCTAATTCATAAATTATCCGAAACAACTTGACACCAAAGTAAAATATTACTGATAGCGACTCACCTTCGCTTCGCTCGGGTTCGTCCCTAGGTTGCTTCCCCATACAAACTTTCATCCTCATTTTTAACCCCTTAGGAGATGATTTCCGGGATAGAAAAACAAACAAACAAAAAAATAAATCTTTCCTCTTTATAATATTAGTATAGATGGATAAGTACAGGAAATACGTATACATTTTAAAGACAAAAATACATTATCTTTTATATGTATATAAAAAATAAAAAAAATATTCTCCTCCTTACAAATGAACTATAAAATACAAGTGAGTAGTTATAATTTGGCAACTCCCACTCGTTGGAAGTTCCTATTGATTTTCGTGCACGTTTCGTGCCTGCCCAGACTGTTCAGGAAACCGTTTTATAGTTCACGTATATCACGTATATATAATCAACCCATTTAACTTTGCTGCACTGCAACAATATCGTCTCACAAAATGTATGTAGTAGGATCGTGTTGTGATGACAAATTTAAGGTTTTCATGCGATATGTATGAAATTTTATTATCAATTTTTCTGATTTACGACTTTACTTCAAAAGAGATATTTATATTATCTTGTTCGGAATAAATAGTATAGTGTATATTAAATTTTATTATATGCTGTTACTTTATGTCTGTATTATACTAGCGACTCACCCTCGTTTCGCTCGGGTTCGTCCCTAGGTACGTCTGTTTATGGGTAGCAGTACAGGTGTATAATTCAAGTGGGCGTGTGTATGATGGAATCTAAATTACAAGCTATTGCTTGTATTTTATATTATTTATATTTATAGATTTTTGATAACTAAGTTCTTGTATATTATTATTTTTTGAAATTACTGTCTACATCTTTTTTACGAAAAAAATAATACTTAGACTATGCCTTCTCGAAATATTCACTGTTTAGTGTTGGATCACTTCTTAATTTATTTTTTTCTAATTTTCAGAGCGACTCTGTGAGTTACTTCTTTGGCGAGCTCGAGCGTATAGCCCGGCCAGATTACGTACCTTCCCATCAAGACATTCTGCACTGTCGGAAAGCGACCAAAGGCATCACGGAGTGTATAATCAATATAAACAATGTGCCATTCGTATTCGTGGATGTGGGCGGTCAAAGGACTCAACGGCAGAAGTGGACACAGTGCTTTGATTCTGTTACGTCTATATTGTTTTTAGTGTCATCTTCGGAGTTTGATCAAGTGCTATCGGAGGATAGGTGAGGATTTTTCTTGTACTGTGTAATACTAAATAAGTCTGGCTAAAGGTAAGCAGTAACTGTAGCCTATAAACACTTGTCATAGCTTAATGAGTGAAAAAATGAAGGAAGAATGGGAAAAGGAACGGGAGTATTCCCGGATGGTAAGAAGGGCTAGTTGTGTTTCTTCTGGCGTTTTTAAATAATACTTGATAAATGTTAAATAATGCCATTCTTTGGTTATTAGGTAGTAGAAATACAGAAGATCACATCTAACCCTTCGTAGAAATACTAAAAGTACGAGTTTATTAACTGACTTCCAAAAAGGTTTCCAAAAGGTTATCAATTCGTCGGAATCTTTTTTTTTATGTATGTTCACCGATTACTCGAAGACGCCAGAACTTATCGAAATCGATAGAGCGGTTTTTAAAAAAAACAACATTAAATATATTTTTTAAATAAATTGCTTAATCGAATATGTTATTAAAAAACTTTCTTTTTACAAATTACCTGCTTATTACGTCTTAACTAAAAATAGAAAAATAAAAACTTTTTAACAAAAAATAAAAACCGACTTCTAGGCACTAAAATGTAAAAAATAACTAAACGGAGGTTTTCATTTAGAATAGATAAATTAATTAAAATTCTAAGAAATGATGGACAATTAAATTAAAATTCTAGGAAATCTATTGTTAACTGACGACTGACGCGCCGGCGTGTCCGCGGTCGTGGAGGGATTGATATCTATTTCCATATTTCTAATAAAATCTATAAAAAAATAACAACAAACAAGCTTACACGCTAACGTTTCTTTCCATTTAACTCGTCATAAGGAACACTTGTAAAAAATCTATTATTATTATTACGAAACATTCTAGTTCCAGTAGATTGGGCTGTTGTGATCTACATAAGGTTGTCTCCTTTTATATTTTAACAATCTTGAAGTCAAATTTTGATACTTTACTATTTTCTTACATACAGTATTTTTGCATATTATGTATATAGATATTTTGATGATAAAATATACCAATAAAAGATATTAAATGTTTTAAATTACTATCTAAATTTTACATTTCACACATAAATCTCTGTTTTTATTCCATTTTGTTACCAATTATGTATTATCTATACATATAATAAAATTGTTACTAAGCCGAATCTGTACATTAAATATTATTTGGAAAATCTTATTGAAATAGACACTGTTATCGATACATAGGCCGAATCTATAATTTTAGAATTTTTGTCTGTCTGTCTGTTACCGTATCACAGAAAAACCACTAAAGGGATTTTGATGAAATTTGGTATGGTCATAGGTGGGTGTTCGGGTTAACATATAGAATACTTTTTACGGCGGGAAAATATATCATTTCCGAGAAAAAATACAAAAAATATAGTAAGAGTATACTAATATTTAATACCTAATAATTTGGTTTTTGGTCATCTGAACGCGGGCGGAGCCGCGGGCATTGCTAGTATCGTATAAGTTTCATTTTGTCTCAGAGATCGGAGAAAACATAGCAATGACAGTACTATTAATTATTTGATGGGGTCAAATAATATTTATCATCTCATATTTGAAAGTTATTTGTCAAACATATTTCTACAAACGTAGTATAATAACACTGAAACAACTTTTAATTATAAATGTAAAGTGACTGTAAAATCACATTAAAAGTAAATAGCGGTGCAAGTTTTTCTTCTTTATATGGCACAGCCGGTTTTTCTTTCTTTTCGGATTTTTTCGGGGATTTATTTTGATTTTTGGTTCTCGACCATTTACAGTAATCATGGTCACGGGAGAAACATTCTCTACCATTCGAAACATCGGGAACGAAATATCGAAATAAATCCGCGATAAAATCCGTAAAGGGAGTTCTATTCAAAAGTCGACAATTCGCGTAAATCTAAGAAAGTATTATGTAAAAACTATTGGTTAAAATAAAGAATTATGAACATCAGACTTGTACTATAAATGCGAAAATTAGTATGTGTATATGTTTACTTCTTAAGTTGAAACGGCGACGGGTTTAGGTAAAATTAAGTATACACATAAACTATGACCTGGACTAATATTTAGGCTACCGTTCGACACTTAGTATCACAACGAGCGAAATAGGGATAAGTCGCTGGTCAGTTTATAATTTGTGAACATAATAATAATGGACATGTTATTACACAACACATAAGAAATAAATAAAGAAATGAAATATATAACAATAAAAAGATGCACAGCAGGCGGCCTTATCGCTAGAAGCGATCTCTTCCAGGCAACCTTAGGGTAGAGGAATCAGTATACAAAATGGTAGACGGTGTACTTGTATATATACATACGTATATACATACATACATATTGCCTATAATACTTAAAAAGCCCAAAACATACTAACTACTGTTTCCTTCCGCATATGTATTTCTTGGCGCTAAATGATCGTCTTTCGGATAAGAAACATTCAATTTGCGGAAGTGTGGAACTAAATAAAAGATTAAAATAAGTTATTGGTAATCAGACATTACATGTCAAAACGTAACTATTGTTGCCACTTACAATAAGAAGAAAATCAATTCTATAAGTGCTTAGTAGCGGCTTGCTTTTTGGACGATATGGCTGAGATTTATATAAAAAAAAAATATTTGCATTAAGAGATTGTTGACAGTATTGATAAAGTTTGTGGTTGAGGTCCCCTTTGAAGCAAGTAAGTTTTGTCTGTATTAGGAGACACCGCCCTTCCATAACAAAACGTATAGATTTTTCCTTAATCTAGTAAAAACGCAGACTTTAAAACCGCGATTTATTGCGTATATTTATCATTTCCTTAAGAATTGATGTTATCACTCTCGCTATGTCTTGTAGAGAAGATAATGACAACTCACTCTTTTCTCTATATTGCCGAACATGACGATGATCATACACGTTAGGTCTTAGAGTAAGCCTCCCCCCAACGTTGTCGTGGTGGAGGGGGCTCAGTAGTGCCCGGCAACCCAACCGGGCGCGAAGCCAAGAAACGCACAGGGAGGCACTGCCTGCACAGTAGAACAGGCCTTAATTTGACACGTCTTATTTGTACTTTATAAAAAACTTAAAGATTATTTAATTTCATATGTTATGTATTTTTTGGATTATCCTTCCATCACACAGAATTGTGGTAACGCTATCGGGATTTAATATATTATAAATTGTTTATAATTCTGTTATATCCGTAGTCGGTTTGATCTGTCTTGGCAGATTTACCCGTGCAATATTAGATTTAAGTTCAATTAACCTAGTTCTTATATGTAAAATGTACAAACATAATCCTCACGGGTCTCTCAAAAGGTTTTTCAATGGGCGGGATTCAAAGCATAGGCCAGCTCGCTAGCCAAGTGTCGATTTCGCATTCGGGCTTCAAATGTCTTTCGAAAACTAGTTAGTTTCTCTCAGACATGCAGGTTTCCTGACGATGTTCATTCGCTGTGAGGCGAGTGATAACAATGTTAACAATGATTCGTATATGAAAATATGTATTAGAGTTGCGAGAATCGGGTTTGAACCCGCTTCACTAGATTTTTCAAGTGATCGTACTACCACTAGGGTACTACTGCCTAACTAAAAATAAATAAACTAAATATATCTACCTATATTATAAGCTAAATAAAAATAAATGATGTAAATCTAAGTAAATCATATTTACGAAAATCATTAGGTAATATTCCATTTTTCAAAGTTTACATAACATAAAAAAAAATACAGTCGAAGTGAGAACCTCCTCCTTTTTGAAGTCGGTTGAAAATAGTGAGGAACTGGTATCTTTCAAATATGAATGTGATGACACAATAGATAATATGCGTGTGATTAAATCACACGTAATAAAGGTGAACTATTTTTTTTACAATCTTTATGGCTTTTGAATTAAACATATATCAATATTTTTTTACGTATTTTTTCGAAGCTGGATATTTTTTTTGACAATTTTATAACGATGTTAGAAATATTGTATTAAAAAAATCACGTATATTTCCTATTGAGACGACATCTTCAATCTGGCAGCTGTTAATTAATTTAGATACGAATTATATGAATAAAACAAGGTGTCCTAAGATAAACAGCCGTGATTTAAGACACATGGGTGATTAGTATGCCCGCACTATAAGTGATTATAGTATTTGCACGACCCGCGCGGATGTGGATTAGCATTTCTTAATCGACCCAACGCATACAAATATGATTCATTAATAGTTTTAAATAGAAAATATTGACATAATGATGACGTACAACGCTTGGTTTGATGTAAATAATTAAATATATATTATTTTGTTACTAGCGGCTTACTTTATATTTAATAAAAAAATAAGAAATAAGAAATAAATAACCTTACGAGCATTAAAAACGCTATTACGTACTAGATATCTGAGACATATTAAACATGACTTTGGACAGTGTTTGTATGGCACATACATATTAGATACGTATGTATTCGAATTAAGCGATACTTGGACCCTCTACTTTCGGTGTGGAGAAAGATAAAATAAATAAATAAATATGTTGGGACATTAACACAACACCATCTAGTTCCATGTTCCCCCCCAACGTGCGTTCACCTTGTCGTGGTGGGGGGGCTCAGTAGTGCCCGGCAATCCAACCGGGCGCGAAGCTAAGAAACGCACAGGGAGGTTGCCCACTTCGGTGGGCGGTGGGAGGTGGCCCTCTTCGGGGGGCGGTGTACCATGCGGGTTGCTCCTGGTACTTCTCTGATAGCAGAGTGGACTGTGGAGCAACCCCATGGTTGTGGTGGTCTGCTTCGGCAGACCTGCCGTCGGGGCGTCGTAGTTGAATGCGTAAGCGATCCTGCGACGCCCCATTAAGACGGGGGAAGGTTTTGTTGGGTTTTAGTGGGTAGTACTGGCTGTATTACGCCGGTGAGTTCCACACGTCGTGCGTAAATGCATTCTAGTTCCATGTTAAGCTACGAGGCTTGTGTTATGGATATCAGATAGTTGATATACTACATATATATATAACTTTAAATACATATTATAAATATAAACACCCATGACTGGAGTATATACATTCGTGCTTATCACACAAATTTATGCCCCCAGCGGGACTCGAACCCGCGACCGCTGGCTCAGCAAGTAGGGTCACTACAAACTGAGCCAAACGTGTCATCAGAAAGATGAAAATGAAGAAAATGTAAATAATATTATTATTATGCTGCATGCTTTCATGTTTGACATAAACTTTTCTCTGTTATTTCAATTATTGCTGTACAAAACGCTGAACTAAATTATTAATGTAATAGGAATGTAAATTGGCATTTGGGCTATCGTAAAACCTATAAATCATTGATAGAATAAAGGTATATTTAGATAGTTTTTTGTCCTGAAGATTTGATTATGGGAAGAGTTTAAAAGTGTTGGGCAATTCATATTGAGAGACTTGCCTCGAAGGTGTCTGAGATTTTTTATATCAAGGAGCTTTAAGTCGTTCAATACTTAGCGTATTATTAGTGTTCGACACATGATTTAACTATTTATTTGTTTTTATCTATAATACTAGCATTGCCCGCGGCTCCTCCCGCGTTCAGATGACCAAAAACCAAATTCTTAGGTTTTACATATTAGTAGATATATTCTTACATTGCAGTTTTTGTACATTGCAGTTTTTGTTAGTTTTCTCAAAAATGAGATATTTTACCGCGGTGAAAAGTATCCTATATGTTGACCCGGATATTCAGCTATCACCATACCAAATTTCATCGAAATCCCTCCAGTGGTTTTTCTGTTATGCGGTGACAGACAGACAGACAAAAAGTCTAAAAACCATAGATTCGGCCTCTATATCGATAATAATGTTTATTTCAATAAGATTTTGGAAAAATATCTAATGTACAGATTCGGCTTAGTAACAATTTTATTATATGTATAGATTATTAGTTATACATAAGTATGATACTTGTTAAAAGCTGAGTGGTCTTTACAACCGTACCTACTCTTATGCAGTTTTAAATAGAGTCTTTGTGAGCCACAAAGCTTTATGCTTGGAAGATAATCTTTGCTGTCTAATTGGTTTCTTCATATACTTTTAGCAGTTTTTGAGCGTAGCTATTATAGGTTATTGTATACGCATATCAATTATTCAGCCCCTTTAACGTTCCTTTGCTGGGCAAGGCAAGGCACCCGTTTCATTGCTAGGGTTATAGTCCACCACGCAAGCTGAAAGCGGTTTGGTGAGTTGCACTTGTCATTCCAAAACTAGTTAGGTTTCTCCACATTATGGATATTTTACGACAGCGTCTTGTGTTTGTGTGGTCTTGTGCTATCCTCCTCCAGTGTCTACCTTGTTGGAGGCTTGTCCAGGCTTCTCGTACTTGGCCGCCACTCGAGAATTCTTCGAATGGGTAGCCTACGGGATTCAAACGCGTAGTTTATTTTTATACAAATATTTATTGTATATATCTATGTTACATACTTACTGATACTTTATGGTACATAATTATAAAATTCTGTATTGGTCATATATAAGTATATAATTTTACTTACAAAAACAAATAAGAAATTTTTTGCTCCGTTGACTCTTTCGCTAGTTCTTTTCAGGATAATGGCTTTTTCTATCCAAATTGGTAAAATTTAAACTATAAAAATTTAATGCTCAGTAAAATATTTTGAATTTAAATAAAAAGAGTCCATGTCAGTCTATGATAAAGCTAAGGCTTGAAATGCAGTTCTGCTGTAAAGCACCGACCGTAAACCCAATAATTGCTCTTATAAATTTAGTTTACGGTGTTTTTGATACGCGATGACAGTTCTCTATTATTTAAAAAAAAAATTCCTTAGTGCTTACATTCGTTATATGATGGCCTTTTATGCATTTTTTTTTAAGTATACATACTTATTACTTAAATATTATACACAGTTTAATTTTATGTAACAACTAGCGGCTCAACCTGGCTTCGCTGTGTAGTAGGGTTACTAAGCAACAAGGCTGTCAAAATAAAAACATATGTATTGCAATGGATTATTATTTAAATACATAATACTATAATACTATATTTGGCGACGAGGATAAAGGAGAATTATGTCCCTCGAAAAATTTACATTTGAAGAATTAAATAACCCTGATGATTGGGAGTATTATATACAACGATTTAAAATCGAACTTGAACTTCATGGACTTAACACAAGAGAAAATGAAGAAAAACGAAAACGATTGTTATTATCTCGGATTGGTCAAAAAGCATTTAAGGTACTTGTAGATCATTTTCGACCAGCATCAGTAACAGAAAAACATTTCGACGATCTCGTAACTGTTTTGAACGAATACTATGGTAGAAAAACATATGTACTTGCAGAACGTGTAGCATTTGCATCTAAAAGAAGGGATAGTTGCACCTCAGTATCACAATTTGTAATGGACCTTCGATCTTCAGCTGGGTATTGTGAATTTGGAAATATGATGGATGAACGCCTGAGAGACCAATTGGTAATTGGTATAAATAACCTGCAATGGCAACAAGAACTCATTAAACAGCATCCTAAAAACAGTGCTAAACTGGCGGATGTAGTAGCTACAGCTAGAAACTTAGAACAGGCAGAAACTCAAGCAAATTTTATAACGCAAACACATACAATGCAACATTCAGATTTTAACGATAACGTTACTATTAACAAAGTAATCAAAAACAATAAAACAACTAAAAGCGAAACGAATCATCATCAAATGAAGCGATGTACTTATTGTGGTAAGTCATATCATAAAAATATTGCAGAGTGCCCTGCACGTGGAAAGCAATGTACTGCTTGCGGTAAGCAAAACCATTTTTCAAGCGTTTGTATCTCGACGAAATATTCTAAAAGTAAATATAATAAAACAAGACAAATACAAACCTTTCATAATGATATAAATTCTAATAGTTCAGATTCGGATGTAGATGAGTCTCCGCAAACTTTTAACATCAATCATAAAAACAAGCCATCAAAAATTTTAATACCAACAATTATGAACAATATTAAGATCGATATGTTGTATGACCCAGGTGCAGTACATTCAGTTATTGGCAAAGAGTTATGGAAAACTCTAGGAAGACCAAAATTGAAGAAATGTAGTAACTTAATAGCTTATACAGATGTTAAGATTAAAACATTGGGAATCTGTCAAATTATGGTAGAAGCATTTAATAAAACTAAACTATTAGAAGCATACGTAACTAAACATAATGATATACCATTATTTGGCCTAGATTGGTGTATACAATATGAACTTCCAATGCCTCCAGGATCAAGGCTATGTAACATTAAAGAAATACACCAAATAAATGATCAAAATAACATAATAGAAAGAAACCGAACTATTAAAAACCCTTTGGACCGCGATCAATAGTCCAACAGCTACTCAACGAGTTTTCTGAAATATTTGATGGAAAATTAGGTACCATAAGAGGACATTATGCAAAAATTCATATTTCAGAAAACGTGCCATCAAAAACATTTCGACCAAGACCAGTACCACTGGCCCTTAAAGATCAGGTTACAGCTGAACTACAGAGACTAGTAAATGAAAATGTTATAGAATCAGTAGATACAATGACAACCCCAATTGAATGGGCATCGCCAATAGTTATAGCAGTAAAACATAATGGCAACATACGTATTTGTGCGGATTTCAAAGTAACAATCAATAGACATGTTCAAGTGGATGACTATCCATTACCTAGATTTGAAGAAATAACATCTAAATTAGCAGGAGGTGTATTGTTTACAAAAATAGACTTAAAAGACGCTTATTTACAACTGATGGTTGATCCAGGGTCCAGAAAATATTTAGTAATCTCAACACACAGTGGATACTATCAGTATAAACGTTTACCATTCGGTATATCTTTTGCTCCAGCTTTATTTCAGCGAACAATGGATCAAATACTAAGTGGTATTGATGGAGTAGTCTGCTATCTTGACGATATTCTTATAACTGCAAACAATTTAACGGATCACATTAATAAGGTACGAACAGTCTTAAAAAAATTAAAGTCAGCGGGTATTAAAAGTCAAGTTTCAAAATGCTCATGGCTACAAGAAAGTGTAACATTTTTAGGACATAAGATAGATAAACATGGACTGCATCCAACAGAAGAACATGTTAAAGCCATAAAAGAAATGCCTATCCCATCAAACATTTCAGAACTTAGAGCATTTCTAGGGTCTATTAGTTACTACGGCCGGTTTATTGAAATGTTACAAGTAAAATGTATACCATTGTATAGATTTTTAAAAAAGGGAAATAAATGGGATTGGACAACAGCAGATTCTAATATTATTAATAGTTTAAAGGATATACTAACATCAAACAATACCTTAGCCCATTATAACAGCAACCTTCCCATATATGTGAGCAGTGACGCATCAGACAAAGGTATTGGAGCAGTTATGTTCCATAAATATGAGAACGGAGATATGAGACCTATCGCTTTTGGATCAAGGACGTTATCAATTGTAGAACAACGGTATTCAACAATTGATAAGGAAGCACTAGGCTTAATTTATGCAGTTACTAAGTTTCATCAATATTTATATGGTCGAAGATTTACATTGCTAACAGATCACAAACCACTTGAACGTATATTTAGTCCAAACCGAGAGACACCTAAAATAGCCAGCAATCGACTTTTGAGATGGGCAATGATACTAAATTGTTATGACTACGACATAGAATATTTACCTGCAAAGGACAACTCTACAGCAGATGCCTTCTCGTTTACCATTACCAGAAGAAGATTCCTCAATAATAGAAAAAATTGGCTTACCAAAATATTCACATTTACTTCATTTAAGACTTAAAACTATACCTATTACCAAACATCGCTTACGAGAAGAAACATCTAAAGACTCTTTACTAAGAAATGTTATAAAATATATAACTTCATACTGGCCAGACAAAAAAGAAATTGACACTAACTTATATGCTTTCTATGAAAAGAGACAAGAAATGTCATATGAAGACGGATTTGTTTTATGGAACGGTAGAATTTGTATTCCAATTAATTTACGAATTGAAATATTAAAAATGTTACACGATGGACACGCAGGAATTACTGCGATGCAATCTCTAGCCCGATTGCATGTATATTGGCCGAATGTAGATAAAGACATTATCGACTTTGGACAAAATTGTGAACGATGTCAAAGATCAAGAAACACTAATAACAAAGTTCCGGTATATTCTTGGGGTATTCCCCCCGAACCCTGGTCAAGGATTCACATAGATTTCGCAGGTCCATTTCTTGGTTTTACATGGCTAATAATCATTGATGCTTACACTAAATGGTTAGAAGTATTACCAATGAAAAGCACTACATGTACTTGTACTATAAAAAGGCTACGCAGTTTATTTGCCTTATACGGATACCCGAAATATATTGTAACAGACAATGGACCTCAATTTGTAGCTGATGAATTTAGATATTTTTGTAAATCTATCGGAATAACACACATTAAAACCACACCATACCATCCCAGAACTAATGGGCTGGCAGAAAGAGCGGTGCGAACTTTTAAAGAGAGGATGGTAGCCTCACATACAGATTTAAATGAAAGATTATGTAGTTTTTTGTTCAGTTACAGAAATACACCTCAGCATTCCACTGAACGATCTCCTTTTGAATGATGTTTGGACGTAGAATGCGTTCAACATTCGATCTATTAAAACCAGACGTTCGAGGAAACATGGAAAAAGCACAATTACGTCAACAATTACAAAACAACACTAAACAGCCTATGCCATTTCAACCTGGAGATTCTGTTTGGATAAACAAAACATTACAAAAGGGTTCTGAACCTGGAATAGTGACTTCTAGAACAGGCCCTTACTCTTATTTAGTAAATACTAATGGTACGATTAAACGAAAACATAGAGACCAAATGCGAAGCAGAGTGGCTGATGGTAATAAAATTTCATATTATTTATCAAATGAAAGCCAAATTGAACCTACAGCCCAAGGAGATTCGTCCTCTCGTAACAACACATTTGATGTGAACCCTGTACCATCAACTTCATTTGAATCTGGACAGTCACTAGTTTGCCCCTCATTACCACCAAGAAAATCGGAGAGAAAGCGAAAGGCTCCAGAAAGATTTGGTTTTTAGTTTATTTTTATTTATTTTTAATTATAGTAATATATTTTTTTTAAGAGGGATGTGATGTAGTAGGGTTACTAAGCAACAAGGCTGTCAAAATAAAAACATATGTATTGCAATGGATTATTATTTAAATACATAATACTATAATACTATACGCTGTGCCGTACATTTTTACGGGATAAAAAGTAGCCTATGTGCTATTCCAGACTATATATAATCTATGTCTGTGCCTTTCATCCAGATCCGGTTAGCCGTTCTGGCGTGATTGTGTAACAAACATCCATCCAAACATCTAAACTTTCACATTTATAATATTAGTAAGATAACGGTTATTTAATTAAAATTTATATAACTTATTTTATTTATGAGTCCTGTGACCATTCCCGAATATTTACATACATGTACTTAATATAAAGCTCGAAGGTAAATAAACCCAGAGAGTGATCGTTACTATCGCATTTATTTTATTCGGCTGTTTTTCTAGCAGCGCTATTAATATTTTATTAAAGCGTAAATACTTTTTTGGTTATAGCCTCGTAAAATATGGTAGATAAAAGTGCGTTCGTCAAAGTTTTACTGCATGAACCGCATCGCTGGTGTTGCCATATATATTTAGGTGAAAAATCAAATATTTACGGATAGAAAAAAAATATTAGTTTGGTTACATGAGTGCATTATATTATTATGTTTACACATTAACACATTCCAACTATCGAGAAATACAGTTTTTTTTTATTTTAAAGATTAATCAATTCATAGTTAATTACGTACTTGTGTTATTGTATTTAGTATCCTTTTTTACCGTCCCACTGCTGGACACCGGGCTCCCTTCAAAACGAGGAGGATCAGGCTATAGTCCACCACGCTGGCCACGTGCGGGTTGGCCTTCACCGTTCAGGTATCTATCGAAAACATGCTAGGTTCTCTCAGATATGCAGGTTTCCTCAATATAGTTTACTTTACCTACTGCAAGACAAGTGTTAATCATGTTGGAAATGAGTCACACATGAAAATATCGGAAGTGCGAAACCTGAGATTTGAACCCGCTTCCTTCGGTTTTCCAAGCAAGCGCGCTACCACTGGGCTACTACTGTCTGCTTATTTTATTGTATTATATATTTTTTTATTATACCATTTAATTAAATATTTGATGTGCAGTCATTTATTATATGTATAAAACGCGCAATCATTCGTCATCAGGTATGACAAATCTGGCAACACCATGCGTAACCAAAGATCGATAAAATTTAAATATAAGCAGGTATGTAGAATATTCCATTAAAAATGGGCAAGTTATTTCGATTACGAAAGCCTGGTTGGTGGTGTCAGATACGGATAAATAATCCGTGACTAATCAAGCCAATATTCGACATGTCAGAAAGTAGACGAGCCTTGAATACTATTGCGTTTTTTTTAAATTAATAATAATTATATGTACATACATATTGCCTCTAACTACGTATGTTAATTATTTGAATTCTTGATGCTGTTTAGAAAATTATTTACGTTAGAGATAACATAAAATGATGGCGTCTGTATTGTAAGATGAAGTTACTAGAAATGGGTAACGGGTTCGTATCTTATAGCCGTTAATGACATAGCATAACTTTTTTATATACCTACATTCTATCGATTTATCCTATGGTGCGTATCTGGGTACCTAAATGTAGTCCATTTATTACTCCATGTCTATCTGTAAACTAGAAGTTATCAAAATCGGTCCAGCTGTTTTAACGTGATGAAATAAACATATAATCTTTCGTATCTATAATAATAGTAGATTTTGTAGCTTTATCTTCTTCTTATTATACATTCATATGAAGATATTACTTTAAACCTTTCTTCTTTATACATATAACATTTTATGTTTATAACACACATTATGATACATTACTCTTATAAAATATATCTTAGAAGATTATGTTAGAAATATTAAAAGGCTATTCATCTAGTTGATAAATAAAAAATGTCGTTTTCGGCCACTCATCAATCAATTAATGGCGGCTAATTAATTGTAATTGGACCGGTAAATGGGTTATGTCTTCCGATATCCCGCCATGTGATGAATGACGTAACCGCACACTGTCGAGATACTCGTATCTTCTAGTTTTAATGCCAGTGCAGTGTATTAATAACATATAAACAGGCGCAGGTTGAGAAAAAGTCAACATCCGGGAGTTTAAATCAAGGTCGATTCTGAACGTTTTCGTTAATCGATATATTGGACGCTGTTAGGTTGTCCGGATATGCCATAATAATTTAAGTTTATTCTGCGGAGTATGGTTATTTTTTTGGAAGAATTCTTGCTTAAATACGATTGATGTGTGTTAGACTATATAGATAGTTATGTGACTAAAATCTAAGTGTTGAGATATCAATTTGTTGTAAAAAATATTCCTTCTCTCTGTTTCATGACTTATATCTGGGTATGCATTAACTATCTTATTAAAGTCACCAGTCATGCTTCAGTGCAAAATTTTAAGTAAACAGATTATTTGTCTTTGTTTGTTTTGGTCTGGTTAAGAGAAAGCGTTGTGTTGACAGCAACCACCATCTATTTTACAAGCTTCTATTTAACTTGCAATATTTGTAAGTATGTTTGTTCGGGTCAAATCTTGCAACTGAATTTTAAAGCAGTTATCCTCAACTGAACGAGCTCAAAATTTTGCATAGACGTTTCGTTCTGTCATATAGACAACGCATGGTTAGATAAGTGACGTCATTCTAAATTCAACATGGCGGTCCCAACGATGGCGAACTATGTTTTTTAATGCACCTCCATGATATGGACATCAAATTAAATGGTTTGCTTAGAGGAATACGGATAAATACCTAAAAATAAAAAATAAATATTTAGATTAAATTAAACCCATTTATAACATTACACAATTTGATATAAAAACTTATTTTTTAAAATGTTTTTTTAATATTAAGTTATTATTAACTGTTACTATCTATAGACCGAAAACTGAAACTAGAAAATAACTATATATTTCTATTTATATTCTAAATTAATAACATTATTATTATTTACGTTACAGGAAAACAAATCGTCTCGAAGAAGCACTGAACATATTTGACACGATTGTGAACAACTTAAACTTCAAGGGCATTTCCATAATACTTTTTCTCAACAAATCCGATTTGTTGGCGAAAAAAGTTGCCAGCCAAGAGACTGATATACGCTGGTATTACCCCCAGTTCGCCGGAGACCCTCATAGTCTCGGGGACGTGCAAATGTTCTTGCTCAATATGTTCGCGAATGTTCGAAGGGAACCAAAGACAACGCTTTACCACCACTTCACGACAGCCATAGACACGCAAAATATAGAAGTTGTTTTCAACTCTGTGAAAGACACAATTCTCAATCGTAATTTAGAATCTCTAATGTTGCAGTGACGTGGGACGGTTTTATTGTGATAATTACTTCTTTTCAGGTGTTTGTATTTCGTAATAACACATTTTTAAAAGACAAGAAATGTGATTTTTTTTTATTATTTTTTTTATTTTTATATATAGGGCCTTGTCAGTGTTCTATTCATTTCGATGTAAACGTTCGAGTTACAGCTATGAACAAAGCTACGGAAGTACTATGATTTCTAAATATATATAGTGATAGGTTGACAATGGTTTTGTATGTTTGTAAAGTCTATCATGACGAGACCAAATATGTAGATGCACGCAAATTATTACTATGATCACTTTTTGATATATTTATATGTATGTATGTGTCGCTTTGCCCTTCTGTGTTGATTAAAAGTAAGTTGTATCGAAAAATCAGTTGCCTTATTGAATTAGGCTAGTTTTTTTATCTTTTTTAAATTAAAAAAAGCAAATATAAGTACACACTTTTTCATTAATAATGTAACATTTTGTAAATTAGAACAATTTTATATTTTAAAAATATATTCCTAGTCTTTCTGGTAATGCACAATTGTTTTAAAAATGAAATATCTTATATCTTATAATAAAATGTTTTACTTAGCAATTATTACCGACTACTGCCAGGTTAATCGATTTTTGAGACCAGAACTGTTTTAAAAATATAATCGATTTTATATAATTCTATTTGTACAGTAAACAGTGACATGTTAAATGTGGCCGCTAAAAAAGTTATATTCGTTATTTATTTAATCAATAATAATATTTAATAGGGCAATTTTAAAATATATATTTTGATTTTTTTTAATTATGAAGTTGATCGTCAAGTTGTAATTAATCTGTTTTATTTATATAGTTCTATATCATTGGGCATAACGCACTATGACCTTTGCCATGTACACTTTGTATTATAAAAAAAAATGTTTTTGACATATTATTCAAAGGATTTTCTCTAGTAACCGATTTAGCAAGTCACTAATGCTATGTCCACGAAATATATTTGTAGGCGAGTGGACTTCACGCGTGCATGTATCAATAAATTAATACATATATTCTAAATCAATGAACAAAGTCATATCTTAAATATTTTAATGAAAAAAAAAATAAGTTTATTATTTACTCATAATTTGATTTGTTTTTATAAAAAGCTCAATAAACTCTTTATTGCTATAAGTACAATATATTATAAAAAAAATATTGATACGATTTTATTTAATAATAAAATGACACAAAAAATAGTGATTTTTGAGATATGCCTTTGTTATACTTAATAATGTAGAGACAATTCGGAAGACTTTGAATCCTTAGGGAGTAAAATGTATATAGCAACTGTGATTAAATATGCAGGCTGTAAACAGCAACGAAGTGTGTATTATGCACGTTTAAATTTAAATAAAGTCTCAAAATGCCGCTCAAATGTACACGTTAGAGCATGTTTGGATGATTTTTTGCAACATTTATATGATATTTTAAATAAAACTATCTTTTCGGATTTATTTTGGTTTTTGGTTCCCGATGTTTCGAATGATTTATACTTTACAACAATCATGGTCACGGGAGAGTGATTGCTGTAAAGCTTTCAAAACGTCGGGAACCAAAAATCAAAGTAAATCCGCGAAAAGATTATTTTATTTAAAATGTCAAATATTCGCGTTTAATCTAAGGAAGTATTACATTTATATGATATTTGAATTTACAATTTTATTCCACGTAGCATTATACTGTATGTGTAGGTCATTGAATTTTTAACCTTAATCAGTAATATGTTTATGAGCGATTTTTAATAGAAATAAATTGTTTTTATTTTTTTATTTTCCTTCCTTTTATAGTTGTATTTTAATTATTTTTTTAAATTAGAAAAAAAAAATAGAATATACCATTCGGATGATTATAAGCAAATATGTAAATGTAATGGCGCAGTTAATGAAATAGCGATACGAAGTGATTATATTTATTAATTTACCTAATTTTCCTTTTTTATTTCAACGCACATTTTAATGATTTTTGTAATTTTTTGCGTGATTATGAGTGTTTCAACATAATTCCGTCCGATGGCGCACATACAGAGGACACGCCCCTAACAAACTATTTATAAGCAACCAAGCAAAGTACACACATTGTGGTCACATTTCAATATCAATCTGTTTTTTCATATTATATTTTTTATTATTATCTAGTGCATAATTTTAAACATAATATAACTATACTCATTTAGTGTAAAATGTAGAATATTTATTTAGATTTTATTCTGTTTATGGATTTTAGCATAAATGATTTATTTATTCGAGGCGATCGGTTAATTTGAGGCTATATTATATGTAAATACCTCTTTTAGTTTGATTATAGTGTATGAATGTTTTAGTTAAGTTCGTACACACCCGGAGACCCAGACCAGTTGTGCGATTTCATAATTTGTCAATATCGTCCGTGAATTTCTTAGATCTTCTATCTACTTTGAAATTTTACAGGAGGAAGCTAATTTTTAATTTGACGACACGTTTGGCGCAGTTTGTAGTGACCCTACTTGCTGTGTCAGCGGTCGTAAGCTTGAGTCCCGCTGGACACATCTATTGGTGTGATGAGCACAAATGTTTGTACTCCAGTCATGGGTATTTATATTTATAATATGTAGGTATTTCATTCATCGTTCATCGTCATTCTATTTAAAGTTATATATGTGTAGTGTATCAACTATCTGGTATCCATAACACAGGCTTCGTAGCTTACCATGGAACTAGATGGTGCTGTGTGTTAATATCCCAACATATTTATTTGGTTGGTATTTACTATGATGATATATATTTTTATGATATCAAAATTAAATCCAGTTAGTATTATGTTGGTTTTGCCAAATTATAGCATTGAAATAAAGTTTTGCGCAAAAATTTTAGTTAAGAGGTATTAGAAGTTCACGGATGATATATCGATATTATGTTTTCTTTTTATTACAAATGTGTATGATATTTTTTCCCAAAGTTTATTCCAGTATTCCTATAAATTGTCTTTCCGAAATACATTTCTGCTATCGTATCTTTTTTTTCTTATTTCAAAATGTCACTTTTCTACATATAATAATAATGAAGTTATAATAAATATATTATTTATATTGTTTTGTGATTTTGAATGTAGCATGATGAGTAAAATAAATTTTGTTAACACTATTGCTTTCTTGATGCACAATTATTTTTATACATTTATAAAAGCACCATATATGTGAGAGTTTAAAAATACCTGTCTATGAATGATTATTTTTAATTTTTTTACTTCCATTTGATTTTTTCTAAATAATATTTAAAAGGACTTTGATATTTATTATAATGCATTTTTTCATAATATAGTAAATTGTTATTCGTAGTATAAAAATTTGAAAGTACAGCCAAAATGTTCTTTTTTAAATGAGTTTTACTTTATAGGTAAATATTTTTTATGGGGAATGAACGTTACACAGACGTATTTTAACTTATTTTATCGTATATATAGTAATCTCGAATATATTATGGCCAATATTCTATCATATATACTAATTATAGCACTCAATTTGGCTTAACAGTTGTTCTGATGTGAAAAAAAGGTCGCAAGACAAAAAACCTACGCTTGTGCATCTTTAGTATGAGTTTTGAAAGTAAATGTAACAGTATTTAATTTTTTCACTATCGATATTACTCATAGACCTAGAGAATAGGCTAATCTATACTCTCATGAAGTTGACAAAGAGAGAAAGCGAACGTGCGGCCAATACCCTCCTTTTTCAATTTGAAATGGAATGTGAAAAAAATATATTATTATAATTTATTAAAAATTATTATAATATTATTATACTGCAATTTAAAATGGCTTTAAATATCTATTGTCATTAATCGTATTTCAATTAATACAGAAGACTTCTGGCCGCGCATTCGTTTTGTCTCTGTCGCACCTTCCCGCCATTTTTAGTTGACGGCTGGCAAATAAACTCACAGTTCAGTCTTTATATCTATGGTGTTACTTATCTCTTTGAACCAAATCAAAATCGAACAGTCGTTTTATAATTTTGTTAGTTTGAAAAAAGCAGCAAATTGTTGCACAATTCTCAACAAGTAGTAATTTGAATGCGCGAATAGTATCCACTCGATTGGGGCTTACATGATAAGTATATTTAACCTCCGACGCATGAAGAGGGGCGCTTAACTTGTTTATCTGTGTATTTGTCTGTGGCATCGTAGCACCCAAACGGATGAACTGATTTCTATTTAGTATTTTGTTTGTTTGAAAGCTGACCAATTATAATACGCGTTTATTGCGAATTATCGAAAATTGTATAGTGACAATGATTGTTAAAAAACTCGTACTAAAGACCACGATAAGGTTAACATTATTTTTAATTCACAAACGCATACATATATCTTTGTTAGTTTGTCCTGAAAAAATTACTTATGAAATCTGAAAATATTAAAATTGTCTTTTTCAAATTCTGTCATGTTATAAGAGGCAAAGTACATATAAGACGAAATCAAAGCAATAAAATTGAGATTATAAATATAGTGATGGGATAAAACATATATTTAGATATTAATTTGTGATATTCAAATATAAATGAGTATTTATTTCACGGGAATATTATGAAGTATTATTATATTCTTATCTGTTGCTACGATTATTATTTTTTATCTATGTATATGAGAACTATTAAAATTATAATATATTGTCTTTTGAAAATTTGAGAAGATTTTTAGTTGTATCTTCCTTAATCAACTTCACATACTTAATTACTTATAGGATATTTTTTTGCTGGTAATAATTTCCCGTGAGATTTAAGTTGAACTTTAATGATGTTTAATGAAATTGTAGTTTATGAATTTGTCAATAGATGGCGTTACTCAAGAACGTTGAAAAATAGCTAGTACATAATATTTATATTTATAATCTGTGACATCCTCATCAAATTAGTAATGATTTATATATTATCTTTGTATTTAAACGCTTTTTATTACACGTTTTAAAATTTAAATTAATAAATAACGTTTTAAATGTATAATATATATTTATTTAGACATATTATTTCTAACAAGTAACAATGTTTATGAAAAAACAAAACATGTTTCTTATTTATTAAAATAAAAATAATTTAGAATTATTATTTGTATGTATTAAAATATTTTTTTGTATTGTAACTTTAATATGGGTAATCACATTTTTTCTCATTTAGACTACAACCTGTAATTAGACAGCTTAGTTGCCATATATAACAGAATTCTGTATATGGTATGTTTTGTACAAATAATAATTTAAATTTAGTTTGCAATAGGGAGAATGTAGAGAAGTAATGGTATATATATAGGAAAATGGGTCTCAAAATAGGTAAAAGGCAATGTGATAGGCTGATTGATGTTAATTCTGTGCAATAATCACTGCAATTAAAAAAAAAAACACTTTTTAAATCACTTGCTTCTGTGTAGTATGCATTTGTTTTATAGATAGTATTTTGTAGATATTAGTTTAAAATGTATAGAATAGAAAGAACTCACAGTAATGTCTTATTGTAATGCCAGAGGATAAAGGTCGTTATCCAAAAATCCTTATAATATGGAATCATAAAAAAACTAAAAATATAAATTATATAGGTATAATATGATAAAAATAAAATTAAAAATAATCCTGGAATATGCATATATTTTATTATTTGTTGATTACATTTCAATTAAACGTATATTGCAGTGAATATTGCATGTTAGTAATTTAAACACCGTGGGTGCCAATTATTAAAGTGCTCGAAAATTCAATAATTGTTGTTTTTATTGCAGTTGTTTTGTAGAATATCACCGAAGTGAGGCTGAGTGGTTATAATTAGGTACGAATTTTAAAGATACGTTATGTTTTACACTCATGGTGTATGCGAGTGGCGACAATATCTTTTGGAATTACTCTATATTTTGTATACAGCCCGATATTTATTGTACAGTGTAATAAAGTACTATGCATGAATTTATTTGTTTCATTATAACATTTTCTTTACGTATATCTAAAACTGTTTGTATGAAGCTAATAAGTTAAAACTAAAACGTCACAAGGTCAAAATATTATTTATTTACTAGCGACTCACTCATGATCGGCTCGGGTTTATCCCTAGAATTACGTTTTAAAATTTAGTATGGTTTTCTCAGAGATGAGATATTTTCCCGCAGTAAAAAGTATTCTATATATTAGAAAAAAATCTATTGTTGACCCGGGTAAGCAGCTATCATCATATTAAATTTCATCAAAATCCCGTTTTTGTATTTTTTCTCAGAAATGAGACATTTTCCCGCGCTAAAAAGTATCCAATATGTTGACCCGGATAATCAACTATCACCATACCAAATTTCATCAAAATCCCCCCAGTGTTTTTTCTGTGATGCGCTAACAGACAGACAAAAATTCTAAAAACTATGGATTCGGCCTTAGTATCGATAATAATCTTTTATTCAATAAGATTTTCCAAAAAATATTTAATGTACAGATTCGACTCAGTTACAATTTTATTATATGTATAGAAGACTGTTAGTAACAGGCATAAGTCTTATAGAGGCTGAGAAACAAAAATTCCACATAAACAAACTATCCAAGAGTTTCATCAATTTTAATACTCTTCGCGACGACGAATATTATAATATTTTATAATAATTTAAATAACAAGCACTTAAAGCTTATTTCAAAAATCTTTGCTACCTTTTACCTTTTAGAGTATTTAAACCTTTTTACGTGACTAAATTTGAATAAAGTTTTTTCTCATCTAAAATGGCTTTAGCGCTGGATTGTTTGCTAAATCAATTAAAATTCTTAGAATAAATTACCTTTAAGCATTATTTTTTAATATGAACAAAAACTAGTTTAAAAATTCCTTTAATAATTTTAACTAAGATGAAATTCAATATCGTTGTTTGTACTAGGTAAGTATTATTAAGCCCTATTTAATAAAGTATTGTAAAAAATTTTTTTTAAATATTTATTATAAATATACTAGAGACGCATCCTCGCTCCGCTCGAGCTCCTTTACCTTTATACCTTTTACCGTTTAGTATAGATTTCTCAGAGGTGAGATATTTTTCCGCAGTATAAAGTATCCTATATGTTGACCCAGACAACCAGCTATCATCATACTAAATTTCATTAAAATCTGTCCAATGGTTTTCTCGTGATGTGGTCACAGACAAACAGACAGACAAAAATTTCTCTGTATCGATAATAATGACTATTTCAATAACATTTTCCAAAAAATATTTGATGTACAGATTCGACTCAGTTAGAATTTTATTATATGTATAGAAAATATCGACTCTTGCACGACATCTATCAGAACCTCACAGGTGATTAGATTTCGGCAGTAGTTTACGTAAGACTTGTTTAACAGTAACACCTCTATCTATCATAATCATTTATCCATAAACATAGTATAATATATTGTATTCGGCCCTCGTCAACTTCCTTTGCTAGCCGCCGGCCTCGATTCACTGCAATGAGGTCCACCATGTTGGTCTTGTTCAGGTTAGTGGACTCTACATGTCTTTGGAAAACTAGTTAAAATCTCTTAACACCTCCAGGTAAATTTCTAAGAAATTAATTGAAATTATAAGAAATCTATTGTTAACTGACACGCCAGCGTGTCCGCTATTGTGGAGGTATTAAATATGCAGCTGGTCTCCTTCCAATTTTTTCATTTACCTTAAGGCAAGTGATAATTGTGTTGAAAACGATTCGTCCTTATACCAGAAATGCAAAAACCGGGATTTGAACTCGCTTCACTTTGTTATCCAAGTGAGCTTATTATCACTGGACTACCATTATTTACACTATACATAGATTAAAAAGTGACTGTATTCATGGAAAGACGGAAACACACAAATATTTATATTCTTAAAGATTCGCAAAAAAATCCACCAGTCTTAATCTACCCTTGATCCACATTTCTAACAAAAAATAAGATATATTAGATACTTTGTTTACTCAGCATCTTACAATGAAATATAAATCAGATAAATCTCACCCGAGTTAATAAATTTTTAAACAAAGCGCGTGAAAGGAACGGTAAGATGAATTGGTTTTTTCATCAAGATTGTGTCGTGGATAAAGACCGCATTATTTAGGATGGATCTAACAAAAATGGCTGAGATAAGCTCAACACAGTCTTTGTCACGACATCAGTGTGGGTCAAATTGAATCAAGCCTGCCTTTAGGGGGATCACTCGAGTTGGTAACGACGGCGGTCTTTAGATTTTTACGTAACGCTCTTATGTGTATTGTATAGTGCGTGAGATATATTTTTATTAGTTATGACTTACATGACATATAGATTCAATTTATTAAATTGTTTGTTTTAATTAAAATTCTCTACTCTATTTTTTGCCGATTTCTGCATTACTACTTTTGGTACCTACTAGATCTCCTTCGCAGTTCAAATTGCATGTTACATCGATAAAAATCTTTACATATAATTAAAATTCTAAGTCGAATCAGTACATTTTATATTTTTTGGTTAATCGAATCTATACTTTTTAGAATTTTTGTCTGTCTGTCTGTTACCGCATCGCACAAAAGCTACTGAAGGGATTTTAATGAAATTTGATATGGTGATAGCTGGTTATCCGGGTCAACATATAGGATACTTTTTACCGCAGGAAAATATCTAATTTCTAAGAAAAAATACAAAAACTGGTTAGAATAAAACCACGATGATACTATATATATTATATCAAGGTAACTTACTAAATAAGGCAAAAACTATTAAAAATAGCTTATCTTAAAAAAAAAACAATAGCGCTATTTCATTTTGGTTTTGGTCATCAGAACGCGGCCGGAACCGCGGGCAATTCTAGTAATCTATATTACCACAGATCATATAATACTATACACAATACATAGAATAATTCAAGAGGAAGCTATGTATAATATATGCATATTATATTCATACTAACCGTGAAACCGTACCTAGTGCTAGTTTAGAGTATAAATACTGAAATAGTAACAGAAAAAATACAGTCGAATTGAGAACCTCCTCCTTTTTGAAGTCGGTTGAAAATAGCAGTGATGTTTGTGGAGCTTTCACCCACCGAACTAAAGTACCAGTATGGATACTGCAACTTTACGTCATATGCTTTAAGGGCAGTACTTCAGTTAGGCTCTAGTTTAATGAATTATAGATTTTAATATAATGAAAAACTCATTCACGCAATATGAATGGAATTAAATTAAAACTTCGAGCAAAACTTTTAGTTTGTTACTATATCTTTTCTAATAAGAATTTCCGAAATGCCCTACTGGTTATAGTATTAATTTTCGTATTCATATACCCAGATGATACGGGTCAGCTATAAGGTCTATTTGGGCAGTTGTACTCGTATTAAAATTTCATTTTTACATAACTTCTGATTTAGCTGGATTTTATTCTACGTTCAGGCAGACATATTTACGACTGCCGCAGGGTCCACGCCGTATGTTGTTCTTTGTGCCTTTATTATGTATAAATGTCATAAAATAATGCCAATATCTATTTACATACAATAAAAATACAGATTATCCGTAAATATTAATTAAATATTTAAAAAATACATTTTTTTCAATGAAAAGGTTTTTTTTAATTAAATTATATTATTTTAAATTATTTAATAGCCGGTTTAAATAATATTTTGTGTGGTTATTATAATAAAAAAAATATATAATTAATCTGTTGTAGTAGCAATGTGTTGCTATATAAATAACGTCATTAATACGAGTATGGAGTATGTCGTGAAACTTTGGCACGTTAACGATCGGCACTTACCGTCACGTTATTAAACAAGCTGGATTACTGTAGATTCTGAAAGTTATAACTTTTGACAGTACCTACGATTGTGACTTATATATGAAAACTAGCATTACCCGCGGCTCCGCCCGCGTTCAGATGATCAAAAACCAAATTCTTAAGTTTTACATATTGGTATATTATATTCTTACATTGCAGTTTTTGTATTTTTTCTCAGAAATAAGACATTTTCCTACGGTAAAAGTTCCTATATGTTGACCCGGATAACCAACTATCACTATACCAAATTTCATCAAAATCCCTCTAGTGGTTTTTCTGTGATGCGGTAACAGACAGACAGATAAACAAAAATTCTAAAAACTATAGATTCGGCCTATATATCCATAATAATGTTTATTTCAATAAGATTTTCCAAAAAATATTTAATGTACAGATTCGGCTTAGTTACAATTTTATTATATGTATAGATGTGTACGTAGATTAGTTATGATACATATTGTATTTAAAAGAAATGACTTATAATGATAAAATGCATAATTAGCAGGCAACTACGTGTGGCTTCTCCTTTGGTTATTATTTATCTTTTATAATCTAAAGCTATTAAACATAATCTTTTATATGAGATCCTTTAAAACTACAAATTCGAGTTGTATTTTTGAAATATTGTTAAAATTCAGACTATTATTATCTGTACGATAGAAGACATCCATTGTAAGCTTTAAGATTGTATTATTCTGCCCATAAACAAACATATATTGAAACGGTTTATGTCAAGCTCTCTATATTTTTTAACCGCCGACTCAAAAAGACGGGTTTATAAGTTTAACTGTCTATCTGTGTGTCTATGTACTGTGTATCTGTCTGTGGCACCGTATCGCCCAAACGGATGAACCTTTTTTTTGACATGATCGACAGTATTAGCTAAATAAAGAAAAACTGTTTAGATATTTGTAGCTCAGCTCTTTTCTAGACGGTAAAAGGATATGAACAACTTCCCAGATCTAATCGATTCGAAACTTGGTATCCCGTTACTTTAAAGACATTGCTATGATATGGTAGCCTAGATCTGATACTGCAGCGTCATCTGGAATCTGCAAGATACTCAACTGTTGTTCAATGAGTAGGTTATTGTTTTGAGAGGTTTTTAAAGTTTTTTTAATATTAGCGATATTAAATTTTAAAGACTACGAGATTTTTGTTAATTTTACAGTACGAGCGAGAGCACGTTACTAGTCTTACATACCAATTAGCACTTCCACTTGTTCATCATCGTATTAAATAATAATACAGTAATTTTGCACCGCCTCCGTAAATATCCCTTATTTTATACGTGATATACGGTTATTTGTATCTCGTACTGTCGCATTGCTCACATTAAAAAACGTAAATATGAAACCCGTTATAACTTTGTTTTAGAAAATGTAATAAATAGAGGCATTAAACTGACTTCTTTTTTAAAGCATTAGATTAATAGAGAGCTTTATGTGGCTAAGTGTTAGGATTAATTTATTTTGGTTCAGCCCTTTTTAACGTTTCACTGCTGGGCATGGGCCTCCCTTCAATACGAGGGGGATCAGGCTATACTCCATCACGCTGGCCAAGTGCGGGTTGGAGGTCTACACATGTCTTTCGATGTTAGGTTCTTGTTTTCCTCATGATATTTTTTTTCACCGTAAGACAAGTTGTTATCACTTATCATATTTTAAATGATTTGCACATGATAATATCAGAGGTGCGAAACCCGGGATTTGAATCCGCTTGTTACGATTTCTCAAGCGATCACGTTACCACCACCATCGCCACTGCCTTAAATATTGTTAATTTATTTTATACATTATCAAGCCCTTATTATTTTCCGCTTATTTTAATCTAGCGCTTTGCTTTGCATTGCTCGTCGTTCCTAAGTGTATAATAGTTAACCTATGTGCTACTCTAGGTCATTTCTGTGTACTCATCCAAATCCGCCCATAGTCCATACACATACAAGTTTTCGAATTTATATCAGTAGCCTGATTATAGAACAATTTTATACCTATAGTTTTAAATAGTTTATTGTTTTAAATCTATACTAATATTATAAATGTGAACGTTTGTGAGGATGGGTGAATAAGTAAATAATAAATATAATACATATGCTGGGACATTAACACACAGCACCATCTAGTTCCATGGTAAGCCTGTGTTATGGATACCAACCAGATAGTTGATACACTACACATATATAACTTTAAATACATACATACATACATATTATAAAAATAAATTATGGATGTTAGTTACTCTTTCACTCCAGACCCAGAATACTTTTTATCCGAAAAAATGTACGGTTCCCTATATATCTTACGATAGATAGATTTATAATAAAACGCTTAATAAAGCAAATGTAAAAAGCGAAAAAAAATCATTTAACTTTATCTACTACGCTTAAAATTAACATTTTTAGTAATTTTTCTACTCATCTATTGTTATAGGTATTCACATCACAAAAGGCCGAATGAAGAACACCGTGAGTGTTTATTCCAGTTTTACTTTCTGCTGTAGTACCTACTAGCAAATAATTTGGTACGGAACTATGGAGCTTTGAAAGCTCTTATCCATACTAATATTATAAATGTGAAAGTGTGTGTGTTTGTTTCTTTGTTTGTTTGTTTATTTGTTTGTCCTACTTTCACATCGAAACGGAGTGACGGATTGGCGTAATTTTTCGTGTGGAGATATTTAGAGAGCTGGAGAGTAGCATAGGCTACTTTATACCGCGGGAGATTATCTAACTCCCACGAAAAACACGTTATAATACAAACCAAAAAAAAATTATGATCAGAATAACTTCAAACTTGGTGTTAATGGTCTTCCATAAAATTAAATAAATAAGTGTTTTAGCATTTTTCAAAATTCATCCTGTAAGGGGGTAAAATAGGGGATGAAAGTCTGTATGAAATTACCATTTTATAGATTTTTTGTAGTTTTAGCGCGAGCGAAGCTTAGTTATGTAATAATTATGTCAACATACTAATGTGCTTGTTTATTATTTAACTATTTATGCATTTTATATTCGGTCATAATCATTAATTGTCCCCCAGGTCTTCAAAGACACCACGATTATTGTTCCAATTATCTCCGTCTAAAAGCTAGTGAAGTGACTTATTTAAATATATTTTGAAATTATATTTCTTTTTGTACGTTTGGAAAAAATATGAGAGTAAAATTCTTAAATCTTAATTCTTAAATCATTTTATAAGATAAAATTCATTTTCTTTGCTTCGAAACTAACAAAGTTTATTTATCTTGTTATAACATACAATATCTAGCTCGGATCCTAATATTCTGCCGCTAGAAAGACGGACCCTTAATTTTTGTAATGATCTAAATATACGAAGCGGAAAATGTACTCGCACTGTCCATATGATGAGCAATTTACTCTCGACGAGTTACATCGTTGCTTGTTTATATAAGGGTAGTTTTGCTCCACCGCATTTTAGTTAAGGTTTAGGTGAAAAATTTTGCTCTTACAAAAATTCTTAGAAGTATATTTCCGTATTTAACTTTTTCCCTTGTAAGATACTCAAGTGAAAAGATTATAGTACATATGTTCTTCTCCTTATGGTTCAGTTAACCTTTCCAACCTTTCAAACATATAGTTCAAGTTAAAATGCAAAAATGGGTTTTAAGACGTTGTTATTAGCTGTATTTGTTACTGTTTGTACTCAGTCATGCGTGCTTATATTTATAGTATGTACTAGCAGAACCCGCGGCTTCGCTCGCGCTAAAACTATTAAAAAATCTCTAAAAAGGTAGTTTCATACAAACTTTCATCCCCTATTTTACCTCCTTATAGAATGAATTTCGAAAAATGCTAAAACATATATTAATTTAATTTTATTGAAGAGCAATAATACCAAGTTTCAAGTAATTCTGATCATAAATATTTTTTTTGGATTGTATTATAACGTATTGTATATATTGTGTATATATATTGTAAGATAATGTCCCGCGATAAAAAGTAGTCTATATCACTCTTCAGCCCTGCAACTATCTCCACATAAAAAATCACGCCAATTCGTTTCTCCGTTTTGGTCGTGAAAGAAGGACAAACAAACAAACACATTATGGATGTATTTTAAGTTATACATGATGTTCTCCTGACCGAATCCGGCCACGGCGGCCAATCTCATTGAGACTAGCCAACTGCGCAGGAGATATTAAAGTGCACAAGTGTACGCGCAGACACAAGTGCACTCTCTATTACTGTCACTCTCATACTCTGGTGGGACGACTGCTCGGCACGACCGGTGAGAGTTAAGGTGCAGGACCGACGACTTTACGTGCTCTCCGAGGCACGGGGGCGAAACACCGCCAACTTCCCAACTCCGGACTGTTACTGAGACTTACTATACAGAAAGACTCAATAACTAATCTTGGCCCGACCCGGGACTCGAACCCAGGACAGCCGTACATGCTAGCCCCTACACCACCGAGGCAGTTATACATATATGTATAGTGTATCTATCTGGTGTATATAATACAAGCCTCTTAGTTTACCATTAAACTAGATGGTCCCAACATATTTATTTATTTAATTATACAAAATATATAATTCATTGAAAACAATAAGTAAAATTTGGCTTTGTCTATGTAGAATTATTTCCAAGTACAAAGCTTTACGCAAAAGGAATACAAATATGATATGTATGTGAAGCGTTCGCATTTTTTTAATTACGCCGGAACATGTACGAAAAGAATTTAAAAAAGCTTTGTGGGCGCTGCCAAACAAAAAAAAAAAAAAACTGTAATTATAGTAGCTGCTTAATAGATGTAATATATTATATTATTTGAGTGTATTATATTCCCTTGCTTTAATGGTTTCGGTTCTCGTTTTAAGGCAGAATTAAGATGTAATAAATAAATACATATAATAATATAACTCTTTCAATATCCTAATATTAGAAACAGATTTGCCTTCAATGCGAGGGGAGTCGGGCAATGATCCACCATGCTGGCCAAGTCCAGATTGACAGAGTTCACACGTCTTATGAAAAGTAGTTAGGTTCTTTCTGGTATGCAGGTTTCCTCTTGATGTTTTCTTTTGCCAGATTAGCAAGGGCTAATCTTGGTGAAAATGATTGGCATGTAAATCTCTTACCGGGTTGAGATTCGAAGTTTGCATCGGTTGAACCACGGTTGCACTATTGGATACCTTCATGTTACTGAATACTTTAAATATTATTATTTACTAGCGAATCAATTCGTCCCTAAGTAAAAACAAATCCATCCTACGAGAACCGTACAATTTTTCAGGATAAAAAGTAACTAAAAGTAATGCTATTCCAGACTATAATCTATCACTGTGCCAAATTTCATCCAGATCCGTTCAGTCGTTCTGGCGTGAAAGAGGAACAAACATCCATCCATTCATCCTCACAAACTTTCACATTTATATTATTAGTAGGATATAAGTAGCCTTGACTCCTTTACAGATTCTTATTGATAAGATATTCTTAAGTTTACTATGTGTTAATGTCTCGTAGAAAAATGTATAATTAGATTAAAATTTTGAATAACATAATGAACTAAACATCTAAAAGGCAAACCAACTTTTCGAACAGTAGTTTGTAATAACTTTAATATAGAATACGCTTATATATGGGCATAATATCGTACTATCAGCATAACCCGACCCTTGTGGGAAATGTGAAAATTCGTTGCATATTATGACGAATTTGAACAAATATAATTCGCTATTCTATAATCTGGATAGAGCCGAGTTTAAAATCTACAATCGCTATCATTAGTTAGGGGTTTTCTACGAAACTTCTATTTCAATGTTGATTCGAGGTAGTCGCCTAAAACGTTTGCGCTTACTCCCGACTCCGTATATACATACAGACCCCTTTTCCTGCTATGGGATATTTTGTATTATCTGTTTGTTCATTCGTTCGTTCGTTTGTTTGTTTGTTTGTTTGTTTGTTTGTTTGTTTGTGTGCCTTCTTTCAATGCATCTTTTTTGTGCCGAGGGAAAGCGACAGATTGATGTGATTTATTACGAAAATAGTTGGAGGACTGGAGAGTAATATTCAATTTTCTATAAGAGGTATCGATGATATTTGTAGAAACTAACTTGGTTAGGGCGGTAAAGGAACCTTTATTGAGTTTCGTCACATCATATGTATTCCAGTGGCATACGGCATCTAATTTGCGTTCACGTCGAAACAACTTTCGGGGAAATGATAAATTACAGTTGCATATGAGTTTTTACGCGAAGGAAAAAAAGATATTATACTGGAATTTTGGTTATGCGTCGTTGAGTTATTATTTAATATTAAATATTAGCTGCTGTCTTTATATTCTTTCATCTTATTAATATTATATAATATACTAGCTACTCACCCTAGCTTTGCTCTGGTTCGTCTCTAGTAAAACTCAAAAACAAATCTATCCCACGAAATCCGTGTATTTTTCCAGCATAAAAAGTAACCTATGTGCTATTTCAGACTACAATCTATCTCTGTACCAAATTTCATCCAGATCCGGTCAGCCGTTCTGGCGTGAAAGAGTAACTAACATCCATACTCACAAACTTTCACATTTATAATATTAGTAAGTATAGATGGGATGAATCTTAGTAAAAATACGTTTGGATGTTTGCTTCTAAACCACACGAAAATCATTTTTGTAAAATAGTGGGTAGGCACTGTCTGCAATAAGTATACTCGTATAACAACTTTCAGACGTCTATAACCATGATTGTGGTAAAGCATTCGAAACGTCGGGAACCAAAAATCTAAATAAATCCGCGAAATAATCCAAAAAGATACTTTTATTTAAAATGTCATATATTCGCGTAAATCTAAGAAAGTATCACACGAAAATCTTTATAGAGATTTAGTCGCAACTTAGCGTACAGATAGACTATATTAATTGGAAAATCTAATTGAAATAAAGTTTATTATCGATACAGAGGCCGAATCTATAGTTTTTAGAATTTTTGTCTGTCTGTCTGTCTGTCTGTTACCGCATCACAGAAAAATCACTGGAGGGATTTTGATGAAATTTGGTATGGTGATAGCTGGTTATCCGGGTCAACATATAGGATACTTTTTACTGCGGAAAAATGTCTCATTTTTGAGAAAAAATACAAAAACTGCAATGTAAGAGTATACTAATAAGTAAAACCTAAGAATTTGGTTTTTGGTCATCTGCCGCGGGCAATGCTAGTAATGACATAATTTTTACCGTCCCTAGGACTAAGATGAACAATTCACTCGCTATGAGTGACAAGGCCACCTTTAATCTGATATAATGGCGACGCGATTTCTCGCTTCGTCGCGCGACAGACAAGGATTCCGCCTGACACTTGCGGAGATAAGAAGATCATTTTATTTTTATAATCACCACTTCAATTATAACGAGATAGTCTGGATAGAAAAATAAAATTCTCATTCTTGGTTTAAATACTTGGTATAATTGTTATGAAAAATCGTAGAGTCGTTAAGCTTGTAAGAAGAATATTGGATACAATAACTAAAATTAGAAAAATTGAAAGAACATCTTCGTTGTCGTCATAAATTGGATAATTAACCTATTTAAATGAAATTTTAAATTTTGGTATTTTACTTAAATAGTAATTATTTACTTTAATGTTAAATTAAATTTAAATTTACAAATAACAAAATACACTGATGTCCTCAAAATTTAGAACAGTATTTTTTTTAATATTATTATAATAATGTAAGCATTTACTAACGGATTATACTCGCTTCGCTCGGGTTCGCCTCTAGAGAAACAAAAACAAATCTATCCCACGGGAATCGTACATTTTCCGGGATAAAAAGTAGTTTGTGATATTCTGATGTATGAGCTATATTATTGTGAAGTTTCATTAAAATCCATTCAGTAGTTTTTGTATGAAAGAGTAACAAACATCCATACATCTATACATCCAGACATCCATATATCCTCACAAACTTTGGCATTTATAATATTAATAGAATTTGAAAGAGCTTCAGTGGAGAAATACTATGGCAGTCGATAGAAATATTGTGTGCAGAAAGTTTGTTCAAGTTTTACTTAAAATGTTTAGTTGATAGTAAATCTTATTAGATTAACAATATTAGGTCATTATTTTACCTATTTAATATTTTTTATTTACAATAAAGAAAATTACAAATATACTTAATTATATATACAAACCAAATGTACACTTAGTTATTACTGTATCTTGTCACTTAGTATTTATATTATTAACAGACAAATCACTGTACTACGAACATACAAAATAAAAGTTTTAAATAAGTAATTAAGAAGAAATCAAATTGATAATCCTTTTTTTACTTAGCAAGAAGAAACATAGGAATTATATTTTCTTTGCAAGTTAAAAATATCAAATTATTATCATTTCCGTCAGTTCGGAAAAAAATCTGTCTGTGAATAAGGCGCCTCAGTATTAGCTTACCATACAAAAGAAAACTAAAGCGATATTTTTTTTTATATTCTTTATTGCACTTAAAATATGACACAGAAAAAAATAACACAAGTAAATATAGTTCACAAAGGTGGACTTATCTCTAGAAGAGATCTCTTCCAGTCAACCCCTGGTTGTGGAAGATGTCATTTTTATCTGCTCTCAAGATTTTGTTAAATTTCCATAGCAAGGCCAAGACATATTACATTTTTATCTAACAGAGGAATCTAGCCTAGCCAAATACAAAAGCCTGTATTTTTACCTGCGAATAATACAATATATGTCACTCAGTAGAGAAAACTCAATTATATACGACACTGGATAGTATAGCGAAGTAACAAAAAAAAGAAACATAAGATCTGTTCTTGGTAATACATGTTAGAAGCTTTTTGGGAGTGCGTAATTATTTTGATTAATGCGAGTAAATTATATTTATTTAAGTAAAATAATCAAAACTAGAGTCCGCCGAGTGATCGAAATTCGACCATGATTATTATCGATTTTTCTTAGAAAGGGATAAAAAGTTTTTGCTTCACAAAGTGTATATATGCGTTTATGTGTCAAATACATGGTAGTGTGTGTAATGTTTTTTTTAATTAATTTAATGTATTTTTTTAGCCATAATTTAAAAAAATATATTGGTATTCTGCACTCCTTCTCTAAATAAACTATAAGTATGGGAATTTTCATACTCCTCCATCCGTATAGATGATCAAAATTATCTAAACATATTTTTATATTATACTTTCTTATATTTACGCGAATATTTGACATTTTAAATAAAATTATCTTTTCGGATTATTTGATTTTTGGTCAAATTATTAAAGTATTTTTATACTTTTTTTATTATTTAGTATAATAATAATCATTGCTTCGTCTGAATTTTGAGTTAAACTTTATAATTTATAAGCTACCCTTCACTTTTAATGTTCGCCGTGTAGTAATTTGTCTAGGTTAGGTCTATCTTCTAATTACTAAAGTTGGTTATAGCCTCACCAATTATATTACACCATAAAGCATTCTATAGTATTTAATTAAATTTGTAATAATATTAATTTAAAATAATTAATTAAATGAAAATTTTAGAATAATGTATGTGTGTCAGTCGGATGGACAAACGCCATTTTTTGGAACATAATAATTTTTTTCGAAAAAAAAAAACTTTTTTATATGATCATGAGAAGCATATTGTATATAAAATATAAATTTTTTATGATATTGTGGAATTATGAAAAGTCCTTGATATTTCAAAAAATATTTTTCCCATAATAAATTAAACAACAAAGATCTAATAAATTAACCTTATATTAAGCCAGCAATTCACATATACATATATACCCTAATAAACTCATCTCCAATTAATTACTTAAGAAATTTTCGTTTTAAGTAAAATATATTACAAGATTGTAGATGAAGTTACAACGCGTGAAGAACCGCACACGTCCGCAGCGTGAAATTGAGTTATCCACAAACAAAATAAATGGGCTTAGAGAGATACTGACAATTTATTTCTAAGTAACATGTACCAAACAATGTATTTAGCAAATTATAGTAATCATACAGGCGTTATTTTGTGTTTAGGAGATTTAAGCATTTTGTTTATAATCTACTACCTACTAGATACCTTTTGACGCTTAGTATAGAATGGATTTCTATTTCAATTTTTTTTTTCGTGATTTCTTTTGATGTTATAATAATTATTCTGCTATTCGGGTTGAAGATAAATCCAACAAATCAAATATCATAAAAATCGGTCCAGTTCTCGAGTTATAAGTGTTGTAACAAGCCCGACTTTGGCGGCTGGCACCGACTTCGAAAATATCTGATTAGGTATCTATTCTAAATGAAAACCTCCGTTTAGTTATTTTTTACATTTTAGTGCCTGGAAGTCGTTTTTTTAAGTTTTAACGCGTTCATTCATAAAAAATATTTATAAAATACTAATACTAGGAAGGGTTATTTGTTAAAGTATTGAGGACCTCTCCATTTTGAAGTCAGTAAATAATTAGTTTTTATAAAAAATGGTCAAGTGGGAATCGGACTAGCACACGAAGGGTTTCGTACCATAATCGTTTTTGAAATTCGCCATGTTGGTTTTTTATTATTTTTTGTTATATCTGCAATAGAAATATATACTGTGAAAATTTCAACTCTCTACCTATTACGGTTCAAGAGATACAGTCCTGTGACAGACGAACAGACGGACAGCGTAGGCTTAGTAATAGGGTCCCGTTGGTACCCTTCGGGTACCCACGGGACCAACAATAACTAAGCATATAATATCCACTAAAACCGAATTACATATGTGTCATTTGTGCTACTTTGCAATATATGTTTCGTACGTGACTCAGTAATTTACGGTGATGTCGGAACAAGTTTAGGCGAGATGATAAATTGTAACTGCTTAATAACAGTTCGTGCGGAAGAAAAGGCTGAAAATAATTTGATATTAAAATACAATTATATATTATTAAATTAGCGTTTTCGATAAGTGATTTTTGTGTAGACATTATACTACATATTGTGTAGACGTCTACTTGCTTTCACCCGAAGCTATCGAATGATATCTTTATATATATAATTCTTCTGTGAGTGTGTATGTCACTGAACTTCTCTCAAACGACTGGACCGATTTTGATGAAATTTTTTGTGTGTGTTCAAGGGGATCTGGAAATGGTTTAGATTCACAATTTGAATAATAATTTTCATCAAAAAAATTATAAAAAAAGTTTGAAATTTTCAAATTAAAGACGTGTAGACAGGACAACGTCTGTCGGGTCCGCTAGTTATTATATAAAAAATAATTTATGGATATATATCAGCTTACAAAAATGTTAATAAATTGATAAACATACATACATGATACAAACAGTATCAGAAAAAGATTTAAAATTTAAAAGTGATAATGAAGATTTTAGTTCTAACATAAATTAAATGCTAATCCGAAACCCATTAAATAAATCGACAAAATAAGTAATGTTCAAGTAAAGTGAAAATGTGAACCTTAATATATATATTTTTTTAATTATTTAAATATGTTGGGACATTAACACAGCACCATCTAGTTCCATGGTAAGCTACGAGTCTTGTGTTTGGATACGAGATAGTTGATACACTACATATAAATAACTTTAAATACATACTTTTAGGTGAAAACAAACTTATTTATTAAAAAAAAAAAGACACAAAACCGAACACTTTATTTATTAATAATTTGACAACTCGAACAATTATCACGAAATTAACCTTAACCACTAACTAAATAAGAAAAACACAAACATAAGAATTGCAATTTAAATTAACCAAGCAATCAACCGTTAATTTGAATATAAAAATAGTATACGCGCTCGTCATGAAACAACGACCTATCGTTCCGAAAGCCGAGAAGCAAATGAGCTCTGAGCGGGTAGGAAACTACTTTTATTAACGCTGTTGCATGACGTCACGAAACATATTAAAATTATCGAGATTATGCTAATACGGCCTCTCCTGACCGTGCGCGGTCCCCGGTGCACATTTTCACCACGAGCGCTGGCTAGTCAGTGGATATTAATGAGGACTCGATCTTGCCGTCTCCAGGTGGAACTCCTGGGGGAGCAGTAGCGGGAGCCGTCGAAGGCCCAGGTTGATTATCATCACGTTCATCTTCTGTAGCAGACTCTGTTCACGAGAAATACATAACAAAATATGAGTTTAATAAACAGTTGGCAAAGAACTGCCTATTCTTTCATACTTCCCGCTCTCAAGGCCCTCATTCTATTATTCACACATGTTAAAGTTTTAAGAAAACCTTTCGATCAGTTACAACTTCACCAATCGTTCAATCGTCTTCATTCATTTTCTATCAACTCATTTTATAAAAGCGAACGCGCGTTACATGCAACCTACAGACACGCTACATTTAGTAACGTGTCCGTCGGACCAAGGTCTGCACGCATAACCACTTTGCGTCTGCCGGACATGTGCCGTGTACGTATACGCTCTAATCAGACCAAGGACCGTGCACATAAATGTGCCAGCCGGACAGAGTCCGTGAACGTTCAACAAGGCCTCGGGCCCAAAACCAGACTAGAGTCTGCACACATTATGAAATATGAAAGCTGAACCAAGGTCTGCACGCATAACCACTTTGCGTCTGCCGGACATTTGCCGTGTACGTTCATAAAGAAACGCTCTAATCAGACCAGGGCCCGCTACGCACTAAATGTGTCAGATAAAACCGTATCACACATTGGAGATCATACACTCCAGACACCAGACATACGTAAGGCAGCCGTTGCCTATAGTACATCTGAAACATAACAGAACATTAAAAATGTTAAACAGTTTACCATCGAAAAATGCTGCACAGGACTCGGGACACCATTCTCCTTTCCACGGCAACATGTACTGTGCTGCGGCTTGAGTGGTCTTCCCACGGGCACCACTCAACAGTTTCAGTTCATAACGGTCACTCGGTAAAGCTCTCGTGACTCTGTATGGTCCTCTCATACCCGAGTCAAGTTTGCCTGTGGACTGTGACATTTTAATGACAAACACCAAGTCGCCAACAGCAAATACTCTAGGAGGGTGTCGGTGACGGTTAACCTGGGCATTCTGCTTGACTTGGTTTCGACTCAGCAGGCTCGCGGCTCGACTCCAACTTAATTCTCGTCTTGCATCACAATTAGGTTCAGCTATATCCACAGCCACATCTCGAATCAGCGCACGGATCACGGGAGTTGTCGCATCAGTACCAATTAACAAATTCATGGCAGATGTTTGAGTGGTTTTTTGCTTAGTAATGTTTAGTACAAGCTGAATCTTACTAATCGAATTTGACCAAGCAACATTCTTGTTGCGACTTGCAACGCGAATTAAATTTAAAACCGTCCTTATATAACGCTCGGCCTGCCCATTAGCGTGGTGCATTTCGGGCGTTATATAATGAATGTCACAGCCGAGTTCAGACAGCCAACTTTTAAAGCTAGATGCCTCAAACATACGCCCGCGATCGCATACTAGAAGTTTAGGTACACCGAACAAGGATATTGCGTTATTAATAGTGCGTTTAAGTTCACTGGTATCCTGACGGTACAAAGGATATAACAAGCAGAATTTTGTAAATAAATCTACTAACACTAATACAAACTTGTATCCGTTCGACTCGGGTAAAGGCCCGAGAGCGTCTACATGAACAGTACTAAATGGAACATTTGGTTTTTCCCAAGATGTTATTGGCTGTTCTGGGGCTCGAGGGACTCTTTTCTTGGAGATACAAATTAGACAGTGAGAAATGTATTTATGAACAAAAACTTTAAGGCCGGGAAACCAAAAGTGTTTCAGTATGAGATCATATGTCTTGTCCTCTCCTATGTGTTGGTGTTCATCATGAAAGACACGAAGAACACTTAAGCGATGACCCTTAGGAATATAACACAAAAGCCTAGATTCCTGCCCGACTGGAGTGTACCAATAATATAAAACATCGTTCTTACAGACATAGCGAGTTGAATCTAAATGCCCCTCATTAACCTTTTGTATAAGTTCTAAGGTTTCACTATCAGCAGCTTGAGCCATCTGCGCCCAGTTTAATGGCCTGTCAACGTAATTTACTTGCGCTACTGGTGGGTTTCTACTTAGATAATCGGCATGAGACATCATAACGCCCTTCCTATATTCGATAGTGAAGTTAAAGTCTTGTAAGTAGATCCACCATCGCGCGACCCGTGGCAGTAAATCTTTTTTCTTTTCGGTGGCCTTCAAAGCATTACAATCAGTAATGATCTTAAATTGAATACCGATTAAATAATGCCTGTAATGTTGTAATGCTTTGACGACCGCCAATGTCTCTAACTCATAGGAATGATAGCGGCTTTCCGCTCCCAGGGTCACCCTACTGTAGTAAGCTACCACCCTTTTGCTACCATCCCCATGAACCTGCATTAATACCGCCCCATAACCTGCGCTACTCGCGTCCGTATGCAACTCTGTAACTAACTGTGGATCGAATATAGCAAGTATAGGTTCATTCGTAAGCTGGCTAATTAAATACTGACGAACCCGTTCCTGTTCTTCACCCCATTCAAACTTTACGTTCTTTTTAGTTAATTTGGAAATACTTGCAGTTTTCGTTGCATAGTCTTTTATATATCGACGAAAGTAACCTGCTAGCGCCAAGAACTGTCTAACCTGCCTAACATTATTTGGTGTGGGTGCGTTCACCAAAGCTGCTATTTTCTGAGGGTTCGGCCTAACCTGACCATGACTAATACTTCTACCCAAATATTCTACTTCTGTAGTCAAAAACGAGCACTTTCGAAGGTTTATCGAAAATCCTGCATCGGTAAGTGTTGTCAGTACATCATGAAGTAAGTTGACACCTTCAGGAATAGACATGCTCATTAAAAGTACATCATCAATATACACAAGTACACTTCCGGCATCGATAAATCTTCGAAGGGTGTCATTTATTATTCTTTGATAGACTGTAGGTGAGTTACAAAGTCCAAATGGCATTTTAAGAAACTCGTAATGTCCCTCGGGTGTAACGAACCCCGTTAAGTGTGTACATTCGTCGCTAATTGGGATTTGATAAAATCCTGACGCCATATCTAGGCAACTAAAGTATTTAGACCCCCCAAGACGATCTATATGGTCCTCTATAAGCGGAAGCGGATAACGATCTTTTATAGTTATTCGATTTAACGCACGAAAGTCAACGCACATGCGATCCGTACCATCCTTTTTCTTAACAAGGATGATAGGGCTCGCATATGCAGAAGTCGATACCTTAATTATATTTTTGTCCAATAAATCTTTTATTAATTCGCGGACTTTTAATTTCTCTTGATGAGACAACCGATAAGGGTGATATGCAATAGGAACCTGGCTAGTTAATTTAATTTGCATCTTGCCTGTCTTCACTGTGGAAGTGGCAGTGCCAGATATCAAAAACGGCGTGAACTTATCAATTACAATCTTTAATGAATTAAAATCGGAACCTTGAAGATATGAATTGATTTTAACAGCTTCAGTCTCAACAGAGTTAACTATATTAGAATTCGGAGTATGCATCAAATACTGACCGTACTTTGATCGAACATAAATAATTCCCTCTCTATCGAGGACGTCCGTGCCTATAATTATTGAAGTGTTCATACACGTATCGGGAACGATCACGAAATCAATCTCAAGAGCGATTTTACAAAATTCAACAACAAGGGTAACAAATTCCTGAGCGACAATAGTCTGTTTACCTATACCCTTCAATACGCAATTAATTGGCTTACGTTGGCAACTAAAATACTTAACAGTGTCCGATGACATTAAGGAAATATTAAGCGCTCCGCTGTTTATCAAAACGTCTACAGGTATACCCTGTATTACCGCAGTACTAATGTCCCCAACTTCCCGACCACTAGTTACTTGTTTACATAGGTTAACATTTCTGTGATTACTGCCCTGAGAAAGCCCTAGATTTCGCAAAACAGACATTCTCCGTATGACCTATCTTTTTACAAAATGAGCAAGTCGGTTTCGATCCCTCATTGTCTACCTTATGTTTCCGTTTATCATCAACGGTTCTCTTTCGACATTCATTACGCATATGACCTAATTTACCACAACCGTGACACTTAAGTCGGCGAGTATCGGAACTGTTAGTAAAACTATTAGTAGCCCTACGACCCTCGTATTTAAAGTTCGGTTTAGGTTTAACATAAATAGCCAAAAACGGTACTAAATTATCTACGGTCAGATTGGCATTTATAGCAGCTGCCCTAACCTGCGCGTTGTTAATTCCACGGAGAACTATTTGGACCATAAGATCTTCGCTTACCCCCTTTACAATACGTAATCGCAATAAAGATCTACGCGCGTATTCGGCGTACGTCGAAAACCTATCAGAATTTGTGCTCATAACCTCGTAGAGTATATTCGCGTAATCTAGCTGATGCGGACACAATGACCTAAACTCTCTACAGAAATTGGACCACGAACGATCATTACTGGTCCATTCGTTTAACCAAATCTTGGCATCGCCCTTTAAACAATTAGCGACTCGCGATAAGCACTCTAAATCGTCCCAATTATTAATTTGCTTCGCCCTATTTACTTCACTACACCACACTTCAAAATCGTGCACAGCCGGGTCAAAATTCGACACATAATAACCCTGCGGCTTCGTTCGGGTAATGGCAAGCAATGCTTCCGTAAACGCTTGAGCAGTGCTCGTGGACGCGTCGCTTTCCACTACAGGTACGCTACCGTGATCAGTTTGTAACGAATTTCGTGACGAGTTGACTGTCGATTGCTCGATAGCAGACAGACGAGTCATAATCGCATCTAACGTACGTTTAATCGAATTACTACCACTGCGCGAACGAGATCTACCCGAAACTAATGAATACTCACTGTTACCGCGTGATATCCGCTCACGATTCTCCGAACACAGCCTGCGCGGTCGCCGAGAACGTTCAGTACTTCGACGCGATACTCGCTCGCGACGATTGTGCACACGTTTGTTACGACGCGATCTGCTGCGAGATCGTCTTTCACTAAAGGGAGAACCTACTGACCTACCTACGCGAACGAGATAACCTTTTATCGTCAGACTTCGCGATCTATGACGGCGGCGAGTTGCCCGTGACGGCCTATTGCGCGTTTGTTCGTTCCTCAACGATTTACCGCGGGACTGTCTATCTACACGGCTAGGAGTTCTACCAGATCGACTACGTGAACGCGAACGGCCCGATCGTGAACGCGGCATGACGATTTCAAATTAACGGCTATTTGCTTATGAAGTGGTGTCGTAAGGATCTATCCCACTTCTGATTTTAGGTGAAAACAAACTTATTTATTAAAAAAAAAGACACAAAACCGAACACTTTATTTATTAATAATTTGACAACTCGAACAATTATCACGAAATTAACCTTAACCACTAACTAAATAAGAAAAACACAAACATAAGAATTGCAATTTAAATTAACCAAGCAATCAACCGTTAATTTGAATATAAAAATAGTATACGCGCTCGTCATGAAACAACGACCTATCGTTCCGAAAGCCGAGAAGCAAATGAGCTCTGAGCGGGTAGGAAACTACTTTTATTAACGCTGTTGCATGACGTCACGAAACATATTAAAATTATCGAGATTATGCTAATAATACATATTATAAATATAAACACCCATGACTGGAGTACAAACATTCGTGCTCCTCACACAAATGAATGCCCCCAGCGGGATTCGAACCCGCAACCGCTGGCACAGCAAGTAGGGTTACTACACACTGAGCCAAACGTGTCGTCAAATTTAAGTATTTTTAATTATTTAAGTAGCGTTGCTTTACAACCATTAGTATATGTAACCCCATGGTTGTTGTGGTTTGCTTTAGCAGGCCTGACGTCGGCGTATTTTTTTTATTTTATTTTTTAAAATATTTGGGAAACATACAGTACAATAATACTTAAAGTTAATCCGATATACATAGTACATAAACCAGCGAAGTTTCCACATATAAATGTAACATAAAGAGCACAAGTCATGATAAAACAATAACGAATAATCTCTCTATTACTATCTACTATAATATTTATATTACTCTTTATTGTTTAAACATTTCACTAACATCTTTTTCAAACAATCTATGTTCTCAGTTTTAAAAAAATCTACATTATTAAATTTACTATTGTAGTTGGTGCAGGCTCGATAGACAACCCCCCCAACGTGCGTTCACCTTGTCGTGGTGGGGGGACTCAGTAGTGTACTCGCGAAGCTAAGAAACGCACAGGGAGGTGGCCCGCTTCGGTGGGCGGTGGGAGGCGGCCTTCTTCGGAGGGTGGTGTACCATGCGGGTTGCTCCTGGTACTTCTCTGATAGCAGAGTGGACCGTGGAGCAACCCCATGGTTGTTGTGGTCTGCTTCGGCAGACCTGCCGTCGGGGTGTCGTAGTTGAATGCGTAAGCGATCCTGCGACGCCCCATTAAGACGGGGGAAGGTTTTGTTGGGTTTTAGTGGGTAGTACTGGCTTTGCCGGTGAGTCCCACACTTCGTGCGTAAATGCATTTCCCAACGTTAAAAAAAAAGGCTCGATAGACAAAATATAGTATATAGTGGCGATAGACAATATATAGTGGCGATTTTGCATTCCATTAAGATGGGAGAGGTTCCGTTGGGTTTTAGTCTTCTGACGACACGTTTGGGTCAGTTTGTAGCGACCCTACTTGCTGTGTCAGCAGTCACAGGTTCGAGTAGCGCTGGGAGCATTCATTTGTGTGATGAGCAATCATGGATGTTTATATTTATAATGTGTATTTATTTAAAGGTATAGTGGTTAATGAGGTAGGTTTTCTAGTGAATTCTACAAATAAAATATTATTTATTGTGTGAGGGAGCTAAGTATATTTAAATTATTTTGTAAGTTATAATTTTTATGAGTTTTCATTCACCGTTCAACGTGAACGAGCTCTACATTGAATTGTCTAATAAAAATATAGAGTTTCTAAGTAAAGGTAATACTATACATCATTATTCTGGATCGTTATTCCACTTTATTGTCGTAGAACAGCCATTTTATTTTCACGTTTATATCTAGTCAGAGCCAAACAAATGTGTTAAAATGTCATGAACACTTAATATTTGTATTCAAAAATAGGTAATATGCTTGACAAACATATATAGGTATAGCTAATACTAATCAAAATATGTTTTTTTTTAATTTCCTTAGAAGTAAGGGCCTATGCACACCGAGTTTTGTACTCGAGCCGACGACTTGCGTTTAATTAGAGTACGTCGTTTGTGTTAAATTCCGCTCTGGTTTAAAAAAATGTAGTCTGATTACGTCTTTATTGATAAAAACAAATTTCCACACATTTAGTCACGGTCGTCTTTTCCTGCTTATTTTATGAAGCGTGCAAAGCATCTCGGCCAAAACTATAAAAATATTTGTATGTTAACACCTCCAGGTAAATATCTAAGATATTAATTAAATTTCTATTCCAAGAAATCTATTGTTAACTGTAACGCCGGCGTGTCCGCGGTCGTCGAGGGATAAAAAACATATATGAGATGCAAAAATTAAATTGAAGACTTAGAAGTACAAGTAAACTGCCTGACAATCGCCAAATTTAGGCCCAAAAGTCCTGAAGCATTAGAACATTTATAATTTCCACTGAAACCTTATAAAAGGAACCCTTTTTCATCCCGACGAGTCCCCAACTGTCAACGACTTCCGCTATCTTATCAATGAAGTCAATCTTGAGAGCACGGATACACAATAAATGCGACATTTCAGATATTTCCCTCCTGAATTCGCGTCTTTTGTACGGTGACTGTGAACTTGTTACAATTTATGTACAACTTGTTCTATTGTCTTATATTTTATTTGAAAATGATGCGAGTCGTCGCGATAGATAAGTAAAATGTTTTGTTTATTTATAATACATAGTACTATTATATCTTTATATAGTAAATCTATATCTACGAGTATACATATAATAAAATTGTAACTAAGCTGAATCTGTACGTTAAATATTTTTTAAAGAAATCAAAAACGGTTCTTACCTTTAGCCTATGGAACCATAAAAACCACAAACCAGAATTAAGTACCGCCGTCATTTAGAAGTCAGTCAAAAATAAAACAATTTAAGTGTAAGCACAAAATCCTCGTCTGAAGCGACGCGGCAAATCTGCCACCTTTATCAGCTTAGTTACGATGTAACTCGTCGAGAGTAAATTGCTCATCATGCGGACAGTGCGGGACACAGTACATTTTACGCCCGACGTATTTTCATCATTACAAAAATTTACTTTCCCCTCTTGGTCTTTCTTTTCGCGTTAAACAATTATTGTATTTATTTATATTTATTATTTATCTAGATAAATAACTATAGATGGAATTAAAAATTATATTTAATTTTCTTATATTTAACTAGCGTTGCTCGCGGCTCCGCCCGCGTTCAGATGACCAAAAACCAAATTCTTAGGTTTTACATATTAGAATACTGTTACATTGCAGTTTTTGTATTTTTTCTCAGAAATAAGACATTTTTCCGCGGTTAAAAGTATCCTATATGTTGACCAGGATAACCAGCTATCACCATACCAAATTTCATCAAAATCCCTCCAGTGGTTTTTCTGTGATGCGGTAACAGACAGACAGACAAAAATTCTAAAAACTATAGATTCGGCCTCTGTACCAATAATAATGTTTATTTCAATAAGATTTTCCAAAAAATATTTAATGTACAGATTCGGCTTAGTTACAATTATATTATATGTATAGATTTAATTTTTAATATTTAATGAATTTTAAAATAAAACTATTATAATGATCACAAATTATTTTGATTTTTTGTCCCTGATATTTTGAATGCTTTACAACAAAACTCGAAAATATACTTTTATTTAAAGTGCCTTCGTTTAAATTATACTTTATTTAGTATACTATGTATAGTATAAATTTATCTTTCTATTAAAAATATATATTTTATTCTATACCGTTCATCTACTTTATCATTACTACGCGAGATCTGATAAATAAACTGTTTCTGTCTTGAAATCGGTAAATTAAAAGGTTTTTCCTACATTGTGAGTTTGTTAAATAGCGTATTTGAAAGCTCTTATAATAGCTATATTTGTTAGCATCAATAATAGTATAGAGATATAATACATATATGAAATTCCGAAGAGATAACGAATGGCAGCGCGTTATTTATGGAATTGAAATATTATCGGGCATGATTAACTGCGGAACTCCTGGGTGATAAAACATACACAAATCATGAAGCCAGTTTTATAGCTGAGTGGGAGTCAAAATTGCCAACAATCGATACATGTTAAGGTAATTGTCATGATTTATATTCAGACAGCGATTATGAAATTATTGACCTGCAATTGTACAACTTTTTTAATATTGGGAAATACTTTTACGCTTACCACCTGCGTACATATAAGAGGTTATGTAGACTCATCGGCTAGAACAACCCAGCCAGAGGAATCTTTCCGATTTTAATGGTGCAAGGAACTAAGAAGAATATTAGGAAAGTACTAGGAGCAACCCGCACGGTACACCACCCACCAAGGTGAACACACGGTTCCTAAATGTGTTTCTTGGTATCCAGTCCTGGGTTGCCGGACACTGTAATAATATACTTATTTATCTATACATATAATAAAATTGTAACTAAGCCGAATCTGTACATTAAATTTTTTTTTTTTGGAAAATCTTAATGAAATAAACATTATTATCGATACAGAGGCTGAATCTATAGTTTTTAGAATTTTTGTCTGTCTGTCTGTTACCGCATCACAGAAAAACCACTGGAGGGATTTTGATGCAATTTGGTATGGTGATAGCTGGTTATCCGGGTCAACATATTGGATACTGTTTACCGCGAGAAAATATCTCATTTCTGAGAAAAAAAATGCAAAAACTGCAATGTAAGAGTATACTAATCTATAAAACCTAAGAATTTGGTTTTTGGTCATCTGAACGCGGGCGGAGCCGCGGGCAATGCTAGTTATATATAACAAACTATTTATATAATAACATCAAAAATGTATTCTAGACGCGTCGAAGTAGATGTATTTCCCAAACAAAGATTGTCCGTATCTGTAGATATGTATGTAGTTTAGTATTTAGCAGTTAATAGTTTAAATGTAACACAGTATATGTTGAACGTACACCACCACAAACGGCTCTTTTTCATCTCGAAATCAAACCGTTTTAAAAGCCTTTCAATGGACGTCAAAGGAAATCTGTACCGCATCGGTAGTTGATGGCGTTTTGCTAAAGTTGATCACAGTGGATTGTCAGAATATTGACCGCTCGTCTGTTTACATTTCGTTGGCTCACTATTACAAGGTTCTATGTTACAATTTTAGTACTTATTTAGTTATTAATGCTACAAGGTTCTATGTGTCATTAGCTACAGTTTTGCAAAAACAAACCACTAGATAGCGGCACTATAACTACAAAATATTCAATTTTACATAGTTCTATGTTGTTTGTTTTACGATCACAAAATAACGAAGTTCTATGTAAAAATGACTAAACTTCATTAAAATTAACATAGAACCTTGTAATAGTAAACCAACGAATTTTGGCTATCCAAAGAGAAGAAAAGTAGGAGTGGTTAATAATAACTGTTCTTTATATTAGATTTAGCTAGTGGATGCTATTTGAGATATAATATAAAAGTGAGATATAAAGGCAAAGGAAATATGATGTAGATAGAGATAAAAATCATGATTATTTTCGTTTTTGAGATGTTTGTTTTAGTGTAATAAAAACATAATCATATAAGCTTATGAGTACCTAAACTAAACTTTAATTGATTTTTTTTGTTTTTATCTAATATTTTCCATGCTCTGATCATCTGTAAGTGGAAAAGTATTTAATCATCGTACTAATAGCATATTTTATATGATCATGTAATAATATATTTTCTGTTCATGATCCTAAATAAATAAATAAAATAAAAAAAAATAAAATAAAAAGGCGTTTTTTGATACTTACTCAAATCTACTATATTTCCCCGAAAAGAAATAGCTTCCTTTGCACAAGAGATAACAATAAGTACCTATATATGAGTATATTTGTATGTATATTATACTAAAATTGTAAGGGTATCAAACTTGTCCTTAAATATTTTTTTAAACTAAGTACCTACAGATCAGATTAGATTATTTGTCCGTCGATTTTTTATTGACATCACTCGAGAATACTTCGAAATATTTCATTGATTTTTTAGCTATAAAGGTATGTATGTAATAGTATATATCACAAAGAGCAATTATCAAATTAAATAGAGACACGCAGTAGCAGTCTGTAAATTTAATAATTAAATGCTCAATTTTATTTAGCGTAAAATTATTATATTGCAAAAAATATAGCAGAATTATAGTAAAAATGGTGTTTTTTGAGCTTTTAAAGCTTCGTTGAGTTATTGTCAAAAACTGGGTTAATTTGCCTTTGTAAAGGTTTTAACGATCTTTTTCACACAACACGCCTTTTATTCCTAAAAATAAATGGCGAATGGTCATTATTAAGCATCATCCATTAGCCCGAGGGTCGGCGGATGATTTGAGGCCTATCGCAGTCACGCCTGGCTGCTTGGGCATGCGTGGATTAGGTACAGCCAACACAAACCCTTTTTAGGGATGTCTATTTAAAGGGCTGAGACACGATGTCGGTATACAATCGTTATTGATTAGAAATTTAATTCAATTCTTTGTTATTTGGCTTTTGGATACAGATTACTTCACCAATGTCGTGTAGAGAGAAGACACGGTGTAGATAAGGTATTAACTGGTTAAAAAATATACACACTAAGGTCTCTTTACATATAAAATATGAGCAATTAATTGTATGATCTGGATCTACAACAAATAAGAAACAAGAAGATCTACTTATAACTGTACACCAACATTAATTAGATAATTTAAAAATTGTATTGAAATAATAAATGCAATCGATATGTAGAACCTATACAGATAAATAAAATTGATGTGTCTTACTTTACTTACCATGCCAGCGGTCGCGGGTTCGAGTCCTGCTGGGGGCATTCATTTGTGTGATGAGCACGAATGTTTGTACTCCAGTCATGGGTGTTTATATTTATGTATGTATTTAAAGTTATATATGTATAGTGTATCAACTATCTGGTATCCATAACTCAAGCCTCGTAGCTTACCATGGAACTGGATGGTTCTGTGTGTTAATGTCTTAACATATTTATTTATTACTTTAGGAGATGTGACGATTCTCTGAATATTTCGATTTCATTTTATTAATGTTCAATTAAATATATCAAATCGTATCAGCCCTACTTTCCTTATACTTCGCGAAATAAGTTAATAAAGGAATGTAAATTGTATATCAAATGGAATAAGAACTATATTTGAAGCATAAAAATAAAGGGCAAAAAGCGGAAATGAACAGGACGTGAAACGTGTATGTTTATTGTTCAGTGTGATTCAACTGTTCTGTGAAAAGCTCAATTTTACCCAATAGCAATTTCGTGTGAATTGGTAAATGTCGATAGTTGGCTGCGCGAACAGAAAACAGGCCGTAGAATAATCTTTTCTTTAGGATCTTTTTTTTAATAAGCTTAAGGTACTTTTTGTAACTAAAAAGTTTATTCAAAATTCAAATTCAACCTATGAAATGGAGAAGAACACGGAATACTTTTTGATTTTTTTAAATTCTTAAAATTAACTACATTACCCACAAGTTAATTAATTATAATACACATTAAGGCAGTGGTAGCCCAGGGGTAACGCGCTTAGGAAATCGAGTGAAGCGGGTTCAAATCACGGGTCTCACCCCTCTGATATTTTCATTTGCGAATCATTTCTAACATGATTACCACTTTGCCTTACGGTGAAGGTAAACATCGTGAGGAAACCTGCATGTCTGAGAGAACCTAGCAAGTTTTCGAAAGACATGTGAAGTCCGCGAACCTGCAGTTGGCCAGCGTGGAGGACTATGGCCTGATCCTTCTAATATTGAAGGGAGGCCCGCACCCAGCAGTGGGACGTTAAAATATTTTTTAGAAAATCTTATTGAAATAGTCATTATTTATTGATGCAGAGACTGAATCTATAGTTTTAAGAATTTTTATCTGTCTGTCTGTCTGCCTGGGAACGCATTACGAGAAAACCACTGGACAGATTTTAATGAAAACGTAACTTATAGGGACGGACCAGAGAGGAGCGAGGATGAGATGCTATAAATACATTTTTTCTTGAAGATACTCGTAAGAGTACATGAATTATATCAGACGTCAGTCAATACAATAAGAATCGATAAGTTTTCTTAGTTGGAAAAACAATTCTTTGAGGTTAAAAAACTATAACACATCGTACTAATAGTTAAAATGTTATTTAAATTACAATAAGGTTCTGAAATATTATAAAACATTCTAAAATAAGTAAAATTCACCGCTGAAAATGCAATCTTCAAAGTACAGAAACACCTAGCGTTAGCATTTACATATTTACCAAGAGCACAGTGTAGTCCATTCGCAACTGGTAATAAAATTATTGTTCTCGTTAAAACTTTCACATGGAACTTAAATCGCTGAAGCACGCTTTGCATTAAGTTATATTTAATTGACGTTACAATTTCAGATGTTGAGGAAAATTTTCGGGAATATATTATTTGATTTGTTAAATAAATTTTGAAAACTTAATATTTTAAATAAAGAGTATAATTAAAGAATATTTGTTAAAGAGATAGATATTTCGTTATATTTTTTTTCTGTGACCTATGAATGAAGTCGCTAATGACATAACGCCATGGTGATTAGGTTTTTTTTTACCTTTAGTGGTTTTAAAAGTTAAGGGTGAAACGGGAATGCCTATTATATAAAATTTGCAGTACTATTGCAAAATCAAGAAAAATTTTAATTAAAAAAAATAGCTAGGAGCTCACAGCTTTTTCCTTTAAGCTTTCACCAGATTCAGTTCCCATTTAAAAGTACTTCCCTTCTATTTACAGCTTTAAAACTGATGATGTATCAAAGAGTGTGACAAAGCCGAGCTTAGGGTGACTGCTTTGGAGTGAACAAAAGGCTCTTTCGTCGTAGTGGCAAGTTTAACTCAATTAACCAATTAGTTCTTGATTGAGATGGCTTTTGTTTCAAGAAAAGTGCACATTTTCTTTCAAAAAATTTAGTCTACGTAGATCTTTAAATTTGTTTCCCTATCATTAGGCAAAGGTAGTATGGTACAAACCCTAAACCTAAAGTAAAATGAACAAATAATAAAACTGGTCATTAGTGGGAACATGACTGGGCTACGGTTTCAGCTGGTATTTAATATAATGTCGTATTTAATTATGAAAGCCAAAGTGTCTAAGTGCGACTCACACTTTACCACTTTTTGTCTATGATTCTCCTTTAGAAGTTATTCAAAAATAATATATTTAAAAATCTATGCTATATATTGCTTTCACAAAAAAGACAAACATAACAATATCTTGATATTAAAATTCATTCAATTACATAAATTATTTCAATTTTTTATTGAACATCATGAGTCTACTCTACTACATGAGAAGCAGTTCAAAAAGAATAAGTCTGAGTCCTGACCTCCTGAAAGAAGTTGCGAAAAAACCTCAGCGGAACTAAAATTATTTGTAAATAATAAATTTTCATTCCACATTCATAGTCATTATTATCGATACAGAGCCCGAATCTATAGTTTTTAGAATTTTTGTCTGTTTGTTTGTCTGTCTGTATATCTGTCTGAGAACGCATCACGAGAAAACCACTGAATAAATTTTGATGAAACTTGGTATGATGATAGCTTGTCATTCGGGTCAACATTTAGGATACTTTTTACTGCGGGAAAATATCTCATCTATGAGAAATCTATACTAAAAGGTAAAACTTAACTAGTGAGTAGCCCGAGCGGAGCGAGGATGAGTCGCTAGTTCTTAACAACACTTTTACTTGTGTTCAGATTACTTGTTCAAATAAAACAGAAATGAACTGAAAAGAAATAATTTTTTTTTCACCACAACCCTTAAAAAGAAATATATTTCACGTGATCTAAATGTTGGGTAAAATAAACTGAATGTCTGTATTATCTCTCTCAAAGTTATAACGGTAATGTTCTAAGTTTTAAGTATTACGAATTCTGTAATTTACTTTTGTATTGAGTTGAAATTTGTTTATTATATACAATATTTAGCAAAGGGCTGATTTCTACCAAAAGTTAAAAACACCAACTTCAAAATTGATTTATCTTTAAGGATATTGTTTCTTCTTGTAATGTATCAAGGGGTATTAATAAAAAAAATACTTCGCATTAGTGAAAGATATAGCGTAACATAATATATAACAAAACACACCCCCAAATTCGATACTTCTACTTTTAGAATTCAAAAGAAAATAAATATCTTCTTTTTTTAAATAACTTTTTCGAGCGGCATCGCCCGTATCTCTAAGGGAAGCATGATTAGATAACCTCTACTCATAATAATATAAAGAATTTTGGGACGAAGTCCCTTATCGCACGTTATACTTGAAACACTGCGAATAACAACTAGATGAAAGTGTAATATATCGACCGTCACGACACTTTTTATTATTTACTAAGAGCATCTCATGTAACGGCATCATAAGTACGAGGCGAGCATAAGTGTTAAGGAATGTATATGTTATACAAAAAATGTGTTTACTATGTACAGACCTATATACATACGTAGGCTTATGTACAATTTACATTGCTTGATATTTATGATACCCTAGTACTCGTGACAACTTTTCTGACCTAATTTATGAGCCAAGGGCTGACAGTGACAGGAACTTTGTTCTTACCGGAAGTCTCACAACACCTCTCGGCATTTCTTTGTAATCGAAATGGTAGTTCTAGAGATAAGTCCGTTAAAACAAATAAACAAACAAACTCCTCAGCTTTTTTTATTAGATAAGCTCTAGTCGAAGAGCATCTAACGTCTATCTTCCATTTCCATAACAAAAGCTACTTCCGTTTATTCCGAATTCTAATTTCGACGAATCAGATACCAACGAGTGTTTAAAAAGTGTTGAACTACTCGTATAAAGTTTAAGTTGAAAAGACAGAAAAACGAATCAAGTTAAATAAAAGCGTGTAATAAAAGAACCTAAAGCCATTAATATATCTTAATAAAAAACCGTTTATAAAGTAATTAACTCCGTAATTGCATCAGTTTATAAAGCGAATTTTAAATGCATTTACCCAATTATTCAATATAAATAAGATGGAATTCGATGTGGATTGCGTTTCATTCAATATGATAATGTTGATGTAACCGTCATCCCGTGATTATCCTACATATTCGAGTTGATACATTGAAATTTCAACTTCAGCTTTTGTATTTGGTTGGCGCACATTTTATAGGTCATAGGTTCTGTTCTCGTATAGGTCAAATTACGAAAAATTAATTAGTAAAATTTAATTACACACTCTATATGTTAGCAGGAATTTTTTTGCTGATAGATTCATATGTTAAAAAGTAAAAAACATGAGTATTTATAGGCCCATGTAGCGCAGTAATGCATATTCTGTGAGATCGCGTCTTCTATTGAAGTTCGGGATAAATATTTAATTTAGTCACAATTTTTTGTCCCACTCTATTGAAGACAAAATACCCTATGGCGCAGTGGTTTAAATATGTCAATTTTTACAGATTGCCTGAGATCAGGGTTTCGATCTGCACAAATACTTATAATAGCTATATACAATATATTATATACATGTATAACTATCGCGGTCTGGTTTTACATTCATATATTCCGTTTATTATTTACCAATATCTGACACAAGGTAACCTGGTCAAACCTGTTTTGGATGTTAGTGCTATAGTTTTAAAAATCTATATGCTAAAAATCTTTATTATATATATATATATATATATTGTATCAACTACCTGATGTCCATAACACAAGCTTACCATGGAACTAGATGGTGCTGTGCGTTAATGTCAAAAAAAAGTGTCAATAAAAAACATTAAAATAAGATATTATATGTCAATCTGTAATCAAGACGAATCATATGAGACCAATAAATTTTATATCTTAGATATATTTGTATAAAACCTATCCAAAGGCTTTGTACTTTCACTCACTCTCATAATAACTCTCAATCAAAAAAAAAAAAAGAAAATCTAATACAATTTAATATATCTGTACGTCTGTATACCTGATTCTGTAAAAGCTACTATATTCAATCATTCTAGCGAGAGTTCTCATATCTTTAATAGCAGAGTTGTGTTTTCGTAATGAACTCATTTATCATGTCGTTAATCAAATGACCCAACAATAACATAATCCGGTTATTATGGAATATAGGATTTTCCTATAGTCTCGTAAATAATTAGTATTTATAATAAAATAACTTAGTATGAAATTAGTCTATGTATTACTTTAGGTAAGCCTATTATTAGGGTGGAGCGAAAAAAATAGCTTTGGGGTAGAATTTGTAGCTTATAAAAAACAGAACTAAAAAAAAACTATTTTTTCCCAACATTTTGAGGTGTTCCCCTGATTTTTAAATAGTTAATTAATAAAAAAAATGGTTTGAGAATTGACGAATATAGTCATTGTCTACTCAACTTTCCCTGTAATACAGAAAAGTAATGTTATTTCTTCAACTTTTTTAATGGTCAGAATTTCTTTTGTTCATAACTTTAAATTGAATTAAAAAAAAAACACTAGTTTCTAAAACAATTTCAAGATTTTTTTTAAATTAAAAAGATTTAGGTACTTAAAAAAAAATGTTTTCGCTCCACCTATGTATTATTCTAAGTTAAATCCTGTGTGTACTGAAATTCAGCCAAATCGGCCCAGCCGTTTCAGCGTAAAGGAATAAGAAGCATACATACATACATACAAAGTTTTACATTTGTTATGATAGACCGAACATATTTTAGTAAAATAAATAATTTCAAACATAAAATATGTTTTCACAGCTCTCATAAATTATTAACCGACTTCCAAAAAGGAGGAGGTTCTTAATTCATCGGAACCTTTTTTTTATTATCTTACTAGCGATTCACCCTTGCTTCGCTCGGGTTCGTCCCTAGGGTATGTATACAACTTCCCTATTTAAATCGGATATTATTAAATTTTTTATTGTTTTTTTTTTGTGGGACCCTATTTTTTTTTCTAAAATAAAAGTAGCCTAAGTTACTCCTTATTACATTAGCTATCTGTCAGTGAAACTCCCGTCAAAATCGGTCCAGCCGTTTCAGAGATTAGCCGGAACAAACAGACAGATAGACAGACAAAAATTGTAAAAAATGTTGTTTTGGTATATGTCATCATGTCATCCATATGGATTTAGTAAAATGCTGTTATTTTCACATTACAAACAGACACTTCAATGTTATTTATCAGTATAGATGTAGCTGTATATTGTATGTATGTATTCAGCCCTTTTTAACGTCCCACAGCTGGGCACGGGCCTCTGTTTATATTGCCGATTGGAAATCTCATTTTGTAATGAAATAGCAATAATTAAATAACCATTGCTATCAATATCATTATATCATTAAAACGTCCTAACACATATTTTTACAACAAAAACCGACTTCAAACAAAAGCACTAATAAAAAGTAAAAAATAACTGATTGGTAATCTTCATTTACTATACATACCTAATCAAATATTTTCGAAGTCGGTGTGCTTTGCTTTGTATGGGCTGGCACCGATTTCGAAAATATTTGATTAGGTATGTATTTAATAGGTAGGCTTTAATTACTTAGCCTTATTTATCTGGAAGTATACCCTTTCAAACAAAACAAAAATTGTCCAAATCGGTTAATAAATGACGAAGTTTTGAGGTAACAAACATAAAAAAAAATACAGTCGAATTGAGAACCTCCTTTTTGAAGTCGGTTAAAAATTTATCGGTGAATTTTTATATTTGTACCGTAAATTTACACATTAACGACTTTTTTTACATCATGTTTCCTTAAGGGCTATAAAACCTTAGTTAAATTAAGTTTTTTAAGACTAAACAAAGTGAGTTATGACTATTTTTCTCAGCGGGCAACTTTCGCTTGACATAAATATCGATAGGATTAAGCAACAGAGAAAGGGCGTGGGAGTTCCATTTCGCATTTACTTTGAATACTATAGTGTTCTATATAAATTAGTTTATGTATGGAGATTGTTAGAAAATGTTTTATGTAAAGAACACATTTATAGGGATAAATTTGTGTTATTTAGAATTTTAAATGTTGTTTTTTCTATTATCTACTGTATCATTTTTTATATTTACATTAAACTAGTGACTGTCCCGGTTAAGCTCTGGTTTGTCCATATATATAATACAAACTACAAACTCATACACGTACGCACGCACACACACTCGCACACCCATACACACAAACACACAGTCACACACAACAAACAAACACACAAGCATATATACATACAAAATTTCGCACTTAAATACGTAGTCCGATTTAAAAGAGACGAGTATTTCGATTGGAAAGTGAAGACGTGAAAACCTATGAAGCAGACGTTCGCAATATAAGTAAAGTAATCAACACAGTGGTATAAAAAGGCAGTGGTAGCCCAGTGGTAACGCGCTTGCTTGGGAAACAGTCTCGCACCTCTGATATTTTCATGTGCGAATCATATCTAACATGATTACCACTTGCCTTACGGTGAAGGAAAAACATCGTGAGGAAACCTGCATGTCTGAGAGAACCTAGCAAGTTTTCGAAAGACATGTGAAGTCCGCCAACCCGTACTTGGCCAGCGTGGTGGACTATGGCCTGATCCCCCTCGTATTTAAGGGAGGCCCGTGCCCAGCTGTGGGACGTTAAAAAGGGCTGAATACAATCAACACAGAATATCAATATGGTGTAAAATAATTTAAATCAAGCACGTAAGCTCGTAAAACACCGTTAACTAGCTACTGCTACAGCAAGTACTTTCAGAATTTACGTTAATGATTCCAAAGTGCATTAGACTCATGTGGCTTTGTTCTCGCGGTGTGTGGGATTAAATATAGAGCCAGTTTAATCTTGCCAACTTCGTAATATGCGCTCCTACCTTATCTTTACTGTACTTGTTACTTTTTGCATGGAAAATATTTATGTTAATTGAGATAGCGTGTCATCTATACAGATAAATAACATTGAAGTGTCTGTTTGTAATATCATAATAATAGCTTTTTACTAAATACATATGATATACGGTACGTATAAGAAAAACACATTTTTTTTGTTGTCTGTTTGTTCCGGCTAATCTCTGAAACGGCTGGACTGATTTTGACGAGACTTTCACTGGCAGATAGCTGATGTTATAACGACTCACTTAGTTACTGTTATTTTAAACTGTATAACATAAAGCCAAAGAGTTTTCTTTATAGATTGAAAGCGGGCGTAGCCGCGGGTTCTGCTAGTTTACTATATCGTCTTCTTGACCGATTTTCTACCACGGTGGCTGATCTCTTTATTTCCGTCACTCACATATTTTATATTCGACATGACCGGCGAAAGAAAATGCGGATTAAGATACGGATGATGTAACTCTATCTTCCCAATTCCGCGCTGTTTCTGAGAATTTCTCGATAGAAAACTTACACTTGACTCGACTCGGGATTTGAAGCCCAGGACCTCCAGATCTGCAGTCGCTAGACTAAGAGGCAGTTAATACAAGTTAATATTAGTATGGATTGAAGTTTATATTAGTGTGGATTCTATGGACGGAAGCCTTTTCCCATCAAGGCTTATACCAATAAAGTGAGTATCATTAGTTTTAACGCTAATAGTCTCTTACGATTGCGAAGAGCACTTTTAATGGAAATTACGCTCTTAACGTTAATATAATTTAGAATCTATTTAGATATGCTCAATTTTTTAAAGCATATAGTGGATTAAAGCCGAACCTTGCAGAAGTATTGATAAAGTTTATTAATTTTAACTTTATGTCGTTCTTTTTTATTTTCATGTGTATATGTATGTAATTTAACTACATATACTATTTTTATAAGCTTTTATTTACTTTCACCTGCCCCGGTCTGTGTAATGGAATCTTAGAAGTTAAATTTGACCCACTTTCCAGTGTTCGATTAAACTGAAATTTGGTACACTAGTTTAGTTCCTGATACAATGCACGATTACTTAAATGCCATCATTTTTAATTCAATATGGCGGAAATTACAAAATGACGATTTATCTTTTTCATAGTTACCCTTATGATATGAGCATCTAATGTAAGAGGTCGATGAGTGAAACACAATTCTACTAAGCTTCATTCTAAATCCAATATAGCAGAGTCCCACAAATACAAACACACTTTCAAATTTATAAAATTAATATGGATATCCTATAGAATTTAGCTTAGGGCCTGCGCGGTGCGCACACCACGTATTCTAAGGCCAACAATACGTGTATCAAAAGCACGCCTTAACTTAAAACCTTAATAATATTAAAAACCATTACAATTCGCGAAGATATTGCGTAACTTACATATAAATGTTGGGACATTAACACACAGCACCGTCTAGTTCCATGGTAAGCTACGAGGATTGTGTTATGGATACTAGATAGTTGATACACTACACATATAAAACTTTAAATACATACGTATTATAAATATAAAAAAGATAACAAATCCGAGCTGAGCACCTCTTCCTTTTTGGAACTCGGTCAAATATCAAACCTCCACCTTGTGAACACCTGCAACAAAGTCAAACAATAATTTTTATATTAACCTCGTAAAAATATTTTAATCTGTACTTTTAATTATCATTGACGTTAATAGCAGTTGTTTTAATAATAAAAAAAATATCGTAAAAGTTAAATAAAAAGTAGCTGAAATGATTAATTACAATATTTTATCATCGCTTCATAAAATGTGATGAATAAGGGGAATGAACGCGTAAGTCTAGAATGAAAATAATTTAAGACGGGATTTATTTTATTAAGGCGCAATATTAAATTACTACAAAAACAAAGCTATTCTATATCCATACATATAATAAAATTGTAACTAAGCCGAATCTGTACATTAAATATTTTTTGGAAAATTTTATTGAAATAAACATTATTATCGATACAGGGGCCGAATCTATAGTTTTTAGAATTTTTGTCTGTCTGTCTGTTACCGCATCGCAGAAAAACCACTGGAGGGATTTAATGAAATTTGGTATGGTGATAGCTGGTTATCTGGGTCAACATATGGGATACTTTTTACCGCGGGAAAATACCTCATTTCTAAGAAAAAATACAAAAATTGCATTGTTAGAGTATACTAATATGTAACACCTAAGAATTTGTTTTTTGGTAATCTGAACGCAGGCGGAGCCGCGGGCAATGCTATTATACTAATATAACTTATAAGCCGTTTATTAGACATACATACATATATTTTACATACATATAATAAAATTAATTTCGGCCAAGCGCGAGACTGCATATTTTTAGGACTGTATGATTTAAAGTTATTACGTGACTTAAAAACAATTATTAAGCAAAGTATGTTTCAAGTTGTAAGGATAACAATCTGCAGACGCAGACAGTAGACTTTTTAACAGTCGATATCGACTGTTATGATGCTCACTAGTGTTCATCTTCATTATCTTTAAATTACCAATTTAATGATTATAAAGATGCACTCTATACTGAGTATTAATCCCTCAAGGACCGCGGACAGTTACAGTTAACAATACATTTCTTAGAAATTTACCTGGAGGTGTTAAGAGTTTGGAGTAGGTATATATATCGAAGTCTGTCTTAATTAAACAGGCAAGTTTCATTTCAAGACCCAAAGTTACGGAAAGCTTGAGCTCTGTGAACTATGCGGGTCTAAATAAACAGGTGTCATCACAGGCTGGTCGTTACAAACTAAATTCTATGATAGATGCGGGCTTAAAGTTTATACCTACGTTTAAATGAATTAATTATTTACAAAATTAAGTGAGTAGTAAAGTATATAAATATACAAGAATCTATAATCTGAATCTCGGAAACGGCTACAACGATTTTCATGAAATTTAGTATACAGGGGGTTTCGGGGGCAATAAATCGAACTAGATTAGTTTTATGTCTGGGAAAACGCGTGTTTTCGAGTTTTCATGCGGTTTTGTTCCGCATTATTCCACGCAAAATATGGTCGCTAATTCGCACGCTAGGACATAAGCATCGTAGTCAAGCGGCCAAGGCGCAAGTTTGACAGCCACAGGTGTCTGGGGTCGGATATTCGGTCGGAAACGAAGTTTTTACTTTTGTTTTTTTTTTTATGTTTTTTGGCTAAAAAATATTTAATGTATAGATTCAACTTAGTACATAGATGTACATATAGATGTAGTGACTATTCACTTTCTGTTTAGTTTATATAAATAAATAGGCTTAATAAATTCCAAATGTTTCTGAAGCAAGACAGATCGCAGTTTGCGGAGTGTTAGCTTCACTAGTAGGTACATAACTTATACTTGATAATGAGATTCCATCAATAACTTTAAACGGTTTAAAATTTGAACTGTTATTCCTCATTTTAAGAAATTTGAATATATTCATGTCTTGAAATGAAAATACTAAATATATGACGTTTATAAAATAGACAAATATGTCATGACATTATAATCTGAATAAATTCGATTAAACAATTTATTTAAAATAATAATTTATTGTTGATTTTTTTTAAAAACCGCTCGACCGATTTCGATAAAATTTATATGGGACCTGGGAAAAATAACATTTTTAACCCTTTGAAAAAAAAGATTGAAACGTAACTTTTAAACATAAAAAAAAGATTTCGACGAATTGCGAACCTCCCCTTATTTGGAAATCGGTTAAAAACTTTCTTCATACAAATTACCTGCTTATTACGTCTACACTAAAAATGGAAAAATAAAAACTTAAAAAAAAATCGACTTCCAGGCACTTAAATGTAAAAAATAACTAAACGGGGGTTTTCATTTAGAATAGATACCTAATCAGATATTTTCGAAGTTTTGAAGTTTTTTTGTTTTTAAGAAATTTTGTACATTGTAAAATATTTTAATGTTTCAAAATGCTAATAAAATAAGTTATACTAAAACACTTATAACCAGCAGAGCTTGAATATCAAGCGCTTGGCTTGATCAAAGTCTAGTTAGAGGAAGTTTACAATACGGAAGTTCGTAGCTTTTTGCAAAACTTACTACTAATTTTACATTTTTATACACATTTCTATTCGATTAGATTTAAAATATCATCATTCGATAAAGAAAAAAAATTATATAATAAAAAATTATTTTGTCCGAATTTCCGTTCGTTGGTTTATTCTTTTATCACGTAGTATAAGCACGTAATGTAAATAACAAGTACATAGCTAACAATAGTCGATGTACGTCGTATATATTAGTATTAGTTATTAATTATTCATCAATTCCATGGTATTTAATCTGTTAAAATTATTCTCCATTGATTCCACCTTTCTCCCCTCCTTCCTCTTTATCATGTCATAGATTTACTTTTGGTAAATGTTGGTATACTGACTACGTTTATTACTTATCTATACGGAGTGAATGAATTTATAATTTAAATATGAAAAAAGTACACATGTAAACTTAATAATTATTGTAGAAGTGATATGTTGAAGCTCCATTTAATTAACCTTTTTTTAAGTTATTTTTACGCAACGTAGTATATAGTTCAACGTATTGCCCCCATTTTCTGTCAAGCGTTCGGTCATATGCTGTCATGTGTAAGCACAGATGGTGATGTTAAATTTTTATAATAAATCGTAAGACTGTGTGCTGTTTGGTCATTAAAATTTTAATTTTTTATTTAAAAATCCCAGTTTTGGTCGATAGTGGGAGAAAATAAAATTACTTTTTATTAATTATTTATTTTAATCAAAACTTTAAGACACTACGTGTACACCTTTTACCGGCTTGATTATAAGTGTTGCCACAATAACAGACAGACATAAATAATTTTAATATAATTGTTGCCATAATTAACACCCAGTAAAATTTCCCTATATGCTTACATGGTCCTTCGAGCCGAAGGAATACTAATAACACACAGCACCATCTAATTCAATGGTAAGCTACGAGGTTCTGTTTTATAGATACCAAATAGTTGATGTACGACACATATATAAAATACTCTATAACTCTAGATATGGATATTTTTAATTTAATTAAGAACAGGGAGTTGGGTTGTAAAGTATAGGCTAGTTATTAAGTGAGCTTAAACGAGTTATTTGTGGAGAGTTGATAAGTTGGCGAAAAATATTTAACATTTTATTTTCTATTTAGCTTCATAGTACTTAATATATAGTAGAGGAGTAAAACTGATACATTTCCACCTTTTTGAAAAAATATGTGCTAAAATGGAATACTCAATTTAACTTAAGAATGATCCCAAGGACCAAGTTATATTAAAATTCACGCAATATTTTTATTTATATCCAAACAATATAAGAACATGGGACAAAACTATCGTATAAATGCAATTAAGTAAATAATTAAAATTAGGTATATAAGTGTAAATAGACCTATTTTCGTTGCAAGCAGATGGTTTTAATTAAAAATTGGTTTTCTTTATGGTTTATAAGATGGGAAATCGAATCTGTTACTTTTATCACCTTAACGACCAATAGGCGTAGTTGAACACAGTTTAATTCGCCATTATCATGTAAAACGAAGAAGATATAGGTTTTATATGTTACAATACCAAAAAGTACATATATAATTATGTATATAACATATGTATATGTTAACTATAAATATATAATAATATTTTAATGTTATTTATTGGCTTATGATAACGGATGATCCATAGGTAAGCTAACAAATGAATTTAATTTTGTTGTACAAAAACATATCAAAATTAGAAGTTTTATTATATTAGATCTATCGATATCGAGACTAATTTAAGTAAGTGTTGTTGTAATTCGGATCCTTTAAACATCAGTCTTTGGCCGTATAAGTATTTGTAACGGTCTGGATCTATAGGCGTTTTTTACGGACCACTGACATTCAATCTAGTGGAAGCCGTAGAATATGTAGTTTTATTTATTATTTGTTTTGTAAGGATATTTAGTTTAGTCGGACAAGTGCGAGTCTGACTTGTACATCGAGGGTTCCGTAGCAAGTTTATAATCGCAAAAAAATAATAATTGTGATGTGAAAAAAAATCAGTGTCCGGATTTTTTTTGTGCTTTACTTGTGCTAGACATTCCTTCGTGCCAAATTTATATTTCTAGATCAATGGGAAGTGTGGGTTAGCCCCTATAGATTTTGGCTTGCGTGTGTTAAAAAATGCATAGGCCTGATAAGACACCTCTCTAACGGTTAACTTTAACGAGATGAGGCTGTCGGAGTTTGCTAGATATCGATATTTAATCGATGTCAGTACATTGAATTTAAATTTTGTTGGATTTTGATCGATTTTTGTTTTGTTCATATTTAATATTTGATTGCTTAAAATATTATTTTATTTTTCTATTAGAAAGACACAATAAAGAGACTGAGGTCAAACGTGATGGATAGACGTTTGGAAATCAATAGCTTTATCTCTTGAGCTCTATATTATTTACTTGACAGGTTTAGACCTAAGTGTACGATGAATTGGATAAAAATAATTAATCGTTGTTTTCTTATTTCTTAATAGATTCGCATTGTTTATATATTTATGAAATTTATTTACAGCTGAAATGTTTAATAGCGAGATATAATTGTTTGTCATACAGCAGTTATTTCTTGATGTAATATGAGATATTGCGATTGCGATTGGAAGATCTATTTTTTAATATCGAGGACTTGGGTTCGTCCCTAGATTGCTTCCCGGTACAAACTTTAATCTCCATTTTCACCCCCTTAAAGGATGGTTTCCAGGATAAAAACTATCCTGTGTCCTTTCCAGAATCTCAAACTATCTTCTTACCAAATTTAATCTAAATCGGTTCAGTAGTTTCGGAGCTTATTCGGTACAAACAAACAAAAAAATCTTTCCTCTTTATAATATCAGTATAGATGTTATTTAAAATTGTAACTATAAAATTATTTGAAATTTATAAGTTTATCAATGGATAAGGAATAAAAAAATTACTATTTATCCATTTTTTTAATTAAAACACATCTGTTAGTTATTTTTACTTTTTGAAGCATTCTTTGTGAAAATTTAAAAAAACGTCGTGAAATGTACTCTATCTAGAATATTTTATCATCGAGAAGACTTTCAGAGGCGCTGCTGCATATAATTTGTTTCCATCCTGGCGTCTGTCCAAGAAAGTTATTGAAAAAGATCATCATTTACACATTCAAATTCTATATTTCCTTTATTGAAATTTGACTTTGTTTCTCCTTTTACATATAATAAAATTGTAACTAAGCCGAATCTGTACATTAAATATTTTTTAGAAAATCTTATTGAAATAGACTTTATTATTGATACAGAGGCCGAATCTATAGTTTTTAAATTTTTTGTCTGTCTGTCTGTCTGTTACCGCATCACAGAAAAACCGCTGGAGGGATTTTTATGAAATTTGGTATGGTGGTAGCTGGTTATCCGGGTGAACATATAGGATACTTTTTATATAATAAAATAAAATAAAAAAAACAAGACAAAGAAAATGATGCACAGCAGGCGGCCTTATCGCTGGAAGCGATATCTTCCAGGCAACCTTGAGGTGGAGGAGTAAGTGTTCATAAAAACGGTAGGCGGTGTACTTGCTTTGAGACGTTTACATATATAAATACTTATAGATAAATAGTACATATACATATAAATGCATATATAGGATACATACATACATACATACATACATAAAAAAGAAAAATCAATCAAATATGGGGATGAAAGTTTGTATGGGGAAGCAAGCTAGTATGTAGATAAAGGCAGACTGTAATAGCTGGTATTACGAAGTTCTCCCTATGATATTATTAAAAAGTGCATGTTCTAACAACATGGTACCAGTACAAGAAATTCCAGAAATTTCTATATCATCTTGTCTCGATCGAAAGCTCAGGACAAAAGACTGATAGTAATAAAACCGGGTGTATCCTCGTCTCAGCCACAATGGAGCAACTTTAGGGATCTAGATAGTGATTGATGACACAGCTTTAAGCTCAAGTTTCGTCGTTAGATCAATTTAACAACCTTTTGTTAGCATTTTGTATCCGATGCAATAAAATAATGATTTATTCTCTGCATTCCTGTAGCGATACAGGTAACGACAATCTTAGAAAGTTCTAATATATGCCAATTAATAGTTTATTGAAAGTTTTATTCCTGATGTTTAAGTAAATTTAATGAAGGAAATAGAATAAAATTAAAAAATCACCCATCACTAAAGACATGAAATAACGTAAATAAGTTTGATAACCGTATTCATAAATGGCGCTGTTTGCATTTTATGAGCTGTTTAAACCTGTTATAAAGGTTGTTTATTTTATTTTTTCAATATATAAATAGTTACTGTGCACTCTTTTATGCAAAAAATAGTTTAGCATAGGTGGTTCGTGAGATATCACTACATATTGTAAAACAAAGTCTTCTCGCCGCGTCTGTCTGTCTATCTGTCTGTCCGAACGGGATAAACTCAAAAACTACCAAACGGATTTACATACGGTTTTCTCTAATAGACTGAATGATTCATGAGGATGTAGTGTAATCAAGAATCTTTAATGAATCATTAAATATTTTTGTAAAGTGGCTGAAATATGACAATAATTGTGGAAGATGTCGGAATAAACCATGCCGATTGGGAGTTTTATTAAACTGATAAAGTTATATAAAAACAATGTATTACGAATTTTCTTAACTGATCTATAAATCTGTAGAAACGTTATATGTAAAATGTAAATACCTAGGGACGCGCCTGAGTGAAGTGAGAATAAGTCATTAGACTATACTAATATTATAAAAAGAGGAAAGGTTTGATTTTTTGTTTGCTTGTTTGTTTGTTTGTATTGAATAGGCTCCGAACTACTGAATCGATTGAGATGAAATTTGCTAAGAAGATAGTTTCAAAACTGGGAAGGACATAGAATAGTTTTTATTTCATCCCATTTTTTAAACCATCTCTTAAGGGATTGTAAATGGGGATGAAAGTTTGTACGAGGAATCAACCGAACCAACCGGATCAAAAAAAAAACGGAAAAATCCACCGGATAATTTTAGATTTGTTAATTTGAATATAACACTATCTTTTCGATTTGTTCACAGATTTATTTTGATTTTTGGTTCCCGATGTTTGAATACGTTATAACAATCATGATCACGGGAGAGACTTCCCGAGGGAGAGAGCGGAGATTGAATATAACAGTTCAGCCAGTAACAACTATACCTTCGAGACATCTAACACCTCAGTCTCTCCCGTGACCATGAATGCTGTAAAGCATTCGAAACGTCGGGAACCAAAAATCAAAATAAATCCGCGAAATAATCCGAAAAGATAGTATTTAAAATGTCAAATATTCGCGTAAATCTAAGAAAGTATTAGTTCAACCAGTAATAAGATTAGATTTTTGCATGTACATACATACATACTGACAATGGACGTAGGGCCCCGCCCTGGGGGCTATAATGAAATGAGCTCTTATATACTTCATCAGTTTTAACTTAACAGAGCATGTTAAGCCACAGACTGGATGTTAATAATTAATCAACTTGGCTAACGAATTCGTCAACTAGACAAGAAATATGTCGTTAAGTAGAAGTTTCCATTATATTCTATTGAAGTCATTTGAAGTGACCCCGACCTTTCATTATCTTTGATTCATTTGGTCTGCGTAGGTTAAATAAAGGTGGTCTGAGTCTAGACATCCAATCACACTTGCATCAACATGATGTTTTTACGCATTTACAGTAATTAAACCTTTGTATATTTACATAATAGGCTGTCTGTCCGTATGTTTTAAATAAATAAATATCAAGACACTGTAATACTTATTTGTATAATAATAATTGTACGGATAAGTAATTCTTATTTTGTTTTTATAAGCAAAAAGTGTTACGGAGAAATGAAAAAAAAGTTCTAAGTCTATACTAATATTATAAAGAGGTAAAGTTTGTGAGGATGTAGGGGTTAATCTCTGGATCTACTAAACCGATTCAAATGAAATGTGGTAAGAAAATAGTATATAGATAATAATAGGGACCCTGGGAAGGATGGGATAATTTTTATCCCAGAAATCATCCCTTAAAGAGGTGAAAATGGGGATAAAAGTTTGTATATGGGGAATCAACCTAGGGACGAACTGAGCAAAGCGAGAGTGAGTCGCTAGTATAATATGTACATATGTAAAAAAATTTAGGGTTCCATAGCCAACAGGTAAAAACGGAATTCTGATTTCACTCCCATCGGTCCTGCTCAACACTCGAATTGTGATTTTGATTTACACTTGTAAGATTTTTTGTTTTGAATATTGTCAAGTAGTTTTCAAGAGATATCTATCAGTCAGTTATAAAAATTAACTTAGAAATAAGAGCAAAGCGAAAGTCTATAACTACTTCTTAACTTATTACCTTAAACTTTGATAATATGTAGTACTCGTAATCTAGTCAAAAATCTTTAAAATCTACATTAAATTGTAAACCTGTATTCAGCCCTTTTTTTTACCTCCCACTGCTGGTCTCGGACCTCCCTTCAATACGAGGGGGATCAGGCCATAGTCCACCACGTTGGCCAAGTGCGGGTTGGCGGACTTCACATGTCTTTCGAAAACTTGCTAGGTTCTCTCAGACATGTAGGTTTCCTCACTATGTTTTCCTTCACCGTAAGACAAGTGGTAATCATGTTAGAAATGATTCCCGGGATTTGAACCCGCTTCACTCGGTTTCCCAAGCGAGCACGTTACCACTTGGCCACTATCTGATTGTAAACCTAATAAAAAAAAATACGTCTGTACAGACTGTACAAAATTATTATACCTTTTTTTCTCCAAAAAACCTTTAAGACAGCATTCAATGTCTGTTACTCGACGCGCCTAGGCTTTCAAAACATTTGCTTTCCCAAGTGTTCTAAATCACTCTTGACGCGATCAAAAGGGAACGCAAGATAAATACGAAGCCAGCTTTTGTTAATTGCTTTGCCCAAGCTAAAAGCATACGCTGTTTTTCTTCAGAGTAAAACTACATATATGAAATCGTTTTCTTTTTTGTATGCCTAGAATACCTTCGATAAAATAAAGTGTTGTGTTGTGTTAGGATTTTGTTATACTATTGTGAGGCAGGACAGTCGTGTATAGGTGGCATTATAGTTGTTGTGATTGCAGGTTTAGTATTTGGGGGAGGTAAAATGAATTGAATTTTATAAATTATGTTGTAAATTATGAATCACCATTTTTGATAGAAATGCTAAGTTAGAATGTATTATTTATACATTTTTTACTAACAAATATTTTTCGCCACATTTCACTCTAGTGGGTTACATGTGTAGGACTTAAGGAGAACGACGACTAGATAATTTTAATTTAAAAATATTTTAGTTTATTGTATTCCCTTTTTAACGTTCCACTGCTGGGCACGGGCCTCGCTTCAGTACGAGGGGGATCAGGCCGTAGTCCACCACGCTGGCCAAGTGCGGGTTGGCGGACTTCACATGTCTTTCGGGAACTTGCTAAGTTCTCTCAGATATGCAGGTTTCCTCGCGATGTTTTCCTTCACCGTAAGGCAAGTGGAATCATGTTGGAAATGATTCGCACATGAAAATATCAGAGGTGTGAGACCCGGGATTTGAACTTGCTTCACTCGGTTTCTCAAGCTAGCGCGCTACCACTGCCTTGTTTATTAATATGTATGCATTGTATTTAGCCCTTTGGAACGTCCCACTGCTGGGCACGGGACTTTCTTCGATACGAAGGGGATCAAGCCATAGTCCTAATAATAATAATAATATTTTATTATAAAAAATCTTCTTTACACCTATAATCGATTTCTTCAGAAACTACATAGTTATATATCTGTAAATATAATACGTAACTCAACAAAAAAAATTAATTCTGATTTTCTAATGATTATATTATGTATGTCTGTTTGATCGCGCATCGCTTAGTGGTCAAGTTGAACGATATTGGGCCGATATATTTTAATCCAAAAGTAACGAAGTGTATATATAATATTAGCATTACCCACGGCTCCGCCCGCGTTCAGATGATCAAAAACCACATTCTTAGGTTTTACATGTTAGTATATTCTTACATTTCAGATTTTGTATTTTTCTCAGAACTAAGACATTTTCCCGCGGTAAAAACCAGCCATCACCATACCAAATTTCATCAAAATCCCTTCAGTGGTTTTTCCGTGATGCGGTAACAAACAGATAGACATACAGACAAAAATTCTAAAAAGTATAGATTCGGCCTCTGTATCGATAATAATGTCTATTTCAATAAGATTTTCCAAAAAAATATTTAATGTACAGATTTGGCTTAGTTACAATTTTATTATATGTATAGATGTCGCAGGTATATTGTGTAATCCCCCCCCCCCCAACGTGCGTTCACCTTGTCGTGGTGGGGGGGCTCAGTAGTAGTAGCGAAGCTAAGAAACGCACGGAGGTTGCCCACTTCGGTGGGCGGTGGGAGGTGGCCCTCTTCGGGGGGCGGTGTACCTTGCGGGTTGCTCCTGGTACTTCTCTGATAGCAGAGTGGACCTTGGAGCAACCCCATGGTTGTGGTGGTCTGCTTTGGCAGACCTGCCGTCGGGGCGTCGTAGTTGAATGCGTAAGCGATTCTGCGACGCCCCATTAAGACGGGGGAAGGTTTTGTTGGGTTTTAGTGGGTAGTATTGGCTGTATTACGCCGGTTAGTCCCACACGTCGTGCGTAAATGCATTTCCTAACGTTAAAAAAAAAGGTATATTGTGTAATTCGTCAATTTTCAAACGGCAGCGCGTGTTTGCAAACTACGAACTCTTTGCGTTCTGTGTACTCACTCAATATAAGGGTCACGGTAAGTGGTTGCAAATAGAAATACAAATATGTATACGAAGAGGGAGGAAATAGATAGTATTATAGTATTATTCAAAGAAACACAAATACAAGTAAAATATATCTTATTTCTTACTATATATATATAATTCTTACCTCAGACTTAAGAATTGTATAGACGAAGTCTAAAGGAGGGCTTAGTGTTTGACCTGTAAGTATGTGAGCGTTATAATAGAAAATAATATATGTTTGATTAATTTGTAATGATTTATGTATAAGGCATTTAGTTATATGATCTTGGCCGATAGGAATGAGTTTAAAAAAAAATAAAAAAAGGGCGCGGATATTCATTTGTTTTCCCGCGCTTTTGCACAGAGATGTCGGTACCACCCTGTAGTGAATTGTCACGAATTGTTTGTAATACTGAAAATTATGGTTATAAATTGTGTAACTCACTGGCGATTATAAAAGTACTGAATATAAGAATATAAGCAAGGAAGATCTCGAAGTTTTTGTTAGGGATCCTATATATATGTATGTATGTATGTATGTCCGACACTATGTTCCCTCGTAATTGCTAAACGGCTTAACGAATTTTAATGATTCGTACGTCATTCGATTCGTCTTCATAACGCGAGTGTCATAGGGTTTTTTTTATAAATATCATTAAAAATCAAAATGGCGTATCTAAGGTGTAAAAAGCGACCTAAAAATCTGAGAACAAGTTGACCAAGAACTGACTCTGATTGATAATATTATGTTTCTATCTATATTATTTCTTAGTTAGAGATTTTTACAATATACTTAAAATATTCCTCACACATATATCTCGTAAAAGGGTGGAAAACGAACGGCGTTTTTTTTTTATTTTCTGTAGGTTTTCTTCAGTCAAACGTAGTGTTATGGGCATTGGATGAGGGTAGACGGCTCATTTACTGCTTCAAGTGATGTTTATCTGAGTAATAAATAGTTGGTATTCATTTATAAACCTTGACCATCTCTATATAGATGAAGAAATCTCATATGGTAAAATATACTTATCTTATCATGTCAAATTTTAGTCACATTATCTTATTACTTTTGGTGGCAAAATCGAAGTTTGGAAACTTGCCTTTTTTGTGAAAGTAAGTGCTATGTTAAAATATTCTATTTCTTTTCTAACAGGCTTTTTTATAGATGAGATCAAAGTTTGAGTGGATAGATTTTTCTTAAGAAAAATTACTTTTAACAATTGTATTCTTAATAAAATCGTGAGGAAAATTTAGATTATATATAAATTAAGTTAAAAGTTAGGAATTAACTAACTCAGTAAGGGAAAATGATTCTTTCTTTAGAAAGAAATAGTTCGATGATTTTTAATGAAATACTTTTTTAGGGTTCCGTATCCGAAGAGTGCCAACGAAACCCTATTACTAAGCCTCTTCTGTCCGTCTGTCAGAGGGCTGTATCTCATGAACCTATATAACTACAAACTCAAAAACTCATGGCAATTAAGAGAATAGCCTACTAGCTTTTGCTCGCAACTTCGCTCGTAGGTACATCGATTAAAAGTAGCCAATATATTAATCTAATTAGGCTATATGTATGTATGTATGTATATATGTACGTAAGCTATTTCCATTGAAAATTTCATTAATGTCTATGATTCCAAAGAGACAAAAACAAATTTTCGCATAATAAAGTTTAATAAACAAATCAATTTACTAACTACATGCGAAATAATGATTGAACAAAGCTACAAAGACCATCTTTAAATGAAGTATTAGTTCTTATCTTTTCAAATACGTATTATGTGGATCGTAAGGAAATTTTGTAGGTAAAGGGACTGAGGTATTTACGATCAGGTATCAAAGATGGGTCAAATTGAATCAAGTGTGGCTCAGGGCGATAGATTGGTTGTTGCGGTAACGAAGGCGTTATAACAAACTATGTTTTACTATCGCATGTCTTGGCTTAAACTTAATAAGCTTTAGAGTGTCTAGAAAATATATAAAACTAGCGACTCTTAATACAAATTTTCATCCCCATTTTCACCCTCTTAAGGGATGATTTCTGAAATAAAAGTATCTTATGTCCTTCCCAGGGTCTCAAACTATCTTCTTACCAAATTTCATCTAAATCGTTTTAGTAGATCCAGAGATTATCCCCTACAACCTTACAAACTCATAAACTCACAATCTTTACTTCTTTATAATATTACTAGCGACACACCCTTACTTTGCTCGGGTCAACAACATACAAAATTTATATATATTAATATATTAATTCATAAAATGTCGAGTGTATCTTGTTTGTATGTATGCGATATTTTCACCATTTATTAATCGATATATTCTTATTTTAATGAACGGATTAACTTCGAGAATGGACCCATCTCAATATTTCATACAAATCAATAAAAAATCTATTGCTGAGAATGAAAAAAAAATTTAAACCTTAAACCTGAAATAATAAAATTTGCCAAAAGTGGTGCTATGTGTAAAATATTATAAGTAAAATGCTAGCAAATTATAACAGACACTGATTTATTCGTAAGATAAATAAGTTATCGAGCTGTTAAGTGTTCTCTTTGCCAAGCTGTTTACTGACTACAGCTGTGAAGCGTTTGTTCTGAATACAAATGAGCTTCCTGCTTAGAATAAAAGTAAGCTTTAAGGCAATAAATTATATATTACTAGCGACTCACCCTTGCTTCGCTCAGATTCGTCCACAGGTACGTTTTAAAGGTCAGTATAGAATAGATAGATTATATATTATATTACTGCTCCGCTCTCTTGGATAGAAGCATGATTATATATAGCCTATAGCCTTCCTCAATAAACGTGCTATTTAATGCAAAAAGAATTTTTCAAATCGCATAGGTAGTTCCTGAGATTAGTGCATTCAAACAAACAAACTCTGCCTTTATATAATATTTGTATAGATAGATGTTAAGTTTTATTATAAGATAAATTTAATATGTTATAGCAATTTATTCGCTTGAAAAGATAAGTAGGACCCTCTTGGGTTAAAATCACGATACTTGCATTTCTGAGATATTCATAGGGGAATCTTTTTCATCGTTATCACCACTGTATAATAGGTTAAAAGAAAATATAGTAAGGAGACCTGTATGTATGTCTTTTAATCGTTGACAATACTCGTTGTATGGATTTTGAGAATTAGCTATTTCAAAAATTTATTATTCATTATATTTATTTCGCACTTTCCTTAAAATCATATAAATCTTCAATAGCATTTAACCTTAAAATGGTCTCAAAATTATCTTAAACAATATTTTAAATTAAGTAAGCATATAAATATTTATAATAATACGTTTTAAGGTTTAGCTCAGACATGAGATATTTTTGCGCAATCATCATACCAAATTTCATCAAAATCTGTCCAGTGGTTTTTCGTGATGCGGTAGTGACAGACAAAAATTCTAAAAACTACAGATTCGGCCTCTGTATCGATAATAGTGAACTATTTCATTAAAATTTTCCAAAAAATATTTAATGTACACATTTGATTCAGAATTTTATTATATGTATAGATTAATTTATTATAAACAAAATATTTTTTATAACAATTTAATCAAAATAAATCGTTATCTTTGATTAAATCATCTGCTACATCAGTACAGACTCAAAGATCCGACATTTTTTATCCCATTTCAGCGTGACGGAGTAACAAATATACACACATACAAATTCTCGCATATATAACAATAGTTCGATTATTTTTCCACGTCGTAATCGTTCAATAGATGAACGATAGTGTGCCAAACTCCAAACTTGGATCTTTAAAAGTAACGAGTTTGCGATGTCCAGATAGCACGTTTTATTGCCAAAGTAAAAGATGGCAAAACTGTGGGATTTGCCATTTTTTAAAACTTCATGGACAGTAAAACTTCTTGTGCTGTTTGTAAGAAAAGGAACAAGAGGTTTATAGTCGAGTTTTTTTTTTATTTTAACATATTTTTGTCTTTCTTAAACTATTCAGGTTTTCAACAAGCGTTGAAGCAGTTTCTGTAAATTCAAATTATTACATCACGTATGAGATTAAAAGAGGAATTGGGTAGCGACGTGACTTATGTTTTATTGACAACCTTCCGCATGGCATCAATTTTTAAAGCGTTTCAAGACATGGTTGAATATTCTAAATATATTAGATAGATTTTTAGATACAAAAATAAATACGAAAGCGTGCTATGTGGACTTGTTTGTTAACTTATTACACCATCGTGGGATAATTTGTAGATGTCAATCTGTGGGACTAATGTCTGATTGGGTTTCACGTATCAATTGAAAAGAAAGAACATTTTGGTCTTTCGCTGTTTATAAATAACCTTACTTTACTAATTCGATGGTTGCCTTAGAAACATGTTAGACCTGTACTCCAGTGAAACTCTCGAATTTCAAATCTCGTGGGTATATTCAGCTTCACTGTTTTTGCCGTTACAAAAGTTCGCCATCTAACTGACAAAAACAAACATAGATTTATATATTTTATTTATTTTCTCAGACGTTTGACTCAAGTCTGTAGTGACCCTACTTGCTGTGCCAGCGGTCGGCGGTTTACATTTATAATATGTATATATTTAATGTTATATATATGTGTAGTGTATCAACTATCTGGTATCCATAACACAGGACTCATAGCTTACCTTGGAACTAGAGGATATTGTGTTAATATCCCAACATATTTATTTATTTGTTATTATTTTATCTTACAGAATGTTACTGTAAATGTACTGTGCTAGTATATTATTTTTGCGATGGAAAAGTTGGAAATAACGTAAAATTATATACTTACAAGTTCAAGTTTTTATTTGAAAAAAAAAGTAAATATTTCATGGGTCTGTATGTTCATAAAATACCAAAATCTTTTCTTTTTTATTTATTTATCATTTTCAAGAAAAATCCTATGAATAATAAGCACTTATTAACTGCCTCGGTGGTGTAGCGGCTAGCATGTACGGCTGCACACCTGGAGGTCCTGGGTTCGAGGCCCGGGTCGGGCCAAGTTTAGTTATTGAGTCTTTCTATTTAGTAAGCCTCAGAAATAGCCCGGAGTTGGGAAGTTGGCAGTGTTTCACCCCCGTGTCTCGGAGAGCCTGTAAAGCCGTCGGTCCTGTGCCTTAACTCTCACTGGTCGTGTCGAGCAGTCGTCCCACCAGAGTATGAGAGTGACAGGAATAGAGAGTGCACGTTGTGTCTGCGCGTACACTTGTGCACTATAATATCTCCTGTGCAGTTGGCTAGCCTCAATGAGATTGGCCGCCGTGGCCGGAATCGGCCAGGAGAACATCATCATCATTATTCTAAGAGTATTTTGAAGTATACATGAGTGAGTTTAAACTCTTTAAATTTTCACAAGACACACTGCACATTGTATATAAAAATAAATAATGTAAGCTACGTTTTAAAAGAACAATTTTTAGTAAAACCACGTTGAAAGCCGATAGCGTCCTTAAGTTATTGTAGTTGGGACTACGCTAACTCTTGTAAAAGTGATTGTAAAAGTCTTTTTGAATAAAGTTGTTGAGGTTGAAATTGAGTTTACCAAAATTTATTTTCATCGGACGAAGCATTCGGGTTTTTAGAGTTATCAAAGAAATAATACACTTTTCCATTATATTTATTTAAGATTTATACCACAGAAAAATGTCGTTAATGGAGTTAATGGAGTACTATTACAACGACACGTTTGGCTCAGTCTGTGGTGACCCTACTTGTGTGCCAGTGGTCGCGGGTTCGAATCCCGCTGGGGGCATTCATTTGTGTGATGAGTAAGAATATGTGTACTCCAGTTATGGGTGTTTATATTTATAATATGTATGTATTTAAATTTATATATGTGTAAAGTATTAAATACATATCTGGTATCAATAACACAAGCCTCGTGGCTTTCCATGAAACTAGATGGTGTAACGTGTTAATGTCCCAAAAAAAGCGAAAGTTTCTATGTGTGTGTGTATGTTTGTAAATCTTTTACGCTAAAATGCCTGGACTTGTATTCAGCCCTTTTTATTGTCCCACTGCTGGGCACGGGCCTCCCTTCAATACGAGAGGGATCAGGCCATAGTCCACCACGCTGACCAAGTGCGGGTTGGCGGACTTCACATATCTTTCGAAAACTTGCTAAGTTCCCTCAGACATGCAGGTTTCCCCACGATGTTTTCCTTCACCATAAGGCAAGTGGTAATCATGCTAGCAATGATTCGCACATGAAATATCAGAGGTCGAGACCCGGGATTTGAACCCGCATCACTCGGTTTCCCAAGCGAGCGCGTTACCACTGGGCTACCACTGCCTTGGCTGGACTTATTTGGATAAAATTCAGTACACAGATATATCATTAAATAACACATAGGAATTATTATTATCTTTACTAAACACCTAAGGACATATCAAAACAAAGTGAGTGTAAATCGCTTACTGATAAGTAATTCTTTTTCAACATTGACCTTCATTTCACCTAAGAGTTAAGGCACTCGTACACCTGGTACTTACAGCAATTGTAAAAGATCAGCATCTGTTCCCTTGTAACATTATTAAGTTTTACTTTTATGTAATGTTACATCGAATAGATCTAATAAAACAACGACGGTACTTTTTATTTAACTCTAAATAAAGAGGTATTGCTTTTCGAGTGTGAAAGAGATATATCTACTAGCGACTTATCCTCGTTCCGCTAGGGGTCGTCCGTTTAATACGTTTTAGCGGTTAGTATAGATTTTTCAGAGATGAGATATTTTCCCGCAGTAAAAAGTATCTTATATGTTGACCCGGATAACTAGCTATCATCATACCAAATTTCATTAAAATCTCTCCAGTGGTTTTCCGTGATGCGGTCATAGACAGACAGACAGACAAATATTCAAAAAACTAGAGATTCAGCCTCTGTATCGATAATAATGACTATTTCAATAAGATCTTCCAAAAAATATTTAATGTACAGATTCGACTCAGAATTTTATTATATGTATAGATTTCTTTGTTACGGTCATAGATATAGAGAATGGACTGAGCAATAATGTCACTTTGAAAGCGAACGTGCGGCCAATACCCGTCTTTTATTTTAATTTGAATTTATAAATGAACTGTAAGAAAATTATAATATTATTGAAAATTATAATATTAGACTGGAATGTAAGATCATACATATCTATCTTCAATAATCGTATTTCAATTAATACAAAAGACTTCTGGCCGCACTTTCGTTTTGTCTCTGTCGCTTTTCCGCCATTTTTAACTGACGGCTGGCACAGAAACACTCACTTTTCACAGACTTATTGTAAGAAACTATCCAAAATTGAGAATTCATTTCATTGTACTTATAATATACATATTACCTTGGCCTAATTGTTGGAATAGAAGCTATCTTTGGAAATGCTTTAGAAAAAAATCTAAATTTATTATTCGCTGAATATTCATGAGCCAAACGTCTTCACCTATTAGAAATATGGACATTGACGTAAGGCAAATTCCAAGTGATTTGATCGCTTCTATATAAAGATTTCAAGTAGGTACAATTTTTTTTTCGAATTTGCCAAAAAAAATGTCATTTGCATTGTAGAAGCCTTATAAAATTAAAAATCAAAACTCTCCTACGACGATATCCAAAAGAAAGATTCAATTCCATTCCGGATTTTTTTACATTCCTAAAGGTAATGCAACTTTTTTTTATGGACCGGCGGCTTGGTTTTCGTTTTATTTCGCCAGTAATTAAACTTAGATCATAATTAGAAGAAGTAGTAAGCAGTTTATTAAAGAAAGAAAAACTTAGTAACTTCTGTATTTCTGGTTTGTTACGGTTTAGCGAGCTGGTTTCTTCTTTAACAGATTTCTGTCATAGGTAAATATAGTTAAATTCTGAGTCGAATCTGTACATTAAGTTTTTTTTTGTTTTTATCGATACAGAGGAAGAATTTATAGTTTTTAGATTTTTTGTCAGTCTATCTAGGAACGCATCACGAGAAAACCACTGGACAGATTTCGATGAAATATAGTATGATGATAGCTGGTTATTTGAATCAATATTTAGGATACTTTTTACTGCGGAAAAATATCTCATTTCTAAGAAATCTATACTAAACGTTAAAAATGATCGTAGTTTCATTCATAGATTAAATAGTGATGTCAAAAAAATGCATACTATTTTGGATTGAAATCCTTTGTGATTGAATGACATAAAATTTGCCATAATTTCATATCAGATCAACGAATTAAATTAATAGCAAATCTTACTTTCCTTTATCTCTCGGCACACTTTTACAAATAAATCTATGAACTTGAACATATCGATTTAGGTCCCCCGTGTACCAAACACGTGCAAATGCCCATGTGGAAAAAATGTTAGTTCCAATGAATGATTTCTTCGCCATAGCTTTTTAATGATTGATACTTATACATAATATGTACATATTGATATTCCTTTCACTATTATTAAATTTGAAATCTCACCACTACTAAGTATAAATGCAAAAGGTTGTATGCACGCGCGCGTGTGCGTGTCTATTTGTGTGTGCGCGTACGTGCGTGCGTTCATGCGTGCGTGCGTGTTTCTTACTCTTCGGCTGAGACAGTTAGATGAAATTCAGTACATAGATAGGTTATGATCTAGAATTACAGCATAAGTTACTATTAGGTATAAAAGGATCCACCCTAGACAGGCTGAGTCGCTAATTGGTTTATATAATAGTAAGGTAACTTGATGTTTTGACGCAGATTTTCTAAGAGAATGGATGGGCTTTATTTTAAGGTGCTACTGGACTACCATATGGGCCGCGTCTCATCGCATGAAAATTGCAAAGATTCGAATAAAATCTAAACGTTAATGTATCAACCGTGTATAAAGGCTAGTATAAAATAAGAAATGCGCAGTGAGAAACTTAATGATCTAAGTTACGACCAGCACTAAACAAACCAAGTGCTGTTTGATTTAGATAGTTTTAAAGGAAAGTATCGCAGTACATAAAACTTGATGTACCTACAAACGTTCTTCTTCCTTCTATAAGAAAGTTTTTGAACGAAGAATGTTTGTAATTCAAGTTATAAATGTGTAAGTTTGTGAATATATTACGTAACTTGATCATGTGTAAAGATTTGAACGGCATTTGATACACGTATGCAACGTTATGAATATATAATATATATAATTATATAATACTAACTACTCACCCTCGCTTCGCTCGGGTTCGTCCCTAGCTTGCTCCCCAATACTAATTTTCATCCCCATTTTCACCCCCTTAAAGGATGATTTCCGAGATAAAAAGTATCCTATGTCCTTCCCAGGGTCTCAAACTATTTCCCCCCCAACGCGCATTCACCTTGTCGTGGTGGGGGGGGGGTCTCAGTAGTGCCCGGCAATCCAACCGGGCGCGAAGCTAAGAAACGCATAGGGAGGTTGCCCACTTCGGTGGGCGGGGGGAGGTGGCCCTCTTCGGGGGGCGGTGTACCTTGCAGGTTGCTCCTGGTACTTCTCTGATAGCAGAGTGGACCTTGGAGCAACCCCATGGTTGTGGTGGTCTGCTTTGGCAGACCTGCCGTCGGGGCGTCGTAGTTGAATGCGTAAGCGATCCTGCGACGCTCCATTAAGACGGGGGAAGGTTTTGTTGGGTTTTAGTGGGTAGTACTGGCTGTATTACGCCGGTGAGTCCCACACGTCGTGCGTAAATGCATTTCCCAACGTTAAAAAAAAAGGGTCTCAAACTATCTTCTTACCCAATTTCAACTAAATCGTTTTAGTAGATCCAGAGATTACCCCCTAAAACCTCACAAACTCACAATCTCACAAACTGTACCTCTTTATAATATTAGTATAGATTACATACATATATGACATTTTTTCTTAGTAAAAGTTCAGTTCTTCCGCGTGGAAAAAAATGTAACCTAAATGTTGTAAATATTTTACCTTTATCAGTGAAGACATCTTACTTAATAAACAATATAAGACCATAGGATATACATTTGAAAGATTCATTTACATATGGTAACCGTAAACATACTCATAGGTAATCTAAACAAATAATAAAATTCTGAGTCGAATTTGTACATTAAATGTTTTTTGGAAAATCTTATTGAAATAGTTATTATTATCGATACAGAGTACGAATCTACAGTTTTTACAATTTTTGTCTGTCTGTCTATCTGTCTGTCTGGGAATGCGTCACGAGAAAACCACTGAGCTAAATAAAGATAAAAATATATAAAATGTGTTAATAATATTAAAATAAAAAAAATATTAACAAAAATAAAAAAGCCGATTGCGTAAAAAGCGAACTAAAAAGATAAAAACATGTTGACGGAGGAACATAATTTTATATGTTTTATGACAGCTGCGTACGTCTCCGACTGCATAATACCTATGTCTTTTACGTAGTCCGGTTTTTTATTTTTGTAAATTTTTTTTGTTCTTTAGCATTTATCATTCCAAATTACATTTATAAATATAATAGTATATATTTTTGTAAGCCATTTATAAAATCTTTTATTTTGATACCTCTCTCAATTGATTTTGATAAAAATATTTGAAGACATAATATGGCGCTAAAAATCGATTATTTTAATTTTTATAATTTTGATATACAATGTCTCTCTCACAATTAAGACAAATCTAACGACACTACTCATACTAAAAGCCGTTTAGGCTACAGTGCGTGTCAAAGAAATATACATACACTCGAAAAACATAGCCCTCTTTCTGGCGCAGTCGGGTAACTATAATATAAATATACTAGCGGACCCGACAGACGTTGTCCTGTCTACACGTCTTTAATTTGAAAATTTCAAACTTTTTTTAATAATTTTTTTGATGAAAATTATTATTCAAATTGTGAATCTAAACCATTCCCAGATCCCCTTGAACACACACAAAAAATTTCATCAAAATCGGTCCAGTCGTTTGAGAGAAGTTCAGTGACATACACACTCACAGAAGAATTATATATATAAAGATATATATATATATATATATATATATATATATATATATATATATATATATATATTTCATCACTAATTTATAAGCAAAGAAGTTTTTATAGAGCTATAACGATAATAATGAAGAAAATTTTAAATAAATAAACATCTTGAAAAATTTCAGCATAGTTTTACTCTCCGTAATAACTTTTGAAAATGAAATGTTGCAAGAAAGTAGTAAATTTGCCTTGTTAAGTTTATTTGTGTTATTTGGGAAGAACACAAATAATATTATATTATTATAATACTAGAGACTTACCGTCGCTTCGCTCGGGTGCGTTTTAAATGTTCATAGTTATTGCGAGTTTATCTTAGGAAAATGATTCATACTTGATATTGTGGACTTTTCTGTAAGCCTTTTGAAGTTAAATATTGTTAAACCTAACATTTTTAGCCAGCATAAGCCACGTAAATTTCGAACCAGTTATTGTGTTTTCCCGTGGAAGTGCAAGATTTTCCTATAATAAAAGGTATCTATCCTAAATGTTGACCTGAGTAATAGTGATAACTTATTACTATTAATAATTTACACAAAATTTAGTTGAAATCGATCCGGTAATTTTTGCGTGAACGCGCCACACACAAACAGGCAGACAAACAGACATTTTTTTTAATAATTATTGTTTTGGGATCTGTATTCTGTATACAATAGGTAGGTTAAGTCATTGTTTTTAAAAAATATTTCATTTACAGATTTCGCTAATGTACTGTTTTATTACATGTATACATAAATAAAGTAAATATAGCCTAGTGGTATTTTTGGCATAGATTTTTATATATTCGTGGGTTAAGTTATCTGTATGTGCAGACAAACAAAAATTCTAAGACGGGTAAAATCAAATGATTGTTAAAAATTTCAAATCGAATAAGATTATTAAATTTAAAATTTGACATAAAAAAATATATTTTAGATTGCTATTTTTCTGATTCTTTGCGTTTTTATTTCGCTATTTGAATCCTGACGTTTCGAACTATCATGGGACTCGGTAGAGAATCGAGTCTTATTGTTAATCGAGTTAAGGCTGTAAAGCCTTCGGGACCAATAAGCAAAATAAAAACATGAAAATAGTTCCATATATAATATCTTATTAAAAATATACAAGTTTCATCTCCATACATTAGGTTATAGAAAATAAATATTATTATATTATGTACATATTTATCGTCATCACTAATCTCTGCTTTTGGCACATTTAGAGCAAATCTATACATATAATAAAACTGTAATTAAGCCGAATCTGTACATACAATTTTTTTTTGGAAAATCTTATTTAAATAAACATTATTATCGATATAGAAGCCGAATCTATAGTTTTTAGAATTTTTGTCTGTCTGTCTGTTACCGCATCACAGAAAAACCACTGGAGGTATTTTGATAAAACTTGGTATGGTGATAGCTGGTTATCCGGGTCAACATATAAGATACTTTTTACCGCGGAAAAATGTCTCATTTCTGAGAAAAAATACAAAACTGCAATTTAAGAGTATACCAATATGTAAAACCTAAGAATTTGATGTTTGGTCATCTGAACGCGGGCGGAGCCCCAGGCAATGCTAGTGGAAAATAAACATAATTATATGTACATATTTATCTTCATCACTAATCTCTGTTTTTGGCACATTTAGAACAAATGTTTGATATTTTTCAAAACAACATCGTAGTATTTAAACTACAATTTGAGACGTATTTTTAACAACCGCAATATAACTTTAGCATTATTCGTAATAACTTCTTAAAGAGATTTGGAGCTTCTCTTTGGAATACCAATAGCTTGTTTTCTCTCTCGTAAAAATTGCAGGGCGCTTTTTATTATATTTCTTACGGTCTTTTTGATCTTGAGTACATTTTAAGTAATTTGTTTGTTCAAAAGTTTACTGAATATAGAAAAATACTTTCGTAGAATTATTTTATGGTTTTATTTTTTATTAAAGTTATATAATAATATGTATGTTTTGTAGAAAATATAATTTTGTTAAAATATTTTTATTTTTATGTAAATAAATAAGTATTTAGAAAAAAGGCATTTAGCTTTTTTTTTAAATTATAATCAAAAATATAATACATGATTATTATATACTAAATTAAACAACCAACAAACGGAAATATATATACACATATATATATTTTTAGAGAGTCTAACAGGGAGGAAATTCGTAGTATATAGTTACGAAGCGCACATACTATGTTATTTTTTAAGCCAACTACTCGTACTTAAAAGTAGCGACTCATCCTCGCTTTACTCGGGTTCGTCCCTAGGTATATTCCCCATACAAACTTTCATTCACATTTTCCCTCCTTAAGGGATGATCTCCGGGATAAAAACTATCCTATGTCCTTCCCATAATTTCAAAATATTTTCTTACCTTTCATTTAAATCGGTCTAGTAGTTTTGGAGCTTATTTGGTACAAATAAACAAAGAAACAAAAAACTTTCCTCTTTATAATATTAGTATAGAAGTATAGATTTATCTGAAACCAAATTAAAAATATCCTGTAGGTATATATTTTCAACAAGCTAACAATAGCTATTATTATGAAATTAAATAAAACAAAGTATACTAAAAATATTTTCCATATCCCCAAGGTATACATACGAGTATACCCGCTTTACTTTTAAAGGGGTGTATTTTCTACCTACATACAAATAAACAGTTTTAATATCTATACATATAATAAAATTATTAAAGATTATTGAAGATAGATAGATATGTATGACCTTACATTCCAGTCTAATATTATAATTTTCAATAATATTATAATTTTCTTACAGTTCATTTATAAATTCAAATTAGAATAAAAGACGGGTATTGGCCGCACGTTCGCTTTCACAGTGACATCATTGCTCAGTCCATTCTCTATATCTATGACAGTAACAAAGAAATATATACATATAATAAAATTCTGAGTCGAATCTGTACATTAAATTTGTTTTTGGAAATCTTATTGAAATATTCATACAAAAAATTCAGAGTCTACATTTTCTAGATTTTTTGTCTGTCTGTCTGTCTGTGACCGCATCACGAGAAAACCACTGGACAGATTTTGATGGTATCATAATAGCTGGTTATTCGGAATAACTTTTTACTGCGGGAAAATTTCTCACCTCTGAGAAATCTATACTAAACGTTAAAACGTATTTAGGGAGGAATCCGGGCGAAGCGAGGATGAATCGCTAGTTTTTTTATAAAATTCTAAGAAAATGGCAAAGACGTAACTGATTGTTAGCGTGAGTTTTCTTCAAGGACCAATATAAACACATTTGTATTCGTGACATACCAAAACTAAGCATCGCATTTCCTACGAAGTCGACTGTGTGTAACTAAAGAGAATTTCCATGTTATTCTAAAATTGTCCTTCTCGCCTTATTTCAACGGCATAAAGATCAAAATTCAATTGTTAAATTTTCATTGTCATTGCGATTTTACGGATTTCGCTCAGATTTTTCTCATACGGAATATTTTTAATGAAAACAAGATATGAGTCGGTTGCAGCTATCATGTAAACAAAATGCGAAAAGTGAATTCACGTGCATCTAATATTTTGTCAGTGTATATAAGTAAGTAAATAACCATATAATATGAATCTTCAAAGTATAAAATGCTTAAGTTGATATGTAACATTTTAGTGCCTGGAAGTCAATTTTTTTTAAGTTTTTTACATTTTCAATAGAATTATTAATTTATGAAAGACGACACGTTTGGCTCAGTGTGTAGTAAACCTACTCGCTGTGCCAGCGGTCGCGGGTTCGAGTCCTGCTGGGGGCATTCATTGTGTGATGAGCACGAATGTTTGTACTCCAGTCATGGGTGTTTATATTTATAATATGTATGTATTTAAAGTTATATATGTGTAGTGTATCAACTATCTGGTATCCATAACACAAGCCTCGTAACTTACCATGGAACTAGATAACGCTGTCTGTTAATGTCCCAACATTAAATTAAAAATACTTTACGCGATGTTTGACATTTTAAATAAGCCATTTATGACCTTCGAGCCGTGTAAAACCCTAATCTCTCCCGTGACCATGATTGCTGTAAAGCATTCGAACGTCAGGAACCAAAAATCAAAATAAATCCACGAAAAAATCCGAAAAGATAGTTTTATTTAAAATAATTATAGATAATTCGATTGATTTGAATTTTTATTCTTATGGAAACATGACCTGTTGTAAAACAAATAATAACTAAAGGCATATAAACTACTCGTACAAACCCGAGGGCATAGGACTGTTAGTGACATCTGACACGATAACGTAGTTTTTATCCACTGTACGCAGATAAAATGCCGGAAATTGTGTACACTTGTCACAAAAAATATTCTGTTACACAAAGTATACAAAAGCTGAATTTTTTTGTAAATCTCTTAAGAATATTTTATGTGAGTGGAAGTTTTAAAGCAAGTTTATTGGGCGTGACAAAGAAGAAAAGAGCGAGTGACCATTTTACCCAATTCGTTCAAAAAGTACCGGAAAACGGATATTACGATGTAATTAAGTTACCAAAAACCACAATATTTCTTGTATCCTTTTAATTTTTATAATCGTCTATTAAACGTGTTTTTTTTGTGTGAATCTTACACGAAAAGAGAATTTATATATCAATACATGAATTTAGATCCCGTTAGTACATATATTGCGCGTCCGAAGGAGTATGAGATTTGGAATAGTTAAAGAATTAGAATTTTTGTCTGTCTGTCTGTTACCGCATCACAGAAAAACCACTGAAGGGATTTTGATAAATTTGGTACAGTGATAGCTGGTTATCCGGGTCAATATATAGAATACTTTTTACCGCGGGAAAATGTCTCATTACTGAGAAAAAATACAAAAACTGCAATGTAAAACCTAAGAATTTAGTTTTTGGTCATGTGAACGCGGGCGGAGCCGCGGGCAATGCTAGTTTTAAATAAAACTGTATTTTGGGATGTGAGAGACCACATTAGACTAAAGCAGATAATGCCAATAAACGGAAAAAGCAGAAGAGAAATGCCAGGAAACAAAAATCAAAATAAAATCATAACAAGTCAAATATTTAAGTAAATCTAAGAAAGTACTTAAGGATTACCAGTCTCTATACTAACATGTAAAATAAAATTATACTTAACAATCTACTGCAGAATCATGTTTTACATTATATAAGCGATCATGTAATGCTCCTATAATATAAATTCCTATATTATATTGAATATAAATAAGTGCGAGTTCGATTCTCGCACTAAGCAATCGTATTATTAAAGCAAGTAACAGCTTTGTTTGGCTTTGACAGGTTTAGGAATCGTTATATTCGAAGCCCTTAAAGTGTCAGTTGGACTCAATTCACCTCTCTACTGATACAAGAAACAAATTCAAAGTATTTTATACAGCATTAAATTATTACATTTTTTTACTGAACGTCATGAGTCTACTACCAGTTCGGAAAGAAGAAGCATCAGACCTGAGAAGAACTGGCGAAAGAAACTCAGCGGGACTAATATTATTTCGTAGTTTTTGTAAGTTAAATTATAATTTACAATCTATACTAATATTAAGAGGTAAAGTTTGTAAGTTTGTGACGTTGTAGGGGCTAATCTCTGGATCCACTGAACCGATTTAGATGAAATTAGGTAAAAAGATAGTTTGAGACCCTGAGAAGGACATGGGATACTTTTTATCCCGGAAATCAACCCTTAAGGGCGTGAAAATGGGGATGAAAATTTGTATTGGGAAGCAAGCTAGGAACGAATCCGAGCGAAGCGAGGGTGAGTCGCTAGTATTTCTATAAAGTTGAAGTAGGCTGGAGCTAAAATAAGGGGTTTCTTTAAAATGTATGCAAGCGACTGTACTCAATATATTTATGCTAACGTTAACGAAGAAAACATTTTGTATTCAAAACGTAATGGCGGAAACGCGTGCTTCCTGCATCTCATCGGTGAACGGAGAACTAAAAAATATTGTATATTTGTAAGAGATATATGTATAGACAGGTAATTTTTACTAATATTACAAATTTCGAACGTTTTTCTGGTTTATAAAATAGTTTTACCTCAATGGAACTAAGTATATGTAACTATGATACATGAGTGATATAAGTTTATGTTTTAACTGCTTAGGCTTTTTATTTAAAAAAAAATCAACCACTCAGTATTATCGGTTTTTTGTATCAATATATTTGTAAAAAAACTGTCTTTACAAATTCTGAGTTCGGCACAAAAAATGCTTCTATCTCTTCACCTTTTGTATGAAAAAATATATCCGTATGTTATGTAAGGCCTTTATAATGACAATATTCGTACATAATTTTAACATATAGTATAGGAATATATTAGAAACAGTGAATAAATAGGAAAAATTTTGTCGACCAAAGCGAAGTCCAAACGGGTTCGAGTATATGTGTGTCTTGATATGGGCATTTTGCGTGTGTGCGTTAGTTAAATACAATATCCAATGAGAGATTTAATTTACATTGAATATAGAATATGATTCTTAGAAATTGGCTTTTTAATATTTTCTTTTGAATCTTTTACAAAGAGCAATGATACGAATGCTTTGCGGTTTGAAAAATGCCGGTATAAAAGTAACACGTGTATTTCCGTTTTGCCGACGACCAGATGGTCAGGTTGCAAATTCGATTTGCAGAATAATTTAGTGACATTCAGTCTTCTGAATACTGAAACAGTATCGCCGCTTATAACAGATGCTGCACTACGATTTAATAAATGTTCTAACTTTACATAATATGCAATATTCAATAGTTTGATAGAATATTGTAAAATATTCTGTCCCTTAAAAAAAATAGATTATGTACTAGCGAGTCACCCTCACTCAGCTCGGGTTCGTCCCTAGATACGTTTTAATGTTTAGTATAAATTTCTCAGAGATGAGATATTTTCTCGCTGTTAAATGTATTCTGTATGTTGACCCGGATAACCAGCTTTCATCATACAAAATTTCATCAAAATTTGTTCAGTGATTTTCTCGTGATGCTTTCCCAGACAGAGAGACAAAAAGTCTAAAAACTATAGATTCGGCTTCTGTATCGATAATAATGCCTATTTCAATAAAATTTTCCAATAAATATTAAATGTACAGGTTCGATTCAGTTAGAATTTTATTATATTTATTGGTAGATGTATACAATGTATTTAGCCCATTCTTACGTCCCACTGCCAGGCTAGCAAAATGGACTATAGTCATCAGGCTATAGTCTACCGCGATGGCCAAGTGTGGGTTCGTCGATCACGTCTTTTGAAAACTTATTAGGTTCTTTCAGACATGAAGATTTCCTCACTAGGTTTTTATTTACCGTAAAACAAGTGGCAATCATGATAAAAATAATTTGAAATAAAAAATATCACAGTTGCGATCAAAATCGATGTGAACCCTGTTCACTTGGTTTCTCAAAGTGTTATCACTGGGATACCATTGCTTTTTTGTGATTTTTAGTAAATAATAAATTTAAAGGTACATTTTTTATATTACTCATATTATATAGATATTCATATAGGTATATTTAGATATTCATATAGGTATATTATTGACGGCGCTTAAGGGATTTGGTGAATGGCCAGCAACAGGCAATAAAAGACGAATTCAAACACTATTATGATAAATGTATTTGAACACTACTGTCTTGTAGTTTCTTGGTTACCGACTTTATAAAAGTGGAGTGAAAAGAAAGTCGATCAAGAAGTACTCAATTCAGATACGTGATGACTTCAACCAATTGTGAACCAATTTTCATGATTAAAAAAAAAACAAATTAAAAAAACATACAGAGTGAGAGTGGTATCATCTATATATAAATAGGATACGAAAAATCGGTTTCAGTACCTTTTGTCTAATAAAAGATAAGAAAGGGCGCTAAAGACTAACGTTATACAGCAAAACCCGCGACCGCTGGCACAGCAAGTAGGGTCACTACAAACTGAGTCAAACGTCGTCTAACAATGTCCCTTAAAATTTCATTTTCTTTTTAGTTCAGTACTATTTTGTAGATGTAAAAGCTCTAAGCTAAATTTTACTTAACGCTAAGTAAATGTTAGAAAGAATAATTTGTATCGAATTCGTAAAATTATTTCATATTTGTTAGAGCATTCTCAACAATAGTCCAATAACAAGATTGGTCGCAAACTTGTTCGATTCAAGTCGATTCTAGTAGTACCCTTGATACCATATTTGAAGATTGTTGGCGTGTAGCCAGAATCCGATTCAATAAGATATTTTAAGCCGAAAGGATTTTGAACTATTTTCTTATTTTACCTTTTTTATACATTTTACTTAAAATGTATAAAAAAGGTAAAATAAGGAAAAAAAGGTAAATTATGAAAATCTCTTTTAGGTATTTTCTCAGCTTTTTGATATTTAAAGTGAGTGACAATCACATCACTAAATTATATATTTTCCACAACTATAATAGGTACACTGGGAACTATATGTAATTTTGACGATTTTAACGATTAATGAGGGAAACATACTTAATTGATATTTGGTACATTTAGGTATATATATAATATTGTCATGACATATTACGCGAAAATGCTAAATATTCTATTGTAGGTTATACTTATATAGAACCCGCGGCTTCGCTCGCGCTAAAACTACAAAAAATATCTAAAAAGGTAGTTTCATACAAACTATCACCCCTATTTTACCCTCTCATAGAATAAAACTCGAAAAATGCTAAAACACGTATTTATTTAATTTTGTTGAAGAGCATTAATACTAAGTTTCACATAATTCTGATCATAAATATTTTTTTTGGATTGTATTATAACGTGTTTTCCGTGGGAATTAGATAATCTCCTGCAGTAAAAAGTAGCCTATGTCACTCCCCAGCCCTCCAACTATCTCCACACAAAAAATCACGCCGAGCCATCTCTCCGTTTTGACGTGAAAGAAGGACAAACAAACAAACGAACACACTTTCACATTTATAATATTATTAAGTATGGATTATGTTACTCTTTCCATTTTTTCACTTCTGTAAAATACAACCCTTTCAGTTCAGGTATTTCGTTGGTTTATCTATCTTATATATTCTATCGATGATTCTCATTACTACAAATATACATAATTTGTTTGGAGCTAATGTCAAATGGCTATCTCTAGTAACGAAATGATAGATTAGATCGGTTATTGAGATATATTATATGTATATAGACAAACAGTAATATTTACTTTTATAATATAAATTTTATAATAATGAATTTTACTTTTTGTAAATAAAATAGAATCAAGAATTGTTGCAACAAGAGAATATAATATAAACACAGTTTAAATAGACTTACTTAGCACATACGTGTTTTTTTTAATGTCCAAGACCTTTATTTATGCTTATCCGGACCGTTTCTTTTACATTACCTGCTTTAAAACGTCCTGACCTTTTAACGTAATGTGGTCGCAAGTAATAGCCAAGGACTTAGTTGTAAAATGTGGAAGATTTATGCCCGATTTCACCAACGTCACCTAAGTTTAAGGGATCCCCTAAGCATGGTTAGGGGGCTGTTACTATTTCACCGACAGTTAGGGGTCACCTAAATGTTAAAATGCCACCTAAATATAGGTACTAGAAATATGGGCTCTGACGATGGTAAAACAAAATTTAATTTAGGGGCTAGTTTAGGGGTACTTTTAATCTTCAGGGGTGGAATAGAAGTATTTATCTACAGCAATTTAAATACATAACAAATAAATATATATTGATTGTACATGTATTGTGTGTTTTTTTTTCAGGTGAAAATGAGCCAGTCTTCTTGTGTTAGCAATAACGTGATAAATATCTTTTAAGAAGTTTTTAGCACTTCGACTCAAAGTGAGTACAGTAAAGACTATTGAGGAAGAATTTTGACGAATGAAGGCGTATTTATGTAACTTAGCAGTTGAGCATTTTCTATCGCAGCTTTAACATTGGGTGATATATGCCTGATACGAGTATGTATTGTATGTACATTAAATAATAAATAAATAAATAAATATGTTGGGACATTCACACAGCACCATCTAGTTCCATGGTGAGCTAAAAGGCTTATGTTATGGATACCAGATAGTTGATACATTACACATACATATATAGCTTTAAAGACATACATATTATAATATTATAAATATAAACACCCATGACTAGAGTACAAATATTCGTGTTTATCACACAAATGAATGCCCCAAGCGGGACTCGAACCCGCGACCGCCGGCACAGCAAGTAGAGTCACTACAAATGTGTCGTCAAACACTGTACATATTCAAACGAAAGCCTGACTTTAAACCGATGGAATCAACGTGAAATCAGCTGAATAGGCACCTGAATAGCAATATTGAAATAATAAAAAAAAACATTAAAAGTTATGTTAAAAAGTTGTATTAAAACATAGTAACAGTCCGAGAATTTCGAGATACTTCGCGCTTATGGAGTTTAACTTGCTTTGTTTCGATATCAAACTGAGGTTGACCGGTACAATAGGCAATACAAAATTTCATCCCATTTCAACTTTCACATTTATGAGACACTAGCATTGCCCGCGGCTCCGCCCACTTTCAGATGTCCAAAAACCAAATCCTTAGGTTTTACATAATATTAGTATACTCTTACAATGCAGTTTTTGTATTTTTTCTCAGAAATGAGATATTTTCCCGCGGTAAAAAGTATCCTATATGTTGACCCGAATAACCAGCTATTATGCCAGTTACAGATAATCCCTCCAGTGGTTTTCCTGTGATGCGGTAACAGACAGACAGACAGACGGATAAAAAATCTAAAAACTATAGATTCGGCCTCTGCATCAATAATAATGTTTATTTCTATAGGATTTTCCAAAAAATATTTAATGTACAGATTCGGCTTGGTTTCAATTTTATTATATGTATAGATAAATATATTTTTATCGGCTTTTTTGTACTGAAAATGAGATAGATAATTTTTTTCGTATATGTCGACATTAGAAAGTGTAAAACATCTATCTGTAAGCATACAGAAATGCCACTTAGTATTTGGATGTTATAATAACAAAATAATTTGTGGTTATTTTATACGGTAAATTGGCTATTTTAGTCGTTTACTGCGAGCGTCTGTTATATGAATACTTTATTTGGTAAAATAGTGGGATAAAGAAAAGTATATCGTGTTCTTACCCTGGAGGACTGAAATACATTTACCTGTTATGCAAATTTAGAGAAGCTACAATTTCTAAGAGAAAATTTATTTTGAAGCATTATTTTGTTGCTTTTTAAAAATGTTGCCAAATTAAATATTGTTTTATGTGACCTATGATTTTGTTTATTTGCAATTGTATCATATTATATAATACTAGCATTGCCCGCGGCTTCGCCCGCGTTCAGATGACTAAAAACCAAATTCTTAAGTTTTACATATTAGTATACTCTTACATTGCAGTTTTTGTAGTTTTTCTCAGAAATGAGACATTTTCTGGCGGTAAAAAGTATCCTATATATTGACCAGGATAACCAGCTATTATCATACCAAATTTCATCAAAATCCCTCCAGTAGCTTTTCCGTGATGCGGTAACAGACAGACAGACAAAAATTCTAAAAACTATGATTCGGCCTGTGTATCGATAATAATGTCTAATTCAATAAGATTGTCCAAAAAATATTTAATGTACAGATTCGGCTTAGTTACAATTTTATTATATGTATAGATAATATTATATAGATCATGTAATATCAGATAATTTATTGACATATCTATACATATAACAAAATTCTGAGTCGATTCTGTACTTAAAATATTTTTTGGAATTTTTTATTGAAATAGACATTATTATCGATACATAGGCCGAATCTATAGATTCTAGAATTTTTATCTGTTTATCTGTCTTGGAACGCATCACGAGAAAACCACTGGACAGATTTTGATGAAATTTGGTATAATGATAGCTGGTTATCCGTTTAGGATACTTTTTACTGTGGGAAAATATCTATCTCCGAGAAATCTATACTAACCGTTAAAATGGAGCGTGGGTGAGTCGCTACGCTAGTTAATGTTTATAAAATATCTTTAAAAGAAATATTATAACTGGCACATTTTGAAGCCAGCCAGAATTAACAAGAGAATTGAATTAAAAAATATTCATTAAGTTCTAAGATATATAGCGCTGTTACAATGTTAAATCAACATTCAATTTCAAATATTATTATTATTTTAAAAATGGACGAATTTATATTTGAAAATCCCTATAGCAACTGGATAATGAATTATATCTATCTATCTATATATAAAAAAATGAATCCCTATTTCCTTCCCTTGATCACGCCATCACGCGTGAACGGCTGGACCGATTTAACTATTTTTTTTTTGTTGTGTTTGTTATTGTCAGGAGAAGGTTCTTATGAAAGAAAAAAATTAAAAAAATGCGCTGAAAATTATAAAATTTAAGAATACTTATTTAAGAATATTTAATAACCATATTAAAATTTATATGGCTTACGCTAGGTAATAACTATTTATATATATTTAAAACGTACCTAGTGACGAACCCGAGCGAAGCGAGGTCGAGCCGCTAGTTTTATATATAGTTTTATATATTTTTTTGCAGAATCCAGTAAAATATTACTGAAATCTAATAGCCCATTTCAGTTTTAGGTGAGGCAATAAAAATATATTAAGAAAAAGTGTGAAAGTAAGTTATTATAAAAGAAATATGAAACCAATTTCATTGTGTAATGTTAATTTAAAAAATGTAATGCTTTTTTTGTCCTTACAGGCGTCCTTTGGTAATAAAGGCATTGAATTACAATTTTACAGTGAAATAAGAATTCACTATACAAGACATAATAAGGTCAGTGATAGCCCAGTGGTATCGTGCTTGATTAGAAAAACATGTGTAGCCGGTTCAAATCCCGGGTCTCGCGTCTATGATATTCTCATGTGCGAATCAATTTCCATATGGTTAATATTTGCTTGACAGTAAAATTTGTTTATAAATACTATTTAAGGAATTTAAATACACCGTGAGAAAACCATCATGCTTGAAAGAATTTAGCAAGATGTCGAAAGATATGTGAAGTCCGTCAATCCACACTTGGCCAGCGTGGTGGACCATGGCCTGATTGATCCCACTCGTATTGAAAGGAGGTCCATGCCCAGCAGTGGGATGTTAAAAAGACTAAATACACACACAGGACATAAAGATATTATTCCACCACTCTACATAATATGAGGATGCATGTTTGTCTGTTGGTGTTGACTCCCAACCGTAACTTCTATAAACGATATAAGAAATTTTCATTAAAAATATTATGATATTAGTTATCATCTATCGAAGAATAGAAATTTTAAAAATTGTATTATTATAATATTTTTTGAATTTTTTGTGTATGAATGACCATTGTAAAATGATATTCTTTATAAGTTGGTAGTAATAATTAAAAAAATGATAAGTATCGCCTTTGTTATCAGCATAGGCTTTAAAATTTGTGAATTGCTAAAGTTCTAGATTTTATCCTAAATATTTCAAAGACAATTTGAGTTTCCGTAAGCATAACAAAGCTGCAATGGCCACTAGGTACCGGAAAAAAACCCCTTCTGATCCTCCTCCTTTTAGGAAGTTATAAAAAAATTGGGGCATGACTCTTTACGTGCCAAAGTAGCATTGCGTGTGTTATTTCGTGTGAATTAGAAAGTAAAGCTCACGGCAACATTTTTTTATAAATTTACGTTTTGACGATTTACGATATATTTGTTTATATTTTTTCCAAACGAAATATTTTTCATTCTGTTAGCTTTTGTTTAGGGTACGGTCTATCTAATAGGTCATCAAAGGTCTTCTACTTCGTCATATCTTGTGCTTAGACTTTGCTACTTACCTAGTTGCCGTTTGCCAGTCAGTTGGTCAGTCAGTCAGTATGGATTAACGGGCAATATATTTCAAACGTCTGTTAAAATTATAATCCGTATTATTTTAATATTATAATTAATGTGAAAGTTTGTGAGTATGTATGGATGTTTGTTACTCTTTCACGCCAGAACGGCTGAATGGATCTAGATGAAATTTGGCACAGAGATAGATTATAGTCTGGAATAACACATAGGTTACTTTTTATACAAGAAAAATGTAGGGTTCCCGTGGGATGAATTTGTTTTTGTTTTCGTAGAGGCGATCCCGAGTGAAGTGAGGGTGAGCCGCTATAAGTTATTTAATATTTAATTATAAGTAAAGCTTAGAAACTGTTTATTTATTTGTAAATAATATTATTAGTGGGTTTTAAGGCGGATAATTTTAGATATTCATTTATATGAACTAAATGGTATACGAGTAACGTCTGTCAAAGTGTGTTATAAAGGATTGCCAATTACTACAAGTGAGACGCTTTGAACTCCTTATACATTGTTACGGAACTTGGTCTTGAATATCCCTACAATTCCTTTGTCATACTGTGATATCTATAACGAAGTAGTAATCGTAGATAGATTGATGTCTTATGTTAGACTAGCGACTCACCCTTGCTCCGCTCGGGTTCGTCCCTAGATACGTTTTAACGGTTAGTATGGATTTATCAGATATATTCATGAGATATTTTCTCGCAGTAAAAAGTATCCTATATGTTAACTCAGATAACCAGCTATCAAACCAAGTTTGATTAAAATCTGTGCAATGGTTTTCTCGTGATGCGTTCCCAGGCAGGCAGACAGACAGACAGGAAATTCTAAAAACTATAGATTCGGCCTCTGTATCGATAATAATGACTATTTCAATAAGATTATTCAAAAAATATTTCATGTACAAATTCGGCTCAGTTAGAATTTTATGGAAATTGAACACTTGTAGTTATTAAAGAGTTCCTATATCCTATTCCCGCCTTCATCATGAGACCCTCGTGATCGAGTGTGCATCACATCAGAACAAACCAAAGGGTTTACTAGTAATCATTGACATATTCTACTATCTATATTCCGGCTCCATCAAGAGACCAACTCGATGGCACTAAATTATTGCATTGTCATACAATTTACATACATCTGCAAGTTCCAAAGTCTCCACGGCAACTACAAGTTGTTCACATTCAAAGTTAGTTGTAAGCGTGGTAAAGAAAATGTATAGGGTAAATACATATACTGAAATGAAAAAATCTTTATTCAATTAGACTTATTACAAGTACTTTCGAATGGTCTTTAATGAAAGCGTCAGTGTACTCAGTCCGTGAGGAAGCTACTTCCGGCTCGGAAAGCATTTCTGCTGAGAAGAACCGGCGAGATACTCAACAGTTGTTTTTTATATTTAAAATCTATATTTAGAGGCTACATTTATTTTATTAACATAAAATTATAGATAGCCTGCATATGAGCCAATATCACTCAATTCCACACATTTTCATCAACAAGAAACTCTTGAACAGCATATGCTTTGCTCAAAAAAATAAATAAATAAATATGTCAGAACATTAACACACAACACCATCTAGTTCCATGGTAAGCTACGAGGCTTGTGTTATGGATACCAGATAGTTGATACACTACACATATATAACTTTTAAATTCATAAATAATATAAATATAAACACCCATGACTGGAGTACAAACAATCGTGTTCAGCACACAAATGAATGCCTCCAGCTGGACTCGAACCCGCGACCGCTGGCGCAGCAACTAGGGTCACTACAAACTGAGCCAAACGTGTCGTCATATTTTTAATATTTTTAATTTTATCTTTAAATTTTCGAATAGGTAAATCTAGGACATTTTGTGGAACGTACTGTACATATACCATAGTAATGTAATATTTTTGTTATTACATTTTTTTATTTTGTGGTGTCGATAAATACTCCAATCTGAATGTAAACATTTGACATCCATGACATGTTTATTGCGTCCTGACAAATTTATGGCCGACAGTTGAAAGTTTTGAATTAATAACGAAACTAGTTGCGTTGTTTTGAAATCAAGAATTAAAGTTATAAATCACGGCGTATAAAATATACTTTATTAAGCACAAGTAAAGGAATTGCTGAGAATGTAGTTTCTTTCTACTTATATACTTCTTTCTATCTATACATATAATAAAATTGTAGAGGTCGAATGTCTGTCTGTATATAGAAAAAAAAAACCGAGTGCTAAAAACCGAGTCAGGGGGATGTAAGAAGAGAAATATATCAAATCCTGATTTTTTAAATTTTTTTATTTCTCTGTCGGTTTGTCTGTTTGTACGGGCTAATCCCCACAATCCCCCGCAACCTTATATCCCCAGTCAAAATTTTAGATACTTTTCATTTCGGAAAATTTAATAATTTCCGTGCGATAGTTAAAAAACTATAGTAACTTATACAGCTTAGTACACAAAAACTACTGATTGGATTTTAATGAAATTTTATAATAATATAGTATCTAACCACGGGTTCCAAAGGCAGGTCTGTCGAAGCAGACCACACAATCGAGGAGGTTCTCCCACGGTCCACGTCAGAGAAGTACCAGGAGCAAAGGAGTTGCTATCAGTATTTAATAAAATATGTCAAAAAGTGGCATTGCATGTACATATGTATATACTAATATTATTATTTTTGCTAAAGTTTGTATTTGTTTATGTCTGCGTATGTTTGTTACATCTTCAGGTAGAAACGGCTGGGCAGATTTGAATGAAATTTTGTACAATTTGTTATTGTACAAAATTTCATTGTTTGCATTGTTTATTGGATTAACGATTAACTACAACATAAAGTAAAATACTCGTATAGGCTACAGTTAGGCATTTACAGAATGGAAGCCGCTAATAATATTATAAATACAAAATCTAGGGACGCGCCAGACGAAGAGAGACAGTTCATGCCGCTACTTATTTACAAATATATCAATTTATTTAGTCTATACATATAATAAAATTGTAACTAAGCCGAATCTGTACATTAAATATTTTTGGAAAATCTTATTGAAATAAACATTATTATCGATACAGAGACCGAATCTATAGTTTTTAGAATTTTTGTCTGTCTGTCTGTTACCGCATCACAGAAAAACCACTGGAGGGATTTTGATGAAATTTGATATGGTGATAGCTGGTTATCCGGGACAACATATAGAATACTTTTTACCGCGGAAAAATGTCTCATTTCTGAGAAAAATACAAAAACTGCAATGTAAGAGTATACTAATGTGTAAAACCTAAGAATTTGGTTTTTGGTCATCAGAACGCGGGCGGAGCCGCGGGCAATGCTAGTTATCTATATTACTCTTAATTATTTATATAAGTTGTTTATATAAATCTTTTCCACCTCTCAAAATTAAATGCTACTATAATTTGCATTTGTTTGCGGAGATTTAAGACTCAATAACAACATTGACCACTTAACTGAGGGTCTAAGCCAGATGATCCTTAGCTCGCCTTTTAATTTTGAATAAAGCTGCCTTCTAATAAACAGTTCTTATGTTGAATAAATTGGAACCTCTTTAAAGAGCTTAAGATTTTGGTTTCCAAGATAATTAAGTATTGGATATAGTGCTTAAATTGACATAGTTGTTATCTATGAACATATATATACAAACAACAACGAACAGTTCGGTACCTAAGAAGTAGAAAACTCCTCTACTTTTTTTTAGCAGATTTTTTTTGTTTAGTTGTTATTGACCAGCTTTAGTGTTTTCAATTACTTAATATATATTACTATAATTAATACGGATTATTATAAATTCTATTTATATCTGTTTTCCTCAAATTTTCAATAATGCTTATGCTCGAATTTTGACCACTGGGCGAACACTCGTTTTTTTTGATGGTCGTACTTATAATATTGAATTCCCAATCATTGCTTTTCATCATTTGTTATAATATGGTAGTTATCTGTTATAATTTAGTGAGGGTCGAAATTACCACTTATCATTTAAAAGACAGATTGGTTATTAAAATAATTATTCTTGATGTGATGTGGTCGTAATATTCTAAATCGTGTTATTAAAGCAACCAAAAATCAAGAAAGACATTTTGTTGGAAAAGTTTTTTATAAATAACTAACTAGCGGAATCCGCGGCTTCATTCGTGCTAAAAGTACAAAAAGAAACTCTAAAAAGGTAGGTTTGATACAAACTTTCATCCCCTACTTTACCTCTTTATGGGATAAATTTAGAAAAATGCTAGAATAGGTGTTTCTTTAATTGTATTGAAGAAGAATTAATACCAAGTTTCAACTAATTCTGATCATAAATATTTTTTTCGATTGTATTATAACGTGTTTTTCCGTGGGATGACATAATCTCCCGCGGTAAAATGTAGCCATGTTACTCTCCAGCCTAAATATTATCCACCATCTCCAAAAAAACTCACGCTAATCCGTCACTCTGTTTCGACGTGAAAGAACGACAAACAAACAAACACGCTTTTACATTTATAATATTAGTATTGAAGTATTGATATCGATTTACTGTTATAGAATATATTTTATAAATTAGATTTTAGGTACAATTCTTTTCGTGTTGTACATAATTGTGTATGCATTTATTAACCGACGTTAAGAAAAAATCTAAGCGCTTATTCTGGATACACATACTCGTAAGGTATTTTCATCTTAAATTTCATAGATAAGTTACACTGTAAATAAGTTATATGTATATAATTAATCTATACATATAATAAAATTGTAACTAAGTCGAATCTGTATATTGAATATTTTTGGAAAATCTTATTGAAATAAACATTATTATCGATACAGAGGCCGAATCTATAGTTTTTAGAATTTTTGTCTGTCTGTTTGTCTGTTACCGCATCACGGAAAAACCACTAGAGGGATTTTGATGAAATTTGATATGGTGTTAGCCGGTTATCCGGGTAAACTTATAGTATACTTTTTACCGCGTAAAAATATCTAATTTCTGAGAAAAAATAGAAAAACTGCTAATAAGAGTACACTAATATATAAAACCTAAGAATTTGGTTTTTGGTCATCTTAACGCGGGCGGAGCCGCGGGCAATGCTATATTACATATAATCACAGTTTAACTCCAAAAATTTTAGTATTAGAGTGCTTAATAAATCGTAAGTTGGTGTTGATTAATGGAAATCGTCCTTGCCTTCGGCGCTCAGTTTTTACGCTCCATATAAATTACATTGGACTAACATTAATTGCTTGGACTGTTATTTTTCAAAGTTGTAACAATAATTTGTATATGCTTTAATTTTAATTTCTTACTAATCTTTATACTAAAGATAGTATAATCGAATTACGATAAATTCAAAAGTTTGTGCGTACTATACGTATTTGTGGGTACAATTCTCAAACTCTAAATCATTGTCGCCTAGCACCGACTTCGAAACATCTGATATGGTGTAAATGAAAACCACCGTTTACTTATATAAATTTTTTTAGTGCCTAGAAGTCGGTTTCTATTTTATTTTTATAAGTACATCGACTGAAAATTACTTAAAAATTAATTACACGCCTTCGAATGCTATACGTTGCAGAGTTATAAGGTGTATTTTATTGCTTTCTTATGAATTAAAATTGTAAAAAATTATGTCAGTCTGCTGCCTCTATCCTAAATGTAGGATCATTAATAGGGAAAATTCCAAGATCAACACGATAAAAAAGAATAAGATTCTTACGTCTTAACGCTGAAACGGCTAAACTTATTTTGATAGTGCATAGATAGCCTAACATAGGCTACCACTACTGTCCCCCCCAACGTGCGTTCACCTTGTCGTGGTGGGGGGGGCTCAGTAGTAGTAGCGAAGCTAAGAAACGCACAGGGAGGTTGCCCACTTCGGTGGGCGGTGGGAGGTGGCCCTCTTCGGGGGGCGGTGTACCTTGCGGGTTGCTCCTGGTACTTCTCTGATAGCAGAGTGGACCTTGGAGCAACCCCATGGTTGTGGTGGTCTGCTTTGGCAGACCTGCCGTCGGGGCGTCGTAGTTGAATGCGTAAGCGATCCTGCGACGTCCCATTAAGACGGGGGAAGGTTTTGTTGGGTTTTAGTGGGTAGTACTGGCTGTATTACGCCGGTGAGTCCCACACGTCGTGCGTAAATGCATTTCCCAACGTAAACAAAAAAAGGCTACCACTACTGTTGGTGATACAAAATGTGCTGCTCCTTGTCAAAACATTATTATTAAGAAAAAGATCTTAAGACGCTCGAGCTAAGCGAGAGTAATTCGCTAGTAGTATTCAGCCTTTTTTGCCCTAAATGTCGGAATGCTGAGCGCGGGCCTCTATTTAATACAAAGGCTATTAGGACTTATGGTCCACCACGCTGACCAAGTGCGGGTTGGCGGACTTCACATGTCTTTTGAAAACTTGCTAAGTTTTCAAAAGACATGTGAAGAAAGAAGTTCGCAGACATGCAGGTTTCCTCGCGATGTTTTCCTTCACAAATGAAATGATTGGCAAATGAAAATATCAAAGCTGCAAGACCCAAGATTTAAACACCGCTTCACTCAGATTCCCAAGCGAGCGTGTTGTCACTGGGCTACCATTGACTATCCGAGTATGTCTAATATATTATATTTTCTTTCTAGTTTTGATAGGAAACAAGTACATCCTTTTAATCCTCGCAACCTTAAAACTATTGAGTAAAATCCGTATTAATATTATAAATGTGAAAGTTTGTGAGTATGGATGTTAGTTACTCTTTCACGCCAGAACGGCTGAACGGATCTGGATGAAATTTGGCACAGAGATAGATTATAGTCTGGAATAACACATATGCTTTCTTTATCCCGGAAAAATGTACATTCCCGTAGGATAGGTTTATTCTTGCTTTGGGTGAGCCGCTAGTATAATAATAAAAAATATAGATAACATCATTTACTCAATGATATTTATACTTAAAAGATAATTATATGAGCAAATAAGTATTATACTTGACCTAAAACAATAGCTAGGATATATAATAAGCGCTTTAAGTACGTACGTTGGTCCATATCGTATAGTTCTGCACAATAATGTGGTTAGGGTATATGGTAGTGAGAGACTTAGCAGTGTACTTATATATTCATTAATTCACTTGCATTTAAGATGCCTTAGTTATGTCACGAGATATTATCATGTTAAGTTATTGTTTTATAGGTATTAGTGTTAGCCCAGTGGTCGAAATTTGACCATAATTATTGTTGATTTTTATTTTATTTCTAACACTAAATCTCGTTATAACTCATAAGCTATATATGTGCAAAAATAAAAAAATATATAAAAAAAACTATTTTTTTTTAATTTTTAATATCATAAATTAGTCGTAAGCTAAAATAAAAAAAATATTATAAAAACAATTGTGGTATTCGCCAATTAGACACTTCAAGTTATATTTAGCAATTTTATATCCTAAATTACTTTTACATACATGAGTTGTATATATTTTTGTGATCGCCTCTTAAATACCTTTATTTTGATACCCCACTCGATTGGTTTGAAAGTTTTTTTAAAGACACAAATTGGCGCAGAAATCAGCCATTTTAATTTTTAATTATTTTTATGTAGCCACGTGTTATCAAGACGAATCTAACGAGGTATGAATTATCAAAATCGGCCAACTCGTTTGGTCTCTAGAACGCCACATAGTAACAAACATACATACATGCATATATACATACATAGACTGATAAACACATTACCCTCCTTTGTGTCACGCAGTTGGGTAAAAAAAGAATTAGTTGACAAGCAAAGGAGAAAAAGGAATTCTTAATTTTAATTATTTTTAATAATTAGGACAGCATATTCCAATCAACGTCACAATAACCTTTCACTAACACAGTGTTACTGCGTAATGTACCAATATTATTATATGTATTTAATAATATTATTTAAATTAAACTATTCGAACAATTATCGAATGATTTTGTTTCACTCCATTTGTTTTGAATAGTTATTATACATCTGTAATCGTAAACCTCTTTTTTAATCTTAATTTTTAAAGAGCTTTGGTGATTGAGTGATCATGCCACTTATAGAAATACAATTATCATATCTAGCGACTCACCCTGGCTTCGCTCAGGTTCGTCCCTAGATACGTTTTAACAGTTAGTATGAATATAATAAGCATGTTTTAATAATATAAACCTTCCTCTTGAATCACACTATTTATTGCTGAAAACTGCATTAAAATCCGTTGCGTAGTTTAAAATATCTAAGCGTACAAACAACGGGAGCGAATTTGTTTTATACTATGTATAGATAAATACCAACACTTAAACATTTCTATATTCTCAACAGACTTTTACTACTTTATACAACATTATTGATAGATCTCAAACAGGATATGCCATAATAATGATGAAAAACCTCTTTGTCTAAGAAATTAATATTAAATCTAAATAGAAAATGGTTCTTTCAGCTTTATTTTGGACACAATCAGCTAATATATGATACACATCCTTATTTTTAGGGTTTGGGACTCAAAAGAAAAAAAGCAACCCTTATAGGATCACTTCGTTGTCCGTTCGTCTATCAGTCTGTATGTCAAGACCATTTTTTCTCAGGAACGCGGTAAGGTTTTAAGTTAAAATTAATATGAAATACTCAGGTCTACAATCTCTTGGAGTGTTTAACATATCAAACTTCTAAGTCAACTCTATCAAAAGATACAGCCGTTTAATACCCCATATTTTTGCTTCCGTTAGGGAATCAAAACCTATAGGGTATTTCATCATCATTATCATTAGAATCATTAAATTTGACAAAAAGCAATGTCTCATAGCACAAAAAAAACCAAAAATCGTAAATTTGTAGTTACAAGACAAAAAACATATATTTCTGAGTTCTGTACTTGCACTGTTATCACATTCTAAGCAAGCAGATTTTTGTTTGGTGCTTGCCAATTAAGTAAAAGTGGAATTTGTTGAAACTCATTTATTTGATTAAGCCGTTAGAAAGAACAGGCACAATCAAATAATTCTTATTCACAAGAGCATTCAAGAAAACTAATAAAGTCAACTCAGTACAATAGTCAATTTGAAGTTTCGTTCTAGTAATCTAAAAGATTTCTAAGCTTACACTGTCTAGACTGTTGGGGCATCTCAGATTAAATGTGTAAACATTGAATTAAATAAATAAATATGTTGGGACATTAACACACAACACCATCTAGGCAGTGATAGCCCAGTGGTAACGCGCTTGCTTGAGAAACCGAGTGAAGCGGGTTCAAATCCCGGGTCTCGCACCTCTGATATTTCATGTGCGAATCATTTCTAACATGATTACCACTTGCCTTACGGTGAAGGAAAAACATCGTGAGGAAACCTGCATGTCTTAGAGAACTTAGCAAGTTTTCGAAAGACATGTGATGTCCGCCAACCCGCACTTGGCCAGCGTGGTGGACTATGGCCTGATCCCCCTCGTATTGAAAGGAGGCCCGTGCCCAGCAGTGGGACGTTAAAAAGGGCTGAATACACCATCTAGTTCCATGGTAAGCTACGAGGCCTGGGTTATGGATACCAGATAGTTGATACACTACACATAAATAATTTTAAATACATACATATTATAAATATACAACAACACCTATGACTGGAGTACGAAAATTCGTGCTCATAACACAAATGAATGCCCCCAGCGGGATTCGAACCCGCGACCGTTGCACAGCAAGTAGGGTCACTAAAAACTGAGCCAAACATGTCGTCGAATTCGGTTTTTTGTGTTGCAAGTTTCTCGCATATTTTTCATATTAAGTTCTTAATTAAAAAAAATTAAAAGCTTACTTGTGTTAGCTTTGCTTGTAGTAAGCAAAAACAGCAGGAAGAGTGTAGCTTTGTAATAGATCAGAGGTGTTTTAGTGTGCGTAAGATACCCTGCAACGTCCCATTGTATGGTTATGGGGTTATAGGGCCGTGATATGGGCGGGGTATATTTGAAACTCTTTTTATGCAAGTCATAATTTAATTTGCCAAACTATGTTTCTGAATCGATAAAATAGATTTAAAAATTCAACAACATATATGAATAGAATTTATCTATCTAGTATATAAAAAAAAACTATTTTCAACATTATGCTACTAAAAAAAAATCGGTTGACAAACGGAGGATAACAATGCACTGAACTGTTATCTCTTTGCTTTTTTTATATAGATCTTTTATAAGTCCAGCTTTATCGCATTTTTGTTTATTCTAGTTCGTATAATAAAGGTCTTTGTATACTCAGTCCATACAATCTTGATGAAAAACCTATTCATCTTGTAGCACCTCGAAACAAAGAGGGTGTTTCTAAGGCAGATTCAATAGAAGGGTCATGTTAGTTTTGTATAAAGCAATAGTATATAGTATGTCAATAAATAAAAGAAGCGACAGATTGGATTTATTTTATATAATAATAATAGAAATGTAGAATATATAGATAGAATTGTTGTTCCTATAAAAATTAGATAATTTTTTTTTATTTGCATAGCTACATACATATTTAGATACATACATATTTTACAATCAAATGCAAAATCTCTTTTTAAGCCAAGGTATACACGAGTACTGCGAGTTATATCGGTACAGTATTTTTAAATGGATATGGGAAGTAGAAGTTTTTCTGTCGATAGTTGCACTTGGGTTATTTTTTTTTTCTGGTTATTTTAAAATTGAACAATATTTATATAAGTATTGATTATTTTTTATAATTATTTTATTTTTTAGAATAAAATGCTCATAACGCTGTTGGTACTTTTACGCACATGGCTGTTTTTTGCATAACTGGGTCCAATTTAGCGAAAAATTAGGGTAAAAGGCCTTCTGAATGTATGCTTTTCACATATTATAATGTGAGGTAGGTGTATATTTTTGGTGTGTTTTATGTGTTGTATATCTAGAACTAAGGCCCATGGTTATGTTTTGTAACTAGTGGAACGCCAATGCTTCGTACATGCACTAGGTAACTCCCACAGGTACCGGTGCGTTCCTAAAGAGATCCCGGTGCTTTCCGTTATACGCAGTGGATGGTAACCGAGGGGGTTTTAGTAGGTAAAAATCCTACATATCCTAACCATCTCGTACGTTGGTTGGATATCTTTAGAAGATTTCCCCCTCGTTAAATAAAAAAAAAGGTAACTGCCACAGAATAAATTCTAAAACATTACAGGATTTAATACAAAATTAAAATAGGCAGTCATTGGGACTGCCGACAGAAGTAAAAACTTATAAACTTTGGGATAGCTGTGTTTTTTTATTTTTGCATTAATTATAGTATGACTAATTAAAATGTCATAAATTGTAAATTGAAATTATTATTAGTCTGGTTTTCACATCCATCGGCACTCCGAGCAATAATTATTTATATTTTGTTATAGTTTATTTATTAATTATAACATAATATGACGCTGCGCGTCACCAGTCTGTGCCAGGCTGCGTCAACACGTCACATGTCATACGTAGCATGTCGATGACGCGAACCTGTAAGTTTTGCCCCTACCAAAAATGAGCGATTTTTACACGCGGCTAATAGATTTTAACTTTAACAAATATTCTACCCTAGAGGACTTTTTTCTTAATTTATATGGGAGAATCAATAAGCAAACACATCTTGGTGAAATATTATAAAATTAAAAATTTTTGAAAATAAAAATCAGTAAATCGATTTTTCAAAGTGCGTTTAAGGTTTTAGGGTAAAATATATAATTTACATTTATGGTAATTGATATTTAAAATAAGCCCTCGCTAACGCTAATAGGAATAATGGGGGTATGAGGGTGAAAAATACTTTACGACATATTCTCATACCTACCAAATATATTAAAAAAAATCATTAAAATCGGTCGAGCCGTTTCAGAGGAGTGCGACCACAAGCACCGTAACACGAATGATGACCCGTAACTGCAATCATAATTTTCAATGGACATCAAAATGTAAAATTTTACAAAATTAATAAAAGCTAACAACAATTCGTTATATTGTTATTTAATTTCTTTGAAATTGAGTAAAGTTTATTAAAGTTCTATCCTCGAGTTCGCGTCTCGAGGGCAAAGATTTTTAATATGTTACCTCTGGGCCTCGCCAGAATTTGCTTTGAGATATCAAAATAAATAACGTTGACATATAATTTTAATATATTATGTTGAAAAATGATATCTTCATTTTCGTACGAACTGACGTGAACAACTTTTACATATATATTTTTAGTTACAAGTCATATGTAGGTATACACTTTGTGATTATATGTTCCAATCTCTACATTCTGGCTCCATAATTTCCCTTCTTATTGTAATAATCTATACATGACGTAAAAAAATTCTAACCGAGTTGAATCTGTACGTTCAACATTTTTTGGAAAATCTTATTGAAAAAGTCATTATTTTCAATACAGAGGCCGAATCTATAGTTTTTAGAATTATTGTCTGTCTGTCTTTCTAGGAACGTATCATAAGAAAACTAATGGACAAATCTCCAACCAATTCATCAACATCCTTCATTGTATTGCGATTGATTTGATTTTATTGAGACTAACATTCTTTTCAACCGAGTTCAAAAAGGAGGAGGTTCTCAATTCGACTGTATTTTTTTTTTTTATGTTTGTTACCTCAGAATTCCGTCATTTATTGACCGATTTGGACAATTTTTGTGTTGTTTGAAAGTGCATACTTTCAGATTGGTCCCATTTAAATTTCAACAAAAAATATACCACCCCTAAGGGTGGAAAAATATCTAATGATGAATTTAACATACTTATAATTGTCATATTAACTTGAAACTTTGCAAGTGTTTCTATTTCCGTTGATAGTACAGTGGTTCGGTATTGTTGACCTGATCTGATGGTAAGGCCAGAAGGTGAATAGGTGGAACTCTTCAACGGCTAATAGTAGATACTTTGAGTTTGGGCTTATTTTGTTTGATTTGACAAGCCTAACACGTTAGAATCCTTACTTTGCTACTACTGTCTACACTAAAAAGGGAAAAATAAAAACTTTTTAACAAAAAAATAAAAACCAACTTCTAACAAAAGCACTAAAAAGTAAAAAATAACTGATTGGTAGTTTTCATTTACTATACATACCTAATAAAATATTTTCGAAGTCGGTGTGCTTTGGCTAAGTAATTAAAGCCTACCTATTAAATACATACCTAATCAAATATTTTCGAAATCGGTGCCAGCCCATACAAGGCAAAGCACACCGACTTCGAAAATATTTGATTAGGTATGTATAGTAAATGAAAACTACCAATCAGTTATTTTTTACTTTTTAGTGCTTTTGTTTGAAGTCGGTTTTTATTTTTTTGTTATTACTGCGGGAAAATATCTCATCTCTGAGAAATCTATACTAAACGTTAAAACGTACCAAGGGGCGAACCCAAGTGGAGCGAGGGTGAGTCGCTAGTATAGATTATTATAGATACACATACATATGTACTAAAAATATATAATTTTAGTTTAAAGCTTAAAAATATATAATTTTATCTTTTTGGCAACACGTTCCAAATATTCGTATGATAATGCAATTTTCAGTTAGAAATGGATGTTTTTATAGGCGAAAGCGAAGATGGAAGAAGAAAAATATTAGATATTAACAGAAATAACCAGATTATTATATAACAGCTAAATATTCTAGTATTTCATCGAATTTTTCTATATGCGATGGTCCCATTTCATTGAGGTATAGCCTACCTTCTTCTAATATACATATTCATTCTATCTATACTAATATTATAAAGAGGTAAAGTTTGTGCGTTTGTGAGTTTGTGACGTTGTAGGTTTTTGGTTGGAGGTTAGAGATTACCTATCTCTGGATCTACTAAACCGATTTAGATGGTAAGAAAATAGTTTCAGACCCTGGTAAGGACATAAAATACTTTTTATTCCGGAAATCATGCCTTCAAGCTAGGGACGAACCCGAGCGAATCGAGGGTGAGTCCCTAGTATCCAATAATTTACACACGAAACAAACCTTAGAATTGAGTGCTTCCACCTTTTTTGAAGTCGGTGAATACGTAGTTAGTGATTATACTGACGTATAAGACGTATCTATGAGTAGTATTGTATGAAAAATTAGTACCATTTTGTAACAATGAAAGGCAATATAACTTAATAGTAAGGTTCAGATGGTCTATTTAGGCAACGGTGACCAGTTCTACTAGACCTCCTAATACCTTTGTAAAATTCTACGATGAGGATATAAAGGTATGAACAGATAGCAGATGGAGGTCATCGTTAAATGGTTAAGACAAATGATAGATAATATAGAAAATTATGATTAAGTGTAGAAAATAGGTGTTTTTGTGAAATTGATATAAATTACGTAATAATTTTGGTTAGAAATATTCTACGTAAAAGATTTTATTATTTTGGCTATTAAAATTGAATACTATTTTTAAAATATTAACTTTATGTATGTTTGTGTACAGATATTGTTTTCTGAGAAAATTTCCCATAGTAATGTGTATTTTTTACGCCAGTAGAAAGTAGAGATTTCAAAGAACAAAAAGTCCACCGACTTTTTTAAAAAGCAGATATTTTCACGCGAGAATTTTCGATTGAAAATTAGGGTACTTTTTCTATATTAAGTCAAAATAAGGTGAAAAAATAAATAATTTAAACCAAAAAAATTACAGTATTTTTGGGATATAAAATGTTAAGTTTACACCAAATTTCGTAAGAAATTTTTTTTTTGTATAAAAGATAAAAATAAAAAACCAAAAACTTGGTTATTTGAAATTTTCACATAAATTTTGAGGTTATGTGAAAGAAGTGTAAATACAAAAGTTGTAGATATTTTTATTACCTACAATTTTGCCATTTAACTTTTTTCCGTAGGACTTATAGTTTTGCCGGAAATCGAAATAAACTGTTTTTTACCCTTAAAAGCTGACCCCCTCCCACTTCCCGACCTCAGATCGGCCGTAAATTATTTTTCCTTTCATTTTTATTATATTCTCTTTCTCTTCCAATGGGTTTCATCCTACTATTTTTTTTTGTTTCAAGTTATGACTGTAAATACTCTTGATGTTATTTACACATAAATATATATAAAATTTCATTTACTATAGGTTATTCGGTTATCGATCGATACTGTGATAGTATAATAAAGCGAAATAAATCAAGCTGATTGGTTAAGGCGGTCAAAGTATAACAAGTCGATGATAAAATTATAAAGTTACAGCATCACTCTATAGGATTCATTCCAATTTTGTGAAAAACAACGGTGGAATAAGTCGAAGTATAAGAAGTTTCGAAAGTCGGGCTCAATTCCTTTCGCACCATGAATAAAAATAAGTTCTTAGTATTCTGTAATCGAAAGCCGCAAATCTTTTTAAAAGTAATACTTATAATGCTTAAAGTTCTATTGTAATACTGAATTTTTATATATGTTCGCAAATTTTTTTAGGTATCTAACATACCTAAGTCATAACAATATCTGTTATGAATAAACTATATATATATATATATATATATATATATATATATATATATATATATATATACAATAATAAAATTCTAACTGAGTCGAATCTGTATATTAAGTATTTTTTGGAAAATCTTATTGAAATAGTCATTATTATCGATACAGGGGCTGAATATATAGTTTTAAGAATTTTTGTCTGTCTGTCGGTCTGTTTTGATGACGACGTTTTGATTGACGGTGCTGTTGTTGAGATACAGATTGTTTGGTAGGCTTTTTTGGCAGGACTCTACGTACCGGGTCTGCTAGTATTAAGGTAATAATGTAATCTAGTACAAAATAGTTAATAAAGAATGCTTTATGTATTAACATTATACCCATATTTTCATCATAATTATGGCTATATGTTAGATTCAATATTTGTTGAAACTTACATCACTCAATACACAAAATCCAAATTAAGGCTAATTATAATTGACTTCAAAAAGAGAAATTAATGAAATTGGCTGTGTTAGCAATGGCAACCGAGCTATACGTCATTCAGTTGTTTTACATAACTGAGCTGTTATGTAAAACAACTAGCGGTTTTGTAAAACAGCGGATTCGGCAATCCACTGTGACATACATATGTATGTATGTATAATCTAGGAGTCGGAGTGGGAATTTTACGCCGCAAGTGCATGGGGAGTTCTTTATATTATCTTTTACGCAGTTTAAAAACATTTTCTTACGTGCGAGAAACACATAAAAATTTAAGCAAAGATAATCGTTTATCCTGAGAAGTAAACAGAGCGTGTTCTTTAATTTCATATCATAATGCGACTACTCACGACATTATATGTACCGTATATAAAGCTTTTTGTTTGTTTGAACGCGTATATCTCTGGAACTCCTGGTAACGTATAAAATATTTTTACATTACATATCTTATTTATTAGCAAGAGTGTAAACTATTTAATATCACACAGTGATCCTTAGGAAGTAATTTATATATAAATAAATTATGCAAACGAATATCCATATGTGTGTTTGTTTGTTAGTCTATTTGTTTGTTTGTCCTTCTTTGAAAACAGAGTAGGGAATTGGCGTGATTTTTTGTGTGGAGATAGTTGGAGGGCTGGAGAGTGACATAGGCTATTTTTTACCGCGGGAGATTATCTCGTTCCCAAAGGAAAACACGTTATAATAAAACCCAAATAAAAAATATTTATGGTCAGAATTACGTGAAACTTAAATAAACTCGTGGGATAAAATAGGGGATGAAAGTTTGTATTCAATTTATTTTTTTGGCTTTTTTTTGTAGTTTTAGCGTGAGCAAAGCCGTGGGATCTGCTAGTAATCTATAAAAATATATACAAAAGTATATCTATAAAAAACTTTCTGAGTAGCTTTAAGTTTAGACTTAACTATTATAATTTAAAGTCTTTCCTAAGATACTATAGTTTGAAATTTATCTCATTTGCACCCTGACAGGTAATAGCGCATAAACGAGTTGACGTGCGGAAGCTGCATCGATCCGGTTGACGCATCTCGTTTAAAGTTAAACCGCTTTGTGATTGTTTAATCCACATTTCCTGGTATTTGAAAACTGATTTTAATTATTTGATTTCCGTTTTCGTTTTTTAATAATTTCGTTATAGAAAATAAAGCATTTTTGATAAATTTTTGAAGTAAAAGTTCTTTAGAATCGTTGTGATTTGAAACTCGATGAAACAGAAATACGATACTAGAAAGATAAAACACATACATAGGTATATAGGATTGAGCCGGGAAGAGAATGAGATAGAATATGTTACACAAGAAGTTAAAAATAATACTGAATAATTATGTAATATATGATAAATAAACTGTAAAATAACTTTTAAACATGGTAAAAATAAACTAACATTATTACTTACTAGCACTGCTCGCGGCTTCGCCCATGTTCAGATGACCAAAAACCTAATTCTTAGATTTTACATATTAGTATACTCTTACATTGCAGTTTTTGTATTTTTTTCAGAAATGAGATATTTTCTCGCGGCTAAAAGTATCCTATATGTTAACCCGGATAAACAGCTATCACCATACTAAATTTCATCAAAATCCCTCAAGTGGTTTTTCTGTGATGAGGTAACAGACAGACAAACAGACAAAAATTCTAAAAACTATAGATTCGGCCTCTGCATCGATATTCATTAATCTTTTATCATAATATTTGTTTCAATAAGATTTTCCAAAAAATATTTAATGTATAGATTCGACTCAGAATTTATTATATGTATAGATATAAATGAATATTTATGACTGTGGGATGTGATAAATTAAATAAAAGCTATTATGACTAATTGTTTGTCAAATTATTTGTATTATACAAATAAATATGTAAATTATACAAATCTATCACACGGGAAACGTATAGTTTTTCCAGGGTAAAAAGTAGCCTATGTTTTATTCTGATGTACGAGCTTAATTATTGTAAAATTTTATTAAAATCCATTCAGTAGTTTTTGCGTGAAAGAGTAACAAACAACCATACATCTATACATCCAGACATCCACACATCCTCACAAACATTCGCATTTATAATATTAGTAGAATTACAAAAAAAAATCAAATACCATCAATGGGGTGAGTTTTTCCTGCTGAAAGTCGGTCGCTTATTAAAATTTTATAATTGATCAATCGTGCAACAAAAGATACAACAATGCGCATTGTTTCATTATTTTTTAAATGCCTCAAGTTTTTACTACCAAATTAATAGAGCCCTCGGAAATTACAATTTACTTGGTGAATTTTGGCAGGGTGGAAGATAAGGGGGTCATGGTCGCTGGTGCCTCGTAACAGCAGCGATCAAACAATGGTTTTGTTTTAATTGTATTTGTTGGAAGTTTAAATTGTATGTCGTTGTTGTATAATTTTGGACTGAATTTAACGGTTAGTTGTGCTTTAAGATCTGTAATAAAGTGGTGTTAGTGTGGTTACTAGCGGTTTCGTAACGTCCTTTATTTGATTCCCGGGTCAGGCTAAAAGAACTTGGTTATTGGGTTTTTCTTTTAAAAAAAACTCAATAGCAGCACGTAGTTGGGAGGGTGGTGGGAGGGTGTTACACTCTTGTTCCTCAGAGGTCGCATGATGCCATCAGTCCGGACCCTGACTTCTCACCTGTCGTACCGAATTGTCTTTCCATTGAGACTGAATGTGTAAGGAATAGAGAGTTTTATATGAGATCTCGGTTAAGACAACATTGTTGCAAGAATAAAATACACCTGCGGGTATAATATACATTTTATGTTAGTTTAATGAGTTGCCAGCAGTGTGTATTTGGTGATTGTTGTTTCTGTTGACATATAATAAAATTCTGAGTCTAATCTGTACATTAAATATTTTTTGGAATTTTTTATTGAAATAGGTATAATTATCGATACACAGGCCGAATACATACCTAATCAAATATTTTCGAAGTCGGTGTGCTTTGCTTTGTATGGGCTGGCACCGATTTCGAACATATTTGATTAGGTATGTATTTAATAGGTAGGCTTTAATTACTTAGCCAAAGCACACCGACTTCGAAAATATTTGATTAGGTATGTATAGTAAATGAAAACTACCAATCAGTTATCTTTTACTTTTTAGTGCTTTTGTGTGAAGTCGGTTTTTATTTTTTTGTTAAAAAGTTTTTATTTTTCCCTTTTTAGTGTAGACAGTAGTAGCAAAGTAAGAATTCTAACGTGTTAGGCTTGTCGAATCAAACAAAATAAGCCCAAACTCAAAGTATCTACTATTAGCCGTTGAAGAGTTCCACCTATCCACCTTCTGGCCTTACCATCAGATCAGGTCAACAATACTGAACCACTGTACTATCAACGGAAATAGAAACACTTGCAAAGTTTCAAGTCATTATGACAATTAGAAGTAGGTTAAATCCATCATTAGCTATTTTTCCACCCTTAGGGGTGGTATTTTTTTTTGAATTTAAATGGGACCAATCTGGAAGTATACCCTTTCAAACAAAACAAAAATTGTCCAAATCGGTTAATAAATGACGAAGTTCTGAGGTAACAAACATAAAAAAAAACAAAAAAAAATACAGTCGAATTGAGAACCTCCTCCTTTTTGAAGTCGGTTGATAAAATGAACAATTACTATTTGTGTTTCCTAACGATAAATATATTATGATTATTTTAAATAAAACGATCTTTTCGGATTATTTCGCGGATTTATTTTGATTTTTGGTTCCCGACGTTTCGAATGCTTTACAGCAATCATGGTCACCAGCAGCACCAAAGTACCTTACAATATTTGTTGATTTTTATTTCTATACATTTAAAAAAAATATAATTAAATATAGCAATATTATTTATTTCATTTTCTCTGTTATTACTATAAATATTACAATATTTAAAATTTTTTATTAATTACTGTATTATTTAGTGTTGCTATTATTATATTATGTATAACCATAAAGAATATTAAAATAATTAAAAAAAAATTTTTAAATAATCCGAAAAGATAGTTGTATTTAAAATGTCAAATATTCGCGTAAATATAAGAAAGTATTATATTATTACTTAGAAGTTAGAGCCCACAGAAGTAATGACAGATAAACGAATTACAATAATACGAAATGATCGAGTCTAGCTGTCAAATCAAGTTCGTACATTATTTATGTTAGTTTAGTGATTTAGCTTTATAAGATATAGTTATGCCTCGTTAGTCTAGTGGATAATTTTAACAGTAAAGTTAGTCAAAACATACTAAATAAAAAAAAATGATTGACAAACAGAGAAGATAAAGGCACTGAACTGTTTTTTGTCTTTGTCTATTTATATAGATACTAATATCATTGAAATAAAAAATAAAAGTACTTAAAATGAAATTGTTTCAAATTATTATTCAATTGGATAAATTTTCTATTGATTTTCATTCAAAGAAAAAAAATACTTATTAAATTCATATTTATACGTATAAATATTTAATATGTGTTTGATCAAAATGCTTGGTGTTCCCATAAATATCAGAAAAAGCCGAAATAGGCAATAAATGTTTAAGAAAAGGTTTTGAGGTAAAGAGGAATTACACAGAATGGTATCGGAATAAACATCTTATTTTCTTTTACGGGGGCGTAAAATATTGGCAGAAGCTTAATGAAAGATATTTACATATAAAGCCAAGGGATATAGAAAACCGCTAATATATTTGGTATTTTTTTATACAGTTTGAGAGATTTCAGCAGACTACAGCACAGACTCGAAATTTTGTATACGCATTCAATTATGATTAAGTTGACTTAAAGTGCACCCACGCCATGACTTGTAAATTAATATATAAAAAACATTTGAAAAAGGTTTTATTTTAATGCGATAAATAGAAGAAAATTGACAAAAGCTTGTTTATTTGAAGTAAAACTTCTTTAGACGTGACTGAGGGGTAATTCAATACATTGGAAAAATGAGTGTCGCGGAAGTGTGAGTCAAATTATTATTAACAATAAAAAAAATATTTATATAATTTTTTTATAATAATATATTTATAAATGTGGCACGAATGTGCATAAATTAAATAAAAGCTATTATGACTAATGTGTGACGTGTGAATGAAAGAAAGAATGAGTGAAAGGGACAGAGTGTGTTCGGCCATGTTGATTGTTGAATGAGAAGGTTTTAGTTTTAAAGTAGGATGCAAACTGCAAAGTTTTACTTCAACCGCGCGTAAAGGTTACACGCACTCATTTTTTCTTAATTTTCAATATAAATTATAATCTAATATTTTATAATATGTTTGAATATAAAAGATAATTATACAGCTAATATTTACAGTTCACATTTTTTACTTACAGATGTGACTTTTGTGTATTACATTTAATAACTAGCATTGCCCGCGGTTCCGCCCGCGTTCAGATGACTAAAAACCTAATTCTTAGGTTTTACATATTAGTATACTCTTACAATGCAGTTTTTGTGTTTTTGTATTTTTTCTCAGAAATGAGATACTTTCCCGCGGTAAAAAGTATCCTATATGTTGACCCGGATAACCAGCTATCGTCATACCAAATTTCATCAAAATCTGTCCAGTGGTTTTCTCGTGATGCGGTAACAGACAGACAGACTGACAGAAAGACAGACAGACAGACAAAAATTCTAAAAACTATAGATTCGGACTCTGTATCGATAATAATGTCTATTTCAATTAGATTTCCCAAAAAATATTTAATGTACAGATTTGACTTAGTTAGAATTTTATTATATGTATAGATTACTGGTATAATTTGTATGGAATTATTAATCGAGTTGATAAATCCCTATTGTTTGAACGTACGTTGATTTTGCATTCAATATTAAACAGAACTAAATTATATTGATAGGCAGATCCTACAATGATGTGAAGCGCAATAATTATCGAAATATATGGACTCGAAGCAAATTAAGCCCGTTTCAGTTTTAGAGGACGATGCGATGTATATTTTTACAAGTTTTTATTCAACTTGTTCTTCTAGAAACCGGTGTATTCGGACGAGAATGAATCTCCAAGGAAAACGCATACGCGGCCACGCATCTGGAGCGAAATCAAACGCGTAACTCAAGACCGAACGGGATGGCGATGCACTGTGGACGCCCTCTGCCTCACCTATTGGACATAGGAACATAAGTAAGTCAAGTTTTATAGAAAGTCTATATACATATAGGTTTAACATTTTTAATTTAATTATTGGTCGTTTTTTACATTATTTTCAGAAATAAAAAGTGAATATGTAATAAAAAAATAATATTATAATTATATAAAGCAAATGTAGATATACTATAATAATTAATGTGCAAGTCAAGTCAATGAATAATTGTGGCTAAAATGATATCTGCACTGCCTGCAGTAAATGGCAATGCGGACTCTTTTGATTATGAGCAAACAATCGTGCCATTCGTAGTTTTTAGTACCTTCTGGGACTTCATAAGCCACGGGTCTAATGCAAGGGTGTAAATAATAATTTTAAAAAATAAGGGAGATCTATTTAGAACAGTTTAACCTTGTGAAATTAAATAATATCGAATCGGCATTGCTATCAGCGGGGGAATGCGGCTAGCATTCTTGCCACTATTCCACGCGGACATGACTTTTACAGTAATAATTATTATGTGTACATTTGTTTTGTATATATAATTAAGTATATTTGTAATTTTATTTATTGTAAATAAAATAAATATATATAAGTGCGTTAGTGGAAAAGTTAATAATTTTAGTTTTTTTATGCTCTAATATTTTTTTCTAATGTTTACTATAATACTGTGCAACAGTACAACACGCAATAACGTGTCTCACGAAAATATAAAGATTTACTAAATTAATGTAATTTTAATTAAATTTGCTTTTTAATAAGGAATTCCAAAAACTCGGTTGGGGAACCGAGTGTAGCTAGTTCAAATCCCGGGTCACGCACCTCTGATAGTTCCAACATGATTACCACTTGAAATCCGCCAACCTGCACTTGCCCAGGATGGTGGACTATGGCCTGATCCCCCTCATATTAATGGGAGTCCCGTGCCCAGCAGTGGGACGTTAAATAGGGCTGAATACTTTACACGTATACTTTTAATCGGATCGTTGCCGTCTAGGGTAAAAGCTGTTTGAGCGAAGAGATTACATCACGTCGAGTCGCATCGAACTAAGCGCGTGCCACACTCCCACATACCACATACATATATGTATATATTACGTTGGTTTATTGTAATCTATACTAATATTATAAATGTGAAAGTTTAGATGTTTGGATGTTTGTTGTTAGCTCAATTATGCCAGAACGGGTGAACAGATCTGGATGAAAGGCACAGAGATAGGTGGTCTAGAATAGCATATAGGCTACTTTTTATTCTGGTAAATGTACGGTTCCCGTGGGATAGATTTATTTTTGTTTTTCTATTTTTATTTATGTTTAACCGACTTCACTAATATAGTACCGAAATTTGAAAATGTGTTTTTTTTTCCTTTTTTTCCATCTAATTATATATATAATAATAATTCCTATTCTAATTTATAACTCCAATTCTAATTCATAATTTAATAATAATTTGGCCAGTGAACTTGTGACGTATAGTTTGATCCTCACTCGTGTTGAAGGGAAGATGCCCGTGCCCAGCGGTAGGACGTTAAAACGGCTGAATACAACTAATACTTTCTTAGATTTAAGCGGATATTTGACATTTTAAAATAAAACGATCTTTTCAGATTTTTTCGCGGATTTATTTTCATTTTTGATTCCCGGTTTCGAATGCTTTACAGCAATCATGGTCATGGAAGAAACTAAGGTATAAGACATCTTAAAAGTTCAAATATTATTGTTACAGACAGCACCTACTCACAAAACTTTACAATGATTTTCAAAAATACTAGTTACTTAATAAATCTTTGTGCTTTAAAAAAATAAAAACCGACTTCTAAAAAAAAAACAATGCGAGCAGATACAAATCAAAGCGCACCAACTTCGAAAATAGGTATAAGGTATAATAACTTTTTGGTTTCACCAATTTTTACTTTTTAGTGTTTTTTTGAAGTCGGATTTATTTTTTTTAATTTTTATTTTTCTATTTTTAGTGTAGACAGATTTTTAGAGTAGTAGAAAAATAAGAAGAAACTATTTTAAAAAATTAGTAAGTGAAAAATCAATCATTCCCTATTTTTTACACTTAGGGCTTAAATTTTTTTTTAATTTAAATGGGGCCATTTCGGAATAAATCTGTTTGGAACAAGAAAAGAATTTCGCAAATCTGTCTATATATGACGGAGCTACAATACATAAAAAAGTATAAACATCTAAATTGAGAACCTACTCCTTTTTTTGAAGTCGGTTAAAACGAGATTGAGTGTAAATATGAATAGTATTTACATTTCCTTTTAACTTGTCTACTGTAGAGCCGCTAACTTTCCTTAAACTATCGGAACTATTGTACCCAAAAGTTAACATTATCGAGTTAAATAACTTTGCCCTTTCTTTCAAAACCAAAGTAAAAAATTTGTCTTTGAACAAAAAATATTGACTAGTTGCTAGTATAAGTTGCAAGTTATATATGTATATACATATATATAATGTATCAACTATCTGGTATCCATAACACAAGCCTCGTAGGTTACCATGGAACTAGATGGTGCTGTGTGTTAATGTCCCGACTGACCTGAATTTTTTTTTATTTTTATTTATTTTATACCTATTATATATATATGTATGCGTTCATCTTTCAGCAAAAGGTCGCCTTCACCTTTTAGCGAATTTTATTATTAACAGCCTATGTGTTATGGAGTAACAAACACACATGCTTAATCTTACACTAATGTGTTGTTCTCCTTACAGATTTGTCTACGGCGGCCAATTTTATCGAGACTAGCCAACTGCGCAGGAGATATTTATCTATAGTGCATAAGTGTACGCACAGAAACGTGCATTTTCTATTCCTGTTAACGTCATACTCTCGTGGGACGACGATTTGACACCACCGATGAGAGATCAGGTACAGGATTTGATTTGTTGTTGAGTTGTTACTAGGACTTTCTTAACAGAAATACTCATTAAACTAACCTAGATCGACACGGGACTCAAACCCAGAACCCCCGGAAGTTCAGCTGTACATGCCAGCCACTACATACACACTAATACTTCCAGTGTGAAGTGTGATAATATAACTAAGCTAAATACTAACATCACTTAAGCTTAAATACAATGCATGCACAAATAATAAATATTTTGTATTATAATAGTTAAATTTTAATACCTTTCATTGAATTAAATAATTAATTCGGATAGTTTATGCAATTGTTTTTGCAACAAATTACGGCAATGTCGATTAACCGATTCATATTTTGAAGTAACAATTTATAAAATTCAAAAACACATACGTTGTTTTTAGAGTTCATAGCACATTCGATGTTAAAAATAACTCTATCATACTCATATTGCTTCCCCATACAAACTTTCATCCCCACTTTCACCTCCTTAAGGGATGATTTCCGGGATAAAACTATTCTATATTCTTTCCAAGGCCTCAAACTATCTTCTTACCAAATTTCATCTAAATCGGTTCTGTAATTTCGGAGCATATTCGTTTCAAACAAACAAACAAATCTTTCCTCTTTATAACATTACTATATTTATAGATAAATATTTTTAATAATAAACTAAAGCTACGCTTTAAAGACTGTGCCGAGCTTGACTTACCTTTATTTAATATCGAGCGAAGTGAATGAGAGAATCTCGTGGAAACCAGTGGAGGTATAAAATTAGGCAAGGTATCAAGCTGCACGATAGATTATGTTTCGTAAGCCGATAATAGAGTCAAACGGCATGAAAGCGACTATCGTCCATCTAGTCCATGTGTCGCGACGATCACCTGCTCTGGGTTTTTTTTTATTTATTTATTTGGATCCACTAGTGATAATTACATTGAAACGTTTTTAAATTAATTACACAATTTAACTTAATCCTAAATGAATTACTTTTTAAACTGGATACAGCATGCATTAATTTAATTCAAAATTTTAAATTTTGATAAATTAAAATATAAATAAAATTACAATAACATCGTTACATATAAATAATTGGAATTTGAAAATAAAACACACATACGTAAATCTATTAAATAATATGCAAGCATTAAACTTCAAAGAATAATTAATTATATAATTAAAAAACATTAATTAAAAAAAAAAAAAAAATATTGAGAGAGGTTTCGATCGGTTTTGCCGCTCGGGAATGGATTGCATTATGGACAGTCACCAACGAAAGTATCTAAAGAAAACATACACTGCTTCAAACATTTGAAATAGATAAAAAGGCAAATGAATAAACTAAAGTCTCCTTCGAGCGCATCTGACTAACTAATTACATCTATACATATAATAAAATTCTGAGTCGAATTTGTACATTACATACATTACATATTTTTTGGAAAATCATATTGAAATTGTCATTATTATCGCTACAGAGGCCGAATCTTTAGTTTTTAGAATTTTTGTCTGTCTGTCTGGGAACGCATCACGAGAAAACTACTGGACAGATTTTGATGAAGTTTGGTATAATGATAGCTGGTTAACCGGGTCAACATATATGATACTTTTGACTGCGGTAAAATATCTCATCTCTGAGAAATCTTTACCACCATTCGAAATGTACCAAGGGACGAACGCGAATGGAGCGAGGGTGAGTCGCTACTCGCTAGTATATAAATTCGAAACTTTTTACATGTTGTGTGTCTGTGTGTATGTTTTTTATCCAATATATATCCAATTATGCAGATATTCGTCTGTACTTTCATTCACCGTAATACAGTAACATATTATTAGGAAATAGCGTCTGCATATCTACAGCCATCATCATTACTGTTACTGCGTCGCTCTAAGCGAAGTACATCTTGAATGTAAACAACGTAATCGTGTTCCATTACAGCTAGATTTTGTAGTTAAACTAAATATGGTAACATTTCAGTTAAATATTCCGATACAGATAACAAATAGTGTAAATTTCGAATTTACGCAATACAATGACTACTAAACATTTTATAGTATTGCTTTAAGTAAAAGGATGATTTGGATTGAATAATATTAATATTTGAAATAAGTTTCTATCACTTGTATGTATGTATGCACAATGCATATACCCTTTTGCCAGCCCACTGCTGGGGGTGGGCCTCCCTTCAATACGAGGGGGATCAGGCCATAGTCCACCGCGATGGCCAAGTGCGGGTTGGTGGATTCTATCACTTATTTTTTATTTTTTTTATGTTTGGACATTAACACAGCACCATCTAGTTCCATAGTAAGCTACGAGACTTGTGTATGGATACCAGATTGTTGATACACTACACAAATATAACTTTTAAATACATACATATACATACATATTATAAATATAAACACCCGTGACTGGAGTGCAAACATTCGTGCTCATCATACATATGATGACCCACAGCGGGACTCAAAGCCGCGACCACTGTCACAGTAAGTAGGATTACTACAAACTGAGCTAAACGTGTCGTCATATTTCTTACGAATGAACTACCCTCGATTTGCCCGGATGTGTGATATGTATCCTCAGGTGCTTGGTAGTGATATATGTACATATCTTTAAGTGACTCCACATCTATGTATTAAATTTCATCCAAATTTGTCCATATAGTTTCAGCGTTAACGTATAACAAACATACGTACCTACACATACCAACTTTCGCATTTCTATTAGCAATTCGATGTAAAAATATGTGTAAAACTTTTGTTTATTGCATTTATACAAAGTTGGAGCACAGAGAATTTAATAGAGAAAATAGAGTAACTATAAGAGAAAAAGTGACTTCTTCGCGATTTTGGCGATAATATGTAACAAAAAATAACATTAAGTTTTTAGGATTTAGTAAGGATGATAAAACTTAATTATCATCCTTATTACTAAATCACTATAAAAAATATTAGGAATGCGAAGAAATCTTCGAAAAGTATCAGTGATTCTATCACAAATTCACAAAGATGCCTCAGTCAGGTTATATAAATTGGCCCCGTTCGGGAATCAAACTTGTGACATTGTCCAGGAATGAATGCTAATATACATATATATTTAATTAAATCCTTGGGCTGTTCATATTACGCCCGAGTAAATTTTAGATTCAGAATTCCTTAATGAAAACGGCGTTGAATGGACAATGGGCGCATATCTAAAGCGGTCATTGCGCTATTATCGCTTAACTTAGCTAGATTCCACATCTGCAATCAAGAGAAATATACTAGCAGAACCCGCGGCTTTGCTCGCGCTAAAACTACAAAAAAGTCTCTAAAAAGGTAGTTTCATACAAACTGTCATCACCTATTTTACCTCCTTATGGGATGAATTTCGAAAAATGCTATAACACGTATTTATTTAATTTTATTGAAGAGCATTAATACCAACTTTCAAGTAATTCTGACCATAAATATTTTTTTGGATTGTATTTTTAATTAGATACTTTCCAGCCCTTCAACTATCTCCACACAAAAAATCACGGCAATCCGTCATTCCGTTTCGACGTAAAAGTAGGACAAACAAACAAACACACATTTCACAACTTCACAATTATTATAAATATATGAATGGATATATGAACACATAATATGTAGATCTATATAGTTTTATTGCACATATAGTGATTATAAAATTGTAAACGATAAGAAAACATTATAAGTATACTCGCTATTACTTGCTCGCACCCCAATGTCCATCAGTTAAAGTTTCATTAAAATTAGCAGCCTTATTAAGCTATTCAAGAGTTTAGCGAGAACAAACAGATAGGTAGGAAGACTATAAAAACTAAAAAAAACGACTTCCAGACACTAAAATGTAAAAAATAACTAAACGGGGGTTTACATTTAGAATAGATACCTAACAGATATTTTCAAAGTCGGTGCCAGCCGTCAATATTTGAAGATATGAATGATGATGTTCTCCTAGCCGATTCCGGCTACGGCAGCCAATCTCATTGAGACTAGCCAATTGCGAAGGAGATATTATAGTGCACAAGTGTACGCGCAGACACAGGTGCACTCTCTATTCCTGTCACTCTCATACTCTGGTGGGACGACCATTTGACACGACCAGTGTGAGTTAAGGCTCAGGACCGACGGCTTTACGTGCTCTCCGAGGCATGGGGGTGAAACACCGCCGATTTCCCAACTCCGGGCTGTTATTCAGGCTTACTAAACAGAGAGACTTATTATTTTAAAAAGAAAAAAATAATAATTATCTAAACTTGGCCCGACGGGACTCGAACCCAGGACCTCCGGGTGTGCAGTACGTGTTACACAACCTAGGTGTTGCATAATATATGTACAATGTACATTGTATATACATATACATAGACTTAATTCTGATATAATTTACTAAAGTCCTTCATTAATTAAAATATTATTAGGTAATATTCATTATTTAAAAATCAAATTAAGATTTACAAATTATTGTTAACTATTAAAACGACAATGCATGTGGGAACGACAACAAAATTAACTTTGAAACATCACAATCTTATCAGTGATTTTGAAAGTTCTAATATATTTCATATCAAAAGTGACGTGAAGATCTAATGATATAACTTCACGTGTATAATGCATAAGATATGCTAGCTGTAAACACTCATTACCACGTTTGACGTGATAACGACGTTGTTAGGCTTCATTTATATCTGACCATTATTTATTACGATATAAATTTATGAAAGCAAAGAAATGCGCTAAAAATTTCAATTTTAGTAATATTTGGATATCTTTAAATCACCATATTTTTCCAAAAGATTATTTAAATTCAAAATTTTAATAATAGCAACCCAAATTAAATTAGTTCAATTTGTAAAATTATAGCAACACTATAAATGTATAAATGTTTATTTGACATTTATAATTCGATCTCAAATTCGATTCGATATTCGATATTTATAAATTTTGAGGTATTTTCGTGCCATTTCAATTTTCTACCAATTCGTTTTATTTTGTGGGTGGGAATAGTTTTTTTTTTATTATCTTATATTATTTACATTTATATTACTTTTTTTGGTGGGAATCATTTGTTAAATCTAACTTTTGTGACGTAATAATAAAACCTCGGGAAAATCCGGAAAAATAGTATTAGATAAGTGACAAGTATCGGAAAACAGATCGGAAAAGTTCCAAAAACTGACATTTTTTAAAATATTTTTTTGATAATTATAAGTATAAATTATATATCTCTTTACAAGAGTTCCTTATTATAAAAATGTAAAGAAATAGGACTCATATGCGGGATAGATATTGAACGATTAGTTTGAATCTACATATATTATGTCAAATAAACAATAACTGAAAAAGAGATGCTGCTAATTTTAATGAAATTTTATAGTTAGTATAGTTTTGTTTATTGAAATGAGTGTGATTTTCTTACTTTTACTGTATGTTTCGCTGGAATCGGTCGACGTGGAATCGTGGGAACAGCTAGTAGAACATACCGCTATAACTACGCAGTTATTAATAAAATAAAGGAATTCGGGAATATTACAAGGTATTGTGGGGTCTTGACATTCCATCTGCTTCCTCCGAGTGTAATTCTGATCCTCTCTTAAACTTGCTGTACTCAAATCATATAAAATACACTTAATAAATACTTAGTATGAACTAAAGTCTATTTTAACACTTACATTTCGGTACAGCTTTCAACATAGAATTTCTTTATGAATTTAATGCAATTCGTTTTGTTCAGTGGCTTCTTGGAGTGCCGTATTCCTTTTGAAAGACTTATGTACCTGTATAATAAATGTCAGTAGTGTATCTAGAAATACAAATCTATCCCATGGGAACCATACATTTTTCTGGGATAAAAAGCCTAGCCTAGATAAAAAGCTATTCCAAATTATAATCTTATATTATATCTATAATCTCTGTGCCAAATTTCATCCAGATCCGTTCAGCCGTTCTGGCATGATTGAGTAACAAACATCTGAACATCTACAATTTCATATTTATAATATTAGTATAGATATATATTTTACATGCATAAAAGAGGATATTTTTTAGTAGGATAGAAGCTAGCATGGAATGCCAATAATATTTAAGTCTAGCATATGTACGTGATTTTATTCATTACTAGCGGAAAAAGACTAATAGAGAAACACTAACTCTAGAAAAACACTAATAGAGATCTATTAGTTCCCACGGGAACCGTTCATTTTTCCGGGATGAAAAGCAACCTGTTGTTTCACCGGAAATATAAGGTATCAGAATGTTAAATTTTACTAAATTAGGTGCATAATTTGTTGTGTACTAAGCTGTATAAGTAAGTTTTTAACTATCCTACGGGAATTCTTTAATTCTCCGGGATGAAAATTATCTAAGATGTTGCCCGGAGATATAAGATACCACCATGCAAAATTTCATTTAAATCGGTCCAATAGATTCGGAGATTAGCCCGTACAAACGGACAAACAGACAGAGAAACAAAAAAATTGAAAAAAATCTGCATTTGTTCTATTTGTCTTCTTACATCCCCCTGACTCAGTTTTTAGCATTTTTTTTCTATATACAGACATTCGACCTCTACAGTTTTATTATAGTATAGATAGATATTTTTCGAGATCTGTTAAATAGGAAACTCCAAATGTCGAGTGCAACTTTGGTTTAAAGACACTGGTGCTGCTATTTAGATTTTTCAATGTTGGCAATTAAGTTTTTATTTGTTGGTATTATTGAAAGTCTGACGGACAGTCTGAATATACTTATATATGGTTTCTAATACATCCCAAACATATATTAAGCGTATTGCCTATGATTTATATTTAAATACTAGCGGCTCACCCCCGCTTCGCTTGGGTTCGTCGTTAGGTACGTTTTAAATAGATATAAATAGTTATTAGCCAGCGTTAGTCATATAAATTTTAATTTTTTTTTCGTTAATTTTTCATGTTTTCTCTTTATTAAAACCTTCCGTAGACCTGAAGGAACATACGAAAAAAAATTAGCCGAATTGGTCCAGCCATTCTTGAGTTATTCGCTTACCAACATTCATTTTTATTTATATAGATTCATAATATTATATGGATTTGTAAAGCAAGTAATACTGATCTGAATTCAATTTAATTAAATTTTATTTACAGAATAACACTCTACCATCACTCTAAAAAAATGCTTCAATCCTGAAAAGTGGCGGAAGTATAACTCTACATGACAAAAAATAGTTATTTATTATTGTTATTTAAAATAAAATTAAAATTTACTAAGTTCTTGCCAAAACATTGAAATGGCCTGGAGGCGATCACATCGTTCCTCTTGTTAAAGCATAATATTATGTATATATAATTTACATATATGACGAGACCCACCAACAGAAGTTATTGTTGAGGGTGGCGTAGTACTTTAAATGTTTTATGAATAAAATTAAACTTTACTCAAAGTCAAATATCAAATATATTTTTCTATTTTTCCCCTCTAATTACGGGGAAAAGGAAAAATTCGTCAAAATGAATAATTTATGTAACTAACTCTGTCAGAATATTATTGTTATTCTGGAGTTTATATAAACCTCACATAATTTTGCTGTTTACGAAAATTTTCATAGAATTATTCTTTGTTTGGGATATAATGTAAATTTTGTTATAGTATTATTCTTATTTTTTACTTCATTCTTCACTCGGCTTCTTCTTTACTCTATGTGTACTTCGGTAAGTGCGATATCGATACATACATATAATAAAAAATTTTGAAAAATCTATAGGCATTATAAGACGACACGTGTGGCTCAGTTTGTAGTAATCCTACTTGCTGAGCCAACGGTCGCGGGTTCGAGCCCCGCTGGAGGCATTCATTTGTATGATGAGCACGAATGTTTGTACTTCAGTCATGGGTGTTTATATTTATAATATGTATGTATTTACAGTTATATATGAGTAGTGCATCAACTATCTGGTATCCATAGCACCAGCCTCGTAGTTTATCATGGAACTAGACGGTGTTGTGTGTTAATGTCCCAACATATTTATTATTTATTTATACAGAGGCCGAATCTACAGTTATTAGAATTTTTGTCTGTCTGGTCTGTCTGTCTATTTGTCTCTCTGAGAACGCCTCACGGGAAAACCACTGGACAGATTTTGATGAAATTTGGTATGATGATAGCTGGTGATACGAGTCAAAATTTTACTGTGGAAAAATATTTTATCTCTGAGAAATTTTCACTAAACGTTAAAACGTAGGTACCTAGGAATGAACCCGAGAAGAGAGAGGGTGAGTCGCTAGTATGTATAATCAAAGACCAAAAAAATTAAATAAATAAAATGATGGCAGAAGGATATAAAAAGACAAATAACAATCATTTGTTCCAAATATAAAACATGAGCTAAACTTGAAAATAAAGTATACATACTAAGTTTAACATCTGTTGGATTTTCAGATGGTAAAAGAAATTTTAAATTTTGCTAAATTTAGGTAGACTGTGGTCTTGAATAATATATTAATTTATTCTGTACAATTTTATTCCAGTGACATTTTTTTTATAAATATTTCAGGACATGGGCTCAGTCGTCTTTGTCCTTTTCATACATAAATGACATGCAAATAGCTTTTATTTGGGAATAAAATGCTTTTGAGCTGTAGATTTACGCCTTTATTATCATATAAATGCACCCAAATACTCAAACGCATCGACGAATTGAAATAAAAAATTTAAATAGCAAAAACATATAAAATTGTGCCTTTTCGCAGTGAATAAATTGAAAATAATACTATAAATGTACATATATAATTAAAGTAAGAACTGAGAAAGTGAAATTAAGTGGTCAAAGAATTTGTCTGTCAACGGAAAAAAGGATGAAAAGTTTTAAAAATTAAAATATCATTATGATTTAATCTTAAATGAGAATTGGACTAGATTCCTTGCTCTCATAACTCAATGGGATGCTGGCATCGAAATTATACATACATACATCCGTATCGTATACTCGAACCCGCACTTGGCCAGCGTGGTGGACTATGGCCTGATCCCCCTCGTATTGAAGGGAGGCCCACCCCCAGCAGTGGGACGATAAAAAGGGCTGAAAACAATATACATACGTTACACATAACTACCTACATAATGTATAAGTTTTTTCAGTTTACTTAAAAATCTCAATTTTCTTTAAAAAAAATAGGCTCGAATCTCCAAACACCACTCGTGATTACTCATTTTTACGCTAATTTTATCTGTAACATTTCCTTACTTTTTAACTTGTACCTTTGAAACACTGTTCCAAATTTTACGAGTTATTTTTGTGGCTTTAGTTAGACCTTTATTTTGTATACATATATTTAAAAAATCTAAGTAAAAAAATTACAAAGATTTATCACAAAAAAATATTTTTGAATAAAACCACTGATTGATTGAATAAAAATAAGAAAAACAACTTCTAAAAATTAGGTAAAATTTTTTCGGTCGTACACGGTTTTGTTACATGACATGTTTTTCGTGCAGTTATGTAGGAATTGTGATACTCATGAATGATGCATGTAATATGTAAACTACGTGTTGTCAGTTTGCGGTTCTGACCGACTTCACAGGAAGTAGGTACTCTTGTTTTTTGTGTATGATATAGGCCTTTTTAATAAAACCATCTTTTCCGATTTTTCCGCGGATTTATTTTGATTTTTTGTTCCCCAAATCAGAAAACATAGTTTTATTTGAACTGTCAAATATTTGTGTAAATCTAAGAAAATATTGTGTTGTGGGTATACTATCGTTAATGGCCAAGCGATTTTATGTTTATCTATCTATGTATGTATATATAAATAGGCAAAAACGAAACAACTCAGTACCTTTTTGTTAAACGATTTTCTTTTTTTTTTATTTCTTTTTAATGACGAGCTTTAGTGTATGTATGTATATATATCAGTAAAAAAATTGAAAATAGTTTTTTTTTTTAATTCTACTGATATATCTTTTCCCCAAATTTTTCTTAATGATATATATGTATAGTCGAAATCCGAACTTTGGGCAAACATTTGTTTTAAATAAATAAATAAAACATAAAAAAGTGAAAAGATGGCAACATTTTAAATGTAATTTCCATAACGCATACGTGCGTATTTAGTTCAAATAATGGCAATTATGATTGGCATACCCGCATGATAATATTAAAGGATGCTACAACTAAAATGCTTATAACCGATTTTCCCTACTTGTCTCCATCACGGAAAGCGGTTGTGCAACGAGATAATACAATTGCAATCGCATTATATTCCATATTGCAGTCATTCGCATTACCGTCTAGTCTAAAATTACAATACTAAAATTTAATTCAGGATGTCATAGTGTTGCAAAGCTATGAAAATGAAAATAATTATAGTGATGTAACGACAAAACTTAAGCTTGGAGTTATATCATTAATCACGATCTGAGTCCCGAAAGTTGTTCCATTGTGGCGGAGCCGCGTGCCTCCAGTGATTATTACAGTAAGTCTTTTGTTTACACTTCAGTCGTTACACCGGTACATGACTACGTTATACTTTGGACTGTTGCATGAGTGATTTAGATAAAAATATTTGAACCAATCAGTTAAGTAGTGTTTTATTCATATTTTATATGGATGGTTTTATTTTTTGTGGTAGTAAGTTCGATTTTTAAGCACAGTATATTTTAGTACAGATGCTAGATTCAGTTTTATTAAGATGCTTTGGGAAATTACGCGGTAAGAGAATTTACAAAGAGAACAAACCGAGTCTTCACTCTATATCGCCTATAATATGGCGATATTAGCTATGTTTTAGTATGTAAAATATTAAATCAAATATTATATACATATAAGTATGTTTGAAGTATGCGGCTTCCGCCATATAAGGCAGAGTCAGTTGTAAAAAAATTAACCTAGGGCCATTTTTAATAGTCTATAGAGAGTAGGTCCTATAAAGTTGCGAGACACTTTCAATATTGTATAGAAAAATGTATGTAATAAATATGTTAGAAATTTCTTTTATGTCTACATAATACATCGATAATGACTTGATAGAAATTTTTACGTGCGTTCGTATAAAATTATACTGAAGGAGTTGAAATGGCCAATTTCAGTCACAGAGGTAATTTTATATAAAAAAAATATATTTATAGATGCACCTGTAAGTAAAAAAACCTATACCTAAAAACTACTAAAAAAGTGTTTCATTTCTCGACCTAATAGGTATTTTCCAAATATTACCACGACTAGGTAATAGGTACCTACTTATAATTTAGTCCGCCAACCCACACTTGGCCAGCGTGGTGGACTGTGGCCTGATTCCCCTCGTATTAAAGAGAGGCCCGTGCCCAGCAGTGGGACGTTAAAACTCGCTGAGTACATACATATAATATAGGACAATTTAGATAAAGTAGTTATACAAAAGAGGAAATGTGATTAATAAATGAGATGAATAAAACCTATGTAAATATGTGCACTATAAGTACTATAAAAGATCTAAATTACACCATTTTTTTCTATGCCTGATCTTATCGATGACGTTTGAAATCCCATAAGCTCGATAGGACCTCAATTTAGAGAGCAATTTGTTAACCTAGGTCTTTTTGCTGCCATCAATCGGCAGAACAAGGTCCTGAATTATAATCATTTATCAATATCAGACCACAATGACCATTGATTGCATCGTTTCTCTAAAGGCTTAAATTTAATGATTCATTATTAAACTTATAAAATATGGTGCTTTGAGGTCAGCTCTCGTGCTTTCGAGACATTAATAGATAAAAAAATCTATATTTAAAATGGTATTTCTATATTAAACAGCAAAATGATAGCAAAATGATAGCATATGTGTCGTGATAATAGTTTTAAAATATTATTATTACCAAACACTTTCTTAGATTTACGAGAATATTTAACATTTTAAATAAAACTGTGACCATGATTGCAGTAAAGCATTCGAAACTTCGGGAACCAAGAATCAAAATAAATCGCGAAAAAATACGAAAAGATAATTTTATTTAAATTGCTTTACAAATAAAAACAACAAAAGGTCTCTCAAAAAAATAATATAAAAAAGTAAATATTCTTGTCTGAAATCGAACAAAAATATGCACAAAAGAGATAATTTATGCATACATACACGATACTAGTAAACACACCATGCCCAAATAAAAACCAAGCCATGTTTGTAGACGTACAACTAAACAAGTCTGAATAAAAGTATTGAGAGAAAATGAAAGAAATAACGCCTAATATAAAATAAATTTGCTCTAATAAAATAAATTAATCATGGACACAAAGGCTAATATTGTTTTTATAAAATCCTCGTTAACAGAACAGTGGGCTTTGAATTAAATAATATAACATTATTTTAAGAGACGATAAATATGCATAATTTTATTGAATAGGTACGTTTTAATTTTCTTGAGCGGAACCCTAATTCTTTTTCTAAATTAAAAGTAGCCTATGTTACTCCTATAACGTCAGCTATCTTCCAGTGAAAGTTCTGTCAAAATCAGTCCAGCCGTTTCAGAGATTATCCGGAACAAACGGACAGACAGACAAACATTTTAAAAATTGTGTTTTTCTTATAAGTACCGTATATTATTTCATATGCATATGAAATAATATATGGTATAGTAAAACGCTGTTATTTTGACATTGCAAACAGACACTTCAATTTTATTTATCTGTATAGACTAGCAACTAATAATTTCCCATATTATCCCATTAATATTATAAACTAGTATTATAAATGCAATAATTTGGATGGATTGATGTGATTGATTGACGATGATTTGATTTGTTTGTTACTCAATTACGCCAGAACGGCTTAACGGATCTGGATGAAATTTGGCACAGAGATAGATTATAGTCTGGAATAGCACATAGGTTTGGATTGATGTTTGTTTGTTATTCAATCATGCCAGAACGGCTGAACGGATCTGGTTAAAAGGCACAGAGATAAATTATAGTCTGGAATAACAACATAGGTTACTTTTTATCATAGAAAAATGAACAGTTCACGGGGGATAGATTTGTTTTTGTTTTTCACAGAGCAAAGAAACAACTATTTATCCATACGAACCGTTAAATAAATTAAAAACTACATGGTAATAGCTAAAGTTTAGTTTTTAAATCATATAATGAATAGTGACTTTAAAAAGAATTTTTTGTATAATTAAGTAGCGCAATAATTTATATCACTCTGTTTTATCACTGCTCTGTGAGTTTCTTGACAGGGCAGCGCTGTAGTGCACAAAACCGATATATTCGTATCTCCACACATCCTCTCGATACCGATTTGCTTAGCTCTGAGAACTTTCATAACTTGAATATGTTATTTTATTTGAGTTCGATCTTATATTTTCGTATTATTTTGCGTTTTCTAGTATATTGAGTTGAAATTTTTTTTCAGACTTTGAGAGTTATCAATCGAACTTAACATGTGCCATTCTGTAAGATTTTATTTGTAATAAGCTTTTCTAACTTTTGTGATATAAATAAATAGTTGGCAAGCCTCTGTACTTTTGTCTGTACGTATGTGCGCACTTATTTTGAAAACAACGAATTTGAATGCAGTTAGACTAAAATCGATTTTATGAAAATCTTTTATATGTAATAATATATAATCGGTTTTATATTTAAAAAAATGTTTTTGACCAAATTAAAAAATCGGGTGATTTATGATGATAATAATTTTTGTAATTCATAACGTTTAATTGAAATTGTTTTAAGTCTTAATTTTATTTAAATTTATTATGAATTAATTGTTATGTAATTTATAATAGTAAAAAAATCAAGATATCAAATAACAAGGAAGCTTACTTGTGAAGTAAAAGAAAAATACTTCCTTATACTTTATGTTTACTTATTCGGGCTTCCCGAGTGATGGTTCACCGCTAACAGCTATTTATCTTGTCGACTTGTTTAGACGAGTCGGGCTTAAATTAATTTACTAAAACATCTTAGTTAATGGTTTTAGATCGTTTTAAATGGAATTACTCATATACTTTAGTAGATCAGTGGTAAAGCGCTCGTTTAGGAAACCTAGTGCAGCTGGTTTGAATCCCAGTTCTCACCTCCGATATTATGCCAATCATTTTCAACATGATTACTACTTGCCTTAAAGTAAAGGAAACCATCGTGTGAAAATCTGCATATTTGAGAGAGTTAAGTTTTTAAGGACATGTGAAGTCCGCCAACCCGCTTTGTCCAGCGTGGTGGACTATGGCCTGATCCCCCTCGTATTGAAGGATGGCCTGTGCCCAGCAGTGGGACGTTAAAAAGGGCTGAATACAATCTATACTAATATTATAAAGAGGTAAAGTTTATGAGATTGTGAGTTTGTGACGTTGTAATAGGTAATCTCTGGATCTACTGAACCGATTTAGATGAAATTGGGTAATAGGATAGTTTGAGACCCTTGAAAGGACATAAGATACCTTTATGCCAGAAATAACCCCTTAAGGGGGTGAAAATGGGGATGAAAGTTTGTATGAGGAATCAAGCTAGGGACGAACCCGAGCGAAGCAAGGGTGAGTCGCTAGTATTATATATTTTAATTCTTAACATATTTAGCTGTTCCAAATATCATTCTAAATAGCTATTAATTAGCTTAAAAAGTGTAGTAAATATATTAAATTGGAAATAATCCTTTAAATGAAATGACTTAATTAGTTCATATTTTAATAAATATTAATTAGAAATTGTAATGATGTCAAATTTGTTAATATTAGTTTATGTGTGTTTGGCAGTGGTAGGCCAGTGGTGATGCGCATGCTTGGGAAACCAAGTGTAGCGGTTTCCCAAGCATGCGCACTTTTGATATTTTCATGGGCCAATTGATTATAATCGAGAAGCAATATCTTCGCCAATTGTGAACCGATTTTACACATATTATAATTATAGAACTTCAAGAGAAGTCTTATAAATTTAACAACAGATATATTATCAAAATATAAAAAAACTAGCATTGCCCGCGGCTCCACCCGCGTTCAGATGACCAAAAACCAAATTCTTAGGTTTTACATATACTCATACATTGCAGTGTTTGTATTTTTTCTCAGAAATGATATATTTTCCCGCGGTAAAAAGTATCCTATATGTTGACCCGAATAACCAGCTATCATCATACCAAATTTCATCAAAATTCCTCGAGTGGTTTTTCCGTGATGCGGTAACAGATAGACAGAGATTTCGTTGAAATTACATACAAAAATTCTAAAAATTATAGATTTGGCATCTGTATACATAATAATGTCTATTTCAATGAAATTTTCCAAAAAATATTTAATGTACAGATTCGGCTTAGTTACAATTTTATTATATGTATAGATAATAATATTACTCTACAGTTCACATATTTAGTTATTCAAATCATCCAAATACAATGAACGCCAATTGGATGATATAGCCAACGTTGATGTATTAGATACTAATTAGAGAGTCAATATAAGCTTCAAATGTTAACGGTTCGTTTACGAACAGTGTAATTGCTATCTCGTGTTGAGCTCATGCAAGCGAATTGATGTAATATGGTAGTAATTTTGTTATATGTTTGTTTCTGTGGTTATGTATTTGATGCTAAACTGAGCTTTTAAGCTGTACAGCTTCAGTCTAATGAAATATATGTATGTATGGTAAAATTTGTTAGTCTGTTTGTAGAAGACAATCTCTGCAACTATGTATTAACCTGATTTTAAAATCCCCCACTAATAAAAGAAAATGTTATCTATATAGCATTTTTTTTAATTATCGCGCTACTCAATGGAAACGAGGTGAAGTCTTTTGGAGTATAAAACAGTCACAACTACATACATTTATATATAAATAAATTAGTGTTTTTCCACTTTTAAGGCTTTTAAAGCTAAAAAAAATAAGGACCCTTATAATTTCTTATTCTTTTGTCTGGCTGAATGTCCATCACCGCTATTTTTCTGGGAGAATATTGTACCTTTATGGCTGATATTTGGTAGGTAAGTGTTTCCACTAGACCAATCATAATTATTCTAAGAAAGGTACGTTGAGATATTTCAAATTTCTTGATGGAATATAGAATTAAATTAAAACATGACATAAGTTTAATGTTTCTACTACGAAATTCTCGATGTACGAATCAGACCCGCACTTGTATTTCTTTTTAGTTTTTGAACTCTTCACTACTGTTATATACTAAACCTGAGTCCTTTTATATATTAGTACTTTTATATATTGCATGTAAAAATTTCATAAAAATGTTCTCACGTTTTCAAGACCAGTGCAAGCAAATATAGAGCGAAGATAGAAAGGTAAAAATTCATATAAGTGTCGCTTTTTGTGATATTTCTGACTTTTATATTTATAGTTTGCTACTTTAGTTCCTATAAGTTTCATGTAACCCTTTTTAACCACGTGTAACCTTTTCTCTTTATTGCCACGTGACTCTACTTTATATGATAAAACGTTCTTTATGTTTAGCTAATATTTTGACCCACAAATATAAGTCCACTCGACTAAATTTTGTTCACGACGGCCTTTCACTCGGTGACTAGTCGACTGCGTAGGAGATATTATAAAACGGGGGTGTAAAAATAACTGCAATCTTCATTTCACTCAATGTCCAAAGAGAGACATTCCTGAAAATATGTTTTGAAAGTTTTCTCAATAAGTATAATGACGTATATTTATACAGGGTCATTTTTAATTTACTGAAAACCTTTTGGGAATATACTATTTACATCATAAAAACAGCATCTTCTTCTTCTAACTTCTAAACGGTAATAGTCCAGCATTAGTAAAAGAAAGCGCGTGACCGGTGGAGGGGGAGGGGCGGAGGGATGTAGGAAGCGGCCTTACTCATTTAAACTTGGCCAGATGCTAGAATTTTACCATTTAGAAGGTACAATAATTATTTTTTTATTTTTGTATGAAAATAAAAATTTAAGAAATATTATTTTTTCTGGTTACAGATGTTGTTGTTATGATGTAAATAGTATATTCCCAAAAGGTTTTCAGTAAATTAAAAATGACCCTGTATATTTGATGTCCTACTGACCGATTTTGGTTAAGGCGGCCAATTTCATTGAGACTGCACAGGAAATATTATAGTGCACAAGTGTGCTTAAACAATTTGGCACGATCAGTGAAAGCGAGTGTTTATGTGCTCTCCGAGGCAAAGGGGTCAATTACCGCCAACTTCTCAATTCCAGGCTGTTTCTGAAATTTTTTAACAAAAAAATTCTTTAGAACTTCTTCTTCTTCTTCTTCTTGAAATTCTTTAAACTTGGCCCAACCAGGGATTCGAAGCCAGGACCTCCGGATCTGTAACGATATAAAATCGAGGCATATATATATAGTGTGGTCAAACCCAGGACCTTCAGCAAAACACGTTAGCCACTAAACCAATGAGGCAATTCAATTTAAACATAAGCAGCTTAAACTTGCTATTGTACTTACTCCAAATTAGTGTGGATTATATAAGCTAACAAAATTAGTTCCGCGTCTACTTAGCATTTGCCTATAAAAATATTTTTCTTCGAGAAAAAAATCCTTTCCAATTTTTTATCTATTATATTTAGTTATCCATATATTTTTTTATTACTTATAGTTTTTAAGTCATACATTACGTTAAAAATTTTAAACCTTTAAAACAAATGACATTTTTTGAATAAGTTCTCATAATTATCACCTATCATCAAACGAAGTTCGTCAAAATCACTTAATTCATTTAGAGTGGCTGGACAGATTTCTATGATACTCTGTATATTGTACAAGTAAGAATAAATAATCTAGATTTAATAAGAAAATTTGTGTGTGTGTGTGTGTGTGTGTGCATACGTGCACCTCAGTTTTGTGTGTATTTGGATAAATTTTATATACATATAGACCATCTCCTGGAGTAACACAGGATATTGTTAGGCATTTAGGGACGTACCCAAGAGAAGCGAGTTTAAGTTCTTAGTTATAATGAAAAGTACTACATCTTATTTCAGTGTGTTAACATTTTTTTCCAAGGCTTTCTATTTTAGACACCCAAGACAATTACGTGAGTGAAATTGCTTACATCCATACTACTATTATAAATGTTAAAGTGTGTTTGTTTGTTTGTCCTTTTTTTCATGTTGAAACAGAGTGACGGATTTGAGTTTTTCTTGTACATAGATAGTTGGAGATATTTTTTACCGCGGAAGGTTATCTCATTCCCATGGAAAAACGCGTTATAATACAACCCAAAAAATATTTGTGAACAGAATTACTTGAAACTTGGTATTAATACTCTTTTTTAACACGATTCAATACAATTAAATAAATAGGTTTTTTAAATTCAATCCCATAAGGGGGTAAAATAGGGGATGAAAGTTTGTATAAAATTCTGTAGTTAATACGTAAAAAAGTACAAAAAAAATGAAATAAAAAAAATATTCACCTGTAGATGATTTAGCGATTTTTAAAAACACTATCTTTAGAATCATGTCCATATAGGTTTTTAAAGTATAAAGATTGTGATTTCGCCACTTTTCGTCGTCTTATTGCTTTATTCCACAATTTCTTCAGTTTTTGTCTTTTAGGAACAAATGATATCCATTTTCTTTGCACCCTGGCACTAAAAAAAAAACCATCCACGCTATAAAAGCCAAAATTCTTCCCTATAAAGCTGGCTCACATAAGGTTTTCATATATTAACAGAATTTAATTCATAGTCTTCTTTATAATACTTTTTTTTTAGGCTCGAAGGCTCAAATTTCGTTGTGATACATGGGCTATTTTATTTATTTACTAGCGGCTCACCCTCGCTTCGATCGGGTTCGTCGCTAGGTACGTTTTAAATGAATATAAATAGTTATTAGCCAGCGTTAGCTATATAAATTTTGATGTTTTAATACTTATTATCCTATTTCGGACTAAGAGAAATCCAAAAAATCAAATATCATAAAAATTGGTCCAGCCGTTCTTGAGTTATAAATGGTGTAGTTACACACAACTATGTTTTATATATATACTAGCGTTTTCCTGCGGCTCCGCCAGCATAGTACCTACATTAATCACCAATCTATCATATACTAACTTATTCCGATCGATTCAGTAGTTATCGCAGTATAACCGAACAAAAAAATCGACTCTCCATTTATTAGTATAGATTACCTTACTTATTATAGATTACCTTACCTTACTTACCTTATTTTATATTCTTTCTCTTTATTAAAACTTTCCGTAGTTGGTCGAGCCGTTCTCGAGTTTTGCGCTTAGCAACATTCATTTTATTTATAGATAGATTACTAGCAACTTACCCCCGCTTCGTTCGGGTATGTTAAGACAGACGTCCAAATAAAAATATTTTTTTACGACAGAAACCTTCACAGGCGTATACAGAATAACTACCTCAGTTTCATCACAATCATATCAATGGTATAGGAGCACATAGAGGACAAACATACATTTTTTGATTTTTCTTTATATTGAAGAAGATAATACGTATATTATAATCTTCTACGAGTTTTCTGTTTTTGTGAATGTTCAGAACCCTAGAAATAAATATTTTTTTGTCGAACCTTACAAAGCCATATCACGAGATTAGCTTTGAAATATTTTAAAGTAAAGAAATGGTATTAGATTTATAGTTGTAATACACTAGCGATATTTGCTTTTTGTTCGATCTAAAAATTCAATTTTCGTTCCCGGACTGTGATCAAATATCAATTTGTGGCAGATTGGAAACTTAATTCAAATGTCGGTTAGGCAAAGAAAAAACCTTTTTATAATACAAACCCATTTTACTTAGTGTTTTACTATCTATCTATATATGGATTTTCTATATATATATATATATATATATATATATATATATATATATATATATATATATATATATATATATATATATATATATAATATATATATATATATATATATATATATATATATATATATATATAGAATAATAAATATATATATATAAAGAAATAGAAAGATATAGAAGATCCATCCCATGGGTGCAAAACAGGTTTTTATGTGTACTGAACCTCACCCGCGGGTGTTGTGACGTTTAAATATTGCCTATGTTATACGAACTTGAAGTCATTATACGTTAGCGGAATTTCTACGAAATCCATTTTGCACTTTCGAAGATAAGGGTCCGTCAGACAAACAGACAACAAGACAGATTTATTTTTGTAAAAATAATGAAATGGTTTCTCAAGAGGTTATTGTATTTTGTTTCTAATAACTTTATATCCATACTATTATTATAAATATATTATTTACTATTATTAGTACAGTTAATTTGATATTTGTGTTGTCTTAAAGTATAGTTTGTCAAGCTTTGCGTCAATCTCTTCTAACTTATTGCATAACTAATATAACACAGGACCAACAAAACGCACACAAACACGCGCAAAGATCTATATTTCAAGTGTATTTAGCTCCATTCGTATCCTAAAATTTATAAACCAAGCCAAGCCTTTACAGTAAGGCAGCTATTAATCCTAAATAATACTCTAACTCATTTCTCTGTGAAGGCTTCTCGCGATAATCCACTAATACTAAATTTATGTCACTGTAATCAGATTCCATAATAAATAAATATGAAAGTTATTTGTGTGCGTGCATGTGTGTATGTATGTGTATGTGTGAGTGTGTGTATGTGTATGTATGGATATTGAAATCTGTGTGAAAGTTTGATTTTTTTCTATATCGGACGTACGGATGGACGGACTATTTCGTTTTCGGTCCATTTAGAACTATATAAAAATTATAAGCATTATTAGATATATTAATAATTTTACTTAAATTTTTTTATATTTGAGGATAAGTAGATAATTATGGTAAACAATTATTATTTTAAAAGAGCACCTGTTGAGTTTCTCGCAGGTTCTTTTCAGCAAAACTGCCTTTCGAGCCGGTGGCAGATTCCTCACGGACTGACTACAATGATATTTAATTTTAATTTAAAATGTAAAATTAATGATTCAAAAGTGCTTGTAAAAAAAAGTCTATTTGAATAAAGTATATTTTAATTTGATTTGACGTAATATGTTCTTTTGAATGGACCATTTCAATACAAAGTCCTGAAAAGTATTACTTGTTTTTTTATGGTATAACCAATCAATTTCATCATTTCAGTGATATATACATACGGCTTTTCTGAATAACAATATTGATGTGTTAACGATTTTAATTTGAGGTCGGTTGATTGGTGGTCGCGATATTTGATGCGTCAATTTTAAATTCGACACATTTATGTTCAAATGAATCATGCACAAAGTTATTAATTACATTAATATGGCTTTATAAGGTTTCCAATAAATAACGTTTTTTAATGATAAAAGAGCTTTTTTTGCAGAGCTTATTGTAAAGTTTTAAATTTTTCGTTTCTGAAGTCAAGTATTACTTATTTAACTTTCAAAGCTCTTATTATGCAGTTTGTATTCAATATTTGTAATCTATTTTGAACCGACTTCCTCAAAAAGGAGGAGGTTCTCAACTCGGGTGTATTTTTTTTAAGTTTGTTACCTCAGAACTCCGTCATTTATTAACCGATTTGGACAATTTTTGTATTGTTTGTTTTTTTTGTATACTTCCAGATTGGTCTCATTTAAATTCCAGCCAGCAACAAAAAATACAAAGCAAATCACACCGACTTCGAAAATATTTGATTAGGTATGTATAGTAAATGAAAACTACCAATCAGTTATTTTTTACTTTTTAGTGCTTTCGTTTGAAGTCGGTTTTTATTTTTTTGTTAAAAAGTTTTTATTGAAGCTTTTAAAAGTACGTTATTAATTTGAGGCATGAGTACTAAAGTAGGTGATATTTAAAAAAACCTGTTTATTAAATAAGTTTTCAAAATCCATATTAATATTATAAATGCGAAAGTAACTCTGTCTGTCTGTTACCTTTTCACGCTATATCCGCAGAACCGATTTAGATGAAACTTGGTATGGGGATAGTTTGAGACCTTGGGGAGGGAATAAAATAGTTTTTATCCCGTAAATCATCCCTTAAGGGCGTGAAAAGGGGACAGGAAGGTTTATGGGCAATCAATCGTTTCATGAAATGGATATAAAACTGATCATACCTATATATATATATATATATATATATATATATATATATATATATATATATATATATATATACACATATATAGTCTATCTATTCCATACTAAGCGTCAAAACGTACCTAGGGACGAATGAATCGTAGTATTTATAATATAATTTCTTTAAAATATTGCATATTTTATTATTCTTTTGAAGTTCATCTACTGATCTTACTTCGTCATGTCTTTTATGATATATAGCTGGCTTGGTTTTATAAATGGGGTCTGTCACAGCCGCGGTCGGCGTACAGTTTTTTAAAGTTACAAATCGCGTTAACTTAATTCAGGCTTATACTGTCTTTGCTGGAGGATTTGTATTTCCGAGGTATTTTTTCTTGGGCTCAGAGAGGACGCTTTTAACTAAAATATATTTGTCAATTTACTTTTTCGTAAAAAAATAATGCTTAGCCCTTTCCAGGGCATACGTCTGTATTATAAGGGTTATTTATATAATATAATTGATGTCCCTTTGTCTGTTAGACGCATAATTCTCTGAAACCACTATTTGTGGTTCTGGAAAAAAAAATTTGGTCCTGCCCTAACAAAATTTTGTAATGTTCTTCTATATATATATATATATAATATATATATAATGAGTGTTCGTATATTTGGTCTGTATGCGTTCCTAAACCATTGATCCGATTGTAATGAAACTTTGGTGGTTATCTATACGTCTGCATAGGCTCGTTGCGCCAAATAAAGAATTTTTCTTTAGATGTTTGTCTTTTATTCTCTTTTAAACTATTCAAGCTTAGGGACGTAACCGAGCGAAACGAGCATCAGTCGTACACTATAATTTCTAATATATACTATTTCCCATAGAATTCCTTGATTTATTACGCGAAAAATGTATCGAATAAATTTTTTAATACTACGAATATAAGTAAGGTCTATCTGTATATTCGTAGTTCTGTGGAAGAAACTAAAAAAACTTTCCTTTTAATTATTATATTAGGACACTGTTACGTTTTAACGTTTAGTATAGATTTCTCTGAGATGAGATATTTTCCCGCTGTAAAAAGTATACTATACGTTGACTCGGATAACCAGCTATCATCATACCAAATTTCATTAAAATCTGTCCAGTGGTTTTCTCGTGATGCTAGACAGAGAGACAAAAATTCTAAAAACTATAAATTAGGCCTTTGTATCGATAATAATGACTATTTCAATAATATTTTCTAAAAAATATTTAATGTACTGATTCGACTCAGAATTTATTATATGTATAGATAGATGATATATATAAAAAATGTTTTAAAAGACAAAAAAAAAATTGAAAGTGCATATTACAAGACTTCCGCGATACCATTCAGACAAAGAGAGATAATAGCATTCCCAAGGAGGGTTGACGTCAGGCAGGCGGCCGGTCGTAAAACTTTTGCCAAATCCTATCAGCAGTACAGAAGATGTACTGCGCCGACCCCAAGTGATTGGGAAAAGGGCAGGGAGAAGAGGAAGAAGATAGATAGATGATAAACAAAAGTACAAAAACAACGAATAACCATTACTGTAATCTACACAACCAAAGCTCTAAGAAACACTTAAGGAAATGCATAATTAATTTCGTTTAAGTTAAAAGTAGGGTAATTTCACTAATTGAATTAAAAGCAACATAATAAAGTAAAAATATATACGAGCGCGGGTATTTAGAGCGTGGATTAGTTCCCAAGATCTTGATTAAAGTCTTAATATGAATGGAAATTATTTCATGTCATTTATTTATTTGATACACACTCCAGCTTCTCTTGGAGATTGAAGGACTTTTTTATGGTCTATTTAATTTATTTAGCCCTTTCTAACTTCCCACTGCTGGAAACGTGCTTCCTTTTAATATGAGGGAAATCAGGTTATAGTCCACGCTGGCCAAGTGCGGGTTGGCGGACTTCACATGTCTTTCGAAAGCTTTCAAGGTTCTCTCAGATATGCAGGTTTCCTCACGATGTTTTCCTTCACCGTAAGGCAAGCGGTAATCATGTTAGAAAATATCAGAGATGTGAGACCCGGGATTTGAACCAGCTTCATTCGGTTTACCAAGCGAACACTTTACCACTGGGACTAGCACTACCCTACTTTTTTAGGATTTAATTAATTTATTTTCAATAAGTATATATTTTTTATATTAATGCACTAGCATTGCTCGCGGCTCCACCCGCGTTCAGATGACCAAAAACCAAATTCTTAGGCTTTACATATTAGTATACTCTTACAATGCAGTTTTTGTATTTTTTTTTCAGAAATGAAATATTTTCCCGCTCCACCATGCTGGCCAAGTGCGGGTAGGCGGACTTCATATGTCTTTCGAAAACTTGCTAGGTTCTCTCAAACATGCAGGTTTCCTCACGATTTTTCCTTCACCGTAAGGCAAGCGGTAAATATGTTAGAAAATATCAGAGATGTGAGACCCGGGATTTGAACCGGCTTCATTAGGTTTACCAAGCGAACGCGCTACCACTGGGCTAGCACTACCCTACTTTTTTAGAATTTAATTAACTTATTTTCAATAAGTATATTTTTTATATTAATGCACTAGCATTGCCCGCGGCTCCACCCACGTTCAGATGACCAAAAACCAAATTCTTAGGTTTTACATATTAGTATACTCTTACAATGCAGTTTTTGTATTTTTTTCTCAGAAATGAAATATTTTCCCGCGGCAAAAAGTATTCTATATGTTGACCCAGATAACCAACTATCATCATACCAAATTTCATCAAAATCTGTCCAATGGTTTTCTTGTGATGCGGTAACAGACAGACAGACAGACAGAAAAATCTAAAAACTATAGATTCGGACTCTGTATCGATAATAATTTCTATTTCAATAAGATTTTCCAAAAAAATTTCATGTACTGATTCGACTTAGTTACAATTTTGTTATATGTATAGATAATATCCGGGTATACATGATAATATTATAATAATAGCTTAAGTCCATACTTAATGTTATTTATTTGTCTTATTCATTTTATGTTATAGCTTTATCATATTTCCGAGCGTTCTTCTATAAATTTAGACAGTGAATGGCCTGTCTTGCTTTATTTTAGTTGGATACTTGAAAAACATATACCTACATAATACCTCACCCCTTCTTACCCTTTTACGGATTGAATTAAAAAAAAACTTATGAAAATGTTACGTACATTATGAAAAGGATATAACGATACAGAGCTACCACACTGCTTTAAATAAAGCTATTTTTTCGATTTTTTTCAAGGTTTTATTTGATTTTTGGTTCCCGACGTTTCGAATGCTTTACAGCAATCACGATTACGGGAGTCCCCTGTGATCATAATTGCGAACAATCCGAAAATATAATTTTATTTAAACTGTTAAATATTTTACAGATCTAAAAAAAAGTTTTATGTAGGTACTCATTTGCATATACGTACTATAGTAAAATTCAGTAAAAGCATTCAAAGAGCAATCGTTTTACCATTACAATAGCCTTACGTCATTCAACTTTACCTTAAGAGAGTCGCTTGAGGTCTAAATTCATTTTGACCCACTGCAAGCGACAAAGGCAAAGCTCATATTGGCTTTTCATGGGCACTCATATAAAATCCCCCGCAAAGTATTGTGGTCGTTTCATAGCCATGGGATCTTCATGAAATAACTGATTTATCATATTATTAATATGATAACATAACATCACTATATAACGTTCAATGTCAGACAGATAGAATTTATAAAGATGGAGTAAATCGAACAATATTAGTGATGCTAAACGACCTATCAATATGAGATGGAAAATGTCAATGATAATATAATTATTTGCCTTTTATAATAACTAGTCCTTAAATGCCTTTGCATTTATATTACGGAATATGTTAGGGAAGCTCTCAGAAGAGATAATTTTTTCCATCTAATTTAAATATATCATCATATTAGTTTTATTTTAGCAAAATATTCATAAACTAGCGGCTCACCCTCGCTTCACTCGAGTTCGCCTCTAGGAAAACAATAACAAACTTGGATAGGTTTCGTTCATTTTTTCGGGATTAAAAGTAGCCTATGTATTATTCCAGACTATAATCTATCTCTGAGCCAAATTTCATCGAGATCCGTTCAGCCGTTCTGGCGTGAAAGAGTAACAAACATCCATTCATCCAAACTTTCGCATTTATAATATTTATGGGATAACATGTCATCAGCTATCTCAAATACCCTGATGTCCCATGGATATAAAATTATAATTAACAATATATTTCAACCTCAATAACGGACTTGGTACATTCCAGTACCATAGATTCTAGAACTCAAATACATTAAATAAGGTGCTTAAATGTAAATCTAGTAGGAAACAGCCCAAGACTATCGTTGTTTAGTGTCATGACCGTCATACGCCTTTAAACGTGAGTGGCGCAATTTCTGCTTAATGATTATGGTTACGAAGGACGTGTCATCTCGGAATATTCATACCGCAGATGTGCGCCGTAAGATGTAATATGCTCATTTCACATAACATACACACAACATACATAAGAAAGACGACAAATAAAATAAAGTTAATCATGAATTTTTTCTACTTTTTTAAATTAAAACCAGTGCGTGTCATGGGATTTCTTAATGATACCATTATCAAGTTGTATTCGTGAACCGTCAAAAGTAACTCTCGGGAAACAAAGGCAATAAAACATCTGTAGTGCATAAGGCTGTTTAACTTCAAACCCCAGAACTTACATCGTAACAATATAAGCAAACGCTAAACTTCCAAGTCTCAAATTTCTATAATCTTAAAAGATTCAACCACTTTAGGGATTATACATTCTTATTAAACCTCACTTGACACCTTGCAAGGAACTTTTGTGCAAAACTTTATGCTTAGAGAAAAAGTGTGTGACCGTGTCACTCTCTCTCTGTCGATCAGTTTTCTTTTCTCCAAAAAACCGATTATTTAGGAAAGCTATAATCTATACTAATATTATAAATGTGAAAGTTTGTAAGTATGGATGTTTGTTACTCTTTCACGCCAGAACGGCAGAACGGATATGAATGAAATTTGGCCTGTGTAAATGTATCTCTGTAGATAGAATACAGTCTGGAATAGCTCATAGGTTACTTTTTATCACGGAAAAAATTACCGTTACCGAGAGATAGATTTGTTTTTGTAGAGGGATTCGTTCACCTGAGTATGAGCGGCTAGTACTTTATAAAAAGTCTTTAGTTTCTATATACTGTGGGAAGCAAACAATAACGAGTCACTATACTTTTATATAGGTACTATAGGTAAAGTAAATAAATAAATAAATAAATATATATATATATATATATATATATATATCGGAAAGGGATCCAACGATTTTCATGAAATTCAGTGCGCAGCGGGTTTTAGGGGGCAATACATCGATCTAGATTAGTCTTATGTCTGGGAAAACGCGTGTTTTCGAATTTTTATGCGGTTGTCTTTTCATTATTCCACGCAAAATATTATGTTCGATAATTTCGCACGCTCGGATATAAGCATCATGGTCAAGCGGCCAAGGCGCAAGATGGAATAAGTGTCCGGGTTCGAATCCCGGTCGGATACAAAAATATAATTTATTTTTGTTTTTTTTGTATTTATTCATATTTTCGTTTTTATTTTAAAAGAAAATTGTACTTCTGACCAAAAACTCCGAGCGATGCTCGGTGGCCCAGGAACTTCCTTAAAAATTACAGAAAAGCCACAATAAGTTACAATTTTTTGTTACAGAAAAGCAACAAATTATGTAAAGTGAACATAATATTATACAACAAGCTCATAGAAATGAGATGTGGCTGGAATATTATGGGATGACACATCTCCGCCTAGCATAGTGCTTAAATTGCGTTAAAAGCTTCGTCGGTGTTGGAACTAAAGTATTCTTGTTTCGGTTAGTTTTATACGTATTTGCTTTCAAGAAGCTTATATTTATATAATTTAGCCTCAACTATATTATGAATAAATTTTTTAAGATATACATCTATGTCTAGAGATTTAAATAGTTATTACCAACTAACGAATTCATGAAAAATAAGTGATGTAAGCTGCTAATAATATAATAATGGCAACACTAAATATAGATTACCTTTAGATTATATTAGAGAATAATTTTCCATATTCAATTATAATTAAAATTATAAAAATGTTTAAAGTTAAAAAATATTGTAATGTAATTGGTGCAATTTTCATTTTGTTAATTATGGGTAGGCTGTCTGTAACAACTATACCTTCAAGACATGTAACACCTCAGTCTCTCCCGTGACCATGGATGCTGTAAAGCATTCGAAACGTCGGGAACCAAAAATCAAAATAAATCCGCGAAATAATCCGAAAAGATAGTTTTATTTAATAATGCTCTAAGCTGCTTCAAATCTTATCCCTTTTTTTATCCCTCGCTTTGTCCGGGTTCCTGCATGCCTAACAGTTAGCTATGTGCTATATCCGGTCATAGCCTATCTATATAACTTTTATCCATATCCGCAGACACACATACAATAATAGTATTTAGCTTAACATTAAGTTAAAGCTCTATAACAGATAATATGTAGTAATAATACTATCCAGATTCAACATCACAAATTATAATAGCGCAGACGTTATGTGGTCGATTTGGAGCAATCATCGGTTCCATTTACCGCGTTCCGATCTCAATCGCTCCCTTGTTTCAATTATGTCGATTGCTGGCTGTTAGTGGGTTGCAATCATCAAAGTTCTAGTTTACTAAATTAAAACTGATACGATACTAGTTAGTTAGTATGGGGTAAATATTTTCTTAGATTAACGAAAATTTGACATTTTTAATAAATACTAAGGGAAGGACTATCTTGTGCCCATGATTGCAGTAAAGCTTTCGAAACGTTTGGAATCAAAGATTAAAATAAATCCGCGAAAAAATCCTAAAAGATAGTTTTATTTTGTACTGGACTTATTCTTTGGCCTTTCAAAATGATAAGTAGAAATGTTTTAGATATAGGTCAATTATGACGAAAAAAAAACATATTTTATGAATACGAATAATAACTACCAAAATAATTAAAGTTTAAATAAAATAAAACTTTTGTTACTCAATAAAATAGTCATAAAATGGATCGTCGGTTGATTTAAAAACTTCTCTAATATATTATAATTCAAAGTAACAACAGAATTACTTTATATCTCTATATATAACTTTAAATGCATACATATTATAAATATAAACATCCAAGACTAGAATACATACATTCGTGCTGAACATACAGATCAATGCCCCTAGCGGGACTCGAACCCGCGACCGCTGGTACAGCATAATCATAATAAATTATTTATAATAATAATGAAGAATTTATTGTTTGTAGATTACATTGAAAAACAATAGTTTCTAAGTGAAGCCTGAAATATTCTCAAATATTTCACTTTCGCTAGCGAGTATCGTAAAAAACTTAGGACGAGCTCAGTTAAATACGTGATTGGCAGCAATTATGATTTTTTGCCTCTTATAGTTCACTAATTGAATTTCATACTAAATGTTTGTTGTGTTGTGGGTATTATTTAAAATTAAAGTTTTATTTAATTGCCTTGCTTACTACACAAAGCTGTGGTAGCTTCAGCAATGGCCTAGTTTAGTGAGTTGAACCTAGTTTTGAGAAGATAAATAAACGTTCATAAGTAATTTAATTTTTGAGTTTAGCATTTTTAAAGTTTTTTCTTTGAATTTTTCAAGCTATAACTAAGACTCCTTTTTTATAGCATTGATTGGTGAATAACTGTAACACTGGATCTTGGTAAGTGTTTTAATTTAAAAAAAAAAAACAGTATAAATACAAAATAAATTTGTTGATACATCTTTATTTATGTTGGAACATTAACACACAGCACCATTTAGTTCCATGGAAAGCTAAGAGGTTTGTGTTATGGATACCAGATAGTTGATACACTACATATATATAAATTTAAATACATACATATTATAAAGATAAACACCCATGACTGGAGTACAAAATTTCGTGCTCATCACACAAATGAATGCCCCCAGCGAGACCCGTGAACGCTGGCACAGTTAGTACAGGTCACTACAAACTGAGCCAAACATGTCGTCAAAAAATGTTTTCCAATAAATTGCACTCGAAAATCTATACAAAATATTTATTAAATATTTTTTGGAAAATCTTATTGAAATAAACATTATTATGGATACAGAGGCCGAATCTATAGTTTTTAGAATTTTTGTCTGTACCGCATCACAGAAAAACCACTGGAGGGATTTTGATGAAATTTGGTATGGTGATAGCAGGTAATACGGGTCAACATATAGGGTACTTTTTACCGCGGGAAAATATCTCATTTCTTAGAAAAAATACAAAAACTGCAATGTAAGGGTATACTAATATGTAAAACCTAAGAATTTGGTTTTTGGTCATCTGAACGCTAATGCTAATATAATAAAATGCTAATATTAAATAATATCGAACATTTAATATAGTAAGCTAATTTATTAAGTTATTTGTATAATACCTTTAAAAGCTGCAGTTGACGACATTTGATTATCATGACCACAGGTGAACTGTTTACGATTCACATCGTAAAAATAACACTTAAAGCTATAAAATATCAAGATGAGTGATGAAAGCTTAAAAACTTATATTTCAAGTTCATATATTTTTCAAGTAAATCGAAGTTAACGCAGAAATAAGTCACATAGCTTATTATTTATTAATATTATTTATGGTCATGCCAAAGCGCAAATGGAAACCAGTAGATTTTTCTCACTTAATTATTTACACCAATCAAAATTTTCCTCACGAGCTTGCGCAGCGTTCCTTTTGCCTGACTTCATTAAAACTTTGAGTACGAGGAACTTGAAAGATTCCACATTATAAATAATACGCCATCTATGATGTCTGTCTGACAATGTCAATAGTCGAATCTATATATATAATATATATATATATATATATATATATTTATATATATATATATATATATATATATATGTATGTATGTATGTATGTACATGTTATTTATGGCAATGTAAAAACGAATTTAATGTGTTTAAAATTACTAAGAAATTAGTAAAGAAATTTTACCCACTTCAATTTTTTATAAAAATGAAGTATTTTATAAAACATATTAGCAATATGTATATATATTTATATTGTGTTTAAAAATATATTTAATAGATTTTGCTTTAAGCAAAAATGAATTTTTATACAGATTTTCAATTCACATCTCGAATTCTCACCAAAATGTTAGATGGTTTAACAAATTTCTTTGTATTTTATTCATACTAATATTATAAAACATGTGAAAGTTTGTGATGATGGATGGATGTTTGTTACTTTTTCACGCCAGAATCGCTGAACCGATTCGGATTAAATTTGGCACAGAGATAGATTCCAATCTGGAAGAGCACATAGGTTACATTTTATCCCGAAAATATATACGGTTCCCGTAGGATAGAAAATAACTCACACGTACCATTCATTTATCTGATAATAACTTGCGTGCTTTAGCATTAAACATTGGTAAGTTATTTTATAAATTCAACCAGCAAAAGAACATAAGACTTAAAAATATTACCTATAGTAATAGGAAACTATAGATTCTTAATACGCAATCATAGTAAGTGAGCCGTTATGGCTGGCGTTAGTGTAAATTACATCGAGTCACAGGTGCTAGCCGTAATATGCACGTTTAAAGGGCTTAGTCCGTAACCCATTAGACGTTATCCTACATTTTAGTCTACAGGCACTCTAGCCAAGCTGTAGGATGACTAAGAAAAAGTATTTACTTTCTAGCTTCTTTATATTTTTTTTAGTTTAGTTAGCAAAAATGATTCATTTCCGTTTTGTGAGTGTGTAGGTATGTTTGATTGTGTATGTTACGCGATATCTGCGTAATATTCAGGTATAAATCGTAAACCGATTTCTATGATTCGTCCTCCATTCCTGAAGATGACATAAATAATTTTAAAGTTAAGTATATTTTTTGATTAAAAGTAATAATTATTTAAATAAGTACCTTTAAGTTCATTTGAATTTAAAATTGATTTTGCTTTAAAGTTGTAAAATAAGTTATGCTTTAAATAATGGTAAGTATACAAATTCGTATGGTTTATTGGCAATGTCTTTCTGCCCACTGAGATGTAAGAAAGTATATTATAATTTATACATATAATAAAACTGTAACTAAGCCTAATCTGTAAATTAAATATTTTTTGGAAAATCTTATTGAAATAAACATTATTATTGGTACAGAGGCTGAATCTATACATTTTAGAATTTTTGTCTGTCTGTCTGTTACCGCATCACAGAAAAACCACTGGAGGGATTTTGATGAAATTTGGTATGGTGATAGCTGGTTATCCAGGTCAACATATAGGATACTTTTTACCGCGGGAAAATGTCTCATTTCTGAGAAAATAATACAAAAACTGTAGTGTAAGAATATACTAATATGTAAAACCTAAGAATATGGTTTTTAGTCATCTGAAGGCGGGCAGAGCCGCGGGCAATGCTAGTCTTAATGTAATAGAACTTTTTACGACGGGCGTTATATCAAAGCAACTGCTTATTTTAAAAGTTCAAACTTACAGCTAAAAGTACATTTTTAAGTAATTTAAAGCTTAAGTTATTTTCAGTAATAAGAACTAAGCCTAGCCCCAAAACAAAAATATATTACAGTTTATTATTTCGGTAGATTGCACAGTAATTTATTTTAGTAGAATAGAATACGAACATCGTGACGTATTGTGTTGGATCACGTATATATCTTGATGACACATCAATTTCCTAGATCTCGAGAGATACTACCGTATTGACCAAACCATCTCTGATCATAGTGACTAAGCATTATTTACGTATTGAACGATATTGAAAAGGAATAACACGTGTTCACCTGATTAATGTTTTATTCGTTACTTTATATAATAACGCTTCCATATCGCATAGACTTCTTATGTGCTGGTGAAAATAGAAGATTAATCTATACATATAATAAAATTGTAACTAAGCCGAATCTGTACATTATTATTTTTTTAAATCTTATCGAAATAGACATTATTATCGATACAGAGGCCGAATCTATAGTTTTTAAAAAAATTGTCTGTCTATACGTCCGTCCGTCCGTCCGTCCGTCTGTCTGTCTGTCTGTTACCGCATTACAGAAAAACCACTGGAGGGATTTTGATGAAATTTGGTATGATGATAGCTGGTTATCCGGGTCAACATATAGGATACTTTTTACAGCGGGAAAATATCTCATTTCTGAGAAAAAATAAAAAATGTGCATTGTAAGAGTACACTAATACGTAAAACCTAAGAATTTGGCTTTTGGTCATTTGGCGGAGCCGCGGGCTATGCTAGTATATAAATAACTATGCTGGGGCATTAACACACAACACCATCTAGTTCAATGGTAAGCTACGAGGCTAGTGCTATGGACACCAGAAAGTTGATACACTACATTTATATAAAAATTAAATACATATATATTATAAATATAAGTACCCATGACTGGAGTACAAACATTCGTGTTCATCACACAAATGAATGCCTCCAGCGGGTGTCGAACCCGCGTCTGCTGGCACAGCAAGTAGGGTCACTACAAACTGAGCCAACCTTGTCGTCATTAATATTAGATTAAAAAAGAAGATTCTTACGTGAATCGTTTATTAAGAAGAAGTAAGTAGAAGAAGAATAAGGGAAAGCAACGTCAAAATCGATTCAGCTATTTCAGATATTAGAAAGTACAAACGAACAAACACATAAAACGTTTGAATGGTTATAAATATTCATATTTGAACTCAATGTAAGATAGCAGTTTTTTTACACAGAAATATCCGTACTAAATAACTGAGATAGTAACTAATAACTCTATGTCGGTACATTTTCAAACTCAAGCCGCTGAATCGATTCTGATGAAATGTAGCAAGTATATAGATTGTATAGGAGGGCAGACATAGTGTAACTTTAATTTCCGCTCCACTTACAATGTGAACATAACATTTGTATGTGTGTATGTTCCTTTGTTTATTACTCCTTCATTTAAAATTTAGTTCACAGATGACCTGTAGAAGTATCTAGAGAAAAACTCGGGTGGGAAGCGAGTTTTCGTCGCCAGTAATATAATAAAACTGAGGAATTCTAACCTAATCCGGCTTTAGAGTGACAGGTAATAAGACGTAATGGTTATTTTGCGGAAGGAGCTCATCGATCGAGCTTCAGTCACCTCGTCTTTTAAACTTTAAAACGTTTTGGCAGACTACCAAGATACGAACGTCCTATTTAAAAAAAAATTTGTAGTGTAATACTACGTATACCTGTACCTATATAGATTTAAGAAATATTTTATACTAATTTATAAAGCTAGTTTGTTTGTATGTATGAATGCGATGAACTGGATCTCATGGTCGGATATATAAAATTCTTTGCGAATTTTGTTACCTACTTGTTTTCACTCTCGTGATAAACGAGGCGGGGATCAGGGTGGCCTATGTCCGATCTCAGAATTAGGTGTAATCTATGTTCTTGCAAAATTTTATCGAAATTGGTTCAGTGGTTTAAGAGGGAAAAGGTACCAGACAGAGTACCTTTCACATTTATAATATTATACGTACGGTTTATTGAGGAAAATTATAGGCTATTTTACACCACAATAGGATCTATCTAGTCGCGACAATTATTTATATAAGATTACAATAGGCAATAGACTAAGATCCGAAATAAGAACGTGTTTCACACATCTACATGATATGCAAATGGCTTGTCTAATTAGATATGTTCATTGGGTTCTAAAAATAATGTTTTTTTTTAATTTCCTTGCTCCCCATTAGTTTTTATCAATTCGCTAATTTTTTTCTCTTTTTTTATGGTATTCAGTGACAAATGAGCAGGCAGCCCACTTGATGGAAAGCCGTACCTGTCGCCTATAACACCTACGATTTATGCACTTAGGTTTTATGTTACAAATATGCAGAACAGTAGGTGCGTTGTCACTATGAGGACTAAGATGATATGCCTCTTGCCTGTAATTGCGCTGGCTACCTTATCCCTCAAACCGGAACACAGCAATGCACTCATTTTTGCTTGGCGGGGGAAATAGATAAGGTGGTGGTACCCATACTGTCGGACTCCTCAGGCTTGACAGAGTACTACCACCGGTAAAAGGAATAAAATCCTTGCGGTGGGTGATGCAAGCGCTTCGGCCAAATATTGGTGAAGTTTATAATGTACTAGCATTGCCCGTGGCTCCGCCCGCGTTCAGATGACCAAAAATTAAATTCTTAGGTTTTACATATTAGTATACTCTTACAATGCAGTTTTTGTACTTTTTCTCAGAAATGAGATATTTTCCTGCAGTAAAAAGTATACTTTATGTTGACCTGGATAACCAGCTATCATCATACTAAATTTTATCAAAATCTGTCCAGTAGTTTTCTCGTGATGCGGTAACAGACAGACAGATAGACAAAAATTCTAAAAACTATAGATTCGGACTCTGTATCGATAATAATGTCTATATCAATAAGATTTTCCAAAAAATATTTAATGTACAGATTCCACTTAGTTCCAATTTTATTATAATAATGTATAGATAATACGTTATACGATTATACCAAAACATAAGTATGTCTTGGTAAATTCTACAAAGTTATCAAAATCCGATTCAAGTAGAGAAGTAGGTACAGTAATAAAATAACAATTGAATAGTAGTTTGTACCTATATGTAATTTTAATTATTTTTATCTGTTTAAAAGGTAATTAGGGACGCACCCGAGCGAAATGAAGGTGCGTTCTAAATATTATGAAATTATCACGTTAACATTAAAATATATGTACAAAAGGCAAACAATAAATTGCAATATCGAATTTGGCGTCGAATCGCCAATAAAACAGACATAATGTCGCTCTCCGGTTTCATCATATATAGCTTTGACTAATGGCAACTCGATAGCTTTTTGCGTGTGAAATTTATATCTATAATGATATTATAAGGTGAAAGGGTTTGTTTTTTATTTTTTGTTTTTTATTTTATTTATTTATTTATTTTAGGGAAACAAACAGTAAAATATTACATAAATAATAAATAATAATAGATAACACATAAACCAATGAAGTGTCCACATATTAAAAAATACAAATAAAAAGCAGACCACAATGAAAATAAGAAAAACAATAAGCTAAACACTAAACTAAAAATGTTCAAAAAGAATCACTAATTAACATGAATAATAAAAAATAAGGAAAAACATAAAATAAAAGTATTCATGTCTAGAAGTCCGATAAAAAAATATTTTTGCGTCTTATAGCGCCATAGACTATAGAGGAGGAGGAAAAGGTTTATTCCTATGTGAGGAAAATCATAGGCTATTATATTATTATTTTTATTGCTTTGTTGCGGCTATAGAGTAGCACTGCATTGTATTGACGACACGTTTGGCTCAGTTTGTGGCGACCCTACTTGCTTGCGGGTTCGAGCCCCGCTGGAGGTATTTATTTGTGTGATGAGCACGAATGTTTGTACTCTAGTCATGGATGTTTATATTTATAATATGTATGTATTTAACGTTATATATGTGTAGTGTATCAACTATCTGGTATCCATAACCCAGGCCTCGTAGCTTACCATAGAACTAGATGGTGCTGTGTGTTAATGTCCCAACATATTCATTTATTTTATTTCTTTACTGTGACCATTCCTGGTTTATTGTGATTGCCGCATATTGAACTAGAGTAACCTACTGAACCCTGCAGATGTGATAAGCTGCAGGATTTGCTTAGGGGTATACTCTATAATTTCCTCTAAGTCTAAAAACTATTTCTCAAGGTGAATATAGCGCTTATAATATATTGATATTGCGTACAATTCTAAGTGGAAATGTATAAGTCTATACTTATTACTATTAATAGCAATCAAAATTAAGCTTGAATTTCTTAAACTCGAGACATGAGATTTCACCAAATAGGTACACATAAGGGCTAAGCTGTAGGTTCTTCAGTTAAATGACTTAAAAAATTTAATGGTAAGCTTTTTATTATATACCTCAAGAATATTGTTGTATGAACAAATAGAAATACCTCCAGGGGTGGAAAATTAAAGGTCTAAATACTAAAACGATTTATGATCTGCAATTCAGCACATTCTAGTCTTGCTGACTATAATAGCCTTAACTTACTACAGCTATATAAATATCATCTTCCGGTCCCCAAATGTAATCTGTCAACGCGCTGTCTTCAGTGGGCAGTACCTATGTAGGGCATTAACGGCACGCTTGGGTACATAAATTTGGAAGGCAGTTTTAGGCCTTTTGATTATACTAGCGGCTTACGCTTGATTCGCTCGGGTACATCCTTGAGTACCTATCTCAACAATCATTTTTCCGAATTGAAAATATTCCACATCACTCTTATAAAGTTAGAGGGTCAATCAGTTCAGTTTGTGCATGTAAGAATATATAATATATTACCAGAATCCACGACTTCACCTGCGTTCAATCTGCGAAAAAACTCTTTTGCTTTATATTAAATTATTTGGATATTGTTCACATAAAAAATACTAAAATCGCGTTTAAAAAATGGGTGGGGGTAGGTGGCTTAAAATACTCTACAACCTATTATTATACCTACCAAATATAAAAAAATACATAATTAAAATCGGTCAAGCCGTTTCAGAGCAGTGCGACCACACTGTGACACGAGATACTAGCCTTGCCTGCGGCTCCGTCCGAGTTCTAATGCCCGAAAACCAAATTCTTAGGTTTTACATATTAGCACACTCTTACATTACAGTTTTGTATTCTTTCTCAGAAATGAGATATTTTTCCGCGGTAAAAAGTATCCTATATGTTGACCCGGTTAACCAGCTATCACTATACCAAATTTCACCAAAATCCCTCCAGTGGTTCTCAGACAGACAGACAGACAAACAGACAAAAATTCTAAAAACTATAGATTCGCCCTGTGTATATAATAGTAATGTTTATTTCAATAAGATTTTCCAAAAAATATTTAATGTACAGATTCGGCTTAATTACAATTTTATTATATGTTATTATGTATAGATTAGAAGATTGCGAAGATAAGCTACTTTAATTGCTGTTGCTTTGCTTACTTGCTTGTATTAAATCAAAAAACATCGTTATTTCTGAGAAGTTTTGTAATATTATATATATTAGTATACATATATTATAAAAGGAGGCCGTCTACCTAGGAAAGGTCACTAGTAATAAATATATAAAATTGGTCAAGCGCGTTGTTTTATTTAAAGGAAATTTCCGTACAATCGAATAAAATAAGTCGTAAAACGGATGCATAATTAATGGGGCTTGAAAGGGTTCCGGAAGTAAAAAAAAGATCAGTTACCTAGTTAGATAGAGTTATTTGTACGATAATTGCTAGCATGTACACCTATATCATGTTTCCTGGGTTCGATTCCGAGGTCAAGCAAAAATCGTTATTGTGTTTTTCTGGCAAGGAATTTTCAGTTGCCTGTGATAAGGAGTTTGGTGGTCTTGCACTTTGTCACTTCTTGAAATAATCTGAACAATTTTACTATTATAATTAGCAATAATTGCTATTATTACGATGAAATCTATAATCTAAAGTATTACATATTTTATGTTAGGAGTTTTCTCCATATATTTCCTTTCAAAACCAATGATAAATGACGACATACTTCACACTTGCCTGAAATTATTTAAAAATAAGTTGAAAAGAAAAAGTTTTTAAATTAAATTTTAAGGAAGAATGCTTGTAATGCCAAAAATTTGTAACTGTGTATTTGAAGAGGAGCAAGCTAAACGAGCAACTCCTTAAGCCCTCCTAATAAATGAATTTTAATTATTCTAAATAAGGAGGTATTTAATAATATTAAAGAAACAAATATTTCAAAAGCTTCTTTCAACTTCTGGATATTTAAATAATTATACAAAGAACACTGAATCGATTTAGATTAAAGAAAATTGGGCAGATTTTACCGGGTTTTAAATATGTATAAATGTACTTTTAAACGTTACACAATGAATTTACGCAAATCACCTGCATATATTTAGATGTATATGGACCCAGTTATACAAAAAATAGCCATGTGCGTAAAAGTACCAACAGAGTTATAAGCATTTTTCTATCGATAGTTGCACTTGGGTTATGTTTTGTTTTTCTGGTAATTTTAAAATTAGACAATATTTATATAAGTATTGTTTATTTTTTATAATTATTTTATTTTTTATAATAAAATGCTTATAACTCTGTTGGTACTTTTACGCACATGGCTGTTCTTTGCATAACTGGGTCCATATGTGGGACTCGCCAGGTAGAAAAGCCAGTACTACCCTTTAAAATCCAACGCAACCTCCCCGTCTTAATGGGGCGTCGCAGAATCGCTTACGCACTCAACCATGATTCCCTGACGGTAAGCCTGCCGAAGCAGACCACAACAACCAATGGGTTGCCCCATCAGTCCACTTTGCTATCAGAGAAGTACCAGGACGAACTCGCATGGTACACGACCACGAGGTCTCCCAGTATGTTTCTTGGTTTCACGCTCGTCTGGATTGACGGACGCCAACGAGCACTCCCTCCCAAAATGACAAGGTGAACACACATTAAAGGGACTCCCTGAAACCTCTAGATGGACCTGGAAGAACACAAAAGCTATTGTGAGGCACCTAAGAAGGTACCCAAGAGAAGCAAAGGTAAGTTGCTAGCCTGTCATATAAGTAAGTCATTTTTGTATGATTTTGATTCCTTTCATAGATTTAGGCGTATAGTTGATATTTTAAATAAAGCTATTTTTGCGGATTTTTTCGTAGATTTATTTTGATTTTTGCTTACCGAAGTTTTGAATGCTTTACAGCAATCATGGTTACGGGAGAGACATACTTTGTTGGCGAAAAAACCCAAAAAGATAGTTTTATTTAAAATTAATGATTTTTGTTTGTTTGTACACTGAATTTTATTTTAAATATAATGTTAAAATTACACAGTAAAATATCTTAATCACAAGGATTATACCATGTCACGTCGAATTAATACGAATTGAGCTCACGCCGCAGTACTCTACACACTATGCTTAATACATGACGTATTACATTGCAGGTCAGTTATGTAAACGCGCTAGTAACTATACTACGTCTTTGCTTGCGTGATTTTGCTTATACAAATTCAAATTTTATTTATTGTAATATTGTTTTGTGCTGCTTTTTTTCTCTTTTCTGACTGTCCATTAACATGAAGATCAAAATAAAAACCGATTTCCAGGCACTAAATTGTAAAAAAAAACTAAACGGGGGTTTTCACTTAGAATAGATACTTAATCAGATATTTTCGAACTCAGTTCCAGCCGATGCAGGGCAAATCTATACAGATAATAAAATTGTAACTAAGTCGAATTTGTACATTAAATATTTTTTGGAAAATCTTGTTGAAATAGACATTATTATCGATACAGAGGCCGAATCTATAGTTTTTAGAGTTTTTGTCTGTTTGTGTTTTCTCTGTTTTTTTTTTTAAGTTTTTATACTGTGCCTGGTGAGACGACAATCGATAAAAAAAGTGAAGAAATCGGCCTGAGGATCGACAGTTATACATACTAAGGCTTTTTTAACAGAAAATCCTATGACTACTGATTTATGACTCGAACCCAGCACCTCGGGATCTGCAGATGATTTATAATCTATGTTAAATACTAGACTCTATACCAATGAAGCAGTTAAAAGTATTACTATAATATAACATTGATCAACTCATTGACTTAGCAAAGTATTGTGCTAAGCGTAGCTTTAGGCGCTCTTATTGTCTTTTGTATTTAAAACAACGTTTATGTACTTTCTTTTATATTTTTTAAAGCATTCTTCGCTATACCACGTAAAGGGGAAATGGGTTAGTAAGGCAACACAAGTAACATATGTTTCGCTTAGCGAATGCTACGTGAAAGGAAACTCGATGTGGCGTGGAGTGCTCATGGTGATTTATGTTTAATATGAAAGATACTTATTAGTTACATAAATTGTCAAGATTAAAGCTGTGAGTAAAAATAATAGGCTTACGACAATTGTTGGCGAAAATATCGAACTTGTTGCAATTGACGACACGTTTTGCTCAGTTTGTAGTGACGGGTTCGAGTCCCGCCGGGGGCATTCATTTATGTGATGAGCACGAATGTCCAATCATGTTTGTTGTGTTGTATTAGTATACTCTTACATTGCAGTTTTTGTATTTTTTCTCAAAAATGAGATATTTTCCCGCGGTAAAAAGTATTCTATGTGATGACCCGGATAACCAGCTATCATCATACCAAATTTCATTAAAATCCCTCCGGTGGGTTTTCTGTGACGCGGTAACAGACAGACAGACAAAAATTCTAAACACTATAGATTCAGCCTCTGTATCGATAATAATATTTATTTCAATAAGATTTCTCAAAAAATATCTGATGTACAGATTCGGCTTAGTTACAATTTTATCATATGTTTAGATTTAATTAATTTGATTAATATAGTTATCTCATCACCAGCCCGTTCTTTTAGTCACTATCTCTTTTTTTTGACGTTGGCTAATGCATTTTTGTATACATACAGTTTCACATAACCTTTGCATTAGACTCATCGAAGAACATATGTATAATAATAAATAAACAAATTATCGAAAATATGATAATGACATATTCTTTCTATATTACAAAGCGCGTTTAGTAATATATCTTTTAATACATTTTTTTGCATGGATGTGCGTGTGCGTGTGCGTGTGCATGTGTGTGGGTGTGTGTGTGTCTGTCTGTGGCATCGTAGCTCCCAAACGGATGAACCGGTTTTTATTTTGTTTTTTTTTGTTCGAAAGGTGAATTAGTTGGGAGTTTTCTTAGCTATGTTTGATGAAAATCGGTCCAAGATGGTGTGGGGTTTTTAATTTTTTTATTAATTTTAACTAATTAAGCTATTAATTATTATTTATGTAGTAATTATTGTAATTAATTATTTTTAAACAACTTATTATTACTAGGGAGTGATAGTGCAGCCTAGGCAACGCGCTCGATCACTCAGCACCCCGCTGAGTGAAGTGGGTTCAAATCCAGGGTCTCACGGTGTCTTGTCTTAAGGTGAAGGAAAAAGAAAAGAAGAAACCTACATGTCTGAGAGAACCTAGCAAGTTTTGGAGACATGTGACCTCCAATAACACGCACGTGGTCAGCGTGGTGGACTACGGCCTGATCTCTCCATATTGCAGGGAGGTGTATTCTTAGCAGTGGGATTTTAAAAAGAGCTGGATACAATACTAATAATTCTACAATAAAATTGGTAAATGCCTAAGTGCCTGCTGATAGTTTAAGTATTACGAGTAAAATTAATTTTAGAAATTATAGAAATAAAACTAAACAGCAGTTGGCACTAATTGCATTTAAACGTGTTGTGGCGTTTTCAGATTATAGCGTAAAAATGCAACAATTTCAAAGTGAAAAACATGAGCGATGTAGGGCGGAAACAATTTATGCTCAAATATTTCAAACACCCGTGGGTGTATATGCAGCGCTTGCGAAATATGTAAAATTTTATCAAGCGTGATTATGAAATTTTTATACGAAAATGTTAACGTTAAGTGAAATAAACATCTATTATAGGTACCTTCATGTATTTTATTAATCTATACATATAATAAAATTCTGAGTTGAATCTATACATAAAATATTTTTTTGGAAAATCCTATTGAAATAGTCATTATTATTGATACAGAGGCTGGATCTCTAGTTTTTAGAATTTTTGTCTCTCTATCTGTCTGTCTGTCTGTCCGGACAATCAGCTATAATCATATCAAATTTCATCAAAATTTGTCCAGTGGTTTTCTCTGACGATGGTGATGCGGTCACAGACAGACAGACAGATAAATACTCTACATATAAATGTATAGATAAATCAGTATATAAAAATTATAATGAGTTCACTTTCTTCTACGTCTATTTATCTATAACATCTATACTAATATTATAAAGAGGTAAAGTTTGTGAGTTTGTGACGTTCTAGGGGGTAACCTCTGAATCTTCTGAACCGATTTAGATGAAATTTGGTAAGAAGATAGTTTGAGACCCTGGGAAGGACATGGGATACTTTTTATCCCGGAAATCATCCCTTAAGAAGGTGAAAATGGGGATTAAAGTTTGTATGGGAAATCAAGCTTGGGACGAACCCGAGCGAAACAAGGGTGAGTAGCTAGTTCATACATAAGTAGGTAGCTTAAAGATTATACCTTACGTACAAACGGCCAAAAAAAACTTTCCTTACAGTATTTATGAGTTGGTGTGTGAACAAATAAAAAATGATTAAGTAGATAAATCAGTTCCTTTTCTAGTTGATGTATTGGGTCATCCACATTACAAAGACGTTGGCCGCGTCGCACGTGACTGGAATACAAACGAATCGAGCAGCAACAACAAAGTGCTTACGATTATTTTCAGCTTTTCTGCAGTAAATAAAATACTAAATGTATGTAAGAAATATGTATATTGCGGCTATTATTATACATGTAAAGGTCTGTATGAGTGTGTACATATTTATTATTCTGTTATGCTGCAAAGGTTGGATGGATTTGTATGAAATTTTGTGGTGTTCTTTCTTATGACCGATTTCGGCACGACCGCAGGCATTCTCGTTGAGACTAGCCTAACTGCGCAGGAGACATTATAGTGCACAAGTGTACGCGCAGTCACAACGTGCACACTCTATTCCTTTACTTATTAATGAAATTCCAATTTCGATGAGATGATACTTTGACGTGACCGGCGAGAGATCAAGTTCAAGATCGACGGCTTTACGTGCTCTCCGAGGCACGGTGGTGAAACACCGTAAACTTCCCAACTCCAGGCTAATACTGAAGATATTTTAACAGAAAACTTGGTCCGACCCGGGATTCAAACCCAGGATAAGCACTAGGCTATCATGTACGGCCGCAGATTTGGAGGTCCACCGTAGCAGTTAATTAAAATTAAGGTCGCGAACATACGATATATAAATAATTATTATATTATTATAATACGTTTTAAAAAATATATAACGTATATTAGTATATTAGCTTTGCTGTAATAATTACATCTTAAAAATTAATGTTATTGACAAAATATAGAAATATTGTGTAGAATAAAAATTGTGTTGTTTTATTAATTTAAATAGAAATTATTTCTTTTTCAAGAGTTAAAAGCTTATTTAAATTAAGCATCGAAGTCATATTCAACTTGAAAGAATAAAATTTGTGTATATTTTGAAGCTTTCGTAGCACTTAGCTACGTCGTAGACCCAAACTTAACAGCGACAATTCAAATATTTTTATCCTAGGAAAATATAATGTTTTAATAATACCATTTTTAAATATGTGTGCATTTCATTGTACGTATTTATGACTGAATTTTCTGGCTATTCGCAATAAAGTTTATACTGTATTTATGTATATACGAGTATGTCGGACCTATAAACTCTTTGGTCTATAAACTATTTTAACGTGCAAAATCAGGACCATCTGTTGAACATAACTATATTTTACACGATAGCAGAATAAATCTGCAAAGTCATTTTTGAATATATATTATCAGTATAAGTTATGTAAAATCTTTGTATTTCAATAATTATTTTTAAGGAGCTAACAAATAAAATAGAATGCAATATTAGGTTATATCTACAGTGCAATCTGTAATTGGGAATATTATTTTTTTGTTCTAAAGAAATATAAAGACTAAATCTAAGAGAAAAAAAATCTGATAATTAGAAGTACAATAATAATTAATTTAAAAACAATAAAAATAGCTCAAAGCACAGGGACTACACTCGTAAAACTTGCAAACAGTCATTTCATTATTTATCGTTAATTCTATTTATTTTAATTTATTAGTGATTCTGATTAATTATAATTAGTAAAACTCGTTACATCTAATATTAACGAATTAACTTCATTTTCTGTCTTACAGAACTCAATTGCACTTCTACAAATTGATAACGGTTCTAAAAGCAAATCGTGACTGGCATTACACGTTATGGGATGTGAAAATGGTTTAGGCTTTATATATTGTACTAGCATTGCCCGTGGCTCCACCCGCGTTCAGATGACCAAAAACCAAATTCTTAGGTTTTACATATTAGTAGATATACGCTTACATTGCAGTTTTTGTATTTGTTCTCAGAAATGAGATATTTTCCCGCGGTAAAAAGTATCCTATATGTTGACCCGGATAACCAGCTATCATCATACCAAATATCATCAAAATCCCTCTAGTGGTTTTTCTGTGATGCGGTAACAGACAGACTGACAGATACAGACAAAAATTCTAAAAACTATAGATTCGGCCTCTAATGTACAGATTCGACTCAGTTAGAATTTTATTATATGTATAGATTTTCTAGAGAAATCCCCCCGAGACCGATTTTGCTTAATGATGTTCACGGAACTTTCACGACATTTGAATATCTTATCATATTTCATTGCTTAAGGGATCCGTACGTAAAATGTTAAGTAATAATAACAGTTTTTTATCTTTTATTTATTAATCTGTGATCTGTCTCTCGACTCTCCGATAACCATCTAAATGTATAATTGGTATTTAAAGTAAAACTGTGTTTTTGGGATTTTTTGCTGTTTTATTTTGCCTTTTGGTTTTTGAATGGTCAAAAACCTTAGTCTCTCCCATAATGTGAGCTTGCAGATGTATTATCCATACAAAACAAAAACGCACATATTGCAAATTTAGTAGTAGCCCCATCCTTTTCTGAAGTCGGTTATAAACTACACTATTTCATACAGAACCAACGATTCATAATACTGACACTCTTGACATATTTTCATACATTTCCTCCTCGTCAAGCGCTGCGCATTTTTCTTTACTGAGCTCCTTATTTTGTTTCAATTGACACTCAATTGTAGTCATCACGATGCTCGCGCGCGTTTTGAATTGTTTGTTACAGTCGAATAACTTTATTTATTGAATCATTATTATGTTTCACTCTTCTCACTTTACTGTTCCGTTTCAGTATTCAAATGAGTAAAAAATAACCAAGCAAATATATTTTAATGGAGTTGCCGATGAGAAATATGATGATGTTCTCTCTCTTGACCGATTCCGGCCACGGCGGCCAATCTCATTGAGACTAGCCAACTGCGCAGGAGATATTATAGTGCACAAGTGTACGCGCAGACACAGGTGGACTCTCTATTCCTATCACTCTCATACTCCGGTGGGACGACTGCACGACACGACTAGTGAGAGTTAAGGCGCAGGACCGACGGCTTTACGTGCTCTCCGAGGCACGAGGGTGAAACACCGCCAACTTCCCAACTCCGGGCTGTTACTGAGGCTTACTCTACAGAAAGACTCAATAACTAAACTTGGCCCGACCCGGGACTCGAAGCTAGGGCCTAAAAATATAAGATTATAGAGAAATATAAGATACTAATTAACGACTTAATCTTTGCTTCACTCCTGTACGTGTCTAGGTACCTTTATAATCGTTTCAGCGAGAAGGCGTAACAAATACACACACACACACACACACACACACACACACACACACACACACTTACATATGTGGGCACGCACGCTTGCATACATTCGCGCACGCTTGCATACATTCACGCACGCACGCTCGCTCAAATGCACGCACACCCACATGTATACTTATTTATATTAGAAAGTCATATATTTAATTTGAACTATTTGACCCTACATAGCTGGACTCGGGATTCGAACCCAACACCAGAGCTAGGTACATGTTACTCGACTATCGAGACAGTTAAACTGATATAGTACTTAATGTGTGTGTATATTTATTTTCCCTTTACGCTGAAACCTTTAATGGACAGATTTAGATGAAGTTTAGTAAACAGATAGGTGTAAACTTAGAGAAGCACTTGTGAAGCGAACCAAGTGTAAATCGCTAGTTTATAAAAAAAGGAGGAAAATTGTAACTTGATTTAAAACAGAAAAAATCTTTCGTTTTGACTAAAGTTTTTGTATATAAATATGCTAATATAATGTATGTATGTTTATAGCAATAACATACACGTATACAGCTATTTGAGTTGCTAGCTTACAATAAAAAATGTTATTGGCTACAGATACTCGTATAACATTGTTATTAAACCACAAACGATTAAATCATTATGAGTTATTGCGGTTGCCTTATTAGATATCGTTGTTACATTCATACAATTGAATGATATATTTTTATTATATTTCAACAAAAAAATTAAATAACTCTAATTTATAAAGAAAGGTGGCTTAGGTAAGACAAATATGTTGGAACATTAACACAGAGCACCATCTATTTCCATGGTAAACTACGAGGCCTGTATTATGGATACCAGATAGTTAATACACTACACATATATAACTTCAAATAGGTACATACATATTGTAATATAAACATCCATGACTGGAGTATAAGCATTCGTACTCATCACACAAATAAATGCCCGGAACTCGCGACCGCTGTCACAGCAAGTAAGGTGTTATTCAACAATCGTTAAAGAACAGAAATCTAAAAAGTATAGATTATGCAAATGACATTTGATTCTGTGACATAAAGAATTTGTGTATTTAAAAAAAAAACTTTTCTATTCTACAATGATTTTAGAATGACATCTTGTCTAAGTCTTCTGGAGTCACTACAATGAATATTATGTACTTCGATAAATAATATGAAGCCAACCACACTTTATGTTAGATTGTCTTGTCTTGTCATGTTAAACATTTTCTTTTCCTGGAAAGTGAAAGACCTATATACTTACACATAGTAGTAGTATATATACAACTAGCGACTTGTTTCCCCACACAAACTATCATCCCCATTTTCACCCCTTTAAGGGATGATTTCCGGGATAAAAATTATCCTATGTCCTTCCCAAGGTCTCAAACTATATTCTTACAAAATTTCATTTAAATCGGTTTAGTAGTTTCGGAGCCTATTCGGTACAAACAAACAAATCTTTCCTCTATACAGTATTAGTATAGATGTAGCAAATTAACAATATTTTAACAATCGATCATATTGATGATTTCTATAAAAGTAGCACTTACCTTTGACAGATGTCAAAAAGCGTCCAATATTTAAAATCGCTTATCGCGCTATCATTTTGTCGATTTCTGCCATCATCCACTTCAGTGTCGCCTACAAAGCACAGTAATTTGCACCTAGGCTTCATCAATTATACCCATCGCTTGACTGGTTAGTTGATCCCTTTGATCAACTGCGTTCTGCTCTAATACTATCCATTCATAGAGAAATCTACTCCCAATGGTATTAACTTCTATAGTTTAGAAATATTCGACTTATGTACAGAATCGCAATTCAAAAGCACTTGTAATAAATCTAATTGAATAAAGTTTATTACATTTCAATTTAAGTTTGGTTTATATATAATATATAAGTAATAGGTGAAAAGCTTTTCGTAGGGCTTTTTATCTATTAGTGTAAATATGAAAATGTCTGAAAAGGCTTCGATAAAATTTTACAAGTATTTAATAGAGTCTTGTTTTGTTATTCATAGTTATATTTAGCGTAAGCAATTTGGTTTGACAATTGTGCCAAAAGTGCTTAAAAGCTCATATTAGAACAAACTGATTCAGTTCAAAAGTTTACTGTATAGTTAAATTTTATAAGAGTCTACGCGAAACCGGGTATCTAAATTCTTATATTTTATTTTGCATTTGCCCACGACTTCATAAGCATAGTATATGTAGGTCTTATTGTATCAATTTCAATTGTAACGTGATGTTAACCTAATAAAAAAAGTGAGTCATTCTTACTTATAACTAAGAATTTTTCAAATCAGACTGGTAGTTCTAAATATTAGCACTTTTCAGCGAATAAATAAATGAAAACAAATTCGTTAGACTCATTATATGTTTTATGTATGGAGATAAAAATAATTATAATTTTTTTTTAATTTGTAACAAGTCACAAAAGATGTGACCATATTACAAGTCCATAAAATACACATTGGTCGTTACAATATAAGAATTCGCGGTCTTTTAAACATGGCACTGTAAGAAAGTTATGTCATTAACATTAGATTAAAAGTTTAAATGACCTCTTTAAGCTCTCGAGATATAAAATGTTAGTTATCAGTGCACTTTTTTATTACTTCTTCAATTAAGTAGCTGAAAACATTGTTAAAAGAAGTTTAAAGTTTATTTATAGTTCATTAAGATTGAAGGATTTTTTTATTTTAACACAAACCTTTCTTTATTTTAATTTTGGGAAATGCATTTAGGCATACCACCTGTATGCATCCTCCAACCTTCCCATCTTGATAAGGCGTCACAGGATCGCTTACGCACTCATCCAGATGCCAGCTCCCAGCGTGTTTCTCGGCTTTACGGACGGCTGGATTGCCGGATGCTAATGAGCTCTGTAAAAAACCTTCTGAGAGTTTTCCAATTATTATAAAAGAGAAAGGAATCTAAGGAGGCATAAATAACAATTTATGGACTAAAATTTTTGTGGGATTTGTTTTGATTTTTGGGTTCCGACGTTTCGAATGCCTTACAGCAATCATGGTCACTGGAGAGACTTCCGAACCAAAAAAACAAAATAAATCCGCGAAAAAATCCGAAAGGATAGTTTTAATTTATTGGGTATGAATGGTTTCTCTTTATCCCTACTTAAACTTGACAATTTTTGATCGATTAAAATATTTTGTCTCGTAGTCTCAAAAACTACATGTCGCATGTCGAAGTCGCTTGTCGGTCTCAAATACCGTTGTTTTTAAATAACTCAAATTCTTCGAAATCAGTCACAACTATGCCAAATACTTGAAGATCCAGTTATTTCAGTGACGTTATTTCGGGAAACAAAAGTCCTCTGTAACAGGCTTGAGACTGCGAAACCAACGTGATTTTATTTTTACGAAAACTAAGTAGACTTTTGGATTTAACAATGAGAAAATAATTTTACGCCTTCTAATTGAACCAATAATATATCTCTTAAATGAACTTTAAGATAAAATATTAATAATATTTTAGTATTGTAATGATAATAAAATTAATTTTAGATATAATAAATATATTTCTATTTTTAGTATGTACGTACATATTTATGTTTCTGAGATTCTTCATTTCCATTTATTAATCGTATACAAAATTTCTTATTTGTTCTGTTGATAGTTGAGAAGTTGCTTTATCTGGAGCCAATGCTTGATGGAGAATCATATAATTGTCATAAAAAATATCATTGTCATCGGATCTGAACCGTCATATGATTGTAAAACTGACGTCATATGAAAATAAAAGATTGTAAAAATAAACCTACTGTTCACTATGGTTTATTTCATTTCCATAAATAAGAACGATTATTTAATATTTTAAGAGATTAATATTTGATGAATACAATAAATTTTAATACAGACACTTACAAATTTAAACTTAGAGTTATAGGTCTGAAAGACCGACATGAATTCTTTTGTTAAAGGAAAATAGCGTAAGTTTAGAACGGTTAAATATAAGACTTTTAGTAGTAATTTTTTTATTCAACATCACTATTTTACAGGTAATTTCGCGCATTGCGAATGATAAAGGTTTATAAAAATAAATATGGAACAGGTGGTCGGTGAAGATTCGAAGAAAAATATTGCTACTATTTCTGTGTGAAATTTCAGTTTAATGTTGCAGAGTGAGGTGCCTTATTTATTATAGTTAAGTATAAAATATTTATATCCAATATCCATAAATAAATCAGCTTAATTATTTATTTTTTTCCATTTGAGCTTGGATTATTGTTTTATTATTTTGCGATAGATGACTTTATCCTATGAATTTCAGTATCGACCCGAGGATCGAACGGGAGATAACTAGTTTTGTGCCTAGATCTATTGGTGGCACGTGCATCGTAGCACTTAAGAGAATGGAGCATTTCCAATGTAAATTGATTTTAATTTAGAGCTTCTTTCTAGTTATAGTTATTATTAAAACATTTTTTTTTTCAAATATGAATTAACAATGAATGAATTAACAAAATATATGAACCCGTTATTTATTATTTACTAGCGGCTCACCTTCGTTTCGCTCGGGTTCACCTCAAGAAAATCAAAAACAAACCTATCCCTCGGGAACCGTACATTTTTCGGGATAAAAATACCATTGCCTATGTGTTATTCCAGACTATAATCTATCTCTCTGCCAAATTTCATATAGATCCATTCAGCTGTTCTGGCGTGAAAGAGTAACAAACATCCATTCATATATACACACACACTTTCACATTTATAATACTAATACGGATAATATGGATTAATTTTTTACTTTACTTTTTACACATTTATTATTTTATTATTTTTCATAGGATACATACGTAGTATTTTTTATTTATTTATTACGTACGTAGTTTCGGAACAGCGTTTATACTGCAGGTTGAGTTAGTCTATAAGTGTGGTGTATAGTGTAAAAATATTCTACACGGAATTATGTATGAAAGATAAAAAAACACTGTATACTAGGGTGACTTACTATAAGGGGGATCAGATGGTATGCGTAAATGCATTTCCCGACGATAAAAAAAAAGGGTGGCTTACTATATAAATAAAGTATAATAATATATAAAGTATAAATAAATAAACCCTATCCTATCCGGTAAGGAAATTAAATGAGCATTTTCAACAAAATACGAGAATAATATAATATTCGAACATTATATTACTGAAATATGACACAAATTCTTCGTGACAGTTCGCTTCTGTTTAGTTGTTTGTCTTGTTAATGTCATTCGTTTATCATTTCTGGCCGATCTGATTTCCTCCATTACGTCATAAGTCATAAATGTTCTGGTTTAAAAATTAAGTAACTATAAGTAAATATTTATTTGTTACTAGCATTGCCCGCGGCTCCGCCCGCGTCCAGATGACCAAAAACCAAATTCTTTGGTTTTACATATTAGTATACTGTTACAATGCAGTTTTCGTATTTTTTCTCAGAAATTAGATATTTTTCCGCGGTAAAAAGTATCCTATATGTTGACCAGAATAAACAGCTATCCCCCCCCAACGTGCGTTCACCTTGTCGTGGTGGGGGGGCTCAGTAGTGCCCGGCAACCCAACCGGGCGCGAAGCCAAGAAACGCACAGGGAGGTGGCCCACTTCGGTGGGCGGTGGGAGGTGGCCCTCTTCGGAGGGCGGTGTACCATGCGGGTTGCTCCTGGTACTTCTCTGATAGCAGAGTGGACCTTGGAGTAACCCCGTGGTTGTTGTGGTCTGCTTCGGCAGACCTGCCGTCGGGGCGTCGTAGTTGAATGCGTAAGCGATCCTGCGACGCCCCATTAAGACGGGGGAAGGCTTTGTTAGGTTTTAGTGGGTAGTACTGGCTTTGCCGGTGAGTCCCACACGTCGTGCGTAAATGCATTTCCCAACGTTAAAAAAAAAGGATAAACAGCTATCATCATACCAAATTTGATCAAAATCTGTCCAGTGGTTTTCTCGTGATGGGGTAACACATGGCAGACAAAAATTCTAAAATCTATAGAATCGGACTCTGTATCGATAATAATGTCTATTTCAATTAGATTTTTCAAAAAATATTTAATGTACAGATAAAATAATTAGGTAAGTACGAAATTAATTTAATAATTTCATTTCAAACGATACGAGATTCGGCATATACAGTAAATCACGCTACTATATTTGACTTTGACAATTTATTTTGGTGCTATAATTCTTTAGTCTGAAACCTTTTTGTTATGTACAGTTTGCTACAAAGTCTGATAAATAATCCTAGTAATTTTATAAATGCGAAAGTTTGAGAAGATGTATGGATGCCTAGATGTATAGATGTATGAATGTTTGTCACTCTTTCACGCAAAAACTACTAAATGGATTTCAAGGAAACTTTACAAAAATATAGCTCATACATTAGAATAACACATAGACTTTTATCCCGGAAAATGCACAGTTCCCGTGGGATACCTTTGTTATTGTTTTTCTAGAAGAGAACCCGAGCGAAGCTAGGGTGAGCCGCTAGTATTATAGTAAATCAAAAAAAATATAACAACAGAAGTCAAATACTATTATATTATATGAACTTGGTAAGACGTTATTTACCTCCTTACATAGCGGATCCATATTGCGATGGGCAATTTACTCTACGACAAAGTTACATCGTAACAAGCTGAAATAATGAAAGATTTCTCGCCTCGTCGCACTGCGGCCCACACTTTTGTATGAAACTTGTAAAAAGGGTCTTAAGGAAATATCATTTTCTTATTCTCTTTATGTTGTAGAAGAATTATGTTGCTCGATAGCGAATTCTTTTGGACGATTTATTTTTTTTATTTAAAAACACTTGTTGATTACTTTTTTTTTGTTGAGAAAATTATAAGTTTTTTAATTTATTTAACTGTCAAGAACAACAATATTATACTCTAACATTATATCTATACATATAATAAAACTGTAACTAAGCCACTGTAATTTTTTTTGTAAATTTTTATTGAAATAGACATTATTATCGATACAGAGGCCGAATCTATAGTTTTTAGGATTCTTGTCTGTCTGTCTGTGACCGCATCATGAAAAAATCACTGGAGGGATTATGATGAAATTTGATATGATGATAGCTGGTTATTCGGGTCAACATATAGAATACTTTTTACTGCAGCAAAATATCTCATCTCTGAGAAATCTATACTAAACGTTAAAACGTAAGTAGGGACGAACCGGAGCGGAGCGAGTCGATAAGGCGAGCGAAGGTTTAGTTAACACTTTAATCAGTTACATTATTTTTAAATAATTTGTGATTTAAAAATACTTTTTTTCTTTCTTTAATCAATAAAATAAAAAAACTAATATTCAGCCCAACATTTTTAAAATTTTATTATTAATGAAATAATGAAATACAACAATTAGTTTAACTTACGTATTATCCTATAATACATTGTTTTAAAGCTTTAATACATCTATTAACAGGTAAGGTCTTCTGAATACGACACATCATTTATCTCAATTACGGTACACTATAGTTGATTTGTGTAGAGCACTTAATACTCAGAGCTTGTACAATATGACGCCGGTTTTATTATTAACTAGCGGCTCACCCTCGCTTCGATCGGGTTCGTCGCTAGGATTTAAATAGATATAAATAGTTATTAGCCAGCGTTAATCATATAAATCTTAATTTTCTTTTCGTGATTTTTCTGGTGTTTTAATACTTATTAACCTATTCCAGACTAAGAGAAATCCAAAAATTCAAATATCATAAAAATTGTTCCACCCATTCTTGAGTTTTATGTCACGTCAGACGGGAACGCGGTCGAACGGGATAAAAAGTATCCTATGTCCGTCTCCTGGTTCTAAGCTACCTCCCCACCAATTTTCAGCCAAATCGGTTTAGCCGCTCTTGAGTTATATATAGTGTAACTAACACGACTTTCTTTTATATATATATATATAGATTGACCTGATAGCAAGTTATCATCCATGACAAATTCTAATTTTTGAAATAAAACTCCTTTAGGCGTGACTGAGGAGTAAGTCAATATATTGGAAAAATTAGTGTAGCGGAAGTAGGTCGTGGAAGTGAGAGTCACATTATATCTTCAAATATAAATATATCAAATTAGTTAAAAAAAATCTTTGAAGATAGCAACGGAAAGAATATCATATATTATATCATTTTTTTAGACAATAAAACGGTTACTATGGCAATCTAATGCAACCTATTTTGTTACGGTCCTCTTTTCTGACTGGAAGGCTTAGACAAGTGGCAAACGCTCCATATCGATTCTCTTTCGACAAACGCTAACGCCTTGGCAATGTCGATAACAATTTGGTAGCCAAACGTACAAGGACTTGTCGAACACTCAGTCTATTCGATCGTTTGACAACAATCAAACGTAATGTATGGTTTTGTTTGTAAAAGTGGTTGTGGAAGTGCGCTAAAATTTAAACGTATACGAGCAACACATAGGATTTTTAGGATTTCTTTATTAAAAGTTCATCAATTATAAGGATTATTTAGACTACCAATATTTCCAACAATAACAATAAATACAATAATATATATTTGTCAGACAATAACAACGGTTACCATGGCAACAATTAGTCATAATAGCTTTTATTTAAATAAAGCTTTTATTTACTTTATGCATTTTATAAGTAATAAGTTATTTTTTTTTAAGTTTAATAGTTATTTTACATTTTATTTAACATTTATTTATTTATAAAATATCTTAAACGGAAAGAATATAATATCATATATTTGTCAGACAATAACAGCGGTTGCCATGGCAACAACGTATTCGTAGCGTTATCTACAAGGTGCTAGCGTTCGATAGGTGCTGTAGGCTAGCAACCAAATGCGTTTGGCAAAAGTGCCACTTGTCTTCAATTTCTATGGAGATTAATGTACTACACTGACGTTTCATATCATCGAATAGATTATATAAACATTTGGCTGCCAATTACAAGTTCGATATATTGAGTCAAATTTGAAGTCGTAAATATGTCAATCCTGAAGTGTAAAATGTTTATACATTAAGTATAGTATAATATAGCATAATATAGTATAGCATTCGTATAGCGATAGCATTAAGTCCACTGTAAGCCATACTTTAGTAATGTGTCATCAATCACTCATGTATCATCCATATATAGTCGACCACCCATTAAGCTAAGCTTCATTATAAGTGTACTTATGATATTCTGATTATTAAATATGTCTTCAACCTAAGTAGACGTTTATCTCTGGAACCTCTAAAACATAGCACATTTGAATCCCACACATTGATTATTCTATTCCACTAGCGTTTGTGCCACTTGTCTATGCTTTCTGGTACCGTACGTTTTTGTGTTTTTAAAGACGTTTCACGTCAAAAATATATATTGCGATATATCCTTTGAGAAATAATCTCTGTCAAGTTATGAAAGGAGACTTATTTGTCATTCGAGCTCATAAATATTATATGAATCGAAATTAATTTAAATCCGAACAACAGCGGTATTGCGTTATCCGTCTTATAAAAGTAAGATAATTTCATCGCATTGTTATATACGTAATATTTTTATTATTAATATAGACTTTGTAAGATCCTATGGTATATTAAAATATTTTTTTTTATTTAAAATTAAAATTTAACTACTAACTTTAACTTTTAAAAGTTAATAGAAAAGTAATGCTTATTTAAACAAGCTACGACACTACTAAGCACTTTAAAATTAGCTAAATAAGTTTAAGATCATATACTGCAAGCTGAAAAGTTATAAATTAATAAGTTAAATATAAATGTTTTTTTTTTAATTTTACGCACTTGCAGTATTTCAACATAATGATAAGTTCTTCATATGCAGGAATCGAACCTGTAGCTATCGAAATGCAAATCGTTACAATGCCCAATCACAGCGAAAACAACTAATGAATCAAGACCTAGAAAAAGGTCCTTATTAAGAAGTAGATTCATTATTTTTAAAGCAATAACTTTGAATTTCACAGAAAATTGCTAAAATAAATCGCAAGTAATTTGTTTAGTTCATCACAATCCATCTTCAGACGTATCTTTATAAAATATTCATTAAATCTCAGAATGAAACTCTAAACAGACTTACGAACAGAATGAAATGGTTTTGTATTGTTATACATTAATTTGGGTGCTCGTTGATAACGTTACGAGTTATGAGACTAGATAGGTCGATATCGTAGGCCGTGCATATATGTACTCGTACGAGTACGTGGAAAGTATCTGATGGTGTAAAATGGTGGTGTAAAATAGTATATTTAATATAGTAGGTATATTTAAATTCAAAATCATAATAGTATACTGTATATTTAAATTTAAAATATTTTATTCAACATTAAATTATTACATTTTTTAAGGTCATGTCATCAAGTCCTGAGTCTTTTGTTTGGTTCTAGACCAATTCGGAAAGAAGGAAATAAAAAGCCTCAGTTCTGAGAAAATATGTTGAAAGAAACTCAATGGGACTAAAATTATACAAACAGAGTAGAAAAAAGTACTGAATTGTTTTGTCTTTATATATATATATATATATATATATATATATATATATATATATATATATATATATATATATATATATATATATATATATATATATATATATATATATAATATACTTAACTCTCACTGGTCGTGTCGAGTAGTCGTCCCACCGGAGTATGAGAGTGACAGGAATAGAGAGTGCACCTGTATCTGCGCGTACACTTGTGCAGTATAATATCTCCTGCGCAGTTGGCTAGTCTCAATGAGATTGGCCGCTGTGGCCGGAATCGGTCAGGAGAACATCATATATATATATATATATATGATGATGATGTTCTCCTAGCCGATTCCGGCTACGGCGGCCAATCTCATTGAGATTAGCCAACTGCGCAGGAGATATTATAGTGCTCAAGTGCACGCGCAGACACAAGTGCACTCTCTATTCCTATCACTCTCATACTCCGGTGGGACGACCACTCGACACGACCGGTCAGAGTTAAGGCGCAGGACCGACGGCTTTACGTGCTCTCCGAGGCACGGGGGTGAAACACCGCCAACTTCCCAACTCCGGGCTGTTACTGAGACTTACTATACAGAAAGACTCAATAACTAAACTTGGCCCGACCCGGGACTCGAACCCAGGACCTCCGGGTGTGCAGCCGTACATGCTAACCACTACACCACCGAGGCAGACATATATATATATATATATATATATATATATATATATATATATATAATTACTTTGTTTTTTTGGTTGCCTAGAAAAGATCGCCGTTTGAGACCCCTCTATACATTCTACTACAATTTAAAAGGTTTTTTTGGTGTAAAATAAAGAGTTACTATAACGTTATCATTCCAAAATTGAATTATTTAAGAAAAAGTAACCTAAAATTCTCTCGCTTATTTATTATCTTTATACAAAAAAGTCACAATCACAATACCTCCAGCCCTAATCTTGGGTTTGATTCACAGTAATTCAATTAATTTTATATTTTTCTTTTCCATTTTCCATATATTATGTACACTTATTAATGCGTTATAGTAAATACATATATCGTTTCGGCTATGACAAAAATTTGAAAAAGGTAAAAGTATTTGGCCAACTAGCAAGACAATAAACGCGAAAAAAAATATGAAAATTATTATAATTTATGATTATTATGATTTTAACTGGACTGTGCCGTGCACGAGACACCTTTGAATCCGATGAGAATCAGGCTATGTCTGGCTGTCCACTTGGCGGACTTCATACATCTTAAAGCTTCTTAGGTTCTCTCAAACGAGAGTTTTCCTTTACTGTATTACCTAGTGGTTTCATAGCGAAAATAAATTGGTCTTGAATATATTGTAGTTACTAGACACAGGGGTTGAACCCACTTTACTTACTTTTCCAAGCGAGTGCATTACCACTGGGCCACTGTTATATTTATATAAAAATATGTATACTAAATATATTAACCTGAGGGCACAGTATTTGTTAGGTTACGAACACATGATATGATACAGTTTTTTGGTATTTGCAAAATGATTTATAGCGAGAAACGGCGAAATAATAAAAACTCATTTCGTTGTTGTTATTCAGTAGTTACCAACTGCTATATATTTCTGACACATTCTATTTAAGACAGTAAAATAATACAATAAAATTATATGATAGAAAACGTTTAAGCTAGCGACTCATCCTCGCTTTGCACGGGTTTGTCCCTAGACAAAAACAAATCTATCCCACGGGAACCGAACATTTTTTCTGGGTAAAAAGTAATCTAGTGCTATCCCAGACTATAATCTATATCTGTGCCAAATTTCATCCAGATTATTTCAGCCGTTCTGGCGTGAAAGAAACATCCATCCAACCATCCATCTGGCCATCCATCCATCTTCACAAACTTTCATGCTATAATATTAGTAAGGATTTTGCCTAAAACAAAATAATTTTTATTTTTGACTCACTTAAGTTTTTTATTGAGTTACGTAAAAGAAACTTACAATTTTATCTTGTTTCTAGGAAAATATCAAGTATTTTACTTGTCGTATAAATTTTAAAAATGTAGAGGAAATTGAATCATGAATTCATCTCAGGGCTTACTACGAAGCTGATCGCTCTTGGAGTTCTGCCCACATTTGATTATCTATTGGCTTTGGACTTATAAAACTTTAAATTACTTTCAAAATAAAACAAGTACAACCTATGCCGTGATTTATTATTTCCGATTCTATAACTTCATATTGATGTAAAGATTTTTGTAAAGTGTGCAAGAGTAACATATAAATAATATGAATGCTCATGTTCATATTTAACCTTAATACTTAAACTCGAACAAATTGTTTGAATACAGGTGGACTACATGTTGAAATACATTATTCTATAAAAAATTGCTGATGTTAATGAAAATATCTACGATCTATACATATAATAAAATTGTAATTAAGCCGTATCTGTACATTAAATATTTTTTTGAAAATCTTATTGAAATAAACATTATTATCGATACAGAGGCCGAATCTATAGTTTTTACAATTTTTGTGTCTGTTACCGCATCACAGAAAAACCACTAGAGGGATTTTCATGAAATTTGGTATGGTGATAGCTAGTTATACTTTTTACCGCGGAAAAATATCTCATTTCAGAGAAAAAATGCAAAAACTGCAATGTAAGAGTATATTGATATATAAAACCGAAGAATTTGGTTTTTGGTCATCTAAACGCGGGCGGAGCCGCGGGCAATGCTAGTACTAACTAATATCATTAATGCGTGTTCTTTAATATGTTCTCCTTCCTCGTTTGCTCCACAGAAGTGGATATGACATTTTTTCCATTGTGGATTTATGAACCAAACCGACTATTAATCCTGGTATTTTATAAATGATCCCGTGGGATATTAGGGTCGGCCGCAGTTAGAGCGCACGTGACGCTTAAACCGCTAAACAGATTTAAAGCAAGGACATAGGGCATCTTGGGATCGGACTTGCTACCCTTGAAATCCGTCCCGCTTATCACGCGAGCGAAGCTGCGGGCTAAAACTAGTCTATACTAATATTATAAAGAGGTAAAATTGGTGAATTGTGAGTTTGTGATGTTGTAGGGGGTAATTAGTGTCTACTGAAACGATTTAGATCAAATTTGGTAAGAAGATAGTTTGAGACACGGAGAAGGACATAGGAGACTTTTTATCTCGGAAATTATCCCTTAGAAGGGTGAAAATGGGGATGAAAGTTTGTGTGGAGAATCAACTTAGGGACGAACCCGAGCGAAGCTAGAGTGTGTCGCTAGTTTTAAATAAAATTGTGTTTTTGGAATTTTTCACGGATTTATTTTGATTTTTTGTTCCCGACGTTTCCGATGCTTTACAGCAATCATGGTCACGGTAGAGAAATGAATCTCATCAATTTAATCCGCGAAAAGTCCGAAACGGTAGTTACTTATTCCACTCATACGTTAACTCAAAAAATACATATTATTATGAACTCTTAACTAATGTGATAAAACAATATATATATATATATATATATATATATTATATATATATATATATATATATATATATATTTTATGTATATATATATATATATATACATAAAATATTCGTAAGGAATTCTATAGTATATAATACAAGTAAAATTTATTTTTACGCACATCATTATTAATTTTTCAACTTTCACTGACACAATTCCACGAAAGTTTTTCATGAGGAGAAATGTTACAATTTCTATTTTGAGTGACAACGCCACGACAGACGTATATAACGACTGATTTATGTTCTCGCGAGCTTTAATTGAAGAATACCCTTGTGAAAGCGAGTATGAAATGTAAGTGATATTTAAACTTTTAATACTATTTTACGCCAGTTGCTTTACTTACTATTGTTTTATTTATTTTATTTATTTATTTATTTGGATCCAATAGTGATAATTACGTTAAAACATTTTTAAATTAATTACACAATTTAACTTAATCCTAAATACATTACCTTTTAAAGTGGATAGAGCATGCATTAATTTAATTCAAAATTTTGAATTTTGATAAATTAAAATATAAATAAAATTACAATAACATCACTGCATATAAATAATCGGACTTTGAAAATAAAACACACATACATAAAACCTATTAAATAATATGGAAGCATTAAACTTCAAAGAATAATTAATTGAATAATTAAAAAAAAAATATTGAGACATTATTAAATTTGTATAAATTACATTGCAAATATTTACTCGTTAGCATTTACAATTTGTGACAAATTTGGCTATTTGTATGTATGTATTCAGCGCTTTTTAATGTCCCACTGCTGGGCACGGGCCTCCTTTCAATACGAGGGGGATCAGGCCATAGTCCACCACGCTGGCCAAGTGCGGGTTGGCGGACTTCACATGTCTCTCGAAAACTTGCTAGGTTCTCTCAGACATGCAGGTTTCCTCACGATGTTTTCCTTCACCGTAAGGCAAGCGGTAATCATGTTAGAAATGATTCGCACATGAAAATATCAGAGGTGCGAGACCCGGGATTTGAACCCGCTTCACTCGGTGTCCCAAGCGAGCGCGTTACCACTGGGCTGCCTTTTGCTATCTATTAGCTTCTAAAACGTATTAAATGTAATGTCTATAGTTATACAACTAAAGTCTTACCCTTACTTCGCTCGGGTGTGTTCCTGGATACGTTTTAATTTATTTAAGTGGGACCCTAATTCTTTTTCTAGAACAAAAGTAGCCTAAGTTACTCCTTATAACATCAACTATCTGCCAGTGAAAGTCCCGTCATAATCAGTCCGGCCGTTTCGAGGATTAGCCGGGACAAACAGACAGACTGACAGACAGAAAGACAGACATTTTTTTAATTGTATTTTTCTTATACCATTGTATTGTTTAAATAAAGACTATTTTTTTTATTAATACTGTATTTAATTTCATATGCGTTTAGTAAAATGCTGTTATTTTGACGCTACAAACAGACACTTTAGTTTTATTTATCTGTATAGATGTATAGATAATCTAGATGTAACTTAAATAATTTAAAACGTTTAAGTGCATGCCGCATTTACACTTTTCCTCGACTTTGATACCAAATAAAAATCTCTTTTCTGAACAAAAACTGAAAATTTCACTCACTTTAATCCAGTTCATGAATCTGTGAATCAATTTAAAGCTGTGCGTACAAATGAAATGCTCGAATGTGAATGGGCGGTTTCCATATGAATTAGGGCTTTTGAAATCTCTTTGGTCTATAGTATTGAATATGCACAGTCGCATTGCTAGTTTGCTCGTTCAAAGTAACCGCTGTGATAGTCTTTTGAGAATTAGCAAGAGAGCAAACAAATAGATACCAATCACGTCGATTAATATAGGCGTATATGTACGAATAAGAGAGAAATCTCATTATATATATATATATATATATATATATATATGTTACAAACTTGAAATTTGGCAGGAAATTAAACCCATAGAGGGGTAAAAAAATGATAATAAGTTTGGAGAAGAATCCGTCATTTTTAAAGTTATAGTGACCAAAATAGAAAATAATCTGTGTGGTTAAAAATGACGATTATTCTAATTCAAAATTTTAGCTTTCGTTCTTTAAGGGTGACACATGGGTGTTTTGTGGGTTGAACGCTCATCACTGGGTGTACCAGACTAAAATAAGAGTTCCTATATCCTTTTTACATTTTAAAGCTTTGGGGGAAGGTAAGACTATCTAGCATCTCGCTTCAACACTTAATCATATACAAATACACGAGTGCAGCTGCGGGCAAGTCCTAGTGTATAATTTTAATTAAATAGATAAGTAAGTTTATTCATTATTATAATATAAATAATAATTTGGCCTTTTTAACGTCCCATTCCTCAATATATTGAGAGATATCAGACGCTTCTCATCTCAGAGGTTTGCCCGGAACCCCGGGGATGAACCTGCTTCACTTGGTTTAACAAGCGAGCATATTAACACTTGCCTACCACTTCTTTTGATTAATGTACATTTTGTAATTTAAAATGAAATTTTTCACGACGAGTGGTCGGTCGTTAGCTTCACTTTGACAAAACACTTAGGATAATGTAAAAAGTTTTAGAAACTCCCTGCAAGCTTGCATGAAGAGAATAATGACAGCGTCAAAAGCTAAGATTGCTGTAATATTTATTTTTTCATAGTTTTTTTTTTCATTAGTGTTGAAATTTTTGACGCAAATAGTATTAGCAAAAGAAAACGTATTTTAGCTAAAAGTACGGCAACCCCAAATGTAATTTAAATATTTAACATTTTGCCGAACTCAGGTATCAAAAAATGTAAATGGAAATTTTCTCATATACATAATATATAATATCGAAAATTCGATGACAATGTGTTTGTTGTGCGCTGTTTTTAAATTTAAAATAATAATTATCCAAAAATTAATTATTTGTGTTATGTTTTCGTAGGAATGGATATTAATTTGAAATGAGTGACAATATTCATTACTAAACGTTTTTATATAAGAATCCCTTTTGTTTTTTGATTATAGGGCTATTAGATATAATACTAATTTAAATAGGAAATACGTTCACATTTAAAGTAAAACTTCATTTCGTCTGTCAAGTAACCTAATAATCACTAACATGTCATATATATAGATATATAAATAGCCTAGTGGAAACGCGCTCGCTTCGGAAATCGAATGAAGCGGGTTCGAATCCCGGATCTCGCACCTCTGATATTTTCATATGCGAACCATTTCCAAAATGATTACCACTTGACTTACGGGGAAGGAAAACATCGTGAGGAAACCTATCAAGCTTTCGAAAGCCATATGAAGTCCGCTAACCCGGCCAGCTTTGTGGACAACTATGGCTTAATCTCCTTCATTTTGAAGTCCCGTGCAGTGGGATGTTAAAAAAAGGGCTGAATATATACGCCTAAAGAACACATTCAAATTAAGTATTTCCTCTTTTTTGGGATTTGGCCACAATATCACTGAAAAAAGCCCTACTTGTGCATATAAGAACTATGATCGCATTCTAAAAAGCTTTTATAAATGTACATGAATTTAGCCTGATATTATTGAAATTCTTTATTATATTTTGTTAGATTTATGTACGGGAATTTTTGACATTTTAAATAGATAAATAAAATAAATATAAATATGTTGGGACATTAACACAGTACCATCTAGTTCCATGGTAAGCTACGAGGCTTGTGTTATGGATTCCACATAGTTGATACACTACACATATGTAACTTTAAATACATACATATTATAAATATAAACACCCATGACTGGAGTACAAACATTCGTGCTCATCACACAAATGTATGTACAGCGGGACTCGAACCCGCGACCGCTGGCACAGCAAGTAGGGTCGCTACAAACTGAGCCTAACGTGTTGTCAATGAAATTTATCTTTTCTTTAGACCTTCCGTGTTCATGTTTGATATTAAAGCATTGGAAATCGAGAACAAAAATACAAAATTAAGCCGCGACAAAATCCAAAAAAATTGTTACATTTGAAATTCACCTTTGTCAATAAACTTTACCAGTTATTGCCACACATTTTATCTTTTTAAAAGCTTCAACTGAATGTGATAAATTATATGGGATTGAGTTTCATTTTAAGCTCACTGTAAGCTCTCTCTGTCTCTCTTTGTGAGTACGACAGAGATGTAATATGGACATTACCACTTCATGTCCACTATAAAATTCAATATTTGAAAGGAATACGTTCAAGTTTTTCTTTCTTCTTCTTCGTGTACTTCGTAAAATAATGTCAAAAATAATGTCAATAATAATAAATTTAAATAATGTCAAAAACTCAATAACATTAAAAAGTTAAAGTAAAAGCTTTACGTTTAATTTTTTTTACTTAATTGTGAATTTATGTAATAATGTCAAACTAATAAGATTTTCAAAGGCGACAATTTAGAACGGTAATGGTTGTCTTTAGGCTCGATTTAACTTCACAAATCTATATATAAATCGGCAAAGACAAAACGGTACCTTTTTCTTCCTTTGTTTGTCTACGGATTTTCTTTTGTTTTGTTTAACTGTTGACGAGTTTTAGCGTTATCAATAAAAAATATAGAAAAAGTTTTTTTATATATATATTTGTTTAGTAAACTATATTTCTATAATGATTATAATCGAATTTTGACAATTGGGCAAGATTAGTATTAAAACAAAAATAATTGTTAGTAATTATTATGCCCGCGACTCCGCTCGTGTATACATGCTAATAAAAACCTCATTGTAAATCTAGGAGCGTAAATAAGAAATAAAGCATCATGCATAATATTATTAATAGTGTGAAAGTAGATAAAATTAAAGTTCAGCGAAGAAATATATATTTTTTTATATAGAAACGTTGGAAATTTTCTTAGTAGATAATATTATGTATATGTTTTGTATTTTTAAAGCTTCGTTTATGCGAGCACCATGTGGCAGGAACAATTTCTGGGCCATAAATATATTGATAACATTTTTGCATCATGCTAGCACACTGCTAAATTTTAATAATATCAAGTGATTTATTAGTCCCATAAGGTTTTTTCTTTATATTTTTCTTTAATGGCTGTTATTTATACCTATATAAAGAACGTCTTATAAGTTACTAGCAACTGACCCTAGCTCCGCTCGGGTTCGTCCCTAGTTACGTTTTAACGGTTAGTATATCGTTCTCAGAGATGAGATATTTTCCCGCAGTAAAAAGTATTCTATATGTTGACCCGGATACCAATATATCATATCAAATTCTATGAAAATCTGTCCAATAGTTTTCACGTGATGCGTTCCAAACAGATTGATAGACAGACAAACATTCTAAAATTATAGATTCGGCTTCTGAATCGATTATAATGACTATTTCAATAAGATTTCCCAAAAAATATTTAATGTACAGATTCGGCTTAGTTACAATCTTATTATATAAAAGTACATATCTACTATGAAATTTTACACTATTCTAATAAGTATAGTGCAAATTACAGAAACAGCAAACTAATTATTCCATTTAGAACATGTAATCGTTGGTCTTTAGGCGCTTGCCATTATATTTATGAGTCATTGATTGAGATAACTTATCTTGTATAACTTTATTACTTTCTTGAGCTTTCGCACTTATTATTGACTGCGAAGCGAAAAAGTTTATAGCGATCATTACTGTTATTTATTTCAGAAATATGCGTTATACTAGCTTATGATGACGACACGTTTGGCTCAGTTTGTAGCGACCCTGTTTGCTGTGCCAGTGGTCGTGGGTTGGAGTCCCGCTGGGGGCATTCATTCGTGTGATGAGCATGAACGTTGGTACTCCAGTCATGGATGTTTATATTTATAGTATGTATGTATTTAAAGTTATATATGTGTAGTGTATCAACTATCTAGTATCCATAACACAGGCCTCGTAGCTTACCATGGAACTAGATGGTGCTGTGTGTTAATGTCAACATATTTATATTCCAACAACATATTTATACACATATACATGTACACTAATATTATAAAAAGGTAAAGTTTGTGAGTTTGTGGGATTGTAGGGGGTAATCTCTGGATCTACTGAACCGATTTAGATGAAATTTGGTAAGAAGATAGTTTGAGACCCTGGGAGGGGCATAGCATACTTTTAATCACGGAAATCATCCCTTAACGAGGTAAAAATGGGGATGGAAGTTTGTATCGGAAAGCAAGCTATAAAAAAACGAGTTTTTTTATACTAAAATAAAAATGTAGTATAAAAAAAATATAGTATAAAAAAACGAGTTTTTTTATACTGAAAATACAAAGAACTCCTTTGTCTTCGTCTACACATGTCGACTGCGAATATCCTGAGTGATACCTTTTGATGTTGTTTAAGCCAATTAATTTATAAGCGTTTTATGCCTTCTCGAACAACGTCGATACTCCTTATCCAAATAAAAATGCCCGATATAGATGAAGAAATCGGTAATTGATTGGAAATCGCTTTACCCTTGTTTCGTAGAAATTATTCCAATTAGATGTTAAACTCGTAGTACTACATTTTAAATGTCATAGATCACATCAGTGTATACAACATGACCCATGTCTGTATGGTTTGAATTGTATTACATTGCAAAGACCTTGCCAGGCTATTTTTACGACAATAAACGTGCATATAAATATAATTATTGTAAATATAATAATATATAAAAGAAATATATAGTTGTAGAGATTTCTTAAGTGTTAATCTATGCATATAATAAAATTCTGAGTCAAATCTGTACATTAAATATTTTTTGGAAAATCTTATTGAATACATTGATACAGAAGCCGAATCTATAATTTTTGGGTTTTTGTCTGTCTGTCTGGACAGATTTTGATGAAATTTGGTTTGGTGACAGCTGGTTATCCAGGTCAAGTCAGGTCATATAGGATACCTTTTACTGGAGGAAAATATCTCATATTTGAGAAATCTATACTATCTAATCTATCTAAATCTATACTAAATATAATTAATTTTGAATGCCAATTAACAAGAGAATTGAATTAAAGATAATTAATTAATACGTTTAAATACCTAAAAGGCTTTCAGATCAGAATTAAGACTTAATAAAAATCATAATAATATCTCCTAGGCATTACTAAGTTAAGCCATTACTGAAAATCCAATTATTCTGAGACGTCTATGACACACTAGCGGCCTGCTCTGACTTTGTTAGCTTGAGGATGATTTTTAAAAATAACTTTACGACCCTATTTACTTCTAAATTTTCAGTACATTAGAAATATTAAAACTTTTATTCCGCTTATTGCAAATTGACAAAAATACTGCTGTTTTTTGTAGATAATAAAAAAATATACATTTTCAACTAAATACGTTTTAACATAGGCCGTAAAACAGCAGCCTACCATATGAACATTTTTAGTAACCATTATGAGTTTTATATTTTTATTACATACTCTATGGATCTAAACTCTAGTAAAGAAGTAATTTCTTGAGCTTTCTTTATGTAAAAAACGTGGATCACTAACGAATATAAAGAGAATGGAAGAAGCGAAAGAGGTATATAGATAATAGATATAATAGAGTTTTTACTCTCTGTTCTTTCTGTCTAACCCACAAGAGATATAGCATTAATCATTTTACAATCTATACTAATCTATACTAATATTATAAAGAGATAAAGATTGTAAGTTTGTGAGTTTGTGAAGTTGTAAGGGGTAATCTCTGGATCTACTGAACCGATTTAGATGAAATTTGGTAAGAAGATAGTTTGAGACCCTTTTTTTTTTTTTTTTTTTAACGTTGGGAAATGCATTTACGCACGACGTGTGGGACTCACCGGCGTAATACAGCCAGTACTACCCACTAAAACCCAACAAAACCTTCCCCCGTCTTAATGAGGCGTCGCAGGATCGCTTACGCATTCAACTACGACGCCCCGACGGCAGGTCCGCCGAAGCAGACCACCACAACCATGGGGTTGCTCCACAGTCCACTCTGCTATCAGAGAAGTACCAGGAGCAACCCGCATGGAACACCGCCCTCCGAAGAGGGCCACCTCCCACCGCCCACCGAAGTGGGCAACCTCCCTGTGCGTTTCTTAGCTTCGCTACTGCTACTGAGCCCCCCCACCACGACAAGGTGAACGCACGTTGGGGGGGAATAGTTTGAGACCCTGGGAAAGATATAGGATACTTTTTATTTCGGAAATCATCCCTTAAAAGTGTGAAAATGGGATGAAAATTTGTATGGGGAATCAAGCCTAGCCTGCACTAATATTATAAAGAAGAAAAGTTTGTGAGTTTGCTTGTAGGAAGTAATCTCTGGAACTACTAAACCGATTTAAATGAGTTTTGGTATGAAGATAGTTTGAGACCTTGGGAAGGATATAGGGTAGCTTTTATCCCAGAAATTATTCTTTAAGGGGCTGGAAAGGCGGATGAAAGTTTGTACAGTTAATAAATCATTTCTTAAGTAAGGAATATAAAACTCATCATACCTATGTATATATATAGCAACATATAGTCTATCTATTCGATATTGATAGTTAAAACGTACCTAGGGACGAACCCGAGCGAAGTGAGGGTGAGTCGCTAGTGTTTTCATATATCGATGTTAGAGTAGTAGTACATTTTCATAATATATCATTACTCTTTTAAAACAATTGTCATAAATCATTACATTGTCTCAAGAGAACGACTCCATTTCCGTGAAGCAAAACGTAGACCGTTATTAGGACCACGTAGCTTCCGTGATGTTGATAATAAGTTCACTGAGTACTTAGTTGATCCCGAAGGAGACAATTCTGAATTGCTTTTAATTTGCTTTGTTGCCGAAATTGTAGTTAATACTATGTACAATTTGTTTTACTTGTACCAAACTAATATGTATAGATGTACATTTGTGTCTATATATATATGAAATAAACAATAAAAAATAATAAATATAATGAATGAAATAAACAGCGAAATTGAAGCAGTTTTATATAGAGTACAAGAATTCGATTTTTTTTAGTCTGGGATATATTTTTTTGAGATATAAAGCATTTTATTGTGTATACCCCTTTTTAAAGTCCTACTACTAGGCACTGTCCTTTCTTACAGGCGAGGGGGTAGTTGACAGCGCTGGCCAAGTAGCGGTTGGCGGACTTCACATCTCTTTCGAAAACTTGCTAGGTTCTCTCAGATATGCAGGTTTTCTCACGATGTTTTCCTTGTAAGGCAAGCGAATATGTTGTATAATTTTACATACCTATTTTTTTTCTGCTGGTAATAATATAAAATATTTTTCAGCTTTCAAATATACTATTTCTTACATATTTTAGTATGACGCACATGAAAATTTACAGTATTTAAGAAAAATATAATAAATATTATGTTCAACTAAATAGAAAACTGTTGCATGATCCTCTATAAGTCAAAATCCGATTAGATTTGAATACAAACAAAAGTGTTTTAAATCTGAACCCTTAATATCACCCTTCTGTTATATAACACTAGCGACTCACCCTCGCTTCGTTCGGGTTCGTCTCTAGCTTGCTTCCTAATACAAACTTTCATCCCCATCTTTACCCCTTTAAGGGATGATTTCCGGGATAAAAAGTATCCTATGTCCTTCCCAGGGTCTCAAACTATCTTCTTACCAAATTTCATCTAAATCGGTTCAGTAGGTCCAAAGATTACCCTCTACAACTTCACAAACTCACAAACTTCACCTCTTTATAATATTAGATTAATTGCTCTTGGTCAACATAGACTTAGCCACAATGTTACGTACTGCAGATGTAATGATTAAGAGAGGTTGATAGGTGAAGAACGTCTGTAGTTATTGCAATCCTATGTATCGTTATTTAAACGTCCAAGTCTTAAAATCAACTAAACCGATTGTGATGGAAGTTTTATCAGATGTCCATTTCAACCACTTTGTATTGGATAATATGATTACAGAAAGGTAATTTGAATTTACTAGCGACTTAACCTTGCTTCGCTCGGGTTCATCCCTAGAAGAGATGGACTATAATACGAGTATATGTACATAGATACGTTGAGCTTTATATCCCTTACTTGAGAAAGGATTGATTCCCTAATCTAACTCCCACCCCCTTTTCACTCCCATAAGGGATGATTTTCGGTATAAAAACTATCTTATATTCTTCTCAAGGTCTCAAACTATCTCCATACCAAGTTTCATCTAAATCGGTTCAGCAGATTACGCGTGAAAAGGTAACACACAGACAAACAGGCAGAGTTACTTTCTCATTTAAAATATTAGCTATGAATTTACCTATTACACTTTTTTAATATTTTCAATAGGTATGTATTTTTATGTAACGATTTAGATTAAATCATAAAAGATTAATACTATGTGTCAAAATGATATAATATTTGATCTTTGAAATCCGAAGTCACGTGATGAATACTTCGAGAGTCGACTTTTATCGTCACTCGTACATAAAACCCACTCGTCAAACTCAATATGAATAAGATTATACGAGTAAGAATTTGGCACAAGTTAAAAATATTATTTTGCTACTTTTTAACGGTTAGTATGGAATAGGTAGACTATATGCCTATTATTATTTATTATCTATACTAATATTATAAAGAGGTAAAGTTTGTGAGTTTGTAACGTTGGAGGGGGTAATATCTGGATCTACTAAACTGATTTAGATGAAATTTGGTAACACGATAGTTTGAGACTTTGGAAAGGACATAGGATACTTTTTATCTCGGAAATCATCCTTTAAGGTGTTAAAAATGGGGATAAAAGTTTGTATTGGGAAGCAAGGTAGCGACAAACCCGAGCGAAGCGAGGTTGAGTCGCTAGTTATATTTATATACATCCATGACCATGTTTTGTGTAAATCATTCAAAATATTGCCTCGAAAAATATCCCCTCAGTTTTAAGATCTTATGTTGTAAAGTATAGTAATTATAAATTAAACAGACATTTAAACTCTTGATTCTGAAAAACTAAAAACTGTCTTTTAACAAATGTCGGTTTTGGATAAGAGATGATGAATATATGCTTAGAAATTGATCGAAAAAACAAATATCTAAGTTTAGTATATCCTTAAAAACCAACGCTACACTCAATATTTGTACCAATTCTTAACGACAGTTGAATAAGTTTCATCTGTTATTTTTATTACCCCGTATCCTTTTTTAAGAATATGAAATACTAGCATTGCTCTCGGCTCCGCCCGCGTTCCGATGACCAAAAACCAGATTCTAAGGTTTTACATAATATTAGTATACTCTTACTTGTACTTTGCAGTTTTTGCATTTCTTCTCAGAAATGGGATATTTTCCCACGGTAAAAAATATCCTATATTTTGACCCGGATAACCAGCTATCACCATACCAATTTTCATCAAAACCACTCCTGTGGTTTTTCTATGATGCGGTAACAGACAGACAGACAGACAAACAGACAAATATTCTAAAAACCATAGATTCGAACTCTGTATCGACAATAATGTTTACTTCAATAAGATTTTCCAAAAAATTTAATGTACATATTAGACTTAGTTACAATTTTATTATATTTATAGATTTACTTACAGATATATGTTTCAAACACACTTTATTGATAGATTCAATTGTGGAAACCATACAGAAAAGTAATTCTCATCATCTTTTTCCTTTGTTAGTCTTCTATTTTTCTATACCTTCGTTCATATTATTATGTAATATATGTCATAAACACAAATAATTTTCTGTATTGATAAAAACGTCCTAAAGTTTTTCAATATCGGCTTCTTACTTGTTGGAGTTCACAATGATTTTATATGATGTAAATATATCATCATTCATAATTATCGTTGATTTTATTTCTCTTTATATTTCACTCCTTTCAGACCTTAATCCTTTCAGAACTAGAATAAACCAGATCTGTTTAAACTATAGATAACTAATCTATACATATAATAAAATTCTGAGTCGAATCTGTACACTAAATATTTTTTGGAAAACCTACGAATAGTCATTATTATCGATACAGAGGCTATATAGTTTTAGAATTTTTGTCCGTCTATCTGTCTGTGACCGCATTACGAGAAAATCACTAAACAGATTTTAATGAAATTTGGTATGATATAGTTATCCGGGTCAACATATAGAATACTTTTTGCTGCAGGAAAATATCTCATCTCTGAGAAATATAAACTAAAAGTTAAAACGTAACCAGGGACAAACCCAAGCGAGGGTGAGTCGCTAGTTGTTACAATAAAGTTTTTCTAAAAAGGAAAATAAAGTTTTTTAGCAAAGTCAACTTCATATTCAAACTTTTTTATTCAGCATTAATTGAATACAACTTCTTACTGAACGTCATTAGTCCACCATCAGTTTGGAAAGAAACCTCAGTGTGAGAAGTCTGGCAAAAGAAACTCTGCGGGGATAAATTTATTAATTTTTCTTTTTTTTTGTAAGTAAAATTATAAATTACTAGCGACTCACTCTCGCTTTGCTTCGGATTCGTCCCTAGGCAAAAACAAATCTATCCCACGGCAACCATAGATTTTTCCTGGATAAAAAGTCTATCTTTGTGCTATTCCAGACTATAATCTATCTCTGTGCTAAATTTCATCCAGATCTGTTCAGTTGTTCTGGCGTAAAAGAATAACCTACCCATCCATCCATCCATTTCCATCCATTCTCACAAACTTTCACATTTATAATATTAGTAGGACAATAATTGTACAAACGCCAAAAAGCTTCTGTAACACTTATCTTTTTCTGGCTTCAAATTGTCAGGTAAATAAACGTTTAGCAAGGTTTTTCCAACTCGTACGAGGTCGAGAAATATCACGTAGCATTCATACGGACTACCTATCGCCCTACAGCCGCGGGGTCCGTTCATTCGGGAAATAAAATAAAAAATATTGTAAATGTACGAATTTTTCTATAGACTTGTAACATTGTATGTAGAGTTTATGTCAGAATCTATAGTTTTTAGAATTTTTGTCTGTCTGTCTGTCTGTTACCGCATCACAGAAAAACCACTGGAGGGATTTTGATGAAATTTAGTATGGTGATAGTTGGTTATCCGGGTCAACATATAGGATACTTTTTACCGCGGAAAAATGTCTTATTTCTGAGAAAAAATACAAAAACTGCAATGTAAGAGTATACTAATATGTAAAACCTAATAATTTGGTTTTTGGTCATCTGAACGCGGGCGGAGGCGCGGACAATGCTAGTTTTAAATAAAACTATCCCGAAGAGATTTGATTTTTGTTTCCAGTCAAACATGTCACGAATCAAAAATCTAAATAAATCCGCGAAATAATCCGAAAAGACAGTTTGATTTAAAATTTCTCATAAAAGTTAAAAATATCTTAGTATTTATTGTGTAGTAAAACAAAACAAACTTAGTTTATATGGGAATTTTTAAAGTTTTAATGTTACTTACTTAAGAATGAATAGCGTATTTTTATCATTTCTTAAAGTTAAGCATAATTTTTGTTTCAAACTTACTTTATTTTCATATTTTTAGTGGAGAATACAAGAAATATTTTATTCTGGCAATAAAATAAAGGGTCTCTAAATTAAATAAGCCATAGGTTTCTCAAGTTCCTAAATCTTCATAGTATAATTTTACCATGAACGAATTAACCACTGGACTAGACATATAAGCGGACGTACCTTTATCGGTCTTCTCAGTAACCAGGAGATTTTAGGCTTGGTCGTTTGTTTTTTGCGTCAGTCTCAAGCACTTATTTGTCAACAAAACATCTCCCAAAAATGACTAAATGTTCTGTTAAATGATGTAAAAACTATAACGGCGGAAGCAGCAGTATTTCTTTTCACTTGTAAATACATTATTTTATTACATTTCTTGTTATTTATCACACAATTTAATTAAATGTAAAATAAAATGTCATATTATCCAACTATGTTAAATATAGTCGATATTTCTATGTATTGTTGACATCTGACAACCATCATAAACGGGCTGGATTATACCATTCAGAACAAATGACAAAACTGTCGAGTGACTCCATTTGACATCGACTAGTGCTTGACAATGTCGAAAAATATATCGATATTTGACGAAATAACTGAACGAATTGTGTTATTTGTACAGTACATTAACATAAATTACTTTTATCACAGTATCCTACAATCTGATGACAATAAATTTATAAAAATATTTTCTAAATCAAATAAGAATATAAATGCAAAAAATATAATTAGTATGTGTACTTAATTTTTTATTTTATTTGATACCACATTTATATACTTTGGAATATTATTCCATTGAAATAATAATAAAGATCATTTTATTTCAACACATAAATTACACAAAATCAAACAATAATGTTTTAGCACTAAACTTCTGGGTTGGTGATTTGTAATAAAACACTTTACCACTTGCACTAATTATTTTACTTTCACGATCCAACACTCACTTTAATTTGCAATCTCTTTTTCTTTTTCCTAATTTCACAAATGTTTATTAAGAATTGAGCAATATTAGGACAGTGTCACATTTTTATAACTACCCGAGACAATCAATTGCCAATTAAAATAGTTCAATAACAGAATCAACAAAATCACTTTATTTAATTAAATTAGCTTAATATTTTTTTTAATCTTTACAAAATAATATTTATTATATATTAATGGAATATATACCCGATATTCATTTGTTCATTAACATTATTATAGGCCAACAGAATGTTGCCATCAATGCCATCGTATTTATATAAATCAAATTAAAAAATAATTATTATTTGACACATTATTATTGCCTCTTTAATTCGTTTATTTTAATTTATTAAAATTAAAAGAAGAAGAATAAATTAAATGATGTAAAATATGATGACTATGCTAACCAATGTCTAAAATGTCATTCATTGGTTCATCGATATATGTATTTTATCGATTACGTTCAAGCACTAGAAATATTGTATTGTGTATCAGTGTTTATAATAATGTAATAAAATCTTTGTGTGCGTTATGCGTCACTTGGTTGAACTAGTTTTCATACATTTGTATTTTATGTCAGGTCCAGTCTCTAATTCGTTCATGAATTTTACATAGTTTAAGACCACCTTAACTTTCAATCGTAGATCATCCCTTGAGTAACATCTGCAGCGACGATTTAAAATTGTCCGTCCAACTTGAATTTAGTTTGTAAGTGGAATCACATGTTTGATTTGGATATAGTGAGTTTCTATATATTAGAACTTTAAAACTGGGATCTTTTGGATGTACAAAGCTTTGTCATAAAGCTTTATTATCAGATACTAGTGACTTACTCTGGCTTTTCTTGGGTGCGTCTCCAGTTATCTTGTGCTAGCTCATGTGTTACCCAGGTCATAGTATCTCTGTATACTAAATTACATCAAAATCCGCCCAGCTGTTTCCGTGTAAAGAAGTAACAAACATACAAACACATAGAAGTTTTTGCAATTATAATAATAATGGGTTTGAAAAAGAAGTCCGGATACTCCTCCAATTTCAATTAAAAATTATATTACACTTTAAAGTTATTTTACTAAGAATTAACAAAAATCATGTAGAAACTATATAATCTTAAGCAAAATTTCATGAAACTCAGGATAAAATTTTTATGATTTCTTTTCCAAATATACATTCAATACTAACAATAAAAAGCAGACTAAAATAACTCTAAAACCAAGTAAATTAGATATAACAAAATCTTTTAATATCAAATTATTCATCGGAATGGATAAATCTGAGAAATTAAACTCGATTAAACTTGGCCGCCGCATGAATTAGTAGTCGTTTGGGGGAGAGTTAGTGAGCCAATATGTCATAACCAATTCAATTTGAATGGCCCCTTTTGCCAATGAAAACTTATTTACTATATATAATGTTAAACTCACAAAAGGCAATATTGTGAACATTAACTGCTTTGTGGTCTCGTGGTTAGCATGTCTGACTGGAGATCAGAAGGCTCTGGGTTCGATGCCCAGGTCTGCCCAAGTGTAGTTCTTGGGTTTCTCCGAAGCAATTATCAGTAACAGTCTAGAGTTGGGAAGTTGGTGGTGTTTCATCCTCGTGCCTCGGACAGCATTTATATGCTTTACCTATATATTATAGGTCTTGCGCTTGAACTCTTAGTGGTAGTGCCGTCCTATCAGATTCAGATAGTGAAAGGAATATAGAATGCTTATATGTGCGCGTACACTTATGCACTATAATATCTACACAGGCTAGTCTTGTGAAATTGGCCGCCCTGGCAAACATTTTACTGTGAATACTAGCGACTCAATCTCGCTCCGCTCGGGTTCGTCCTAGTTAGTTTAACGTTTAGTATAGTTTTCTCAGAGATGGGATATTATTCCGCAGTAAGAACTATCGTATATGTTGACCCGAATAACCAGCTCTCATCATACCAAATTTCATCAAAATCAGTCCAGTGGTTTACTCGTGATGCGGTCACAAACAGACAAACGGACAGACAAACAATTCTAAAAAATATAGATCCGGCCTCTTTATCAATAATAAAGACTATTTCGATAAGATTTTCTAAAAAAATATTTAATGCACAGATTCTACTCAGTTTTTTATTATATGTACATATAGATTATTGATGTACTTATTTGGATTCGGTGCACTAATTTTATTAAGCTTAGGCTATCTGTCCGTCCGTCTGTACAACAAATTTCGAAATACAAAGTCAAAATATTTTGAGACAAAAACTAAAAAGTCTGAACTTATAGTTTAGTAAAAAATCCTATTCTATTCTTTATGATAATTTTTTTTGTTGCTATGATAGTATTTAAATACTATAAAATTAATAGATCAATTTCTTCATAGTAATATACAGTATTTAATTTTGGTTGTGTTGGGTTTCCTCAATTACAGCTATTGGATAACATCACTAATTCTTATGTTGGTTCTAAAGTAATTGGATTATGTAAGACATGAACCTTGAATTTTCCCAAAGGGAAATCAACTTACAATAAATTCTATCGATCTAACGACATTACATTTAGCATAACTCTGTTAACCATTTAGGCTTTTAATTTATTAAAAAATTAATAACTAAGGTATAAAGAAATATGTATTTTAAAAGGTTTTTTTATTTAATGTCTGACTTCTTGCACGTATCTTTACTTTGTGACGGATTCATATATATAAAACGCTTTTGTATATATTTTTTTATATATTTGCATTATTATGTTCGTAAATATTCGCAGCGGCTTGATCGATATTGATGATTTTTTTGTACACGTTATCGTGGTAAGAAGAGACTCCACTTTGGTGGGCGGTGAACCATGCGTGTTGCATCTGTTATTTTTCTGATAGCAGAGTGGACCGTGGAGCAACCTCTTGGTTACTATGGTCTCCCCCTGTAGGCCTGCCATCGGGGCATCGTAGTTGAGTGTATAAGCGATTTATCATATAATTTTTAATATTAATTAAGGTTTTGTCACTGTGCGAAAAAAAATTAAAAAATATCAATCATTCACATTATATTTGATGTATAAATAATAGAATATTTAAGCAGAAAATGTTCATTTATAAATAGACTAATATTTATTCCTTTAGAAATGATAAGGAAAAAGTGTGTTGAAAACTCTGAACAATTAGGATGATTGCAACACTGCCATCAGGGCGGCAATCCAACAAAGTAGCTAGACGGGGATGACTTCAGCTTACGAGTAATAAAAATAAAAAGCGACCTTAATTTATTTCATGTAATCGAAAGACATAATGAGGAACTTCGAAAAAGATGAATTGAAAAGCCCTATTGAAGCGTGATTGAAGCAAAAAATAAGGATAAAAATGTTTTTCTTTCTAGGGTTCCGTATATATATATTTTTTTAAAACAAATAATTTGACGGAAAAAAACTAATTAAATATGGAAAAAGTGGAAGCTGCTGGGAATTCAGATAATTTTTTTTTTAACAATTCTCTGTCTGTCTGTCTGTCTTTTTCCGTATCACGGAAAAACCACTGGTTATCCGGGTCAACATATAGGATACTTTTTACGACGGGTAAATATCTCATCTCTGAAAAATCGATACTAAACGTTAAAACGTAAGTAGAGACCAACCCGAGCAAAGCAAGGGTGAGTCGCTAGTTATTTCTAAATATATAAGACATGGTCTACATATTATATCATTATCGCGTTTTAAGAAAATTGTGCATATTGAAATAAAATTGACGAATTAATATCAAGTACCTACTGAGCTTTACGGTCCCTTGGAAGTGTTTTTCAAAAACTAATGTTTCTAAGTAAGTAAATCAAAACCTAAAAGGTAGTAAGGTACGTTTGATAGGTAGTTGTTTGAAATACGAGGTATAGGTAATATCTTTCATTTCATAATTAATTTATTAAAGGAACTACATTGAAATTACAAATATATATATATATATATATATATATATATATATATAAAACACTCAGACAAATGTACACATTATTATTGTACAAGTAACGTCCGCATGGACTAGTGGAAAGAATGCTAGTCGCATCGCCCCGCTAAATGGCAATGCCGATTCTTTGGGCGAAAACCGGGTCAGCTCACTTCCTACCAGAAGAGGTGATAAGGCGAGGTGTTATATGAGCCAAGGGTTTTTGCCCTAAATAGTATAATTGCAAGGCTTAATTTACCATTTGTTTCGGACGACCAGAACCAGGGTATGTCTAGTACCCGGAGGTCGACCTGGGACAATCTCCCAGACGTTCTTGGCGTACACGGCAGTATGTCCGTTCGCTGGTAATGTACGCCACCACGCACCCCTGAATGCGTAGCTTGGGTCCCGATCCACTAGGGTTTCTTCGTTGACAGGAGACTATACTTAGAGGCGATGAAATAAAAACACAATTTTTCCTTTTTTTTTCTCTCTTGGTTTCGGTTCTTCCTTTTCCTTTTAGTTGTTGCCTCTTCGGTGGCTGTCTTGCGACTGACTCGAATCGAGAAATGGCTCGCCTTTTATTTGGCCCGTTAATACCTTACAGAGAGCCGCGTACTTTGAGCTCATTTTTCGAGTAAAATTTCCCTAAACCGAAACCTTGAGAGTCCTTTTATTTTATGTTTTCAGTAAAACACCTTACACATATTTATTTATTTACATGCCTTACATACTATTATACAATATTAAAACATAATATTCAATATATAATTAATTAAAAAAGTCTTAAAACAAAAATATCTAAATTTCTAGGTTGCTACATTTTTACTATACATTTTCCCTTATAACTTTTGAACGGATAGTCCTATCGACCTAATTCTTGTTTTATTATAAGTTTTATAATAAAATCTATTATTTAAAACATAAACTATTATGCTATTGCAAGAAACAAAAAATCTCATTTTCAAGTTACGTAATTATATGCTAACATTTTACTTACGTACCTATTCCTTTCAAATTAATGTTAAATAGTCTTATATGATTCAAATAAGCAAAAAATACTCTAAACTAACCTTATTACACTAATTAGAACTTATTTTAACATAATAAATCTAATAAGAATGAGATTTCATATTTACAACAATTATTCATAATACGCTAAAATGACATTGTCCCTATATTAATACACACGTTACTCGAAGATAGGTTTTCCGTCGCCGACACCATTTCAAAACCATTTAATGAAAATTTAAAGCAATTTAATAAAATCTACAAAATATTCAGGATACGCTAAAATTTTCAAAACGACTTGTGGTAAAAGTTGGGGGACTAAACTATTTCGATACGAAACCGTAAACAGGGTATTTCATTGTAACGGGTTTTCTGTGGCTTAAGCACCACATATTAAATATTTTAATTATTTGTATTTGTAAATTAAGCGGAAAGTTATTACAATATTAATTAATTATTGAACGATTATTGCTCATTCACGCAAGAAGTAATTGTGCAATAAAATATTATAACAATATATAATGGTTATTAGAGTATATATTTTGGTTGTTGTTTAGTTTAAGGTTCGGTTCGAATTATTTTGCGGATTTATTTAGATTTTTGGTTCCCGACGTTTCGAATGGTTTACAGCAATCATGGTCACGGGAGAGACTAAGAATATAGATGTCTCAAAGGCGTTATATACTTGTTAAAGACAGTGCCTGACAACAAAAATGATATCAAAAATTCATAAATTTCATCAAAGTACCTTACATTTTTTGTTGATTTTAACTCAAATTTTTTTTAATAAATATTATAATTAAATATAGCAATATTATATTAATAACCCAAAAAGATAGTTTTATTTAAAATAAAAATTTGTAAAAGTATATAGTAATAGTGTTGCGTAGTAAGTTCTTTTTAAATAATAGCAAACTAAATTAAAATGATTATCCTTAATTAACTTTAACTTTTTAAATTACACATAGAACAATTATATGGCTTAAATAATTAATACTATATTTTATATTTTTCTTTACTGTTATAAATATAATAATGGCAACACTAAATATAGATTACTAATTAATATTTTTAAAATTGTAATAATTATAAAAATAATAGCAAAATTAAATAAATAATATTCCATATTCAATTATAATTAAAATTAAAAAAAAATGTTTAAAGTAAAAAAAAATATTGTAAAATTGGTGCAATTTTCATTTTGTTCATTGTGGGTAGGCTGTCTGTAACAACTATACATTCAAGACATGTATCACCTCAGTCTCTCCCGTGACCATGGATGCTGTAAAGCATTCGAAACGTCGGGAACCAAAAATCAAAATAAATTCGCGAAAAAATCCGAAAAGATAGTTTTATTTAAAATGTCAAGTATTCGCGTAAATCTAAGAAAGTATTAGTCTAGGTACACTATACAGTATAAAAGGTCAGATCGAGGTTTTTAAATGCTAGACTTTCCTCGTATTTGTCCAAGATAAAAGGAGGTTTTACCAAAGATAGAAAAAAGTTTTTTAACCAAACTCAAATACCTTTTACCTTGTTTTACCACAGGTAATAAAACGTAAAAGATTGAGTACTTGAGTTTTTTGAGAATGTATGGCAAATATCTTAGCAAACAAAGAAAAAAGTAAAAAAAAACCTACCTACTACTGAAAAATCACGCTGTAAAAAGTGAAACAAGAATATACTCATCTGAAATTGTTATGTTCAACTGTTCAATATTTATCATCTATTAAACACTTTAAGTTGTTCCCTCCAATCCTTAGGGCTCCAATTTTTAGGGTTTTTTTTTCATTTTATAAGCCTTATTCTTACTATTTCGAGCATTGAATGTTATCAAAATAAGTCAGTAAGTAAGTTAAGTAAGTTGTCAAAATATGTCGTCGATTTTTATGAAAATATTAGCTTAAATTATAAGATTCTCATGATTTTCTAAAGAATGATTCGTAAATAGGTTTGTTCTTTTAATGTTGTTTTTATAGTAGGTATATTACATATAATACTTTATTTTTTTACATTATAATATTTACATATAATTTTGCAATTGATTTATTCTCTCTGAAAAACCGGACAAGTGCGAGTATGACGTTTTTGTGTCACGTTACTAGTGTAACTGACATAAATAAAATAATTTTTTTTTTATTTTAAAAAATAAGCTCAACTCGTATTTCATTACAAATTTTCAAAGATACTATAAAAAACAAAGATTCTTTTTGGCCACTTACCTAAGCATGCAACAGAAAATCCTTTACATAATTTTCTCAACGCAGAATATATAAAATAATATTATTGAAAACCCCTATATTTTTACCCGTATGCGACAAATCCCAATGGAGGGTTATGGGTTATCCTTATGTCTAATGTTTCCACGTAACTCCTAAATTACTGATTTGATTCTGATGATTATACGCCAATAGATTTATCTGAATAACGCGAGTTCTTGGTACAGTCAAATTATAAAAAAATCGGAATTAAACCTTTTAGGCGTCAATGTTTGACTCGATGACTCAATGACTTAATTTTTTTTTCCAAACCTATCAAGCGTGGTGTGAAATTCAAAGGATTTATAATGTGATTATAAAAATATGTACAACTTATACATACATACGTTTAAACTATACAACCGACCAAAACTAAAAAGTTGTATTAAAAAAAATACTTAAAAAGAACAAAAATCGTAATAAAAAAATATAGTGTATTTGTGGCTTAATTTTTTTTATTGTTTTTCCATTCAGTTATATCGTCTCCGAGTAAATTATCTGTAACAAAAAACAAACAGGTGGCCATAATGAAAATAATAATAATTTTGTTTTTTTCTATTTCGCTACGCTCTTATACTAAAAGGACATAATAGATACAGCTTTCAAAGACCATTACACGTAAGATGCTTAAAATTTAAAGTAAGCTAATGTAGTAGTGCGGTATGAAGTGAAAACGTGCGACAGGTTGCATCCATTAATGCACGTCATAATTATGTTATATTTGTTTTATGTTTATAGTTTAGAAAAGATCACTGAAGCGCAGTTTGCATTAGTTTGATGGTCATAGATTCAATTCTGGCCATGCAAAAGTGCTTATGGCGGATTTTTATGTGAGTAAAATATTATATCGTCATAATTGTTTGTCTGTGTGTTTGCGTGATTGCACATGTATTGTATTCAGCCCTTTTTAACGTCCCACTGCTGGGCATGGTACTCCCTTCTATACGTAGGTTGTCAGGCCATAGTCCTCTACGCTGACCAAGTGCAGGTTAGCGGACTTCACATGTCTTTCAAAAAACTGCTAGGTGCTCACAGACGTGAAGGTTTCCTGAAGATGTTTTCCAGAAGAAAAACATCGGTGAACCGTTTTTACCGTTCTTAATGTTGGAAAATGATTCGCACATGATAATATCAGAGGTGCTAGACCCGGGATTTGGACTAGCTTCACTCGGTTCCCCAAGAGAGCGTGTGACCACTGGGCTACCACAGCCTTGTGTTTGTACATATATGTATTTAAAACGAAATTTAAAAAAAACCTCGATGTTTTTTTTTGTCGGGACATAACACACACCGCCATCTAATTACATGGTATGCTGTGAGGTTTGTATTATGGATACCAGATAATTGTTACACAACACATATATAACTCTAAATACATACATATTATAAATATAAACACCCATGACTGGAGTACGAACTCTTCTGTTCATAACATAAATGAATGCACCCAGCGGGACTCGAACCCGCGACCGCTGGCACAGCAAGTAGGGTCACTACAAGCTGAGCCAAACATGTCGTCAAACACACGTTCACATTCAAAGACACGTCTTAGAAAGATTATAAATTTCTAAGTAGACGTTATTACTATTCACCGTCGTTATTTAACATTTTAAGTTTACGGCTTTAAATTTATTTTCCCATATATTTTCAGTGCATAAATCGTCTGAAAAGAAACTTGGTCCATTTATGTAATGTGCGGGCTTACTCCTTTTATTGTTTTATTATGCGTGTGTTGGGATTTATTGTTATGGTAAATGAACAAAAAATACTCTATAAACTGTATGTTTTGATTCGGCTTAAAAAAATATTATCACGCTAATATTATAATTACAATTTTTATTGATAATATATTCACTTTAAAGCGGTTCAATGGATTATAGTGAATTTCGATATGGGAAAGTCTCATATCCTTTTTTTAAAGTTGGAAATTGTATTTTCACATACCACCTGTATATATAGCTTGTTCTGTGGCACACCGGCCAGAAAAGCCAGTGAAACTATTTGTCATTTTTTAAATTTTTTAAATATTTTTTGTAAAATAGTGGGCAGGCACTGTCTGTAACAAGTATGTGTTTGAGACGTCGACGACGTGACCATAATTGCTGTAAAGCATTTGAAACTTCGGGAACCCAAAATCAAAAGAAATCCGCGAAATAATCCGAAAAGATAGTTTTATTTAAAATGTTAAATATTCGCGTAAATCTAAGAAAGTATTAAGTAAATGTTAAATCAACTATGGGTATAAGTTACATTTGTATATGTATGTATTCAGACCTTTTTAACGTCCCACTGCTGGGTACGGGCCTCCTTTCAGTACAAGGGGATCAGGCCATAGTCCACCACGCTGGCCAAGTGCGGGTTGGGGGTGCCTTATGAATATGCATATGCCTTAAGAAAACTTGCTAAGTCCTCTCAGACATACAGGTTTTCTCGATATTTTCCTTCACCATAAGACATGTGGCAATTCTTTTATAAATTATTCGCACATGAAATATCAGAGGTGCAAGACCCGGTATTTGAACCCGCTTCACTCGGTTTCCCATGAAAGCGCGTTACCACTAGGCTACCACTGCATTTAAACTACATTACATTATTTCAATTTTTCAGAATGTTGCGTATACCGTGGTCAGCAAAAAGAACCAACAAGTCTATTCTCGACCAACTGAAGATTACTGCCAGACTATCCACTATATGCTACCAACGAGTCCTAAGTTATTTTGGTCACATCGCCCGGAGACAACCAGACAAACTGGAAAAACTGGTTGTAGTAGGAAAGACTGAAGGCAAAAGATCACGCGGTCGAGCACCTACCCGCTAGTCCGCCCAGATTTCAAATATAACGGGACTCAATATTCCGACTGCCCTGAGACAAGCCGAGGATAGAGTGGTGTGGAGGAAGATAGTCACCAAATCGGTGAAAACAATCCACGACAAGCACGACCTTCAGCAATGAAGTACACGAAGATGAAGAAGACATTTCAATAAAACGTTAGCCTTTCTATAAACAAAACGACAAATTGAATTCCTAAAGGATTAATAAAAGGCATTCAAATGGGTTGAATTGAATTGTAAGAGGTAAGCTGAGTGATTAATTAATTCCGACGAGTATAATCTGTTTAGTAATTTGCTAAGAAATTTCATTGGTAAGCCATTTTTAAACAATATCTTGGTAGAAATATTCTTTTAAATTTATAGAATAACTAGTGACTCACCCTCGCTTTGCTTGGTCGCGTCGCTATTGGACTACGTTTTGTACATTTATATACGTGTGTGTATGTTTGTTACTTCTAGACGGCAAAAAAGTTTTTTTTATAGTATTCAGTGACAATTGAGGAGACATCCCACCTGATGTAAAGCGGTATCTGTCGCCCATAACACCTTTTTTTTTTAACGTTGGGAAATGCATTTACGCACGAGGTGTGGTACTCACCGGCAAAGCCAGTACTACCCACTAAAACCCAACAAACCTTCCCCCTTCTTAATGGGGCGTCGCAGGATCGCTTACGCATTCAACTACGACGCCCCGACGGCAGGTCTGCCGAAGTAGACCACAACAACCACGGGGTTGCTCCACAGTCCACTCTGCTATCAGAGAAGTACCAAGAGCAACCCGCATGGTACACTGCCCTCCGAAGAGGGCCACCTCCCACCGCCCACCGAAGTGGGCTACCTCCCTGTGCGTTTCTTGGCTTCGCGCCCGGTTGGGTTGCCGGGCACTACTGAGCCCCCCCACCACGACAAGGTGAACGCACGTTGGGGGGGCGCTCATAACACCTACGGTTCAGGCCCTTAGGTTTTATGTTACAAAAATGCATAGCCGCAGGTGCGTTGTCACTGAGAGGACTAAGATGATATGCCTCTTGCCTGTAATTTTGCTGGCTAACTTAGCCTTCAAACCGGAACAGAACAATGCAATCATTGTTGCTCGGCGGGAGAAATAGATAAGGAGGGTTCAAATCTTTAATTTCTGATGGTGTAAAAAAAATACATTATTATGATAAATTTTCTCTGAAAATGTATTCTCTTCCTTTTCCAATGGATTTTATCCTATTATTTTTTTGGGTTTCAAAAATCATCGAACCTGGTCTATATGGCCTGATCCGTCTCATTTTAAGAGAGACCCATGTCCAGCAGTGGGACTTCAAAAATGGCTGAATTTTTGTTTGTTTGTTTGTCTATCATTCACATTGAAACATAGTATTGGACTGATGGAATTTTTATATGGAGTTAGTTGGAAGGCTGGCATAAACTTTATTTTACTGAGAAATTCAGATATTTTACTCAGAAAAACATGCATATGTAAAAGACAAAAAAATTATAAATATTTAAAATCTGAAAGGCACGTAAACATAGACCACTAGTACTTTTCAATATAATTTAAAAAAAAGTTATGTTATGTCATGGTTATAATTAGAAAAATTCAATTATAACCCTCAACTCTTATAGATTTAACGAAGCAAAACTTTGTAACAGACTAACTTACAAACTTTGAAAAGAAACTCGTTTTCTTCGTAAGTTCTTAATGAAAATGTAAAGACAATTTGTGTTTTCTTAACTTTGTATAAATACCGTGGCTTTAAATAAAAGTTCTATTTCACAGTTCAGTGATTTCTTACATTTTACGGTACATGGACCACGAATTCGAAACCGGCATGAATAATATTTTAGATTCGTCTTGTACACTTAAAAAAGCTAAATTCAAATTCTTTATACTAGCAACATAATCTTGCTTCGCTCGGGTGTGTCCCGTTTTAAATAGATATAAATAGTTATTAGCCAGCGTTAGCCATATAAATGTTAATTTATTTTTTCTTGAATTTTTCCGATGTTTTAATAATTATTCTGCTATTCGGAGCGGAGACGAATTCAACAAATTGAAGATCATAAAAATCGGTCCAGCCGTTCTAGAATTATAAATACTCGTAGTGTAACTAACCCGACTTTGTTTTATATATATATATATATATATATATATATATATATATATATATATATATATATATATGATGATGTTCTCCTAGCCGATTCCGGCTACGGCGGCCAATCTCATTGAGATTAACCAACTGCGCAGGAGATATTATAGTGCTCAAGTGTACGCGCAGACACAAGTGCACTCTCTATTCCTGTCACTCTCATACTCCGGTGGGACGACTGCTCGACACGACCGGTGAGAGTTAAGGCGCAGGACCGACGGCTTTATGTGCTCTCCGAGGCACGGGGGTGAAACTACCCAACCAACTAACCGCCAACTTCCCAACTCCGGGCTGTTACTGAGACTTACTATACAGAAAGACTCAATAACTAAACTTGGCCCGACCCGGGCCTCGAACCCAGGACCTCCGGGTGTTACTGTTACTGTTACCGTTACCGTTACCGTTTAGAAACACACTTATTTTCATCAAAAATTCTACCAGCAATTTCAAAAGAATACCCTAAAAGGAATTGCCTGGTTTTACAAAATTTTACAAATATTATCCAACTATGAAACCGGCTATCATTTTCAAAGAATCTTCTAGAATATCATTTAACTATTTTATAGCTTGAGTTCAAATTCTTTATCATTTTTAAATCTAGCAATAGAGGTTGGTTAGTGTATACAATATCCATACAGGCTTTGTTTATCTGAAAGATTTGTGTTTTTGTATGTTTGTAACGAATAAACTCAAAAACTCCTGGACTGATTTAGATGAAATTTAGTAAGAAGATATTTTGAGGCTCTGGAAAGGACATACGATATTTTTATTCCAGAAATCATCTCATTCATTACAAATTCCAAAGTGCATTTTTTGTTTGTTCGTCGTTCAAATAGTAATTAAATAACGCTATAATAAGTTTATTGTACAGTATATGTTGAGGATGTGGAAATTAATAAATGTAGGAAAGTTAATTTCTTTATAGGGAAATCTCAATAATTTGTTGAATAAGTCTCAAATACTTGGCCCAACCTAGGACTTGAATCCAGGACCTCCAGACTTGCAGTCGCAAATGCCAGGTACTAGACTAGATCGACAGGGTAGTTGTAGGCGACATATACGAGTATGTATATAGGTGTTGATGTAATATATCTAAATATCAAGCAAACGTAAGGTAATAATATTAAAATGTAAATAACAGTAAAATATTAGTTCACAGTGTGCTTTTTTAGCAAAACAAGAAAAGTGAGCAGCGTAAAACGTTTATATAAAAATAACATATCATTGAATCTTTTACTATGCATGAGCTTTTGTTAAGCTTTTAACAAATATCGTATTTTTATTTGCGTCCGGACGATAATATACTCTGATACGGCATACCTTGTTTATTAAAAATATGCGAATTTATACTAAACTGCATGAATTGAATTGTTTACATTTGTTGTGTTCAAGTATATCTAATAATTGGAATCCTTATCTTATTACTTGTGTTTGTGCCACGTAAGATGCATACATACAAAAAAACATATACCCAAAACTACCGACTTTTTCTTCTTTGATCGATTTTGAAGTTGGGAAATTATAACAGTAAAATATTCATTTTAATTAAAAATAATTACTCCGTGTCAATAGTTGTTATATTTCTGTACAAAATTAGTTATACGAGTATATAATAGTATCTTCTATACATATTATGTATAATAAAATTCTAACTGAGTCGAATCTGCACATTAAATATTTTTTGGAAAATCTTATTGAATTAGACATTATTATCGAAACAGAGAATTCACTAAACAGATTTTGGTGAGATTTAGCATGATGATAGCTGGTTATTCGGGTCAACATATAGGATACTCTTTACTGCGGAAAAATACCTATCTCATCTCTGAGAAATTTATACTAAACGTTAAAACGTAATAATAAAACTATTTAATGTTAAAAATATAATGTTTAATGAATAACAAAAACTAGCTTCGTTTTTATTCATTTAGATCTTAGACTATAAGTAGCTGGGCGACTGAGCTCCATTCGGCTTTTTTTAAATCTTGTTTTTTTTACAGAAAAGGTATGAAAAATGCGTATTTTTTCAGAAAAGTACCTATATACATAATATATACATAACTTAAAAACTTTATATAAATACAAAATTTGATCCAAATCGTTTTGAGCCGTTTCCGAGTTAGAAGAATTAAATATGTATAATATATACCTATGTATGTACTCATATATACCTATATAAGAATTGCTCGTGTAATATAATAAGATTATAAACAAATCAAAAATCAAAGTAAATTCGAATTTATTATTTTGTTAGACAATTACTAAATAAGGATATTTTTCAGCACTATAAAATGTTTTATTAATATTAAGTCAGCGGTTCCCAAACCGGCGTTGTAACGTAATCAAGATCTCCATTTAACCAATGTTTAATTTATGCTTGAGGTTTACGACTGACAGTTGAATAATTAAATTCAATCTTGCCTCCCTGAGTGAAGTACAAGCATATTTGGTACCAAGGGGTCAGTTTTAGTCACTTGCTACACTCAAAGCAGTTAAGCAAACGAATGCTGCCAAAATCCTATATTGTGTTTTGTAACTTAAAATTTTAAATGCATCTAATTAAATATATTGTTACTATAATAATTTAACAAGTGTTTTTTTGTTTTTTTTTGTATAGGTTCATTAATTGGCTATGTAAAAGTAACGAAATATATACCTAAATATATGTAGTTTCAGATTTTAAAGTTAAGTGATATTCATAATAATATTATAGCGCAATATTCACCATTACCTACTATATTTATTTTTTACTAGCATTGCCCGCGGCTCCGCCCGCGTTCAGATGACCAAAAACCAAATTCTTAGGTTTTACATATTAGTATACCGTTACAATGCAGTTTTCATATTTTTTCTCAGAAATGAGATATTTTCCCGAGGTAAAAAGTATTGTATATGTTGACTAGGATAAACAGCTATCATCATACCAAATTTCATAAAATCTGTCCAGCGATTTTCTCGTGATGCGGTAACAGACAGACAGACAAAAATTCTAAAAACTATAGATTCGGCTCCTGTATCGATAATAAAGTTTATTTCAATAAGATTTTCTAAAAAAATATTTAATGTACAGATTCCACATAAACATTAAAATATACAACATTATGAAAACATTATATCTGTAAAACTATTATATATGCGAAACTTTATGTGTGTTTCTTATTCCTTCACGTCGATTGAAATGCCTGGACGAGTTTGGACGAAATTCGTTCAGCCGATATGATACCCGCGACCGCTGGCACAGCAAGTAGGGTCACTACAAACTGAGCCAAACGTGTCGTCATACGTAAATAGTGAACAGATTTTATAACAGATTTAATACTCGGTAAAAACATTAAGCGCTTACAAATGTTATTCGTTTCACGTAAATTCAAAGCCCATTACGGTGTCATTACGTGATATCAAAACCGTAACTTTACGTGTTTTGTTTTAACGATTGTAAAGAGATTCATTTTTTTTATTTGCATATTTATCTTTCTAGGTAAATAAAAATGAAATGCTGTTCGTTGGTATGCGAATATATATCGATTGAGAGCGACAGGATCGATTAAGCTTATTTTAATTTTATAATGTTCTATAAACTATGGTACATTAATATTATGCCACTAGCGACTGAGTTGATTCCCCATACAATCTGTCATCCCGATTTTCAGAACCTTATGGGATAATTTCAGGAATAAAAAGTACCCTATGTCCTTCCCAGGGTCTCACATTATCTTCTCAATAATTTTCATTTAAATCGGTCCAGTAGTTTCTAGATTATTTGTTACAAACATACAAAAATACAATTTTTTTTCTTTATAATATTAGTGTAGATGTTGATATTAGTTTAGATAGCATTACATATATGAAAAAAATATCTTTAAGAAAAAAAATACGTAAAACTATGCTTAAATATATGTAAAAATTAAAAAAATAAATTAATTCAAATAATTATTTCTCTTTTTAATATAAACGTATAAAAATAATAATAGTAGTAGAGCATTGATGTACAAAAACTCAAGTTATATAATTAACGACTGAAAAGTGTCCTCAAAAAGAAGCGCACCATTCGAATTTGTGCGCTTTTTTCAAATACTTATCTTGTTCTTTGGTTTTCAGCTGAAAAAATTAAAGTGTGCGTGTGTGTGCGTAAGTTTGAATTTGTGTTTAGGCAATTAAAACTTTCGATTTTTGAATTTTATTCTTTATTTTAACGTCGATGTCACTTTTTGAAGAGATATTTCTTACAAAATGTGTATTTATCTATACTATAACTTTATATATATAGGACATAGGATACTTTTTATCCCGAAATCATCCCTTAAGGTTGTGAAAATGGGGATGAAACTTTGTATGGGGAATCAAACCTAGCCTATACTAATATTATAAAGAGGTAAAGTTTGTGAGTTTGCTTGTAGGAAGTAATCTCTGGAACTAGTGTACCGATTTAAATGAATTTTGGTATGAAGATAGTTTGAGACCTTGGGAAGGACATAGGGTAGCTTTTATCCCGGAAATTATTCTTTAAGGGGCTGAAAAGGGGGATGAAAGTTTGTATAGGAAATAAATCATTTCTCAAGTAAGGAATATTAAACTCATCATACCTATATATACATATAGTAACATATAGTCTATCTATTCCATATTAATCGATAAAACGTACCTAGGGACGAACCCGAGCGAAGTGAGGGTGAGTCGCTAGTGTGTTATCGATGTGGTAGAGTAACAATTTCATAATATATCAAAGAAGGAAATCATACTTATACACTAACTAAGCCGTGAGAAATAGTTTGTAACTTAGTTATATATAGATTTACATTGTCTTACTTGCGAGGGAGATACATCGTCTTTCAGTCCTTGTTAAATCTAGGAACATAATATCTGCTCGTAGTTTCTAACAGAGTCCGTTTATCTTAAGTCAGCTACAGGAAATGTAAAATGTTAGATAAAAATAAACACTTTGTTAGTTATATTATTACTAGCGTTTCCGTCCGCATAGTAAATTAATCAACAACATATCATATACTAAAACCTTCTCCGAAACACGCTGCATCTTATGGTATGAGTTTTATTCCCATCGGTTCAGTAGTTCTCGCAGTATAACCGAATAAAAAAATCGGCTGTCCATTTATTAGTATACAAGTTATTTAATGTAATTACCTGATTACTTTTGTATATCAACTTCTTAAAAGAGGAGGTTTTATTGAATGTATGTCGATTATTTTTAGAAAAACATCCACTCGTCTATATATAAGCAGGCAAAGACAAAACAGTTCAGTACCTTTTTCTCCTCTGTTTGTCAACCGATTTCCTTTATTTCTCGACAACACGTTTGGCTCAGTTTGTAGTGACCCTACTTGCTGTGCCAGCGATCGCGGGTTCGAGTCACGCTGAGGCATTCATTCGTGTGATAAGCACGAATTTTTGTACTCCAACCACTTAGTTTTTACTGTACAAGTCAAGTCCGCGTGAATTGGGGGCAAGAATGCTAACGTTGAATGGCAATTCCGATTCTTTGGGCGAAAAATGCGCCTGCTCTGCTGTCAACATGTTTTTTTTGTATCTAAATAAATATTTGTTTATATAGTTTGAAATATTGAAATTCGAGTAATAACTCGTATTTTGTTATATATAGTGACAAAAAACAACACTTGCACTCAATTTGACTTATATTTTTTATTCAAATAAAATAAATTATAATAAAAATATTGATATAACAAAATCTAACAAACATAAATTAATATTTTTTTTTATAACTTTGTTAAATAAAATATTATAGATATTTAACAATTTGTTAAATATTTGTGTTGTCAAAAATATGATTGTGTCATATTTTTGACCACACAAATAAGCATATAAATAAGCATTAAAAAGAGATTTGAAAAAGCGCATATATATAGATTGTTTATTCATTACTGCTGATTGAACTCAGTGCGAAAGTTTTTACTACGTATTGCCTTTTTCTTTCTATTTATAAGGTAAATGATTTATGTGTTTTGTGACCTTGATAAGTGACAAACTAGCCTACTTAGTGAAGACGATAATATTTACGAAAAAGTACATGAAAAACATGGCAACATTAGTTTATTCAAAAAAAATATGTCCTATATTAGAACTTACAGTTTTATAAAACTTATTATATAAATCATGTTTATAAATAAACAAATAAATATGTTGGTGCATTAACACACATCATCATTTAGTTCCATGGTAAGCTACGAGGCCTGTTATGGATACTATATAGTTGATACACTACATATATATAACTTAAAATACATACGTGTTATAAATATAAGCATCCATGACTGGAGTACAAAATATTTGTGCTTATCACAAATTGAATACCCCCAGCGAGACTCGAACCCGCGACGTCTGGCACAGTAAGTAGAGTCACTACAAACTGAGCCAAACGTGTGGTCAAACATGTTTATATATTATTTTCCCATGGATACAATATTATGGCGTTTTAGTTTACTTCAACTTAACTTTACATATATAATAGGTTAAAAAAAATATATAATGCATCGATCAAGTCTATCAATTTCACAAATAGTTACGTTTTGCGTTAGTTTTTAACGTTTAGTAAAAGTTAAGTTTACATTCATTAACATCAGTTATCTTAATTATAATTTATACCAGATTTCCTATCTATTTCGTTATTTAGAAAGATTAAAGAAATCAAATACTTATAGAAATATATTTTTAGGATAAATTTCAAAATTAAGCCCATACATTATTTGGGACATTCTAATTTTGATATGTAAGGCGTAAAAAATATTCAAAAATTCCTACACAAATTTGTTAGAATTTAATCGCAGTCTGTAGGGAAAATAAACTTTGCAATTGAGATATCCAACTGTAGATAACAACTGCCGCTCTATAAAATTGGTAGAGTAAGTATCTAAGTATAACACTTTTTGAATGACCAAAGAAATAAATTTTATACTTTTTAAAGTTAAACCAATGCTGTAACTAATATTTAGACCTCCAGAATTCTAATTCAGACAAGATAATATGTCTATTCCAAATTTTACTAAAATCTGATTGGTAATGAACCATCACATTCTGAAGTATTAACAAATAAAATATAAATATATTGGGACATTAACGTAAAAGTAATTTAACATGGTTTTTCTATAAAGAACAGTGCTCATAAAACAATGTGAACTACTTTTTTGGTATAAAATTTTAGGTAAATTTCGTACATGGGCCATATTTATAATAAAAACTCCTTCTTCCTTAATATCAAGTGGTATCTAATACCAAAAAGGTACCAAAACCGATTCAAAAGGGTCAGAATTAGACAAAATATCAGCCCACTATTATAGCATAAATAAGAACCACTGTCTCCTCCATTTTATGCCACATTAGCAAAATGATCTGTGCTCAACTTGTACTTGTACTTGTAGCCATTAAGACGAAAATTGAATTAAATAATAGCTACTATTTCTTACCAAATTTTGTAAGAATAAAACGGTTTCCAATTTACTAAAACTCTCTACAAAATGTTGACCTGATTTACTTCGCTTAACGCATTGCGGTGTCCTTGAATTTTAGAACATGGGTTTGCCATGAAGTGATGTTGATTAAATATTTAATACTGTACAAAAAATAATTTCTTGATATTCTATAACAATAAATATAATCGAAAATATAATCGAAGCAACTCACCCTCCGGTTCGTTCCTAGGTTGATTTCCCATACAAACTTTCATCCCCATTTTCATCCCCTTAAGGGATGATTTTCAGAATATAAAATATTCTTTATCCTTCTCAGGGTCTCAAACTATCTTCTTACCAAAATTCATCTAAATCGGGCCAGTAGTTTTTGAGTTTATTCATTACAAACATACAAATTTTTTTTCTTTTTCAATGTGCGTTATGTTCTCAAAAATAATTTATCAAAAACTCAAAAAACTCAAGTGTTCAATGAATATTTATTGAATTTTCTTTTATGTCTGTTATTTTTTCTGGGTATAAAATATTCTTCAAATCAAATCATCTGTTTTATAGCTATCCATTTTGTACTCCTGCAAATTTAGTATCAAAAGAACTTCTTTTCTACATATTTATTTATTTATAATAATAATAGTAAATACACACAACGCAGCGGTAGCCCAGTGGTAACGCGCTCGCTTGGGAGACCGAGTGAAGCGGGTTCGAATCCCGGGTCTCGCACCTCTGATATTTTCATGTGCAAATCATCTCCAACATGATTACCACTTGTCTTAACGGTGAAGGAAAACATCGTGAGGAAACCTGCATGTCCGAGAGAACCTAGCAAGTTTTGGAAAGACATGTGAGGGCCAACCCGCACTTGGCCAGCGTGGTGGACTATGGCCTGATCCCCCTCGTACTGAAGGGAGGCCCGTGCTCAGCATTGGGACGTTAAAAAATGGGCAGAATACAAATACACACTTTGAAGGATTCAAAATTCTTACATTTTAAAGCATTATCGTGCTTTCACACAGCAGATAATTTTTTTTTAGATAACATTACATAAAAATTTTAACACGAAAACTTTTTGTAACATCCAGTAACATGTTAACTAACATGCTCACTATTGTTAGATGTTTTCAAAGCTTCCACGCTGATAGAACATGTTGTAGAACTATTGGATTAGTTTCGTCCTATATTTTGAAATGTTTAATATTTTCTAACAAAAGTTAAAAATTGTTATATTTTGCTTCAAATTGATTTGTTAACAAATGTTAGAAAACATTTAATAAAAATATAATATTTATTAACTTTTGTTGTAAAGTGTATTTTTTGCTATAAAAGGCTCAGTACAAATTAATATTTTTTAACTCCAGTGTGGAAACACCTTTATTGGGGATTTTAGTTAATTTAACATTGTATAGAAGAAGAGAATGGAGAAAATAATAACGGCGTTCAGCTTTTCATTGCATAGAAATTGATTAATTTATCTTCCATTAAGCGCTTGTTCCGTCCATTTTATTTGAACACTTTGCTTTCTTATAATTAAACTAATTTAATTGTATATTTAATGTACCATTTTCGTGTGCAATAAAGTGTTATAAATAAAAAATAAATAAGTAAACTAGCTTTTCCCGCGCCTTCACTCGAGTAGTCTATTTATATATAACTATTTCAATTCTAAACATCGTAGAGTATAGGGCTATGTAATGTAAAAAAAAAACAAATCTGACTCGTACTTCCGGAGATTAGCGCGTTCAAACAAAAAAAAACAAACAAACCCTTCAACTTAATTATATTAAACTAGCGACTCACTCTCGCTTCGCTTCGGGTTCGTCTCTGGACAAAAACAAATTTATCCCATGGGAACCGTAAATAATTAAAGGATGATATAACCTTCCTCAATAAACGGGCTATCTAATACAAAAAGAATTTTTCAAATCGGATTAGTACTTATTTCCTGAGATTTGCGCATTCAAACAAACAAACAAAATCTGCCTCTTTATAATATCAGTATAGATTATAGTATCTGTATGTATAGACTATAGTTGATAATTTTCCTGATTGAGCTATACTGGTGATTAGTTCATTCAATAAAATATTTTCTTCCTCCACACTATATGAAATTATGTGTAAGATATTTTAAATGAATATAATAATATATTATAAATGAATTATTTAAGAAGTTTTACCATTATACTTTCTCAGATTTACACGTACATTTAATATTGAAAATAAAACTATCTTTTCGGATTTTTTCGCCGATAAATTTAGATTTTTGGTTCCCGACGTTACGAATGCTTTACAGCGATCATGATCACGGGAGAAACTAAGGTTTAGACGTCAAGTTACACCATTTGTCTGAGTGATATAAAAATGTAACGCAACGCGGGTTCTTAGGAAATTAATGGTGTAGAAATATCGGCTTAATGTCACATCACTAAGGGCCAGGCAATATTGCTCTTTGTTTCATGGCGCCAATTTTTATTTTATACTATTGACTATGTCTTCTTTGTCATTGTTAATGGGTTCGATGCTGGAATAGAGTAAATATTTATTTTTGCCATATAGGTAGTTAGTCTAGTTAAATATATATATATATATATAAAAAAAACTAAAATCTGCCAGCTTGCTTGATGGTAAGCGGTAATCGTAGCTTATGCATGCTTGCAATATAAAAGACATTACACGAACGTACCTGAGATAAAAGGGACTAAGATTATAGATATATGTGGAAGCAGTGGGAAGTTGGACCTCTAGATTTTTTCTTACTTAATGAAATAAAGTATTCTTAGCGTTTTATTCTTTTTCATCGCGTTAATCGATTATGAGTCAGTTCCACCATAGTATATACCTACAGAACATCATATACCTACATATTATGTTAGACGAACGACTTACTTTTACTTCGCTCAGATGCGTCTCTAAGTGGAATAATATTCAGTTCCATTTTAGCATGGAACCAATAGTAAACAGTCTCTTAAAGTCATAATAAAGTATAGATTTTTCAGAGAGAAGACATTTTCCAGTGGTAAAAAATATCCTATATGTTCATCATGCTATCATCATACCAAACAATAAAATCTGACCAGTGGTTTTCTCGTGATGCGTTCCCAGACAGACGACCAGACAGACAAAAATTCTAAAAATGGCCTCTTTATCGACAATAATAACTATTTCAATAAGGTTTTCAAAAAAAAAAAAATTAATGTACTGATACGTTTCAGTTAGAATTTTATTATACTCGTATATATAGATTAGGTAGTTAATAATTAACGTCATAACTGAAAATGCCTTTTTTGTAACATTACACACTACGGTTTGTGTTGCTTCACGTACTACATGTGTTATATCGAAAATCGAACTTATGAAAAATATATTTCTTCAGAACAAAAGAAACCATTTTTTAATAAAATATACTCGGAATAGCGTTATTTTGGAAATTCATATTAACATAGTTGTTGTAGTTTATTTGTTTTAAAACAAAAGTAGAATGAAAAAAGTATGAGAGTTTCTTCATTCACTAGATATTGACGTAAACTTCTCAGTCGCGCCAGTCCATTAAAGATAACATCAGCAAATCTCGTCTACTCTAAAAAATCGGGTGGGGCTGTGTCGGAGCACGCCATCGTTGGTTTAACGTAAAACGTATATATTTTTCAGTAAATCCCTTTTAGTTTTTTTATAATTATTTTGCATATTTGAAAACAAATTAGTAAAAATTTTCTTATTTCTTATTCTTTGAAGATAGCAATGGAATGAATATCGTGTAATATATCATTTTTCAGAAAATAACAACGGTTACTATGGCAACCTAATACAACCTATTTCGTTACGTTTCCGGTGTGATTTTAAAGACGTCTCACGTCAAAATATTATAATGGCGGCGACTCTTTACGCCATACCTACTTTGGTTATAAAACAAATGCTCTATACGGTGAGAGCTACCAGATTAACACCTTGAGGTAAATTTCTAAAAAAATAATTAAATTTGTAAGAAATCTATTGTTTTTTAATTGTTTTGATTAAGGCTATTTTGATTAAGTTTTATACACGAATAAGGTTAATTTTTATATAGTTCGATTTTGGTACTTTGGCCGTTCGATGTAATAACACGTGCAATTTATTGCATCGACCAAATCCCAAAGACGGTTATTTAATTTATGATATCTCAGTTAATAGTAATTTAATCATCGTTTTACTCAATATCACACACATTGCGAACACAATCACAGATATTATAAGTTATTTACTTAACCAAATATGATATACATCTAATCAAATAAACCTTGACCTCGCGTGTGGCGTAAGTATTTCCTTATTTTCATAAGAAATTAAAAATATTCTACGTTAGAAATCATTAATATATACAATACATATTTCAAGGAACTTCATACGAATAGAAGTGGTATTCTACAAGCACTAACATTTTTAAAGTGAAACTTCTTGAGAATCGTTGTGATTTGAAACTCGATGAAACGGAAATGAAAAGGAAATGCGACACTAAAAAGAGACAAATACATAAATACATAGGTTTAAGCCGGTGAGGGAATTAAGCTGCAAGAGAAGACATTGCCATGTTGCCATGGTAACCGTTGTTATTTTCTGACAAATCTATACATATAATAAAATGGTAACTAAGTCGAATCTGTACATTAAATATTTTTTGGAAAATCTAATTGAAATAGACATTATTATCGATACAGAGTACGAATCTACAGTTTTTAGAATTTTTGTCTGTCTGTCTGTCTGTTTTCGCATCACGAGAAAACCAGTGGACAGAGTTTGATGAAATTTGGTATGATGATAGCTGGTTATCTGGTCCAACATAAAGGATACTACTTTTTACCACGAGAAAATATCTCATTTCTGAGAAAAAATACAAAAACTGCATTGTAAGAGTATACTAATATGTAAAACCTAAGAATTTGGTTTTTGGTCATCTGAACGCGGGCGGAGCCGCGAGCAATGCTAGTGTATAATATTAAGTATCACTTCGACCATGTGTAAATTGCACAAACACGCACTTTTTTTAATGTGTAGGTGTAAAGAATCATCTAAAACTCACAATTAGTATCATAAATAATTTCTTTGTAAGTACCGAGTTTTTATACAATTTTAGAAAAAATATCTATTTATAAATTGTTTTTTTTCGGTCAAAGTATTTATTTTACTTGTATGAAAAAATGGTCTCAAAAATTTCCAATTTTCTTGCTTTCACAGTCAATTATAGCACACTAAATATATTGGAAATAAGAAACATTCCACTAAACCTTAATATTTAAAAATTAAAAAAAAAACCCTAAAAACTTTCACTAAACGTAATACTAGGCAGTAAGTATATCAATAGAAATTCATGTTACCCGTACGTCTGTCAATCAGCAGCATCATGCATCATCATCAAATATCTGATTAGATATCTATTCTAAATGAAAACCTCGGTTTAGTTATTTTTTACATTTTAGTGCCTGGAAGTCGGTTTTTATTTTTTGTTAAAAAGTTTTCATCAATACAATATCTATACATATAATAAAATTCTGAGTCGAATCTGTACATTAAATATTTTTAGGAAAATCTTATTGCAATAGTCATTATTATCGATACAAAGCGGAATCTATAGTTTTTAGAATTATTCTGTCTGTCTCTCTGTCTGTCTGTCTGTTCGGGAAAGCATGACGAGAAAACCACTGGACAAATTTTGATGAACTTTGGTATGGTGATAGCTTGTTATCCGGATCAACTTAGAGGATACTTTTTATTGCAGGAAATTAACTCATCTCTGACAAATCTAAACTAAGCGTTAAAACGTTACAAAAGGCGAACCCGAGCGCTAGTTATTTTTATAATATTATATTATTTCATTTAATTATTAATAAAGCAGATTTTCCACGAATTTATTTTGAACCCAATAGTTCCCGACGAGACATTCAGAAAAATTATTATTAAGCTGTAAAAGCTTAATAATAATCATAGTTTTAAAGTCACATATTCGCGTAAATCTAAAATAATATTTCATATAATTGGTTAAATTTAACTAGTATATGCAATTTTTAGTTAATTTTAACAATAACTCTCATGCACCAAAATAAATAGAACATTCACCATACGCATTCTAAGCCAGTAGCATTTCGACGGTTGAGTGAGACGCTCGTCGACAGTCGGCATACTGTGTAAAGTTAGTGTACACGTATTACTTAAGTGTATACAAAACTGTTCAGTTATATAGTTAAATTTTAGTTTTTTTTACTGCGGTAAGTGATTTTGAATATATGAATTTAGTAAGAATTAATAAAAAATCTTGTGGGTAATAATTTTAGCTAATATTCCACATTTTCATGTAAAAACTTGTTGGAAAATGTCGTTCGATAGTATTTTTGCTAACCGACTTCAGAAAAAGAAGGTTATTAATTCGATACGTATGTATGTAATATTATTGGAAATGCAATATATTCATTATGATTATAATCTATTGGGACTTTCAAATGAACATAGATACATTTTTTATATTATAAATTTTATAATAATAATTAAATACTTCAAAGTATTTGCAGTCAATTTATTTTTTTCTATCACCATATTTGATTTTCTGATTATTTTATTGATAAATTAAAACTTTTTATCAATAAAATTATTGAACTTAAATAAATATTAAAATAGAAATTGAAATATCAAAAGTTACATATTATTTTTATAAAGCAATATGAAAATAAAATATTTTAAATTGTATTTTTAAATATAAAAATATATATTATTTTAAATAATATTCTCTCAAAACAACGATTAACGACCTAACTCTCCGTTCTCTATAATAAATTTTTGAATTCAACATTTATTAGTAATTCAATAATACTATTTATTAATAATACACAGTAGTATACAAAATATTATTAAACAATATTTACAATAAACAATTTTAGTACGTAGTATGTAGCCCAAATATTTTATTCTCAACGGATACATTACATAAAAAAATCATCATATATCAAAAATATCAAAAAATATATAAATAAATATCTTTTTCCCTAATTGAGTTAGAGCGGAATATTTATTTTTAAACCGATTATATATTGTCGGGATATGAGAGTAATAATAATAATGGCTTATTACATAATATGCCTCTTCTAATTATAGACTTCAATAAACCAGGAAATACTGAATCTTCATTAATGAATCTTGATCTTGTTTTAATAAAAATAAAAAAGTGATTATAGTTTATTTTAAACATAAAAATCTCTTTAATATAAAAAAGGCGCATTTATTTCATTTATATTTTATATATTATCTATACATATAATAAAATTCTAACTAAGTCGAATCTGTACATTAAATATTTTTTAGAAAATCTTATTAAAATAGTCATTATTATCGACACAGAGGCCAGATCTATAGTTTTTAGAATTTTTGTCTGTTTGTCTATTACCGCATCACGAAAAACCCACTAGAGGGATTTTGATGAAATTGGGTATGATGATAGCTGGTTATCCGGGTCAACATATAGGATACTTTTTATCGCGGAAAAATATCTAATTTCTGAGAAAAACCTAAGAATTTGGTTTTTGGTCATCTGAACGCGGGCGGAGCCGCGGGCAATGCTAGTATTTTATATATTAATGTATTGAAATTTGCAAAGATACCATTTTTGGAAATTCCACTCCTAAATGGGTAAAAGGAAGTCATAAAGTTATTTTTGAAGTTACAATAACAAAAATTATAAATAATCTAGTTAAAAATGACGATTAGGGATGAAAAATAGAAGATAATGTGATATATATATATATATATATATATATATATATATATATATATATATATATACATATTATAATCAGTTATATCACTATTAAGCTCTTACATTTTTTTAATATTATGAAAACTTACTGTTCCCAATTTCTTCAATGTCCACACGAAAATCGCTACCTAGAGCCATAAAGAATATTTTTTTTTCATCAATAATAATTAATTTTCTTTGAAACTTTTATTGCACTTTCTTTCACCTTAGTTATAATCTTTATATTTCAAACAAAAACTTATGAAAAATGGTTAGAAAATCGTGATAATGTACCATCCATACTAATATAATAAATGTGAAAGTGTGTTTGTTTGTCCTTCTTTCGTGTCTAAACAGAGTGACGGATTGGAGTGATTTTTTGTGTGAGATAGAGGGCTGGAGAGTTACATACTCGTAGGCTACTTTTTACTGCGGGAGATTATCTGACTCCACGGGAATAAAAATAATATAAAAAAATATTTATGATCAGAATTACTTGAAACTTGGTATCAACGCTCTTCAATACAATTGTATTATTATATTTAATTAAATAAATACGTTTTTTTCGCATTTACGTATTTGTCGAAATTCATTCCATGTATTCAGCCCTTTTCTAACGTCCCACTGCTGGGCAGGGGCCTCCCTTCAATACGAGGGGGATCAGGCCATAGTTCGCCACGCTGGCCAAGTGCGGGTGGGCGGACTTCACATATCTTCCGAAAACTTCAGACATGCAGGTTTCCTCACGATGTTTTTTACCGTAAGGCAGGTGGTAAACATGTTGGAAATGATTCGCACATGAAAATATCAGAGGTGCGAGACCCGGGATTTGAACCCGCTTCACTCGGTTTCCCAAGCGAGAGCGTTACCACTGGGCTACTACTGATTCATCCCATAAGGGGGTAAAATTGGGGATGAAAGTTAGTATGAAACCTACCCTTTTTAGAGTTTTTGTACTAAGTATTAGCGCGAGCGAAGCCGCAGCTTCGGCTAGATTTTATATAAAGTAATGAGTTTCGGCTCGCGTCGTTGACAGACGGGCGGGTTACGAGTGAAATTTGAAAGTGGTTGGATCGCCAAAGAACTTGCTCGGCAGTTTTAAAGTTATACACTTAGGGTGACACACGAGCGAAAAAGTTCATTTTGCTCGTACGTCTTTTACTTAGTATAGAACGTTAGGAAGAGTACTATTATATATATATAGTATAAACAAAATACTCGTAGACAGTTCTTTTAATAAATATCTATCTGTTTCAAAACTGAATATTCAAATTGTATGAAAAATATTAATAAGATCTTTACTAATACTTCTTTTTATTGATCACGCGACTCCTATACTAAATAAACAGTTCAGAATTTTTCGATTTTCCAGTTTTTTTAGGGGTTTTCCCTATTTTTTATACTTAAGCCACCCCTGACACACCCCCAACAAAACAAAAAAAAAGAATTATTCCAATCGGTCCATCCGTTTTTGAGTTTTAGCGAGACTATCGAGAGGCAATTTCATTTTATATATATTAAGATAGATGTGGACCCGAAGATAGGTGAGATGTAAATGATTTTTAAGATATATAAGTCACTAGCATTGCCCGCGGCTCCGCCCGCGTTCAGATGACCAAAAACCAAATTCTTAGGTTTTACATATTAGTATACTCTTACATTTCAGTTTTTGTATTTTTTCTCAGAAATGACACATTTTCCCGCAGTAAAAAGTATCCTATATGTTGACCCGGATAACCAGCTATCAACATACCAAATTTCATTAAAATCTGTCTATTAGTTTCCTCATGATGCGGTAACAGACAGACAGACAGACAAAAATTCTGAAAACTATAGATTCGGCCTCTGTATCGATAATAATGGCTATTCAATAAGATTTTCCAAAAAATATTTAATGTACAGATTCGGCTTAGTTAGAATTTTACTATATGTACAGGTTTATATGGTTTTGGATCATAAAATACTTGCGATATCATTAAGAAATATTCTAACTACATGTTAAGAAATAATAATAATATCTATTTTTATAAGTGAAACCAACCCAGGCTGGGTGCTCATCTCATACTAAAGGATACTAAAGGAAATATTATTGTTCTGGTAACCGCGAAATTACTTCACAAATAACTTAATAATATGTTAATTTTATTCAAGTCGATGCAAATAAGGCATAGCTATTTGAGACGACCATTTAATTCTCGACATAGACAATAAGGAAAACCGAAATGCAAATCGGGATCATGATTATTCCATAGAAATGGTTTAATATTAAGTGATGGAATGAAAGTAATGACAAATATTATGTCGTTATTATATTATAACTAGGGACTAACCCTCGCTCCGCTTGGGTTCGTCCCTACTTACGTTTTAGCGTTTAGTATTTCTCAGAGATGAAATATTTTCCCGCAATAAAAATACTCCAGTGCTTTTTCCGTGATGCGGTAACAGACAGACAGACAAAAATTCTAAAAACCATAGATTTGGCTTCTGTATCGACAATAATGTTTATTTCAATTAGATTTTCCAAAAAATATTTAATGTACAGATTCGGCTTAGTTACAATTTCATTATATGTATAGATTACATACGATCTGGATACACCAAATGCTTGAAGCGGAACTTTGATTTTTTTTTAATTTTAACTATACAAAATTAAATTACTAATTTTGAAGCTTACAATGAAGTTATTCTTTCCTCAATGTATTGTCATGACGTGAGAATATGCGAAAATTATTAAATTCGTTTAATTAACATATTTTACATACACTGTGCATTATCTACGTTCATATATCTACTTTGTTTTATTTCATAACTTGAACCCTTAGAGATATTATAATTTTCTTTAATGTTAACAGGAATAAGAAAGCAATACAGCAATATAAGTTTGAAATGCGAGGATGGAGGATGGTATAATGCAAGAGCTAGTATTATACAGATTTTTCAGTTATCATCTTAGTTTAATTGGTGTAAGTAAATGAGAGTTTCTCTAAACAACGACAACATAAACAAAAATATACGTTCAAATTGAGTGAAAAATCGAAAAACAACCATGAATTCGATAAATTTGCGTACGCGAGCGAGATCTGTGACATGTTTTTAGATATACATATACCTACGAGTATATACACGTTGCTCCCAAGAGATAGCAATGTTAATGCGAGAATCGAAAATGTAAATATTAACAGTAAGTCATTGTCGGAAACGGTTTATCTTTTATGAATACAATGTCCCTATTGAAATCCTTTTATATGTCTAAATAGAAGTTTTTGAACACTGGAAATATTTGAACACAAACAATATGTACCTATTTGCCTTTGATATACTGTTTATCAGTTTTAGTTGAATTCAGATTTTCTGTTTAAAACTGAAATTGTTTTTATTGTTTGTATCACAAATTGTTGCAAACGTGTGCTATATATGATAACTAACGACTCACCCTCGCTTCGCTCGGGTTCGTTCCTAGGTGCGATTTAACGGTTAGTATGAAATACAAATCTTTGAATTTCTCTGCTTTTATGTACTATAATATGCATGTATTATACCTATAAACCTTCCTCTTGAATCGCTCTACCTATTGTTGAAAACTGCATTAAAATCCGTTGAGTAGTTTAAAAGATCTATACGAACAGATAACGGAAGCGACTTCATTTTATACTAGGTATACCTATAAAGATATTATTTTTAATGATTCTGTTAAAGGGGAGATATTGCCATAGAAAAATACAGCTTATATAGAAATATGTATAAAACGCTTTCTATGAATTAATTAGGATACTCGTAGTATTTTATTTCTTAAACTCTATCCCACGGGAACCGTACATTTTTCCGAGATAAAAAGTAACCTATATGTTATTCTGATGTAAGATCTATATTATTGTAAAGTAATCAAGCAAAAAATCAAAAAGTAAAAATCGTGTCGTCAAAAAAAAACGTGTGTGTACTTATGTACAAACGTAAGAACTTATACTTCTTTGGCGTAACAGAACAAAAATAGCTAAAGATTTCATCCCGTATGTCACAATTCTCTGTTTGTAAAAGGAATGATAAATTAATAAAATAATTAAATAAGGCATATTAGGCATGTTACAATCATATATTTATAGAATATCATTTAAGGAAAGAATATAATACTATATATCATTTGTCAGACAATAACAACGGTTACCATTGGCAACAAACAGTTATCAGCTAATTTCATCATGTCGCTTTTTGGCTGTCGGTATGCGCGCGCATCTTAAAAATTTTACCCATATTTTTTTCCAAATGTCCCGAAAGAAGTACTTATAACTTCAGGAATTGTTTTATTTAATTTATTACTATTTCCAATATCCAAAACCAAAGTATCAAAACTATTTATTCGATGTTCAAATAACCTAACATTTTGTCTAAACTTTTAGGAATATAAAATGTAGAAAAAACGGTCACGACTGAACTTGATTCGCGACACAACAGTTAATACATCCTTTCTTAAACAGTCTGATTTCCGATTTGTTCTAAAATGGCGCACCATTTCCTCTGTTGCTGGCACCATCTGTGTACGATAAAGGCATATTTATTGTCTTGACGGTATTGTTTAAGGTGCATTATTTCATTTAACGTCGGAAATATTAAAAATATTTAAGTTTCTATATTTTATGTGAACACTCGTGACTTACACTCAGTTTTCTTGAGTGAGTCACAAGTCTTTTGTATTTAATAATTTCTTAGATTTACGCAAATATTTGACATTTTAAATAAAAGTGCCTACCCATTATTTTACAAAAAAGATTTCAATAATAATTCGAAAAATGGCAATAAGTTACCTTACAATATTTGTTGCATTTAAAAAAAAAAAAAAATTGCACGGCACTGTCTGTAACAAGTATGTGTTTGAGACGTCTATAACCTCAGTCTCTCCAGTGACCAGGGTTGCTGTAAAGCATTCGAAACGTCGGGAACTAATATCCGAAAAGATATTTTTATTTAAAATGTCTTTTGTATTTATAATATTAGATACAGGTAGCGCCACCTTTTGGCAAAATTTGTTACTATCAGCTATCTTATTGTTACTCCAGATCATAGTCTGTCCGCATACGAAATTTCATCTAAATCCGTTCAGCCGTTTCAGATAGAGGGATTAACAAACAAACACATACAAACTTCAGCATTCGTTATACTCGTAGTAATTAATATAATTAAATTACTTTAGTATTTAACTTAACGTGTAGTGAATTTAATGAGAAATTGCAAATCTGGTGTCAAAAAAGAAATAGATTTTTTTTCTGAAAACTGGTATGGAATAGATACACTAGTATATATTATACCTATATTATGTACATTCATAGGTACGATAAGTTGTTGTGGGTTGTATTATAACGTGTTATCCAGTGAAAATGAAATAGTCTGCCACGGTAAAAAGTAGCCTATGTCACTCTTCAGGCTCTCCAACTATCTCCACACAAAAAATCACACCAATCCATCACTCTGTTTCGACGTGAAAGAACGACAAATAAACAAACACACTAATTTATAATATTAATATGGATTTATGTAATCAAAAATCAGAATAGGGTATTTACGGATGTATCGAGAACACTATTCTCATTGAATAGGTCTGGTCTAGTGTCTATTCTAAGACGTGATTTTTAAGATATATAAGATTTCGTTTCTGAAACGAACTGCTAAGGTGTGGAACACCCTTCCAGCATCCGTGTTTCCTGCCACCTATAATTTAAGTACCTTCAAGGCAAGAGTAAATAGGCTATTTCTAGGCAAGCGCACTCCAACCAAGACCTCATCAGTGCTTCCCAGCGCTGATTATAGTCAAGCGCAAGCCTATCGCACAATAAAAAAAAATATCTGTAACTTTTGTTCTGCAGGAGTCATGCCCTAGTTTTACAGGATAACACGTGATAAAAGTACTGCTGTGTAATAGTATTTCGATGATTGCGATTCGTTTTCCAGAATTGTTACGTAAGCATTGTATCACATATTTGATGACATCTATCAGGAGAAAATTTTGATTTGTGACAGGGTATTTCCCATTCACGCCGATTTGTGATATGTGCCACGTTTTTCTCATAATTTAGCTGTCTTTTCTGTCGTATACTACTCATTTTATTATTCTTCGATCCTGAACATAATATATTATCTCCACTCTTAAAAGTTGTAATTTTGATCTAACCTGCTTTTGAACCTAACCTGCTTTTAGATAGATTTTTAATAAAAAAAATTACGTGAGTTTTTACTGCAAATTTGGAGGTCCTGGGTTAGAGTCGCGGGTCGGGTCAAGTTTAGTTATTGACTCTTGGTGTTTAGTAAGCCTCAGTAACAGCCCGGAGTTGGGAAGTTAGCGTTGTTTCACCACCGTGCTTCGGAGAGCATGTGTCACGTCGGTCCTGCGCCTTAACTCTCACTGGTCATGTCTCGTGTCGTTCCACCGGACTATGAGAGTGACAGGAATAGAGAGTGCACTTGTGTTTGCGCTATAACATCTCCAGCGCAGATGACTAGTCTCAGTGAGATTGGCCGCCATGGCCGAAATCGACCGGAAGGACATTACGTGAGCTCACTTTCGAAGTATACCTTCTATTTATCGTATTACGTAATATGTTTCATCCAGCATTTTCTTTGCAAGTAAAAATTGAATTACCTACTAGATAAATAAGTAAATACTATTTAAAAGAATAAATTGAAATTTTGCTCATATCTTATTCGAATTTAATTTCAACTTTAAATGTAAAACAAAAACAAACATTTGTTAATCATATCTTTCTTTCTTAGTCATACAAGATCTTGCTTTTTATGAGTAATGTAATTCTGAAATATGTAGATACTTTAATATTATACTCCAGTGTTTTGAACGTCTGCTAAGGCACTTAAGCGTTCGTAGGATATGCTGATACGAACTACGTTTTATAAATGAATGTCATACGCTTAAAAATATAAATTATAAATATTTGATATGAGCGTGTAAGTAAAGTGAATTGCTAAATAAGGAAAAGAATAAAGATATAAGGTACTTTTTGGCATACGACATATTTGGCTCAGTTTGTTGCGACCCTAATTGCTGTGCCAGCGGTCGTTGGTTAGAATCCCGCTGGGGGCATTCATTTGTGTGATGATTACGAATATTTGTACTCTAGTCACGGGTGTTTATATTTATAATATGTATATATTTAAAGTTATATATGTGTAGTGTATCAACTATCTGGTATCCATAAGACATGCCTTGTAGATGGTGCTGTGTGTTAATGTCCCAACATATAGAAAAAATATACATATAAAAATATATATGTAAGTATATACCTATATCATAGTAGGCTATAACTGACTCTATTCATCATTATTTCTTACTACAATATACATTACATTACCTTTCAACTAAAAATTTTACACAGAATTCAAAATTATCTTAAAATGAAGATCAATAAAGGCCCATTACGATAAAACGTATAAAAAATTTTTTTTTCACAATCTTTCATTTCAGATTTTCCTTTCTTCTTGTACTTTAAACGTGTCTTCTATGAAATTGAACCCACGACTTCCAAAGACTATATAGTAAGTAATTATCTTATATATAAATAAAAATGAATGTTCGAATGTTTTGCGTTCCAAAACCATTGATCTGAACCATTTTAATGAAACTCTGGTAGGTTATCGCGTTTACACTTGCGACGGTTCTTGGCGTAAACAAAAATCCTTTACTAAAAAGTAAAATTTTTAATCAAAAGTCTTTACCCGATTGTGCGACGCAAAGGAGGGTAATGTATTCATCAGTCTATGTATGTATGTTTGTTCCTTTATAAACGCGTGGTCTGACTTTAATGATTCATACGTCGTTAGATTTGTCTTGTTAAACGCGAGTGTCATATGGTACATAGGTATCATTAAAAGACAAAATGGCGGATCTGAGGCGCCAATTTGTGTTTTGAAAATTTTTTTTAACCGAATCCATCGAGTGGGATATCAAAATATAGATTTTTTAAGTAGCCATTACAAAAACAATATACAACTTATTTGTTTAAAAATAATTTTCACTCGTTCAAAATTAAAATCACGAACAGAAGATCAATTAAAATGTAACCAATAAAGTAATATTTCCCAATATTTTTTAACATAATTCTTTCACTTAACGTCAACAAGGTATATTTATGTAAATAAATTAGTAAAATACTAGCATTGCCTGCGGCTCCGCCTTCGTTCAGATGACCAAAAACCAAATTCTTAGGTTTTACATATTAGTATACTCTTGCAATCCAGTTCTTGTATTTTTTCTCAGAAACAAAATATTTCCCCGCGGTAAAAAGTATCCTATATGTTGACCCGGATAACCAGCTATCACCATACCAAATTTTATCAAAATCCCTCCAGTGGTTTTATTGTGATGCGGTAACAGACAGACAGACAAAAAAAATCTAAAAACAATAGATTCGGCATCTACGAGTATATCGATAATAACGTTGGTTTCAGTAAGATTTTCCAAAAAATATTTAATGTACAGATTCGGCGTAGTTACAATTTTATTATATGTATAGATAATAGATATTCCTTTAATTTCCAAATGACAAAAGGTTTAGAACAATTGCCTATTAAAAACGACAAGGGTATATTATAAGGAACATTTATGTTACTGAAAGGAAATCTAAATAAATCGCGTATATAGTTTAGTTTCTCTAATAGCAACGTTATTTTTATTCCAAACTTTGTTGGATTTTCATTTTCATAAAGACATTTTTGTATTTTGGAAGTCTTTGTTATTCTTACTTATTAATGATTTGTTGTGAACTAGCAGAACCTGCAGTTTCACCCGCATTCAAAGTACAAAAAAACAAACTCTTCTTTCCCTTCCATTTACAATAATGTATGGAAGTCTGCCCGATTTGTGGACATTTATGATTACTGCTCCGCTCCCTTGGGTAGTAGCATGATGATAAATAGTCTATAGCCTTCGTCAATAAAAGGGCTATTTAATGCAAAAATAATTTTTCAAATCGAATTATTAGTTCCTGAGATTAGCGCGTTCAAACAAACAAACTTTGCCTTTTTATAATAGTAGTATATAGATAAGGCATTTTATAAGTAGTTTTTTTAGATATATAAATAAAAAGATTTAAATGGTCTAAATAAGATTATTCGGGGGAAAATTGTTGGAAAAATTGCCAGAAAAACTCGGAAATTAACCAACAAAATTAAAATTTGAATAGGACAAAGCTTCAATTCTCAATTCTCTCAATCAATTCTTTCTAACTTCAAATATAAGGAAGTCCGACACAAACTTATCAAAAATGTTCTTCTTCTAAAAATCTTCCTGATTATTATACTATCTACCCTCGCTTCGCTAGGGTTTGCCTCAAGGATAACAAAAACAAATCTATCCCACGGGAACCGTACAATTTCCGGGATATAAAGTAGCCTATGTGTTGTTCCAGTTGTAATATATCTCTGTGCCAAATTTCATCCAATTACGTTTATTGTGGGTGGCGTGAAAGAATAACAAACATCCATACTCACAAACTTTCAATTTATAATATTAATACGAATGAGGGAATCTCGTCCAAGCTTGCTTTTTCATGCTTCTCTATGCTGAGGTGTTACACTAACTTTTACTCAACACTAAATTCGATAGAGTAAACTATCTCTGTGCAAAAATATCGCAGATATTTTGCTCATTTGATATCTAAAAGAGAGTGAAATTAACAAAAGCACTTTCTTATTTCACAACAATAACACGAATTTGAAGAAATTCTTTAAAAAATCCTAAAGAGAATATAATCGTGACTAGAATCTTTATTCTTACTCGAAATTTGCTAATGGGAAAGCACCTTCACTAACCTTCACAACAACCTTCTGTCTTTTTATTTTTAGGGTCCCGTACCCGAAGAGTCCGTGTCCGTCTGTCTCTCAGAGGGCTGTATCTCATGAACCGTACTAGGTAAAGAGTTGAAATGTTCACAGAGTATGTATGTATCTATTCTACTTTGTTCCCGTGGGATAGATTTGTTTCTGTTTTTAATATCATTTACGTCATGGTGGATACCTCATAACCACAGTAATTAATTTAGAAGAGGTGTAGAACTAAAATGCACAAAGGTAATACCGTAATAGCAAATTTTAAACTTTAAAACTAAAAAGTAAAACAGACTTGGAAATCACCATAAAACGGACGTTCAAAGTTTAAAACAGATGCAAAAAACTGAAACTAATATGTAACGAGTAACAGAAGAATTTCAACTATGTTTGTTATATATTTTATACTAGTGACTTACCTGGTTTTGCTCAATTGGGCTTTAGGTGCCTTTTGGAATTCCAATGTTACTAACGGGCAGTGTCAATTTTTCGTACAGTTTGTTACAAGCAGAATCCTATGTGTTATTCCAGGTCATATCTATAAACATTCTTGAATTTTAGTAACTCGATTAGCTACAAAAGTTTTTAAGCGGTGGTGACTGTAAGTCAGATCGAAGCAAACACCCTTAAATTCTAACAACTGAATAGGATCAGAAGTGTTGAAGCGATAAAGTATTTGTTGAAATTTATGAAACTGAGGAATTTCATCCAAATCCGTTCAGCCATTACGACGTAAGGAGTAACAAACATACATTCAAAATGAGGCTCGACATACACAATTTTTATTTCATCGTTACTTTTATTTAATAATTCGCAATGACTTTAGTTTACTTGTCAGCTCTTTAGAATAAAGGAATAAAATGTAGTAATTTCATGTACAATAGCATTGTATATGATAACGAAATATGTATATACTAGCGACTCACCCTCGCTTAGCTCGGGTTCGTCCCTACTTACGTTTTAAATTTTAGTATCGACTTCTCAGAGATGAGATATTTTCCCTCAGTAAAATGTATCTTATATGTTGACCCGGATAACCAGCTATCATTATACAAAATTTCATCAAAATCCCCCCAGTGGTTTTTCCGTGATGCGCTAACAGATAGACAGACAGAAAAAAATTGTAAAAACTATAAATTCGGCCTCTGTATCGATAATAATGTCTATTTCAATGAGATTTTCCAAAAAATTTCAATGTACAGATTTGGCTTGATTACAATTTTATTATACGAGTATGTATAGATTTTCACGTACCTATATCTACGAACTTAACAAGCAATAAGCCAAAAGAAAAACATGTGTCAAACTTTGTGACGTTACTAGTGACTGATTATATTGTCAGTTCTTTGGCATACTTGTACATAATTTTAACTTACGAATTTGCTTTGCGAAATATTTTCGTGATAAAAATGCTGCAAGAACAAATAGGAATAGTATGAGGATAATACGTAGCATTTTTGACAGACTTGAAAAATTGGTACAATATGGATGTATGACTTTTAGGGTGTATGTTCATTTTATGTTCGATGCTTGAAAATTAAATATTTTTTTTAGGAATACTATGAGATATTGAAACGCGCAGCGAGACAGCTTAGGCGAAGATAGCGAACAGCGCTTATGGGTCGTATAGTTAAGACTCTCTTATGGGTCGAACAATTCAATTGATTTCAATATTATTATTATTCTCTTTTAAATATAACTAGCGACTCATCCTTGCTTCGCTCGGGTTCGTCCCTAGGTTGGTTCCCCATACAAACTTTCACCCCCATTTTCACCTCCTTAAGGGATGATTTCCGGGATAAAAAGTATCCTATGTCCTTTCCAGGGTCTCAAACTATCTTCTTACCAAATTTCATCTAAATCGGTTTAGTAGATTCAGAGATTTACCCCCTACAACGTCACAATAATCCAAGAACAACTTATTACAAAGAAAACATTATTCAATTACAAAATATTAATTTAACATTAATTAAATATCAGTATATATTTATGCAAATAATTTAAACTATAATAAATGATCAACTATACATAATATAAAAGAAGTAACTCGATAAGGATGATCAAATAAAGCCCGTTCAGAAACAAAACTAAAACCTGTTATAGCTAATAAAAATAACGATTAAATAGACAATGATTACACAATATTAATTTTACACTATTATTTAGTAAAAGATGTATTAATCTGTTGGTGTAACAGTATACCTTGAGGTTGGTCTTTAAATCTTGTGGTCTGCCTCATCCGGTCAGCCGTCGGGGCATTGAGATTGAATGCGTAAGCGATAGCGATGGGTCGTCGACGTATTTAGCGTGAACGTAACTAGACCGTTCATTTTCTTTCGTCGACTAGTCGATCGACTAGTTCAAATCGTGGACTGTGGTTCATGTATGCCTTAATTTTGTTGTAGACGCTAGACAGTGTATAGTTACTAGTTTACGTTGCGAGACCGACTGTCTTATGCCCGATTTCACCAACGTCACCTAAGTTTAAGGGATCCCCTAAGCATGGTTAGGGGGCTGTTAGGGGACAGTTTCTGTTTCACCGACAGTAAGGGGTCACCTAAATATTAAAAGTCCCCCTAAATTAGGTGCTCGAAATATGGGCATAAAGACGATCGTAAAACTAAATTTAATTTCGGGGCTAGTTTAGGGGACTTTTAAGCTAGGGATCCCATACGTAGGTGGGTTGTTGGTGAAATCGGGCATTAGTCTATGAATTCAACTAGTTCATTTGAAATACGTGAACCGTCGAACCGTCGACGCATCTTCGACCGGTTGATTGAACTAGTCCGTTCATTCAACGCCCATCGCTAGTAAGCAATCCTTCGGCGCCCCATTAAGACGGGGGAGGTTCCGTTGGGTTTTAGTGGGTAGTTGGCTTTTCTGACCGATGAGTCCCACATAACCACCTGTATGTATGCAGGTGATATGCATAAATGCATATTCCATACAAAAAATGGTCTCGTTAAATCTCAAAAAAAATACACCCTAAATAATGGTACATATACTCTTATAAGGGTTTTGAAATCGGTATATTTTTAGTTTCAGCTTTTTTTTAAGTTCATGTTAGTTTTAAATTACCCATGTTAATTTAAATAATAGATTGCTATTCAGGCAATTTATTTGCATATTCAAATTTAGTTAGTTAAGTAGTTAGTAAGTCAATGAGTAAGACCATCCGTACTTTATAAACACCCATAAATTAACCTTATTTTCTTATTTCTAAACTACCATATTGGTGAATTTTGATTGATTTATATTCATTAGTTTCAAAGATATAAATCCATACTAATACTATAAATGCGATAGAAACTGTTTGTCTGTAACGTTTTCACGCCTAAACCGCTGAATCAATTTTAATGAAAATGCGCTAATTTTGGTAAGAAATAAAGAATTTTTTGTCCAATCGAGGTAAACTGGAGGTTGATCTTAATTTTTTTTAAGTATTTACCTACTTTTCTTTGCCTATGTATGAACAAATATAACTAATACAGACAGACAGACAGATATACATATGTGCTTATATAAGATTTTTTTATATATTCCTTCAGTATAACTACAAAATATTGTATTAAAGAATTTAAAACACCTGTTCAGCCTCAGTAGCGCATATACCTATCCATGCATTAAGCAAATGAGTATATTAATTTTATCGAAATATCCAAAAATATCTAGACGCATTAAATCAACATATACGAGTATATTTGGTTTGACGAAAAATTTAAAATATGGATAAAAATATTTTACTTTCAGACTGAAATTTAATAAACCAAAAGTCTCTCAGACCAATATATTATATCTATAGGCTTCGAATTCATTAGGAATTGATTGAAAAAGCTTTCATAGAAATTCTTTTCAAAGTTTACTACTAAATATTATATTGAAATTATGACCTAGTTTGGTTCGTCGATTATTTTAATACTGTTACTGAGCTTTTGCATTATCTAACTAGTTATCCGCCCTTACTTCGCTCGGAAATGGAAAACATGGTAAATATTGGCTATTTACTTTTTTCCCACAGGAATTACAGAACTATTTAATCTATTTAAAGTTTACGTTCCTGCCAGAGGGAAATAATTCCCAAAAATCATTGATCAATACTAGATTTTTTTTGTTTTCGCCAGCGAAATCCATTCTATCCCACCCATGTTTAGTACTCTGCCTATTGTTAGTCGTCAATGGGCAGAGGACTGTGAGAGTCATGGTCACTAAAACCCACAGCGGGACCCAAAGCGAAGATTCAATCGTTGCGATAGTAAAACATAAGGATGAGTTTTATCAATTCTATATTTAAGAGGTAAAATATAAAATTATTTAAAATAAAATAAAAGATTTGTTTGAAAGTTTGTGAGGTTGGATGGACGTTTGTCACAAAATTTGGCACAGAGATAGATTATAGTCCTAAATAGCACATAGGTTACTTTTTATCCGGAAAATATACGGTTCCTGTGGGATAGATTTGTTTTTGTCTAAGGACGAACCCGAAGTGACGCGAGGGTGGCCGCTAGTTAGTTATAAACTTCATAGAACTATGCCAAATCGAATTAGGTGTGCTAGAGTTTGATAACTAGTAGAAAATGTTCCTTTCTTTAGTTTGAATGCACTTCTTAGAAGTAATTTATTTTAGTTAGATTTGTAATATAATCACAATTAAATTAATTTTATAGTGACATCAAATTAGAATTAGATAAGCGTTTTTAAGAATTACGTAAGACTTAACAGACAATAAGTAACAAGTTCTATTTTAATGGTTTTGAAGACTTTAAAGAATATTCTAACACTAATCTTATACTATTCTAATATTATATTTTGAAGATATTATTCGTTTTTTTTTACTTGCAATTTTTTTGCTTAATTGCATTGTATAAAATATACTAGCATTTCCCGCGGCTCCGCCCGCGTTCAGGTGACTAAAAACCAAATTCTTAGGTTTTAATAAATGAGATATTTTCCCGTTATAAAAAGTATCCTATATGTTGACCCCGATATCCAGCTATCACTATACCAAATTTCATCAAAATTCCTCCAGTGGTTTTTCTGTGATGCGGTAACAGACAGACAAAAATTCTAAAAACTATAGATTCGGCCTCTGTATCGATAATAATGTTTATTTCAATAAGATTTTCCAAAAAATATTTAATGTACTGATTCGGCTTAGTTACAATTTTATTAGTAGGGGAGCCCAAGAGGGGATTTTTGTAGTTACTCAAGCGCGGCAGATTAACATAAAATAGGTTATCTTGTGTGATATTGGTTCGATTGAAAATACTTATAATTTTAATCAACGTTTTTAATACCTCGATGTAATATAGGTTCACAATAGTTCTCTTACAACAAGTCGCCATATTCTAATGATCTATAAGTTATATCTTATTCACAATTACCATAGATACACTGGTCAGTGTTGCCACACCTGACATCTCCCCTTTTTTTTTTTTAAGTAAACAAAACAAAATTCTAAACAACATAATCTTTCAAATAAGAGGGTTGTCTTAATGGTCTGCCAAACCTGGAAACTTTCACATTCTTATCACTAACATTTTCACTATTAATATTTAAGTTTTTATTATTAACATTTATACTCTCTTTAATAACTTTGAAATTCGGTACATCCTTAAGCCAATCATCATTATCATTTTCTACATAAAACTTTTTATATGGTGTTCCTTTAAATATATGATACCTATTCCTTAATACTTCCTCCCCGTTATTTAACAAAATTCTGTAACCTCTATTTCTCTCTTCCTTAATTATTTTACCATCTATCTTCTCTTTAGTATTTTTATCATGAACATAAACATTTTGACCCTTATAAAAACTATCAATTTTACCTTTATTTTTCTTATCATGGTAATATTTATACATATTTCTCTTTTCCTCTACACTTTGCTTAACCTTATTATAATTTATTTTATTATATTTATTTTTAGTTGGTAAGTATGATGCTACTTGTCTTCCTAACATAAGTTCATTCGGTGACATTAATTCACAATCAATAGGTGTATTCCTATATTCTAACAGAGCTAAATATATATCCTTTTGTTCATTTAAACATTTTTTAAACATTCTTTTGATTGTTTGAATATGCCTTTCTACCATCCCATTTGATCTTGGATAATAAGGTGTAGAATGACAATGTTTAATATTCCACAATTTACAGAAATCTCTAAAAAATTGGCTTTTATATTGAGCTCCGTCATCTGTATACAAATTTTCAGGAATTCCCCATCTACTGAACACTGTTTTCAATGCTGTAATATGACTTTCAGCCGATTGATCTTTCAGCTCTACTATCTCAATATACTTAGTCAAATAATCGACAACTAACAAAAAAATTTTATTATTAAAATAGAACATATCAGCACCTACAACTGCCCAAGGTTTATTTGACAATTTCCTTAACACCAGAGGTTCATATGAATAATTTTTCCTATATTTAAGACACATATGACAATTCTGTATTAAATCTTCTAATTCTTTATACATAAAAGGCCAAAATAACAATCCTCTTATTCTGTACTTACATTTCTCAATTCCCTGATGATTATAATGTATTTTATTTAACATTTCTTTTCGCAATGCTTTAGGAACTACAACAGCTGTATTTTTGAAAATTAAACCATCTGACACAAATAACTCATCTTTTATAGAATGATAATATCTTAAGTTGTATGGAATCTCTTTGACAGAAGGCCATGAATTTTGTAAATATATAATTAATTGATTTAAATCACTATCTTTAGCTGTTTCTTTTTTAAATAACTGTAATTTTTCTTTGCTAATATTCAGATTTTCTTTTATCATACACACATGCAATTCTACTGTTTCATCTAACTCTTTGTTACATATAGTATCCTTAACATAAGCCCTAGATAAAGCATCTGCTACTAAAAGCTCTCTACCTGGTCTATACTTAATCTCTAAATCATAACCTTGCAATCTCAATCGCAACCGCTGTAATCTTAATGGTGTTTCATTCATAGATTTTTTAACAATATGCTCTAAAGGTTTATGATCGGTCTCAACAACTATATGCTTACCATAAATATATTGGTGAAATTTTTCACAAGCATAAACAATGGCCAATAACTCTTTTTCAATTTGAGCCCAAGATTTTTGACAATCTGTGAGTGCTTTAGATGCATATGCAATTGGTGCATTATTCTGTAATAACACTGCACCCAACCCTGTACTACTGCTATCTACAGATAATGTTATAGGTTTATTAATATCAAAATATTTGAGGACGGGTGTAGATGACAATAACTCTTTTAATTTAATAAAATCCTTTCTCTGTTTGTCACCCCACACAAAAGCTGAATTTATTTTTAATAGCTCCCTAAGAGAATATGTAACATCTGATAGGTTAGGTATAAATTTAGACACATAAGTAACTATACCTAATATGGTTTGTAATTCTTTTTTACTGTTTGGCTCACTCATCTCTATTATTGCTCTAATTTTCTCTGGATCAGGTTTTATCCCGTCTGCACTTAAAATATGTCCTACATATTTTACTTCTGTGACCCCAAACTTACATTTTTCTTTATTAAATTTAACTCCAGCCTGTTTTGCCCTTTCTAAAACATTCTGTAGTCTTTGGTTGTGCTCCTCTAATGTCTCACCCCATACTATTAACTCATCAATGTACTGTTCAACACCTACTATATTTTTAAATACATCTGAAAAACATTTACTAAAAACTTCCGGAGCTGAATTTAAACCAAAAGGTAATCTTTTGTAACAATACCTACCAAAATCCCCTGCATTAAATGTAGTATATAGTTGACTACTCTCAGACAGTTTTATCATATAAAATCCTTTAGAAGCGTCTAACACACTAAAATATTTAGCTCGAGGCATTTTAGCTACTAATTCCTCAAATGTGCTCATTTTATATCTTTCTCTAACAATAAATTTATTCAGATTTTGAGGGTCTAAGCAAATCCTTATTTTATTAAGAGGTTTTTTAGTTATCACCATGGAACTTACCCATTCTGTAGGCTCTATCACCTTCCTAATAACACCTGCTTCTTCCATCCTATGTAGTTCCTGCTTGACTTTACTTTGTAATTGAAATGGAATTTTCCTAGGCCTCTCAGCTACTGGTATTGCATTTTCTCTTAATTTGATATTATACTCATAGTTTTTAACCATTCCTAAGCCTGTAAACAAATCACTATACTTTTCTATTAACATTTGAGAACTACTATTAATACTTTGAAAATCTTTGACCTCAATTTTATTAATATTATTAATTATTCCTAACTTAAGAGCTGAATTATAACTTAATATGCCATCTTTACAACAATCAACAATGTATAATATTGTTTTACAACTATTTTCCCCTAAAGTAATATACTCATTACAGACTCCTATAACCTTTATCTGTGAACCATCAAAATTAGTAAGTTGGACATTGTTATCCCTATACATACTTAATCCTAATTTTTTGCACAACTCTAAGCTTAATATATCTACATGCGACCCTGTATCTATTTTAAAATTTATATATTTATCTTTAATTTTAATTTTTATTAACCAGTCTCTATTTATTTTACCAATAGAGTTCACTGTACTTATTTTAAATGAGTCCTCGCTCTCATCACTATTTAGTTTCACTAAACCACACTTATTATAGCACTGTGCTGCAAAATGATTGTACTTTTGGCACTTCAAACACTTTTTATTAAATGCCGGACATCTCCCATAAAGATGCTTTCTACCGCATTTCCCACACACACTCTGTTTTGATGTATTACTCATGTTAGTCTCACTAGGTTTCTGCTGCTTCCCTGCCTTACTCCAATTGGTCCGTGACCCAACCTGGTACCTAGTCTTTGGTTCAGATTTGGTCTTCGGCTTATTTATCTTTGCAACCACATCAGTGTTGTCTTTTTTCAGCTCCTCAACCTGCTTTTTGGCTGTTTCCGCAATCCTACATGCTGATATACACTTTTCTAATGTTAAATCCGTAGCTTTTAATAAACTTTCTTTTAATTTTGCATCTTGTATACCTAATATTATTTGATCTCTAATTAAACCATCTTTTAGTGTTTCAAAGTTACAATCTAAACTTAACTTCCTCAACTCAGTGATAAACTCATCGTAAGTCTCACCATCTTTTTGTTTTCTAGAGAAGAACACGTGTCTGTTAAAAGACTCATTGCTCGGCGGTCTGCAATGTAATTCTAATTGAGTTAGTAACTTTTCGAATGTTAAGTTTTCTTTATCCTCAAATGTATTATACAAATTTAATCCATCGTCTCCAATTGTATGAAGTAATAGTGCCTTCTTTTGTTCCGGATTTAGTTTCTTCTCCGCCCCACTCGCCAAGAAATATAGCTCAAATTTTTGTTTCCAATCATGGAAAGCTTGTTTTAAATTGCTCGCCCCCGCTATTTTAAGCGGTGGAGGCGGCTTTAACAAATCCATTTTTAAAAAAATAAGATGCAATTTTACCTTTAATCTTTAATGGCGTTTAAATGGCGTCGGCGTGTGGCGTGCCGCGTGTCGGCGGCCCTTACCGGAAATTTGCAGATCTCTTTTCCCTATTAGTTTTTTGTAGCTGTCCGCAGCGCCATGTGATATTGGTTCGATTGAAAATACTTATAATTTTAATCAACGTTTTTAATACCTCGATGTAATATAGGTTCACAATAGTTCTCTTACAACAAGTCGCCATATTCTAATGATCTATAAGTTATATCTTATTCACAATTACCATAGATACACTGGTCAGTGTTGCCACACCTGACATCTTGCACTCTATTGAGTACTTTCACCATAATATAAGTCTTCTATATAAAGGGGCGCGTCTAGGGACGCCGATTAAAATATATAAAAAATGTTTTGATAAGGTAGAAATATCGACTATAAAGTTTATGATGATTTTTGCCTCTTCGGCTTGTGCAAATCGGCAGATTATTGAATTGGACACTTTTCAGGATGTGACTAGCCTACCACACCTTAATCTGACGGTTTCAAGTATTTCTACCTTATCAAAACATTTTTTAAACATTTTAATCGGCTTCTCTAGACGCGCCCCTTTATATAGAAGACTTATATTATGGTGAAAGTACTCAATAGAGTGCAAGGTAACCTCTTTTATGTTAATCTGCCGCGCTTGAGTAACTACAAAAATCTCCTCTTGGGCTCCCCTACTATATTATATGTATACCTATAGATAACTGAAGCTCATAGCCTCTCTGTGTTCTAAATTTCATCCAAATCCTCCAGCTTTTTTGGCTTGAAGAATTAACAATCATGTATACATACACAAACACACAATTTCTCTTGGTATTTCAATTTCAACTTTTAAAAGTAATAATAATACTGTTGTATTCTCGTTAAATGTTTTTACCATTCATTACTATAAGATTCTATTATTTAGTAAATTCATAACATAAATAAAATTATAGCAAACTTATAGCAATTTCTATTGAATCGTTAATGAAAAGTCTCAAAAAACCGGCAAAATATTTCAATCATCAAAATACTTTAATAAATTGAAGTGCTCGGTACATTTATTATAATGATATTTTGTTAAAAAATAATTATTTACCGTATTAATAATTATTATATGCGGTAGTTTCACGTACATTTTAATTTTATAAACTACTAGCGACTCACCCTTACTGCGTTCGGGTTCGTTCCTAGATACGTTTTAACGGTTAGTATAGATTTCTCAGAGATATTTTACCGCAGTGAAAAGTATCTTATGTTGACCCGGATAGCCAGCTTTCCTCATACAAATTTCATCAACATCTGTTCAGTGGTTTTCTCGCGATGTGTTCCCACACAGACATACAGACAGACTAAAAACTATAGATTCGGCCTCTTATCTATAATAATGACTAATTCAATAAGATTTTATTATAATAATAATTTTATTATATTGACATTAATATTTATACGATACTAACGTCACTCAATTGTTTTGCCTTCCCGGAACCTCTCCACTAACACTTAAACTTTATGGTATGGTATTAAAGTTCAAATTGACTTTTAAGTATTCTTACGAATCTTTTGTATGGGAGTATAGAAAAATGTTGTTTTTAGATCTTTTCAGGGAATTATTTAAATTTTTCTCTCCGTAAGAACCATCTTCGTACTTCAAGGAATTTTCTAAAAAAAGAATTAGCGAAATCGGTTCAGCTGCTCTCGATATTTGCGCTTACCAACACATTCAACGATTCATTTTTATATTATAAAGATATAGATAGTAACCCAATTGTAGTAATTACTTTAAAAGATTACTCAAATAATTTATTACTATAATATATATTCCACTGGAAAACGTCCGCCTAATCTAAAATTAGTGACCTGAACAGTCGCTCACGATACAACCATGTAACGATCGAGGTATAAAGTGAATCTACGTAGCAGTCTAAACATTCAGCTGACTCTAAACTTAGCGAAGCCTGCAAACTTTGACAGGTAATCGATTCGGCCCAAATTAACTTCGACATTTGAACGAAAGCGTGTGTACACTAATTGTCCATGTTTTTTTTTTAAGATATATTAACGACTTACAAGTTACACTGCTTTCGCTTGGGTGGGTCCCTAGGTATGTTTCATTTAGATAAAAATAGTTAATGCGAGCGTACTTTAGGGTATAGACACATGCTATTGCAGACTTTTCTGTAAGCCTTTTTAAGGTCTACAATGTCTAGTTATCTCCAAAGACAGCTTTAGCCGTGTAATCGTACGAATACAGTATTTTTTTTGACAAAAGAACGCCTAGGATCAGCCATTTTGTACAAAATATTTTAAAAAATATATACACAAAACTTAATGATTTATGGTTTTTGCTATTAGTGAAAACCGTATCAAAATCTATTGCGTGGTTTTGAACAAGTAGGTAAGCGGAGAAACAGACCCAGACAACGACTTTGTTTTATATTATGTATATATTTATGAAGTGCATTTATATCTTATGTAAATCACCTAATTTTGAAAATTAATAAAGGGAGTATGTTGGTAAATAAAAATCAAATAGCTCATAATTAGCCATTTCTGAGATAAGTGGGTACAAAGCGGCCTTAATGGTATTATAAAGCAGCAAATTATAATACTATTTCATGCTTTAATCACCGTATTCTGTGCGCTCCATCTTAATTATTCTTTGAGCTTATAAGTTATAGAAGCATAGAATAGCAAAATGTTGTGATCGTCCTGAAACTTATTGTTTCCTTAACTTTATGTCACATAAACCAAAATCATCTGCTATCCATCATTACTTGTTATATAAACATATACTTTATATTACAACAATAGAGTTTAGATTTGTTTGTTTCTCATAACTCCATCAACGGAAAGTACAGCCAATATAAATATTAATAGTCTTGCAAAAGTGAGAATTGGAGTTTGATTCCGTGTTAGTGCTTTTGGTGTTGGCAGTACGCCAGACGTTGTATTACTTTATAAAACAGGGCCTATAAAATATAAGACATTTTCTTTATTTAATGATAAATTAGTACTTATTACTAAATAAATGTGTTGGGATATTACAGCACCATCTAGTTCCATGGTAAGCTACGACTTGTGTTATGGATACCACATAGTTGATACACTACACGTATATAACTTTAAATACATACATATTATAAATATAAACATCCACGATTGGAGTATAAATATTCGTGCTATCACACAAATGGATGCCCCATGGAACCCGCGACCACTGGTACAGCAAGTAGGGTACTACAAACTGAGCCAAACGTGTCGTCAAAACTACTTAGTAGTTAAATACAAAGGCTACTATTTATCGATAGGACCACGTGACTGGAACTGTTGTGAAAGAATAGTAAACCTATCCAAAACCTATCCATATAATACAATTGTAACGAAGCCGAATCTGTACCTTAAATATTTTTTAGAAAATCTTATTGAAAGAAACATTATTATCGATACAGAGGCCGAATCTATAGTTTTTAGAATTTTTGTCTGTCTGTCTGTCAGTCTGTCTGTCTATGACCGCATCATGACAAAACCACTGGGCAGATTTTGATGAAATTTGGTATGATAATAGCTGGTTATCCGGGTCAATATATAAGATACTTTTTATTGCGGGAAAATATTATCTCATCTCTGAGATGATGATGATGATGATACTAACCGTTAAGGCGTACCAAGTCGCTAGTTAACTATAATTAGCACCGGTATAGAAGTACTTACATTGTAGTAAAAAATAACATTAATCATTGTCATTTCGTGGAAGCAATTTCCTCTAATAAAATTTTTACCTTTATTAATGAATTTCTTTGAAGAATTTTCGGCCCATTGAGAATGTTTTTCGTTTGTGAATCACCAATAGATTTTTTATGAATGGCGAATTTCCATCTTCATCTTTTACAGTTTAACACGAAATTGGAATTTGAAAAACATATTAAGCAGTATTTGGGAGCGTTCGTCATTTTTAGGTTTAAATTGTTGACATTTACATTTCTATACAGACTATTTTTGCTATTACTAAAATAACACACTTGTTTTTTTTTAAATAATAACATTTTCCTTCATATAAAGTCCCCCTGAAGAATTTCTGGCACCAATCGCCAATCTGAGAGATTGAGATATTTTATTGATAAAATTACAAGAATTTTACTTTAATTTACAGGTCATACAATGAATTAATTTTTTCTACATTATGTTTTTTTTTATGTCAGGACATTAACACACAACACCATCTAGTTCCATGGTAAAGTGTTATGGATACCAGATAGTTGATACATTATACATATATAACTTTTAAATACATACATATTATAAATAAATATGTTGTATGTTCCATAATTATAAAATATTTATACATTTTACACAGCATTTTGTCTTTTACATTGTTATTCGTATTTATTAAAATTTTCATTTTGCTTATTTTAATTCAATTTTTACTTAGTTATTTACATTTTATTTGTTTTAGTAACAAATATCCAAACATTTTATCTAGCTGAGACAGGCCATCTGCGCCGATAATATAGACTCACACGTATGTTCGAGTATGTGATTAAAAACTGTGATTTGAGAGGTAAAGCACAGGACTGATAGCGTGTCTTAAGTTCTCTTAAGAGGTATGGAGGCAACACTGCCAACTTCCCAAATCTGGACTAGGTACTACTTAAAATTCTGAACAGAAATATCCAAAATTACTTCTTTATATAAAACTAGTATTCGCCTAGTAATCAAAAATCGACTATTCATATATTTAGTGGAAATTTGTGGAAAATAATAACACTGAATCTCGTCAAAAGCTAATAAATAATAAAAGAAAATGGTTGACAACGGACAAAAATCAAGTGCGATTCGAACTCGCATACGAAGGATTCCGTGCCATAATCGTTTTTTTTTATTTTCATAACAGTCTCTTTGAAATTCTTCATAATAGTCTCTTTGAAAATCTTGGCTTTTTATTATTTATTGTTATAGTGGAAATAGAAACACACACTCTGTGAAAATTTCAACTCTCTACCTATTACGGTTCATGAGGTACAGCCCTCTGTCAGACGGACGGACAGACCCTTCGGATACGGAACCATAAAAAGATATTGAACTGTTTTGTCTTTGCTTATTTACATATAGATAATACGAATAAAACAATCAGGCTTTCGTCCTTTTCACAGTACTGTTGGCGCGTTGCTGAACATCACGGAGGACATTCGGTCCGCCATGGACAACACTAAGCTCACTGTAATGGTTTTGCTTGATTTCAGTAACGCGTTCAGCACGGTTGATTTCGATATACTTCTTGGCACTCTACGAACTGTTAATATGTCTCCCGCTGTTATAAATTGGTTCCAATCATATCTTTTCGGGCGCTGGCAGCGCGTGACAGCCAATGATAACTTATCGTCATTTTTTTTTTTTTTTTTTTTTTTTTTATCTCTATTTTTATTTAGGGACTTTTATCCTTTTCGGACATGTCAGTCCCATCATATCTTAACCTAAGTACAGCATCACATATATATTATGGAAAAAGGGAAATAGATTCAATGTTGCAAAACCATATCCACCAAAATTTTAACAACATCAATACTTATTGGGTTCGCTAATATACTTAAGTATGGTCCAATATCATATCTATTAATATTAAGTTTTTGCATTATTGATTCCCTCTCCCTTTGATGTTTAACACATTCTACAAGGATGTGTTGAACATCGTCTATCATGTTACAACTACTACATAAGGGTGAATTTACCTTTTTCATAAGGTACGCAAATTTATTTGACGGATAATGTCCAGAACGCAGTCTATGTAAAACAACAATATATTTTCGATTTAGTTTAATGTTAAAAAACCATGGTACTCGAGGAGGCTCACACTGTATAGTTTTGTACCAAATACCCTTTTCTGTGCTTCTTTCGTCGAAATATTCTTTAAATTTTTTACAACAGATAATTTTAAATTTATTAAGTATTTCAGTGTAATAAGGCAAAATATTAAATTCAACTCCTTCCGAAATGGCTAGCTTAGCTAACTTGTCAGCCTCCTCGTTACCACTTAAGCCTATATGAGATGGAACCCATTGCAATCTTAGATTTATTTGAGAGTTATTCAGCATGTGTATCCTTTTTAACACATTGTAGGCTATCGGTATACCTCTGCTATAACCAGAGGTGCACCGAGCCAAATGCTCTAAAGCGCTTTTGCTATCGGTGAGTATAACAAAATTTCCATAATCAAAATTCCTTATCATATAGTTAATTGCTTCTAATATTGCAAGGAGTTCCATGGTCATAATTGACACTGGAGCGTCTACTTTTAACATACTAGATATTTGGTTTAATGGATCATAAAAGGCAGCACCGAGTTTATCATTCTTTTTTGCTCCATCGGTAAAGATTTTAAACCAATTTGGATACTTCCTGTTTATTTCATTTAAAATGTCAAATTTAATATAATTCTCTAAATTCTTTTTCGATTTTTTAACGCAATCTAAATTTAAGCTTATAACATTATTTAAACCTATATAGCTCAACCATATATCTAATTTAAACATTTCCAAAGGGTATGAGTTTTGGACCACACAATCTTTACAGTCACTATAAGCTGTACATAGCAAAGGTTTTTTAGCACGCTGCCAATATCTTTCGCAAATTGGTGCACAAAGGTTATTTAAAAGATCTATGGTAACATTATTTGATCGAGACATACTTTTACTACAAAACTTAAGGGCAAGATAATGTCTTCTCAGAGATAATGGTGGTATACATAGCTCACTTTCCATAACGTGGATTGGTGTACTTTTTATAAATCCTCCTATTATTCTGAGGACAGTATTTTGAACCTTGTCAAGCTTAGATAAATGAGTTTTTGCACAATTAGCATATAAAAAACAGCCAAAATCAAATTTACTTCTAACCAATGATATGTATAAGGTACGAAGATGCTTAGGGTGAATTCCCCAGCCTGGGCCTGTAAGTATCCTAAGTAAATTTAAACATTTAGAAGATTTTTCTACAAGCATATTCACATGATTGCTCCACCGTAGCGATCTATCCAGCGAAAGTCCTAAATATCTAACATTATCTTCAACAGACAACATATTATTATTAACGTTTAAATTTATGTTTAATCTCTTATGCCCTCTATTAAAAATACATACTTTAGATTTCTTTGCAGATAACTGAAGTCCTATATTATCTAGTAAAATCATCATAGCGTTTAATGCCGCTTGTAAATTAGTCTCGCAATCATTCAAATTTTTGTGACTCGTATACAGTACAAAATCATCTGCGTACTGAGCTACAATAACATTAGTGATTTGCTGGCTAATGTTGTACGTAATAATATTGAATAGCAGTGGAGATAAAGGATCCCCTTGTGCAAGTCCTCTGTTAGTATGTCTTTCATCTAAAATACTACTTCCTTGACCGAACCCTTTTTTTAATTGTAAGGTGTATTTCGTTTAAGAATGACCAAAGATATCCGCAAATACTTTTTCCTACTCCTAATTGGTCGAGAATATTAATAACTTTATCAACTAAAACATTATTGTAGGCATTTTCGATGTCAAGAAAACAAGAAACTGTTGGCACTTTTTTAGCGAAACCTATTTGTATATAACTTACTAATCTTGCTAAACAATCCATGCACGAGTGAGCCCTTCTGAACCCACATGTTAATGGCGAAAAAATTTGTTTTTTTTCTATATACCATTCTAAACGCTTAACCAACATACTATGAAAAATTTTACACAAACAGGATATAAGTGAAATAGGTCTAAGCTTGGGTTCAGTATCAAACTCACTACCTAATTTAGGTATAGGGACTATCAATATTTTACGCCACTGACTCGGTACACAGCCCAATCGAAATATAGCGTTATATATATTTAAAAGCAATTCTTTTCCAGACAGAGGTAAATTATAAATCATTGAGAACGTAATACCATCACTACCTGGAGCAGTGTCTCGGTTCTTTAAACAACTTTCTAATTCTTGTAAGATAAAAGGAGTCTCGAGAAGATCATTATTTGAAATTAAAGTAGGGGCGCAATTAGACACAGAGTCTGGAGTTAGAGATCGAAGTAATTCTTTTTGTTTATCATCTGGAACCGAGAGCTGGGTATGCCGAAGTCCTTTAAACCATTGCATCTTGTTCCACATGTCTAAGATAGATGTACACTCATCAATACTTCCACAAAAATTCCTCCAACTGCAACCTTTCGCCAACCAAAGCTGTTCCCTTACCGCCGTAACTTTGCTCTCCAATATTTCGAGATTATCAGGAGTTGGATTTCTTCTAAAATTCCCCAAAGCCAGTCTTCGTTCTGCCACTAATTTAGATAAAGATGAACACCAGAATTCTCTTGGTTTAAATTTGTTTGTTGGACCAGTATTTAATCTTAGTAAAGGAATGCGCCTATTAGCTGCGAGGATAATTTGACTTAAAAAAAAATCATAGTGTTTCTGAACATCATTAGTATCAAAATTACAACTATTAAATTGAGACGTAATATTTAATAGGTCGCTTTGATATTTATCCCAATCCGCTTTTTTAAAATTCCACCTTATATTATACTCTACGTTACTACTAAAACACATAGTGATTTTAATCATTAAATGATCGCTGCCTAAATTTTCATTTAATACTATCCATTTAAAATATATTGCAATATCTGAAGATGCAAACGTAATATCAGGCGACGATTTTTGTAACAAACCATTTACCAATTTAATGCGAGTGGAATCTCCGTTATTTAAAGACACAAAACCGTGCTCCAGTGCAGAATCTATTATTTGCAGACCCCTACTATCATTTTTGTATGACCAATTCGTGTGATGGCCATTGAAATCACCCGCTATTATTGTTTTTTTATTTATAAGACTAAAAATGTTATCCCAATCTGCTTGACGTGTTTGGACTGACGAAGGAATGTAAACAGAGATAATATTTTCTAAATATTTACAATTTAAAATCTTTACATGGACAATTTCTATACCTGGATTGATGGCATTGACGGAGCAAAGATGTGATTTTATTGATTTATGTACAATGACTGCTACCCCTCCATAGGAGTCGGGCCTATCCTTTCGGTAAACATTGTATCCTCGAATACGAACAGGTGTTAATTCATTCAACCAAGTTTCACATATTATTGCTATATGCACGTTTTCACTACACAATATAGAATCAAAATCAACTAACTTAGGCCTTAAGCTTTGTGAGTTCCACTGAACAATGTTTATATTAAAGTCTTTAGCCATTCCAGAGGTTTAAGAATTTTTCTGCCCACATCCCACCGGAAATATTTTTCATCAATATTAACTTAAACGTTTCAAAAATCGTCTTCAAAACCATAAGGATTTTATCTTCAAACTTATCTTCTGACATAAAAATTTCTTTTAATTTCCAAATCAAGTCACAGATGTTAAACTTTCTGCTTTTTCTTTATCTTCATCTTTCTCAGTTATCTTATCTATACTATCTTCGTTCTCTGAGCTCGAATCTTCACAATCCATTGATGTTTCCTCCTGTGTGTTTGGTATTTTATCCTTAATTACTTTCTTTCTTTTTTTCTTTGTAGGATTAGATTTTTTTGTTGCATCACTATTCAAATTATTTTCCTTATCTTGAATGTTTACTGAATGTACTTCCACTGTACTTTTTACTACGCTGCTGTATGTTCTAACTGTATTTTTATTCTTATTCTTGCTGCTATTTATTGTGATAACTTCAGTTTCCTCTTTCTTCTTATTCTCCTTTTCATTTCTCAAATAAAGTTCTAAAGCCTTTTTGTACGTAATATTTTCTTCACTCATAATACAGCGAATCTTTTTTTCTTAAGAAAAAAAGGGCAAATTTTGTCTAATGCCATGTGAGGACCGTTACAATTTGGACATTTGTATTCTTCTGTATCACAATTAGTATGATCCTTTCCGCACTTAGGACATATAATTTTATTCAAAGAACAAAACTTTTTACTGTGGCCAAACTTCCAACATCCTGAACATTGTGTTACAGGAAACACAAATTTATCGACGTCGTATTTACAACCATAAGCATCAATGATCTTTGGAATAGACACATTCTTAAAACATAAACGTACTGATTCACTTTCTATCCACTTATTCTCGCTATCTAAACGTTTCATTCTCTTTGCAGATACTATCTCGCACGAGGCTCTTAGATTTTCTAATAATTCTTCTTCACTAATATCAAGGTCTACCCCTCGTATGATCCCATAAGATAAGTTACTTTCGTCAGTAAATTGCGCCCTTATATTCATTTCTGCTAATTTTCGACTTGTAATGAGCTTTTCAGCCTGCTCTTTACTATTAAATACAATAAATATTTTGTATGGACTTTTGTATTTAATCTTACTTACGTTAACTATACATTCATTCCTCAAAAATCTAGCAAAAGCCATCTGTTTCGGCATAATTTGTTGTGAAAATAAACAAACTTCATATTTTTCTTTTTCTGTTGTATAATTACTATTTATGTTTCTGTTTACAACTACATTAGAATCCATATATGACATATTTTCCGTAGAACAACTTCTAATCAAACGTTTTGAACTTTTCTTTTGGACTGTTATAAAACCATCTTCACTGCCGTCTTCACTCTCTCGCGTACGTTTTCCGTTTTTCCGGTTCTCCAATTCTTGTAACTCTCTTTGACATTCATTTAATATCTCCGAATCACTTTTATCTTCATCGCTTGACTTCGCCATTTGTATGCAGATGATTTGCAGATATACCGACATTGTAATTTAATTGAGTTGCCTGAGGCTGTTACGGCTTTGAACAATGATTTAGCTGCGATCCAAAGCTGGGCTGAATCTTTCGGTCTATTAGTAAACCCCAAAAAATCGCAATCTATAATTATTGGTAGCAGCAGACTACGAAGTAGGATTGACTGGACCTTAGTACCTGATATCCTGTACTCTGGAATCCCTATACATTACTCGGATAAGGTGAGAAATTTAGGTCTCATCTTTGATTGTAACATGTCTTGGGCACCTCATATTAACGAACTAAGTAAACGTATGCATTTTTCCTTTCATTCTCTCAAGCGTCTCCAATACTTTCTCCCATTCAAAACCAAAATAATGCTAGCGCAATCCATCCTATTACCCATTCTCGACTACGCCGACGTCTGCTTCCTGGATGTGACAGAGGAGCTACTTAATAAACTGGAGCGTCTTCAGAATCTCGCCATACGTTTTATCTTTGGCTTGCGGAAATATGACCACATCTCTGACTTCCGTGCTCAACTTAAGTGGCTCCCCATCCGTCTTCGCCGTAATATGCACACCCTATCATTCCTTTATAATATCCTTAAAAATCAAAATTTCCCTCCTTACCTTCGTTCCCGTTTTAACTTTCTACCAATCCCTACACGTTCCAGAAGATCTTGCAGTACTTCTATGCTCGACATTCCTAGGAGCAATACTAAATTTCAACAAAACTCTTTTTCTGTCCATGCCGCAGTACTATGGAACCAACTGCCCAAATCCATCCATGAGAGCCCATCTATTCATGTTTTTAAATGTAAATTAAAAAATTATTTATTCTCACAAATGTAGACAATATCAATCAGTACCTTTCTCCATTTTCATATTTTATATATTAACTATGTATATGTATATATGTTTGTATGTATAAGTAGTCTTTACATTAGGTATTATATATGTATAGTATTATATATTTTTGTATATATGTATGTATATATGTATGTATGTATGTATGTATGTATGTATAAGTGGTTATTATTACCTTTATTTCTAGTATATATTTAGTTTTTTTTTTTTTTGCACTATATTGCCCGCTGACATCTTCTTCCACAACCAGGGTTGACTGGAAGAGATCTCTTTTAGAGATAAGTCCACCTTTGTGAACTATGTTTACTTTGTTATTTTTTTTTCTGTATCATATTTTAAGTGCAATAAAGAATATAATAATCTTTTGTAAAATTAAGTGTACAATAATTAATTGTTACCACCACACATCAAGTGAACGGTGAGATAAAAACTAAAAGAATTATGCAAAAAAAGCGCTTGTGTGTATTATTATGATGTTACTAGCGGCTCACCCTCGCTTAAAACAAAGACAAACCTATCCCACGGGTAGGTATATATAGATAATCTATCTCTGTGCCGTTCTGGCGCGAAAGAGTAATAAACATACATCCATACAAACATTCTTACAAACTTTCGCGTTTGTGATATTAGTAGGAAAAGCATTGCTTCTGAGAGCACTAATCAAAAGAGGCCCTTATTATTTTTAAGATGTTTCCCTATTCCACAGAATAGATAGTAATAATTTCCACAGTGTACAAGAATATTGTAACAAAAAATATAGTCGAATTCGCACACGAAGGGTTCCGTATCATCGTACATGTACCTTTTATTAATATGACTTTTACTCTATGTATGTATATATGACATAACTTCGATGATAAAAAACGAACTTTCGTGTATTTTTATTATTTGTTATTATCAGCAATACATAGTCTGTAAAAATTTAAACTCTCTACCTATTACGGTTCATGAGATATAGCCCTCTGACAGACGGACAGACGGATGGCGGAGGCTTAGTAATAGGGTTCCGCTGGCACACTTCGGATACGAAACCCTAAAAACGATTTACAGCATCAAATATAACTAGGTAATAAAGTAGAAGTTAATAAAAAATGAATCAGTGTCTTCAGTCTTTTAATATCATGGACTTATAGCCTTTTTATGTACTCCATTGTGACCATCTGACCTCTCGTTTTATAAGAAACGTTATGGCTATTGTAGTTTTTATACTCACTGTAGTTTGTATGAAAATTGTGCTTACCGCAAATATGGCTAGGAATAAGCTATTCTATACATCTGTTGCTTAAATGTTATTCTTTAATTTGAATTGTTTATTAGTGTTATATGATATTTATAAATAAACTAGCAACTCAGCCTTGCTTCACTCGGTTTGGTCCCTAGCTTGATTCCCAATACATACTTTCATCCCTATTTTCACCCCCCTGAGGGATGATATCCGGGATAAAACGTATCCTATGTCCTTCCCAGGATCTCAAACTATCATCTTACCAAATTTCATCTAAATTGGTTCAGTAGATCCAGAGATTACCTCCTACAACGTCACAAACTCACAATCTCACAAACTTTATCTCTTTATAATATTATAGTATAGATTAATGTCAAATATATGGAATAAGTCCAAATTTTCAGTACGAAGTATTTAAGTATCCATAGTTGTTACAGTAAGAGTTGGATTTAAGGGAGACCAGAGAAAGAGCAGTAAGAGATTAATAGATAAGAAAACCCAAAAGAGAAATTTCTATCTGTTCTAAATTATTTTTATGTGCAATGGAAAACTAAAGGATTTCTTTAATTGGTTTGCAACATAGGGACCTCCAATCCTTCAGTAGCCGGGGGCTCCCACAGTGAAATACGACCCGGAGTCTAGTACTCTGGAATTAACTTGTTTGGTAAATACCTAATGGATAACAGTTCTTCAAACTAAGCCTTCAAATAGATCCTTAATAGTTTAAGGTACGTAAACAGCCTTGAGATGTAAGTTTTTAAGTCAAAATGGCTTACTTTGCAGTCCATATCTTACTTTTGTCATAGCATGTTTTCAGGTTTTAGATAGCAGTCTCAATATTAAGGAAAAATTTTAAATATTGCCAAATAAATATTATTATACTGTCAAAATTCTATGAAAAATGCTCTATAAAATCTACTCTATGCTCTTCAAGAACACAATCATTATCGATTTGAATATAATTTTAGAAAATTACAATACTATTGTAATTTCCTCACGTTTGCCTCTTGGAAGCAATAAAAAAACTTCACATTCTAATCTGAACCATAATCGCTTCAATTAAGGTATAATTTCATAAAAAAGAAAAAGACAGATTGTAGTTTATGGACACTTAAAGTTGGTAGAGCGCAAACTCTTACCCTTGAAGCCAACAAATGCTAGCAATATAAGAGCAATAACAACTCGCGGATATTGGATGTAGAGAGCACTTGGAATGAGAAGATGTCAATAGGTAAGGTACGTGCATTTCCACGTATCAAAGACAAAGGTCGCTAGATTGTTGGAATATTATTGTTTAGTATGTATTCAGCCCTTTTTAACGTCCCACTGCTGGGCACGGGCTTCCGTTCAATACGAGGGGGATCAGGCCGTAGTCCACCACGCTAGCCAAGTGCGGGTTGGTGGACTTCACATGTCCGAAAGACATTTCGGGAACTTGCTAAGTTCTCTCAGACATGCAGGTTTCCTCGCGATGTTTTTCTTCACCGTAAGGCAAGTGGTAATCATGTTAGAAATGATTCGCACATGAAAATACCAAAGGTGCGAGACCCGGGATTTGAACCTGCTTCACCCGGTTCCCGAGCGAGCGCGTTACCACTGGGCTACTACTGCCTTTAGTATGCATTCAGCCCTTTTTTACGTCAATTGGATTAAACTACTTACTGGGCATGGGCCTTAGTTCAATACTAGGAGATCAAGCCATTCCTTAATAGGTACTCTATATATTACTCTATTAGTATATATGTATGTACCTTACAATAATCCTTTTTTTTTAATAAATAATTCTAATTGGTGTTGCTATATAGTTTTACAATCTGAAGTATTTTATTTGTATTGGTATTACAGTGGTAATTTGTATAATTTAAAAATATTTATTTCGCGTATTTTCTTAGATTTACAATGTCTCCATACAATACATTAAAGTGAAAGTGCCGATTTAGAATTTTGAATAAATTATTTGATGGGAGAACTGAAAAGGATATCTTGTGTGGATCCTTTAAGGTTTGAGGTTACACGAAATACGTCTGAAATTTTATTCTACTTTGTAACAGTACTTTTTTATTTACTCGTTCATTTATTTGTCGAACCTTTACCATTGCGATTGGAAATGCTAGTACAGGATTTAATCTCTCAATTTTAAATCAATTGGTATCTGGTAAGCTCTTCAAATGAAATTGTAATTGAATTTTAGATTGGCTAGAGATCTTTTTACATGTAATTTATAAAGAGTTACGCGGAAATGTTTGTTATTGTATAGTATTCTATATACTAATAGAATAAAGAGGTAGTTTGTGAATTGTTTGTGACTTTGTGACGTTGTAGGGGGTAATCTCTGGATCTATTGAACCGATTTAGATGAAATTTGGTAAGAAGATAGTTTGAGACCCAGGAAAGGACATAGGATACTTTTTAACCCGGAAATCATCCCTTAGGGGGATGAAAATGTAAATTATAATTTATAGCTTTAATAAAACATGGGTACAAATTTATCGATTCCGCAGCATAATAGAAAATACTTTATAAGTTTTTACATTTCTTTATAAATGAGAAGCTTTTATAAGCTACTTTTTCGTGCAAACAGCGTTTATCACATCTTGGAAATTACAATCAAATCATCAATATAGGTTAAAAAGCTTTGTATGTGAAATCAGGATGATAAAGCTATAAGTTGATACAGACGAGTTGATCTGATGATGGAGCCAGGAGTATAGTAGGTACTGGAACTCTTCCAAGGCTTGTAGTAAAACTTTCGAGTTTAGCCTAATTAGATTGGTTTTGACGAGTCTCATAAATTACAGATAGCCAAAAACGTTTTTAAGTATACAGTTTTATTATTGTATGTATGTATTTATCCCTTTTTGAACGTCTCACTGCTGGGAACAGCTCTTCAATGTGAGGGAGATCAGGCCACTGTCCACCACGCTGGCTAAGTGCCGGTTGGTGGACTTCACATGTCTTTCGAGAACTTGCTAGGTTCTCTCAGACATACAGAATTTCTCACAATGTTTTCCTTCACCGTAAGACAAGTGGTAATCATGTTGGAAAGTATCCGCATATAAGAGGTTCGCGACTTGGGATTTGAACCCGTTCCACTCGGTTTTCCAAACGAGCGCGTTACCACTAGAGCACCACGGCCCTTGTCTTGTGTTGTTAATTTTATTATTACTTATATAAAATTGTATTAGATTAGTTCTGATAATATGGACACATAAAATAGAATTAAAACGTCATACCAGTTGTAAGTTCAAAAGTCATTACTGTTCGAGATGCGCGACCGAGTTACATAGTCATATGAAGGCTTATCTCGCTATGACAGCGGCAAGTAAAACCCAGTTCTGCATAAACATAAAGTTCTTAGGCACTGTGACCTATTTTGATGAAACTTTTAATGTTAATCTTAGGATTTGAGCGTTTAATGTTCTAATTTGTTTGTAAATAGAGTTATAAGAGCTTTATAATATAATTATATTGTATTAATATTTATATACGGTTCAAAATATTATTTATATTTCGTTGTATGACTTTCTCTAATTTTTTCCTTAGTCTAATGCTTGACGGCTACTTTGCTTATAAGGAGTTTATTCCCCAAAGAAATAGTAAAGCGTGGAGTAAAAGAAATTAAATAAATATATATACATACAAACAAACATACATACATACATACATACATACATACATACATACATACATACATATAACTATTATAGAATATGTTATATTAATAAAAAAAAATTGTTTCTTTAAAAAAATTACTCTTCTTCTTGCCCCTCTCTAATAGCATGATGCATATAAAATGTTTACAAAAGAATTTAATGTCTCAACTTATGCTTTTGCTAACTCTATTTGCTAGTTTTATGAATATTTATATCATGTTCGTTTATATTTGTATACTAGCATTGCGCGCGGCTCCTTCTGCGTTTAGATGACCAAAAACCAAATTCTTAGCTTTTACATATTAGTATACTTCTTACATTGCAGTTTTTGTATTTTTTCTCAGAAATGAGACATTTTCCCCCGGTAAAAAGTGTCCTATATGTTAACCCGGATAACCAGCTATCACTATACCAAATTTCATCAAAATCCCTCCAGTGGTTTTTCTGTGATGTGGTAACAGACAGACAGAAAGATACAAATTCTAAAAACTATAGATTCGGCCTCTGTATCGATAATAATGTTTATTTCAACAAGATTTTCCAAAAAATATTTAATGTACAGATTCGACTTAGTTACAATGTTATTTATTATATATATAGGTTTATGTGTAATTTTTCTTAAGTACATAAATACCATAGTATGCACTTTAATTTTATGTTTCATTAACTTATAAATAAATACGTGTTAATTTAATTAAAACACTTCGGGGTTAAAATAGTTAAAAATTCATCCAAATCGGTCTACAACTACTAGCGACATTTTAAATAAAACTATCTTTTCGGATTTTTCATTTTTCTTTCCCGACGTTTCGAATGCTTTACAGCAATCATGGTCACGGGAGAGACCAATAAGAAAGTATTATTACTAGCGACGTTGTGTAAACACTAAACATATAAAAAAACGCAACTTTCTTCTGACGTCAGACAGACAGTTAGTCAGTAAAATATTGACTAATAATGTTAATATATGTGCATATATATGATTCTTTAAAGTAAAAGATATCAGAAAAATAGTAACAATTAAAAAAATGCGAGCAAAATTTAAATAAACTATGATTTTAATGCATCTTAGGAATATTTTAACAAAAACCACTTATATAAAATGCCTTATGAAAAGCGTGCTTGACCCTTCTTGCTCCTTCAGAAATACTCTCTAGTACTCGTCCTATCGAGGTAAAGTGAAGACGTGATGTCACTTAAAACTTTGAAGCGTCTAGTTTAGAGAAGCGCAATTTCCATTAAGAAATAACATATTTATTAAATTTTAAAACATAAAATATACAAATATTGTGATTGTTATTACATAATTAATTATTATCGATCTCTAAAAGATTTCATACACATTTAGGTTTATACACTTTTATATAATACTAGCGACTCACCCTCGTTTCGCTCGGATTCGTCCCTAGGTTGATTCCCCATACAAACTTTCATCCCCATTTTCACCCCCTTAAGGAATGATATCCGGGATAAAAACTATCCTATGTCCTTTCCAGGGTCTCAATACCAGATTTGATCTAAACCGGTCAAGTAGTTTCGGTACAAACAAACAAACAAAAAAATCTTTCTTCTTTATAATATTAGTATAAACTAGCGGCTTTCCCTCACTTCCGCTCGCGTGCGTCCCTAAGCTTGAATAGCTTGGAAATGCGTAAAGAACAAACGGCCAATTTTTTTCCGTCAGAAACCTTCGCAGACGAATACAGAATAACCCACCAGAGTTTCATTACAAACGCATAGAGGACAAACATACGAACATACATTTTTATTTATTTAGATAGAAGATAGATTTTTTTCTGAAAAAATCTGGTAATTAGTTTATATTCTTTTTTACAACGAGTTTATTTTGCGCCAGTTAAATATTCATATTATAATCTAGTATCGTTTTGTAATTTATATACAAATATGTATTTTCGTAGAGCTAACCATAAATTCTATAATTAATTAACCAATATATTGTGTTACCAATTAATATGTTTTTTAATTGTTTTAGTTGTAAAGATTAATGAACGAAATAAATTATTATTATTTGTTTTAATATCATTGAATCATTAATAAACATTATTACTATCACGGAATATATAATTACCACTGCATATAGCATACTAGCATTGCCCGCGGCTCCGCCCGCGTCCAGATTACAAAAAAACAAATTCTTAGGTTTTATATATTAGTATACTCTTACATTGCAGTTTCTGTATTTTTTCTCAGATATTTTACCGCGGTAAAAAGTATCATATATGTTGACCCGGATAACCAGCTATCATCATACCAAATTTCACCAAAATTTGTCCAGTAGTTTTCTCGTAATGCGGTCATAGACAGACTGAAAGCCAAAAATTCTAAAAACTATAGATTCGGCCACTGTACCGATAATAATGATTATTTTAATAAGATTTTCCAAAAAATATTTAATGTACAGATTCGACTCAGTTACAAATTTATTATAATATGTATAGAAGATAACATTACCTTCCGAAATAATATAAAGATTCATGACATATGACTTAGAATACTCTCACGTATTAGTACCAACATTTACTCTATTGCTTTATCAATGAAACAAAAGTCCTAAAAGGTTACGGTTATTACAAAGAAGATCATCAAATAAAGTGAATGGCAGCTATAATCGTTTGCACCCAGAATTACCTGTGACATCATAAAAGTCAGAAAAACCGCTATATTACCCAGATATTACCTAAGATTACCATTAAATTTTAATGTCATAGCATCGTAGGTGGTTATTTCGGATCCTGTGATTAGAGTATGTAAGCTACGATCGTGCGAATGCTCTACACTACGTCTACAGAATATTGAGACGGTGATATACTTAGACTAAAACTAATAGAAATGCTACCTATATTTTTAAACTATACACAATTTTTATTATATAGTATTATATATTAAAAGTTATTTAATTGTGGATTTATTTTTATTTAGGCAGTCGTAGCCCAGTGATAACGCGCTCGTTTGGAATACCGAGTGAAGCGGGTTCAAATCCGGGTCTCGCACCTCTGCTGTTTTCATGTGCGAATCATATCTAACATGACTACCACTTGCCTTACGGTGAAGGAAAACATCGTGAGGAAACCTGCATGTCTTAGAAAACCTAGCAAGTTTTCGAAAGACATGTGAAGTCCGCCAACCCGCACTTGGCCAGCGTGGTGGACTATGGCCTGATCCCTCTCGTACTGAAGGGAGGCCCGTGCCCAGCAGTGGGACGTTAAAAAGGGCTGAATACAATCACAAAAAAATTTTTTAGGTGAGACAGTTGATTTTTTTTAAATTAAAAAATACAATATATTAGTATTGCATGCACAAAATAACAGGCAATGGGACAGAGTCCGTTTAGTAATTGTCGACATTGGCTCAAATATAATAAAAACTAAAAACAAAATATTAAAATTATTATATTATATTCGTATTTTAGATATATAATAAAATTCTAACTGAGTCTAATCTATACTTTAAATATATTTTGGAAAATTTTATTGAAATAGTCATTATTATTGATACTAATATTATTATTATTTTTGTCTGTCGATCTATCTGAGAACGCATCACGAAAAAACCACTGGTCTGATTTTAATGAAATTTGGTATGATGATAGCTGGTTATTCGGGTCAACATATAGAATACTTTTTACTGCGGGAAAATATCTAATCTCTGAGAAATCTATACTAACCGTTAAAACGTATCTAGGGACGAACCCGAGCAGAGCGTCTGTGAGTCACTTGTCTCAAATATTTTAGCACTCAATGCGACTAGCAAAAGACGCTTACGTGATGTCACTTTTAATTTCATCTGTTCTAAGATAATAAATTCATAATAAATATTGTTAGGCATAGACGCAAAGCTTTGGCACGTAGTTGTAATGGAGTAGCAGATCTCAATTTGGTTTTAATAAAATTGATATGAAATCTTTTGTTAATATACATTTTACTGAGATAATAATTCCTTTTCTTTCTAATTAATTAATATTTTATATTATTATAAATGAGAAAGTTTGTGAAGTTGTATGTTTGTTGCACAATCACTCGCAATCCGTTAAACATAAAAACTTTTTAACAAAAAAATAAAAACCGACTTCAAACAAAAGCTCTAAAAAGTAAAAAATAACTGATTGGTAGTTTTCATTTACTATACATACCTAATCAAATATTTTCGAAGTCGGTGTGCTTTGCTATGTATCGACTGGCACCGACTTCGAAAATATTTGATTAGGTATGTATTTAATAGGTAGGCTTTAATTATTTTGCCATTAAGCATTATTTTACTTAATATATAATATGATTATACATGTTAGGTAAGTTCTAAGCGAATTAAGTTCGAGGTTCAAACGTTACAATCCAGGCATACCCACTTTCACTGTACCCGTGTCATTAGTCCCTCATAAACGTCTGACGAGGGTGCCCATGTGCGTCAGTATACATATGTACCATTAATCTAACTACAAGTATGTGTTAAAGAGAAATGGATTTCCAGCTTTAAAACAGTACGAATAATATAGTATATTTATACATATAATAAAATTGTAACTAAGCCGAATCTGTAAATTAAATATTTTTTGGAAAATCTTATTGAAATAGACTTTAGTATCGATACAGAGGCCGAATCAATAGTTTTTAGAATTTTTAGTCTGTCTGTCTGTTACCGCATCACGAGAAAACCACTGGACAGATTTTCATGAAATTTGGTATGATGATAGCTGATTATCCGGGTCAACATATAGGATACTTTATACCGCGGGAAAATGTCTCATTTCTGAGAAAAATACAAATACTGCAATGTAAGAGTATACTTATAATATGTAAAACCTAAGAGATTGATTTTTGGTCAACTGAACGCGGGCGGAGCCGCGGGCAATGCTAGTTGTTAATAAATAAGTTATAATGGTATTGATATATTTTTTTATCAAACCTAGAATGTATCAGCACAGCAGTAGCACAGTGGCGTGCTATTGCGTGCGAGGCGTTCGAGGCCTTTGTCCAGCAATAGACAAAAGTAGGCTGATTACGATGATGAATCGATATATTTAATACTAGCGACTCACTTCCCCTTAAGGGACAATTTCCGGGATAAAAAGTATTTTATGTATGTAAGTATGTTACGTGTATATGTAAATCGGTTCAGTAGATCCAGAGATTATCCCCTATAACGTCACAAAGTCACAAACCCACAAACTGTACCTCTTTATAATATTAGTATAGATTCATATTACTACAGAACTCACAATAATAGTATTATTATAAAGATACTAAAACTGAGATAAAAGAGGAATCTTTGCTGGGAAGAATACGAATAAATACCCAAAAATAAAAAAAAAAACTTTCACTTAATCCAAACCCATTTATTACATTACACAATTTATATAATATAAAAACTTGTTTAAAAAAATATTTTTATAATATTAATTTTTTTATAACATTTTGATTGAAGATAAGAGATAATAAAATGTATTGTAAATTTATTTTAATAATTATTATTCAACTATAACAGTGCCAGATAGTTAATAACTACTCGTAGATAAAACTTACTGGGAAGATGTATTTTTTGGCTATAAACTGAGGTTATACACACCTATATTATCGCTTGTGCCTATTTTTACCTGCAATGCGAAATTTTCTTCAACTCTTGCGAATACTTACATATATTCTTATATAGGACTGTGTAAGAGAAAGCCTCGCCTCAATATTATGCTAACATTGTGTTTACGTTTTTGTTCTAATTCCTTTCTTTCGTAAACTACACCTGAAACTGCCACTTTACCTAAATTACCAAATTCTCGGTACATAAATGCACTCGTTTTTACTTACGTTGATTATTTTTATATAGCATGTAAAAATAAAAGAGAATGAGTGTTCGTTGGTTAGTCTATACACTAGATATATAATTACAGAAAAAAGGTTTGTATTAAAAATATTAATATAATTGTCCTTATTCCCTCCAAGACCACGGACACGCCGGCGTTACAGTTTTACAGTTTAACAATAGATTTCTTAGGAATGTAATTAATTTCTTAGAAATTTACCTGGAGGTGTTAAAAATTATAATAATTATTTTTTTAATTTACTTTAATAGTTTGTATTTGTAGAAAAAATAAATAGAATAATATAATAAAAACAATATCCATAATGAAATATATGAGTATTGTTTTCAGCCCTTTTTAACGTTATAACGTTTTAACGTCCCACTGCTGGGGGTGGGCCTCCCTTCAATACGAGGGGGATCAGGCCATAGTCCACCACGCTGGCTAAGTGCGGGTTGGCGGACTTCACAGGTCTTTTAAAACTTACTAAACGCTTAGCTCTCTCAGAAATGCAGGTTTACTATGCTTTACTTCACCGTAAGTGTATTAGGTATAAAAGTTAATATCAAAACACTAATCAAGAAATTAAAATATTGTCTTTACATCAATAGCGCGAACCCGCGAGAGGGTCCGTTATTCAGAATAGAGACAGGACGTGTTATGACGTTAAACTTAAATGGTGTATATTCTTATATTGTGATCCTGAACAAATAGCATTTAACTAAGCATAAACAAGAAAAAAAATACCTTTAGGGACGTACCTTTTTACGAAAAAAAAAGATTTTTTCTAATGAACAAAAAAAAAACAAATTATAATATAAAAAGAATGATGATTTGCAATAATAGCTCTTGAACTATTAGTAAAATGTCACGTTGCTTTTACTATATCGAGTCATGTACTATACAGGGACGTGACGTTCGAAGGAATATAATAAAGGCAGGTTTGGTCATACGACTTGTTTTGCTCGAATTTATGGAGGGTGGCCATTTGGAAATATAAGAAAAAATATACAGCAAATATCCGTCCACATAATATAATGTCCTCGTTTTTTGCGTAAATATTGTTGTGACCTTTTTCTAATATTTATATTTTTCTACATATGTTCTTGCATTTGATTAAGAGTGTTATGCTATTTACTCTTTTATAACATAAAGTAATGATTCACCCTCATTCCGCTCGGGTTCGTTTACTGTCGTTTTAATGTTTAGTATAGATTTCTCAGAGATGAGATATTTTCTCGCAGTAAAAATATCCTATATTCGACCCGGATAACCAGCTATTATCATACCAAATTTCATCAAAATCCCTTCAGTGGTGTTTCCGTGATGTGGTAACAGACAGAGATCAGAGACAGACAATAATTCTAAAAACTATAGATTGGGCCGCTGTATACATACATATTATAAATATAAACAAACACCCATGACTGGAGTACAAACATTAGTGATCATCACACAAATGAATGTCCCCAGCGGGACTCGAACCCACGACCGCTGGCACAGCAGAAAGGGTCACTATAAACAGAGCCAAATGTGTCGTCAAATTGATTAATGTTTTAATTTATTTAGTTGCTCATATCTTTTTACCGTCTAGACAAGAGCTTTTGACCTGCAAAAGATTGAACGGATTTTCTTAATTTATAGAAGAACATTCTCGATTAAGTTACCTTTCAAACAAAAATAAAACTAAATTAAAATCAATTTATCTGTTTGGGTGATATCGTCACAAACAGACACACAGATAGACACGTTAAGCTTATCCCCTCTCTTTTCCGCCGGGGGTTAAAAAATGTAAAAATATACAAAGTGGTTGGCAAAAATAAGTATTTTAATAATTCGAGAAGCTGTCAATTTTAAGACTTCAGGAACTAGATGGTGATGTGTGTTAATGTCCCAACATATTTATTTATTATTTATTTTCATCTTGATACTAACGATCGCAAACATGAGATATTATGATCAATAAATGAGATCAATAGACCTGCCTTATTAGGCAGTAATATATTCCTTCGAATTTATTTATTCGATGAAGACACTTAGAAAATAGTGAACCATTGTGGCAAAATATCGGTAAAGAACTATGTAGATTATAAAACTTTCTAATTAAAGTTTTAGCATTTGTTAACCAAATTCGAGTTCAAAACGAACGAGCGCAGGTGGTATAAAGCTGTACATAAAATCTATTTTAACCGAAAGTTCTTTCAAACTTTTCCATAGAATGTGAAATTTAAATTTCAAAAGATCTTATCTAAAAAAATTATGTGACAGAATCACCATATTTCGGTATAAGAGGTAAAAAAATTAAATGTAGTGCTTCCACTAGCTTTTAGCTTTTACCAAAAATAAGTGTAAAGTAGAGGAAAAGGACATATATTTTGTAAATGACCTTTTTAAAGCTTTTTGAGATTTATAAACATCGCACTGCTTAATGAACCAAATTGGAAAAATTAAGTATATAATATGAAGAGCAGTAGCATATGAAAAATATGAACATTCACCTTTTATTTAAAATAATACTATTTTCTTATCTATACTAATATTATAAAGCGATAGAGATTCTTTGTTTGTTTGAACACACTAATCTCAGGAACTACAAATCCGATTTAAAAAAATATTTTTGCATTAGATAGCCTGTTTATTGAGGAAGGCTATAGGCTATATATCATCATGCTACTTCCCAAGGGAGCGGAGTAGTAATCATAAATGTCAACAAATCGGGCAGACTTCCATACATTATGGTAAAACTGATGTTTTTATCGGAAGTTAAAACGCGGGTGAAGCCGCAGGTACTGCTAGTAGTACATAATTTTGGTCATAACAACTAATGGTATTCGTGATAGTGTTAAATGCACCTCAACTTTTATGTTCATACAACAGAGTAAAAAATACACTGAAAAACTTTCTTTTAACGGAAAGTTTTACAGTTTTGTAATATTTTTAAAAATAATTTAGTGTGATAGAGATAATAATTAAAATCAAAATTAATGTTGCCATTTTATATGAACTAAATATTTTGATTATTACGATATTTGTACTATCATGGCTAGCAATATCTTTAGGTACAAAAATAAAAATAAAATTTAAGTGTAAATATATCATGATGTCATTTATCTTTAATATAAAATTTTCTCAAAAAGAAATTTCATTTCAATGAAAGCAAATTTGATAACTTTCATTTTATAGTTTAAACAGTTTTAACAGAAAGATAAACCTTGTTCTTATTATTATTAAAAATATGAGTGCAACTAGAAAAGACAATAGCTATATTTTTTTTCAAAGTAATAACAAAAAATTATCTTCTGTTACTGCGTGAAAACGTTACAAGCACGCACACTCACAAACATTCGCAACGTATAGATAAATAAAATTGAAATGTCTGTTTGTAATGTCGAAATAAGAGCTTTTTACTAAATGCACTTAAAATTTATATATAATACCTACGGTAGATACATAAGAAAAACACTTTCCTTAAATTTTTTGTCTGTCTGTGTTCGTTTCGACTAATCTTCGAAGTATAGACTGGTTTTGATAGAACTTTCACTGGCAGATAGCTTTCTTAGATTTACGCGAATACTTGACATTTTAAATAAAACTATCTTTTTGGAGAACAGATCATTTTGTTAATTGTGGGTAGGCTGTCTGTAACAACTATACCTTCAAGACATGTAACACCTCAGTCTCTCCCGTGACCATGGATGCTGTAAAGCATTCGAAACATCGGGAACCAAAAATCAAAATAAATTCGCGAAAAAATCCGAAAAGATATTTTTATTTAAAATGGCAGATAGCTGTTATAAAGAGTAACTTAGGCTACTTTTATTTTAGAAAAAGATTGTAAGGTCCGCTGCAAAAAAATTACGCACCCGAGTGAAGCGTGGGTAAGTCGTTAGTTTATAATTTTAGCGTGGTAAGTGGGATAAAGTTTTTAATTGACACTATAATAATAATCTCCCAATCAGAATACAGGGAACCAGATAATTACATGTCAACGCCAACGTTGGCATTTACACGATATGCTAACTAGTCCAATGACGTGATATAGATTTTCGTGTAATGTAAATTTAATCGGCTTTTTGAAATTGTAATCCAATATTTTAATTTAATTTTCAGCAAATATATAGATATATGCGTTTATAGTTTTTGTTTTGTTGATTACTCTGAAAACGAACCAACAATCCATACATAAAGAGCTAAAGTTTGTAAGTTTGTTTGTGGATTTGTGAGTTTGTGACGTTTTAGGGGGTAATCTCTGGATGTACTGAACCGATTTAGATGAAATTTGGTAAGAAGATAGCTGGTTATCCGGGTCAAAATATAGGATACTTTTTACTTTTTTGCCGTGGGAAAAGTGTTTCATTTCTGAGAAAAAATACAAAAACTGCAATGCTTACATTGCAAAGAGTATACTAATACGTAAAACCTAGGAATTTGGTTTTTGGTCACCTGAACGCGGGCGGAGCCGCGGGCAGTGCTAGTTATAACTATATTATATATATATAATATTTTATGCAAATTACAATTTATCTACTGAGTATTAACAAAATGGCTATTATATTATTATAATAAAGAAAAAGAATCTAATATTATGCTATCTTTCTTTCAAGAAGAATAAATAGAAATGCTTGAAAAATACAAAAGAATATAGTATTATTTTAATTATTACACAATAGAAAAACGGGAAGAATAACATAAACAACAAAATCATTCCGTCTATATACATAGAATACACTAGCGACTCACCTTCGCTCTGCTCGGGTTCATCCCTAGGTAATTTTTAACCGATAGTATAGATTACTCAGAGATGAGATATTTTCCCGCAGTAAAAAGTATCCTATATGTTAACCCGGATAACCAGCTAACTTCATACCAAATTTCATCAAAATCTATCCAGTGGCTTTCTCGTGATGCGGTCCTAGATAGACAGACAAACAAAAAATCTAAAAACTACAGATTCGTATATTAATTATAATGAATATTTCAATAAGATTTTCCTAAAAATATTTAATGCACAAATTCGCCTCAGTTAGAATTTGATTATAATAGATTGTACATATTATATAATATACATATTTAACAAGATGATGTAAATTCCTTTAATTAATAATCTGATTTTGCCATTTATAAAATTAAGGTGATGAATATTAACGCATATTGACATTTTACGAATGGAAAAATTAATTTACATTTTCATTAAGCTGTGAGAAAGCTGCCAATTAAAATAATTATTTTTGGATTAATTTGTCCTTAATAATGCGAGTAAATAATTTTAACAGCAACACCTGTCAGTTAATTTTTTTTTTAGGTTAATTTTCTTTTTTTTTTCTTTTTCGTCTCCGTAATGAGTATTTTTTGTTCCATGTTTCATTTAATTTCAGTGCTTTTGATAGTTTCAAAGAAACTGTATGAAATATCAATAGTTCTATTTTTTGGACATAGAACATTATCTGAATAAAGTCATATTAAGTGTTGCTATTTATAATACTTTTTTTGTATGGGCAGGCATATTTAAAAAGTAGTTTTTTTTTAATATTTTTTAATATATGTACATAAGCTGTAAAAATAAGATGCTTTTCTTCTTTCATAAAAAAATCGAAGAAAAACATCTATATTTAAATAAGTAAGGCCATTAAGAGTTTAAAATATTTATTTTAATTTTATAATGTACCTTGTCATATTTTTTATAATAACTATTATTTTTAATTACTTATTACTTGATAGAAAAGTAATAACTCTGACCTACTGATCAAACAGTTAATAATATTTTTATATTCGTTAATCTAATAAAAAAATGAAATAAATTATAATATTTGAAGAGGCTGTTTGGTATTCGATCTTAGCCTTACTTAAATGAAATAAATCAAAAAAATAAAAAGCTGAAACAGTTTGGCGCCAAAATATTAACGTTGGTATCAGAACTAAGAAGTAAATACTTATATTTATTTTAAAAAATAAGTGAAGCATATTTATTTGTTCTGCGTGTTTTGTGTATGAAAATATTTAAAATAAAAAAAGTTGACTTAAAACACTGCAGCCTTGGCTCGTAAGTATGTTTTATTTAAAAAAAAAACAACGGCAAACTTTTTCGCGCTTTTACTATATCCATACTAATATTATAAATGTGAAAGTGTGTTTGTTTGTCCTTCTTTCACATCGAAATAGAGTACCAGTTTGGCGTGATTTTTTGTGTGCAGATAGTTGGAGGGCTAGATAGTGACATAGGCAACTTTTTATCGCGGGTGATTATCTCATTCCCACGGGAAAACACGTTATAATAAAATCCAAAAAAATATTTATGATCAGAAAGAATTACTTGAATCTTGGTATTCATGCTCTTCAATAAAATTAAATTAATACGTGTTTTAGCATTTTTCGAAATTCATCCTATAATAGCGGATGAAAGTTTGTAAGAAACTACCTTTTTAAAGAGTTTTCGTAGTTTTAACGCGAGCAAAGCCGCGGGTTCTGCTAGTACATTATAAATAGAATAATATTTAGTGTCAAAGTTTCAAATACTTTACAGAAGCCATACTCAATCTTTTTTTTATAGGAGCCACAAACACGTTTCAGTCATGGTGTCGAGGGCCGCAAGCAAAAATTATTTAGGTCTTAATGAAAACGTAATTCCAAGTTAAAGACTTAGTTATTTTTTTAAAGAAGATATGTTATAATGCGATTTTGATGCTACAGCATACGACCCGCGGGCCGCAGCTTGAGTATAGCTGCTTTACAGTAAACAATTTGTTTTAAAGCATTCTAAACGCCAGTGTAAACATGGCTTTATTTAAAATGTAACAAACTATTCGTGTAAATCTAAGAAAGTTATTAATATTCTATTCAAACGTATAAACTGTGTAATTTAAAATGATATTGTTCCAGAGACAATAAGGATGTAGCAGCGATGTGTGCGCCGGCCACTGCGGCGCTTTTTTTAGCCGCGCTTGCCGCTCTACCGTGTAAAGGTAACATTCATAAAATGCATTACATATATAAATTATTAAATAAAAAAAATAATATTTTAAGTTAAAAAAAAATTTAAATACATATTTTCTACCGTATATTCAAATAAATTTACTGAGAAACATCCTTTTTTTATTATTTTAAATGGTTTAAGCCATTATTTCAAATCAATATGTGAATGCAAAATGTCATATTAGATAGAATCAAGTATGTATAACTTTACACGCTTTATATCACTTGCGGGGAGGTCAGATAGAATGGCTATCAGCACTATTGCTACCTTTATAGACAAAAATATGAATCATATTAGCTTAATATTTTAACTTTAAATAATAGCAATCTAAATTAATATTTTAATTTCTTTCAAATTACATATAAAAAAATAATATTGTTAAGATAAATAATTAATATTTATTTAATTTTCTAATATTCTTTATGATTATACATATTATAATAATAGCAACACTAAATAATATTAGTAATTTATAAATTAAAAAAAAATTGTAATATTTATTTTTCCATTTTTGAATTTTTGAAATCATTTTTGTAAAATAGTGGATAGGTACTATCTGTAACAAGTGTATAACGCCTTTGAGACGTCTATAACCTCAGTCTCTCTCGTGACCATGATTGCTGTAAAGCATTCGAAACGTCGGGAACCAAAAATCTAAATAAATCCGCGAAATAATCCGAAAAGATAGTTTTATTTAAAATGTCAAATATTTGCGTAAATCTAAGAAAGTAATATATAAAACACATAAATATCACCTCTTGTAGTATAAATAAAAAGTTAAGTCTGTTTCGATGAACTCAGTAACCTAACTCGTTACATCAGTAGTGTTCTTTACTAATTTGACAATAATTATGTTATTTTTTATTTAAATATGTTAATTTTTTCTCTCGAGGGAATGACCTTTAATAGATAGAAGGAATAGATCTTTCTCTGGCTTTGCCTTTTAAAATGTGTAATTTAAAATTTTTCATTTGGGGTTTCGTAATTTGAGAATACCTTGAAATTTAAAATTTTATGTAATTTAATAAGCCTCGTTAGCGCTTTAGTAAAAGCCGCATCGAGTCTAATTATTACGTTTTTTCTTACTCTGGCCTGCAAGAAATTAAAATACGCGTCATATTTACCTTCTTTTCAAGTTAAATGCTTGAAATTCTCTCCAAAAACGTAAATATAAAATCGTTTTTAATTAAAATAACGCTGTTCATTGAATTTGTTTTTCTTTGAATTTGAAATATTTAAGGGCTTAAGTAGAAATTTAAAAAGGTTTCCTCATTTGAATAAAAGCGTTTCAGTTGTATAGGTGAAGCTAAAAGAACTAGAAAGAAAGAAAATATAGGCTCTGGCTTGGTTTAGGAGATAGTAGTTCAACTTATTTTTTGACACTTTTTGTACAACTTGCTTTACTTACTTTAACCCCTTATATAGTCACTTTATATAGTACAAGAAATAAATTATAAATTAAATTATAAAATTATAATATCGTTCTAAGCAATTTTAGTTATATATTTATATTTATATATATATACTTCAAAAGAAATCTATAAAACAATTATACCGCTAATAATAATTATTTTTGTTTTAAAAAACTTTCAATATGTTGAGTACATTGTTTGTCTGTTTCTAGATATCAATTTTAAAGTAATTTATTCCTACTAAATCGAATGCTTAAATAATTCACTGTAAATAAGCATTTTATTTATTTTAATGTGTTATATAAGGAGAAAATAATTTACACACTTATACTAGCGACTTACCCTCTCTCCGCTCGGGTTCGTCCTTGAGGAAAATTTAGGTTTGTATGTATTTATAATTACGAATAATAAAAAAAAAATTTTTGTCCAAAAAATTAAAAAATTTTTTTTGGGGTGGACCACCCTTATCACTTAGGGGTATGAAAAATAGTTTACTTCCTATTTTTAGACCTACTGAATATACACACAAAATTTCATAAGAATCGGTCAAACCGTTTCGGTGGAGTTTTGTTACAAACACTGTGACACTAGAATTTTATATATTAGAAGAATATATATTATTTATATATTATTTTAAGTTCATTAACTGTGAATTTAAATAAACTATTTATTTTCATCCATGGACTTGATTATAAATGTTTTTATAAACAAAAACTCCTTTAAAATACAAAGCTTCGCCAGTAGAACCCGTTTAGGCAGCTTTTTGCAAACTTTTCACTCCAAGATGTTCGGTAGCACCGGAAATCTAATCGCGTTAAAACTTTTAAGGGATTCTGCCAAAATACTTAAAGAATGTTAAGGAGTTGAAAAAGAACCGTTGTAGTATTTGTTTTGCAATTTCTACTTGATCTTGGAATTTGAACTTCGATTTTTCGTTAGAATTTTGTTTTTATGTGAAATTTCCTTCCGTTATAATTATAGTATATGTAGAGTTTCTCTTAAATGATATATCTGGATCGGCAGATAGGAATCGGAGTATATAATGAAAATAATGTTTTAGAAAAATTAAAAATTGCCCTTTTATTCTACTGGCTTTCTACTTACAGAATCCCTTTATCATACTAATATTATAAAGAGATAAAGTTTGTAAGTTTGTGAGTTTGTTTGTAGAAAGTAATCTCTGGAACTACTGAACCGATTTAGATGTTTGGTAATAAGATAGTTCGATATCCTGGTGAGGAATAGTTTTTATCCCGGAAATCATCCTTTAAGGGGGCGAAAATGGGGATGAAAGTTTCTATGGGAAATCAACCCAGGGACGAACCCGAGCGAAGCTAGTATGAGTTGTTAGTACTCTATATAACGCATAAGCAATTAAATTTAAGTTTTTTGTAGAGATATATAAAATAGAAAAAAAATGATGCCAAAAAAAACGAAAAAATAATTATTTAGCCAATTACATGACTATTACAATATACTGTAACTATGATATGCCTATAGAGGTCATACAAAACATACATATATCTTAACTATGTAGATAAAGACAAAATAGCCCGGTACCTTTTTCTCTTCTGTTTGTCAACTGTTTTTTTGGTTCAGTGGTTATTCAGAGCTTTACGCCTGTCCGCACTTATTTCACCGTGCGATTTTTATTCTCGCGTATTAGATTTCGTGAACGAAATTATATTTATTACGCACTGCGAATAAAATTTCGTATGATTTTTGTTAGTTAGATGCAGTTTCCGGCTGAGACGAATGTCTTAAAATGAATAACATAATTTTTTTAATTTAGCTGATACTATGGCGGTGGCGGCAGCGTGACAGAACTATCAAAGTATGTCATGAAAATTGCATTCACTCATTTACGACCGTGAGAAATCCGCACCGCATCGCGTTCAATTTGCATCAAATCACAGATTTTTTTGTGAATTTTAACTACAAGTGCGGCTACTCCTATAAGATTCAATATGTTACAAAATTGCGAGAAAAAAACGTGCGGTGAAATATCGCAGTGCGTACAGAGCGTTAGTGTTATCAACAAAAAAATACCAATAATGATTGTAGCTGAATTTGGACTAATGGGCGAATGTGATGAGAACGAATGTTTGTAGTCATGGGTGTTTATATTTATAATAAGCATGTATTTAAGAGTTATATATGTGTAGTGTATCAACTATCTGGTATCCATAACACAAGCCTCGTAGCTTACCATGGAACTAGATGGTGCTGTGTGTTATTGTCCCAAAATATTTATATTTAATTTTTCTATTTCACAGGAATGGACGCAGAAACAACGATAATAAAAGAAAACCCAAAAACAACTTCTCAACCGATCATAAATAAAGTGTATGAAATGTTACACGCTTCACACAATCATTCAATGCCTGTCAGTTTTAATTACTCCTTTAACGACCTGCATAGTTTAGAATCAAGTAATCTAAAGTACTTCCCTAGTATAATTAAGAAAGAAACGTGCTGTGACGATGTAAGAAGCAATAGTAATGCAATGAACCAAAGAACAAAAAGACAAAGGCGTGTAGTGAATGTAGTAAAAGATGTAGTGAATGAGACGGTATATGTCGAAGTGACCACAGAAGTGAGTGGACCTATGGCGTTAGAGAGCAGGAAGAAGCCAGGGGAAGCTGGGTCCAGCGCACCGTTGCTCAACTACATTTTTGATACTTATTCTAATACACATAACCATAGAAATGAGAGGTAAGTCCTTTAGCAATGCTAATTATGGTGGAGCGAAATTTTTTTTTTGTCAGCTTGGGTAATAAAATTAAAAAAAAAGTTGAAATAATAACATGTTATATTTTTGTATTACAGTTAAAGTTGACTAGAAAATGACTATGTCCGTTTTTTTTTCATAATTTTTTTTTTCATTAAAACCAAACATTTAAATTAATTATTTACTTTAAAAATCAAAATCAAATTTTTTTTATAAGCTACAAATTCTGCCCACAAGCTAAGAAAAAAAAATTTTTTTCGCTCTACCCTAATACTAATATTATGAAACTAAATTTGAAAGGTTAGTTTGTTGTTTGTTTGATTGTTTGTAGACGTTAATTTTTGAAACTACCCAACAGGTTTGAAAATTTCTTTTTACACCTTTATAGTATATGTTTATACTTTATGTTATTTATTGAGAAATGTTCTAACACTACGAATATAGTGGAGTAATTACCATATAAAGTTTAGGTCAGAAAGTATGCGACGCGATTATAAAGATGCGAGCGGGCCGTATGGCGCGATATGTAGGTATCTATTGTTGAACCTATATTATAGTATTATGTTAAATACCTTATGGCACTAAAAAGAAATACAGATTTTAAATTACAAAAATGTGCTAATGTGGAATTACACTTAAAACATAAATTAAACATTTAAAAATCGACGACGAAAAATTGTGACATTAAAAAACTTCAAATAAAAAATTTCAAATACCCACGACATTAAAGCGTAATATTATTAATAAAAAACAAAGTATAAATAAAATTTATAATAATTTTAAATATCTGACGGAACAGCCATAAGGAAAACAGTTCAATAAAATACTTATTTATGAAGTCCATAAAAATATAAATAACTAGTGACTCACCGCTTCTCTTAGGTTCGTCCCTAAGTTGCTTCCCCATACAAACTTTCATCCCCATTTTTACCCCCTTAAGAGATGATTTCCGGTATAAATACTATTCTATGTCCTTCCCAGGGTCTCAAACTATCTTCTTAACAAATTTTGTCTAAATCGATTCAGCAGTTTTGGAGCCTACTTTTATTTTAGAAAAAAATTAGGGTTCCGCTCAAAAAAAAAAACATATTATAGTATATAATATATTGTACATAATATGCCTTTTAAATGTCACAGATATTAAAGATTGTACATTCGTATGTATGTTACTCAACGCAACCGTCATACTAAAACGCTTGATATTGAACGATTTGTATAAATTAATATCTCAGACAGACTGTGTGACCTTTTCTTTTCTTTTTAACGTTGGGAAATGCATTTACGCACGACGTGTGGGACTCACCGGCGTAATACAGCCAGTACTACCCACTTAAACCCAACAAAACCTTCCCCCGTCTTAATGGGGCGTCGCAGGACCAACTACGACGCCCCGACGGCAAGTCTGCCGAAGCAGACCACCACAACCATGGGGTTGCTCCAAGGTCCACTCTGCTATCAGAGAAGTACCAGGAGCAACCCGCAAGGTACACCGCCCCCCGAAGAGGGCCACCTCCAACCGCCCACCGAAGTGAGCAACCTCCCTGTGCGTTTCTTGGCTTCGCGCCCGGTTGGGTTGCCGGGCACTACTGAGCCCCCCCACCACGACAAGGTGAACGCACGTTTGGGGGGAGACTATGTGACCTGCAGCTAACACTAAGCTACTTTTACTGATAATGAAATTTTCTATTATTACTAAAGAAAGTAGCTGTCATCAACCGCCGAGCCACAGGTGGCTTGGTTATTACTAATTTCTTAGAAATTAGCCGCGAGGTGTTAATAAAAAAAAAAAAGAATTATCGATGTTTTTTGACAAATCGCAAAAGGGACTTAGGGACACAATCAAGAGAAGCAAGAGTATTTGTCTAGTTATATGTATTTTATAATCAAATTTACTTACAAATGCCTATATTTCTACGTTATTCAAGCAAATCCATTCCATTATAAATTTAATAAGCACAAACTTCATTCGAGAACGTCTAAATTTTCACTGACAATATTATATTATATTTACATGAACTTTGCTTGTATTGTACCATTGTTTAGAATTCAAATAGTTCATAATTCAATTTTCACGACTAAGGTCGTTAGATATTAACGATATTTTGACTTATTTTACTTCAATGTACTCGTATATATTACATAAATTATCTATACATATAATAAAATTCTGAGTCGAATCTGTACATTAAAATTTTTTTGGAAAATCTTATTGAAATAGTCATTATTATCGATACAGAGGCCGAATCTATAGTTTTAAGAATTTCTGTCTGTATGAGAACACATCAAGAGATAACCACTGCATAGATTTTAGTGAAATTTGGTATAATGATAGCTGGTATATTAAGATACTGTGATAATGTTTATTTGTCAATCAATTTGAAAAAGCATAGACCATGTTTTATTCAAACGCACCCATTTTTTTACCTTAACCGACTTTAAAATAAAAGATGGTATGCAATTTGAGTGTACATATGTACGCCAATTTTTTTTTATTAATCTATTAAAGCCAACGGTGAAACAATATATAATAATTCCCTTAATTAAAAATTAAAGGTTTCTGTCGATCGATGTAACTTTTTAATATGGTAGTTATTCGGGTCAACATATAGGATACTTTACACTATGGGAAAATATCTCATCTCTGAGAAATCTATAGTTAACGTAACAACGCTGGGGACGAACCCGAGCAGAGCGAGGCTGAGTCACTAGTATTACATAAATAAATTAATTATTAGTATATATAATTACAACAGAAGTATTATTACCTTACTCATTTGATAAGAACTAAACGTCTAATTTCAAAGTATACTCAATCTCATTTAAATAATTATCATATTGTTATATATATTATATTATGTATATGAAAGCGAAAGGCTTATTCAATGATTAAAAACGATATTTTGAAAACTAGCTATGATGCTGTTTGGGAGGTAGATAGTTAGGAAGGAAACTATCAACTATCGATTTTGAGACAAGCCCGAATTATCTATATAAATAAAAATAAATATTTGTACGTTTGTCCACTATACGTTCTTAATTCATTAATCTGATTGTGATAAAACTCTGGTGGATTATTCTGTATACGCCTGAGAAGGTTCCTGGCGTAAAAAAAATGCATTGTCTTTATGGATTTCTAAACCATGCAAGGAGGCTTAATTTTTAATTTATTTGTTTGTTGCTAGTATGTTTTTCCTAGTAAAATCAAGATGAACCCTTCTGGTTATATGTAAAACAATAACGCGACCGCGAGCAATGCTATTAGGTACTTTAAATATAACAAAATTAACTAATTGAAATCATTGAATAGGAAAAGTTTTTATAACAAAATATCAGAAAGCACGAGTAAAAAGTTCTGAGAGACCTATCTATACATACCTATAATAAAATTGTAACTAAGTCGAATCTGTACATTAAATATTTTTCGGAAAGTCTAATTGAAATAGACTTTATTATTGATACAGAGTCTGAATCTATAGTTTTAAGAATTTTTGTCTGTCTGTCTGTCTGTTTGTCTGTTACCGCATCACGAGAAAACCACTGGACAGATTTTAGTGAAATTTGGTATGATGATAGCTAGCTAGCTGATGATCCGGGTCAACATATAGGATACTTTTTACCTCAGGAAAATATCTCATTTTTGAGAAAAATACAAAAACTGGATTGTAAGAGTATACTAATATGTAAAACCTAAGAATTAGGTTTTTGGTCATCTGAACGCGAGCGGAGCCACGAGCAATGCTAGTTCCAATATAAATGTATACATTAATAAAAAATAATTTTATTATAAGAAATAGGCATGCAAAACCACAGCAATTCCCTAGTTAAAATTCAACACTTTAATATTAACTCTCCATCTGACTTTTACGCATACATTACCAATTGTTAATTCTGGTGAGTGGTTGAGGATTTTCGTATTTTATTTGATTAGGGTTAAACAAAACACACGAATTGTTTTTAATTTGCGCCCTTAATTTGATTGGTCTAACTTTTATACAGGGCGTTAGATATTAATTTTTGTAAATTATTCTAGATTAATATCGAGATTTTAATTTCCGTATAAAGTAAATATTTAATAGCAAATACGGCTCAGTTTTTATGAGCTGTCCGGAATTTAGATTTAAGAGGGTTAAAATCACTTTGAAAAATAATAACAGATTTTATATGAAAATAGAATCAATAATAATTGTATATTGAGATTGAGACTTTGCGAGAATAATCTAGTATGCTAGAAATTGTTATTTCCTACTCGTATATTTAAAAATGCTTAAATTGTAAAGCATAGAAGTACTTCTTTACTGATTGGCACTGCGTATTCCTAAAGAGGTTAGGAGTTCGATTTCCGAACGTATACAATGACTTAAACGGTCAATTTTCGTTTATCTACCATAAGATGATAACGGAAATAATTATACATCCTGTTTAAAATTGACATCTACTCGTCAATTAGGATGGATTTAACACGAAGGTATACATATTTTATTCTACATATCTTAAAGAGTTTTATATACTCAATTTTTTTTAAAAAGAAAAACGTTTTCCAGGCACTAAAATATAAAAAATGACTAAATGGGGGTTTACATTTTTTTTAAGGTTTTTATTTTTCCACTTTTAGTGTAGACGTAATAAGCAGATAATTTGTAAGAAGAATTTTTATTACTTACATATTTGATTAAGCAATTTATTTAAAAAATATATTATTTCTTGTTGATTTTTTAATAACCACTCGACCAAATTGGTAAATCAGCTAAACTTTAAATGGGTCCACCTGGGAAGTATACCCTTCGAAACAAACAAAATATATTTCCAAATCGGTTTAGGCGTCTTCGAATAATCGGTGAGCATACAAAAAAAAAAGATTCCGACGAATTGAGAACCTCCTCCTTTTTGGAAGTCGGTTAAAACTAAAACAAGCCCATTTGCATGTAAGCAAAATGCAAGAATGCACTTTATTTAAAATTTTGTTCATTTTTAAGCAATTTCATCTCCAAAAAGTACAACCACGAGTACTTTCTGTAAATTAAATTAGGGATGGAATATTTTATACTTATTTCGGGTACGAGAAATTTAAAGTAAAACTCAATTTGCTAGTTAAACTACTTCCTTTACGGTTAAAAGAAAGCTATTATGATTTTTTCATTCAGTTTTGTACTGACATACAAATGTCAATACAGCAAATTCCAGATTTGCCCCGTGCGAGTGTTGAATCTGTGCCTACCTACGCATAATTTCATTTAGAAACGCTACCACTACGCAAACGATACGTATATTATTTACTAACATAAGTCAAAAGACTTTAAAAGAGCTTTCATATACGAGTATCTTCTTTAAATGTAGCGTATGGCGTAAGGGGGGTGAAAAATACTATACGACATAATCTCATATCTACCAAATATAAAAAAAAATCATTAAAATCGGTCGAGCTGTTTCAGAGGAGCGCGACCACAAACATCTTGACAGGAGATATTTACATATTAAATGACTTAGATAAGTTTCCATATATTATTTTTTATTTTCTATTAGCGATATAGATTGTAGAATAAATCATCTTGTCTAAGCGTACAGATAAAATAGTTATTTTGTTCCAGGCCCGGCAACGGCAATAGTATCTATGTAGCGGCAGCGCCGGAGATAGAAGCGTTGGTGGGTTCCACCGCGCAAATGGACTGTAAAGTCGACGCGCTTCACGATAAACTGGTAATAAGTATGTTACATTTCGTTATTTTACTTTGTTTTTAATTATTTTTGTTTTGTTTTAATTTGTTTTTTTTTCTGTTTTTTTAAAGTTTGTTTCTTCTAGAACTATTTTGTTTAATTTTTTCATTTAATATTCTAAATTTATTGTTCATTACGTTAAGGCATGCTTAATTCTATCTAAGATCCTATTTACTTATTATACTCGCAATCCCATATCACAGGGAATCGAGTCCACTTGCTCCTCTATTATAACTTACCGTGTAAGGCTACTATGACGTAGGCAAGCATCTGAGTGTAGCGAGAGTAAATCACTAGTCTATAAATATAATAAAATTATAACTGAGTCGAATCTGTACTTTAAATATTTTTTGGAAAATCTTATTGAAATAGTCATTATTATAGATACAGAGGCCGAATCTATGGTTTTTAGATTTTGTCTGTCTCTCTGTCTGTCTGTCTGGGAAGCATCGCGAGGAAACCCCTGGACGGATTTTGATGAAATTTGGTATGGTGATAGCTGGTTGTCCGGATCAACATTAAGGATACTTTTTTTTGCGGGAAAATATTTAATCTCGGAGAAATATAGGTATATTAACCGTTATATACTATAAACACAAAAGGCATCTAGGGACACGAGCGAGCGAAGAAAGGGTAAGTCGCTAGTATCATTTACATTTAGACTTGCCATTATTTTAACTAAAACTGTCTTTTCGTATTCTTTCGCGGATTTATTTTGATTTTTAGTTCTAAATAAAACTATCTTTTCGGATTCTTTCGCGGAATCCGCGAAAGAATCCGAAAAAATAGTTTTGCTTAAAATGTCAAATAATCGGGTAAAACTAAGAAAGTTTGCCACTATTTTTAGGTCTGTATAATAAACTGAAATATTAGTAATCACAGAACATATACATACAAATGGGATCAATTGAACTAGTGTGATTGTGGTGAATGTTAATTATCTAAATATTTAATTGCCTCTAATGTTATATCGGTTATAGTTCCCGAGCTCCTGTTCTATGTTTTGTATACATTGTACATGATTGCTACATACTAATTATACATAAACACTCTATTAAGTAAAATCTGAGCACATCAATTTGAATACGAGGCAAATAAACACATTGTAATAGCTTTTCATATTTCATACAATATTATTACCAGACGATTTTTGTAATTGTCGTAATATTATAAAGAGGAGAGATTTTTTTGTTTGTTTGTAGGCTCCGAAATTACTGAATCGATTTAGATGAAATTTGTTAAGAAGATAGTTTGAGACCCTGTGAACGACATAGTATAGTTCTTATCCCATATTTTATGCCTTAAAGGGTTGAAAATTGGGATAAAAGTTTGTACGGGGAAGTAACTTAGAGACGAATCCAAGCAAAGCGAGGGTGAGTCGCTAGTAAATTATATAATTAGATAGTAACATGGAACTATATATATATATATAAAAAACATTATATCTGTACGCCTGTAACTTCTTAACGCGGAAACGGCTGGACCGGTTTGGATAAAATTTAATATACAGATAGACTGTTACCTAGAGACTCAACCGGTGATAATAAGACACAGGCCCGACAACTTTAATACTCTCGTCGAGGCATGAGGTTACTTAAACTATCTACTTTTCAATTCCGAGCTGCTACTAAGTTTCGTAACCAAAAAAAACTAAAAATGTATTTCGAACTGACCCGGTACTCGAACCCAGGACCCCTCCTTCTGTAAATAAAAGTGCTAGCCACTAGACTAACAACGTATTTAAACTACAAATAAGTCGTAATAGTGCAGATAAATGCTATTCGATCCGTATAACCGCTGTCACAGAGCGGGTAAATCCCGTATAAAGCTTGCTCGTCCTTCACACAGTCTACCTTACGAAGCGGTACCGCCAACGAACGGTAGATAGTTATAATGGGACTTTATTTTTAAATTTTTCATAAAAAATCATATTTTTGTGTAATAAATATTTTGCTTTATGATGTTATTTCAATAAAATATTTTGAATTTAATACTAAGAAAATATTTCGTATCTTAAATCTTTTCACCAAAGGTTGTCTGGCAGAGATTGCTTTTAGCAAAAAGACCGCCTTTGCACGCTTTATGTAAAATAGAAACAATACTTGTACCTTTTTATATTTATATTGTGTGCAATAAATATTAAATAAATAAAATAAGACTGGATTTTTATTATAATTTATATGGTACGAGTAGTTCCACTACTCTTAAGGAGTAACATATTCATTAGAGAAAACATAAAAAAACATATATATATATATATATGTATATATATATGTATATATATATATATATGTATATATATATATATATGTATATATATATGTATATAAAAAAAACACATATACCTATACTCGAATCGACCAATAAGTTAATCAAAAAATAAAATAAACAATAATAAGTATGATTGCTGATGTATATAATATTATATATATGCTACAATATTAATTTAAATTTAATTAATTATAATGGGGCAAGATTAAAACTGCATTTGATGCAACACATTCATTTGTGAAAATTTTAATTAAAGTTATAATAAAAATCGGCATATAGTAAAATGTTAGGCAGAATTTTCTAATTTTCACATATCTATAGGTACTATAAGATTATAAAGAGGCAGCGTTTGTTTGTTTGTATGTTTATTTGTTTGTTTGAACGCGCTAATCTTAGGAACTATTATCTGATTTGTTTTTTTTTTGCATTAAATAACCCGTTTATTGAGCAAAGCTAGGGAGATATTGTAGTACACAAGTGTGAGCGCAGACACAAGTGCACTCTCTATTCCTGTCACTCTCATACTCCGGTGGGATGACTACTCGACACGATCAGTGAGAGTTAAGGCGCAGGACCGACGGCTTTACGTGCTCTCCGAGGCACGGGAGTGAAACACCGCAAACTTCCCAACTCCGGGCTGTTACTGAGGGATAACAGAGACTCAATACTAAACTTAGGACCGGGACTCGAACCTAGGGCTTCCGGTTGTGCATCAGTACATGCTAGCCACTACACCACCGAGGCAATGTGTGCATTAATATATATATTATGTACGTATAGACCAATCAGAATCCGTTTATTTTTGAGAGAAATAAAAATTATTAGTATGTATTATAGTATTATATTCTGCATTATACATAATATTACTTTATACATATAAAACATATTAAATACTCGTATATTTGTCAATTAACTTCTTTGGACTTTTTTATTTTCTATTGAGTATTATATATTTAACCGAATTCAACGGTAGTGAATAGAATTTCATATATTTTTTAATAAATAGGTTTATACCTCAGAAGACACCATAAAATTAAAAAAATATATCTCTAAGTGTGATATAATGAATATTAATTATTATTTTGAAACTTTGTGCACATTAAACAGTATACACTAACACGTAACCCGTACTCGGACTCAAACTGCAACCTTGCAGTATGAATTTACCAACCATATAAGCCTACCACTAAACCGACAAGGTCTATATGTTGACATGACAAGTGCTTAACATTTGGTATGACTTGCTTTAATTAACAGGAACATCTATCACCCTGCACTGCCATAAATGCTAATTGGATATCGCTAACAATTTGTGGCGGCCGATTACCTTGCATATTAATTAGATTATTGTTCATCACAAATTACATTATCAAATTAGTTCAATTTGTAATATCTTATCAAGAGAATGCTTGATTAATTTTTTATCCTTTTATTAATTAATATATTAATTTTAATGTTTATCTATAAATATGTGGCATATAGTATAAAAATTAAAAAAATCGGCCAAGTACTATTCGCACACGAAGGGTTCGGTTCAATCGTATATGTATATATGTATTCAGCCCTCTTTAACGTCCCACTGCTGAGGGTGGGCCTCCCTTCAATACGAGGGGGATCAGGCCATAGTCCACCACGCTGGCCAAGTGTGGGCTGGCTGACTATATGTATGTAAATAACTAACCATATTACCATACTTTAATCTACGTAAACGTATCTATATAATTAAATGAAGCTTATTATACCATCACTAAATATTTGGTAGATGTCAATGTGTGGTTGGGTCCGACGTAGGATAAGTAGATAATTTTGTATTACAATATTGTAAACAAATATTATATGCTCAAGTGGCTCCCTATCCGCCTTCGCAGGAATACTCACATTCTTCATCTTCTGTACTGTATTCTGTTCGATCCCTGTACCCCACCCTATCTAAAGGAGCGTTTCCAATTTCTTGGTAATTCACATTGTCGCTGTCTTCACTCTGATATTAACCCTATCCTTAAAATCCCTTCTAACTCCTCTTCCTTCTATAGCAATTCATTCACTGTAGTAGTAACAGCCCCACGTCTTTGGAACTTTCTTCCCCTTAATATCAGACGTGCGAAGTCACTAAAGTTATTTAAAAAACTGCTAAAAGAATACTTTCTTAGTTTTTGACTTTACATACACTTTATTATTTACACCCCTTCCCTCTTGCAGTTTGCTATCTCCTACACCTAAAGGTTGCCTGGAAGAGATCGCTGTTTTAGCGATAAGGCCGCCTCTTGTAAATTTCTACTCTGTGTTTATTTATTTTTGTTCTATTCTTGGTGTACAATAAAGAGTTTATTATTATTATTATATTATTTTAAAAGAGCAACTGTTGAGTTTCTCGCCGTCTTTTTTCAGCAGAACTGTCTTCCGAACCGATGGTAGATTCCTCACGGACTGACTAAACTGATATTTAATTTAAATTTAAAATGTAAAATTGACGATTCATAAGTGCTTGTAAAAGTCTATTTGAATAAAGTATATTTTGATTTGATTTATAATATTAAATAAATATGTTGGGACATTCATACACAGCACCATCTAGTTCCATGGTAAGCTACGAGGCTTGTGTTATGGATACCAGATAGTTGATACACTATATAATATATATAACTATAAATACCTACATACATATTATAAATATAAACACTCATGACTGAAGTACAAACATTCGTGCTCGTCACACAAATGAATGCCCCCAGCGGGATTCGAACCCGCGACCGCTGGTTCAATAAGTAGGGTCACTACAAACTGAGTCAAACGTGTCGTAATTTGATTTGAAAAGTTAAATACAGTATTAATATTTCTAAAACTAAAATAATTTACTATTCATACTCCACTTAAAGTAAAACAGGGTAATTAACAGCTTATACGTATTGTATAATTGATATTTAAACTGGAAAATAAAGACTTTACGCTTAGTAATCTCAGTATTTTTTCAAAATGGCTGGCGCGTGCGGTGAATATTAAAAGTTTTTATCTAGATTGAAAACATTACAATAAGCGGTTTGAATTTAAATTCATAGCTCGAAAGGTTTCAGAACAGAACGTGATTCGTATAAACTGAAATATTATATTTTTTTTTATATTTGCCCTCGATTTTTCAATTGTATGGATTTTATAATTTTAGTGTAAACAAAATACAGTATGAAATTCTACGTGAAAAATTATTTATAGAAGACAAGTGAGATCAGTTCGCTATAGGAGCAATAATAACATTTGGTTCTGAGTAAATTTTAGCTATAATATATTCAGAATGGTATAAACGAACCGGACTTAATCTATATAAATAAAAATGTATCACCGAATGTATGTATGTACGCGCATAATTTCCGATCGACTGCACCAAATTGGTTAATTTTTTTGTGTTTCTTTGGACAAGCTTTGTATAGAAGAAAATTAAAAGATTTTTTTACTTTCATATTTTTGATGAAAAAATAAGGGATATTTTTAAATCGATATTCCTTTTAAAGGCAGTGGTAGCCCAGTGGTAACGCGCTCGCTTGAGAAACCTAGCGAAGCGGGTTCAAATCCCGGGGGTATACCTCTGATATTTTCACGTGCGAATCATTTCTAGCATGATTACTTTCCTTACGGTGAAGGAAAACATCGTGAGGAAAACCTGCATGTCTGAGAGAACCTAGCAAGTTTTCGAAAGACTTATGAAATCTGCCAACCCGCACTTGGCCAGCGTGGTGGACTATGGCCTGATCCCCCTGGTATTGAAGGGAGACCTGTGCCCAGCTGTAGGACGTTAAAAAGGGCTCAATACAATTTCTTTTTATACTCAACTTTTTATGCACTGTCTGGGTAGTTAATTATATTAATGTCCTTCGCTACTATTGAAAATAAAAGAGCACAGCTATCACAACTATTCACAGCTCGATTCATGGCAGATCTCCAGGGAAATATACTTTATCGTGCAATACACAATATTTTCTAAACTAATACAGACGATAAAAATGATTTTTTTAGAAATATGGGTACCTACATGTACAGAATTTTATGATATTTTCCTTCATTCTTACTCGAGTTAAATTTTTTAAATAAATAATTACTACAAAAGTATTTTTAGCTTAGCTTTTAGTATTTGAGGAGCTTTTAAACAAATGTTTTTTCTATTCAATATTTTAACCTCATTGATATGATGATTTGAATAACTTTTGAAAAAGTAAATATATTCATACGTCATTTCTGACAATATTTTCAATATTAAAAAAAAATAAAAAAATAGTCGGTTTTTTTGAATCAGTCTAATATATATATATATATATTCACTTTGTCAATTTGATATTACAATAAATAAATCCTTAAATCCTAAATGATTTATAATAATTTATTCTGTATTTCAATACATAATATCAAAACCGTCAATTACTTTGGATTTTATTAGCAAATTATTTAATAAACTATTCAGAGAACTAAATAATTTATCGACTGCCTCAGTGGTCTATTGGTTAATATGTATGACTTCAGATTTGGAGATCCTGGGTTCGAGTCCCGGGTTAGTCTAAGTATTTATTTATTAAGTATTTTTGTTAAGTAAGTCCCAGTAACGTCCCAGAGTTGGTGATTTGGAACTGTTCCACCCCCATGGTCCGTCCTACGTCTGATCTCTCAGCGGTAGCGTTGAATTAACCGGTAGACAGGAATAGAGAGAGTACGTTGTGTCTGCACGTACACTTGTGCACTATAAGGTCGCCATGGCCAAAACTGTTCAGGAAGACATTTAGGATATAGAAATCCATTTTTACGTCCAAAAAATAATAAGAATATATTTTTGATTATTCATCTACTTAATAAATAGGATAGTGTGGGTTTGATTCCTTATTCTGATATAAATGAACAACTTTTAAAAAAATAATTTTCCACACCAGGTATCATGGGTACGGCGAAAAAACGACGAGCTACCAATGGAGCTGCTAACTACCGGCACTCAGCAGTATACAGCGGATGACAGGTATGTATGAAATAATTTATGAATTATTATAATACTAGCAGAACCTGCGACTTCGCTCGCGCTAAAACTACAAAGGTTTCATACAAACTTTCATCCCCTATTTTACCCCCTTATAGGATGAATTTCAAAAAATGCTAAAACACGTGTTTATTTAATTTTATTGAAGAACATTAATACCAAGTATCAAGTAATTCTGATCATAAATATTTGTTTGGATTGTATTATAACGTGTTTTCCTGTGGGCATTAGATAATCTTCCGTAAAAAGTAGCCTTTGTTACTCTCCAGCCCTCCAATTATCTCCACACAAAAAGTCACGCCAATCCGTCACTCCGTTTCGACGTGAAAAACGGACGGACAAACAAACAAACACACTTTCACATTTATAATATTAGTATGCATAATTTATATATGTAAAAAGCACGTCCACATGTAAAAGTCCAAAAAAATTAAAAATGGCCTAAGCTAATTGAAGATGGGACACTAATGTTTCAATATATTTTCAGTAAGATCCTTTTTTATTTTTGCCTTTCGTTAATATCATTTTAATTTGAAGCAATAGGAATAGTTAGTAATACTGGTAGTTTATTTTGGAACACTTATTTTCCCATTTAGTAGTAAAATGTAGCAGATGGCCATCAGTTTTTTTACATATTACATTTTAATATACTCAATCTAAATCAAATCAAAAAAACCTTTATTCAAATAGACTTTTACATGCACTTTTGTCGTCAATTTTACATTTTAAACTTAACTTAAATGTCTGTATGTAAGTCCGTGAGGAGTCTGGCATCAGCTCGGAAGGCAGTGCTAAGAAATGGCGGCAAGAAACTAAGCAGTGACTCTTTTTAAATATAATAATAATTTACAATATATCAATAAGTAATTATGTTTTTATCTTACGTGAGTATTAATTAATAGTATTCCTACACATTTGCACCTACAAAGTATTACGCGACGGAAAATGACGGAAATATGCTTTGGTCAATAATATATTTTTAAGTTCAAAATTAATTACAAACTCTTGCACGATTTCTTAAACATGAAGACGGATGAAGGACCTTATTTCGTATAATATGATAAAACACAGTAACGGAAAATAACGAGACGAGAATAGAGCCAAAATCGTAGTATTTTACTTCAAGCCACTTTATCCTTTCTAGGTATTTGTTAGGCCACCCTAAGTTCTCTGACGACTGACGTGGCAGAACGATGTCGATCAATCGAGGCTAAGTACCGAAGGCTTTATAAGCCATCCGAAGCATGAAAATGGTGATATTGTTATGTCACCAGCTGTCTACCATGAAATATAAATACCTACGAATTGGTTTGTTTCCTCTAAATACCTCAAAATCTATATACATGGATTTCCATGGAAATTAAATTGAACTATGAAAATAATAGAAAAAAAAACACATGGGGTTTAACTGGATTTTTAATCCCATAGAAACCTGAGTATAATGATACCAAGTCGCTGACCCCAAATATTTTGATACATTTATAGAGCAATCAAAGTCAAAAGGCTGTGGTAACCAAGTTGTGATGCGCTCACTTGGGAATTCAAGTAAAGCGTGTTCCAATCTCGGGACTCGCACTTTTGATATTCTCTTGTGCGAATCATTTTTCAACATGATTTCAGTGCACTTGTCTTACGGTGAACGACAACAACGTGAGAAAACTTGCATGTCTGAGAGAAAGAAGATGTTCGGAAGACATGTGAAATCCACCAACCCGCACTAGGCCAGCGTGGTGGACTATGGCCTGAACCCCCTCGTATTGAAGGAAGGCCCATGTCTAGCAGTGGGGTGTTAAAAAAGGGCTGAATTATTATATACAATATATACATACATTTATGTTATAAACATATATTTAGATAAAACAGCCCTATATTTATTTTAAACGGTCATATTTATCAATAAAGTCGTTTGTACATATAAATCGTACTAAATTACCCTCACTAATATATGCATGATAAATTTTAACATTCAACCACCCCATTGATTACAAATAATGCGTTTTACGACTGTTTTGATTTAATCTTTATTGTTATTAGTGTTATTATTTTCCGCCACTTTTCATTAGCTGTGAACTATGTTATATCAGGGTTTCTCCAAGTGGTTTATTTCCCAAAGGACTGTGGGGTTGATCGTTGGTTTGTTGGTTTTATTTAAAATGTCAAATATTCGCGTATATCGCGACAGTATTATGATCATACTTAGTTACACACAGTTAGGTAGTGGCCCAGTGGTAATGCACGTGATTGGAAAACCAAATGTAGCGGGTACAAGCCCTGGGTCTTACACCTATGAAATTTTGGGTTAAAATCCTTAAATGAAATTTAAAGAGCTTAACTATTGCTCAAATTTTAATGTGCTAATTGTGGTTCAAAATAAAACATATCAAATATATAGATGACATGAAAATTATTAGTTTTTAGTTCGATGTAACCGGATTTTGTTTAAACAAAAAAAAACATATCTATCCCACGGGAACCGTACATTTTTCGAGGTAATAACCTATGTGCTATTCCAGACTATAATCTATCTCTGTAAAGCACTTGTAATAAGTCTAATTGAATAAAGTTTATTTCATTTCATTTCATGTGCCAAACATTCGGATTCGTTCAGCCGTTCTGGCGTGATTGAGTAACAAACATCCATCCAAACTTTCTCATTCATAATGTTAACGGGATTATTTTATGTCACAGGAGGACAAGAAACAGTATTTAAATAGAAAAATTTATCCTAAAGATTTACTAATAGTAACACAAGAAGTGAAACTATGATATTATATCATAATTTATGCAAAATGAAGCTATTAGCTCTTGTATTACTCAAACTCCCTTGAGTATTTCTAACGTACGTCTTAAAATAGATAATATAAAAATACATCTATTATAAAAGTGTAAGTTTGTTTGTCATTGATAGCCCTTAACGCTAAAATGGCTAAACAAATTTGGATGAAATTTAGTACACACTATGTATAGTATGACTATGACTTGCAGTAACAAATAGGTTACTGTTAGTAATAAGATTTGCCAAAAGATGGTGTTATCTAGTATCTACATATCTATACTAATATTATAAAGAGGTAAAGTTAGCGAGTTTGTAATGTTTTAGGGGGTAATATGTGGATCTACTGAACCGATTTAAATGAAATTTAATAAGAATATAGTTTGAGACCCTTGGAAAGACATAAGATTTTATCCCGGAAACCATCGTTTAAGAGGGTGAAAATGGCGACGAAAGTTTGTATTGGGTAGAAAGATAGGGACGAACCCGAGTGAAGCGAGGGTGAGTCGCAAGTAATATCTAAAATACAAATAATTTTTTTGCTAGTTCAAACCAAACTATTAAAGAAAATTCATTTATTTAACATTAACAGTCTATGAGTAATTAGTAGCAGCATTATCTCATATTAAGGTGAAGTACATGTTTCCTTCAAGAAATTATACTTGAGCATTTTTATATTTATAAATAATAAACGACATCAATTTTCTTTTATACCCCCATATCGCTACGACAAAAATGTTAAGGTAGTGCGAGACCAATACATTTAATAAACATTTATTTTAAACAACTAACTTAACTAAGTTAACTGCCTCGGTGGTGCAGTGGCTAGCATGTACGGCTGCACACCCGGAGGTCCTGGGTTCGAGTCCCAGGTCGGGCCAAGTTTAGTTATTGAGTCTGTTTGTATAGTAGTCTCAGTAACAGCCCGGAATTGGGAAGTTGGCGGTGTCTCACCCCCGTGCCTCGGAGAGCACGTTAAGCCGTCGGTCCTGCGCCTTAACTCTCACCAGTCGTGTCGAGTGGTCGTCCCACCGGAATATGAAAGTGACAGGAATAGAGAGTGCACTTGTGTCTGCGCGCACTTCTTTTGTCTGCGCGTATTTTACTTGTGCACTATAATATCTCCTGCGCAGTTGGCTAGTCTCAATGAGATTGGCCGCCGTAGCCGGAATCGGCCAGGAGAACATCATTTTAAACATAACATCTAGAACATTTAATGCACCCAAAAAATTTACTGACTTACAGACTTATATTTTATTCACACTATTTTACTTAGCAATACATAAATCGATACGGTGCAGTACACGGCCGGCGACAGGTGGCGATGTATGAGTCATTTGTTCACATAAACCTGTCGTGTAAACCTGCCCTAGCTAATAGACGACGTACATTGAATTGAAATATAGGGCTCTCGCTTTGGGAACGTACGGTACGTGGGATGTATACGTCATGTTATTGCATGAAATTTCATTTTTGATTACTATACTAGCACCTCACCCTAGCTCCGCTCGGGTTCATCTCTAGGTACGTGTTAACGGTTAGTATAGATTTCTCAGAGATGAGATATTTTCCCACAGTAAAAAGTATCGTGTAGGTTGGTTGATCCGGAAAACCAGCTCATTATATCGAATGTCATCAAAATCTGTCCAGTGGTTTTCTCGTGGTGCGTTCCCAGATAGATATAAAAATTCTAAAAACTATAGATTGAGCCTCTGTATCGATAATAATGACTATTTAAATAAGATTTTCCAAAAAATATTTAATGTACAGATTCTACATTACTATTAGTATGAGAAAATATTAGGAAAATGAAGCTTATAATTCTATTCTGGTTGGAATATTATAATTTTAATGGTTTGGAAAAGTGGAGAAGTAAAACGTGACGGATTTAGGATAACGCTAATGTAACTAAAAATATAACCGAGCCAAAACAATTTTTTGTTATTCAATTTACTTAATAGAGAGTTTAGAGTTTTTAAGAACGTAGCTATGGATGTATGTTTGTTACTTAATCACGCCAGAATGGCTGAACGGATCTGGATGAAATTTGGCACAGAGATAGATTATAGTCTGGAATAGCACTTAGGCTACTTTTTATCCCGGAAAAATAGATTATGTAAATAGATTTGTTTTTTTTTTCTAGAGGCAAACCCGAGTGAAGCAAGGGTGAGCCGCTAGTATAACGATAAAAAAATCAATTAAAATGGAAACCATTTATTTGATTTAAGTAACAAAGTTTTCATTTTATTTATATAGTGTTAGGGTTTTGTTTTTATTACATACTAGCGGAGCCGTAGGCAGATAGTGTCCTGCCATAAACATAGTTTTGGCGGCAAAAAAATGTTAACCTTGATAGCAGCGCCTATCTATCGGGTTCAACTATAGCTAGAACTGTCCAGATGACCCCATTAGTACACAAATGAGGTTCAGGATGAAAATCCCGGTGTCAATTTTATATACAAAGATTTTCTAAGTGTTTTCAATTCTCTATAAAAAAATCAAGTTTACCTCTAAATTTTGTAGTATTTTTGTTTTGCTATTAGATACTTTCATGATCAAAATGCATTTTAAAAGGGAAAAATGACTTTCTACAACTAAGCTTGGTTAATTATTAAATCGATATACAACCGAAAAGGTTTAAAACAATATTTGCCAAATATAACCTAATTCTGTAAAACTTTTAAACGACTAAATATGATCGCATTGTTGGTATAATGGAATACAACAATACCTACTAATTTAGATCTATTTCTAAACTTTTTATGGGTAGAAGATACTTAAAATAATAAAAATATTGACAATATGTCCATGTCTTAAATGTCTCATATTCCAAATTAACTAACTCTACCCACACACACATCGTGACCCGCTTTTTAGAAAAAGGTGGCTGAGGGGTAAAGTCAGCTTTAATAAACAATATTCGAACTCCTTTAACTTATTGTATGTACAGACAAACAGAATAACATTTGACCACCTACGTGAAATACTTAACAGAAAAATATTCCATTCAGGTATTCAGCTCGTTTTATCCCACCTGATATATGGAGACTGGAAGTAAAAGAAGTCAGACCGTCTGATGCTGCATTCTATGACTGCCAACTATCCGCCCATCCACCCAGAACAGCTCGAGTCACTTTGAGAGTACCTGGTAAGTGAAACTTACTTTTGATAAGCTTCATTTTATTCCCTTCATTGGTTTTTCTGCTACAATTTTCCAATGATGACACGTTTGGCTCAGTTTGTAGTGACCCTACTTGCTGTGCCAGCGGTCGCGGGTTCGAGTCCCGCTGGGGGCATCCATTTGTGTGATGAGCACGAATGCTGTGCCAAATATCTGGTATCCATAACACAAGACCATTAGCATGGAACTAGATGGTGCTGTGTGTTAATGTCCCATCAAATTTATTCATTCATATTTATTTATTTATGGGATTTGAATACTAATTCAGAATATTGTTGAAATTCTACTTGATTTTAAATATTTAAAGTTAGGAATAACAGATAATATAGACTTAAGTGAAGTTACGAACTTACTCAAGCTTTCAAGTAAGGTTTATAAATTACCTAGATAATAAATTCTTTTAGGTTAGTATATACGTACAAGTAACACGCGCGCATGTCAGACTAACCTTTTAAAAATGGACCCAATTATACAAAAAACAGCCATGTGTGCAAAAGTTCCAACAGAGTTTTTATAAAGTATTGTTTATTTTTTACAATTATTTTATTTTTTATAATAAAATGCTTATAAGTCTGTTGGTACTTTTACGCACATGGCTGTTTTTTGCATAACTGGGTCCAAATGAGAAAACTAGTCCCCATTCAAACTGGGGCCTCAGTGATACGGGGTTGAAAATTACCTCTACATTAATAGGTACATTTAGAATTTTTTCTTGAGCCCAATTTTCACGAGCCCAGCAATGGCTAAGTTTGTAAAATCGAGTTTTAAATATGCAATTTTCAGGTTATTTTGTTCTAGTTATATTTTATCTGTTGTTTGAACTTTAATTATTTCATATTTTATGATTATTTCGATTCTTAGACTGTTTTATTTTTTTAACATAAATTCAAATATGAACTTTCTAAAATTCTTGTAAATGACCAATTTTATAAATATTTATGATAATTAAAGTTTATAATAATTATGTAAAATCTTCTCATTTAAAATTTTCATAACTTAAATGAGTCGTAATACAAAATTATTAAATTTATCTAATTCAGTTCTTTTAATTTTTTCAAATTCAAGATTCCTTTCAGTTTTTCATCAACATTAAAATAAGGACTCGAATCTGCGCAAATATTAAAAATAATGATAAACTTTATATCAAAATCGGCATCGCATTGTCTTTGAGCGTTGTTAACTATCTACACCCCTTGATCAATTAGATAATTCTATATATAGGTATTAAAAAGTAGGTATATAAAGTAAATATAAGGGAAAAAAACAAAAAAAATATTTCAATAACTCAAACATTGTGAAATTTGTTTTTACTGTAAATGTATTTTGTAAGAAGAAAGAAAACTTATACTCTAATAATAATATTCATGATACTTGTTGAAATCTTTCAAAACAAACAGCTTTCTCTATAAACAATCTAAAGAGAAAAGTTAAAACGTGTTCTGATTTAACATTATCCACTTTATCTATTCATGTTTTGGAATCCTATACACTACGAAACTGATCGAAAAAGTACAGTGTGTACAGAATTTGAATCAGTCCCTACTATGAATTGTTTTCTGGGAAACTTGATGACGTTAGTCGTTAGCGAATACGTAATTTTATAAGTATAGTAAATAAATTTAAGAAGCATAAATATAATACCTTATATTTACACATAATAAATTCCGAGTCGAATCTGTACATTAAATATTTTTTGAAAATCTTATTGAAATAGTCATTATTATACAGAGCCCGAATCTATAGTTTTTATCATTTTTGGTTTGTCTGTCTGTCTGGGAACGCATCACGAGAAAACCACTGGACAGATTTTGATGAAATTTGTTATGATGATAGCTGGTTATCTGGGTCAACATATAGGATACTTTTCTCTGAAAAATCTATACTAAATGAAGCGTAACTAGGGACGGACCCGAGCGGAGCAAGGGTGAGTTGCTAGTTATAAAATCATATCATATTAATTTATATAATTTTGATATATTAAAGAAAAGTGTTCATATAAACAATAGAGTAGTGAAAAGCTTGAACAAACAACTTGCATAAATAAAATACACGACAGCTAAGTATATTATTTGAAAATATACTTTGTGTTTATTTAAACGAGAGTGTATCGAAGTTTATTTACAGATCTGAATCCTTGTATACAAGAAAATCACGTAGAATTAAAGCTTATTTAAGGTTTTTTTTTTTCAAATAAATGTCATAATGTTCTCATCTTAAAATGATTTCCACCAAATTATATCGAGCAAAAATATTATTAACATTAATTAAATCTTAAATAATATTAGAAAAAAATATTTGTAGTAGTTCTTTATTTTGATTTTTTTCCCGTTTTTAATATTTTACAGCAAACATGATCAAGGGTGAGACAAGACGCGACAAAATCCGAAAAGATAGTTTCCTTTAAAAAAAAAATATTTTTATTATTATTTTTATTTATTTATTATTTCATTTATACTTCTTTCGGGACGTTTGGAAAAAAATGTGAAAGTAAATTTTTTACGATGCGCGCCCACACCGACAGCCAAAAAGCGACATGATTAAGTTAGCTGATAACTGTTTATTGCCATGGTAACCGTTGTTATTGTCTGGAATATGATATATAGTATATTTTTTCCTTAAATGATATTCTATAAATATATGATTTTAATATGCCTAATATGCCTTATTTAATTTTTTTATTAATTTATCATTCCTTTTACAAACAAAGAGTTGTGATTACGGGATGAAATCTTTAGCTATTTTTGTTCTGTTACGTCAAAGAAGTATAACTTCTTACGTGTGCACATACTCGTAAGTACACACGCACACGTTTTTTTTACATAGGCCGCTAACAGAGTATACTTTCTAATAATAGTCCATAATAATATAATATAACAAAAGAAAGACCTAGACTAAATGATGCCCTAATTATAAGCAACACTGCATTCTAATGATACAACGACATATAATTAATAATTATTTAATTCATGAGTTTATTCAAAATAAAACACGAAACGAAAGTACGTGCAAAAAAAAGGTCAAAAAAAAATTATGTAATCTATACTATAATATTATAAAGAGGTAAAGTTTGTGAGTTTGTGAGTTTGTGACGTTGTAGGGGTAATCTCTGGATCTACTGAACCGATTTAGATGAAATTTGGTAAGAAGATAGTTTGAGACCCTGGGAAGGATATAGGATACTTTTTATCCCGGAAATCATCTCTTAAAGGGATGAAAATAGAGTGAAAGTTTGTATTGGGAATCAAGCTATTCTTATAAAACAATATGTATGTCGATATCGATTGTAGTAAAATATTACTACACGATAGCAGTTCATGGTAATATAGATAACTTCTGCAAAATAGCAACACCCAGTAAGTCAGGTCAATTCCGGACACGTGTGTATCGCGACCCACGTCTGACCCTACATTTATGTCGATTTTATACTGATCTTTTTTACCAAAGTCAAAGTATGCAAAGAATTCTATACAACTTTCGATGTTAGTCCATAGAGATTTGGAAATGTTATAAAATATTTCGACTTGAATCCGTTATTAAGCGACCGTAGATACCACTTTGTTGTTTAAAATTGTTTTGCTTAGAAATCATATAACTTATATGATAATACGATTTGTTCTTTGTTGTTTTGAGTTTGGATTTTTTTATATATAATACTAGCGACTCACCCTCGCTCTACTCGGATTCGTCCCTAGTTACGTTTTCATCTTGAATATTATTCTATATGTTGACCCCGATAACCAGCTATCATCATACCATCAAAATCTGTCCAATGGTTTTTTCGTGATGCGGTCACAGACAGACAGACAGAGAGACAAAAGTTATAAAAATTCTAAAAATAAAATTGTAACTAACTCAAATCTGTACATTAAATATTTTTTGGAAAATCTTATTGAAATAGACATTGTTATCGATACAGAGGCCGAATCTATAGTTTTTAGATTTTTTGTCTGTCTGTCTGTCTGTCTGTTACCGCATCACAGAAAAGCCACTGGAGGGATTTTGATGAAATTTGGTATGATGATAGCTGATTATCCGGGTCAACATATAGGATACTTTTTACCGCGGAAAAATATCTCATTTCTGAGAAAAAATACAAAAAACTGCAATGTAAGAGTATACTAATATGTAAAACCTAAGAATTTGGTTTTTGGTCATCTGAACGCGGGCGGAGCCGCAGGCAATGCTAGTATTTTAATAAGATTTCTTATTAAAATATAGTGTAAGTAGGTACTAATTCGAAAGATATTTAAAAATAACATAAGTACTTTTTACCTGTACTAAATAAAACATGTACACAATTTCTCGTAAAACTACGATCCAAGTTTATTAATGCAGTTAAGCTCTACTTTATGATTACCTTAAGTCCATTTTATAAGGCTACAGACACACTTACATATATATAGCAAGGTTAAGTATCTAAGGACTTTCATTAGACCGTTAAGTACTTATTTTATATGAATCATTTCGATCTGATATTACCTCATTCTATTGATCTAATTTTCTTTTACTAGATGGATGAAGGCATAAGTCGTTTTCTCACGTAGTAATTTTTCATTTAATTTTCTACTTACATCTATACATATAATAAAAATGTAACTGATTGATGTCTGTACATGGAAAGTATGAGAAAAACTATTATTGGGGGTCTTTATTAACGCAATAGAACCCAAAACGATGATTTTTAGATTTTTTGTCTGTTTGTGCATTTGTACGCGCTTATCTCAGAAACGGCTTAGCTAATTTGGGTGCCGTTTTTACTTATGTGTTGTAGTAAGCTTCACTTAACATTTAATATTTATTGTATACAAATCTGTTCATAAATAAAAAAGATATGTCAATTTCAAGAATTACCTAGGGACGAATCTCATGTAAGTCTTGTTAATTTTTGGGAATCGAATTCGCGACTTTGGACGTTGAAGGCAATGACAGTTGAATTGAATAAAACCAAAGTAACAGCTATTATATGATTGCGAAAGTTTATGTGTATGTACTTGTACTGTTGTAACAGATGTGTGTGTGTACACACATAGACTTGGTTGACACGTAAGGATGCACAGACCGCAGCGAGGGTAATTCACACTAGTATTCTAAAAAAATATATATAAATTAATTATCAATATTAAAGAACAAATAACGTGTCGTCTCCATTCTACGCGACATTGGCGAAGTAAATTGTGCCCAAACGCCACTTTTAGGAGCCACTGAACAATAGACTTAGACTTATTTAGCACTAGCAGAACCCTCGGCTTCGCTCGCGCAAAAATACCAAAAAAACTCTAAAATGGTAGGTTTCATATAAACTTTCATCCGCTATTTTACCCCAAAAGGGGATGAATTCTGAAGAATGCTAAAATATGTATTTAATTAATTGTATTGAAGATCATTAATACTAAGTTTCAAGTAATTCTGATCATAAATTATTTTTTGGATATTATTATAACGTGTTTTCCTGTACGAAAGAGATAATCTCCCGCGGTAAAAAGTAGCCTATGTCACTCTTCAGCCCTCCAACTATCTCCACACAAAAATCACGCCAATCCGCCAAGCCGTTTTGACGTGAAAGAAAGACAAACAAACAAACACACTTTCACATTTATAATATTAAGTATGGATACCACGTTTGATAAATATTAAATATCATCACGCAATATCCACAAAAGCACTAAAATAGCACTAAAATATTAATAATGAAATTATTTAATAGGTAACCTGGATTACTATCATAAAATAGGTTTAGGCAATAAATGCCCTACAATTTAAAACTTTGCCCATAAAGTTTAAGGTATAATAATATTAATTATAACAAGGTTTAATTTCTTAATATAATCAGGAAAAAAATAATATTTATTATAAATATGTTGGGACATATTAACACACAGCACCATCTAGTTCCATGGTAAGCTACTAAGCCTGTATTATGGATACCAGATAGTTGATACAAGACACACATATAACTTTAAATACATACATATTATAAATATCCATAACTGGAGTACAAATATTCATGTTCATCACACAAATGAATGCCCCCAGCGGGACTCGAACCTGCGACCGCTGGCACAGCAAGTAGGGTCACTACAAACTGAGCCAAACGTGTCGTCACAAGGCTTTTGCTATAATTTCTATAATTATATATTGAACCAACTAATTTGAAACCACTTAAACTATCCCACCCGCTTCAGTTAAGGATAGTGCACATTAGTGCAAACTTATCAAAACACCGTAGTACACTAAAAAATCTATTTACATCACTTTCCTACATTTTGTATGAACCAATGAATATTTATTGATAGGCTGCCTCTAGCCGCAGTACAACACACAAAAAATAAAACAAGAACGTAACGTAATGTTTTCAAATATTGGTATACCCTTTTCTTTTTTTTTTTTAACGTTGAGAAATGCATTTACGTACAATGTGTGGGACTCACCGGTGTAATACAACCAGTACTACCCACTAAAACCCAACAAAACCTTCCCCCGTCTTAATGGGGCGTCGCAGGATCGCTTACGCATTCAACTACGACGCCCCGACGGCAGGTCTGCCAAAGCAGACCACCACAACCATGGGGTTGCTCCAAGGTCCACTCTGCTATCAGAGAAGTACCAGGAGCAACCCGCAAGGTACACCGCCCCCCGAAGAGGGCCACCTCCCACCGCCCACCGAAGTGGGCAACCTCCCTGTGCGTTTCTTAGCTTCGCTACTACTACTGAGCCCCCCCACCACGACAAGGTGAACGCACGTTGGGGGGGGGTAAATATTGGTATACCCTATGATATGCGAAAATAATGCATAAATGTATTAATGCAACAAAATTTAGAATTAAAATGTACAAAACCCAAATAAAAATATTTATTCTAGTTATGATTATTATTATAATTATTATTACTATTCATTAGCGACTCGCTCCGCTCGGGTTCGTCCCTAATTACGTTTTAAAGTTCAGAATAAACTTCTCAGAAATGAGACATTTTCCCGCAGTACAAAATATCCTATACATTAACCCGGATAACCAGCTATCATCATACTCAGTGTCACCAAAATCTGTCCTGTGGTTTGCTTGTGATGCGGCCACAGACAGACAGACAAATAGACAAAAATTCTAAAAAACTATACATTCGGTTTCTGTATCGATAATAATGACTATTTAAATAAGATTTTCCAAAAAATATTTTATATATAGATTCGACTCAGAATTTTATAATATGTATTCATTAATTGAATATATTGTTGTAAAAGTAGAACAGCAGAGATGAGTAACATCGCAAGACATAATATCGACTACAAAAATACTCCTTGAAAATGATCCCGCAGTGCGTAGGATAATATTAAATGTAATTATAATGTCCCATGGGCCAATTTCGGCTACAACGGTCAATCTCACTGAGACTAGCCAACTGTGTAGGAGATATAACAGTGCACATGTAAAAAATAGGTGAATTCATAATTTCTTCCACTCACTTCCTGCTCAATGGTAAAACTAAACGTGGTTCGGTGGCGATGTGTTGAAAGACCAGGCATACAATCACCAATCATACAGTACCAACGGCATGACGTACTCTTCACTATATAGTAAAAACAAAGTCGCTTTCCCTGTCCCTATGTATGCTTAAATCTTTAAAACTAGAACTTTAAAAGAACTTTAAAAATAAATAGAGTGATTCAAGAAGAAGGTTTTAGTATATAATTTAAGTTTTTGTATACATTGGCTAAAATATGACGATATTTGTTGGAGGTGTCGGAAAAAATAAGACGTCTGGGAGCTTTCAACGAAAACGCTGCCTAAACCCTTTGAGATATAACAAAATAATGTATGGTGGAATTGTGTACCTTATATAGGTGTACAGAAAAGTCCGCGATGGCATTTATCTATCTCTTAAAGATAACATACTATATCCATTTTAATTTAAAACGTACCTAATAACTTAGCTTATACGAAGTATAAGCGTAACGTTAATTCCTCAACGCTGAGTTGATACTGAGATTTTTTCGACAGAAAATCTAAAAAAATATACTTTGCTTAACTCGGGACTCGAATCCAGGATCTCCGGATCTGCAGCTGTTTATGCTAGACATTTCTGTAATAGTTATCCTTAAGGACATAATAATTATAAGAATGCATATAATTTCCATAATTTCACCGATATTTTAAAATCATTTCAACCAATCACACAAGTTTAAAAAATTGTACATCTCAGTTTTGAAATAAAACTTTTCTTTTGATTTAAAGTGGGCGATATGGCTTGATAGTTGATTAATTAGTCAGTTAGACAAATGGTTTTGTAAAATTAACAACATAATATTTTTATTATCTTTTATAATACTTCTTTGTTAAGCTCTGTCAGTTTTAATGTTCTTAGAGAAGAAAGAAATGACGCTGTAAGCTAGGGATTTTAAAGCTTCGCATAATTTACCAAAGTAGTACCATTATAAGCTTTTTAATTATTAAATTTTTTATTAGTATATAAAAGTATAGATAAACTAATAATACTAATATTATTACAAACTCTGCCTGAGTTTGTCCGTTTGTGCTTTTTTGTTTGAACGCACTAATCTCAGGAACTACTATTCCGATTTGAAAAAAATCTTTTTGCATTAGAAAGCCTGCTTATTGAGAAAGGCTATAGACTATATATCATCCCGGAAAATAGTACGGTTCCCGTGGGATAGCTTTTTTTTTGTCTAGGGACCAACCCGAAACGAAGCGAGGATGAGTCGACAGTATAATATAAGTCTGATTAGATTATAAATCTTATCAATTCGAGAATATATGGTTTTGTACCTTGTTTCATCCAAATTAGCACAACAAAAATTCAATCAATTTTCATAAACTTCCATCTTTTCCCGTCATTTCGCTTTCATAGTCTATATTTAAATCAAATATAAGGTATCTCCTATCTAAACGCTCAAATCCTTTGAGCCGTTATAGCGTGAATAATATACACATTTATTTTCATTAGTACGATAATGTTATTAATAGGATTCGTCATCGATAAAAACAGCGCTAGATACACAATATCATGTAAAAGTTCTCTTAAAACTGTCACCAATTGTGTTTAGGTAATTATTCTAGTTGAAATAAATATACAACAATGTAAATTGAAGCTTAAATTTAAGTTTTAAAGTTGCTTTCACAAAAAAAAAAAATTAAAAGCAGGCTCAAATGTTCAAATGAGCGCTCAGTCGGTGAGGACATTTCCTGTCGCTAGTTGTGTATCTAGTACTTTTGTGGTTGATGGGTTTCGTATATTATCCACCAGAGGTCTCAGTACGTATCGTGGATGGAGCTGGAGCAGAAGTATCGGAACAGGTGTGCGAGTTAGGCAGCACAGTGGCGTTGAGGTGTGAAGTCCGTGGTCTGAAGATGGAGGGAGGTCCCTCTTTACTATGGTATAGGAGGGACGACCTTCTCAATGATGATACTACGAGAGGTGGAATTAGGTGAGTTAGAGCAGTTAAATTACATTTCATAAATATATAGCGGATTGGAGTCGTTGTCTTGCTACAGTTTAATTGGATAATTAAAAAAAAATTGACAACAGTGTCACCTACCGATTCAACTATATATAAAAATCATCCAGGTGCCCTAAATGTACAAAAAATTATCAATATCGGTCAAGGTGTTTAAGAGGAGATGAATTTTATAAACAAAGACATATGATACTAGCAGTACTACGTCACCCACGGTCAAACTTCCGATCTCTACCAAACTTCTCAGGGTCACTCGCTGGGCCAGTCTTAAGATAGCCTGAAAATTTCATAAATATCACTCCAGCTGTTTTAGAGTCTATATGGAACAAAAATGTACATACACACATCGATTTTTATGTATATATTGATTATGTAGTTAGGTGTATATTATATAAGTAAGAGTGGAAGGCGTAATACGTAACTAAAGAGATAATCGCTCAAAATTACGGGACAGAACTAGATTTTTACAGAAATACTAAAATGTTTTTTTTTTATTTATACTTAACATTACCTAATGTTATTCTAAATTTTAAAATAATATATCAAGTACAGTGATCGCATAACCGCATCTGGCTCCGACGAATGTTGAGCCCTTGAAAATCTTGTATTAGTGATTGTTTCCTACGAAAATATTAGATTAAACAATTTTCTAAGGATATTTTCAATTGACGAAAAAATATTAAAATACAAATCTCAGTACAACACAATATGTTTTCAGTCTCACTCAATTATGTATTTGTGCAATGTCTACGAATTCTACGACTCGTACAATTCGTAGCCATTTCACAAATGAACCGATGTTCAAACTGCAAGCCTGCAACAGCTTACAAAACTGAGCTTTAATTTTGGATTTTACACTTTACAAATTGTTTAGACATAATATCGTTCACTATTTTGTACTATGAGTAAATAATCCATCGTAGAGGTGGATGCATAAAGGAGTTAAAAATAACACATAAATAAAAAAAATTTAAAAAACCTACGACAAAAAATTGTCACATATAAAAAACTTCAAATAAAAAAAATTAAAAACCCATGACATTCCACCTTCAATTCAGCCTACGTAGGCTTTTTAAATTTTTAATTTATGTTTTATTTCGGACTTCTTTTTATTTGAAATTTTAATAGTAAATGTAATACTAAAATGTAATTTAGTTAAACCTAACCGTTTTGGAGTAATAGTTGTGTATACCTACTCTAGCGCCTTCTTGCTGTCTGTAACATTATAAAATTTAGCTAAGAACAAGCTCGGGAAAGAGACTTATACAAACCAAAAAACCGTCTCAAAATGGGCCTAGCCGTTTCCGGGAAAAATGGTAACAGACACCCCAAACGCATATTATGCCGTCTCCGTGGACGTCATGGATAAAAATAGAGATGAAGTGTGAGTGAGAAAGAGATAATATAAAATATATATCATCTCAAATCATTTCAGCGTCCGAACAGAATTCGGTTCGAATGGAGCGAATTCAGTGTTACGAGTGGCTCGCGTCCGAAGCGACGACGCGGGACGCTACACGTGCAGGATAGCGCGCGCGCCGCCGCCCGCGCCCACTCCTGCGCATGTGTTCTTATATGTAACTAAAGGTATGTAATCATATATTTTGAATTTTCTGAATTATTATATATAGTATATAATAGTATATATTCTTTGACAACAAATTAAATTACGTGCCTTCTATGTACATACATTATAGAATAACCATATTGCACCAAATAATATTATATTGTAGCATCTCGACACTTTCCCTATTTGGCATAGGCATATCTTATGATATAATATTTTACAGACGTACGTTGCAGTCGCAATCCACGCATTGTCGGGAACCAGTTGTAATCTTCTACAATATATATATATATATATATATATATATATATATATATACTCCAAGGTGTTTCCATTCCCTTCTGCGAATCATAAGTCAGAAATATTGAATATATATAAAATAAAGACAATATCCATGCCACAATATAAAGTGGCCTTAATTAAAAAAAACCAACACAATAACCAATTCATTGAGGCCATTTCATTGAGTCTAAACGCGATACCTCTACGTATTGTATTTTAATAAGGAGTTGATTATCGCTAATACTTTATCATTATCAATCTTCTTTTTACTTGTATTCTGGTTTTTATATTTTATTTACTAAGCAGACCCAAACGCTCATCATAAAAATGTTAATAAGTGCTTTAAATAAAGTTTAAAGGTCAAGAAAGACATTTATTTCTTTTATTTTTTATATATTTTTTTTGTTTCGGGGGTTATTTCATTCTTTTTAAATTACTGACAGACACTAATTCTAATAGGTAACTCTCATTGAGATTATTCTTGTGAGGCCAAACACGCTATACCTACTGTAAATTTCTAAAGATTTGAGCATCCCGCAGACTATTTTATGCCACAGCATCTGCTCAAAGATAGCATGTCTTAGAAATACCACCAAAGTAATAGTACGCCATATCAAATCAATCGGATCTGTAAAAGTTATTAGGACCCTTTAGTCAAGTAGGAAATGAGTGATGCTGATGATAATCAATCGCCTGAACAGACCTTCATAAATTATACCTAAGAACCATCTCGATCACGTCAGTTTTCGATAAAAAAACCGCATCAAAATCTGTCCTTTCATTAAGGAGCAACCACGCCACAGACAGACACAGATACACAGACACACAGATCACTAGCGACTCACCCTCGCTCCGCTCGGTTTCGAACCTACTTACGTTTTAAGGTTTGGAATAGATTTCTCAGAGATGAGATATTTTCCCGCAGTAAAAAGTATCCAATATGATGACCCGATTATAGGGTTCGGAGCGGGATTGTAATAAGACAACCACTAGGTTCGAATACACTTTAATAAGTCTCTAATATAACAAGATATAATAGCTTAAATACTAACTTAAAGTAGGTTAATGACATCACCCTATTATGACACCACACGCCCCATCAAAACGAAAAAAAAAAAGAAATACATTGTTTGTTTTTTTTTTTTACTCTACATACAATTTCGTCCTATTCTTATGTATAATTTCTTCCTTATTATTACGTAAAATTTTAACATTAGGTTCCATATCCTTTAAAACTTTATAAGGACCAGAGTACACATCACTGAATTTATTTCCTACTTCGTTTTTTACTAATAACATATCATTTTTATTATACATCACAGGTTTTAAATATTCATCATATCTATTTTTCCTTTTTTCTTTAGATATTAAATTTTTTTTTGAAGTCTAAATTTTAATTCTAGTGGATAATTTTCAAAGTTATATAATGGTTCAATTGTATGATTTCTTAAATTAGAAGGTATATTACATGGTTTACCGAAAACAAGTTCGTACGGCGTAAACTTAGTTGCTGAATGTACAGAAGTATTGTACGAAAAACACCAATATGGTAGCCAATAACTCCAATCTCTAGAATTGTTGTCAGTTTGGATTCTCAAATATGCATTAAGACATTTATGTGAGTTCTCAAGTGAACCAATAGATTCATGATGATATGCGCATGACAAAGTTTGTTTTATATTTAGTAATTTACATACCTCAGACATTGTATTAGAGATAAATTCTGCTCCTTTATCGGTGGCGATCTCCCGTGGTATACCATACCTTAGAATGAAGTTATCTACGAAGGCTCGCGCTACACTTACACTATCCTTACTTACTAATGGGAATGCTTCAATATACTTACTTAATTCACACTGAAGAGTGAGTATATATGAGTAATTATAGTAATCCTTATCTAAGGGCCCAACTATATCTAAGAAAACCTTATCAAAGGCAGACTGCGCAGTCGTAGTAATAACCATTGGTTGTTTAGTGTGCAACGAATGTTTTTGTTTTTGACATTTGCTACACTTTTTTACATTATCCGTTATATCTTCTACCATTTTTGGCCAAAAGTAATATTTTTTAATATTATTGAGCATACGACGTATGCCCGCGTGTCCACTTGTAGGAAGTAAATGAAAATCATTAAGAATAACTTTTTTGTCGTCATCGTTTTCTATGCTTATTACATTTTTTATAATATAAATACGGGGACTTTCCCGGTTATTATTAGTTTTATAACTTTTGGTTAACCATTCTATATACTTTTTACTTTCATTATTTTTTATTACATAAATTTCATCGATCGCTAGCTTTTTGCAAATAGCATCCAAATCTCTCACGAAGACGTCTCGCGTCGAACATGATCGAGAAAATGGGTCTATAAAAATCTTATCCTTGTTAGGTACGTATACGAAATCGTTAAAGTGCACGTATTTCACATTTTTCCCTAGTTTATAAGATGAAATAATTAGTTCAGTGCAATGTTTTGGCTTTTCAAGAATCTCAACGACTCTCGGTTGATCAGACCAATTGTCTTCGACACTCTTGTCAACCAAAGTACTCGTATCATTTGGTTTATCGTATAGTTTGTTCGCCATCCGCCGTGTCATTACATTCAAATATTCCGTATTCATGTTTTTTAACTCATCAGATGTTAAAATAATGCGCGATAATGCGTCTGCAGCCACATTACTCACACCTTTAACATATTCTATTACGTAATCATACTCATCTAAGGTTAATCGAAATTTTAACAGTCTACTGGAAGGATTATTAATACTAAATAAATAGATTAAAGGCTTGTGATCCGTTTTGATTGTAAATTTCTTGCCAAATAAATAAGGTCGGAAATATTTCACAGACCAAACAATAGATAAAAGCTCTTTTTCTATTGTTGGATAGTTTACCTCGGCTTTATTTAAAGAACGACTCGCATATGCTATTGGTAAATCATTTTCATTACATAATACCGATCATTACATAATACCGAGCCTATAGCTAATCCGGAAGCATCTGTGCGCAATATAAATTCGTTTTCTTCATCAAAATTCGGATATTGTAAAATGGGTGGATTGATAAGGGATTGCTTAAGTTTATTAAATGAATTTTTGCATTCGGTACTCCACACAAAACTAGCACCTTTCCTACAAAGTTTGTTCAATGGTATAGTTATATTAGCGAAATTCGGGATAAATTTACGATAATAATTTGCGAAAGCTACAAACCGTCTAACTTCATCGACATTCTTCGGAGTTTGATAACATTGCAATACTCTGGTTTTTTCTGGATCAGGTAAGATACCTTTAGAAGATACTACATGGCCTAAATATAACAGTTGCTTCGTTAAAAATTTACATTTTTCGGGATTTAGTTTTAAATTTACTTTCCGAAAACTCTCAAAAATGTCAATTAAATTATTATTATGGGAATTTAGACTCCTCCCAAAACATATAACGTCATCGAGATAAATAAGACATTTTTCATATTGTAAGCCAGACATTGCTACTGTCATCATTCGACTAAAAGCACCTGGGCTAATTTTAAGACCCATTGGAAGTCGTTTCATTTGGTATTGCCTGTCCGCAGTAAATGCAGTATACTTTCTACTGTCTGGGCATAACTCTAATTGATAATAACTTTGACTGAGATCTAAATGTGTAAAATAAATAGCACCTGATAAAGAGTCAAGTATCTCTGTTATGTTAGGCAATGGAAACTTATCATCTTTCAACCTATCATTCAATTTCCTATAGTCAATTACAATCCTCCATTTTTTGTTTCCATTACTATCACTTTTCTTCGGAACGAGAAGAACTGGACTAGACCATTCGCTTCTACTTTCCTCTATAATATCGTTATCTAACATTTGTTGAATTTGCCTATCGATTTCATGTTTTTGACTTTTGGTAATCTATAAGGCTTTGTGTACGTAGGAATAGCATTATCTTTTAAATGTATTGATTGCTGGTATAAATTTGTAACTCCTAATTTATCTCCTGGCAATAAAAAAATATCGGAGTATTTAGCACATATATTTTCGATAGAAATTTGTTCTTCTTTGGTAAGATCTTTAAGATTCAAAATAGAAAATAACTTTCTCACACGTTCAGCATTCACGTTACTTTTTTCAAATGAACACAAGGAATAATCACTAAGACTAACTACCTCAGGAACGAAGTAACTTAGTTTTACTTCTTCTTCTCTAGTATTTAAAATTTTCAGTGGAATTTTACCACAAATAGGGCTAACCAAAACAGATGCTAAAAATACTCCATCACTCAATTGCTTAGGCATAACTACATACTCATTTTTTAAGTCAGTTCGCATAAAGTAAGTAAATTCACACCTTGGCGGAATTTTTATATAATTATTATAGCCAAGTTTACCCATTTGTAAAGGTATTTCAATAGATGAACCTTGTTGAAGCGTTAAAATATTTCGTTCAAAATCTAATATAGAATTAAATTTACTTAAAAAATCTTGTCCTAATATACCATCTGTTCTACATGAAAAGTTTTTCAAAACATAAAATTTGTGTTTAAAATAGAAGTTATTATAGTTTAATTCTAAACAAACAAAACCATCGCAAAATATATGTCCTCCAATACCGTTTATTTTAATGCGCTCTATATGGAAAGGAACATCCCATTTATGTAATAACTCGTGTCTTATTACCGACAGTGAGGCACCGGTGTCAATTAGCCAACTACAAGACTCATTAAAAACATTTATATGAACCGAATTAATATTTTCACAATAAAAATGATCATGCACGAAAAAAACAATTTTTGTCCTTGTTACTATTGTCTTGGACCTCAGACTGTTGTTTTGAATTATCTCTAATATTCATTTCAGCAAAGTTTATCTGATTCCGTCGCGCCTGACTACGAACCCATGCTTGGCCACGAAAACCGCTAGAACCGTGATAATAATTTTTTCCGCGAGAAGCGAAATTACGACCATTACCACGATTACTAGAACTATAACCATGACCACGATTATTTAAAATCCGAGGAGTGGGCATCCCTCTAGAATTCCCTCTATAACCATTTTTATGAAACCCTGCTGGTTGGTTACGGTTATAAAAAGAGTTATGAAAACTAGACCTACCTCTGTTATGATGAAAATTCATCATTCGCTCTTCCCTTCCGCTCGATAAGGTCTCATCCAACGCACCTTGAATAGCGTCTTTTAGCGAGCTATAGTTTCTAGCCGCTATGATCGTACTAAGACGACTATTCCGCAGGCCATCGGCAAATCTCTTTATCGCAATACGCTCGTTTATTGGCTTTAAAATTTCATAAGAGCTAGAGTTACCGTTGGCCTGAGAAACTGTCAAATCAACAAATAATTTTTCAATTTGCTTACCGAACTCTTGAATACTTGTGTTATCCTGTCGAACATATTGTAGCTGAGACTGTATCGCTGTGTCAGATTTTTTAGGCAACAATATATCTCGCATATCCTTGATTAAGTCTGAAACAGATAAATAATTAGAGCACATGCGCAGCTTGGCGCTTTCTGACAATCTAGATTTTAAAACAAACTGTATCAGTAGCTTTTTGCTATCATCATCAATCATTGACTCATACATTTCTATATTAGAAATTAACTGTTTAGTGACATTCTCATCACCCGTCATAACTGGCAACAGAGAAACTGCAGTTTTTAACTCAAACTTCTCCATGATTGTTGTACTATGATACCTACCTATGTTTTCAGAACAAAGTTGAAGTATTTTCGAATAAATCGAATTAATTGTATCGAATATTTCACAAAGCTTTTGACTCTCCGAACTTTTTATTTCCTTAGTTTCTACTTGCTTTATAAGCGACTTACTTAATAACCAAAATTTATCATATAAAAATTTTGCTTCGGCCCTCTTTTTGTTTTTTACACTAGATGTCCTTCTACTAGGCCCTAACTTCGTTAGGTAATCTTTAATATGCTTTAATTCTATTAATATTTCATTAATTTTATCTGCCATAACCTAAGGATACATAATACATTTTTTTTTAATACGGTTACATAGGTTTACACTTATATTAGAATGATTACAGATTAATACATAATTAATATGTTAAACTAGGATTACACTAATACTCAATAACCACATAATATTCTTTACGCATTTTTAAGAACCATCACGCACACACACTCACACTGGTGAATTCCCTGTAGCAGCAGACCCACGTTCTCGTCGCCTTAGCGTGCTCATAGACCTTCTCAAGTCATAAGCCTCTATCCCACGCTGGATCCATTCGCCATGGCATTTCCGATAATATCGGAACAGAATTATCGCGGCCCCAACAAAAAGAAGAGCACAAATTGCGATTAGAGCATAAGATGTTGAGGTGGCATGCCACAATAATTGCTCCGTGGAGGCAGAGTTCCCAGCTCCGTTTTGAGCGATTATAATTTCTTGCTCCTTGGATTGCTGCTTGCCCATATTTTTAATTTTTGACAAAGTCTTTGCCACAAATTCACAGTCACTTTCGATGGGATTTCGCAATATAATAACGCCATAATTATAATTATTGTCTTTAACTTTACATTTCACTTAGTGTTTATTTTATCATTGCCTTATACGGCCGGACACCGGACTCGCGCACGCGCTGGCAGGGTCGCCATATAGGGTTCGGAGCGGGATTGTAATAAGACAACCACTAGGTTCGAATACACTTTAATAAGTCTCTAATATAACAAGATATAATAGCTTAAATACTAACTTAAAGTAGGTTAATGACATCACCCTATTATGACACCACACGATAACCAGCTGTCATCATACCAAATTTCATCAAAATCTGTCCAGTGGTTTTCTCGTGATGCGGTCACAGACAGACAGACAAAACTTAAAACTATAGATTCGGCCTCTGTATCGATAATAATGACCATTACAATAAGATTTTCCAAAAAATATGCTAACTAGCTATATACTAGATGTTATGTTAAAAAAATGTAATAGATAATATTAAAATGAGCAAAAATTAAAAAAAAAACATTTTATAATCAAAACATACGAAATAAAGTTAACAAATATTATATTAATTCATATCTACGCAATGTTGTTTTAATATTATTATGATTCGACTTATACTAACAACGTCTAAATCAACAACTCCAGCATAAGTCGAGTGTGAATAGATCAACGTTTTGGTTTATTGAAATTCATAAATTAAAATTTGCATTCCTTTACATTCCTTATAATATGTATTATATATGTAATAGAATGAAATATGTTTATATATTATTATTGATTTGTATCTAACTACAGCTATGTTTTTGTATGTACCTTTATTTATAATTCGTTTTGCTTCAACTAGTCTAAGGGCCTATTCACATGACGTCTTTTTAACGCGCGTTCGAAACCCGTTTGACGCACAGTGAAACAACGTTATCGACACGCTAGACGCATGTTTATATCAATACATATGCAAACAATCTGCATTTATCATTTATTAACGCAAAATATGCGGAGACGGTATACGTCATTTTATGAAACGTGGTGTGCACATTTTTAGTTTATTAACGCAGAATATTCAGAGGCGACACGACGGCTTGTTAAAAAGTCACCGTGTGAACAGGCCCTCACAAAGACATTTAGACAAACAGATTTGTATTTTGACAACCCTTGCAGCTTACGTAATTTCCAATCATGATTAAACGCGATCACCTACTGGATGGATTACCCTTGGATTTTTATGCCATGGTTGTATTCTTATACAGAAAGTTCAAGCTAACGTTTTAGCTTTTGGCCACCTAAAATGATAAGCATTTTTGTTCATATTCGCTAAATTGCTTATTATGAATTTAATTACTTTAATATTTAAATTTTATAAAAATGGGTTCACATGAACTATTTTCAACTTAATATCCCAAGTAAGATATTTTAGAATTTTTATATATTTATTAAACATGAGTGAAACTAGCAACATTATATTTGTCTAATTTTATTTGCAGCTGGTACTAATAACACTGATTTACCAATATTTATAATTTAAATCGCACGATATCCTCTAATAATTATGTTAAAATAGAATATTACAAATATGTAAGTATGTCTGTTTGTTACATTAATATACCTTAGTCACTGAACTTTTAATGTTTACATATATTTACAAATGTGCTTCTTTAAATTTTGTGTAACTAAGTCGAATCTGTACATTAAATATTTTTTGGAAAATCTTATTGAAATAGTCATTATTATCGATACAGAAGCCAAATCTATAGTTTTTAGAATTTTTGTCTGTCAGTCTGTCTGGAAACGCATTACAAGAAAACCACTGGATTGATTTTAATGAAATTTGATATGATTATAGCTGGGTATCCGGGTTAACATATAGGATACTTTTTACTGCGGTAAAATATCTCATCTCCAAGAAATCTCTACTAAACGTTAAAATGTACTTAACGACGAACGCGATTGGAGCAAGGGTGACTCGCTAGTCACGTTATAATATTGTTCGACCTTTCCTTTAAGGAACTCTAAACTTTCGACAAATACAACACCGGTATATGTACTCGATATACGATACAATTTAGCTACAAGCTCGTTACTATCGCGACGTTCAATTTCTCTAACAATATCTATATCAATAAACCGAGTAACACATGTCTCACATACACATACATGATAGATGAGAATTTGTTATGCAACGTGATATTCCTTTGTAACGCTTAGTGTTTCTACCTCAATAAATTACACCCATCGCCTTGAATACATCGAATTAGATAATTGGTTATTCGCTTACTGGGTGCTTTGGTTAGAATCAATGCCGATACGTCTTGGAAATATGGCTTTATGGGCTCGACATGTAATGGTTAGTTAAACTCTGTGGTATTCGTCTTTGTGTATGTATGTATGTATGTATGTATGTGTGTGTGTGTGTGTATGTATGTATGTATGTGTGTATGTATGTATGTATGTGTGTATGTATGTATGTATGTATGTATGTATGTATGTATGTATGTATGTATGTATGTATGTATGTATGTATGTATGTATGTATGTATGTATGTATGTATGTATGTATGTTGGTCTGTGTCTGTTACTCAGTCACGCTAACGGCTGGAGGGATTTGGATTAAATTTAGTAGGCAGATAGACTTTGACCTGGATTAATACATAGACATTATACTTTCTTAGATTTACGCGAATATATGACATTTTAAATAAAATTATCTGTTTTTCGTGGATTTATTTTGATTTTTGATTCCCGACGTTTCGAATGCTTTACAACAATCATGGTCACGGAGAGATGAAATGATAGTTTTATATAAGCGTTAGGTATAAATAAGATTGCGCCCGAGCGAAGCCAGCGCAAGTCGCTAGTACAAACATAGAGCTCGATTAAGAGTACGGTTCAATCGACTAGGCAGTGAATATCATATACTAATAGCCAAGCATACAACTTAGATGCAATTAATATATCCTATGATTAGACATTTCGTTGTCTAATCATTGCCAAATATAAAAAAAAATAACTTTTTAATCTAATCTATCCAATTATTAGAAGATTACTCATTAATATTTTATTTTATTGAATACAAATAAAATTTAAAACTTAAAATAATATTTAAATAGTTTCAAAACTGTTTTGTTTCCTAAAGTTTACAGACTGTTTAGAAATGGTCCTTCGAGCCAGATAAATTAATATTATTTTAATTTTATTCTCTGGCAACTAGCTTTATTTAATGTTATTTCTAAATTTATTATAATTTCTTACAGGAGAAAGTTTAGCGGAGCTTCACCAAGGTCAGGACACCAAGTCGGTCTCCGTGTATTTCGTCGTTACTTTAGCGACGCTACTTATTTTACAAACTTATAATATTATATAATAATAAATTGTTCACATTTGACTATATTTAATGTTTTATTTTCCTACAAAACAACTATACTTAGTTAAGTTTAGATATTGAATATTTGGTTAAAAAATATAATTGAAATTACTAAATACGTATGTGTTGTTATAAACGACTACCCTATTATGCTATCTATATATAATTTTTAATTGTAATGTACCTTAATCATTATTTAAAATTTGGGAAAAACATAGATGAATACCTGTCGATGCCGACAATATTTTAAGATATGAATATCTAATAGGTAAATATATATTTTACGTATCGAAATGAATTAGATTTGCTTTGCATCGGCTGGCACCGACTTCAAAAATATCTGATTAGGTATCTATTTTAAATGAAAACCTCAGTTTAGTTATTTTTTACATTTTAGTGCCTGGAAGTCGGTTTTTATTTTTTGTTAAAAAGTTTTTATATAAATAACACTAGAACTCGTCAATAACTACTAAAGAAATGAAAAAGAAAATCGCTTGACAAACAGAGAAGGAGAAGTTTACTAGTTCAGTACCTTTTTTCGTCATTGCCAATTACAGATAGATTTTTGATATATTAGTTTATGAAAAGAATTTAGGGCCATGAGCCAAAGTAATTAAATGATTATCCAATAAACCCGATATTTTAATATTATAAGCAACTGTAATAACAACTTTGTTCATAAACCATTAAATAAATTAATTTAAATTTTCACACAAGAATCATTTTGAATTTACGTCTAAAACTCAACTTGTACATATTTATGAGGCTATCCTTACAGGGTATTAGCCGCTTTTATCGACGATGCTGAGAAGGATTTCAATTTTGTATTATTCAGGTGTTCTCTTCTTATGGTAATTAAACACGAACTTTGAGAACTTCTGCTCCTTTATATTATTATTGATTCAATAAGATCCAATTTCTCTTATACTATTATATAAGGTTTATATCTTTACTAATCTATACATATAATAAAATTGTAACTAAGCCGAATCTGTACATTAAATATTTTTTTGGAAAATATTATTGAAATAAACATTATTATCGATACAGAGGTTAAATGTATAGTTTTTAGAATTTTTGTGTCTGTCTGCCTGTTACCGCATCCCAGTAAAACCACTGGAGGGATTTTGATGAAATTTGGTATGGTGATAGCTGGTTATCCGGGTCAACATATAAGATACTTTTTACCGCGAGAAAATGTCTCATTTCTGAGAAAAAATACAAAACTGCAATGTAAGAGTATACTAATATTATGTAAAACCTAAGAATTTGGTTTTTGGTGATCTGAACGCGAGTGGAGTCGCGGGCAATGCTAGTATTATATATGTGTAAGTTAGCTTATTTGTAGTTTTTAATAAGTGTTAGCTGTACGTGAAACCAATGTGTTAGTTTTAAATTTAAATGTGTAAACTAGATGATATCACAAATCACAATATTGTTATATAGACCTTATCTGATGAAGCTTGACGATGATTAAAATAATCTACGTTACTAACATAAAGAGGAAAGATTTATATTTTTGTGTGTTTGTAACGAATAAACTAAAAAACTACCGGACCGATTCAGATGAAATTTGCTAAGAAGATAGATTGAGACCCTGGAAAGGTTTTTCCAGAAGTCATCTTAAAGGGGTGAAAATGGGGATGAAAGTTTGTATGAGGAATTAAGCAGTTATAGAATAATTTAACAAAGAAATACATGATTTGTATCTGAATGAAATTACATTTTTTATAAGATATCTTGTAAACTGACCACGTAACAAATTCTTCTCCTAATACATTTTAGGCTAAAATGTCGATTGTGTAATCAGTAGGACTAGATAAAAGTAAAAGGTTTGGGTACAGCGTAGAATCGCAAAGTAAAAAGTAAAGAGAACTGGCTCAACTGCCCTGATCTCTATCATCGCATTTCATTTCAAACGTTTGCTAGATTACGAAAATGTTGACGAATTTTTCACCTTTCGCTACTTTTATCTACGTTTAGAATAGATTTCTCAGAGATGAGATATTATTCCGCAGTAAAAAGTATCCTATATGTCGACCCGGATAAACAGCTATCATCATACCAAATTTCATCAAAATCTATCCAGTTCTCGTAATATATTCCCAAGCAGACAGACAAAAATTCTAAAAACGATACGTTCAGCCTTTGTATCGATCGCAATGATTTTTCAATAAAATTTCCCAAAATATATTGAATGTACAGATTCGACTCGGGTAGAATTTTATTATTAGTTTAGATTTAGATTAAATTTTATACAGTTTTTGACTTAAAGGTACCCTGATTTAAAAATAATTTTAAAAGACGTTTTTTTCATCTTTTAGGCTTCTTTAAATTTTTTACGATCCAAAGAATAAATTAAACGATATATTTTTTTAAATATAAGTTTTTTCCTGTGGCGGAGATATTTACATTTATTTCTTGGATTGAGTAATTTACTTAAAAAATTGACTGTACGGTCTCATAGATCGGTGTGTGATTACTTTTTAACCGACTTCCAAAAAGGAAGAGGTTCTATGTTCGTATCTATGTATTTTTAAGAGGCAAAATTCATTCTGTACGTGATACAACGTCTTTATTAATTTAATATTATATATATTCCCATTCCTCATGTGCTAATACATACATACTCAATACTGTCCTGCAACTGTACCTATAACTTCAAACAGTTGTATTTTTTAATGGCATTTAGCAAACGAGCAGACAGCCCACCTGATGGAAAGTTTTACCTGTTGCCCATAACACCTACGGTTCATACACTTAGGTTTTATGTTACAAAAATGCAGAACCGCAGGTGCGTTGTTACAGTGAGGACTAAGATGATATGCCTCTTGCCTGTAATTGCGCTGGCTACCTTATCCTTCAAATCGGAACACAACAATGCAGACATTGTTGCTTGGCGGGAGAAATAGATAGGGGGGCGGTACCCATCCAGTCGGACTCCTCAGGCTTTACCGAGTCCTACCATCGGTAAATTATCTATGAATGTAGGTATGTATGTATGTAATGATTTAGCTATCGTTTTACATATAAGTTCTTAGAGAATAGCACTACTGAGAACAGTATAAAGTTACAATACACCATTTTATATAAAGGCTGCAATTAAATATTATAATAAAAACATTTAATACAAACAAAATGGAACATATGTGTGGAAATATGATCTTTCTATATTTAAGTAAATAAAAATATTATATATATATATATATATGGTGTGGTGGTTTTATTGCTGGTATCGTGAACCCCACATTAGATACTAATAATTTTATAAAAAATATTATATTTATATTTTGATTTCTTTTAATTTAATTGCCGTATCTGCCTCAGCGCCAAAGAAGTTTTACTTCAACCGCGTAAAGGTTACACGTACTCATTTTTTTTATATGATCTTCCTAAAGGGAAAACGTTTTATTTTCCCATTATATTTATACGTGAGTAAACCACGGGTTAGATACTATTAATATTTCATATATCTCATCTCACGTCAAAATACATTTTCCTGTACAGTTTTTACTCTTCATAGAAATAGATTGTCGCCGATACGTTTATTCCTTAGAGAAATACGGAATATAGCACTGCAATGCTAACGCAAATGTTGCCAATAACTGATACAATATCTACTTAGAAATGCTTTAACCATAATATTCATTGCGGTTTTCTGACAGTTTTTGAATTAAAAAATATTTTTTAGCTTGAATATGCGGGTTCGATTTTTGTGGATGTTAAATATTTGCCATTCGTGCATTGTATGTGATTTTATATGTGTTAAATAATTTTATTATAGTTATTTATAGTCCAGTTAAAACCGTAGTGACATTTACGAGTATATTTCTCTTAGTAACAGAACAGTGTTGAGAGTGCGCTATGGCATGGCAATATAATGCCAAATAGACAAATATGAATATAATAAAAAAATAATGAAAAATTATTAATTGAAATTTTAATTTTTTTATATTATTATGTAAAAGTTGATATTTCTTTAGTAGCTATATACTTTCAAAGATCTCCCTCTCCGTATTATTATTTGTGCTAGACTCTAGGAGAATCATCTCACCAAGGCTTATAAAAGACTACCGAGATATATACAAGATAGCTTGTACCAAACAAACTGCATTAACATTCTTTTTGACGTGAAACGTCGTTAAAATCATACCGAAACATACGGGTACGGTCAGAAAAGTGAACCGTAACGAAATAGGTCGCATTAAGTTGCCATAGTAATCATTGTTATTGTCTGAAAAATGATATATATGATATTCTTTCATTGTGGCCTTTCGGTGTGCGCGCGTATCGTAAAAATTTAACACTCATAATTTTTGCCAAACATGCTAAAAGAAGTATAACTTTGAAAAAAAAACACTAAAACCGACTCGGTGAAAAAGACGTTTCACGTCAAACCAACGATGGTGTGCCCGAAACACCCCAACCTCGATTTTTTGTATCCCTTCTACACACAATTATCTCTATACCTTTAATTTATTTTACGCACAATAAAGTTTTTATCTGTCTGTTTCACTCAGTAAGAGCAATACAAGGACGTCATCCGATTGAGTTGAAAATAATACGCTTCATTACACCATCCTTCCAATCTCCCATTTATAATTTTATTTATTACGGCAGCCTTACCCAAATTGTGTTTGTACATTCGTGTCTCATAATCAAATCTGTCAATCAAGCCCAATCGCTAGTTTATTTTGCTCTTCTATCCTCTATGTGAAAGTTAGATGGTTTATTTTCTCTATATATTTTTTCTACAATAATATTATTTTATTCTTTTCATCACTATTTTGCTGTTTTTTCTTAGAAATCGTACTAAGGTCTGTCACTGTCACTAATAAAACTTCGAGATTTTTCTTGCATATATTCTTATACTAGCTTGCTTCCCCATACAAATTTTCATCCCCATTCTCACCCCCTTAAGGGATGATTTCTGGGATAAAAACTTTATCACTCACTCACTATTCAAATCATGAGATTTAAAAAAAACTTATTTTAGTAAAAAAAAAATCACTTCCGCCGGCTCGGAAAGCAGTTCTGCTACGAAAAGCCGGCAAGACACTCAACAGTTACGCTTTTAAATAATGAGTTACATAATTTATGACAATAATTTTCAGTAATTACAAATAATTCATGACTAATCACTACAGGTGCGGTAGTGCCGACATCTCCGTTGAAAAAGCGCGGGAAACAAATGAATATCCGCGTCCTTTTTTTTTGTAAATACATTCCTATCGGTAAAGGTCACATAAATAAATGCTTTATATATAAATCAGTACATTTTTTTTGGGACATTAACACACAACACCATCTAGTTCCATGGTAAGCTACGAGGCTTGTGTTATGGATACCAGATAGTTGATACAGTACATATACGTAACTTTAAATACATACATATTATAAATATAAACACCCATGACTGGAGTACAAACATCGTGCTCATCACACAAATGAATGCCCCCAGCGGGACTCGTACCCGCGACCGCTGGCACAGCAAGTAGAGTCACTACAAACTGAGCCAAACGTGTCGTCAAAATATAATAAAAATAAAATATATTATTTTTCATTAAAACGACTCATCCATCTTTATAACGCGTGTAACCTCATACACGCTTCCTGTTGGAAAACCTTACAGGTGTAAGAAAATAAATTAAATAATAAAATTATTACATGTACTGCTTGATGAGATTTCCTATTAACAATGCAAACGGAAACTCTATATATATTAAAGGATCAATTTTCATGTATAAGCTTTTATACAAATATTTGTTTTTCATTTAGAAAAAATCCTTCTTTAGTCTTCATTTTCTTTATATAAGAAACGTTTCGGTAAAACTCTTGCCTCTAGATCCAATGGCTTAAGCTGCGTGTTGCCTATCTGCAGTGAGTGTTAAATATTTTCTCTATTTATAATAAACAAATAAATTGATAAGAACTACAATGTGTGTGTACTTATGTACGCACGTAAGAAGTTATACTTCTTTGGCGTAACAGAACAAATAATATAGCTTTTTGGCTGTCGGTGTGCGCGCGCATCGTAAAATTTTTACACTCATAATTTTTTCCAAACTTCAAAAAGAAGTATATCTTCAAAAACCTAGATTTGCGTATTTATAATATACTATATTTTCTCGACTATATATCGACTCATGGGCTGTATTCAAATTAATTGAAAATTCCCCTAAAACTAAAAACTCATATAAAAAATCCCTAGCCTTTAAAATGTAAACCTAATCTAACTTGGTTGCGAAGTGACAGCCAACTCGTAGCCTTTACTGAATTCAATCATATTAAATCGAGAACGAATTTTGTAGTTTAAACCGCACCTTGAATATCGAAGAAGAGTGAAAAATTATATCGATTCGAATTTTATTTACGTTACAATGAGAACTGTACACGCATGAGTACTGGATGCAAGTTCGTAATCAATATCGAATCGAATTATTGCTAAAATTATTACAGCAATCGTAGCGATAGTTTTATGTAGATTTATAATAATTTTTACTTTTTTTTTAGTTTTTTAATTTACATTATTTGTTATAATATTGATAAACTTTTGGTTGATTAAGTTACCTTTTTTTTATATATTTTTTTAAATGATTACATTTAGTGTTTAAGTATAAATTATGATTGTTTGTGTTATCTTTTGTTTTTGCTTTTGTCTAAATACGATATTCTCAATAAAAAAGAATCGAGTTAAAAAATATCTTTTTGCTTTTATAGCTAGCTAATTTATTCAAGAATTAAGTTCTTATGATTCATTTATTCTATGTTAAATGCCAACCAATATGCTATGACCCATAGATATGGAGTAATCTTATAATATTAAATGTACCTACCTATATATATATAAATTTATTTCGTATATATCAAAAACGTTTTGGATAATATTATGGATTTAGATAAGATTTTACTTTTTAAGTTTATCTAATAGGTGTCTTTTCGAAGAAAACGCAATTTTTATACTATTTTCCGAAAATCGTCATACAAAACTCAGTCACCTAGATACTGATATAAATAAACTATGCGAGCGGATCCGCGTGTAAAAAATTAGTCATATAACATATAGATTTTTGGGTACAATATAAAATCAAGTATTACTATTACATCTACCGCCATCCCAACAACTTGTGAAAGACTGTCACGTATAATCTACCCTAGTGTGTAGTTCCAATTAAAAACTTTTGATGAGAATCGAAACTTACGAAACCGAACTCTACCTATCTCTTTGTTAACAGCCCGTATAAATTAATCTAACACCAGCTTTGGTGTTAATTTTTTTTCCATAATTTGAACAGGTTCTTGCTTTTTCCTTGAAGTTGAGAACGAAATTATTTATTCAATATTGATAATATTTCAGAAATATACAAGTACTTGGTAAAAAACTCGATCAGTTTGAAAAAAATTCTTCAGTCTTGATAAAAACTGCCGAAAAATGATCTTATAATATTGGCGGCGAAACAAAATGCGAACACGTACTAATACTTAAATAGATTTTGGCGAATATCTGAAATTTTAAATAGAACTATCTTTTCGGATTTGAATTTTGGTTATCGACGTTTCGAATTGTTTTCGAATGCTTTACAGCAATCATGTTCACGGAAGATCACGTAGTTCTTTGTGCCTAGTCGCTTTGATAACTAAACCGTCACCAAATATCACCAAAAAATCATCTTCTCTGTCTTATTTTTTTTTTGTTATTTAATGGAAATAAAAAAATAATAAAAATGACAATAATATATTAATTAGATTAATTTGTGTTTACTCCATAGTTGTTTGATAAATCATTTTTATTCTAATACAAAATTTGTCAAAACTGAAGGAATGCTAAAATTTTCACTTATTCTTTCAAAGACATAATCGTAAGAGCACTAAATCCTCCAGAATTTTACTACAAATATGTGGACTTATTTTCGTCGTATTGAAGGTACGTTCCGCCTGTTTTATAAGCCCTTCGCATGAAATGTGGATGGCTAGAGTAATATCTTACCGTGACACGGACAGATCCACTATCAAATGAAGTCTTAGAAGATAGGTTCATAAACGTAATGCTACATAAAATGTATACATATTGTTTTTAACTACTTTACTGTTTACATTTATATTGTTTTAATCTGGTCGAATGGCTGGCAAATGCGGCTGCAGATCGAGAAGTCCTAGGTTTGAGTTTCGGGCCGATAGTGAGTTTTCCTGCCAAGAAATATTCAATTCCCGGATTTATTCCACAAGATGAGAAGTTGGCGGTGTTTACAGCCACGTGCTTTGGAGAGCATGTTATGTGAGTTCTCGTCCCAATTGCAGAAAAATATGGCACGAGTTCATTTCACCGAAGCTGGCCGCTGAAGCTGGAATATTGTTTGGAAATTTTTTTAGTCTCGCAACATCTCTGTCTCATCTGTCTCTGATTGCACTATAGTATATGCCTAATATGTAGTTGCCTATGTTATCTTGTTTTCATGTTTTTAGTTCTAGTTTTTACGCAGTTATAAATATGAGTAGGTAGGAAATAAAAATTAATATATATATATATAAATAGGCAAAAACAAATTAATTCAATACCTTTTTCACCTCTGTTTAGCAACCAATTTTCTGATTGCTATTGAAGAGTTTTATTGTCATCAAAAAAAAAATTTTAAATAGTTTTGTTTTAGTTTAGGTAAATTCTATTTATATACGTTTTTAGCAAATTTTCAATAATGATTATGGGTTAATTTCGACCACTGAACGAAAACAAATATTTAAAAAAATAAATTGTGTGTGTGTTTTTTTTAAATCATGTTTTATTACATGAAGTAAAGTAGATACAGTAAGGAAAAGTACCTACCTACACAGGGTAATCTCAGCCAGTGTGAGAACAAGTTTTAAACTCGTTCACCATAGACGATATATCTTTCTAAACTTTTTAACTGGTATTCATTTTTAGAATTTGATTTAAAACATAAAATGTTACTCTCCTTTAACATATTTACAAATGTTTCATTGAAATTTCACTTATTGCTATCAATAAGTGAAATTAGTACTATATAGGCTGATATAAAAGGCCGAAGATTATTTTTTTTGTTTGTTTGTTGGTTTCATCACGTTAATATCTAGAACTCCCAATTCGATCTGCAAGGTTAAGTTAGGTATGTTATCCAATGGGCGTTGACGTTCTCCTTGTTCTGGTCGGAGGGCTTATTAGCATCCGGCAAACCAGCTGGGCGCGAAGTCAAAAACGCACGGGGAGGTGGCCCAATTCGGTGTGTAGTACCATGCGGGTTATTCCTGGTAATTCATAGCAGAGTGGACCGTTGGAGCAACCTCATGGTTGTTGGGTTTTAGTGTGTAGTACTGGCTTTTCTAGCTGGTGAGTCACATAACCACCTGCATGTATGTAGGTGGTTTAAGTGAATGCAATTTTCCAACATTAAAGATATAGGTTAGCTATGATTTCTAACACCAAGCTATGATCCATAGAAATGAAATAATTATTCATATCTGAACTACGCAGGCGGAGCCTCTGACAAATGTTTGTGACTCATAAAGTTATTTGTAACTTTACTTGCCATAATACTTTCTTAGATTTACGCGAATATTTGACATTTTAAATAAAACTATCTTTTCTGATTATTTCGCGGATTTAGATTTTTGGTTCCCGAAGAATCCATATATTATATCAAGTCTTTGAGGCGTCCAAAATCTGAGTCTCTCCCGTGACCATGATTGCTGTAAAGCATTCGAAAAGACAGGAACCAAAAATCAATATAAATTATTTGCTTGCCATATCAAAATGATAACACGATTTGCTTATAAAATAAACAATTTATATTATCTTAATCATCATTACTTGTACTAACATAAAAATGCTACTTCGAGGGCTTAGCTCAATCTTATCTAGTTAATATAATAATATGTGAATATCATGTGCTTGTTAGTTTCTTTGTTTCCCTTCATTCGCTCCAAAAGGATATTTTTTTATCATCTTTGTAAGAACTTTTTGACCTTAAGTAGTTAGCGTTTTATAGAGACTTCTTGTCTCTGTAAATTGGTTACGGAAAACGTTATGTACTCGAAATTAATGAAGTAAAAAAAATCTGCTTTTGATTGAAAAAATTGGTTGTCGCAACTCTAATCAGAAACTCAGTGAGCTGCCAATAACTTTTTTCTATTAGACTAAAGAAAATGTATTAAAGCCATAAAGGGTCTGAGTAACCAAGGTCGAGTCACCACTCGTTTCAGAGGAAAAAAAACGATACATTTAAAATGAAATCTTGGGGTCTTTGAAATAATTTTCATTTCAATCGCAAGCATCCCCCCGCATAGCAACACCTACAAAGGATGATTGTGGCCGAATCGTTTGATGTTTCTGATAAACCGCAATAGAAAATAATGGCCTAAAGCTATATTCTGAAATAAACAGTATTTTTGGCTTCCTTTGTACTCGGAGGCTGTATGAAAAGAAAACTTATACATTTTTGTGGAAATTAATTGGGAGGGGAGGTATATTGAAAAATTCATTTTACGTCCAATTTCTTGCTTACTTTCGATTATTTTTAAAATAAAAAAATAGTAGACGTAGATAGAGAGTATATATATATATATATATATATATATATATATATATATATATATATTTCACCCTAGTGACAGAAGAGGATAGTTACAGAGCACGTACTCCAGTCCAACAACACCGCGACGACACCCCGATGACACTGCGACGACACCGTGACGACACTCCGACGACATTTTTAAATTTGGACCGATAATAATTGTTGTTTTTTTATTGATAAATAACCAGTGTTAAATCTTTTTTATAAATCAGTACAAAAAATGAGATTTAAATGATGCTTTTTTTAATAAATATTTTATGTTGGATTTTTTACTTATTTAGAAAAAAGCTAAAAAACATGATAACTTAAAAATAGTTTACTTTTGCATAATGCATATGGGGGTTAAAATTATAGCAAATAGTCACCCCTGTCACCTTCTAACGGGAATACGGTGGATTACCAATAACCCTATATATACTTAAGGAAAATATTATTTTAAAAACTTTTTGAAGCGTAAATCAGGCTCTTTTAATTACGATTGATTAAAGTATTGTGTCATCAACAAACTTATTTATACTAACGACTCACACTCGCTCCGCTCGGGTTCGTTCCTAGATACGTTTCAAAGATTACTATAGATTTCTCAGAGATGAAATATTTTCCCGCAGTAAAAAGTATCCTTTATATTGACCCGGATAACCAGCTATCATCACAACAAATTTCATCAAATTTTAGTCCTGTGGTTTTCTCATGACGCGTTCCAAGGCAGACAGACAAATAGACTGACAAAAATTCTAAAAACTATAGATTCGACCTCTGTATCGATAATAATGTCTATTTCAATAAGATTTTCCGAAAAATATTTAACGTACAGATTCGACTCAGCTATAATTTTATTATATGTAGGTATAGATAGATAAGTATAATATACCATTTCATTTAAAAATATCTACAGTTATGATGCCGTTACGGGTTTTGAACACCTCTTAGAGAGATTTCACAAATTGTAAACGCCCTACTCTGAATACAAATTACGGGAAGCTTTGTTATGGCATAATTAATTTTATTGGCACGTTTCAGTTATATTTAGAAGATTTTCCTCAAAAAAAAATATAATATTTATAGTACGATACCTTAAGATTACATAAAAAGTTAGTATAGATACAGATCATGAATTCTATTTCCACTCTGAATGATAATGATGATGAATTGATATCTTATAGTAAGTAATAAATGAGCAATTCTTGTGTATATGTATATATATATATATATTCTTATTTCGCGTATCTCGTAAACGGCTCCAGCAATTTAGATAAAACTAGCAGAAGCTGCGGTTTTGCTCGCGCTAAAACTTAAAAAAACCGACTTCCGGGCACTAAAATGTAAAAAATAACTAAACGGAGGTTTTTATTTAGAATAGATACCTAATCAGATATTTTCGATGTCGCTGCCAGCCGATGCAAAGCAAATCTAATTCATTTCGATACGTAAAATATATATTTACCTATTAGATATTCATATCTTAAAATATTGTAGGCTGGCACCGACTATATATATATATATATATATATATATATATATATATATATATATATATGTATCTGGAAAACCCCTTCACCGACTTTAACTCGATTGTGAGCTCAATAGCCGACATCGCAGACATCGATAGCGCTACAAACAAGTACTTAACTGCTGAGATAAATCGTATTTTATAAACTTATCAGTACACAAGTACCCGCACATACTTCACATTACTTTCAATAAAACAAGGCACGTGATTTCTATTTATTATATCTACTGCGTAATTGTTAGAATTCCTTAGATTAACAAATATTTTGGAAATGTCATAACTTTTTTTTATTATAGATATAGAATAAATACTTAATAAATAAAATGTTTTAAAGAAGATCGTCGTTATTTAAAGTAATATTTTGATTAAGGAGAACTTTCCCGATTTCCATCGAAAGTATGTTTGTAAAATATAGTCTCTCTGTCTGTCTGTCTGTCTGTACACGATAAACTAAAAAAATGCCTAACGGATTTTCATACGGTTTTCACCAATAGATGTAGTGACTCATGAGGAAGGTTTAGAGGTATAATACATTAAGATTTTGTGTAAATTGGCTGAAATGTGACGATGATTGTTGAAGATGTCGGAAAATATCATGCCGACTGGGAGCTTTGTTGGCGTGCGTCGCATAAACTAATAAACTTATGTGAAAGCAATGTATTACAGAATTATTCCTCTTAAAAAATCCTATTAGACTCTAGCAACGCTATGTGCACGTACCCACGTAGTATAACTTTATAACTATATATTTGACGACATGTTTGGCTTAGTTTGTAGTGGCCCTACTTACTGTGCCAGCGCTCGCGGGTTCGAGTCCCGCTGGGGGCATTCATCTGTGTGATGAGCACGTTTGTACTCTAGTCATGGGTGTTTATTTTTATAATATGTATGTATTTAAAGTTAAATAATTGTGTAATGTATCAACTATCTGGTATCCATAACACAAGCGTCGTAGCTTCCCATGGAACAAGATGGTGCTGTGTCTTAATGTTCCAACATATTTATATTTATTTATTTATATTATTTATATAAGAAACCAACGTGTTTAAAGCGAAATAATATACACGCAACTTTTATTTACTGCTCTATCTCTACTTAATATCAAACAACCCAACAAGTCGCCCAGGTACAGTATTATAAAATGTCAAGGTTTGTAAATCTGTGTGTATGTTTGTTACTTCTTACGGAAACTACGTAGTTGGATGGAATATATATGTACCTTTAGTAATAAAATTTGATACAAGATGGTGCTAAAACAACTAGCCAAAAAGATGAAAAGTCAATTTTTTATTAAGTCGGAAAAGATTCCTAGGGACGCACCTGGCGTTATTTATACGAACATGGTATTTCTGTAATCCCATCACACAATTTATATGTTGCATACGTAACGTAATCTATATAATTTAACCTATATTTATTTCCAATATTTTTCAATAATAAACGGAAAAGGTAAATATTATTTATAAACTTCATGAAAACATTTGAAAATAAAAATATTTCAATAGAAATAAATAAGGCTAATACCTTTCAATTTACATTAAGAGCTTTTGATTTCTGCAAAAGTTTTATTGAATAAGATTTGCCACTTTGATTTATTAATTTTAAGCTCCGACTTTGAAGTTACTATGCTACGATTTTAAGTAAAAATAATTTACGTTTCAGACTGGTTTAAAAGAGAAATCTAACTTCTTACTTCTTCCCGCAATAATAAAGCAACAGATCTACATATTTTGCCAACTCTAGTTTATAGATGGAGTTTAGTTTGTTTATGATACTTTATTATATCTTAATTTCACTTTAGCCTTAAATTATGGTTGATAAAAACAACTCTTGCTCAACAACGCTCGCTTGGAAGACGGAGTGCAGCGGGTTCAAATCCAGAGTCTCGCACCTCTGATATTTTCATGTGCGAATCATTTCTAACATGATTACCATTTGCTTGAAGAAAAACATCGCTAGGAAATCTGTATGTGTGAGAGGACCTAGCAAGTTTTTGAAAGGCATGTGAAGTCCGCCAAACCACACTTGGCCAGCCAGTGGTGGACTATGGTCTGATCCCCCTCACATTGAAGCGGAGGCCAATGCTCAGCAGTGGGACGTTAAAAAGGGCTGAATACATACATACATACATACATACAAAATTAACTACCTTCTAAATTATAGCTACAAACTGTGTCATATAGACGGCGAAATTGTAAATTATTAATTTTGCCATTAATCGACTCTGAAACCAATATATATATACAAAATATCTACAATTATTTTTTAAATATTATTGGTCTACATACATACATACATACATACAAAATTAACTACCTTCTAAATTATAGCTACAAACATATATATATATATATATATATATATATATACAAAATATCTACACTTATTTTTTAAATATTATTGGTCACATAGCTGTATAAAGCATGTAGTGGTTAACATGCTTTATACAGGTATGTGAGTGGATTATTTGAACAATTTTATCTATCGCCCCTATTAATATATAAGACTATTCTCTTTCTAAGTATAACAGAAACTTTAACGATGGATGGAAAAGTGTTTTTAATTACGTATTTTTTATTCATTGGTTTTTCACAAACAGTAGAAGACAATGAATTTAAAACCTATAATAATTACAAGTGGTATAACGTGCAAGGCAGCAAAAATGCGTTGGAAGAATTGAAAGAAAAAATGTTGGAGAAAGATGTAAGTCATTATTTTGATATATTTTTTTATTTTTTTATTATAATATGTGCAATGAATTGTATATTTATTTTGTGTATATCGGAAATGGAGGAGGAGGGAATGGAGGATTCTTCGCTACTTGAATATAGACAAACTAAAACGGTCGGTGTGTGTGTGTACTCTCAATTTTAATCAAGAACCTTCTGTGTTTTCCGCACAGTACTGCTACAGTAGAACCCTTGTTTTCAAGCATTAATGTTATGAAAATGAAAGTTAAAAATAAACTTTCTACGACCACAATAAAATGAACTTTACACACAGAATCTGAAATTAAAAATTGTTTTAAGTTTGATGGTACAAATGAATATTGTAAGAAATTCAATAAAAATATATATGATTTCATAAACAGATGAAACGGAAAACCAAGAAGATTTGCAAATTGAAAATGATATGGTAGCTGATAATATCTAACAATATATATTATATATTTTATGTATTCAGCCCTTTTTAACGTCCCACTGCTGGGCACGGGCCTCCCTTCAGTACGAGGGGAATCAGGCCATAGTCCATCACGCTGGCCAAGTGCGGTTTGGCGGACTTCACATGTCTTTTGAAAACTTGCTAGGTTCTCTCAGACATGCAGGTTTCCTCACGATGTTTTCCTTCACCGTTAAGACAAGTGATAATAATGTTGGAAATGTTTCGCACATGAAAATACCAGAGGTGCGAGACCCGGGATTTGAACTCGCTTCACTGGGTTTCCCAAGCGAGCGCGTTACCACTGGGCTACCACTGCCTATATATATTTTATAATGATTGTTAAATCTATTTTATTTTCAACTTTATTTCGTTGCTCTAATTAAGTTTGTTAAAAACATGAGCTTTTGTCTATAATTCCTTTCCTGTATGTATTTTATATATTTTTATCGTTAAATAATTCCTAATAAGAAAAATTTAAATTTTTTAAAATAATAAGTACAACTTTCTACAGATTTTTTTATGATAATACTTTTTTTATTTAAAAAGTTTTTTTAATTGTTGTTTTACACTAGGATGGGGTTGGCAACACGACTAGATACTACATAATCTAATACATATATAAATATCTCGTGTCACGGTGTTTGTGGTCGCACTCCTTCGAAACGGCTCGACCGATTTTAATGATTTTTTTGTATATTTGGTAGGTATGAGAATAGGTCGTAAAGTATTTTTCACCCTCATACCCCCATCTTTTAATCGCGATTTCACTATTTTTATATGAATAGTATTATATAAGTACATAGCGACGAACCCAAACGAAGCAAGGGTGAGTCGCTGTATAACATAAAGCCAAGGAGATTTCTTTGTAGATTAAACGCGGGCGTAGCTGCGGGTTCTGCTAGTATGAATATATAGTTTCGACAGCTAAAATCTGAAATTAATATTTTACGCATTTGTAACAGTAGTTTGATAGTGTTTTCAAAATCAGTATTACTAGGAGTAGATTACATAAGATATACTATACACTTATATATATATATATATATATATATATATATATATATATAATGATCCAATTAGGTTCCAAAAAATCTAAATCAATCCCAAATAGACTTTTAGCTTCTATAAAAAAATCCATCTACAACATTTTCCAGGTTTTCCCCCGTATTTGTATGAATCATACATTCCTTTACTCTCTACTAAATAAAGAACGCATTGTTCTTCAAATTAAGTGTAGGATAAAACTGTTGATTCCAGAAAAATTATAAAAATACCTTTTATTTTTCAGAACTCGCTCATTTACTTGAGCGGTGTAAAAACAAATGAAATCTTAATTGCTCCAGAATTAAATTCATTTTTTCTAGAAATATCTTCTAAGGAAAAATTGAACGCAACGCTACTACACGACGACGTTTCTAAGTAAGTTTTGTTTTTATTTACAGGCTTTGGAAAAGAAAACTAGAGCGAGGTCTCATTGTATTTTATTTTCCCTTTTATTATATTGCATGAATAAATGTTTAGCTATTAATTCAAAAGAGCCTTATATTTTACAAATGTGTGTATACAGTCTTATAATAAATGTTAACTTATTATATAACTAGCGAATCCTTCGCTTCGCTCGGGTTCGTCCCTATCATGCTTCTCCATACAAACGTTTATCCCCAGATTCATCCTCTTAAGGGATGATTTCCGGGATAAAAAGCTTCTATGTCCTTTCCAGGGTCTCAAACTATCTTCTTACCAAATTTCATCTAAATCGGTTCAGTAGATCCAGAGTTTACCCCCTACAACGTCACAAACTCATAATCTTTACCTCTTTATAATATTAGTATAGATGAAGTAAATTCTATTTTAATTGGTGTTATTTTGGCTATTAACTAACTTAATTTTCTACTTTGAAAACTAACTTTTTGGCAAAGTACTTAAGTGAAGTAGGTACTTACTCTAACAATAAATAACATTTAATTCATGTTTTTTCACGTAAACCACTTTTATAGACTAGAAACAGCCATTTTAATATACACTATTGAAATTTTATTACTAACAGTAGCCTATATTTTACTCCATGTTATAAACCTATCTAAGTATTTATTAAATTTCATCGAAAATGGTAAAAACGTTTTAGGATGAAGAAATAACAAACAAACAGACAAACACACAAACAGCATGTAGAATGGTAATTTGAGTTGTTTTTAGGGTTCCGTACCTCAAAAGGTAAAAAAAGAACCCTTATAAGATCACTATCTTGTCCGTCTGTCTGTCCCTGTGTCACCACCGAATATCTCAGGAACGGGTGGATCTAGCAAGTTGAAATTTGTACCAGATACTGAAGTCTTTAGTCCCTATAAGGTGTATAAAAAGGTCCTACGTCAACACGATAGGGCAAATTTAGATTTTCGCGAAAACTTGTAAGTACCCAAACGTAACTTAATTTTCAACTTTTTTATTTTTCGAAATTTTCCCTTTACTTGAGATGTAAGACCATGCTTTTAACCAAAATTGACAATTCTAGGTCAACCGGAAGGTTTTGGGTCGAAAACTTATAGGGTAGTTCCGTTAACCTAGAATCACGAAATTTGGAAAAAAGAAAGGTCTTACAGGAAAAATTCTAAAAAGTTGAGAATTAAAGTTAAACAGATTTCCTACAAATTTGTACGGAACCCTCAGTGTGCGAGTCCCACTCGCACTTGTGCAGATTTTTTTAAATATATTATGACTTTCGAAGACTAGAATTACTACCATTTTGAAATACATTCATGTAATAGCAACATTATTGCGTCTATTCGATGAAACAAAAGAACTCTAACAGCCACTTTAATGACCTAGGTACTTTCAGAATAATTCGATAAGAAAAACCTCCAGCCTGGAGATACGGTAAACAAAAATTTTCATGGACTGCATATTACGACGTTGATCAAGTAGGTACTTTACAAACTTTTTTGTTTTAATTGGTAAAATCGATCTGGAATCAAACTATTGAGTTTTGTGTTTTCTTTTTAACGTCACAATATACTATATTGTAGCATATATATGACTAACACAGTCGCCAGATGTAGAGGATTCGATTCCCGCACACGACATATTGTTATAAAGATGGAACAGAGGGCTTGGTGTGATGAGTGGTTGGAACACACTTCTAAAACTATATGAACACTTCCAGGTTTTTTTTAAATGTTATGTAAAAATCGTAGTAGGCAACATTGTCTTCAGATTCTTCGGTCTTACTGAATTTTTCAAGGTATCTTAAAGCATTTTTTTCGGAAGTCGTTAGAGTTATACCTCTCAGCAAGAGTAAATTATAAGCTCAAGAAAATATCAAGTTTGACCATGGCCTATTATATTTATTTGCCAAATACAAAAAAATATGCTTCATTGGCCTTCGAGACTAATGTAGCACGCTTTCCAGATATACGAATATTTATCAAGTATGAAAAAAGCCTATCCAAAATGGACGGAGGAAATAGTTGGCGGGAAGAGCTACGAAGGTCGACCGATACGTGGCCTTCGCATCAATACCCCAGCGGAAGAAGGAGTAGAAAAACCAGTGTTTTTCATCGAATCAGGTCAGCAATAATAAAAATTGTTTTGAAAAATATTCAATCATTATCTAGGGCATTAAAGTTGTGCAATCTGTTGAAATAATAAATTTAATTGTCAATATTTAGATTTTAAGTTTATTTATATGATGTCTTATTTTTAATATAAAGTAAATTATAAAGGTATATTTTATTGTTATTAATTAAAGGCTAAGTTTGTAGTGACCTTACTTGCTGTGCCAGCGGTCGCAGGTTCGAATCCCGCTGAGAGCATTCATTTATGTGATGAGTGTGTTTATACTACAGTCATGGATGTTTATATTTATACTATGTATGTATTTAAAGCTATATATGTGTAATGTATCAACTATTTGGTATCCTAACACAAGCCTCATAGCTTACTACGGAACTAGAAGTTGCTGTGTGTTAATCTTTCAACAAATGGTAATAGAATTCGGAAGTAGAGTATAAATATATTTTTTTTTATTTTATTTATTAGACCACCAACAAAGTAAAAACTAAACACATTATAACATACATGTAAAATAGAACATATAGAGTAGTACCTTAATTATAGGTGATAACGACATTTAAATCGTAAATCATTCTACTTTGCTAAAAATCTTATGTGTCAATTTCCTTTAATTATTATTACGACTATCAATTACTATTGATTTTTGAACGATGCCTTCATCATCTCTAATAGGGAAAACTTTAAATAAAGTCTAAGGGATTCTAATTCACGACCTACACCTTTATATCTGGTGCCAAGAAAGCACCAATATGATATGTTATATACCCACACTTCTACACTTATACTTATGCGAAAGTTTATACACACGTGTTTGTATATGTGTGTTTATGTATTACTCTTTCACACTGAAAGAGCTGGACCGATTTGGATGAAATTCAGTATAAAAATAGACTATACCTAGGCTACTTTTAGGCATTTAGCACCCGAGCGAGTCCAGGGTAAATTTCTAGTTATACATTGAACGTTAATCTAATATTGATATTAATTAGGTATACACGCACGGGAATGGATCGCACCCGCCACAACAACATACTTCATCAATCAATTGCTTACAAGCTCCAACCCTAATGTAACTAGACTGAGGGATCAGTTCGACTGGCGAATCTTCCCTACTGTTAATCCTGATGGATATCATTACAGCTATATATATGTTCGTATTTTATTATTTCTTTAATATTAATCAATACTTTCAATCTTTGCTTTGCTTTTATATAAGAAATAATCAGTTTTAGTTAGCTTTAGATATGAACTGTATGTGTGTAAAGTTTTATATATATATATATATATATATATATATATATATATATATATATATATATATATATATATATATATATATATATAGGGGAGAGGGGGGCACCTTTGAACACTTTTTAGTTATTAAATTAAATTTCTCATATGGTATTATAAATCAAGATGTATTATATTTTATAAATAGATATGGGGCTTATACTAAATAATAAAAATGATATTTATTTATTTTGACCCATCAAACTAGAGCAATTTCCATTTTTTTTAAACCATATTTTCTTCAAATCTGGCCCGAAAATCAAAAAAAAATAACCCGTAAAGATAGTTTTCCTTAAAATATCAAATTTTCGCGTAAATCTACGAAAGTATTATACATTATTTATTATAAAAACTTAAAAAAACCGACTTTCAGGCACTTAAATGTTAAAATTAACTAAACAGGGGTTTTCATTTAGATTAGACGCCTAATCAGATATTTTCAAAGTTGGTCCAAATTCGGTTAAAAATAACAATTTAATACTTTACAATAAGTATTTTCAACTATACTTTCCAGGACAGATATTGGAGGAAGACTCGATCTGTGTCACCAAATGGCTGCAGAGGAGCTGACCCAAATCGCAACTGGGACTACAACTGGGGACGTGAGTAATTAATTACAAAAGTACCGTACACTCTTGTACTATTAATTTAGATCGACGGTTTGGTACTGTGGTCAGTATTTGTTTCTTTCTTTTTGGTGACGAGTTCGATTTTTGCGTGAAAAAATAATTTTAACTATAACTTAATTAGTTTATTTTAAGAATCTCAAATGAAATAAATAAATATTATCTATTCATAATATAATAAAATTCTGAGTCGAATCTTTTCATATCACACGTTTTTACATTAACATTTAATATTTTTTGGAAAGCCTTATTAAAATAGTCATTATTATCGATGCAGAGGCCGAATGTATAGTTATTAGATTGTTTTGATTTTCTGTCTCTCTGTCTGACTGTCTGGGAACTCATCACGAGAAAACAACTGGACAGATTTGGATGAAATTTGGTATGATAATATCTGGTTATCCGGGTCAACAAATTTTCTGCGGGAAAATATCTCAACTCTGAGAAATCTATACTAAACGTTAAAACGTAATTAGAAATGAACCCGAGCGGAGCAAGGGTGAGTCGCTAGTTTCAATTATATAGCAATTCTAAATACTTCTATTTAATTTTAAAACTTATCGATTAGCTATTTATTGGTCAGTTTTCATTAACAGACCAATAAATTTAGACCAATAAATAGAGATCAATTTAAGAGAATCAAGGTACAGCCTTGAAGATATTCGCAATTTTAATTACTGAAATTTAATAAGGTGACAGAACTTTCAACAACAATATTAAAAAAAAGATGACTATTTAACGCCTTATTTAAAAATTAGCACGTTTTATTTTCACTTGTGACGCAGAATTGCCATAAAAAACACCAAAACTGTTGGTTTTTGTCATTGTATTCTATTTCAAGTCAACAATTACTTTTATTACTTTTAACTATTTAATATATAAACCAATGTCCTTGAGTTTAATGAAATGTCAAATCATAAAATGGCGGAAAAATTCAAGAGTCAAGCATCATTATATGAATACCTTATCTCCACCGTGTCTTCTCCATTCTACACGACACTCACGAACTAATCTGTGCCAAAATGGCACGCTTAAAAGCCAAATAACAAAGAATTGAATTGAATTACATGACATTAACACACAACACCATCTAGTTCCATGGTAAGCTACTAGGCCTGTGTTATGGATACCAGATAGTTGATACATTACACATATATAACTTTAAATACATACATATTATGAATATAAACACCCATGACTGAAGTACAAATATTCATGCCCAAAACACAAATGAATGCCCCCAGCGGGACTCGAACCCGCAACCGCTGGCACAGCAAGTAGGGTCACTGTAAACTGAGCCAAACGTGTCGTCAGCCAATTGTATCATTCATTATATTTGTTCCAGAACATTCAACATCTAGCAACCCTTGCGATTATCAGCTCTACGCAGGCTCCCGTCCATTCTCTGAAATCGAGACCCAGACTCTCTCCGACTATATTTCAGAAATAGATAACCTTTTATTCTACGTAGCTTTCCACTCTTACGCAGCACTTCTACTTGTGCCTTATTCTGATTCCACTGAACATATCAACAATTATGATGATTTGGTAAGTAATATGATGATGTTCTCCTGACTGATTCCGGCCACTGCGGCCAATCTCATTGAGACTAGCCAACTGCGCAGGAGATATTATAGTGCTCAAGTGTACGCAGACACAACGTGCACTCTCTATTCCTGTCACTCTCATACTCCGGTGGGACGACTGCTCGACACGACCAGTGAGAGTTAAGGCGCAGGACCGATGGCTTTACGTGCTCTCCGAGGCACGGGGGTGAAACCCCGCCAATTTCCCAACTGCGGGCTGTTACTGAGGCTTACTTATACAGAAAGACTCGATAACTAAACTTGGCCCGACCCGGGACTCGAACCCAGGACCTCCGGGTGCGCAGCCGTACATGCTAGCCACTACACCACCGAGGCAGTTTGGTAAGAATATAACCTATATTTAAATAGGTAAAGACAAAACACTTCAGTACCTTTTTCTCCTCCATTTGCATTCGATTTTCTTTTGTGTTTTTTGTTTAATACCTCTTGACTAGCTTTAGTGTTACCAAAAAAAATTCTATATTCACTTATTTTCCTCAAATTTTTAATAATGATTATGGTCAAATTTTGAACACTCTGGGAACACTAATTTTGTAAATTAACTCAGGGAACCTAATTTTACAGTGATGACCGCTTACAATACATATTCTACGTGTACAATACTTTCATAATATGTTTTCTATACATATAATAAAATTGTAACTAAGCCGAATCTGTAGATTAAATATTTTTTGGAAAATCTTATTGAAATAAACATTATTATCGATACAGAGGCCGAATCTATAGTTTTTAGAATTTTTGCCTGTCTGTCTGTCTGTTACCGCATCACAGAAAAATCACTAGAGCGATTTTGATGAAATTTGGTATGATGATACCTGGTTATCCGGGTCAACATATAGAATACTTTTTACCGCGTGAAAATATCTCATTTCTGAGAAAGAATACAAAAACTGCAATGTAAGAGTATACTAATATGTAAAACCTAAGAATGTGGATTTTGGTCATCTGAACACGGGCGAAGCCGCGGGCAATGCTAGTAGTATATATTAGTCAAGCTATAGTAATTTTTTTATATAATTTTGTGTAGTCGTTAAAATATTTTATAATAACAACAAAGATAAATATTCTGTTCATATGAACATTTTCAATCATTTAATATGGAGAGGTTGGTTTTAAACACAAATAATAGCAACAATATAAAATAAACTCAATACTTTTTTAAGGTTCAAATAGGTAAAGCCTCCTTGGACTATGGATATAAAGTAAATAAAGAGAGGTATGAGGGACCGGGTACAGCTGCAGAAACTTTGTGTAAGTTCTAGCCATGACACTTTCATTTCTTAATCGTTTCATAGAATAACAACTTTAATATAACTTTAAAAACAAATATTTTACTTTTAGAAGTGAAAATAACCTGATATAAACAAACTTTTTTTATTCAACCTATTCCATCAATCACAAAAGTACTAGATACGCATTCCCATACAAAAGTTCTCTTAAAACTGTTACCAATTGTGTTTAGGTAATTATTCTAGTTGATATAAATATACAACAACGTAAATTGAACCTTAAATGCAATGCTTAAGTTGTTTTCACAAAACAAAATAATTAAAAGCGCGCTCAAATGTTCAATTGGGCGCTCATTCGATGAGAACATTTTTTGTCGCTGATTGAGTATCTAGTACTTCTTTGATTGATGACCTATTCATTAAAAAAATATTATCAAAATCCGTTCACAATTGGCGCAAATATCGCATATAGGCACACTCACTAAAGAAAAAATGTGCACACATTAGTTACTTAATTGTAAATAACCCTCCTTCTAGCAAAGTCGGGTCATAAAGAAGGGGTATAATTGGAAAGAATAATACTTACCTAAAGAAACACTAAAAATTTCCTTTTATTGCCCATTAATGTGTCAATTAATGAAAAACATTACAATTTTTTCAAACGGCTTTAAACAAATTAAGATATGTTAGGACATTAACACACAGCACCATCTAGTTCCATGGGAAGCTACGAGGCTTGTGTTATAGATACCAGATAGTTGATACACTACACAAATATTAACTTTAAATTAGTACATATTATAAATATAAACACCCATGACTGGAGTACAAACATTCGTGCTTATCACACAAATAAATAATCCCAGCGGGACTCGAACCCGCCACTACAAACTAAGCCAAACGTATCGTTATACCTCAATATTTAGGTTTAAAACTTGCAGACAAAGCGTCAGGAGGCAGTATGGACTGGGTCAGATATGCTCTGAATACTCCACTGGTATATACGTATGAGCTTCGAGGATCGTCTTTCCACTGGCCACCTTCAAGGATTTCAGAACAGGGGGAAGAAGTTACCCAAATGCTACTAGGTTTGGCCACAGAAGCAAATAAACTAGGATATCACTAGTATATTTTGTCACGTTAATATCACTTGTTATTCATTAAAAGGCTAATGGCCGATTTCACCAACGTCACCTAAGTTTAAGGGATCCCCTAAGCATGGTTAGGGGGCTGTTAGGGGACAGTTTCTGTTTCACCGACAGTCAGGGATCATCTAAATATTAAAAAGGCCTCCTAAATTTAGGTGCTCGAAATATGGGCTTTAAGACGATCGTAAAACGAAAATTAATTTAGGGGCTAGTTTAGGGGACTTTTAAGCTAGGGATCCTATACGTAGGTGGTAGCTTATGGATTGTTGGTGAAATCGGGCATAGGTCATGTTTTTTTTGTTAATTTTTCTGTCAATTTCAATTTTTCTAGATATATTTATGTATTCAAATTTACTTATGTTTAAATTTACATTTGGTATTAAATTCAAATTAAAATAAATTCAAATAAATGTAACTTTTATGAAATAAATAAAGATGAAACTAAAATATTTGATTTATTTATTTTAGCGACTCACCCTCGCTCACTCGCATGGTGATTGATTCCTAGATGCGTTTAGTACTTATTAATATCATTTCTAACATGATTACCACTTGCCGTACGCTGAAGGAAATCATCCTGCATATCTGACAGAACCTAGGGAGTTTTCGTAAGACATATGAAAACATGTGAAGACTTGACCAGGATGATACTAAAGACCGTGCAAAGTGGATACACTAAGCAGGAAGGCAAACCCTGGCAATAGCCGGGATTAATAATGCCAGGCACAAGAAGATGTGAAGTCCGCCAACCCGCACTTGGCCAGCGTGGTGGACTATGGCCTGATCCCCCTCGTATTGAAGGGGAGGCCGTTGACCAGCAGTGGAACGCGAAAAAGGTCTAAATACATAGGCTTAGGGCTATCTTTTGACAATATTTGTAACAGTAGCTTATGTTGTAAATTTCAACATAATTCGTTAGTCGTTGTTGCGTGAAGGATCAATCTATTACACGAACACTTACGATTTATCGCCGTTAATAATAGTAATTTTACATTAATGATGAACTGTAGCCCTTACAGTTTATGTGTATTTAGAACTTAGTATCTGAAAAATCTTTACAACCTGGTATATATGGTTATACCTGTACCGATTATCGGACAAATAATATATTTTTTTATTCATCAGACTAGCGAACCAATAACATCAAAGCTAAAAATAAAACAATTTTATTCGTTTATTATTATATATATATATATATATATATATATATATATATATATATATATATATATATAATTAATAAAAACTCTTTAAAAAAATCACACAACAGCTAAATATACATTTTATTATTAGCAAAAAAATTACATTACAATTATTAATACATAATACATATATTATAATACACATAGTATATAAAACAAAATCCAATAATGTGAATTTCGTTTCATTAAAATCTAATATATTATACTTTTATAATGATTATTAGGAACTTTTAATTAACTACTACAAATAAAATTTTAGATCAAAGCATGTAAAAAGTATAGGGAAATATTTAATAAAGTAGTTCGAGATGTACTCGTATGTTAGAGATTTTCCTCTTCTATTAAAGCGACTGAATCACTAGCATTCCCAACATTCCCATCTTGTAAAGGTATGTCGTTTTCTACAACTTCTAAACCAGCCTGAAATCAAACCAGGCGTTTAATATACATTAAATCTAATAAGTTTTTTAATCTATATCTATACATATAATAAAATTGTAACTAAGTCGAATCTGTACATTAAATATATTTTGGAAAATCTTATTGAAATAGACATTATTATCGATAGGTATAGAAGCTATAGTTTTTAGAATTTTTGTCTGTCTGTCTGTCTCTGTTACCGCATCACGGAAAAACCATTGGAGGGAGGAAAAATATTTAATTTCTGAGAACAAAATACAAAAACTGCATTGTAAGAGTATAATATGTAAAACCTAAAAATTTGGTTTTTAGTAATCTGAACGCGAGCCGCGGGCAATGCTAGTCTATAATAAAATTCTAACTGAGTCGAATCTGTACATTAAATATATTTTGGAAAAATCTTATTGAAATAGTCATTATTGTCGATATAGAGGCCGAATCTATCGTGTTTTGAGTTTATGTCTGCCTGTCTGGGAATGCATCACGGGAAAACCACTGGGCAGATTTTGATGAAATTTGGTATCAAAGCTGGTTTCCGGATCAACATATAGGATACGTTTTACTGCGGGAAAATATCTCGTCTCTGAGAAATCTATACTAACCGCTAAATATATTTATACATAATATACGTAATATGTTATGTACATAATTTTTTTTTATTCAAGCAATTTGTAAGAATCTTAGTGACTCGCTACATTTACTTTACAACTACAATTAGGTTAATCTATGTATTTCAGTGTAATCAGAGCTTTATTTTTTAAAAGTTAACGTTAGCGTCTTGCGAGAACGGAACCCGCTATCTGCTACATAGTAAATACATTGGAGTCAGCATGTTACACTACCACGCTACTACAGACATTTGTGAAAAATAAGATGATTTCAACATTCGTCTTCTTTAATTTCTTCCTCATCTGTTTCCTTAGCAACAGTAGGTCGCCGCTGTAATTTATAAGTATTCATGTATTTATTTTTTAATAATTTACTTTATCTTTATCTATACTAAATATTATAACGAGGTAAAGTTTGTGAGTTTGTGACGTTGTAGGGGGTAATCTCTGGATCTACTAAGCCGAATTAGATGAAATTTGTTAAAAAGATAGTTTATGACCCTGGGAAGGATATACGATAGTTTTTATCCCAGAAAACATCCCTTAAGTGGATGAAAATAGGGATGAAATTTTGTATGAGGAAGCAATCTAAGGACAAACCCGAGCGAAGCGAGAGTGAGTCGCTAGTACATATAATAAAATTCTAACAGAGTCGAATCTGTAAATTACATACTTTTTCCAAAATCTCATTGAAAAAATCATTATAATCGATACAGAGGCCGAATCTATGGTTTTTAAAATTTTTGCCCGTCTTAATTTGTCTTTTGAAAATGTTTACAATTATGGGCAGAATATAACCCCAACTTACATACACGATAGTATTAAATAAATCAAGAATTATCGAACAGATTCAAAAAATGTAGCCGTAAGAAGTTTCCTCAACATTCAAGGAAGTAAGAAAGTAATTTAGTTAACCGGAAACATCATTATCGTCAAATGTAATTGATACACATCATTAGAATAATAAAATTACGTTAAGAACCACTTACAGTGCTCTCTCTCCTTATGCTCTCCCTCCTTATTTCCTCCTTTAAAGCATCCAATTTGGTCTTATCTTCCCTTTTGAAAAAGCCAACCTAAAAACAACACGGTTTAATTTCTCTTTTCACTTAGCATTGTACACATCAGACATTTCAATACTTTCTTATATTTACGCGAATATTTGACATTTTAAATAAAACTATCTTTTCGGATTATTTTTATTACTATTATTATTTTCGGTCTCTCTCGTGACAATGATTGCTGTAAAGCCATGTTTAAAGCTTTCGAAACGTCGAGAATCAAAAATCAAAATAAATCCGCGAAAAATCCGATCAGAGATTTTATTAAATCAAAGTTATAAATTTGATTTATTTTTATTTTATTAATAGATGTTTTAATATAGAATAAAAAAAAATAACAAACGTTTAAGTGGTTAGATTAAACTTATGTTATTATTATTATATATATTAGTATATATAGCCGGAATCGGCTAGGAGAACATCATCATCATAATATTATATCTTATGTAAAACTATTTTTTTTTATTTTCTTGTGGATTTATTTTGTCGCATATCGCGCCTTAAGTCTGCGCTGCCTTTAAAAACTCTGAAATGCATCAGCATTAAAGCTAGAACGGCTATAAACGGACTTTTTATAAACTCCCTTACTTTTTCCGCAAAAGTTGTGTGAAAGAGCTTAAAATATGTACGGGTTACTTAAAAATTGTGTAATGCGTGTTTGTTTGTATCATTACGATTATAATTTAATTGTATTTTTTCTAAAAACATAAAGTAATCATTTTTATGTTTTTTTAATTCTTCTATTGCAAAATTTAAATATTTAAGCCTTTGTGGTTTTCAAAAGGTCGTTCTCCGAAGAGAGAGAGAATAGAGATTTTGTTGATCAAAGTATTAATCTACTCCAATTTCATATTGATTTTTTGATTCAACAGTAAGCAAAAAATAATAAAATGGACATTTTAAATTCACTCATTAGATATTGCCACAGTTTATTAATATATACAGTCGCTTAAGGAAGGTGTTTAGAAAGGACAATCATGTTGGGGGGAGACTCGAGTGAAGTACACTGCATTATCATACTTACATGATACTTTATATGACAGTTACGAAACAGCTTTAGGCTTGAAGGGAATGAACTTCGAAAGCATTTGCCATGAAAATTACTATTTTTTACATCATTTCCGTTAAAATCAATGGGTGTCGATTACTATATGAACTCTTACGATGTGCTATTACTATCTGTAGATGATTCTTGCTGCTATTTTTAATTTGTTAATTATATAATAATTTCTTAGATTTGATGATGATACCTAATACCTAACTTTGGTTGTATAGAAATGTATAGAGAAAAGCTTTTTGCACACTGATTTATTTTATTTATATAACCGTCTTTTACTTTCTAACAACATCAATCTAGAACACCAAATATGCTAGCCATTAGTAGAGTTGATGCCAGAATTATTAATACGAGTACAATATACCCATTTCCTAAGTAAAACCATTATTTATATGATATGTATATAACTTTGTACCATATCAATGACATTAAGTTTGAGGTAATTTGAGATCAGACCATGAAATTATTACGCAAATACAAATCGTATATTATACGAAATTATATTATGTTAACAACATTTAAGTGATGTTTTACACGCGCTCGATTTTTAGTTTTCATGACGAAATTAACGTGTGATTTATAGAAGAGTAAAAAAATTTTTTACACAAATAAAAAATACCGATTTACTCAATCGGGTTTTGTTTGAAAGTGAACTAAAAAGATGGGAACAACTTGACGTAGAAACACAGTGATGATGATGATGTTCTCCTAGCCGATTCCGGCCACGGCAGCCAATCTCAATGAGATTAGCCAACTGCGCAGGAGATATTATAGTGCTCAAGTGTACGCGCAGACACAAGTGCACTCTCTATTCCTGTCACTCTCATACTCCGGTGGGACGACCACTCGACACGACCGGTGAGAGTTAAAGCGCAGGACCGACGGCTTTACGTGCTCTCCGAGGCACGGGGGTGAAACACCGCCAACTTCCCAACTCCGGGCTGTTACTGAGACTTACTATACAGGAAGACTCAATAACTAAACTTGGCCCGACCCGGGACTCGAACCCAGGACCTCCGGGTGTGCAGCCGTACATGCTAGCCACTACGCCACCGAGGCAGTAGAAGAACACAGTATTATGTCGTCGGAGATATAAATACTTACATCATCATCATTTTACTTTAAAAAAAGATTTTACTTTAAGAAAAGATATTGGTCCCGCTGAGTTTCTTTCGCCAGTTCTTCTCAGGTCTGATGCTTCTTCTTTCCGAACTAGTAGTAGACTCATGACGTTCAGTAAAAAATTGTAATAATTTAATGCTGAATAAAATATTTTGATCTGATTTGATTTGATCTCATACGAGTACATAGATTTTACCCTCCTTTGGGCTTCACCGTAGTGGCACCGTAGTGAAAAATAACAACAAAATTGTAGTGTAGTGGGTTAAGTTTTTTTTTAATGAATGCCACGTCTTTTGCAAAAGCAGGTAATTTTTTCAAGTATGCCATTCAGACCTAAACCTCTAAAACCATTTAATCTTCGACTTAACCTTTCGTTATTTTAGTAATATTAAAAAACTTTAATTGCCCGGTGTAGTGGCTAGCAAGTACGGCTGCACACCCGGAGGTCCTGGGTTCGAGTCCCGGGTCGGGCCAAGTTTACTTACTGAGTCTTTCTGTATAGTAAGCCTCAGTATCAGCCCGGAGTTGGGAAGTTGGCGGTGTTTCACCCCCGTGCCTCGGAGAGCACGTAAAGCCGTCGGTCCTGTGCCTTAACTCTCACTGATCGTGTCGAGTGGTCGTCCCACCAGAATATGAGAGTGACAGGAATAGAGAGTGCACCTGTGTCTGCGCGTACACTTGTGCACTATAATATCTCCTGCGCAGTTGGCTAGTCTCAATGAGATTGGCCGCCTTGGCCGGAATCGATCGGGAGAACATCAATATTAAAGAAACACCAATTATAATTCATAATTACCTTTCGTAGAACCATAATGACCACGTACAAAACGAATAACGCTAACAACACAGATACCAAGATGATGAGACTCTTGTTGTGGCCGAAACTTGTATCTACTTGATATTTGACAGTCGTTGTTAATCTAAAAATAAATTATATAATTTGAACATTGATGAAATCAATTTTTTTAATCTGAAAATAGGTAAGCCGATTTTGATAAAACTAAACGATGAGTATATATTATAATAGAATAAAATTCCAGCATAGTTGAGAATGTATAACATCTTTACAAAATAGCACTCCTGAACTATGCTTAAAAATAGATCCCAAGACAGTTGTCAACGTATGATAATCAATGACAAGGATAGTTAATATTAAAATGCCATAAGTGAGAGAGAGACAAAATAAATTCTAGAAGAATTGAGACTCGAAATATTTTCTAATTTTTGTATGCTAGAATGTTCTTTGTTTATGCATACGGAAAGCGTGGCAGTGTGATGTGATCAGTTAGAGTTCAGAGTGAGCGAAGATCGAGAAGAAATACGTAAAATGGAGAGAAGTGATAGTATAAGTGAAGTTAGTGGTGATAAAATAATACTCAGAAACTGGACTTCTTTAATTTATAAAAAATAAATTAAAAAAATATACTAAACATACTATTAATGTAATTTTATTAAGGAAATAAAAAGGCTAAATAATAATAATTATTATTATAAATTAAAAAAAAATATTTACTTACGATTTATTCAGAATCTCATCTGTCGGATTTAAATACAAGGTAAAATTTGACGTCACTTTTAACTCGCCATCGATTAAATTATCCACTGTGAAACAAAAATATTGTGTATTTTATTAAAATTAATCATTATAATTAATTACGGCGGTAATTTCAAAAGTTCTTTAAACTGCTCAAAACAAGATCAAATCTATTTAAATATTACCTAATAAACAATTTGTTTAATTACTCTGTGTTTAAACATATCCATTTATTATGTATCTTTATTGTTATTTGTAAATAAATTATTTTTTTATACTTATATTACTTTTTTTACCTTAACTTAAATTATTCAAATTACAATAATATTATCACACGACCAAAAACCAAATTCTTAGGTTTTACATATTAGTATACTCTTACATTGCAATTTTTGTATTTTTTCTCCGAAATAAGACATTTTCTCGCGGTAAAAAGTATCCTATATGTTGACCCGGATAGCCAGCTATTATCATACTAAGTTTCATCTATATTTTTCCTGTGATTTTTCCGTGATGTGGTAACAGACAGACAAAAATTCTAAAAACTATAGATTCGGCCTCTGTATCGATAATAATGTTTATTTCAATAAGATTTTCCAAAAAATATTTAATGTACAGATTTGGCTTAGTTACAATTTTATTATATGTATTTTTGTAGATAAGGCATGGTATAATACCATTAATATAATAATTGCGATAGTGTTGTTGGATGTTTGTTACACAATCACGCCAGAACGGCTGAACGGATCTGGATGAAATTTGGTACAGGGATAGATTATAGTCTGGAATAGGTACCTTTTATCCCGGAAAAATGTAAAGTTTTCGTGGCATAGATTTCATAATGTTTTTCGGTTAAAAATAAAAATAAAAACAAAAGCAATCATCTGTTAAGTTTTATAAGCGGTAATTTTTACATAATGCTATTCATATATGAGACGTTTACTAATTACATTTTCAAATACGTCACACATAAGCTCATATATGAAACGAACTCTAAAATATATCTAAATAGTTCCTTATCTATATCTTCCTATACATGTAATAAAATTCTGAGTCGAATGTATACATTCAATATTTTTTAGACAATCTTATTGGAATAGTCATTATTATCCATACAGAGGCCAAATCTATAGTTTTTAGTATTTTTGTCTGTCTGTCTGTCTGGGAACGCATCACAAGAAAACCACTGAACAGATTTTGATGAAATTTGGTATGATGATAGCTGGCTATAAGGGTCAACATATAGGATACTTTTTACTGCGGGAAAATACCTCATCTCTGAGAAATTGAATTGAGGGTGAGTCGCTAGTAATTTATATATTAGGACTTTTTAAAACAGTTAACTGTACTTACTAATTTTCTCTTTTATGATGTTCAAAGTAGTCAAAATTTTTATTGACGAATTCGGATTCAGATCAAATATACACGTAATTATTATATATTCTTCTGTGTTTTCTTCTTGAACAATTAATTCTTCTGGCGAAATGACCTAGAATTTTTTGGTATTAATATTCTAAAAATATTAAAACTGTTTAAAAAAATCTAGATAAATTTACTTACTACATAATTTTTGATAAATGATTCCTTATTTAAGACTATGATAGCATTAAGGTCTTTCCAGATAACTGTTCCATTATTAGTAGCCTGAAATAAAAATGTTTTTTATAAATAATAAAACTGACAAATTGGAGAGTCGGCGCAAAACCTAGATGCGCTTGGATGAAGTGGCCTCTTCAAATTGCTCAGGTAATATCGAGTGCAAACTTTTATCTATACTAATATTATAAAGAAGTTAAGTTTGTGAATTTGTAAGTTTGTTACATTGTGTGGTAATCTCTGGATCTACTGAACCGATTTAGATGAAATTTGATAAGAAGATAGTTTGAGACCCTGGGAAGGACATAGGATACTTTTCATCCCGGAAATCATGCCTTAAAGGGAGTGAAAATGGGGATGAAAGTTTGTATGGGGAATCAAGCTAGGGACGAACCCGAGCGAAGCGAGGTTAAGTCGCTAGTTGCCTTATATTTTAGTTATTTACAACATTTTTTATATACAACATGTACACGAATCTATTCTATCTATAATAAAACAGTAACTTAGCGAAATTGATGTGCGCGTTTCACGCAAAAAGTACTTAACCGATTTTTACTAAATTTTGTAATGATATCTTATTACTCGGGTCAGTACACTGGCAATAACTATTCATATCTATTTCAAACGTACCTAGTGATGCACCCGAGTGAAGCGAGGTTATGTCATAGTAGTATATTATAATATTATGTAACAGCTAAATTTACAAGCGCATTTAAGTTCCACGCTAACTAAAAATTACATTTTAAATTACCATTAAAAAATAAGTAATAAAATGAAGTCGCAGAAAATGTTACGATGTATACACAAATTAAAGTTAAATAATTGTTAGAAATAAATAAATAAAACCGGAATTTTATTTAACAAAGAAAATAAAATTTTAATACATATATATATGATTTTTTTACATAGTGTCGTTTTGTTTTAACTGGAATATTCTAGATATTGCCAAAAATGCAAACATCAAATCTAAAAATCATACTGATTCGTACCTTTCAAACAATTTATAAACTAATTATAGATGCAAGCATAAGTAAGGTAGATATGATTCTTGGCTGATATGAACTGCCTTGGTGGTCTAGTGACAAACATGTACGGTTGCTGATCCGGAGGTCTTGGGTTCCAATCCCGGACAAGACCCAGATTAGTTATTGATATTATATTGTCTTTGCAAAGTTGGCATAATTTCTTTCTTCATAAAGTAATTAGAAATTAATACTTACAGTATATACTTCATGAAGATCTATAAAAGGAGATTCTGTATTTTCTAAGACAAGATCAGTTACGTTTCGATCGTATTGAATCCTAAAAAAACACAAAGATAATATTATTAGTGTGGAAAAAGGTTAGGATATGGATTTAGCTTGTTAGAATCTCTAAGCGACCTAGCTAACAATATCTCAAAAAGTCCCATAGGTACATTGTACACATCATCATATCCCCTTTGACTTTTGGCATACTTGACGTTAGAACACTGTCCTAACATAATAAGGGCTACCGCGTTTGAATTCGCCGCGAGAGGCGCTAGTGTAGAGTGAGATCTCTAGAAATCTCAAATGACACTGAACGTTTACTGTTTGCGAGTTTAGAGTTAGAGAGTTTGTACATCATGGAATTTCACTAATGAATCATGATTATTGTAAAGATTGTGCCATTCCTGATTAATTATGACAGACACGATACGGCTCAACAAATGTTATTGATTTAAAAGAAAAGCTAAGAAAAAGTATACATTTTATCTATGTAAATGTAATAATTGTTTATTATATATTAATTATTTAAAACAAAACCCTGATAATCTGATGTACAAGCAAAAAATTTAAAAAGTATAGATTCGGCCTCTGTATCGATAATAATGACTATTTCAATAAGATTTTGCAATTAACAAAAAACTAAAAACCGACTTCAAACAAAAGCACTAAAAAGTAAAAAATAACTGATTGGTAGTTTTCATTTACTATACATACCTAATCAAATATTTTCGAAGTCGGTGTGCTTTGCTTTGTATGGGCTGGCACCGATTTCGAAAATATTTGATTAGGTATGTATTTAATAGGTAGGCTTTAATTACTTAGCCAAAGCACACCGACTTCGAAAATATTTGATTAGGTATGTCTATACAAAATAAAAACCGACTTCAAACAAAAGCACTAAAAAGTAAAAAATAACTGATTGGTAGTTTTCATTTACTATTAAATGAAAACTACCAATCAGTTATTTTTTACTTTTTAGTGCTTTTGTTTGAAGTCGGTTTTTATTTTTTTGTTAAAAAGTTTTTATTTTTCCCTTTTTAGTGTAGACAGTAGTAGCAAAGTAAGAATTCTAACGTGTTAGGCTTGTCGTATCAAACAAAATAAGCCCAAACTCAAAGTATCTACTATTAACCGTTGAAGAGTTCCACCTATCCACCTTCTGGCCTTACCATCAGATCAGGTCAACAATACCGAACCACTGTACTATCAACGGAAATAGAAACACTTGCAAAGTTTCAAGTCAATATGACAATTAGAAGTAGGTTAAATCCATCATTAGCTATTTTTCCACCCTTAGGGGTGGTATTTTTTTTGAAATTTAAATGGGACCAATCTGGAAGTATACCCTTTCAAACAAAACAAAAATTGTCCAAATCGGTTAATAAATGACGAAGTTCTGAGGTAACAAACATAAAAAAAAAACTAAAAAAAATACAGTCGAATTGAGAACCTCCTCCTTTTTGAAGTCGGTTGAAAAATATTTAATGTACCTACAGATTCGACTCAGAATGTTATCTATACATATAATAAAATCTAATTAAAATAGACATTATTATCGATACAGAATCCGAATCTATAGTTTTTAGATTTTTTGTCCGTCTGTCTGTCCGTCTGTCTATCTGTCTGTTACTGCATTACGAGAAAACCACTGGACAGATTTTGATGAAATTTGGTATTATGATAGCTGGTTATCCGGGTCAACATAAAGGAAAAATTTTTACCTCGGGAAAATATCTCATTTCTGAGAAAAAATACAAAACTGCAATATATAATAATAATTTGGTTTTTGATCATCTGAACGCGGGCGGAGCCGCAGGCAATGCTAGTCATACATATGTATAGATGTTAAGTTAAAAAGTTTTATTTAAATCACATACCCATCGAGATGTATGTCACTGGTGTCCAAATAATATGTAATAACTTTTTTGTCCGTTAAAGTCGCGTTGCCAATCGCCGCGCAATTATTATACAGCATCACCTTTACTTCTAGTTCTTTATCTCGATTTGTCGTTTGACTCATATCAAATATAACATCAACAGGATACTGTGAAATTTAATATTTTTTATTATATAAATAAATGGAAATTGAAATATTTAATGGATATTTTGTTTATCTATACTAATATTATAAAGAGGTTAAGTTTGTGAGTTTGTGATTTTGTGAGTTTGTTACGTTGTAGAGGGTAATCTCTCGATCTTCTGAACCGATTTAGATGAAATTTGGTAAGAAGATAGTCTGAGACCATGGGAAGGACATGCAATACTTTTTATCCAGGAAATCATCCCTGAAAGGGGTGAAAATGGGGATGAAAATTTGTATGGGAAATCAAATTTAATCAGCGAGAGTGAGTCGAAAGTTATATCTGTATATAAATGGGCAAAGACAAAATAGTTGAATATCTTTTTTTCCTGTTTGTCCATTGATTTTCTTTTTTTTAGCTATTGATATATATTTTTTTGAGAAAATTAGCTTTTATATATATAGTGTTCTTATATGTTTTCCTCAAGTTTTGAATAACGATTATTGTCGAATTTCGACCACTAGACGATCACAATATAAAAGTTCAATATGTAATAATATATTTTAATGTACATATAAAAAAATAACATATAGGTAATATTTTTTATTAATTACCTATTCACTAGTATTATATAATGGTAATTTAAAATGAAATGTGTATATGTTATTAATATATTTATATATGACACGCGACTCATCCTCGCTGGAATAGATAGATGTACATATATTATTTTTTTCCAAGTTAAGCTAAAATTGTTGTAATTCGTAATGATTTTCATACAAAATACAGTTATGTACTTTTACTGCTAGCTGTTCTTATGTATATTCTGTCCTATATTTATATTTAAACCACCTATGACAACAAAAAACGAATTATTCAAATTGGTTCAGCCGTTTTCATTATTTTTATTATTTTATATATATATATATATATATATATATATATATATATATATATATATATATATATATATATAACTCACATTGCCTCAATGCATTTTTATTATTGTTGCAGTAAATATATCACTACAAATATATTTTTTATATTATAGTAGAATACCGACAGACAAAACAAATTTTTCTTACCGTCTCATGTCTGTTTATTTCTGTAAAATCACATCTGTACCAAGCATCGGACTCTACGACACATTCCGGTAGTTTAAACTGCAAAGAAATTATATAATCAAGAAAAGATTTCTATTAATTAGTTAATTAATAAATAAGTACAAGAGCGACTGGGCTTCGCTTGACGTAGGCGTTATTATAAATCCCCCCAACCTGCGTTCACCTTGTCGTGGTGGGGGGGCTCAGTAGTGCCCGGAAATACAGCCGGGCGCGAAGCCAAGAAACGCACAGGGAGGAGGCCCACTTCGGTGGGTGGTGGGAGGTGGCCCTCTTCGGAGGGCGGTGTACCATGCGGGTTGCTCCTGGTACTTCTCTGATAGCAGAGTGGACTTTGGAGCAACCCCATGGTCGTTGTGGTCTGCCTCGGCAGACCTGCCGTCGGGGTGTCGTAGTTGAATGCGTAAGCGATCCTGCGACGCCCCATTAAGACGGGGGAAGGTTTTGTTGGGTTTTAGTGGGTAGTACTGGCTTTGCCGGTGAGTCCCACACCTCGTGCGTAAATGCATTTCCCAACTTAAAAAAAAGGCGTTATTATATATTATTTTTGAAGTAAAAACTTCTATAGGCAGGTTTGGATGGGGAGTAAATTCATGTAAGTCGTCATCGACATGGTCACGTGACGTGTTAACGCTAACACTCAGAGTACCGATAGATGTCAAAACCAGATAAATGTAAACAGTTTTAATTTACAAATTTTAATTTAAGATCAAACAATTAATTTGAATATCTAAAAATAACAACTGTTTGCTTATAGTTTTAAGTTTTCACTTCTGTCGGCGGTTCTCATGACTGCTTTTTTCATATTGTAATATGTTAAATATTATTAGCTTTTTTTTATAAAACGTACACACACAGGTCACAGTTCAATAGGTTTTAAGATAATTACAATGTTTGTCCGTTTGCGTGAGCACATGCCTCAAAAACAAATTGATATTGAATTTAGGTACACTCCATTTTTTTTATACATATAACATATCTTTACTAGTGACTTACACGTTTACGCAGAGACGTCTTCAACAATCATTTTCATATTTTTGCCAATTTACACAAGCCTTAATGAATTATACATCTAAACCTTCCTCATATCACTCCATCCATTGGTGAAAACCGTATGAAAATCAGTTCGGTAATTTTTGAGTTTATCGCGTTCAGACAAACAGACAGACAGACAGATAGACAGACAAACAGATAGACAGACAAACAGGCAGACAGAAAGAAAGACAGACAGACGTGGCGGAGGACTTTATTCTATAATAATATGTAGTGATGATAGTATAGTTATTACCTGTGCTCCAGTTATTTTTATTCTTGCACAGGACTGGTACGTAGTGTTGCCATCATTGCGCACTAATAATGTCATATTTTCATTTGTACTCGAACCCAGCCAATATTCATCCTCTCTTAAAAGGAAGTTGAACGTATTTAAAAAAAAATGTGTAGATTAATTAACTGACAGCTAAATAACGCGACAAAATAAAAAAAATAGTTTTAAATGATGAATCGCACTAAGACGAGTTATATTTAGAGTTTTTCTCTTTTATTGCTTAGTAACTAATATTTTTTTTTTATAATTTCTATTTGGGTGATTGTTGTTAGAAAAATATAAAAATATGAAAATCGAAGACAACAAAAGCATGCTAAATCTTAAAAAAAATTACAAATATATTTAAAAAAAAACATTTTTTCTTCTATTTACCTGCCAGTCCAATCAAAAGTCAAAGACAATTTAGGAACACAGTCGTCTTTACATCGACGCTCAAAATCAAATGCAAATCTCGTCCTGCTGTATGAACTAATTTTATATAACGAAGTATCGAAATCTGAAAAATATTTTGTATTTAAATAGAATACATCAATTCGGTTCGGAGAACGGCTGGATTGTATTACAATTAGCCCTTTTTTTAATATATAGTTTCGATTCAATACGACATTTATGCAGTACTATAAAAAACGGCAGTGGTAGCCCAGTGGTAACGCGCCCAGTGGAAACCGAGTGAAGCGGGTTCAAATCCCGAATCTCGCACCTCTGATATTTTCATGTGCTAATCATTTCCAACATGATTACCACTTGTCTTACGGTGAAGGAAAACATCGTGAGGAAACCTGCATGTCTGAGAGAACCTAGCAAGTTTTCGAAAGACATGTGAAGTCCGCCAACCCGCACTTGACCAGCGTGGTGGACTATGGCCTGATCGCCCTCGTATTGAAGTATAGTGGGAAGTAAAAAAGGGCTGAATACATATAAAACGTTCCCATTATATTTATAAGCAGAGAACTACATTATAATGAAAGTAGTGATAAATAATAAAACTAGTTGTTGCCTGGGGTTTTGCTTGCAGTTTATTTATGTATAATTAGGCCACTCCTCAGGTTTGTGACTTTAGGTCACCTATAATAAACGTCAATAAAATTATTTATTAACGTCTTGTTCTCCTTATCCTTTATCCCACGTTACGAGGGGTCAGCACAATATCCTTTTCCCATTATCTCTATCGGCAGTGATCACAGCAAACACAGCTTTCACACACATATCCTCTTTTACACAGTCCTTCCATACCTACCTTTCCTCATGCATCAATCAATCATTTATACTACTAATATTATAAAGAGGTAGAGTTTGTTTGTTTGTTTGTTTGTTTGAACGCGCTAATCTCAGAAACTATTGATCCGATTTGAAATATTATTTTTGCATTAAATAGCCCGTTTATTGAGAAAGGCTATATATCATATAATATATAGTCTATCTACTCCATACTAATATCAATGAAAAAAAAATCATATCTAATCATCAATTCCCGAGAACAGCGCATCCAAACAAACAAAATATAAAGAATCTCTTCAGCGAAATAAATTAATATTGCATTATCAAAGTTCCAAATATCAATAAAAAGCAATAAAGTAAGTACCTTTCCGTTTTAAGTTTTCTGCATCCGATTCAACATTGGCAGTGAATTTAAAGAATCCTGGTTCTTCATTTATCTAGAAGTTAAATGTTAATATTCAATAACATAATATATGAGAATAGCATAATATATAAAACTGCCTCGGTGGTGTAGTGGCTAGCATGTACGGCTGCACACCCGGAAGTCCTGGGTTCGAGTCCCGGGTTGGGCCAAGTTTAGTTATTGAGTCTTTCTGTATAGTAAGTCTCAGTAACAGCCCGAGGTTGGGAAGTTGGCGGTGTTTCACCCCCGTGCCTCGGAGAGCACGTAAAGCCGTCGGTCCTGCGCCTTAACTCTCACCGGTCGTGTCGAGTGGTCGTCCACCGGACTATGAGAATGACAGGAATAGAGAGTGCACGTTGTGTCTGCGCGTACACTTGTGCACTATAATATCTCCTGCGCAGTTGGCTAATCTCAATGAGATTGGCTGCCGTGGCCGGAATCGGTTAGGAGAACATCATATGAGATAAGATAAAAAAAGTGGGCATCCTACCAAAAATAAAACTAACTAAAAAAAATAACACCACCCAGCGTGACACCCGGTAGGAAAAAAATCCCTTTCGCTGTCTGCCGTTGTATCATAAATTAGGTCTAAAAACTGTATTGTATCATAAACATCAAGTAGGTAACGTAAATTGTACATGTTGAAACTCATCAAAAAAAGGCCTGCACAGAGCGAATACGAACTTCCTACAAACATTCCTTAACACTTATGATCGCCTGGTACTTTTGTCACGAGTACTCCCCTAGTACCACAAACCTCAAGGAATGCCTATAAAGAGTGCATGTAAACTACTTTCAACATACACTCCTTAACACTTATGAACGCCTGGTACTTATGATGACTAATAAAAATTATCTATAATTATAATAAAATTGTAACTAAGCCGAATCTGTACATTAAATATTTTTTGGCAAATCTTATTAAAATAAACATTATTATCGATACAGAGCCCGAATCTATAGTTTTTAAATTTTTTGTCGACAGACAGTAGACAGACTTGTCTGTCTGTGACCGCATCACGAGAAAACCGCTCGACAGATTTTGATGAAATTTCATATGATGATAGCTGGTTATCTGGGTCAACATATAGGATACTTTTTACTGAGAGAAAATATCTCATCTCTGAGAAATGTATACTAAACGTTAAAACGTACCTAGAGACAGATCCGAGCTGAGCGAGGGTGAGTCGCTACTTAAATAATAAAAAATGTCGTGATGGTAATACATTACATTTGTTTCCGTCTAGTTCTTATTTGCTAAGTAAAGTGTGCTAAGTAACGTGCGATAAGGAACTTCATTCCAAAAGTTAAAATAAAAATCTACCACTATCAGATAAAAACTAGGTATTTTTGTTTCGACTACAACAAAGATAATTAAAATGAACAAAAACCGCGTATTTCATTTTTCACCCTACCATATTATAAATACGGGTTCTATGTCATGCTTTCACGCTGAAATAGCATGACGAATTTGAATGAAAGGTACACAGATATGTAGCTCATATAATACAACTAGCGACTTACGTTTTAACGTTTAGTATAGATTTCTCAGAAATGAGGTATTTTTCCACAGTAAAAATTAATCCTAAATGTTGACCCGGAGCTATCATCTTACCAAATTTCATCAAAATCTGTCCAGTGGTTTTCTCGTGTTGCCTTCCCACACAGACAGGCATACAGATAGACAAAAATTCTAAAAACTATAGATTCGGCCTTTGTATGTACAATTATAATGACTATTTCAATAAAAAATGTCCAAAAAATAGTTAATGTACAGATTCGACTCAGTGAGAATTTTATTATATTTATAGATTATTTAAAAGGTGGCGCTACTTATTTATAATATTATAATTACAAAATCCACCGAAGCGAGGGACAGACTCTAGTTTTTTACATCTTTACTTTAAAAGTAATGTATTTATTTACATATTTATTTAAATATTAAATTATGAAAATACTTACAAAAGAAACAATTACGTATTTCGTAAACAAGGAAACGTTCTTCGAAAGTATAACTTCGTTATCATATTTTATTATGTTAGCACCTTCTCCATTTATGTTTGTTCTAACAAAAAGTTCTGAAAATATGCAGAGGAAATAAAGATATATGTATATAAATATAATATAAATAAATACTTAGATTATGGACGATAAATAAATAGTAGATTTTAATTTTTGAACTGTATGATGTTTCGATGGTGACTGACAATATTCAACTTAAAAAAAATTGACCACCACCTATATTAGAATTACATAGAGAAAAGGCATGTGACGTCCGCCAATCCGCACTTAGCCAGCGTGGTGGGCTATGTCCTGACCCACCTTATACTAAAGAGAAGCCCTTGCTCAGCTATGGGACATTAATAAGTTGTTACATCACGATTATTGCTACAAGTACAACAAACGAATATTATTTGACATCAGTTTATTATAAAAACAAGTTCATGTATTTTACTTTTTTTTTACTTTTATTATATTTTACTTCTTTTTATTTATTCATATATTTCACTTGTAGGGGTGGATTTTTGTCCAAATGTTTATGGCAGCACCCCAGAAGTATAATCTATACATTAGGAAAAACATTATGCAAATCGGTCGGTGATATACAGTCGAGAGTTCTCAATTTTATAAATAAAAAAAAAACTTCTTTTATTATCAAGCAACATAGGCTCATAGTTGGTCAGTACAATATAATTACTTAAGAACTTTGTTAGTAAAACAAAATACAAGCGAAATAAATAAATATTTTAGAGTCGATCATAAAAACTAAAATTACTACGATAAACTTACTTCCATCGATAACTTTTGGCTTTATTGGATAAGTTACAGACACAGTTACTTTAACAGAGAAGTTCATATCTCGTTCTCTTACAACCTGAAAGTATAACACGAGTATCTCATATTAATTAGCATGCATATTCTAAGTTATTTATTTATCATATCCCTTCCACCTTCCTCTCTTCTATTTATCGTTGACATAATAAAATCAAAATTACAACAAAATTTACCGCAATCCTGAATAAAAATCAGATTGTGTTAAGATTTTACTGAAGATCTTCTTAGAAATGTATCGTAAATTCATAATGTAAACATACCCGTATATATGTAGGCTTATTGCTCACATATTAAAATAGAACATTTTATTAACATGTGGCTAAAATAAATGCGTGAGAGTGAGAGTCATTATAAATAAATAAATTCTTTATTAACATAATTTTATAGGTACAAGTGATAATAATAGCTTCGGCGCTCGTAAAAACTGTATTGCAGGAGCCAGTTACAGTACAAACTACAAACAACACATAAAAAATAATTTAGCACAAAAAATAAAAAAAATAAAAATGGAAAGAATAGTATATATGTGTGTGTGTGTGTGTGTGTGTGTGTGTGTATGTGTATATTTATATTTCTCTCTTTTATACTCTATTCTGTCACGATTTCTTTTACTTTAAAAATCAATATTTAGATTTTTTTCAGTAATTGTACTCACGTCTTTACCAATTATCTTCGCAGAAATAGTAACGTTTAAAAATGGTATACTTCTGTATACTGCTACATTGTTACTATTCATAGCACCTACTGCTAACGCTGAAACACACATATTTGCAAAATAATAATTTAGAAACAAAATGTGGAACGAAAATTAAGACATAAAAACGGTATAAAGAAAAGTGTGTATTTACGGCAATTTTAATTCCGCATCAATCATACATAATCACTAGCATTGCCCGCGGCTCCGCCCGCGTTCAGATTACCAAAAACCAAATTCTTAGATTTTACATATTAGTATACTCTTACATTGCAGTTTTTGTATTTTTTCTCAGAAATGAGACATTTTCCCGCGGTAAAAAGTATCCTATATGTCGACCCGGATAATCAGCTATCACCATACCAATTATCATCTAAATCCCTCCAGTGGTTTTTCTGTAATGCGGTAACAGACAGACAGACAAAAATTCTAAGAACTATAGATTTGGCTTCTATATCGATAATAATGTTTTCAATAAGATTTTCCAAAAAATATTTAATGTACAGATTCGGCTTAACTACAATTTTATTATACATATGTATAGATATAGATTCAGTAAAAGAAATGAGATTAGTGAAATATTACTAAAAAGGAAATAAACCAAAATAGTTTATCCAAAACGAGTTACTTTACCTATGCGCATAAATATACCTAATCTTTTTAAGTTAGTGTCACTACTATACTTTAGATTTACACGAATATTTGACATTAAAAAAAACTCTTCGCATTTTTTCGCGGATTTATTTTGATTTTTGGTCACTTTATTTTGAGTTACTACCAAACCGAAAATAAAAAAAAGATACGAAAATAACCGAAAAGATAGTCTTACTTGAGTCACGCATTATAGACGCGAAAGTTTAAATGTGTATGTTTGTTACTTCTTCATGCTGAAACTGCTGATCTGATTTGAATTAAATTCAGTACACAGATAGACTTTACCCTGGACTAAGGCTACTTTTATTTATAGCACCCAATTAAAGCGAAGAAAGTTACTACTAGTTTATATTGTACTAGCGACTCACCCTCGCTTCGCTCGGGTTCGTCCCTACCTTGCTTCCCCATACAAACTTTCATTTTCACCCTCTTGAGGGATGATTTCCGGATTTGTTCTATGTCCTTTCCAGGGTTTCAAACTATCTTCTTAGCAAATTTCATCTAAATCGATTCAGCAATTTCGGAGCTTATTCGCTACAAACAAACAAACAAACAAACAAACAAACAACCAAACAAACAAAAAGAATCTTTCCCCTTTATAATCTATACTTATTATAAAAATAAGTCCCCCGGCCGCGTCTTTCTGTCCTCCTGTCTGTCCTCCTGTCTGTCTGTACGCGATAAACTCGAAAACTACTGAACGGATTTTTATACGGTTTTCAACAATAGAAAGAGTAATTCTTGAGGAAGGTTTAGGTATATAATTTATTATGCTTTTATGTAAATTAGCTGAAATACGGCGACAAATGTTGAAGAGGTCGCAAAAAATCTCGCCAAATGGGAACTTTCCACGCGAACGCCGCGTAAACTAGCAAAGATACAGTTAAGTAATGTACTAGAGAATTCAAAATCTATAAAAATGCTACAAAAAAGTCCGCGATAGCATATCTCTATCTCTTACGGTTGACTTACAATAACCACTTTTATGTTAACATTTTTAATTAAAAACATTACGTTATTTTCAAAGTTATTTTCTTTAGTTCGGTATTAATCCTTATCCAAATGAATATTTTAGTTAGCTTAGTCATTTAATGCAGATTAAAATTGCTCTTTACACTAAATCAATCAGATGAATAGTTTTTGAGATATCGTTGTTAGAAGTAATTAGTAGCGAAACATTTTTAATGCTTGGCGAGCATTGAGATGCCTACGGCGAGTCCATCCCCTCTGCCCCGCATCGCTCGACCGCCTGCTCAAGCTATATAAACCGGGCGATGTAGCGCGCGATCCTAGGATACTTTTTACCGCGGGAAAATATCTTATTTCTGAGGAAAAATACAAAAACTGCAATGTAAGAGTATACTAATATGTAACACCTAAGAATTTAGTTTTTGGTCATCTGAACGCGGGCGGAGCCGCGGGCAATGCTAGTATTAGTATAAAGTATCAACTTACCTTTTCCACCATCTTTATCAATGTCTACCAAAGATTGAAGACTGATGCCAAGAGCTTTAAAATCTGTATTTTTAATTAATTGTATATCTTTCAAATCGTGTATTTGAACCAAAACATTCCGACCTTTATTTAATAATGACGTAATTTCTTTTCCAGAAAATACGTACAAAACACCTGTACCTTCGTATGGGGCACTTATAAAAATTTCTGAAATAAATTCATTTATTATTATATAAATTTAAAAACAAAAAAAAACTCAAATCAATGGGTTTTTTTCCTAAAAAATTTAATTATTTTTTTTTTATTTACCTGGTAAACTGTCTCCGTCCAAATCATTTGAAGCAATAGAAGTCCCAAACCTTGATCCATCTTTGGTTCCATATATACAGAGATTTGCCTTATTTCTTTTTTCAGCCTGCAATGGAATATCAAACATGGTTTTTGACTCAAAATAGTAAACGTAGAACTATAATATACTTGCAGAACTCACGGCTTCGCTCGCGCTAAAACTACAGTAAAATATCTAAAAAGGTAGTTTCATACAAATTTTCAACCCCTTGTTTTATACCCCCTTATAGCATGAATTTCGAAAAATGCTAAAATACGTATTTATTTAATTTTATTGAAGAGCAATAATACCAAGTTCTGAGTTATTCTGATTTTGATCTTCAATATTTTTTTGGATTGTATTATAACGTGTATTTCTATAGGAATTAGATAATCTGCCGCTGTAAAAAGTAGCCTATGTCACTCTCCGGCTCTCCAACTATCTCCACACAAAAAATTACGCCAATCCGTCACTCTGTTTCGACGTAAAAGAAGGACAAACAAACAAACTAACAAATAAACAAACACACTTTCAAATTTATAATATTAGTATGGATAATCGTTAGGTACCATCGTAACATGTTAGCATCGTGAAATAATTATTAGCTAATACAAGACTTTTATATACCTTTCCCCCTCCTATATAAAAGTGGACTGCACCTTGTTCATATCCTTCGATTGTATTACTCTGCGCAGGCGCACCGACCAGTAACTCTACAAAACTATCAGAATTCATATCAACACTATGTAATGCTGCACCAAACATCGATCCAACCGCATCATCTTCTATGAAAATAGCATCTCTATTATTTTGCATAACGGATATAGTTTTTGACAAACTGTCGTAGTAAAGGAAACCAATCTAGAAGATAAAGAATACTTTATATAATATTTGTATATTAAGCTATGCTTAACATATTTAATTTATTATTTCTCTTACAAATGCCACCTCCTTTATAATTTATATCTCGAAAAATCTCATAAGAGCTTATACTTGATCTCTTCGCGGAATCAATTATTATTGCATTAAACATAATGCTTATAATTGATCCCGACATTATATGCCCCGGATTAAAAGATCAATGTTATAAATATTATAAATTAAAAAAAAACTCACCGCGCCATAAAGCTTAGTTACACTAATCATACTAATAGCATATAACGTCGTCTTGATATCGAAGAACTTGCCAATTGCGAAACTTTGTCCTGAAATTATTTTTTTATACAATAAATAAAAAAATTTACATTAAATTCATTAAATATATAGAAGCAAATTACCTTTATAACCATAGCCATTGAAGAGACCCCGAAAATTAACTACAATAGCTGGTTTTAATGGTTGATCCATGTCTATATAACTTATGCTGCTTTCAAGCATAGGCTTTGCAATGAGAATAATTTTGTTAAGTGGATCTGATAAAGTACTCCAACCGATACCACCGTATATATTCACTGGAACAAAAACATTTTCTATATTAATATCTAAAGCACCTTTAGCGATATATATAAATTTGAGTGCATGAGCAGCTCAATCTTCTCTTAATATATCGGCGTAAAGTATCAGTATCCACGCTATAGTTTCATTCGGTAAGTAAGAGCGTGTCAAGCGCAATTACAATTACTTTAAAACTGGTATCCCTGATTTCACCAAATTTCCTACGCTAAATGAGGCAAGCGGTTCATGTACTTAGGTTTTCTGTAACAAAAATGCAGAACTGCATGTGTGTTGTTATTGTAAGGTCTAATATGATAGTCTCTTGCCTGTAATAGCGCTGGCTACCTTATCCTTCAAACCGGAACACAACAATGCACTTATTGTTGCTTGGCGGAAGGGATAGATAAAGGGGTGGTACCCATCCAGTCGGACTCCTCAGGCTTGATAGAGTCGTAACATCGGTGAAACTAAAGAGATCGTGTGTAAAAAGAACATACCTATTCTGGGCCTGGCATACGAAAGTGTCTTGCCCGATTGCATGTCAAAATATTGTTCAGTTAAACCAAAATATCTGGTAATATTTGTACCATCAGATAAGAAACATGTCCCCAAAGCTCCAAACCACGTTTTTCGATTTAATGTTAATTGAGTCCACAATGGAGCACAAGTCTGAAAACATTATATTCACATAAAATCTATGCAGATAATAAAAGAAAATTGTAATAGCTTCAGTCGTGGTTTTAATTGTTTCAGAAATATTTAAGAAAATATAGAAGATAAAAAAATGATTGATTTTGTTAAGTCTTTGATTTCCAAAAGTCAATTTAAAAATATATAAACTTCTTATTAATCGGTCAGTTAGATCTAACATGATTTTTACTAAAACATACCGACTTCAAAATCATTTAAAAAAAGTAAATATGCCATGCTTAAAGGTGGAATGTTTTTCTTTAAATTCATATGGGATAAGTATTAAAAAGCTATTATATAAGATAAGAAAAATTGTGAACATCGATTCTCAATTAAATAAACAAAAAAATACAGTTGAAAAAGCGGTATTCATACTCGTAACTATGTATAGATAAATATAAACTTTAATATACTTACCAAGAAATAATCTGGCGCCACAGATATAGTAGCTCCCAGGCAAAAATTTTGATCAGGGCTGGCACCTAAAAAAATTTTTTTTTTCATTAATTGATTTTTAACCCCCGGCTCAAAAAGAGGGGTGTTATATGTTTGACGTCGATGTCTCTCTGTCTGTCTGTCTAGATAAACGGATGGACCGATTTCGATAATAAAAATAATCATCAGTTATATTTAACGAGAGATTGTCTACACCATACTCTGTATATAGGTACATACTAATTTAAATGAAATTCAGAAATTCTACCATATTCGTCGTTGAAAATTTGAGTAAAACATATATATAGAATTAAAAAATTTATAAAAAAAACAGTTTTAATTTTTTTAATTGATGACTAACACTAACAGCTCGTCCATACCTATTGAACCAAAAAAAAAGAAAATTGATTGACAAACATAGGAGAAAAAGGTTCTGAACTGTTGTTTTTGCCTATTTATGTATTGAGTACCTGATCGACCGATTTTCACTCGGAGTTCTTTTTTGTTATATCATATTTTTTTAGATAAAAAAACTAAAAAAATGAATAAATACGAAAAAAAACAAAAGTTAACTCTTTGTATCCGACAGGGATTCGAACCCGACACCTGTGATTGTCAATCTTGCGCCTTGGCCGCTTGACCGCGATTTTTATGCCCGCAAATAATTCGAAAGAAAACCGCGTGTAAACTCGAAAACACGCATTTTCCCATACATAAGACTAAACTAGATCAATTTGTTGCCCACAAAAACCCCCATATACCAAATTTCAGCGATTTCGTTAGAGCCATTTCCGAGATCGTCGCTATAAATAAACAAGTATACAAGAATTGCTCGTTTAAATATATTAGATTATATCACTGTTGCTTTATCCTAAGAAAACTTAATGTAAAAGGCTACAAAATTTAGATATATAAAAAATACTTGAAAAAATACACTACCCTTACTGATTTACCAATTTTCGCAAAATTGCATATAATATAAGTATAAGTAAGTATAATAAAAATATAATCTTACTTCTGTTATAATTTCCAGCATATTTGTCTATATCGATTCCAATGTCCTTACAGATTGTAGTTTTTCTTTTAAGATCAGCGATGGAACATGAGTAAACCTTACCATCTCTATTACTCAGAGGCGCACCCACCACTGAAAAAATGTATTTAATATTACTTTTATTATACTGTTAATTAAAATGCCTGGACATATGTAAGTATTCAGCCCTTTTTAACGTCCCACTGCTGGGCACGGGCCTCCTTTCAATACGAGGGGGAGGGGGAGGAGGGGGGATAAACCCACCACGCTGGCCAAGTGTGGGTTGGCAGACTTCACATGTCTTTCTAAAACTTGCTAAGTTCTCTCAGATGTTTTCCTTCACCGTACGACAGTGGTAATCATGTTGGTACATGAAAATGTCAGAGTTGCGAGACCCGGGATTTGAACCCGCTTCACTCGGTTTCCAAAGCGAGCGCATTACCACTGGGCTACCACAGCCTGGACATATTTTATTACAATCTACTTTTTTTACAACTAGATATGTCATTGCTGTTACTTCAGTATATCTATTTGGAAAAAAAATCCTACTTATACATATGATGTTCTCCTAACCGATTCCGGCCACGGCGGCCAATCCCATTGAGACTAGCCAACTGCGCAGGATATATTATAGTGCTCAAGTGTACGCGCAGACACAAGTGCACTCTCTATTCCTATCACTCTCATACTCCAGTGGGACAACTGCTCGACACGACCGGTGAGACTTAAGGCGCAGGACCGACGGCTTTACGTGCTCTCCGAGGCACGGGGGTGAAGCACCGCCAACTTCCCAACTCCGGGCTGTTACTGAGATTTACTATACAGAAAGACTCAATAACTAAACTTGGCCCGACCCGGGACTCGAACCCAGGACCTCCGAGTGTGCAACCGTACATGCTAGCCACTACACCACCGAGGCAGTTCACTTATACATATATATTACGTATGTCCATATTTTTAAATAAACTCAGCCATTAAAATATAATAAAATATTTTTTTTTTTTCATTTTGAGGATATTTGGTATGTCATAAAAGGATATCCAATTATTTGAACTATTTCCTGTTTCGTTCGAGAACTATATAATGATTTGGAGTTTTTTAACACATAGACTTTTGGTACGTAGTTTTTATGTTAAAATATGGACACTTCAAATTTTGATTATAAAATTATTTAATTATTGAATTTTCTAGTAGAATGATTTGTATAAACTACGAAACATAACGAATATGTCATTACAGCAATTTAAGGAAAATATACTAATGAGGTCATTATAAATATCTGTGTGACCATGGATATGTAATATGTATGCGATAGGCAGTGAACCTCAGAATAGAAGAAAATGATAGAAGAAATAGAAGTATAAAAAATATAAATATATATGTATGTTTACTTGTATGTTTGTATGTACATTTGCACTTGTCTATGTAATATTTGTATATATTTTTTTCTTTATTCTGTAAAACTTTTGATCGCACCTCTTCCCAATCTTTTTCTTTCTCCTCCCAGGCCTCCTGCTGTGCTATATCTTCTTTAATATACTATACTATACATATGTCAATTGTCATATAAGTTTGTGGTGTGCAATAAGAAATATTAAATTTAATTTATTTAAATAAAGTAAGACTCAGTGAGTTGTAGTAGTTATAATTATTATTTATTATTATTGCTGAAATTGAGGAGTATGCTCCTAACATCATGTAAGATTTATTTCCTCGGCAAGTCTGCTGAAGCAGACCACACAACCAAGGAAGCCTTGGTCCACTTTACTGTCACAGAAGTATCAGGGGCAACCCTCATGGTACACCGCTTACCGAAGTGGGCCACCTTCTAGTATGTATCTTGGCTTCACGCTTAGCTGGATTGCCGGACGCTAATGAGCCTTTCCACCACCACAAGGTAAACATACATCGGGAAGGATTTTTAATACACCTAAATCAACTACTACTACTACTAACTAAAAATAACTTACCTAAGCTATTAGTTTTTGATTGATATCCAATTGAGAATCCAAAAGTCTTAGAAACATCCGGTGGTTTAAATTCAAGATATGATGGAGTGTGGAAATAAGCCAAATTAACATGGAAAATATGTAGAAACCAAATAATGTATATGATAGGATGTCCTGCAAATATATGTAAAATAAAAAATGTTGGATCTATAAAATATGATCAGACTACATGTTAATCGAATTTTTGTTCTTTACTCTTAAACGGCTGGACGAAAGATATAGAATTTTTCTTTCTTATTTGGAGTATCTATCCAATCTAAAAATTATTGAGCTTTAAGAAACTACGTATTAAGTTTTTATGTCGGCTTTTTATTTTGAAACACGAGTTTTTTTTTTTAAAACAATCATAATAATTATATCTGTAATTCGAATCTTAGTGCATAATTTTTAGCGAGTTATTTAAAAATTTAAAAAAAATATCTTACCTTTCATACTGGAACATTGAAGAAACACATAAATTAAAAAAAAATGTCATTAAAATTAAAGGTAAAAATGTACTGGAAAACACTTATCAACTTTACCAATAAGGACAACCGTTCAAATATAAATTAACATGTGCAATAACAAATATTCCTTTAGTGTTTTTATAGGGAAAAAATTTAATTATTTTATTATGAAATTAAAACGTATTTGTGCTATTAAAGTAGATGAAAGGTAAAAAATTTCACAGTAATATGTTTTAATATTTGATGACATGTTTGGCTCAGTTTGTAGTGACCCTACTTACTGTATCAGCGGTCGCGAGTTCGAGTCCCGCTGGGAGCATTCATTTATGTGATGAGCACGAATGTTTGTACTTCAGTCCAGTCCAGTGTTTATATTTATAATATGTATGTATTTAAAGTTATATATGTGTAGTGTACCAACTATCTGGTATCCATAACACAGGCCTCGTAGCTTACCATGGAACTAGATGGTGCGATGTTTGGATGGATGTTTGGTATTCAATCACGCCAGAACGGCTCTATGGATCTGGATGGATTTGGCACAGCTATAGATTATAGTCTGGAATAGCACATAGACAAATTTTTATCCCGGAAAAAAATATTATTCCCGTGGGATAGACTAGTTTTTGTTTTTCTAGTTATAAATATGATTGAAAATGTTCATACGAACTTTGTATTTATAATTTAACTAGACAAAAAAAAACAAATTTATCCCACGGGAATTGTATATTTTTCCGGGATACAAAGTAGCCTATTTCTTATTCTAATTTATGAACTATATTAATGTAAAGTTTCATTATAATCCTATCAGTAGTTTTTGTGTACTAAGCTGTATAAGTTACCATAGTTTTTTAATTATTCTACGAGAAATCTTTAATTTTCCGGGATGAAAAGTATCTAAAATGTTGACCGGGGATATAAGGGACCACCATGCAAAATTTCATTTAAATCGGTCTAATCGTTTAGGAGATTAGCCCGTACAAACAGACAAACAGACAGGGAAACAAAAAAATTAAAAAAATCTTGATTTGTTCTATTTCTCTTCTTACATCCCCCTGATTCGGTTTTTAGCATTTTTTTCCTATGTACAAACATTCGACCTCTACAGTTTTAATATAGTATAGATAGATAATAAATTTAGTAAATATAACTAGTTATTGTTATATTATATTATAGACATATTAATTTTCCTTATTATTATAATACTAAGGAAAACTTAACATAGCTGTACATGATGACAATGTTTAATTATAAATATGTTTAGCAATGACCATGTCATTAAGTCAGTTAATGAGGTTTTAAAAATCGGCACACATTACAATCATGTCGCGTAAGTACTAAATAATTGTTATTTAAGACATTTATTGATTAATTTATAAATTGTTTTTTTAATATTAAAGTTTAATTAATGTAAACTAGTTATAATAAAAAAATAAAAAAATAAATAAAAAAAAGTTTGATTAATTTATTTAAACTAGTGATAATAAAAACTAATAGAAATGTTATTTATGCTAATAATTGTAATAGTGCAAATGTTAAAACATATGTACGTAGACGCCCGACAGTGAATTATATCGTGAAGGTCGTGAGTTCGATCCATACTTGCGAATTAAATGAAATTGCGATTATTGGCCATAAAAAAAGCGTAGGTGATGTAGTGAATAAAATAAATATTAACAAAGTTTTAAGTCCAATAAGAAATCATTTTTAATACGCATTATGTATGAATTGTTGTTTATATTTATAATATGTATTTATTTAAAGTTATATATGTGTAGTGTATCAACTAACTGGTATCCATAACACAAGCCTCGTAGCTTACCATGGAACTAGATGGTGCTGTGTGTTTATTTCCTAACATATTTAATTTAATTTATTTGTTTTAGTGTCAACTATAATTTTTATACTAATTCAAAAAGTTCTAGTACAAGGATTATTTCATGAAAACTCAGTACATATTATCGAGCGGCCTTCATTTTTATCTGAGCACTCATTATATGGGTACAGTATCGCCTACCAAGGACATAGGTAATGTGAAACTTTATAAATATAGTCATGTTAATCGAATTTCAATTAAGACGCCAAATCTTACTAAGGCTAGATATCTGGAGGCCTACTATCAACTCTCATAGCAATTCTTTTTATGACTTAATATGAATCTTTGGGCATCTCGTACCATGAAATTTAAAAGACCTTCAGTTTAGTTCGGAGCCTATACTCCTATTAGATGTAACTAACAAAACTGTGGGTATTACGAAAACAAGCGATACAGTTAAGAACCTAAGCTGAACTGCATCGGAAATAAACCGTTATGTAAAAGTTGATGGTAGCTTAAAAAAATATAACTATCTCTATATACTAGTACAGACAGCTTTACAAACACTGCTAACACTGACTTCATCAACTTTTTTCTTTAAAAAATACCATAAATATTTTTAGTCTGACTCGAGACTCGAACCCACACCTCAGGTTCTGCGGGACGAAGCCTTATAAATATTATTGATGTGAATTACTTAAATGAATATTATAATGCATTAATTAATATACATAATAAGCTTATTAATTTATTTTAATTTGTTTTCAGCCTAATTGTAAGCGATCCAATTGGCGATGGCGTTGGAAAAATCTACCTCATTGATATCGACTCACCTAAAAATAGTACAAAAGTGACCAATGTCCCTATAGAAGAATTAAGACGTACGTATTTAGTTCATGTTTTACTTAATTTCAACCCGTGTTCTATCTTGGGCTGTTTTTAAGCCTTTCATTTATTTACCATTTATAGATATGTCTAAAATAGCCTGTGATATTACAAAAACCATTCCCTCGTGCTTATCACTACATACCTATTATAAAACAAAGTCCTCCGCCGCGTCTGTCTGACTTTACACAATTAATACCGTAATACACAAATACGGTATTAAAATCCTATCACCATTTTAAATAAGTTGGGGGTTTTTCATGCGCATTATTTTACTCTTTTACACCATCTATACATATAATAAAATTGTAACTAAGCCGAATCTGTACATTAACTATTTTTTGGAAAATCTTATTGAAATAAACATTATTATCAACACAGAGGCCGAATCTATAGTTTTTAGAATTTCTGTCTGTTCGCTTAGATATTTTAAACTACTCAACGGCTTTTCATGCAGTTTTCAACAATAGATAGAATGTTTCAAAGGATTTATATGTACTCGTATAATACATGGCATATTATAGCAAAGAAAAGCCGAGAAATTCAAAGATTTGTATTTCATACTAACCGTTAAAACGTACATAGGGACCAACCTGAGTGCAGCAAGGGTGAGTCGCTAGTCTAAACATATATAATAAAATTCTGAGTCGAATCTGTACATTAAATATTTTTTGGAAAATCTTAGTGAAACAGTCATTATTATCTATACAGAGGCCGAATCTATAGTTTTTAAAAATGTTGTCTGTCTGTCTGGGAACGTATCAAGAGAAAACCACTGGACAGATTTTTATGTAATTTGGTATGATGATAGCTGGTTATCGGGGTCAATATATAGAATACTTTTTACTACGGGAAAATATCTCATCTCTGAGAAATCTATACTAACCGTTAAAACGTCCCTAGAGACGAACCCGAGCGAAGCGACGCGAGGGTGAGTCGGTACTATTACTGTAAAATAGAAATCTAAGTCATAATCTGCACTGAAATAAAATAATAATATAATATATTTGTAGGTCAAAAACTAGCAAATCGTCGAATAAAGCACGATTTTTGGCTTGGAGCATCTGTGAAAGCTAATGAAAATTTCTTTGTGGTAAGTGTTAAATATACATATATTGTACAAGCAATCCCGACCACGTGTTGCTGTGGCACACTTGTAACTTCTTGAGTTTATTATTTATGACAAATTATATTCGGATGTGAAATATATAAAATGTAAAATTAAAATTTTTATGTTAACTCTCCGCTGTTAAAACAAATTACATACAGTAAATAAAACTATTTCGCGGAGGCATTATGATTTTTGGTTCCCGACGTTTCAAATGCTTTACAGCAATCATGGTCACGGGAGAGTCTCTCCTTTTATTTAGAATGCCAAATATTTGCGTAAATCTAAGAAAGTACATAGCTGCTGCCTCAGCCGCTTCTTCAGCTAAAAGACATAATTAATACCCATTTATTTCTAACATAGTAAATTAAAATATAATCCTGAAAAAAATTATAATATTTTTGGTCAATATCAATACTTTACCTTGAACTTCATATAATCATAACTTCCACATGCCAAAGCCTTCATCCAAGCCTCCATAGAGGCTTGTGAGTTTGTGCATAAGAAATATGTTCGGCCTTCTTCACAATAAAATACTATTTTAAAACTGTATGATTCTTCTTCTGTTAGTTCTAAAATAAACAAAATAATGTTGGATATAACACGATTTTAAATGCATATAGAATTGAACTGGTATGTTATAAATTACCAATAGTGCATCCTTCGAGTATGATAACGCTAACTGGTTCTTTATCTTCTTTCTTGTCGAAATAGAATAGTAGATTCCCTTTAAGAGCCAGCTTTAAACCAGCATCGCTGATAACTTATAATGCTAAATTTCATCTAAATCGGTTAAGTAGTTTCGGAGTTCATCACGTACCAACATCATAGCACGAGTTTATCTAGGGTGGGTTGAAAAACAAAATATTTTTTTTTTGCTTGGGGGTAAAATTTGTAGCTTAGGGTATCCATTTCTCAAGTTCTCTCGAAGATACTGAAAGGTTTTGTCCTGGCCTGTTTAAATATATTTAGACATTTATTTATTTTCACCTTTGACATCAAGTACAGATGGAATAGAGTCGTATTATCTACACACAGTACTCCTCCTGAAGTTGACGAAATAAGATGATGGTCTATAATATAAAAATAATATAAGGGTTCCTCGAAGGACAAACATTCATATATCAGCTATTTTTGCAACTTCTGATATAATTTTATAATTACTATATGAGTTAAAAATATCCTATCTAATACGCACAGTAAATTTTTAAAAACAATAATTATGATGTGTTACATCCTTATACAATCATCAGTCGAAAATTTTTGAAAGTTAGAAAATTCGTAAATTTTCTCACTCACTCGTTTAATTAAAGGTCAAAAATGATATTAATATCTTTATATTCTATTACAGACATGTTCTCCTCGCTATGCCGAGCTTAAATCAATTAAAGTGAAAGGACGTCGTGACTTAGCCACAGTTGGTTTATGTTATTTGAAACCTTCAAATGGGACAATTCGGAGATTACCTGTATTAACAGCCAGTGATCGTTTGAGAACTGAGACACGAGGAGCAAGTAAATTTTTAACTTTCCATTGGTATAAGAAAGCACGTAGAGCTTTATAGCAGAATATATTTTTGTTCATTAAAATACTCGTCTGGTGCAATGATGCTAATTTAAGTTTAAGCAGAAGATGGGAGGTCATGTGTTAAGTTAAATTTAACTTTTTCAACTGTAAAACCGTTTCATTTAAAAATTTAAAGCATAGTAAATCTAAATATACGCCTAGTTGTTTGTACATTGAAATAAATATTTATTTTTATTTATACAACTAAAAAGTCATATAAATATTGTAATAGTAAGCGATATGAATTTTATTTTTTAGAACTAATGGATTCATTTGGTTGGACTACACATATAACATCGCAGAATGAATTATTAGTAGGTGGTCCAGCAGTCAGCAAAGGTAACTAGCTTATTTAATTTCGTCATGATTAAATTTCAATGTTGGTTTTAATTTCTGTTTAGAATTTCTATATTATATTGTTTAACATGGTTTCGATGTTCCAACTGAAAATGTGACAAATATTTGACTGATAAAACAATTTTAGTTAATATTAATTTATGATTAGATGACACGTTTGGCGCAGTTTGTAGTGTCTACTTGCTGTGCCAGCGGGCGCGGGTTCGAGTCCCGCTGGATGCTTTCATTTATGTGATGAGCACAAATGTTTGTACTCCAGTCATCGGTGTTTATATTTATAATATGTATGTATTTAAAGTTGTATATGTGTAGTGTATCAACTATCTGGTATCCATAACACAAGCCTCGTAGCTTGCCATGGAACAAGATGCTGTGTGTCAATGTCCCAACATATTTATTTATGATTCATACACATATATACTCGTATTGTTTGGTAGGAAGAGTGATAAAATACGAAAAACCAATGAGCAAAGACGACCCAAAACTGTTCGAAAAAATAAGCCACTCAAATCCAGTCCTCTATAATTTTGGTAAGTTACTATTATTTTCTTAACAAGTTCCTCAATATAGGTACATAAAAACTTTATAAATATCTAAAATTTTCTTCTACGACAACGTCCTTTTTTTTTAACGTTGGGAAATGCATTTACGCACGACGTGTGGGACTCACCGGCGTAATACAGCCAGTACTACCCACTAAAACCCAACAAAACCTTCCCCCGTCTTAATGGGCGTCGCAGGATCGCTTACGCATTCAACTACGACGCCCCGACGGCAGGTCAGCCGAAGCAGACCACCACAACCATGAGGTTGCTCCAAGGTCCACTCTGCTATCAGAGAAGTACCAGGAGCAACCCGCATGTCACCGTCCCCCGAAGAGGGCCACCTTCCACCGCCCACCGAAGTGGGCAACCTCCCTGTGCGTTTCTTAGTTTCGCGCCCGATTGGGTTGCCGGGCACTACTGAGACCCCCCCCCCACCACGACAAGGTGAACGCACGTTGGGGGGGCTTCGACAACGTCCTAGTCATACTGCTAGAATACTTTTTTTTGTTAAAGAATTCAAAATACAATTTTCCTGAGGTTTTTATAAACAACTAGTTTTACGCTCGCTTCGCTCGGGTTCATCACTAGGTACGTTTTAAATAGACATGAATAGTTATTGCGAGTGTACCTTAGAATAAAGACTTATGCTACTGCAAATTTTTCTATAGCCCTATTAAGACCTACAATTCTAGTATATTGTTTTGATGTATATCTTAAAGTTTAGTCAGCCTTAGACATGTAAATTTCTAAGAACAACTTGATAGAATCAGTTATTTTGTTTTCCCGTGGGAATGAAAGATTTTTCTGTAATAAAAGGTATCCTAAATGTTGACCCGAGTACTAAGTTATCACTAAAATTTTTTTGTTAAAATCGATTCAGTACTTGTTGCGTGAAATGCGCACATAGATTTGGCTAAGTAACTGTTTTATTATATGTATAGATACGGCATTTTTAATCTGTTGCTTTATTATTATAGGATACAGCATAACAAGTGGAACTTTTTTCGGAAAAGAAATAAGCTATGCCGTGAGTTCGCCATTCGGAAATTTGGGATACGGAAAGGTAAAATTATAAAATCACTTCTTTTATAACGATGTCAATAATTATGGACTTTTAAGACTTGATGACAATTTTAGTTTTAGCTGATTTGATGTTTCATCTGTTGGATTTTTTGGCTTTCTCCAACAGCATCAGCTATCATAATAACTTGTTTATTATGTGTTGTATTGTATGTAGTATAAATATGAATATTTAATACTAGCGACTCGCCCTCGCTTCACTCGGGTTCGTCCCTAGCTTGTTTACTAATACAAACTCATCCCAATTTTCACCCCCTTAGGGTATGATTTCCGGGATAAAAAGTGCCCTATGTCCTTCCCGGGCTCTCAAACTATCCTCTTACACAATTTCATCTAAATCTGTTCAATAAATCTAGAGATTACCCACTACAACGTCACAAACTCACAATCTCACAAACTTTACCTCTTTATAATATTAGTATAGATAACGAAATTTGTAAACTTGCAGGTATACTTTTTTAATTCAAAACTGGACAACATCGGTGCGATCAATGACATCGCTTACAGTTCTTTGTTTGGAGCTGCTTTATGTTCCGCGATGTTACCAACTGGTGCACTCGTAGTTGGCGCCCCATTGTATACAGATAGCGCTACTGAATATGATGTTGGAGCAGTATATATTTATATGGCTGACACTGGTGTTAGCTCTAAGGTATTAGAATTCATCAACTACCCGCGAGAATCAGTTTTCAAACTTTGAATGGTAGATAAATCGTCGTCTCAGTGCTTATTTGTACAAACGACAAAGTTTTTAATACAAAATTATTTAATGTATATAAATCTTGGAAATAATTTAGTTTTTAATATAGAAGAAAAAAGTCTATACTGTAAAGCACAACAAGTATTGTTCGGTTGAACAAGCACTAAGGCATCGAAATAAAGACCATTAGCCAGATACTAGATACCACGTTATTCAAAGATTATAATATATAAACTTTGAAAAAACAAAATAAATATAAACAATGAATAAACTTATTATATGGAAAAATCTATAAAGTGAGTTTGGGAGTATGAGGTAAAATCTGGAAATTGATTTTAATAAATGGTAATGCTTCAAAGAATTATGCCATTTTTTATATCGATATAACAAAAATGATATAGTATTATTTATTAACAACTATTTTTTGCCCGGCTTCGCTCGCGTGCTAAGCGGGATGAGTATCAAGGTCAGCCTATATCCTATCCTAGCATGCAATTATGTTTTTGCACTATTTCATCGAAATCTGTTTATCAGTTTAAGCACGAAAAGGTAACGGAAATACTTTCACATTTACAATATTAGTATGGATGATACTGTGCCTGATTTTTAGGAAATGTTTCTAAAACAGAAGATTAAGGGTAAAGCAAACGGTGGATATTTTGGTAATGCTATTCTTAACCTCGGAGATATGGACGGAGACTCCATGGACGGTAAGTTTACACTGCATTGGTGTCTGACTATCTACTTTGACCTTTTAAACAAATATATTTTTTTAACTGATCCTAACACTACTTAATATGTGTATCTTTCTGTTAACTGATCGAGAAAGACCAAGTGAGAGGTTCACTGAAAACGAATATAACCAAAAAAAAAGCGCGTGTGTGTGCAATTCACACATGGTAGAAGTGAAACTTCAGAAAAGTAACCCACGATGAGATGAATATAGAGTATTAGGAGTAGGATAATTATAAGGTTTATGTTTTTTAGATTAGTTTTACCAAGTTTAAAAGTATTTTACACTTTATTTAACATAAATATACAATAACAACGGTTACCATGGCAACATGATAATGTATTCTATCTCATTCTCTCGCCGGCTTAATTCTATACATTTATGTATTTGTCTCTTTTTAGTGTCGCATTTCCGTTTAATTTCTATTTCATCAAGTTTCAAATCACAACGATTTTAAAAAGTTTCACTTCAAAAATATACGTTATTATAATTGATCTGATTCCTGGTTTTACCGGAGTTTTGAATTTAAAGTAATACTTTCCCTAGAAATCGCAATAGCGGCCCCATACGAAGACGATGGCAGAGGCGCCATATATATTTATACTGGCAAGGGTCTCTTAGAAGGAAGATATTCGCAAAGATTACATATAGATGGGTTTAAATATTTTGGCTTCAGTATGACGACAGTGCAAGATTATAATGAAAATGGATGTAATGGTGAGAATCTATTATTATTATTTAATCAAAGGATAATTTAATATTTTCTTACGCCAATATTTGACATTTTAAATAAAACTATATTTTCGGATTTTTTCGCGGGTTTATTTTGATTTTTGGTTCCCGACGTTTCGAATGCTTTACAGCAATCATGGTCACGGGAGAGACTAAGGTTTTAGATAGTTTTATTAAAAAAAGGATAAGTTGCATACATTTATTATAAATCATATCGATGGTTAATTGGAATGACCGATAATACTGGTTCAGGGTTCCCTGTTTTAATTCTCGCATGAGGCAAATGTTGAAGATAATACGAATTTAATATGTTCATTATCCATAAAATATTTCTAATTTTTACAGAACTGGCTATTTCTTCACCAATGAGCGATAAAATTGCTTTAGTCAATAGTCTAGCTTTTATAACAGTGAAGCTGCGAGCTGTATTCCCAAATTCTCAGGTACATATTAATATGTCTTTACTGACTTCATATTACTTAGATAAAATTTGCGTATAAATAAGATATATTGCTAAAAGAAAGAAGGGAAAATGTCATTACAATTTTATTAAAATACCAATGACTTTTATGAATTTTCAAAGGCACTCTGCTTATGGCATCACCAATATACATTTCTATGAAGTAGTTGGTACTTAAGTAAATATGATTTCAATGCACGTTTTATTAGAAAGTACAATGTAACGAATGAATCAAGAGCTTCCAATCTGCTTTAAATTGCTATGTCGACTGTTTTTTTTTTGCTATTTATAAAAAAAATGAATAAAACACAGTTTTTTGTGTTATTTAACACACAAAAAAAACAGTTTTTCATTCATTTTGGTTAAACATAGAGAGAAACATGCATATAAGTAAAGTGTACTAAAAACTTTCTAAACGTATCTAGAGCGACTTTTTTTTCTAATATATTTGATATACCTACTTGTACTCAGTAACAGTTTTAGTATCAATGTTTAGATTATTTTTTGCTTTTCAGAACATTACTCTTGGCAAATATTTTGAATTTGAATCATGCTTTGATGTTACATATCCAGAGAAGCCAAAAGATATTGAAGCAGGTAGTATAATTGACTATATAGTATAAGGAACTAAGACACTACATTCTTTTCCTTCCGCCAGTAAAATCTAGTTTAAATAAATGGGTTAAACCTTCCGGCTTTTATCCACTATTTTAAAACGGACCTATTTTTCATTTATAAATACCTGTTTAGCTATAACGAAAGTTACAAGAAAAAAAACATATTACCAGGCAGACATAAAATGTCTAAAAATATGTTATGAGGTTTCTATAGAATAGACATCTCAATTTTACTTTTAAGTACCCAACAATTCTATTCCTAACTAATATTATAAAAGTTTACATTTTCCCGCAGTAAAAAATGTCCTATAAATTAACCTGGATAACCAGCTATCATCATACCACATTTCATCAAAATCTGTCCAGTGGTTTTCTCTGATGCGTTCCCAGACGGATAGGCAGACAAACTGACAGATATTCTAAAAACTATAGAATCGGTCTCTGTATCGATAATAATTACTATTTCAATAAGATTTTCCAAAAAATACTTAATGTACAAATTCGACTCAGAATTTTATTATATTGTGTATAGATAAAACCAATCACACACTTTGTACTTCCAAGCCTGAAAATATTTGGTTGTTAAATATAAAAATTATGTTTTTTTTTTTTCAGATTTAATTGTATCCATTGAAAGCTCATATTCAAATGTAAAATTACGCAGATTAGGCGTTGAGCGCAGTGAGTTGACATATGAACAGTCGGTCAAGTCAAAAGAATCATCGTATTGCCAGAGTATAGGAGTCATAACATCAAATATCACAGTGAATATTATTATTATATACTAGCATTCTCACCTAGCTTTGCCTAATACTTCCAAACTATACAGATAAATAAAATGAAGTGTCTGTTTGTAATATCAAAAACAACGCTTTTCACTAAATGCATAAGAAATTATATGTAGGGTACTTATAAGAAAAACACAATTTTTAAAATTTTTGTCTGTCTGTTTATCTGTTTGTTCCGACAAATCTCCGAAACGGCTGGACTGATTTTGATGGGTCTTTCACTAGCAGAGGTTATAAGGAATAGCTTAGGCTACTTTTATTTGTGAAAAAGAATAATGGATACCGCTCAAAAAAATTCAAAATTACCCACGGACATTACCTCATAAATCGCGCTTGCCACATTACTAGAAGCCATTGAAAAGTTCTACACCTGGTTTCATCATGACATTAGCTCGATGGTATCATAATTATACCATCGTGATTTCGTGTTTCTTATAATATCATGTTCTAATTAACTTTTATTTTTAATTAACACTTACAATGCTTCTTAATAATTAGAAGCAGTTTAAAATCAACTTCCATAAACTTAAATGATTTAATTACATAGTTAATTAGAAGTAACGTGAAGCTGACAGAAGCGTGTTAAAAGAACACCATGTATATGTTCAATCAGACCTTTCAAACGTCCCACTGCTGGGCACGGGCCTCCCTTCCAAGCAAAAGGGAATCAAGCCATAATCCACCACGCTGGTGGTTTGACAGTCTTGACATATCTTTCTTAATCTTTCTACGTTATATCTGGCATGCAGTTTTACTCATGATGTTTATCATCATCACCTTTTTAACAAGTGGTAATTGTTGGAAAAGATCTGCACATAAAAAAAACCATAAATACGAGACCTGAAATTTAAACCTATTTCACCTGGTTTTCCAAGCGAGGTATTTCCACTGGTCTGCAACTGTCATCAATATAACAATATTAACATTCATTTCTTATAATTTTGCCGTATTTCAGAGCGGCATTGTTGTAAAACTTAAACTTTGTAACGTAGAAATTCGTATTCATATTTAAAAATATTCATATATCTATATAGAATGATAAGACCAATTATAATAAAACTTTTACGATAGTTGAGTTTTGCTTCTATGTTTCTTTTGTTACACAGTTGTATTTATTTTCTATTTATTATATATTTGTACGATACGTATATGTATAAACATACACTCTTACTACTGTCTCTTTATTTGTTATTCGCGCCCTTTCTATCTTAGTACTATTTCCTACACTTAAAGGTAGCCTGGAAGAAATCGCTCTTTTAGCGATAAGGCCGCCTCTTGTACCTTCTTCTACATTTTGTATATTTTCTTTTCTCTTTTTGGGTGTACAATAAAGAGTTATTCATTCATTCATTCATTCATTCATTCATAGTACAATTATTTAAATACAACACATATTTATATACTAATTATATTTTAGGAGAAAGAGTACAATCTAGTCTTAGCGTACAAAATATCAGCGAAATTAAAAGAAAATCCATTAAGTTTAACAGAATTCGATATATCAAGAGTACTACTGAGTGAAAATAGCGAGCTGACAATCGAAAATAGTGTATGGACAAGCGTCTGTGTAAGCGATCACTGTGTTCCCAACCTTTCGCTTATTAAATCTTGCTCTATATCGTAAGTATTGTTTTAAAATATTTTGATACGTATTAGACCAATAGCTATTAGCATCATTGCTATTGTATTGTGTGTTTATATCAGACTGATAAAGAACTACTGGGTAAATACAATATATTTATTTATTACTGTACCAAAAAAAAACATAAAATAGAAAACAGATACCATGTGTACATTTACAAAGGATGACTTATCTTTTTAAGAGATCTCTACCAGAAACCCTCAAGCGTGAGAAAAAAATAATGGGTTGCGGTGTAGGTACAAACAACAAACATCAATTATTATAATATAAATATACACATATATACATATTTACATAGATACTTACATACATACATCCACACATACACATACTTTAACAAATATATCATGTAATAAGGAAATCAAGTGGCGTGACTTAGATAAAATTCTTTTAAGCGAGATTTAAACAGATTTAGCGATGGATTGTCATTTATAATCTTATCGGGAGTTCCAGAGTTTTGCTTATATTTATATTTTTAGACTAGAAGCAATAAACATTACTGCGCTAAATAAGTACAACATAGGGATCCTATTTAATAGCTACAATCTTATAAATGCAGAATTTTTTACTAAATGTGGTTGTTTCGTCTTCATGCCGTACCGACTCAACGGATTTGAATAAAATTTTGAACAGAATCTCTGTTAAGCTTAGAGTCTATTACCAAGTATGTAAGTGGAACCGCGGGCAGCAATTTACTTAAGTAAAAATTTAGTTCCATTCCAAGTGATATTTTAGAAGAAATATGTATATAAATCTGATTTAATTTCTCTCCGTAACCACTTACAAGAACTATGCCATTTTATTTCAATTTAGAATGAAATTTATCCAGCTACTTAAACCATAAATACCCGGTAAATAGTCAAATTTCTAAAAACTGTAAATATTTCTTCTTTTACAATTTTATTATAAGTATACGATGGTCATTTATGCTCTTATTAGAAAATAATTAGTCTCATTAAAAAATTTAAATCAGTAAGCATTCGTAGGACCTCTAATAACTACTAAATGTATAAACTTGATGACACGTTTGGCTAATTTTGTAGTGTACTTGCTGTGCCAGCAATCGTGGGTTCGAGTCCCACTGGGGGTATTCATTTTTTGTGACGAGTACGAATGTTTGCATTCCAGTAATGGGTGTTTATAAAATGTATTTAAAGTTATATATGTGTGTTATACATATACATATAGGTATCAACTATCTGGTATCCATAACAAAATCCTCATAGCTTACCATGGAACTAGATGGTTCTGTGTGTTAATGTCCCAACATATTTATGTTATGTGAATTTCCAAAGGACTTCATACATCATCGGTTCAACAAATGAGGAGACACTACATTTAACCATAAGCAATGCTGGAGAGAATGCGTACAGTGCATGCGTCGTTGTGACGATACCTAAAGCTCGTACCATTCGTTACCCAAAAGGTTGCTCCTTGAAACAGTATACAAGTAAAATAAGTATTTTGTGCAAGCCAGAGATACTATTGGAAACTGGTAAACAGTGGGTGAGTATCAATCCATCTTATAATGATACGAGAAATCCTTCAGCTTCAAAGATATTATATTTTTGCTATTTCCACATCTTATTTCGTGTCATGTAACAACTGGCTTTACATATCAATAACTAACAAGGAAATTCGTCTTTTGTTGGTTCAGTTGGATAAACATTATTAGGACGTCTTGGATTCGTGGTTCTTAATGAAGCGCTATTTTTTGACTTATACTCGTAATCAAATCATCGATGTCGAGTTTATCTATTTTAAACACAGGCTTCTAACATTTTTCTGGTGAAATTGGCATTAGCAAGCCATTTAACTTTTTTTCTAAGTTACAACGCACGATGAACCTGCCATAAAAGTTCTTTCACTTAATTATTTCTTTTTTTACAGATAATTCCAGATATCACAATAGAGACTAACTATTTAACAAGTTTAGACGACTCTTTGAATATTATGTACGATTTATATGATAACTGTAATGATCAATCTGGTCACAAATCGTATGCTGACAGCTTTCCTTTAACAAGTGATTTTGATGGGATTTTTATTATGGGGTAAAAATTATCTTTCTCTAACTTATACATCTATACAGATAAATAATATTGAATGTATTTTCGTTATGTCAAAACAACTACTTTTTTACTAAATGCGTATGAAAGTTTATACGGTAGGTACTTATAAGAAAATAACAATTTTTAAATTTTTTGTTTGTCTGTCTGTTTGTTCTGGCTAATCTCCAAAACGACTGAACCGATTTCGACGAGAGTTTTACTGGCAGATAGCTGATGTTATAAGTAGTAACTTAGGCTACTAATATTTTGGAAAAAGAATCAGAGTTCCGCGCACAAAAACTAAAACCCATGAAACTTTGACTGTAATCCGCGTACCTATGAACGATGACCACGACTTGCCACGATGGCAAATCTCACTAAGACTATCCAAGTCTGCGGAAAATATTATAGCGTAGCGTACATAAGCTGTACATCTATGTCTATAAGGCACTCCATTCTTTTTACTTAATTTTTAGCCACCAGGCTATCAGGCCACATATAGTATACATACATCGAGAAAGAAACTTGAAAATTAACAAATTAAAAAGTACTGTCCAAAATGTAATTTCGAAGCTTTATTATAATCAGCTCTCTATCTAGCTAGCTCTCATTTAAGATTTACTCTCGATTAACAGTTACTTTAAGCTATCAAATTAGAAACTACATCAAAATTGGTTACACCTATATGATCTAGATCTAGAAGAAATAAAAATTAGTATTAAATGCATAAAACAATTTATTTTCTTTTTATTCTAGCAAAACAATTCCAGAGGAATTTGTTAATTTGACTACGAATGACATCCAATTTGGGAAAACTGTAGAACATCATTACACGGTAAGTTTGCGAATATATGGATATATTTGAGCACGAAAAATCTATTTGTCTTACCTAAATGTGTGTTACTTTTAAAAACCCTTTTTAAGTGCTATTTTTGACGACACGCTTGGCTCAGTTTGTAGTGCCTACCCTACTCGCTGTGCCAGCGGTCGCAGGTTCATTTATATTTATAATATGTATGTATTTTAAGTTATATATGTGTCAATCAACCATCTAGTATTGATAACACAAGCTTCGTAGCTTACCATGGAACTAGATGGTGCTGGTGATGGTGTGTTAATGTCCCAACATATTTGTTTCTGCAAAATTTAGAATTTTGGGTGTACCGAATAGCTTAATACCAATTACTTTAGATACTTACAATTTGGGTTAACTCTTGTTTCTTTCAAATGCTCACATATTTTTTTATATTCGTATGAGCATTGAGCACTTCCAGTTATATAACCTCGCTTTAATTTAAAAAGGCGTAAAAAGAAGTCTATATTTTCTCTATATCAATGAGTGCGGGACAAATTATTTAATTTCGATGTTTAGTGTTTGAACTATTCAAGTTAAATCACTAAAAATAGAATTTAGATGAAAGAACAAATTTAAAACAACATATTAAAGAAACTTTAAGTTTAAGTTATGTACTCGTACTTCGTCTAAGTGTGTAGATTCTCCATAGAAAAAATCATCGGTCAGAAAACTCAGTAGGAAATATAAATTATGATTTTAATTGCAGTTATATAATAATGGTACAACAAACTGGATAAACGTGCAGAGCGAAATCACCTTAGAAAATGTTACGTTCGTCAAATACTCAGAAGCACCTATTACTGTAAGTTGGTCGTTTTTGTTACTTAAATGCAACATTATTTTTTTAAATTCATTAATTAGTTAAATATATTATAAAATTATATAAATATATTTAATATATTATAAAATTATTAGGTAGGTTTTGTTGGGTTTTAGTGGGTAGTACTGGCTTTTCTAGCCGGTGAGTTCCACATAACCACCTGTACGTCTACAGGTGGTATGCGTAAATGTATTTTCCAACATTAAAAAAAAGATAGACGAATTTGGACGAATTTAATAAGCAGATAAAGTATCACCTCGGCTAACTCAGAGGCTTAGTATGTAAAAAAACTTAGCAAAAGGTAAAGAGGTACTATATTTCATAGTTCGTGGTTACGTGAAATGACAAAAAAACTAGCAGTCGCCTTTATAATATTATTATTTTTACTTACACGTTAACAGATCAACACTGGATCATCATTGATCGAATGTGCAATGACAGACACCAAGACGAATGGTAATAACATAACAATGTTATGTGACATCGGAGATCTGCGGATAAATGAGAAAGTTGTTGTAGTCGTCTCCATAGAAATCCCACCGGAAACTATAGGTTTGTAATGTAAATCTTATAATATTATATGTATATAAATTTATTTTCTGTATCTCGGAAATGGCTCTAACGATTCTGATCAAATTTTGTGTTTAGATAACGTTATTCTTTTTAAGTTCCTCTAAAAATCTAAATTTTTATAATTTATATAATAAAAACTATAAAAATTTAGTTAAAATAAAAAAATAAAAGTATTATAAATAATAATTTTACAGTGTTCTGCATGTTTTTTGGCTCTCCTGTGAAATCGAATTTTGGTGCTTACGTCCTTTGAGCCCCGAGGTATCGATATGACACTAAGAAGCTTATATCGGATCTCAATAATCTACTCTAGCAGTACTAAAAAAACAAACTCTGACACACCGACGGCAGCGCCACCGGGTGCAATTGTCTTTTCAAACCATCCAGGAGCTCATTGAAATATACACACAAAATTTCATCCAAATCGGTCTAGCCCTTTAGGAGGAGTAAGGTGCCAAACACACGTACAGAAGAATTATATATATTAAGATACATATTATAAAGCAAATAATTATTTACTTAATTTTTATTACACAATATATATTTTATATCAATACATATCAATTAAATAACGTGCTATGACGTATTTAATTAATTCTCTACAGGAGCAAACGATGAAAATAGGAATATCACTATTTCTACAAGTATCAATCTACTGCTTAAGGGTCAAAGCAAATATTCAAGGTTAGTTTTAAACTATAATTAATACAACTATATCGGTGGTGTAGTGGCATGTACGGCTGCACACCCGGAGGTCCTACGGCTGCACACCCGGAGGTCCTGGGTTCGAGTCCCGGGTCGGGCCAAGTTTAGTTATTGAGTCTTTCTGTATAATAAGCCTGCAGTAACAGCCCGGAGTTGGGAAGTTGGCGGTGTTTCACCCCCGTGCCTCGGAGAGCACGTAAAGCCGTCGGTACTGCGCCTTAATTCTCACTGGTCGTATCGAGTAGTCATCCCACCGGAGTATGAGAGTGACAGGAATAGAGAGTGCACTTGTATCTGCGCGAACACTTGTGCACTATAATGTCTCCTGCGCAGTGGCTAGTCTCAATGAGACTGGTCGCCGGTGCCGGAATCGGTCAGGAGAACATCATCATCGTCATATAATTAATAAGTAAGAAATTCTCAATCTCTAAAATAACTCAACCAACTCACATAACTTTCATCGGTAGATAGAGAGGTTTGTGAAGTAAAAAATGAACATATTTTGATTTTCAGTCTCCAAACAGTACTGCGTCTACAAAGGAGTGAAGTTCCATTGTGGGTAATAGTCATAGCGTCACTTATCGGATTGATTCTCGTTTGCGCTGTTGGATATATATTGTATAAGGTATTATAAAAAAAATTTTCTAATATATAACTTTCTTAATATATGTACATATTATATTCTTACATTAAAGTTATTTTTCAAGCTCTCCTTAACTAATAGAGCTAACGAAAATGTCAATATAGATATACCTATATAGATAGGTACAGACAGAATAAATATTTTTGTCATTATTTTGTTTTAACAAACAAAAATTTTTACTTAACGACTTCTAAATCACCTTAGAAATAATTATTCGATGGAAACAAATCGACCTTTCAGCAGCTTCCGCGACAGCTAACCTGCACTTGTCCAGCGTGGTGGACTATAAACTGATCCCTCTCGTATTGAAGGGAGGCCCCTGCCCAGCAGTGGGACGTTAAAAAAAGAGGCTGCATACGAAGACAAACTTCCAAAAGAGATCTGAGCGACAGACCATTAAAAACTTTGTTTTACTGGATTTTTCTTCACTCCAACTGTATTTTTATGCTACACTAGCAACTCACGCTTGCTTCGCTCGAGTTCGTCCTTAGCTTCATTTACCATACAAAAATTTATCCCCATTTTCACCCCCTTAAGGGATGATTTCCGGGACAAAAAGTACCCTATGTCTTTTCCAGGGTCTCGAACTATCGTCTTACCTCTAAATAGGTTCAGTGATCCAGAGATTATCCCCTACAACATCACAAACTCACAAACTTTACCTCTTTATAATATTATTATAGAAAAATCAGTAATAATACGCCTAATAGTAACTTCAACTGTACCCGTATAATATATTTCTTTCTGAGCCACCATTCAAGTTGGCCAGTGGCCTTTGTTTTGTATGGCAATTCATAGAGTGAGAAGCTCATGAAATGCTTTAGGTTTCTGCTAGGCAAATAGAAATATTTCCAAGTGTCGATTATTGTGATAATGCAGTTTTTATCGTAATCTTTGCAATAGTTTTATTAAAATTTATTAAAACGTTTTTAAGAGATGCGGGATTAAAAAAATATAGATAGGTATATGACGATATCGTCATACTACAAATAGGTATAGATACGACGACACGTATGGTTCAATTTGTAGTGACCCTATTTGCTGTGCCAGTGGTCGTGAGTTCGAATCCCGCAGCGGGCATTCATTTACGTGATGCGCACGAATGTTTGAACTCCAGTCATGGGTGTTATTATTTATAATTCGTATGTATTTAAAGTTATATATATATATGTAGTGTATCAACTATCTGGTATCCATAACACACGCCTCGTAGCTTGCCATGGAACTAGATGGTGCTGTGTGTTTATGTCTAAACATATTTGTTTATTTATTTTATTTATACAGTAGTAATAAAAATTTTACTTGTATGATAATACAAAATTTATTCTTAATTCTCGTTTAATACATACCCATTCTTTGGCAGAGCGGTTTCCTGAGAAGAAAAAATAAACAAAATCTAATGGCTCTCAAAAAGTCTGTCTATCGGCAAAGTATGGTAATTTATTATTATCATTATTATTTTATTAATTGAATTGAATTTATTTTATTTATTAAAAAGCATTGTACATAACGAATAAAATAACAAGTGAAAAAATAATATTTTTTATTGTTGTAGAAGTTAATAAACTGTACCTATCATAATTATTCATACTAGCGTTCGTCCAGTAGTCGAAATTCGATCATAATATTTTTTTATTGGTAACACTAAAGCTTGTCAATAGCTAGAACAAAAAAATTGGTTGATAAACACAAACGATAAAGGTACTGAATTGTTTTGTCTTTGCCTATACATATCATTCATTATCAAATCTCCGAATGATATAACTTGCAATATTAATCGATATGGTACTTTTAATACGTTAAAATTAATTTTCGACTTTAATTTTCTAAGAAAATAAGTTATATATTTGTTTTTTGTATTAATAAAGTTTAATTTACAGTAAAAGAAGTGCAAAAAGTAGTAAAATATGATGATTTTTTAAATATTTTATTACAGCAACGTTCAGCGATGCGCGAGAGTATGCGTGTAACTGCAACGCGAAAAAGTACAGAAGATGTGAAGTTTTTAAGAACTGGAGGATGCTCTAAATCTGACTAACTTTGAACTAAAGTAATTATTATAGTTAAAAAACCGAAGAAATGAATTAGTATTTCATTTCTTTTGTCGATTTATTCTTAATTATATAATATACCTTTATATTACATGTATTTTTATTTCAATAATTTCAATAGGTACCACTTGCTTTTAGCTCCTAAAGTCGTAGAACTATCTAGATATTATAGTTATACTAACGACTCACCTACGATCGCCCCTCATTACGTTTTAACATTTACTATAGATCTCTCAGATATGAGATATTTTACCACAGTAATAAATATCCTATATGTTGACCCGATTAACAGCTATCATCATACCAAATTCCATCAAAATCGGTCGAGTAGTTTTCTCGTGATTTGTTCCCAGACAGAAAGACAGACAAAAATTCTAAAAACTATAGATTCGGCCTCTGTATCGATAATAATGACTATTTCAATAAAATTTTCCAAAAAAAAATTTATGTACAGATTCGACTCAGGTACAATTTTATTATATGTACTATGTATGGCTTTTTGTGCAAGATCTAAACCACTATAATGGTACATAACCTTACCGTGTCTAAACTGTTTAAAATTACTCGTAAGTCTATTACTATTTTGTTTACATAAAATGTCTAAGCTCTTGCCCGCTGTGGCATTGAAATCTTGAACTGGTATTTGTATGTCTCGTACGTATCGGCCCTTATATTCAACAGAGTTCGACAGCTGTAGCTGCTCTCTTGAAGACTGAAGAAGTTTTAAGTTCAATTTCCGGTCAAATTAAATTCGGCTATATTATTTTCGATTACTTAATAATTTACGTTTATTTTTAGTTTTAAGTGGAAAAGTAATGAAAAGAAAACATTTTTATATTTAATTGTTTTTATTTTCTTTTTAAAATAAAAATTTTCTCAATTGGATTTTACAAGAAACACTATATTACAAAATATTGAAAGTTATTAGTTAATTTTCGTAAATTACTAATTAGTTATTAATATTATGTTGCTATTTCTTCTTGTTTTTCATTTATTTCCGGTGTGTCTTGTTTAGAAATTTTATCTTTATTAATATATCGCATCTGAAAAAAAAATCAGGTAAATGATCCAAATTATGACCCTCGTGATTCATCGTATTTTATCTTTCCATATCCCGTATACACGTTTCATCTGGGAGTCGAACCCGTAATCTTTTCTCGCTATAAAATATACTTGTATACAATCAAAATCTGGTTAAGAAAGTACCCAAAAGCTTGTTAAGAAAGTACCCGTACCCAAGAGCTACATATATTAATTCTTTCATTAGTTTCTTTTAACGCTAAATAATTTTAATATACGTTTTTTTCCTGTAAATAAACTTACTATTATAATCAAACCTGCTACCTCCGGCGCTGTAGCTAATGTCAAAGAAATGTGAGCATAATTTATTTGATACAACTAAAGGGATAAATTAACTTACCTCAGTTTGTATTCTACGTGATTTCCTTAAACTCTGCAATCTTTCTTTATTTTGCCGTTTGAAATAGCCGCACTGAAAGAAAATGTCACTTGGTGTAAATATAAAATAGTTTTTAACTTAAAACATTTATCAGATCAACTATGACAATAGAGAGTTTAAATTGGATACCAATGCTTATTCGTGATTTATATGGAATTAACACCAAACAACATAATTTAATAATAGTTTAATAATAGTTTAACAATTTACAAAAATAAACTCTATACAACTAGCAAGCTTTTTCTGTTCAAAAACGATAACACTTATTCTCGAGTAATACGTGATCAAACAGATAAATATACAAAAATTTAAACACTTATAAACTTAACTAAAACTGTGTTCCTTGATAACCCTTATATTACACGCCCCTTGTATCAAAACGATTAATTTAATTTTAATTAAAAAGTTTAGCAAACATCAAATAGTCGTTAAATTATGTATATTTGACGTTAAAACTAATCTATAAGTACTAATATTATAAAGAGAGTGAGTTTGTTTGTTTGAACGCGCTAATCTCATGAACTACTAATCCGATATGAAAAAATCTTTTTGTATTAGATAGCCCGTTTATTGAGGAAGTCTGTAAACTATATATAACCATGCTGCTACTCAAGGGAGCGTGGCAGTAATCATAAATGTCAACCAATCAGGCAGACTTCCATACATCATTGTAAAAATGATGTTTATATCGGAAGTTTGAACGCGGGCGCAGCCACAGGTACCTACTGCTAATCTAGTCATAAAAAAATGAATATGTCACGTAGAATGAAAACATTGGGCAAATTAATCTGTGCTCAATTAGCAAGCTTTAAAGCCTAACTTATTAGCCAGATAATTAATTTAAATTAATTATTATTATTACGTGTATTAAAATATAATTACCCGTCGTAATATCAACACTACTATGAGAAGAATAAGCAATGCCGATAAAACAGCAACAATCCATATCCAATTTGGTATAGAAACTGACAGTAGCATCAACTTCGTTTCGACCCTAAAAGGCAAAAAATATTAATTATTTAGTATCTTTATATTTGTTTTACATATTTTCCCTTCAAAAAGGTTATACGAATAGGTTATATATATATATATATATATATATATATATATATATATATATATATATGACGTTAAAAATAACTAATGCTGACAAGATTAAAAGATTCCGAAAAACCAAGTGAAGCGGGTTCAAGCCTTGCCTTACGTACAGGAAAATCGCTAACCCGTACTTGGCCAGCGTGGTAGACTATAGCCGGATCCCCCTCGTATTGAGGAGAGGTTTGTACCCAGCAGTTGTGCATTAAAAAAATAATGAATGAAACAAAATTTCGTACAAGCCCCCATTTCGTACAAGCTATATTATTAGTATTAGACCTATTCGATCGATTTTTAAAAACAAAAATATCTCAAAAATTCGGTTAGCCAATGCTAGTTATTCGTGAGTAAGCAAAGTTTCTAAAACTCAACAACATCTCTCATACAATTTTTAATAATTACAATATAGTATCTCCTTTACTAAAACGCTATAAACAATCTCAAAATTGATTTAAAAGTAATTATTCCACACCTAGCGCCAGTGAACTTAAAATGTTGAATACACACATTTTTTTACGTTTTTTTTTTGTTATTTCAATTATAAAGATATCGCGTATCATACACCCAAAAACATAACACATATCGAACACTTCCTTTTTTAAAATCGATCAAAAATATCTTTGCACTAGGTACTTCTTTCAATTATATTTTGTAACCATACAAACTTTATGATACAATTGTTAATTTTGTATATGTATATAATGTATGTATATAAAAGTGCGATCGTTCTTTTTTTTCGTGAAAACCTTACAATATAAATATGTAAATATCGTAGCTGCCCTTTTAAATTATTACCTCGCAATAAGCCTTTTTTCTGACAGTAGCAAGTGGACTTCAGATAATACTGTAGCATTATTTTCTATTTCACCTGTATAAAAAAAAAACAGTTTGTCTTGAAATTGAAGGTTATCTAAATTAATGCCTAAATTAATAAAGCCTTAAGCAATATTTTTTTTAAATCTTCATATGATATCACAATAATATACATATCGTAATAAATAGCTTAAATAGCTTAAAAATCAAAATTCTATTTTTGTCCTACAAATATTAATGCCTCGGTGGTGTAGTGGCTATAATGGACTGCACATCTAGCGGTCCTGGGTTCGATCCCGGATCGGGCCAAGTTTAGTTATTGCGTCTTTCTGAAAGTCCCGTTTCGGAAGCCCCAGTGACAGCTCGGAGTTGGGTAGATAGAGGTGTTTCACCCCCGTGCCTCAGAGAGCATTTAAAGCCGTCGGCCCTGCACCTGAACTCTGACAAGTCGTGTCAAATTATCGTTCCATCGGAATTAGAGAGTAACAGAACTGGAGGGTGCATATTGTGTCTGCACTGATACTTGTGCTGACCAAAATTTATCGGGAGGACATCATGATATGTATGTATGTAGGTACCAAATACCAATTTTTTTGGTGCACTAGGTTCAGAAAGAAGCGCTGTAAAAAGCAATGAACAAGCAACTGATTTTACGCGGTTCCATTTTTTATTGAATGTACTTCCGTACGTTCCATAAAAAATGGGTTATCCCAATAAAAATATCATTTTAATTTAAAAATATACATACCCAAGTTGTTTGGTAGAACATCGATAGATAGAAACAACAGTGCCTCACTAGCCTTTAGTAGTTCAAAAGAGCATAGCATGTTTGTGACTCCCTTCACTACCATTGTCTTATGAGAACACTCTATTGAGAGTGTTTCATTTTCTCTTATTAATTTCTATTTGGCAACAAAAACTAAGTATAAATATCGTGTTTCAAGCTTTACTAGCTTAACATTTTATGCTGAAGGTCACAGCTTCTCTTCCCGGTGTGAATTTAATAAGCAAACCTTATCAGATGACTTCCATGCTACATAGTATGAAATTTGCATTCCAAATATCATTAACAACAATTGTTGGCAATTTTACCAGACTTGTTGAAAATTGATATTATGCATTTCTACCAGCTCATTTCCCATTTTCCCTTTGTTACCTTATATGGCTGACGCTTTATACAATTCGAAGTTAAAACAAACATCACCGAGAAATGACTTACGTGATGACTGACAGATTGATTTAAACGTGTTTTGTCGATTATTAATCATTATCTTCTGTATTAAAAGCAAAGTACATATTCTGTTACATACATACATATTCTAAATATGTGGACATCAAAAATCAAATGACAGAATGAATGAAATGATGAATGAAAAAAAAAGTGCAATGATAGATGTAAGCTATACCGTTTCTGCGAGAATCGAACTCGTGACCAAAGCGACATACTTGTAGGTATATTGAAAACTTCACTTAAAGAAGAAATTGAAAAAGTTTTTATATAAGACATTACCAGTACAGGTGTTTGATAATTGATGTAATTTTTTCTTTGTAACTTTATACGAATGAATACTTCATAAAAGTCAATATAACCTTTGTTGCTTATCTGAAAAAAAAAGCACCATATTTAATAGCTATACTGTACTTGTGTCTTTAACGTGAAGAAAAATGACGTGAATTGCCAACCCGCATTTGACCAGCGTGATGGACTGTGGCCTAATCCGCGTCACAGTAAGGGAAGACCCATGTCTAGTAGAAAACATTAAAGAGCTGAATTATTATCTATCTGTTATTATTACATTACATTATTATCTGCTTTATAATCTTTACGTCCGTCCGTCTCAAAGAACAGACACTATATATAGTCCTCGCAGTTGGCTAGTCTTAATTAAATATAGCAATATAGCAATTAAAATACTTATTAAATTTTTAAAATGTTTAGAAATACTAAAAATCAACAAATATTTATAATATTTATATTAAGTTCTTTGGTGCCATTTTTGAATTTTTGAAATCATTTTTGTAAGATAGTGGGTAGGCACTGTCTGTAACAAGTATATAAAACCTTTGAGACGTCTATAACCTTAGTATCTCCCATGACCATGATTGCTGTAAAGCATTCGAAACGTAGGGAACCAAAAATCAAAATAAATCCGCGAAATAATCCGAAAAAATAGTTTTATTTAAAATGTCAAATAGTCGTGTAAATCTAAGAAATTATTATGAATAAAAATATATTGAACCTTACCGTATAAACATGCTGAATTTTTTTAACGGAACCAACATCATTGTCTGTAATATTAAGAACCTTATTTGGAATTGAAGCCCTAGAAGAAAAAATATTCTAATATACACAATACACATATTATACACATAAATACAAAAAAGAATGCTAAAAATAACACATAGATCACATCACATAGTTAATGGTGCTTTCAATCTTTTATTAAGGTTTTATCTTAGGAAATATTCAGAAGCAGTCGAGAAAAGTTATTACAAATACCAACATTCTTTACTACTTACTACACATCACATTTTTTTATAATATAATAACCCCATTTTGATAAAAATACACTTATTCTGATTCATTAGTTCTATACTAGAACTTATTTTTGATTGTAACTATGAGAGTTATATAACAGATTCTTATCTACTCTCACTTTTGCTTGCGTTTACACTTGAGCGTGTTATTTGATTTAATAGTAATCAAACCTGCACGCACTATCGTACATTTTGTTTACTTTTAACTTACCCACTAATATGAAAAACGTCATAGTCAAAAATCAATGGATAATATACTTCTTCAGTGTGCTTTTCCGTTTCGTTTTCACAATGACCATAAATATCATATTGAATACCCAAATGATCGTCTTTATTGGTCAATGCACTTGTGTCGATTCCAATGTCTCCAACTGGCTGGAATGAAATATTTAAAAAAATATATAGTCGCGCTTGTATTTTAACAGCCAGTGGTAGAAATTCGACCATAAAATTATTGATATTTATTTATTGACTAGCATTGCCCGCGGCTCCCCCCGCGTTCAGATAACCAAAAACCGAATTCTTAAGTTTGACATATCAGTATACTCTTACATTGCAGTTTTTGTATTTTTTCTCAGAAATAAGTCATTTTCCCGCGGTAAAAAGTATCCTTTATGTTGACCCGGATAATCAGCTATCACCATACCAAATGTCATCAAAATCCCTCCAGTGGATTTTCTGTGATGCGGTAACAGACAGACAGACAGACGAAAATTCTAAAAACTATAGATGCGGCCTCTGTATCGATAATAATGTTTATTTCAATGAGATTTTCAAAAAAATATTTAATGTACAGATTCGGCTTAGATACAATTTTATTATATATATATAGATAGCACTAAAACTCGTCAATAGCTACTTAACAAAAACCATCTATTGACAATCATAAGAGAAAAGGTACTGAATTGTTGTCTTTATCTATTTATATAAAAAATAACTGCTACAATAAACGTTTTAACTACTAATAAAAAATAAATTAAAAAAATCAATTAACAAACAAGAGAAAAAGGTACTGAATTGTTTTGTTTTTGCCTATTTAACCGACTTCCAAAAAGGAGGAGGTTCTCAATTCGTCGGAATCTTTTTTTTATGTATATTCACCAATTACTCCAAGACGCCTGAACCGATTTGGATTTTTTGTATCAAAAGATATATTTCCCAGGTGTTCCCAAATAAATTTTATCGAAATCGGTCGTGCGGTTTTTAAAAAATCAACAATAATATTTTTTAAATAAACTGTTTAATCGAATATGTTACGAGCACCGATTATATTATTGGCACCGACTTCGAAAATATCTGATTAGGTATCTATTCTAAATGAAAACGTCCGTTTAGTTATTTTTTACATTTTAGTGCCTGGAAGTCGGGTATTATTATTTTTTTAAGTTTTTTATCATATGAAGATGTTTTATAACAAGAAATTAAAAAAATAGTTTCAACTATATCTTACCCATATGATTCCTGTGGGTATCTTTTGTGGAGGTCTGCATAGAAACTTCCGAGTGCTGTTATAGCGACTGCAGCTCGGTGATATGTTTTGAACGAATGCGTTTGAAACCGAGATCACAACACACGCATCATACGCGGTCTCACCCAAATTCTGGACAAGTACGGAGAACCGCTCCAATGATTGTAATCCTACTTTGTATGGATTACTGTTGGATAATTTAATAAAAAATTATAAGCATTAAAATATGTAGTTTTATAATATATAGGTATTAGAGTAATGCAATCTAACTAAATGAAAAGGTTAACTCTTATGCTAGGTCCAAACGCTTGCCATTTGCCACGAACTTTCACAATTCACAAGCACTTGCCGTACCTTTATTTGTACATAAACATCTATACTTAGGCAAACTTACAACCTACAAGCCAAGCCAAACGCCTTCTTAACAAGCATGTGGACACCCAACTAATAACTAATACCACTTACGTTAAGGTAGTCTGAAGCGTTACAGTGCGGAGTTTAGGCACACAACGGCAAGACAATTTGCAGTCTGCAGCACATACTGACTTCTGCAGTGTCAGAACGCTTCTATCACTCAAAATTACTTCAGGCGCGCTAAAGATCGTGCTCTTGAAAGCATTTATCTTCGCGGTGAAATTAAATTTTATTAATTCTTCGTAATTACCATTCTGTAACAAATTTTCATTTCTAAACTTAGCAATATATAGCAATTGATTAATAACATTGTAACTCTTAAGTCTCTTTCTTGGTGATCACTGACAGCCAATATTGATGGGTGTTAGGAAGTGTACCAGGTTACTCCTGGTATTTCTCTGATTACGTCTACATGCCGATTGCTCCTGGTACCTCTCTGATAATAGAGTGGTATTTAAGTTTAGTTTAATTATTTAGTTAAGTTCCTAGGGTTTGGGTGGATTATAATTGGTTATACATGTATATAAAGGTGGAATGAATAAATTCATTTCATATTTCAGTTCTCATTTAAAAAAGGTGGTCGTCTAATTGCGATGCAAACAATACAAAATAAAAGTTTAATTGACATGAAATTTGTTTGTTTTTTTGTTAGAAGTACGATATCTTTATCGAACGTTTTTAAGGGGGAAAGGATGTTTAGGGGTGACAACATCAATAACCATATGCCGCATAGAGTTTTGATAATAGGGAAAGTTAAAAAAGAAAGAGGGATATTCTACCTACGGATGAAAGATGTACCATATATATACATACATATACATTACGGCACAAACAAATAAGGAGTCATGTAAAAGTGAGTAACATAATCATTTCTTTGATCTAATAATACGCTTCATTACACCATCCTTCCAATCTCCCATTTATAATTTTATTTATTACGGCAGCCTTACCCAAATTGTGTTTGTACATTCGTGTCTCATAATCAAATCTGTCAATCCCAATATCGTCATCAATGTATCATCATATATCTCATAATGTTAAAGCCCAATTGCCATTTTATTTTGCTATCTATCCTCTATGTGAAAGTTAGATGCTTTATTTTCTCTATATATTTTTTCTACAATAATATTATTTTATTCTTTTCATCACTATTTTGCTGTATTTTCTTACAATGTCACTAATAAAACTTCGAGATATTCCTTGCATATATTTTTATACTAGCGACTCACCCACGCTTCGCTCGGGTTCGTTCCTAGCCTGCTTCCCCTACAAACTTTCATCCCCATTCTCACCCCCTTAAGGGATGATTTCCGGGATAAAAACTATTTCACTCATTCACTTTTCATATCATGAGATTTAAAATATGGGGCATTTCACGTGAAGCGGACAACGAAAATAAAGTGAGTTTGTGAAAATTGTTCATACTCTGGTCAGTTATAGTTCTAGTGGACATGGATGTGCAAATACATTATTTTTTTCGTATGATGCTTTATTGCCGAGTTATGAGCTTTTAAAAATTTACGAAGTATGAAATCCGTACTTTTTGAATGCTTATTATTTGTATCATAGTTATCATAGTTTGAGGCTAGTCTTGTTTGGAAAATAAACACTTACAGACATCGTAACAATGAAATCCTTGCAAATTCTTGGAAGCCGTTCTTCTAAATCAAATATAGACGGTTCCAAATCATCACCAAAGCCCACCAATTTTGCTGCTGCATGTATCACATCAATTTTAAGTTCGATTTCTGCAAACAATAAAGATTTCAACATATTAATAAACTATCAATCACCCTCGCTTCACTTGGGTTCGTCCCGATGTACATATAATAATAAAAATATTTTTCTAATAATGTATGGAAGTCTGCCCGATTTGCTGACATTTATAATAACTGCTCCGTATAAGGCTATATATAGCCTATATAGCATTTCTTAATAAATGGGCTATTTAATGCAAAAATAATTTTACAAATCGGGTTAGTAGTTTAAACGAACAAACAAACTCTGCCTTATAATATTAAGTATAGATAAAAGCTTAATTAATATTGACTTTTATTTTTTATTGCAAATAATTTGAAAATGTTGTAAGTAGCTGCTATTTCATCATTTCATCTTATGTAACAATGAAATATAACTTTTGGCGAAGATGGTAACGTGTAACGCCATATTGTTTTACAATGTGTAAACTAAAAGTAAAATATAGAAATGATGGGTAATGATTACTTAATATTATAAAACGAGAGGAATTTATATATTCGCTTATTTGTTACCTCTTAAAACCTTTTAGGTTTTAACCTTCTTATATGATGATATTTGGCACGCATATTTGATTAGGCATAAATACTAATATTATAAATGTGAAAGTAAGTCTGTCTGTTATCGTTTCACGTTATACGACTGAACAGATTTTCATAAAATTTGGCGAGGATATAGAGTGTGCGTAGCTTAGTACTGTGCGAAGAAACGCACTGGGAGGTGGCCCACCTAGGTGGGCAGAGTGCCATGAAGAGTACTCGTAGTAGTTCTCAGATAGCAGAGTAGACCGTTGAAGCAATCCTATAGATGTTGTGGTCTGCTTCAGCAGACCTGCCGTTGGGACGTCATGTTTGAGTGCGTAAGCGATCCTGCGATGCTCTATTAATACGGAGGAGATTCCGGGTTTTAATGGGTAGTACTAACGTTGCCGATGAGTCCCACATAACCATCTTTAGAGATGCCAAAAATCTTGGTCTCTCTCATGACAATCATTGCTGTATTCGTAACGAAAACAAAAAAATCTAAATAAATTCGCGAAAGAAAAAAAAACTCTTTTGAATTTAACTGTTTTGGCGAAACTGCGAAATAAGAAAAACAAACACTTACGTGATCGAATTTTTATCGGATCCAGCGGATATGAAACATTAAGACATGCTCTGAATTTATAATATTCTCCATCATTTGTTTTCTTCTGAAAATTTAAGACCAGTTTAGGATATGATAACTGAATTTCATATTAATAAGTTCTACAATAATTTAACTGACATTATTGTGGATCAAGTCTTTCAAAGAACGTCATGGGATTATCATTCATGAGATTTCTTTATCGAAGATGTAATATTGTCTATATAGTGTATATGTAGATACATATATGGTTTGTGGACTTCTTGAATAAATAAATAAAAGACTGATTACTTTTCTTAATCTATGTATATAATATATCGTGTTGTGTGAGCAACGAAATAGGGGGTTTTTGCTAAATTCAATTGTTAAAAATCTTTAAATTAAATATACATATAGTGACGTTGATAGATTTGAAAGATTGTGATCTTGAGACTAGTTAATTGCACAAAAGATATACATAAAACACTTTGTGCGTAAAATCAAGAGATCTCTATTTCTTACCTTCTTATAATCTATAAGGCGACAATTTGATATGGCCAGTCAGGTAATAGGTGCGGCACCGACTTTATGTTATTTCCAAGGATCCTACTTGCCAATTGCGGGCTGCTAACTATTCGCGACTCGAACCCAAGCCCTCAAGATCTGGAGCCGTACATACTAGCCACGACCAACAAGCAAAAAATATTAGAACTCACCTGTACGTTTGGCAACTCTGCATCCAGTTTGACAGTAAGAATTGGAATGCATTTCAATATGAAAGCATAGTTACTTAAAGGCGCACCAACCCCAAGACCTATAGAAATAAACACATAAAATATAAAAAACACATCACAATGTATTATGTGTTTTGAACATCTAGAACACAAAATATTAATTTAATTTCAAAAAAAATTAACAACAAGTTAATAAATACAATTTAATTAAGTTTATTTTTTACTGTTTAGTTATTTTTTTCTTCTCAGCAAACCCTTTTATTTGATATCCATATCATGAGAGTGCATAAAAAACATATTCCGCCATCTTTGGGAATCCACCATATTGGATTTAGAATTACGTTACTTAGCTAACCATGCATTGTCATCCAAACTAAACGTGTATGTAAAATTTCAGCTCAATCAGTTGCGGATAACTGCTTTAAAATTCAGCTGCAAGATTTGACTGGAACAAGCATTGATACCAATATTGCATTAGGAAAAAATGTGTTTATTCAGATTATTACGTACCATTACATTTTGTTCCACTAACATCGGGAATTGGTGCCAGACTAAATCCAAAAGATTTAAATTTTTCCGGTTGAATCTTTCGCAACCATGTTTTATCATTAAGCAGACTAAATCCGGTGTAAATATACACGGCTCCTTCACCGTCATATGGTGCTCCAATTGCCACTTCTATAATAATAAATTCAAACAAAATATAAAATACGTGCAATTGTTAGTAACATATAATATTAGCTTTTGCTAATGTAGTTTTCTATTGCGTATGTATTGAGCCCTTTTTAACTTCCCACTGCTGGGCACAGGCCTTCCTTTAAAACGAGGGGGACAGGCCATAGTCCACCACGCTGGCCAAGTATAGCCAAGTTTTCTTATATTGGAAGGATATTATAAATATATAAAGCCGGTTTTTGTAAAATAGTTTAACGTCAACGGTCCAGTAAGATATGTAGTTTGTTAGTGGCTATGTAAATCTAAATAACAATTTACGTCCCCCGCATTACCGTCCGGCAATCCTGCCGGGCTCATTTATTATTTATCTCATTTATTGCTAAATATGAGGGCTTGCGTATAGTTTAATGTTTTACCATCTCTTCCGTCTCCATCTATATCTCCAAGACTAACTATTGAAGCACCAAAGTATCCGCCGTCTACTGTCCCTTTTAATATCCTTATGAGTTGCGGAGCCTGAAAATAGATGGGAACCTAAATTTACAAAATGATTGATTCGGAGTACTCACTGTATTCAGCCCTTTTTAACGTCCCACTACTGGGCACGGGCCTCCCTTCAATACGGGGGGATCAGGGCATAGTTCACCATGCAAGTCAGCCAACACACACTTGTGCGTTGGCTGTTATATAATACTTACACTAGATAGTAATTTCGCTTTTTCTGCTGGTACATATACGTACACGGCTCCAGTGTTGTAACGACTATTGCTAGCGAACGTTGGGGCTCCCACCAATAAAGAAGTGCGAGTATGCCCCAAGCGAGCTGCACAAAGTACTGCCCCATATATAGAGCCAACTTCACCGACATCGAGTAATTTTATTTTCTTCAGTAATTTATCATAGAAATAAACCTAAAATCGAAATAAACATAGATAAATATATTTTATCCGTATTCTAAACAAAATATGGGCCGAGATATAGTAGAGATAAGAAGAAAATATGATATGATAGAATATAAAAAGTCGATAATTTATAATGATAATTGAAATATTTAAAGTATATCTATAATTTTCTTGCATTGCACACAGTCCTGCTCATGTAACAGACACATCGATAAAAAGTTGACTTTGACTTTCAAGGATGGTCGGTGATGGTCTATTTATAGGTTAAGAGAAGCGGGGCTAACACCTTAGTAGACCCTCTTTATCACGTCTTCTGAGTAAGAAGAGGCGCTGGTATACATATATTCTTCCACTACCTAAAAGAACTTCTGTTGGAAGGCCACTAGTTGACCTTCCGGGACGACATCCGGGCGATTAAAATGTTTCACGATCCCAAAGCATTTAGATACGGTATCCCGCATGGTTAGGGCAGTCCTCACGGGTGTTGTAGTGCGCGTAATACATGATTTCGTATTAAAATAGACGAAAGAGAAGTCTAAAAATAGTAATACCCGTCCTTCTCCATGTTCTCCATACGGAGTGCTGATAGCATAAATAATTTCTTCGTCCGATAAAAAGTTTCCACTTGCGATACTGTATCCTAAAATAAATAATAATGTAATATATTCGAAACTTCAAAATTATTTAAATGTGAGCACGTAGCTTTATTCTATAAGATATATACATATTATATACGAATTACAAACCTAAGTTAGGAGTATCTGTAATTAACGTTCTTGGAGGTGTCAAATAATTCTCATAAATTTCTACTCCACCTGTAAAATAAACAATAGATAAAGTATAATATAAAACACATATGTTATAAGATATTTATTTAGGGCATAGTTATTATTTCCATCACTTATATCTGTATAATACGGTATAATATTGTAAAAGTAAAATGAAATTATCTATATATAAATAGGCAAAGACAAAACGGTTAAGTACCTTTTTCTCTTCTATTTGTCAACCGATAATTTTTGTTTCAATAAAAAATGTTGGGAAATAGTTATTTCGTTTTTCGTCAAAAACAAACAAATATTTTTTGGAAATAGTTTTTTTTTAATATAAATAGGTTAATTCTATTCAATATACCATTTACCTCAAATTTTTAGTAATGGTTACTGCTTAATTTCGACCACTGGACGAGACACTAGTAAAAATATTTAACAGTCTTAATACATCGTGAAAACTAAAATATTTTTTTCTATAAACCTAAGAAAATATTACTTTTTTCCTTTACACTAGATTATACGACTGGACAGATTTTGATAAATTATACTTATTTTTATCATATGAAAATGATGATGTTCTCCTAGCCGATTCCGGCCACGGCGGCCATTCTCATTGAGACTAGCCAACTGCGCAGGAGATATTATAGTGCACAAGTGTACGCGCTGACACAACGTGCACTCTCTATTCCTGTCACTCTCATTCTCCGGTGGGATGACTACTCGACACGACCAGTGAGAGTTAAGGCGGTAATGCATATGAAAATATCAATTATAAATACATACATACCGGGCCCTACGCCTTGACCACCAATAGCAATAATATTAGTTTGATTATTAATATCTACGATCCATCCAAAGCTCTCTACACCACCATCTAGAAAGCAAGAAAAATTACAAATATTATAATAAAATGGTTACAAAGCGAAATCTTAACATGATTTTTTTTTAATCATTGACAGTTACGTATTCTGTACACAATAACTCCAAAATTTAATAGCATTACATACATAACAATAAGTTAATTATTATTGAAATTTATGCCTTTTTGTCTGTATATCTGGTTTTCACGCACAAAAAGATTTTAACTAAATACCTACTGTGTATTATGTGCCTTATTACTCAACAACAAACAAATAAACAAACACACTTTCACATTTATAATATTAGTATGGATGTAGGAGATGACAGTGATACGTCGGAAAGTGAAAATTAATAAATAATGTATACAAATATTTAAAAATACAGTAATTTTACTTTAATGTTGATTTTATTTTATTACAAATTATTAATAATTCCTCACTAAAGCATTAGCAACATGAACGAGCCCTATGAATTCAAACCAGTTGCAAGTGTTAGTGGGCGGAGCTGGACAATTTTCTGTCCTTATCAGTTTGTATGCTAATGTGGGACAGAGAAAGCGCTTTGCATGGTTCACTCCGTAAACAGAGTATAGTATAGTATAAAAACAAAGTCACTGTCTGTAAATATATAATATTCGCAGTTAACGAAGTATTACACCCTACCCTAGAAACGAAATTTATAATTTTATTGTATGAAGATTATTTATTATAAAATATTTTATATGAAAATAGAGTAATCGTTAAAAGTTATAATTATAATAAATACTTACTCAACGGTTTTCGATCTGGTAGTTCCATATCACTTAGTTGTACTATATCATCACTGCTTGAAAATTTGTAACAAACACCTTTTGTGACTAGTTTAACTAAAAATAAAGAATAGAAAATATATCGTGTTGTCACGAGATTGGTAAAACTAAAAAAAATGTGTTTACCATCTTTCGCTTCAATCTGAATTCAAAAATTGCAAATTTTTAAATTTTCGTAAAGTTGATTTTTTTTTATTGAAAAGAAATGCAAAAACAATAATCAAAATGGAGAAAACTTAATGTCTTAATGTAAAACATATCTATGAGATAAATACAACTTTTGCTTCATGCAGGAATCGAACCTTTACAATCTTATGCAGTAAGTCTAACAATACTAATATGATACAAAGATATATTTTACTTAATGCTTAAACTTTATACAGTAATTACAGTATATTACAAATAATTATTTATTTATATTACGATTACTAAAATTTAATTTTATTACTTGCTTACCATATTTATAGATAGTCCTTGGGGCACACGTCTGAAAAATAAGTTACTTTCTTAGCAGTTTTTGGTTGTAATATTGAATTTCTAAAGTTAGCAACCATATGTGTACTTTCTCTTTCATTCTCGTAGTCTAAGCATTACAATCATGAGTGCGAGTGATATGGCTTTACGTGCTCATCAAAACACAGATTTGTCATACACCATCATTTACCCAACTAGTAAAAAGGGAAATCCCTATAACTCTTTTAGCTATGCCCGGGAATCGAACTTATAATTTCGTTATTTGTATTATATACGCCTAACAATCAAATAAGACAGTCAAAATTTATATTAATACTACTATATCTAAAGTGAGCTATAACTGATTTGTAGTACTTACAACGACATACTTAGATCCACTCGTGAGATATGCTCCCAGCCAATAATCATTTGTATAATTTGAAGGCGATTCTAGAAAATATATAAGTTTTGCTTATCACTTTGAAAGCAATAATAAATATCAATCAAATAAATAATTATCAATTATTCTTTATGACTTTTACTTGCTTGTGTTATCTATTTCTTACTACAGGTCTTAACATTTGTTTTTAACTTATTAATGTATTTTTTTATTTATTTTTTACGAATGTTTTATCTCTTATCTCCTAACTTTGTTATAAGTATAACTATAACAACGGAAACTTTTATTGGTTATATTTTATTAATAATTTGTTACTAATGAATGAACGAACGAATGAAACAAGTACACAAAAGAATGAAGAAATTGTCTATTTTTCTTCATGTAGGAAATACCATGAAATACAAATTTGTTTTGCTACTAGTGAAATAAATATGCATAAAACACTTTTCTTGAAAAGAAAAGAGAAGAAATCATTCAATCATTCATCATTTGCTTTTAACATAGATGTCACAGTTAAAAATTTTAGTAAAAAAAAGACGTAAACTCAACAAACGAGACCCAAGCAAAATCTAGTTTATAGAGAAAAGCCAAAAGCCAAACGATTTCTTATGGAAATTAAATAACAACTTATATATTATTATATAGCATTTCCCGCAGCTCCGCCCGCGTTCAGATGACCAAAAACCAAATTCTTAGGTATTACATAATATTATACTCTTTCATTGCAGTTTTTGTATTTTTTCTCAGAAATGAGATATTTTCCCAGAGTACAAACTATTCTTTGACCTGGATAACCAGCTATCACCATACCAAATTTCATCAAAATGCCTCCAGTAGATTTTCTGTGATGCGGTAACAGACAGATAGACAGACAAAAATTTTAAAAACTATAGATTCAGCCTCTGCATCGATAATAATGTTTGTTTCAATAAGATTTTCCAAAAATATTAAATGTACAGATTCGGCTTAGTTACAATTTTATTATATGTATAAATAAGAACAATGATTAATTAGCTGTATATTATGTTTATATATAAACGTATTATGATATCATTGTAAAAACCTATTTACCTCGTTCGAGTTTGAATGCAATTTCATTAAATGACTTTTTGATAACATCATAACTAAATATTTTTCCTATATTGTCCGCTGTTGGTGCACTTATGAAGAGTCTGGAATAATAAAATAATACCTAGGTATATTAAAGTTTTTACTGACATCCAAAAAGAAGGATGACCTCAATTCGATTGTTTTTTGTGTATGTTAAACGACCCTCGTCATATTTTGTTGAAAGACTTCTACCATTCTTTTTTTTTAATTAAAAAAAAATAGGGATTATCCTATAGAAAAGAAATCCATCCAAATTTGCAATAAAATTTCGTATTAATTTTAACACTGGAGATTTTAGTTAAAAATTATATAATAAGAACATGATGATTATAAGTACCTTAGTTCAGTTATCATTATTGTATATTATACATTATTATACAATAATGATAAGTAAACTTATCATCATTATTCTATAAAAGTGTTTTTTTTATTATTATTAAATAATAATTTTATTATATATTTTTTATCTCATTCAAAATTCGAAACATATCCGTAGGAGCTCAGCTCTAAGTCAAATACAAGTAATAAAATTGACTTTTCGATTCTTATATAATTAGTAACACATTTTCAGCACTCGATGACCACATTTGCCTTGATTATAACAAATGAAGCCGGTCTCATAATAAAACTAAAAGTCCATAAGAGCATATTTCAAATAAATAAAGCTTACTAAAATATAAATTCTCAAAAATAGATTCAGGACCAAGAAGAAGTCATGAAAGCTCAGCGGCGCTTTTCATTTTGTTTTATTCGTCCCTAAGTACGTTTTAACGGTTAATATGGAATAGATAGACTATATATTATATTATATATAGTTTATAGCCTTCCTCAATAAACGGGCTATCTAATGCAAAATAGAATTTTTCAAATTAGTTTAGTAGTTCCTAAGATTAGCGCGCTCAAACAAACACATAAACAACCAAACAAACAAACAAACAAACAAACAAACAAACAAACAAACACACACAAACGAACAAAGAAACAATCAAACAAACTCTACCTCTTTATAATATTAGTATAGATGACATGCATATATAAAATATAAGCTAATAATTTCAATCTTATATACTCACTGTTTATTAAAATAAGTGATGCTGAATCCAAAATTTGACTTATTATTCAACGTCTCAGGCGCATTGATTAATCTCATAGATCGACTGTCGTATACAGCTAACACCGTCGATATACACAAGTGGAATGAAAACGTTTGTATTACCCCTGTAATATTTAAAATTCTATAATTTATTAGTAATCTCTATAAAGTAATGTCCATTTTAAATGTATGGTATTATATCCATCGGTCACACAAGTACTAGATAGACAATCCCATACAAAAGTTTTCTTAAAACTATCAACAATTGTGTTTAGGTAATTATTCTAGTTGAAATAAATATGAACAGAACAATAAAAATTGAACCTTAAATGCAATGCTTAAAATTGCTTTCACAAAAAAGTTTTAAATTAAAAGCGCGCCCAAATTTTCAATTGAACGCTCATTCGGTGTGGACATTTTTTGTCGCTGATTGTGTATCTAGTACTTTTTTGATCAATGATTTATTGTATGTATTCAGCCCTATTTAACGTCCCACTGATAAGCACGGGCACTGATAAGGTCGAGGAGGATCAGGCCATAGTCCACCACGCTGGCCAAGTGCGAGATGGCAGACACAATATGTATTTCGAAAACTTGCTAGGTTCTCTCAGACATGCAGGTTTCCTCACGATATTTTCCTTCACCGTAACACAAGTGGTAATCATGATGATATTGATTCGAACAGGAAAATATCAGAGGTGCGAGACCCGGGATTTGAGCCCGCTTCACTCGGTTTCTAAAGCGAGCGCGTTACCACTGCGCTAACACTGACATTATATAATAAATACTAAACAAAATTAGGGCAAACATAAACCTCTTTATTTTAATGATATAAAACTGGCTATTTACGATGTTTTTAACTTTTCTTTATGTACTTCTTTGTATTTAAACGCAACTTATAACTACTAGACTAGGTACTAAGTTTTTGGGACAATTCGTCTGTATTATTTACGTCTGTTTTATATTAGAAATGTAATGAAAGTCTGTACATTTTGTTATGGAAGGGCGAAGTCTCCTAATATAGGCAAAAATTACTTTCTTAAAAGGGGACCTCAACCACAAACTTTGTCAACACTATTATATCTTTATGTAAATAAAATATTTTTATTTTATTTATTTATTTATTTAATACAATTAATTTCATAAAAATCATTACATTTAAAAATAATAAGTTTATCCTATTGAGGTACTGTGCTTTAAATATAAGTGTCAAAAAATCGAATTGTACATCTACTATTTTTATTCGTAGTTCGTACTTAGTTCTAATATATTATACTTTCCTGCATTAGAAATATGTTGGGACATTAACACACAGCACCATCTAGTTCCATGATAAGCTACGAGGCCTTTGTTATGGATACCAGATAGTTGATACACTACACATATATATCTTTAAATACATACATATTATTAATATAAACACCTATGACTGGAGTACAAGTTAACATTCGTGCTCATCACACAAATGATTGCCCTTAGCGGGACTCGAACCTGCGACCGCTGGCACAGCAAGTAGCGTCACTACAAACTGAGCCAAACGTGTCGTCAACTGCACTATACATACTGTTGTACTCTAAAAGTAATCAAACTCTACACTATAAAATAATTATAACCAAAAGATATAATTTCATACTTTAGTAAAATTATAATATAGTGAAAAAAAAATATAAATCTAAAATAAATAAATATAAATCTAAACTAAATATAACAAAAAAAAACAATTAAAATAAATAAAATAATAAAATGTTACAACTTACTCATGATTAAAGTATTAGCAATAGTCCCCTCTGGCTTAATTCTGTAACATGACTAAATAAGTCGTTAAAATATTGCATTGTGTCATAGTTATTTACGAAAATATAGTTTAAAATTAACAGTAGAAGTGACGTCAGCCATTTAATAAGATTTATTGAAGTATAAATATCTTCTGCTTGTTTTGTAATCTGGAGCTTTATTAAAACGTTTTATTTTATTCACAATCACTAAACACAACTCTTCCACGCTATTTCACAATTTATACTGTGGCTTTTTATCTCATCCGCCCGTAAATCTATACATATAATAAAATTGTAACTAAGCCGAATCCGTACATTAAATATTTTTTGGAAAATCTTATTAACAAGTATTTACAAGTGCTCTAAACTTTCATAACTTTTTTTATTTTTTGAGATATTTTAATATTTTTGTTATATTTTATAATTAATATATTTAAAAAAAATTGAAACTTGTCCATTACAGGAGACCACAGCTTGCTCATTGCTCATTTATCTATTATATTATGACTAATTTCATTATGACTATTTATCTTATATAAATTTCTGAACTATTTATCCATACATATAAATAAAATTGAAGTTTATGTCTGTGATTTTAAAATTTCTGTTTTCGCAAGTACATAGGTATGTACATATAAGATGCAGTACCTAATCAAGCCTTTCTTAAAATTTGTTAAAAAAAACAAAAAATAGGGTCACTACAAACTGAGCCAAACATGTCATCAAATATATACAAACTGTTGTTTATCGCTATTTCTATTAGTGATAACCGTATCAAAATATATTATATAGCTCTATACCACTAGTCGAACCGGAGAAATAGATAGAAATAAAAGAACAGACCATGAAAATGAGAAATTTGTGTAATAAATCATTGAAATTTTAATATGAAGGACAAATCGGTCGAACAGATTGTTGTTTACCCGTGGGAATGAAAGATTTTCCTGTTTGTGTGTGCTATACAAAATAGCATTCAAAGCAAGCAGATATACAGACAAACAGACAAAAAATTCAAAAACTATGATTTTGGTATACACTGTACACAACACGTAATAGTCATTGTGTTAAAAAAATATTTAATGTACCTACAGATTTCGGTTTGTTACTATTTTATTATATGTAAGACAATATACTGGAATGCTATTGATTATTTCCACATGAACTGACGATATATGAGAGATCATGATTTAGCTACACTTTTTTCAGTAAGTACATACTATTTTTTATGCCCAGTTCCGTTTGTGTAATATACAAGTCGGTAAAAACTAACCAGGGTTATTTATTTAAGGATAGTGTTATTATTTTGTATGAACTTTAACACCTCCAGGTAAATTTCTAAGAAATTAATTAAAATTCTAAGAAATCTATTGTTAACTGACACGCCGGCGTGTCCGCGATTATAGCAGGGTTAAAACAGTTTAGGTACTTCTACGATGGTCAAATTCTCTGAGACTAGTAAGGCATTATATAACAAGTGCTCGCAGCAATACAAGTGCATTCTCTGTACGTCGATTTATTAGGCGCAGGAGAGCTTTACATGCTCTCTGCTTCCAGGCACGGAAGAGAACAGAAAAACCATTAACCATAATTGGTCCGAGCTGACATCGAACTCAGGGCCTCCAGATCTGTATGTAATATAATTTTCTAATGACTAGCAATTAGCCTGCTAAACAAATAACATATATTTAAAAACTGTATTATAGAATACTAAAAAGTAGGAAGCAAAGTCAGGAACAATCGTTCGTATATAGCATTTAGCTAATAATAAATTATTACGTACCTATTTAACGGAAAGTGCAGTATAGAGACGGATTTACATTCGTTAAAACGACTGGTTTAAAAAAATGTTTATTATATACTAAATTATATTTATTTTATTTTGTGTGATGACTGTACTTAGTAGCCAACAAAAAATAGCTTAAGTCGTATAAAATAAATAAATAAAAAAATCGAACGTAAATGTTTGTGAAAGTAATACAGCAAATATGAGTAAGTGATTTATAATATATGTAATATAATATTTTTTATTAGATTTTTTAATGTTACATTTTCTACTTGAATAAGTTAAAGGATATAAAAGTTTATAAATCATTGTAAATTTATGTCATGATTTAATTATATACAAGTGAACTTGCAAAGTGTTAGATACTAAAAGTGTATGACTCATAAAAAAGGTGTTTTACGTTTATATATTTTAATTTAATTAAATGATGGTTCCAGATAGCTAAATTAAAAATAATTTATTATTTTTTGTTTTTTACTTATTAATTAATTCAAAAAAAGCTAAAAGAAAATTTAATCCATTTCCATTTAATAAACTGTAGAACATAATTTATAAATGTCTTCGATTTTGTTTATTTTTTGAACTAAAACTTCTTTAGGCGTGACTGAGGAATAAGTAAATAAATTGGAAAAATGAGTGTTGCGGAAGTGAGAGTCAAATTAATATATATATATATATGTATATATATATGTATATATATATGTATATATATATATATATATATATATATATATATATATTAATATATGTATATATATATATATATATATATAATAATTATTATTTGGAAAAAATATATTTATTTTTAATAATTTTATAATAATTATTACTTGTAAAACTAAATATTTATTACTGTGGGATGAGTGTGCAAAAATAAAATGAAAGCTATTATGACCAATGTGTCAAGTGTGAATGAAAGAAGAATGAGTGAAATCGACAGAGTTAAATAATGAATGAGAAAGTTTTAGTTTTAAAAAAGGAAGCAAACTGCAAAGACGTATTATACTATTGAAAAATTAACAAACGTATTAAAGTTATTGTGGTATGATGGTTTTATTGCTGGTATCCTCTGTACCACACTACAAATAATTTTACTAAAAAAATATTATATTTATATTTTGATTTGTTTTAATTTAATTGCCGTATCTGCCACAGCGTCCAAGATGTTTTACTTCAACCGCGTAAAGGTTTCACGCACTGTTTTTTTTTTTGAGAAACCATGTGCAATAAACTCTTTAACATTTTTAACAAAATGAAAACTTTTAGGGATAATACACTTCATATACCTGCAGACTTGTTTATCAACAGTCGTGGCCGTCTATAGTAAGGAATATATGAGCATTGTAGGACCACAAATACCTCTAAATAACAACTCACATTACGGCTACAGCATCGCGTATTTTGACAAACAGTAAGTTAACAAATATTCATTTTTATTTCATATTATTTATATATATATATATATACAAGGTTTTATCTGTGTTCACTTGCGTGGTTTATTCATGGCTGTATTTTTTTTTCAAACCTGCGATGAGTAAAGAAGTAAAAAAAGACCGTTATAATATTACTATGTATATGTATAAGTTTTTAGGGTTCCGTACCCAGTTTTGTTCCTGAAGGGTTCCAGCGGAACCCTATTACTAAGCTTCCGCTGTCCATCCTTCTATCAGAGGGTTGTATCTCATGAACCGTAATAGGTAGAGAGTTGAAATTTTCTCAGTCTGTATTTCTATTGCGGCTCTAACAATAAATAAGAAAAATAAGAAAATTAAATGCAACAAACATATTTTAATCGATGATCGAAGTTAATATACTACACACATAGAGTAAAAGTCATATTAATAAAAAGTACATGTACTATGGTACGGAACCGTTCGTGTGCGAATTCGACTCGTTTTTATTTTAAATCGTGACCACTAAAATTTAGAGTAAGAAGAACATATAATTCGCTCAACCGATTGAAATGACATTTATTGTATTTAAAAAATGCCCCAAATATTGATAGAATTGTCTAGCAGAGTTTTATTGAATATCTTAATTCAATTTCTTGCAGGATTTATAAACTCGAAACTTCAAATTTTTTGTAATATAAATATTTTTTTGTTTTCAGATTATTTATAAGTGCACCAGCAGCAGACAACATTGGACACATTTATAGTTATAACATTATTTCAGATACGGTTAAAAAAATTGATACTTCTATGTTCCCACGATCCCATATGTTTCCACGATGTAAGTAAATTTGCGTTTGAGATTTTCTCACTAAAATCCCATTCTTAATCCCTCCACGACCGCGGACACGCCGGCGTTACAGTTAACAATAGATTTCTTAGAAATTTAATTTATATCTTTGTAATTGTAATGTACCGGGAGGTGTTCACTTGCAAACAAATCCAATTACAATTCATAATATTAAAATACATCATACTCGACTTTGGGCTTCAAGAAAACCCCTTTTTTGTGATAGGTAAAAAATAAAAATAAATATAAAAGAAATGAATGTGATGAGCAAAAGTGTTTGTACTCCAGTCATGGATGTTTATATTTATATTATGTATGTATTTAAAGTTATATGTGTATAGTGTATCAACTCTCTGGTATCCATAACACAAGCCTCGTAGCTTACCATGGAACTAGATGGTGCTGTGTGTTAATGATTCAACATATTTATTTATTTTAACGAAGACCCTTTTATATAAAGTATCGCAGTATAAAAGTCCATACAGTAGACGGTCCCCTTTGCTTTTAACGGAAATTGGCAAGGGTTGTCAAAAAATATCAATTTTCATCGGAAACAATTTTAAAGTTAAAACACTGTAGTGCCCTCTCGTGCAAGTTACAATTATGCCTGTCAACCCTAACGCCATTTAACGATTGTCATACAAAATTACGTATGGCAATCATGGGCGGTTCACCAGTATGTCTCTACGCCCACCCCACACCATTGTCCAGTTTGGGCGCCTTCGTTAGACGACTATGGGTTAGTAGACTGTTTATGTTTGTTGCTCTTTCACGCTATAACAGCTGAACAAATCTGTAAGATATATTAAGTTATTTAAAAACTAAAAATAGAGTTTATTGCACAAAAAGTAGCCGTAAAAAGTACATAGAAAGTGACGTAAACAAAGGTGGACTTATCTTTATAAGAGATTTCTTCCAACCCATGTATGTGGGAAATATTGTTAAGTAGCGAGACAGAAAGAGGAAGTGCAGAGAAAAATTGTAAAGTTATAAAATCATAAATAAAACTTAAATAAGATTTAGTACACAGAGTATGAATGTTCTGGAGTAATAGGTTTCTGTTAGTAATAGCCAAAGGGCGGCGCTGACTGTGTATAACGAAAGGCATTAATAATATTTATTTATTTAACAATATTTTCATATGTTTATTTTAGTAAACAATGACAAAACCGACTATTGGATGGGAGCATCTATAAAAACTGGTCCTACGTTTTTAGTGGTACGTAACATCAATTTTGTAATAAAACTATTATTTTCCTGTTAGCCATATTATTTAAAATTTACATAAAGGTCAAAGTAAAGTATTTGTTGCTTAAATTGTATTAATATATTTAGGACAAAATATTCAAGCGCGCTATAAAATAAGGTATAAATATATGTATATCTATATATATAAAACGAAGTCGTGTTAGTTACACCATTTGAAACTCAAGGACGGCTGGACCAATTTTCATGATATTTGATTTTTTGGATTGCTTTTAGTCTGGAATAGGATATAAGTATAAAAACATCAGAAAAATTAACGAAAAAAAATTAATATGTATATGGCTAACGCTGGCTAATAACTATTTATATGTATTTAAAACGTACCTAGCGACGAACCCGAGCGAAGCGAGAGTTAGCTGCTAGTAATATATAAATACGGGTTATAAATTATAAACTAAGATATCGCTTAGCAAATATCAAAAAATAATAATTTAATAAACTCAGAAAAATTATAGTTTTTAACAGAGGAGAAGGTTCTCCAAAGTCGAAAGTCGTTTAAACATCATTATGAATTATTATATTATAGTTGAAATGTGTAAGCAAAAATTTCGTCGAATTTAAAAAAAAATGACTTAATTTGTTGGTGTATTTTCTTTTAAGCAGCAACAGATTACATGATATTTTCCATACACTTGTACTTTGATTAGCACACCTTTACAATTTACATACAATTTGTAAATAGTCAGTATGGGTGGGTAGCTTGCCTTCTTTACATAATAAAGAGTTGTTCTTTCAGATATGTGCCCCACGAGCCGTTTCTCAACCGTACGGTAAGTTATCGATACTAATATTATAAAGAGGTAAAGTTTGGGAATTGTAAGTTTGTGACGTAGGGGGTAATCTTTGGATCTACTGAACCAATTTAGATGAAATGTGGTAAGAAGATATTTTGAGACCCTGGTAAGGACATAGGATACTTTTTATCCCGGAAATCATCCGTTAATGGGGTGAAAATGGGGATGATAATTTGTATGGAGAATCAAGCTAGGGACGAACCCGATCGAAGCGAGGGTGAGTCGCTTGTAATATAATATTAGCAATTCAATGCCAATAAATCTAATAAATCATAGTTGTATTATGTATAATATGTATCCATCCATACCTTTTTTACATTCCACTGCTGGGCATGGGGATCAAGCCACCACGCTGTCCAAGCGCGGGTTGGCAGTCTTAACATGTCTTTTGAAAACTTGCTAGCTTGTCTTAGACATGCAGGTTTCCTCATGATGTTTTCAGAAGTGTAAATCATGTTGGAAATGATTCGCACATGAAAATATCTGAGATGCGAGATCCGGGATTTGAACCCGCTTCACTCGGTTTCCCAAGCGAACGCGTCACCTCTGAGCTACCACTGTACTGAGTCGCAAATAAATGAAGAAAAAAAAAATACTCAATTCCATTTTTCAGGAGCAACAGTTACAGTGGGAACTTGTTTTAAGCTTTCACATCAGGAAGATAAAACGATTGTAAAGAGACTCCCTGATTTAGCTGAAGCGGACAAACAATCAAGTACGTATAATGTTTTTAATATAAAACTTATCTAAAATTAATACTAAGCACCTACATTTGCAAGAGAAGTGGGTACTAAAAGGCTATCTGTAACAATTCACAATACTTTACGTATTTCCTTAAATTTTCGCTTTAGTTAAATAATCTATACATATAATAAAATTGTAACTAAGTCGAATCTGTACATTAAATATTTTTTGAGAAATCTAATTGAAATAGACATTATTATCGATACAGAGTCGGAATCTGTAGTTTTTTTGGACTTTTGTCTGTCTGTCTGTCTGTCTGTCTGTCTGTCTGTCTGTCTGTCTGTCTGTCTGTCTGTCTGTCTGTCTGTCTGTTACCGCAACACAGAAAAACCACTGGAGGGATTTTGATGAAATTTGGTATGGTGATAGCTGTTTATCCGGGTCAACATATAGGATACTTTTTACCGCGGGAAAATATTTTATTTCTGAGAAAAAATACAAAAACTGCATTGTAAGAGTATACTAATATGTAAAACCTAAGAATTTGGTTTTTGGTCATCTGAACGCGGGCGGAGCCGCGGGCAATGCTAGTACTAAATATTAATACTTGTTAGTGCACACATTACATCACGATTTTGTATAACGACAATATATTCTAAATTTGCTTATTTACTTTTGAGTGTATAAGATTAAACTTTCATATTTTTTCACTCATTGAGGCGTGAAAAAAAATAATTTTGTTGGAAAATAACGTTTTACTTCATAGATGGAGGCATGAACAGCTATGGATGGAGCATAGAAGTGGACCACCGTGGCAGAATCCTGGTCGGTGGTCCAGCTGTTGTGCAGGATAAAAATAGTATATATGATAAAATAATTTATACTTCTACGTACATATATATATATATATATATATATATATATATATATATATATATATATATATATATATATATATATATTTGCTTAAGTTTAGTTAATGTCATTAGTTGCGAGACTTTGAGCTTTGATGGCTATATCTTTACAATGACCAGTGCAAAAATACTAAATATTTTCTTTTAAACAATAAGTTTGTTCTTGAGTTTAGAATTATTAAATTGTAAAATCTTTTAGTTCAATTTCAGTTTGAACAAAAATTGTCTCTGTCATCTTTCAACATTTTTTGGTTTTTCCTTAGTTTTAGATTTCACCAACATTAATTCAAACCACCACCCAGGACCTATTTAAAAAATCAGACTGTATACATTTGTTAAAATCATTATTTTAGCAAATACATACATTACAATTATTCATAGATACATTATATCGTTAATATGTAGATGACATCTATACATATAATAAAATTGTAACTAAGCCGAATCTGTACATTATATATTTTTTGAAAAATCTTATTGAAATAAACATTATTTTCGATACAGATGTCGAATCTATAGTTTTTAGAATTTTTGTCTGCCTGTCTGTCTGTTACCACATCACAGATAAACCACTGGAGGGATTTTTATGAAATTTGGTATGGTGATAGCTGGTTATCTGGGTTAACATATAGGATACTTGTTACCGCGGCAAAATGTCTCATTTCTGAGAAAAAATACAAAAACAGCTATGTAAGAGTATACTAATGTGTAAAACCTAAGAATACTTTCTTAGATTTACGCGAATGTTTGACATTTTTAAATAAAACTATCGTTTCGGATTATTTCGCGGATTTATTTTGATTTTTGGGAACCAAAACCTTAAGTTTAAATAATCCGAAAAGATAGTTTTATTTAAAACCTAAGAATTTAGTTTTTGGTCATCTGAATGCGGGCGGAGCCGCGGGCAATGCTAGTTTCCTATATGTTTTGAAAAATTTAAATTTTATATTACTTTTTTATTTTTACAGGTGGGGTAGAAATTTTTTACAATGACGACATAAGCCCAACACTAGTCAATACAACTAACATTATAAATTTAGGTAAGTACAAAGTTAAGTAGATAAATATTAAGTTATCGTTAAGTAAATATTGTATGTATAAATAAGTAGGAATGTGTGTATCTGTATTTGCTAATAAAACCGTTAGGGTAGTGGAGTAGAGAAAGAGACAGTAGACGGAAAGACCAGGATAGATATATTCACGGTGGAAGCGGAAGTGTCTATCTCAATACGTATGTTTCGAATAACGATCAAGTCAAATTAATATTATTAATAGTCCGAATAATAATTTCTGGGGAAAAAACTGAAAAATTTGCCCTGATAATTCTGTTATAACTTGAAAACGGTAGTTTCATACAAACTTTCATCCCCTATTTTACCCTCTTATAGAATGAATTTCGAAAAATGTTTTAGCATTACATACACATATTTATTTAATTTTATTGAAGAGCATTAATACCAAGTTTCAAGTAATTCTGATCATAAATATTTTTTTGCATTATATTGATAACGTGTTTTCCCGTGGGAATTAGAACGTCTCCAGCCCTCAAAATATCTCCACACAAAAAATCACGCCAATCCGTCACTCCGTTTCGACGTGAAAGAAAGACAAACAAACAAACACACTTATACATTTATAATATTAGTATGGATTAGACATCTGACGGTTTAGGTACACTAAGCTAATTACCAATATATGTATGTATTCACAAAAATACAATACAATACCTAATAGTGTGCTAATTTCAGGCTACAGTATAGTAAGTGGGAACTTTTTAACCAACACAGAAGTAACATACGCCGTCAGTACAACTTACGGCGAGCATGGAGAAGGGGAGGTATATACAAATATATATAATAACTTCCTTAGATTTACCCAAATATATAGGTAATACTAGCAGAACCCGCGGCTTCGCTCGCGCTAAAACTACAAGAAAACTCTAAAATGGTAGGTTTCATACAAACTTTCATCCGCTATTTTACCACCTTATGGGATGAATTTCGAAAAATGCTAAAACACGTATTTAATAAATTGCATTGAAGAGCATTAATACGAAGTTTGAAGTAATTCTGATCATAAATATTTTTTTGTATTGTATTATAACGTGTTTTCCCGTGGGAATGAGATAATATCCGCAGTAAAAAGTAGCCTATGTCACTCTCCAGCTCTCCCAGAAATCTCCCAGAATATCAGGTTTCAGATCAGAGAACCATGACTTCGATTACTACATATCTTTAGTCAGACTGCTATCTATCATTCCATGGTTGTGTCACTTTTGAACCTTTGAAAATTCTAACAAAAGTTTTGCCTAAATAAAATTAATGTCCATCTTGTATATTTCAGATCCTCTTTTTTGATGAAAAAGTAAAATACATTAATATGCTCGACCATGGTGAAGTGGGCTCTATGTATGGGGCAGTACTTTGTGCAGCTCGCTTGGGGCATACTCGTACTTCTTTATTGGTGGGAGCCCCAACGTTCGCTAGCAATAGTCAATACAACACTGGAGCTGTGTACCTATATATTCCAGTAAATAAGACAGAAATTATACTATATGTGAGTTACATATTAATTATTTTTATTAAAAACTTTCTATACGGTAAAAGTTAATTTTGAACCCAGAAATTTCCTATTTATTTAACACTTTCATAATTCTAACTATTAAATTCCATTAATTTTTAATTAAATTGTAATTTATAAGTAGGTAAACTACTTTTTACAATACTATTTTAAAATCATTAAAATAAACTAGCGACTCACTCTCGCTTCACTCGGGTTCGTCCCTACTCGTAGTTACGTTTTAACGTTTAGTATAGATTTCTCAAAGATGAGATATTTCCTCGCAGTAAAAAGTATCCTATATGTTGACCCGGATAAACATGATGATAAACATCTATCATCATACCAAATTTCATCAAAATCTGTCAGGTGGTTTTCTCGTGATGCGTTCCTACACAAACAGACAGACATAAATTCTAAAAACTATAGATTCGGCCTCTGTATCGATAATAATGACTATTTCAATAAGATTTTCGATTTACAGATTCGACTAAGACAGAATTTTATTATATGTATAAATTAAAAAGTGAATTTATATTTGATTTGATTTAAAAAACATCGACAGTAAATCTATCGACAATTCTCTTAGTTCCTTTAATCCACCACATTAGGGAAAATTACAGTATGTATATGCCATTGGAAACTAAACTGCTTTAGCTTCAAAGATAGTATGTATATATAAATGTCTTGGTTAGATAGGATAGATGTAAAGTCTCGATGAAAGTTATTGGCTGTTTTAAAACTCTGTTGGCTTGTTCGATAACTGTTAACAGTAAACCCGCTGTACATATTTTAATAAAATTTGGCAAAGATTACGTCATGGAAACGGACATAAGCAGATTTTTATTTCTGCCCCGCTTACCATTTTTTTTAACGTTAGGAAATGCATTTACGCACGAGGTGTGGGACTCACCGGTAAAGCCAGTACTACCCACTAAAACCCAACAAAGCCTTCCCCCGTCTTAATGGGGCGTCGCAAAATCGCTTACGCATTCAACTACGACGCCCCGACGCGACGGCAGGTCTGACGAAGCAGACCACCACAACCACGGGGTTGCTCCAAGGTCCACTCTGCTATCAGAGAAGTACCAGGAGCAACCCGCATGGTACACCGCCCACCGAAGAGGCAGTGAAAACTAGCATGTTCGTAATATAATATATGAAAATTAAATGATGTGTTCTATTTTTAGCGAATAATAAAAGGAACAGTAGATGGCGGCCACTTTGGTAGCGCTATAGCGAATTTGGGGGATTTAGACGGAGACAACAAAGAAGGTAACTATTTGAAATATAGCCAACACAATACAATGGGGGCATTCATTTGTGTGATGAGCACGAATGTTTGTATAATATGTATATATTTAAAGTTAATATATGTGTAGTGTATCAACTATCTGGTATCCATAACACAGGCCTCGAGGCTTACCATGGAACTAGATGGTGATGTGTGTTAATGTACCAACAACTCCCCCTCGCTTCGCTCGTGTTCATCCCTAGGTACGTTTTAACGGTTAGTATGGAATAAATAGATTATATATTATATTAAAAAACAAACAAACAAACAAACTCTGTGTCTTTTAATATTAGTATAGATTATTAAATTCTAAAATTATCTAAATACTGTAATAAATTATTTTATTTTATTTAGATTTTGCTATTGGAGCACCGTATGAGGGACTAGGTGCAGTGTACATATACACTGGTTCTGGTCTACTTTCTGACCAGACATGGTGGCGGAAGATCCAACCAGAAAAATTCAAGTCATTTGGTTTCAGCCTTGTTTCTTTGCCTACCATTTCTGAAAAACGGTGTAATGGTAATAAAATCAAATTATGGTACCTATTTAAAGTTAAAAAAGTTTTAAAAATTACAATAATCTATTAAATAAATTACACATTGTTATTACAAACTTAAAGAAGCGAAAACGCGTATTCTTTTTGCATTTATACATATATTTTTATATAAAATATTTTATTTCTTTATTTATTTATTCATTCATTCATTCATTCATTCATTTATTTCTTTATTTTTATATACACTACATATGTACATTTTTTTTTATTTATTTGTCGTTAGTATATTTAGATAGTCTTCGTTATAGTTATTTAATAAATCAATGATGACTTTATTTCTGGTCTTTCATAGCATTTGGAAAATTTACTTCAAATACCTACTTTATTATAATTAAATCTTATTGTTAAAATTAGACCATTTATGAGTAATTGCTTGTAAAAGTCTAAAATAGTCATATTATTTTTTACTAAACTAAATATATCGAATACCTACATAATATCTACTATGTGTTTCAATATTTTTTACAGATCTAGCCGTTGGAGCACCGTTAAGTAACCATGTATTCATACTGAAATGCATTCCTGTCACTACTATCGAAATATATACAGAGTTTCCGGATTTGCAGGTATAAACTCATAATAATAAATAGGTACTCCTGACGACAAATTCACGTGCTCTCCGATGCATGAGGATGTAACACCACCAATCTCCCAACTCCGAGCAGTATTTCTTAAATAATAATAAAACTTAATAACTAAACATAACCCGACCCAGGACTCGAACCAGTACCTCTGTATCTGTAGCCGTACATGTTAGCCACTAGACTCCGAGTAGTACCATAATCAGATTATTTTAAATTTTGGTCGAATGAAACTCTGACCTCAGAGAGAGGATAGAGGCTATTGCACACTCAAACAATGAATTCATCGATCAGTACGTCCATTGTCCTAAGTCCTGATTAAATTAAGACAAAAGGTATACGTGAACACTTCACATATTGTAAATCAAGGCAGTGAGGAAAGTTGCTATATTTCTATATCTACAGCGCTGCAGTTCAAGAGGGTCTGGGTTCGATTCCCAAAAGTTATTAATGAATTTATGGCCATGCCTCGGACTATCTCGGAAAATGCGTGAAATCGTTGGTCAGGATGGATTGGTCTAGTATCGTTTAACCTACGCATATACATCTATACATATAATAAAATTGTAACTAAGCCGAATCTGTACATTAAATATTTTTTAGAAAATCTTATTGATTTAAACATTATTATCGATACAAAGGCCGAATCTATGGTTTTTAGAATTTTTGTCTGTCTGTTTGTTACCGCATCACAGAAAAATCACTGGAGGGATTTTGATGAAATTTGGTATGGTGATAGTTGGTTATCAGGATCAACATATGGATACTTTTTATTGCGGAAAAATATCTAATTTCTGAGAAAAAATACAAAAACAGCAATGTAAGAATATACTAATGTGTAAAACCTAAGAATTTGGTTTTTGGTAATCTGAACACGGGCGGAGCCGCTGGCAATGCTAGTTTAATTATATAATTTTATTTTGATTTCAGAATCGTTCAAATCAAACATTTTTTCAATTTTTTATATGTCATAAGTTTATCTATCCGACCAATCTGAAACTTATAAAATCAAGTAAGTATGATTTAACTTAGTCACATTTCAATATAAACTATACATACTTGTAAAATAAAATTTTATATGAGTCTAATCTGTACATTAAATATTTTTTGGAAAATCTTATTGAAATAGTCATTATTATCGATACAGAGGCCGAATCTATAGATTTTAGGATTTTTGTCTGTCTGTCTGTTTGGGAACGCATTACGAGAAAACCACACGACAGATTTAGATGAGATTTTTATGATGATAGCTATTTATCCGGGTTAACATATAAGATACTTTTTACTGCGGGAAAATATCTCATTTCAGAGAAATCTATACTAAACGTTAAAACGTAACTAGACACGAACCCGAGCGGACCTAGGGTGAGTCGCTAGTGTAGCATAAATCAATCTATCTCCTTGTCACTTGTACGTAATAGAGACTTATTAAAGCTTAAACTTATTTTAAAGCAATACTTAGCTTATTTTAAAGCTTGTTCGATTCTAGTTATCAATATCAATAAACCATTTTTTGCAGAAATAAGGATCCATGTTCAAATGACACATTCCTCAGCAACATTACAGAAAAAGAGCTACTACGTTTCTACGACAATGAAAAAATGTCAAGCTCGTAACGTCCTAACACCAATTGTTAGTAAATTAATTTTGGCCAAATTTTTCAAATATAATATTAGATACTTAAATTACGGCTTAATTATATCAGAATTTGAAGTGTTGTTTAGGAGAATATAAAAGATACAACAAAAAGTCGTTACGTTCATAGAAAGTGTTCAATACTAATATGACTTATAATAATAGGAGATACTTTTATCGCTTTAACTGTGATAGAAACTACGTGAAGGGGTGAAGTAGCAGCAAAGTCGAGGAATTGACTCGATTTTTTTTTTATTTAGGGATGATTTTTCTTAATTCATTTACGCATACCACCTGCATAAATACAAGTGATTATGTGGGTCTCATCGGCTTGAGAAGCCAGTCGGTACTACCCTAAAACCTAACCGGACCACTCCCGGCTTAATGAGGCGTCGCAGGATCGCTTACGCTCTCGCCTACGACACCCCGATGGCAGCATGTACTATGGACATTCTTAAATCATTATAGTTGAGCGAAAACTAAACAAATATATAAAATTATATATTTAAGTAGACATCATGATCAGGAGGTCAAATCATATGATTTTCAGATATATTTTTTTATTTTTTTACTAACAATACCAATAGTAGAAAGTCAACTTGTCTTGTGGCATCAAAAGAAGCAATGAAGGCGGAAAATTTGATATGACCTATGCCTTATTAGTAAACACACATAAAAATGATTTTTTTAGTACATTTTTTTTCTTTCAGAAAGGTAATTACGATGAGTTATTAAAGTTCAACTTCACAGCAGTTGTAGAAACACCAAAGAAGGGAGTTCCTGATATTGTATTGAGTGATAGAAGCATTATTTCATTGCAAAAGTCAGTATGGGCTGCGAACTGCAGGTTAATGTACGGTCATTGTTTACCACAATTGAAGGCAGAGCCCTCGAGTTCTTTCTCGTACGTACAGATTTCTTACAGAATATTTTTGTATTTATAATATAAAAAAGTTTTTAGTTACTTCGTATTAGCCTGTAATCTACACCTGTACCCTGTACCTGTACCCTGATATATCTTCAGTGAAATAAAGTATAACTTACTAGATAAGAACAATAACAAGTCTATCCCACGGGAACTATACTTTTTTACGGGATGATAAGTAACCTATGTCCTATTCCAAACTATAATCTATCTCTGTGCCAAATTTCATCCAGATCCGTTCAGCCGTTCTGGCGTGATTGAGTAATAAACATCCACCCAAACACCTAAACTTTCACATCTATAATATTAGTAAGATTACGTTTACAAAGAGATAATTTTCTTAGAGCATGTTCCTTTTTATTGTAAATACTACGTATTCTTAGTACGTATCATTTAGTAAACAAAATTTTTTTTAAAGTAAAAAAAATATTATTTGGAATCATACGAGGTTTTTAGTGCCAAAAATTTGTTTTCTATTTGAAATTTTTTTAACTAGTAGCAGCTTAGCAGCACCTCCTTTGAAGTTAAGTTTGTTTATGTTTGAGATAGAAGATTTTATGCCATCATAATATATGGAAACAAATATTAAGTTATCTGTAAATATAGCAGTAAAAGCCACTTGAAAATCGCAGACTTAAGATAGTCCTCTTAATTATGTTTTATCCAGAATTCCGTACAAAGTGGGCTTACAAAAAACTGAGCAATTCTCTCTCGTAATTAAGAATTCTGGTGAGATCGCATACGATGCATGCGCAGTAGTTTGGCTGCCAAGGGCTCTTATGAAGCATATACCACCAGGCTGTACCCGCGATGGTATCACTCAGCGAGTGGTATGTAAACCTTCAGAACCTATACCGTCAGGTTCTAAATGGGTGAGTTTAAAAATCTCTTCAAACTTTCATATTTACTTTCTCTACGATATCTTATTATTTTTATGTTGTGATTTGCGAAACATCTAATGTGATGAGGCAGGTATTTTATAATCTATACATATAATAAAATTGTAACTAAGTTGAATTTGTACATTAAATATTTTTTGAAAAAATCTTATTGAAATAGTCATTATTATCGATACAAAGGCCGAATCCATAGTTCTTAGAATTTTTGTTTGTCTGTATTTTATCAAAATCTATATAGTAGTTTTCTCGTGATGCGCCCAGACAGACAGACAAAAATTCTAAAAGCTATAGATTCTAGCCACAGAAATCTTAATAATAAGGTAATAGAAATGCCATTGCGGTCTTTTAGTACTGGGACGCGTGTCGCCGGCTTGCAGCTACCAACACATTGACAAACAATAAATACACACTATCGCCCACACATGCATTTTGCATTGTTGCAACAAAAATTAAACTTTAAGCGATGACATTACGCAATATTTTCTAAAAACGCATAATCTCAGATGGCGTGATCCTTGTGACCAATAATAAACGTGTGCGAAAAGCACAGAATGATATCGCGCGCTCACTTTTAGTGCAGTACAAAGCGCATAATGCTCATATCGATAATTTTCCGTTGAGTCTTGCAACAATAGGTAACTAATTTATTGAAAGTGTTTTGTTTCATTCCTCGACGCGCTTTTAGACGATTTATTTATTTTCATAAAGGGAATACAATAAAACGTTAAATGTAAGTAAATTTTATTATTATTATATAGTTATACAAAAGTTATGCAATCTATTTGTTAAAATCCTATACATTTTTAACAATGACTTAAAAAAAATTATAGAATTTCTATGTTGTTTATCAAACAACTCGCCCTTAGAATTATTTACTCAATCAAATCAAATCAAAATATTCTTTATTCAAATAGACTTTTACAAGTTCTTTTGAATCGTCATTTTTACATGATTAAACTTTACATTAAATGTCAGTCTGTAAGTCTGTGAGTATGTTACCACCGACTCGGAATGCTGATCTGCTGAGAAGAGCCGGCGAGAAACTCAACAGTTGCTCTTTTCAAAAAATATTTGATTACAATATTTATTGCATTACAATATTTATCCATTTATCCTACGTGAGACACAGCAAGACATTAATCCCACGCATTTATATCTTCTAAATATTCAGTAATGGTGTAATAAGCCTTATTCAATAATGTATTTTTAATTTTAGAACTAAATTGATTCAAAGGCAAGCTCAATATGGACTGTGGAATTTTATTATACATGCGTACACCTTGCCCCATAAACGATCTATTTACTTTATGTATCTTGCATTGTAATGTTCATATTTTCTAAGCACCACCCTTGCTCTCCCGTAATTAATCTATTATCTTCTAATTTTTTAATGAGGTCTTTTAGTTTCAAAATTTGTTTGCTATATCGTCTGGCTTTTTTTTGGCATTGTAAGCGTTTTATTTTTAACCGCTGGTCTGCAATGACGACGCGACTTCTAATAATTTCAGAGCGTAATTTTTTTTCTCTCGGAGTGTCAGCTTGCACAGAATCACTTATTGAGGGCGTCAATTGCTGGTTACCTGCGGACTAAAAAATACGAATTGTTTACCTACATGATATACTCTAATATTTTTCGCAAATGCGGCAAAGCCCCAAAGGTAGTATTTTTATTTTGTACTAGCAAACCCCGCCCGCTTTGCTGGGCGTAAGTCAAAATATATTATACGGTTTTTATAATTTACTAACAAAATAAAAGTATCCTAAGTTACTCCTTATAACATTAGCTACCTGCGAGTGAAAGTACCGTCAAAATCGGTCCAGCCGTTTCATAGATTACCCAGAACAAACAGACAGACAGATAGACTGTTAATTTGAAATTAAAAACAGACGCTTCAATTTTATTTATATGTATAAATTACCGCGTGGAAAGTGAATATATCAAAAAGCAGTTACAAAATGAATAAAATAATATAAAATATCAATACCAATGTTTATGCTTACATCAACTATCTCTGGAAATTCACATTTAGACGTTGATGGCGTCACCGTCGGCTGCAAATTATCTGTTGCCTGAAATATTTGTTCATTAGTAAGTCCCGTTCTTATGAACTTTTCTTGCCCAAAGTTAATAGGCCACAGGTATAATACATTTTTATTCTTACCGTAATCAGTCTCCATATGTCGACTGTCGGTACTGCTGATTTGATCAAAGTCCGCCTTTTTGTTGACGAGTTAAATTGTTCATTTGTGAAATGAACAGAACAAATTCTGCTATACTTCGTTGGGAACCAATTTGTTTTTCCAGTAGCAGATATCCATTTATCTTTAATATCTGGATCTTTTGGGAACCTGTCATAATAGCATTGGATAAAGTAAACAGATACACAAATAAATATGCATAAATATATTGTACGTATCTTTTTTCTTAATCTTTTTCTTTCCCGGCTTCTCATTGATCAAATTTAATCAATTATCCTTACAATATAATAATTTGTATAATTATTTTGACATAAAAAAAATATTTGGTAAATGCAGAACATGTCAATGATACAAGGATATTCAACGCATACTGTTTTTGACTTACCCATATACATAACAATAATAAGCCTACCTCCTAATAATTTTCTGAATGAAAAAGTAGTTTAAAAGTACGAATTTACGGATAATCGTTGATAAATGACTTTTTATAAATTATTCAGACAGAAAGAAAACATACATAATGAGATGTAACAATTAAATATTTAACGAAAAATATTAAGCCAAACGTAATAAATTTTCGATAAAAAATTGTGTTGGCACGTCACTAATTCGCGGCTAACTTATGCGGCGTGTCCTTGGAATTTACGTACGCGACAATATTGTTCTTTACGCATGACTATTATTTCATTGCTGCTTTTAGCAGTTGTAATAGTAGACATGAACAAGCTTAAGTGGTAATGGTTATTGAAAATAAAACGTTTTCCTGCGATAATCGTAGTAGTGGTGGTGAAAACATTTAATTTGGCTATATTTCTTAAAAACGACATTATTTCAAAAATTAAGTACTTACATATGAAATGTTATCCCTTTATTTGTAAAGTTACAAATTGTGGAAGAATTTCCGCAGTTGGATATGCTGCAAAACACCATGTTTACCTCTCCGTGTCTCAAATAACACTAGTTACCGCAACAAACGCTTTACACGCGCTTGTGACCTACGTGTCACATGCACGGCGACAAGGTCACGCGTCTATGCCACTTCTATTACCTTATTATTAAGATTTCTGTGATTCTAGCTATAGATAATAATGACTATTTCAATAAGATTTTCCAAAAAATATTTAATGTACAGATTCGACTCAGTTAAGAATTTTATTATATGTATAGATTACGCTATCCCTTTCACATCATCTGGCAATGTGATGGATTAAATAAAATGATAATAGTGTGAGTATGTTTGCTGTCGCTGGATATGGAACGCTTTTTTTCGCAAGTTTTGTGAGCAAAGATGATGATGATGTTCTCCTGACCGATTCCGGCCACGGCGGCCGATCTCATTGAGACTAGCCAACTGCGCAGGAGATATTATAGTACTCAAGTGTACGCGCAGACACAACGTGCACTCTCTATTCCTGTCACTCTACTATACTACTACTCATACTCTGGTGGGACGACCACTCGACACGACCAGTGAGAGTTAAGGCGCAGGACCGACGGCTTTACGTGCCCTCTGAGGTACGGGGATGAAACATCGCCAACTTCCCAACACCGGGCTGTTACTGAGGCTTACTATACAGAAAGACTCAATAACTAAACTTGGCTCGACCCGGGATAGAACCCAGGACCTCCGGGTGGGCAGCCGTATATGCTAGCCACTACACCACTGAAGCAGTTTAGTTGTGAGCAAATAACGCATCTATGAATATATTTTAAAATATCAACGTAACTGATAGATATAAAGTAATAAATATTATTTTTTAACATGTTTCAGAAAACTGGTAATATTGAAATCGACACAACTTCCTTAACGAATAAAGATGAAAGTATAGATATTCATTATGACATATACGGTCATTGTGGAAATGAAACGGAAAAACAAAGCAGCAAATTATCATTTCCATTAGTTTTCGGCTTTGACGGCATCGTTATTAGTGGGTGAGTTTTTAGGCTGGTCGCATACGCACGATTTGCTTAATCCGATTACCGAATGTGGAATAAAGAAGCTTGTTTCAGAAATAGGTACACGTTAGTATAGTTATTGTTTTGGAAGAGAAAATATTACAGAAGTAATATGGTGCCAACAGAATACGTTAAGTAAAACGAGTGCATTTGACTGCTCGATTTTGGAAAACAAATTCGAACGGAAAATATCCGGATCCGGATATGGAAAAATTGAAGTGGAAATTTTTTTTTATTACATAGATAAAATTAAATATATTAATTAAAATTTTCCAATTTGAGTTTTATACACAGAGTCAGTTATTCTTACTGAAATTATTTTTTATACGTTTTTTTTATATGTTGGGACATAACACAGCACCATCTAGTTCCATGGTAAGCTACGTGACTTGTGTTATGGATACCAGATAGTTGATACACTAAACATTTATAACTTTTAAATACATACATATTATAAATGTAAACACCCATTACTGGATTACAAACCTTCGTCATCACACAAATGAATGCCCCAGCGGGACTCGAACCCGCGATCGCTGGCACAGAATGTAGGGTCACTACAAACTGAGCCAAACTTATTTGAAAATGATTTTATACGGTGCAGATTTTAATAATAAATCTAGTTAACCGATTTCAGAGTAAAAACACTTATGATGAAGGAAGTTAAAAAGTAGAATCGTGTGGTTTCTTATCTCCACAGTAAGATTTTTGCTAAAAAATTTTATGTTCTGTTCCATTTCTGCCGTGGTAGCTAATTTTATTGGAATCAGCTAACTATATGGGATTTTGTAGTGCTAAAGTCTGTATACGAGCACAATTTCATCCTTAGTTCTTTCATATGTACTAATATTATAAAGAGGTAAATTTTATGAGTTTGTGAGTTTGTGACGTTGTAGGGGGTAATCTCTGGATGTACTGAACCGATTTAGATGAAATTTGGTGAGATGATTGTTTGAGATCCTGGGAAGGACATAGAAAATTTTGTCCCGGAAATCATCCCTTAAGGGGGTGAAAATGTTAATGAAAGTTTGTGTGGGGAATCAAGCTAGGGACGCGTGAGTTGCTAGTAGTGCAGTAAAGATAGAAATAGCTTTTTTTGAAAATTGCATATTTTGTTTTATGTTTTTAATATACTTGTATTTAATGGAAATTACTTTTTCCAAAGTTTTATAAGATTTAGTATGAGATATTCCTTAAGCTTCCTTTGTAAAGAAAATAATTAAAATTGCTTCCGAGATAAAAAGCGAAAAAGTCACCAACCGACCTAATTTTTTTTAATAATAATTATAATATTCATTATTTATTTTTTTAGTGCTTCAAGCCCTAACAAAGTCTTGAATATTAGTATAGAAGATGTCAGTTCGGGGAAGCAATTCCATCATATTTATACTGTAAGTACTTATAAGTTCATACTAACTAAATTACTGTACTTAAGCGTATATCTGGACCACATTATTATCTCGCTCCGGCATCCCGGATCATTACATCATCCCGCTAGATAAAAATTATATACTTTTTATTCAAACTATGATTACTTAAGTAAAATAAAAACTTTCACCTACCATCCTCGAGCTTTATGCGATTAAAAAGATATATTTGATAGATTTGAGATATATTTCTGGAAGTCTGGTGTCAATAAAACTCGTCGCTAAAAAAATTATAAGAGATTGTACAGTGTACGTGCTGTGCTTCATTTTTGTTTATGAAGCATGAACTTAAAAGAACGCGAAAAAAACGCGCGCAAAACCCGTGTCGACAGAGCGTTAACAAAACGCCGTGTGCGTGGAAACTGCATATCAATAAAAAAATTTTTTTTTACTTTTAAATATAAAACTAAATAAAATTTCAATTTTATAATATCTAACTTTTTTTCAGATAATCAACAACGGTGCTTTTGACTTAGTGGATGTTAAATGTAAAATATTACGTAGCGATAGAAGCTATTTGGAATACAATACACCTACAGTGGTATAGTTATTTTAAGTTTTACTTAACAAATACTACACGATAGTTATATATTTTCTATTTCTTTAGTCATATTTTAATGTTTTCTTTTAATAATTTTATTAAGATTTATTTTTAATTTTTATATTTTATTAGTGACGTACAAGCCTTATTTCGCTCATATTTGACGAACTGATAACTTATTCTTAACTAGCAGAACCCGCGGCTTCGCTCGCGCTTAAACTACAAAAAATCTCTAAAAAGGTAGTTTCATACAAACTTTCATCCCCTATTTTACCACCTTATAGGATGAATTTCGAAAAATGCTAAAACACGTATTTATTTATTTGTATTTCAATACAGAACATTAATACCAAGTTTTAAGTAATTCTGATCATAAATAAATTATTGGATTGTATTATAACGTGTTTTCTCGTGGGAACAAGACAATCTCCCGCGATAAAAAGTAGCCTATGTCACTCTTCAGCTCTCCAACTATCTTCACACCAAAAATCACACCAATCCGTCTTTCCGATTCGACCTGAAAGAAAGACAAACAAACACACAAACAAACACACTTTCACATTTATAATATTAGTATCGATTTTCTACTAATATCATTTAGGTATTGTTTAGGTTTGTTTGTTTGTACCGAATAAGCTCCGAAACTACTGAAAAGATTTATATAAAATTCGGTAAGAAGATAGTTTTCATCCCGGAATTCATCCCTTAAAGGGGTGGAAATTGGGGATAAAAGTTTGTATAGAGAAGCAACGACAAACGAACGAACCAGAGCGAAGCGAGGGTGAGTCGCTAGTATGTAAATAAACCATTCCATAATAATCATTCAAAGATTTAAAAAAAAAACTAGTTAAAAAGAATAATACTTTCTTATTTAAAAATAACTTTATTTATCTAATTTTTATTATGGAAGAACGAAAATATGGAAAAAAGAGCGGAGCGAAAACTCCAGAAAATACCCTCAATCTTATACTTTGCGTTTAATTTAGTGTACCAGTATTAAACACTATATAGTAATATAATGAGTACTTATTCTTATTAACTGCCTGGGTCGGGCCAAGTTTAGTTATTGAGTCTTTCTGTATATTAAGTAATCGGTCGGGAGAACATCACATCACTTATTCTTATAAAAATTCAGCAAATTTTACGCACAGATACAAACGAAAGGTAATACTACCTCTTCACAAACCTGCGTGTTGGGTGAAGAGGGGCAAATAGAAGATATGATCTGCAATATTGGCGAGTTGCTAAAAGCGAGTGAAATAGTTGTTTTATTACCGATACGATTCCTGCCAAATACATTTAGTAAGTATTCAAAAAGATCTAACACACTAAGTAATGATTTAGAATAAGAGTTCCCAACCAGGGGGGGTACGCCCTTCTAGGGCGGCGTAGAGAGTTTATTTGGTGTAACGTAAAATTTAAAAAAAATGTTAAAATAATGTGTTTTATTATAATAAAAAATGGGGGGAATGGTCCAAGAAAATATTTTTTGTAATCCGGGGCTCAACAGAAGAATGGTTGGGAAACCATGCCCTAGAGGATTCTTGATCTCAGAATAAAATCGTAATACTCTGTAAATATCTTTAGTCTAGTACCATTTATAAATAAAAACAGATCAACATTTTCTAACAAACATCTCTTTAAAAAGTGGCGTCGATGACGTTAAATCAAACTAAATAATAAAATTCCAAAATCGAAAGTTTTTAATTATCTACACACAAATTCGAACTTCCGCACACCGCATTTTTTTTTTAAACGAAACAACTTGCGTTTTAATTTTGTCATCCGAAAAGTAATGAACAAAAGAGATTTGAAAGAAGCGCAATTAAATATTTTGATACACTAATTGTGAGTCTTGAATTTTTGTATATCAAAGTCTGGTACCTGCTATTTTGATTTACATTTATCTAATAGATTATATAAAACCTAGAATATAATATATTTATTATTATATATATATATTTATATTGTATATAAATATATATATAATATATTATATATATATTTATTATTATTATGTATATTACGCTGGACCGCAAAAAGGGTCGGTTAGAAAATCCTTCAATATCTTCAAAAGTACCTGACTTAGCTTTATGATATCAAGACTAAGTTGAAGAATATTTTAATGTGCTTAAATGAAAATAAAGAAATGAATTCAACCTTTTTATTTTTAATAAATGTAAAATAAATAAAAATGCGTAGTTTTTCCAGTATTTAAGTAAATGTAAATTCGTTACAGATGTGCCGTTTTCACGCATTTTAGTGCTTTATGTTGCCTCTGCGAGCTCGCAATAATTCCAAGAGAACTTGTGCAGATATAACAAAATATTAAAAATATACATAATATAGTAATTTTTATAATTTTTAACTGATTTTTATTGTTTTCCAGGCAATATTATAAATGAAAATAGAACAATTTATACTGTACTTAGTCTTGAAATACTAGGTAATACTAGTAAAGTTTTATATTCCAATACTGCAAGGTAAGCTTTTTCACTAAAATTAAATTAGTTCGATCGTTCACCATTATTAAGTTATTCTAACTTTTAATATATTGAACAGAAACTTTTTTATCGCTAAAATATGTTAGGTTAAGTATAGGGTCTTTCCCCCCCAACGTGCGTTCACCTTGTCGTGGTGGGGGGGCTCAGTAGTGCCCGGCAATCCAACCGGGCGCGAAGCTAAGAAACGCACAGGGAGGTTGCCCACTTCGGTGGGCGGTGGGAGATGGCCCTCTTCGGGGGGCGGTGTACCATGCGGGTTGCTCCTGGTACTTCTCTGATAGCAGAGTGGACTGTGGAGCAACCCCATGGTTGTGGTGGTCTGCTTTGGCAGACCTGCCGTCGGGGCGTCGTAGTTGAATGCGTAAGCGATCCTGCGACGCCCCATTAAGACGGGGGAAGGTTTTGTTGGGTTTTAGTGGGTAGTACTGGCTGTATTACGTCGGTGAGTCCCACACGTCGTGCGTAAATGCATTTCCCAACGTTAAAAAAAAAAAAAAGTATAGGGTCTAAAAACCCTATATGTTCTGTAAAATAAATGTAACAATATTAATTTAATTTTAATGTACTTTCATATCAAATGGTTATAATTTTTTTGTCGTTATGACATTTTACTATTGTATTCAGCCCTTTTTAACGTCCCACTGCTGGCGCGAGCCTTCCTTCAATACGAGGGGGATCAGGCCATAGTCCACCATGCTGGCCAAGTTGGGGTTGGCGGACTTCACATGTCTTTCGAAAACTTATTAGATTCTCTCAGACATGCAAGTTTACTCACGATGTTTTCCTTTATCGTAAGACAAGTGGTAATATGTCGGAAATGAATCGCTGAAATTATCTGGGGCGCGAGACTCGGGATTTGAACCCGTTTACTCGGTTTCCCAAGCGAGAGCCTTTCCACTGAGCTACCACTGCCTTATTTTACTATTATTTTTTTTTAAACATTGCACTTTATAGTACAAGAACACTCCTGGAACCGCAAACTACGTCTGTACCGGTCTGGATCTCGATCATTGCCTTCCTCATTGCGCTATTTATTTTAATAATAATAGTGCTCGTATTACGCGAGGTATGAATCTATCTTATTTTATTTAAGAAATTTATTTATGCAGTGTAAATAATGACTTGACCACAAATAATTATTAGAGTTACGTGATTTTAGTGTTGCCAGATCCAATTATATAAATAACAAAACGGTACTGGAAATGGGAAAAATACTTATCTATACCTACTATAATAAAATTGTACAAGTCGAATGTCTGTACATAGAAAAAAAATGCTAAAACCCAGTCAGGGGGATGTAAGAAGAGAAATAGAACAAATCCAGATTTTTTAATTTTTTCCGTTTCTCTGTCTGTCTGTTTGTTTGTTTGTCATATAAATATTTTTTACATTACTTATTCAATGTCAAATATTTAATTTTTTGCTATACTCCTGCTTGCCATCAAAGAGACAATCTATATATCTATCTATACATATAATAAAACTCTAACTGAGTCGAATCTGTACATTAAATATTTTTTGTAAAATCTTATTGAAATAGTCATATTTATCGATACAAAGCCGAATCTATAGTTTTTAGAATTTTTGTCTGTCTGGGAACGCATCACGAGAAACCACTAAACAGATTTTGATGAAATTTGGTATGATGATAGCGAGTTATCTGGGTCAATACTTTATAATGCGGGAAAATACCTATCTTGTCTCTGAGAAATCTATACTAAACGTTAAAACGTAACTAGGGACGAAACCGAATATAATCTATATATATATATATATATATATATATATATATATATATATATATATATATATATACATACAATAAATATAATTTTACAGTCGTAAATTCATTTGCAGTGTGGTTTTCTAAAAAGGAAGAACAAAACGAATTTAGAACGATTAAAGAATACAATACATTCAAGACATCAAAGAGGAGTAAGTATTAACATAATTTGCTTTATATAAAAAATCAACGCGACCATAATATTTTGAGTTATTTATGAGTATATTGATACTATTTGATTTCTTTGAAATTAAAACTCGGCAAGTTTCATTTAAATTTCTATTTTAATACTAATTTATTTCTCTTACCTCTATACAGTACTTCAATAAGTGTAGACCATCGTGGCATCGACGTATGTAGGTGCTGTGCTGTCTTGTGGCCAATAAATAAATAAAGAAAAACACAAAATAATACTTATTTGATAATTAATAGGTTATGATTCTAATGTCCGAGGTCAATAAGGTCGACCACACACGTTTGGCTCAGTTTGTAGTGACCCTACTTGCTGTGCCAGCGGTCGCGGGTTCGAGTCCCGCTGGGGGTATTCATTTGTGTTATGAGCACGAGCCAGCAATACAACAGGAAAGAGACACAAGTATAAATCCAAATAACCTTTTCCATAAACAATAATCGATTTAAACTTTTTTCAGTCACAGAACGTGTCTCTGTGTCCAGGACATGAAGAGCAAGAGTAAAAAAAAGAAAGTTAATTTTTTTTTCTATTTATCTATCTATTATAATTTTTGAGTTTTATTAATTAAAAAAAACATACCTAATAATTATAGTTGTAAAGGTTTTGTTAAAACATAATTAATGTTAACATCTTTGAATTAATATTGCTTATTATCTAACATTATTATATTATAAAAAAGTATTAATATATAGTGCAGGTTTTTTATGTACTATATAATAAATAAATAAATAAATACATAATTAATGTTTTATTTAATGTGTGGACATTAAATAAAACATTAATTAATTTAAATAATCTTTCTATAAAGATAATTTATTTTAATCGCCTTGTAATTTTTATTTTTATCGACGCTATTAGTAATAAGCTATTAGCCCATTTTTTAGATCTTATATTTTGTATCTATTTTTTTATTTCAAATTAAAAATAAAATCTCTTTATATAATTTGTTTTCTCTGTATGATTCAAATCTGTTAAGAAAATCCAATGAGAAATGCAGACAGATTTTGTTATAAAAAGGTTTTATATAAAGCTCTAGGTAAGCTATTCTTCTAAAGAAAGTTTTTAAATAACGATATACACGTAACTTAAAAACTCACTACGGAAATTAATCAAAGATATTATGTAATGAACAAAATATATTTTTTTATTGATTTTAATTTTTTATTATACTAATGATAAACCGAAAAAACTAAAAATATAATATTAAGAAAATTCATGTTTTAAAGCTTTTTAGTTATGTAGGCTTTATTTAAAAAACCTTTAGTAATATCAACGCCAAGCCACATACAGTCCCCCTGAGCCCCTAAAGGGATTACTTCCGTGATAAGAACTATCCTATGTCCTTCCCAGGGTCTCAAACTATCTTCGTATCAAATTTCATCTAAATCGGTCCAGTAATTTCGGGGATTATTCAGTACAAACAAAGAAACAAAAAATCTTTCTTTGTTATATATAATACTAAGTATAAATTGATATACGTATCATAGAACAACTATCAGTTCTTAATCATTTTTTACTTCTTTTTCACAAATGAAGGCGTATAAATGTGAGCACTTTAAATCGTTATATTTTCCATCATTTTTAAATATAGAGCCGCAGTACTCTAGGCCGTCATAATTATTCGGTTCGTTAACAGACCACTGGCTGTATCCAGCTTCTTCTAAGGTTTGGTCTAAAACGAAAAAAAAATGATTAGAAATAATACTTATTCATTTATAATATACTAGCGACTCACCCTCGCTTCGCTCGGGTTCGTCCCTAGTTTGTTTCCCCATACAAACTTTCATCCCCATTTTCACCCCATTAAGATTTCCGGGATAAAAAGTAGTCCTTCCCGGGGTCTCAAACTATCTTCTTATCAAATTTTATCTAAATCGGTTGAGTAGATCCAGAGATTATCCCCTACAACGTCACAAACTCACAAACTTTACCTCTTTATAATATTAGTATAGATATATCACCGTAAAATTGTAAATATTGTTAGATTATAATCTATCTCGCGAGATTGTAAACTGTCGAAAGATTGTGAGCCGTAACATATGTACTGCTTACAATTTAACGCATAATTATTTTTCGGTAAATTATAATCTATCGAAGTGAAACCGTCGAATTGTGAAATGGCAGAATTTACTAAAGAGTTACAAAACTATTACAGTGGGCATAATGAAAATAGTAAAAAATTAGGATGGACTATTCCAAGTTATCTTTTTCATTTAACTTCTTTGGACAATATATCTAAGATATGAATGAAAGTTAAGAATTTTCAAAACTAATCTATGGACTTAAAATAGATTTTTTTAAACCAGAGCAATAGTAGCTAGAGTTAGCACGAACAGGTCGGCTCGAACTTCCAGTTCAAGCTACTTCAACTCTCATCTTTCACATTTTCTTTCGATTCTTCTTCTCAAAATGACAAGAAGAATCGAATAGTGGGTAATCGTTCATAGTTTATACTTACTGCCTACTACCATAAAGCCATATACATAACCTTTGTAATAAAATATCTTGATTTAAGAAAAATATACTCACTAAATATAGTTTTAAACACAACTGGTTTTCCTTCAGGTGGTGTTGGTGCCCGAATACCAGCGTAAAATGACCATGAGGTTCTAACTCCTGTTAATTTTGGCGCTGTTTTTGTTATATTATGTACAACATCATGTTCTAATTCAGAATTCAAAATAACTAAATGCGAGCCTTCATTGTAACATTCATCATACGCTTGATCCCACGAATATGCGATTTGAGGAACTTTGTAACAACTGCCAACGTTTTCGTAAAATTGATAATCTGAAATTGTATTATGAAATGTATAATTTATCTAATCCTAATAGGTAATATTATAAATATGTACCTATATTTGTGAGCATCGATGGATGTTTGTTTGTTATTCTTTCACACAAAAGCTACTGAACGCATTTTCTATAGATTTTACAGTTATATAACTTATACATCAGAATAACACATAGGCTATTATTTATAAAGGTATAATAGTATATAATTGAAATACGCAGGCGGGAAAACGCTAGATAAATATATTTTTTTAATTTTTTTTATTTTCTGTGATATCCACAATCGCCAGTGAAGCAACAGGACTGGTTTGAACTACTAAATAAAGCATCAACTAAGGAATTTAAACTTTAAGACATAACAAAATATTACCCACCTTTGCCATAAACTTTACATTTGGAGTCAAAAAATACATCTCGGGCATCAACTTTACAGAAAAAGGGCAGCCTTCTGTAGCAATCAGAACTTTGTACCTCACCATCCCTAGTCAGAACATCGCAGTTTCGTCGAAAGTGTAAAAAGTGTTCCCGGTAATCCACACTGTCTAAAAGTGTTGTTTTAAAAGATATTTTAATACAGAAATCTTCAAAAAATCTTGCCTCTCCATTTAAAGCTGACCTTCATAGACCATAGTATTATCAAGTTTATTTACGCGTGCTATATTTAGAAGCTATGTGTACATTAACTTCAAAGTACGTTGGAATTAAATTTTAATAAACTCATAGCTTTATTATAAGAAGCATTTGCCATATTTTAAAGAGCACATTGAAGCCATAAGCTGAAAGTTTTTATAAACTTATATGTAAATATCGAAAACTTACAGTCAATTAAAGGATGTTCCTCTTTTGATTCTTTGCCATTTGCATTTTCTCCAATCCATGCAAAATCTACTATATCGGGGAACTGTTTGAACATTCCATGTGCTAGGGATATTTCTCTATCATTAGCCGGTGCCATCAATTTTGCCCCCTCAATCTTGCAAATATCTTCCGCAAGCAAGTGCCGAACACTCTCTATATGGAACTTGTAAAACGCATCAAGTTTTCTGTCGTATGTATAGTCTGGTCGATATTGTTTCGCATTTGCCCCTGTACAGTAAATAAATGAGGCAAATTTATGGGATATTGTATTTATAATATTACCTTAAAATGAAGATTCTCAGATTGAATCTGGTAGGTAATTTCCCTTAACCTTTGGTACGGCATGTTCGTACACTAGACAGTCGTAGATTTTTCTAATTAATTAATTCTAAAGTTCATTTCAAGATTAATTCATTTAAATATTCTATTATGCTTCCCAAACAGATTTACATAAAGTGAAAACATATGTAATGACCCTCGCTCCGCTCGGGTTCGTCCCTTGGTAACGGTTGGTATAGATTTCTCAGAGATGAGATATTTTACCGCAGTAAGAGGTATCCTACATGATGACCCGGATAATTAGCTATCATCATACTAAATTTCATCGAAATCTGTTCAGTGGCTTGTTTTCTCGTGATGCGTTCCCAGACAGACAAAATTTTTAGAAACTATAGATTCGGCCTCTACATCGACAATAATGGCTATTTCAATAAAAAAATTCCTAAAAATATTTAATGTGCAGATTCGACTCAGTAAGAATTTTATTATTATTATGAATAGAATATATTACCATCAACGAATTTTATAAAATTAACTCATATATCGATTTTTGACTTACTAGAGATGAAAACAGAAGCTGTATTGACAAATATTTATCTCTCGAATGTCAAATGTCAAAACCATGAACGAGTCTCTAATTCGTCCATGGTCAAAACAATCAAGAAATCAGCTTTTTGAGTAGATAGATATATTTTAAATTGCACTTAATTTTAAATAACAAATACCTGCAATATAAAAATAACTCACCAATTACAACTAACAAGAAAAATATTGACGATATCCTTTCACAGCAAAACATGTCAACAAAGTGTAAAAAATATTTATTATTTTTTAATTGTATGAACCACACGTGTGAATGAACGATCTGTAAATAGCCAGGGTCTGATATAAGTGAGAAGTTCGAATATTATTGTCCCCTCTCTCGTATGGAGCGATAACAAATGAGTAATGTTTATAAATGTCACAAACAAGTCGTAAACGCTTAACTATTTATGTTAAAAATTACTTATTTAAATGTATAGATTATATTATAATTTATAACCTTGGCCTGATGCTGCAGTGTCATCTGGAATCTGCAAGATACTCAACTCTGTACTAAAATACTGCAAAGATATCGAGTTTAGGCTCGTTGAAATGGCTTCAATTAATTATTCAATTATTATTATTAATTTATTCAAATATTATTATTAATAATTCAATTTTTAAATTTTTAATTAATTAATTTATTTATGTACTTACCAGAAAAAAACATAGCAGTGAAAACAGATACCATGTGTACAAAGGATGACTTATCTCTTTAAGAGATCTCTACCAGAAACCCTCAAGCGTGAGAAAATATAAAAATAATAATGCGGTGCGGTGTAGGTACGAACTACAAACATCAACCTGTACATATAATAAAATTATAACTAAGTCGAATCTGTACATTAAAATTTTTTGGAAAATCTAATTGATATAGACATTATTATCGATACAGAGTCCGAATCTATAGTTTTTAGAATTTTTGTCTGTCTGTATGTTACCGCATCACGGGAAAACCACTGGAATGATTTTGATGAAATTAGGTATGGTGATAGCTGGTTATCCATAAATCTAATAAAAAAACGGGTCAATATATAGAATACTTTTTACCACGGGAAAATATCTCATTTTGAGAAAAAATACAAAAACTGCAATGTATGTGAGTATACTAAAAATATATATATAAAACCTAAGAATTAAATTTTGGTCATCTGAACGCGGGCGGAGCCGCGGGCAATGCTAGTAAGGTATATTAAGAAATAAAACTTCATGTACATATTTATGCAGTTTATTGTTACAGTGTCGAGCCCTGGTGTTACATCTCTATGGACTCGCTACACTACCGACTACACAGATAACTACAAACTGTCTTCCCAAACGAAAAATCCCATTTATTATATAGACTGTTCATTATAATAACGTATTAATGAAAAAAATAATAACCTTATCAATGATTAGAGTAATAGAGGTAAAATAAAAGAAAAATCGTTATCAAATATCGATTTTAAATCGATTAGCTATTAATACCGGCCAAAACTCGATACAGTCTTACAATAAATCGAATATTCGTTTTCTAACCATGTTTACATTATATCTAGACACATTTACACAAATACCTATACTAAATTACTATTCAGTAACAGTTAACAGGTCAGCCATTTACATACAATATTGGGCATATCGCGAGTAGTCCGGGCATCATTGGCAAGCTGACAGATTATAATAAAACTTCAGATAACTCGGCTGTACACATCATTCGATATACAAAAAATAAATGCAAACATTACAAAAAAAACACAATTTTCTACCGGAATTCTCATAACATAACCAACCGAATAAATCCGAAGCTTTTGACAGATGCTTTCTAAAAACCGTAAAAAAACCTCCATGACACCGGAACAATACAAATTCGCAATACACCAATCTCTGATTGCTGCAAATACACGTACGTCGTTTAAAACACGGCAAATGGCGGTCAGACAGATTGTATCATCCGTGCGATCGATCTACAAAATTATTTTACATTACGTTTTGGCAGTTCGCAACAATGGTAAAATGCAACACAGAAACGCGTATCAAATATATTTACAATTTGTTTCCATTATCGAATATTTTTACTATTCGCCATCAAATAAACCCCACCAAAGTTCAAGACGAAATAAAACTATACATTGCAAACGTCCGTACGCTAAGCAATCCTTCCAAGTGAACATGTTTTGGGCTAAAATCAAACAGCCATTTTATTTATTCTAAGTTTACTTACACGCGACTATCAGTGCGAGAAACTACTATTTACAGTCGGGTAAAGAAGAGTCAAATTATATGTCTTACTTTTAACCGATAACTCCTTAACTATACTTATTTTGTGTATTTTTTTTTTTCATTTTATAATATAAGGAACACAAATAAGGGGCAGAGGCTTAAAAAATCAAGTCTTATCAATCACAATTCCTAGTATATACATTGGGGGTCTTAACTAAACGTGCCTCTAGAACATTCGAGCGTGCATTATAGCGAATAACTGAAGGTTCAAAATCGAAGGGGACAAAACCAAACAAATGCATGCTTGGATGCCTTATTGACTAAAATCCACTGTGCTAAATGAATCGTGTAAACAAACTTAAACTAATCGAGATCTCTGAAAGTCTGGAAACGCGATACGTTATATTACATAAAATAAGAAACGTGAAGTCAGAGTACTACATATGAATATACAGAGGACAAAAACTTTATCCTACATTTTAAATTTCCCACATACTTCTAAAATCGCATCGACTGCTGATTATTGTAATTTAAAATGACAAATGTATAGGCAGTCTAAGTTATACGCGATTACAAGCGTATACAGGGGTAGAAAACCTTTTAACGCGAAAAATACTGCCAATTGTGAACATAAGTTCTTTTAATTGCACATTTACGTCAAAAAACTCAATTTTTATATACCTAATGCGTCTCTGACTCATTTTACATATTAGTAATAATAATCAATTTTAATTAAAAATATTTAAACAATAGATATATTTGCTAAAAGGTTTTCGATCCCTGCATTTAAATAGGTATAAAGTTGTGTATCACACAGTATGTGAGTGTCCAATAACTACGCCTAACGGATCACAGTGACAGTTTTCTGAGTTAAGGCAAGGTGGGTCCGATGCGTCCTTAAATTCAGTTACACGTACTTATTATCAAAAATCTAATAAATATGAATAAGAAACTTAGTATTAAATAAAACTATCTTTTCGGATTTATTCGCGAATTTATTTTGATTTTTGGTTCCCGACGTTTCGAATGCTTTACAGCATTCATGGTCACGGGAGGGTCAAGTTTTAAGATGTCTCAAAAGCTATATAGTTGTTACAGAGAGCCTAGCTTACCCACAAATTAACAAAAATGAATTAAAAAAAAATCTAAATTGTCATCAAAGTACCTTACAATATTTGTCAATATTAATTTTAAACATTAACTTTTATGAATATATTATAATTATAATATAATATTCATTTTAATTTTAACATGTAAAGCATTCGAAGCGTCGGGAACCAAAAATCAAAACAAATTCGCAATAAAAATCCGAAAAGATAGTTTTATTTAAAATTTCAAAGTATTAAACTTAGTATTACTTAAGCTTAAATCGCTAAAGTAAACATCCTTTATAATATTTTCATGATTATTCTTTGAAAGATAAGTACATGTAACGGAACGTCTTAGAAACGCTTCCTTTTGTACCATCAAACGTATTTAAATGTACCATTCTATAGAAGATTGATCAATGTTTATCAACCATCGTAACCATAGAATGAAACATGGAAACCGTCAATCGTGCGGGCTATTTTCAACGGCTCAACCGAACATTATAGCTATAACTACTATTTATTTACATTTATGTTTTTTATACTTTATATAGCTTTGAACTAGTTTTAAGGCTACGTCTGTTGACACGCACACAAAGTTTCACCTACATACAGTATAATATGTTAGCAGCTTACAAAACTGCAACTCAAATCTAAAACAATATGGACTTACATCAAATCTTATAATGTAAACAGCTAATCAATTGGAAAAAAAAGGTAATAACATTCGTATGAGTATGAAAAAAAAACATTTTTCATCAACAGAAGTCCAATTTATATTGTTTTAGAGGAAGTTTCAAATTATTTAATATCTCCACGCATACTAAGACGAAGTTCTACCCTATAAATGCTTGAATTCAATATCGTACCTATACATAATGTACACTACGTCTGTATTTCACTATTTCATTGCGTATGGGATATAGTTTACTATTCTAACCTAACTATAAAAATGTTCAGTCGATGTTACATACAATGGTGTTTACAACGTCAAGTATCAAACCTGGTTGTTGATTTCGGTAACCGAAACCGTTCGGTTGCCGGATTGAAATGGTTGTAGCCGTCTATTATAACCATGTTTATTATATCAATCCGGTTGTAAATAATAACCGAAATTAACAACCGAACTTCTGATACTGAACTGTATAGGAAGCTTATATTAAATAAAGCCGCGTACAGACTTCGGGTTGTCGAGATTCTCAATTTGAATTAAGTACGAAGCCGAAGTCTGTACTCAGCCCTACAAACACAGAACACGTAAAAATATTAAAAAGACGCATCTTGAATGTACAATCAATACAATATTAATTTTTCCCTTTTTTTTTTGGGTTTTTCTATGAAATTTTCATACTAAAAATGTTTAAAATTTGACACATTGAAAATTTTTAGTATGCAAATTTTCTCCAACTACGTCTAAACGATACATTTAACAGATGAGAAAAATATATATTTATGCAATACGTATTGATACCTTTATTGCTCAACCAAACACACAAACCTACACACATTTTACATCGAATCGCGTATTAAACGAATATCATATTTGCTAGTATCTAGAAAGCGATCAAAAACATATCGAAATATCCTCGCTTTAGACAATTACTATTTCTTTCGTTGTACGGCATTGAAAAAAAAAGTATTAAATACACAATCAGCGACAAAAAATGTCCTCACCGAATGAGCGCTTATTTGAACATATGAGCGCCTTTTAATTTAAATAAAAAATTTGGAAAACAGCTTCAACCATTGCTTTAAGGTTCAATTTATATTATTGTATATTTATTTCAACTAGAATAATTACCTAAACACAATTGGTGACAGTTTTAAGAGAACTTTCGCATGGGATTGTGTATATAGTACTTTTTTGATCGATGTTGTATGATGATGAATTATTTATATGACATTCTGTTTTATTTAATACTTCAATTTAAACACAATTTCAAACAAAAAAAAACAATTGTTACACACAGATTTTGAGAGAGAATTTAAAGTTAAAGAAATTGAGCTGTTCTAAGAAATATTACGTACATCTAAAAATATTAATAATTAAAATAATATACATACTACTCTTTGCCTTGATGTTTCCCTTTCCACGTTTCGACTTAACTATATACACAAATCGTAACCTAACACTAAACTAAAATTAATTTTGAAATAAGATAATGTTCTAGCCAAAGTCCGTTTGTATTTCAAATTTTCCGTCGTAATTATTTGGATATATTATGCAATCTTTGAATACTCGTTTATTATGAGGTTAATCAATCGTTACTATTGAATGTTTTAAGTATTATGCATTAGTAAACTGGGTATATTAAAAAATATGATTCTTAGTGAAGGAGTACTTAGGCGATTGAGCTTCACTCGGCATTTTTTCCGGGAAAAATATAAAAATTGCGGTTTTTTTTTCAGATAAACTTCAAATGCACAACCTTATCTTTTAAAATTTGATCTAAATGGCTAGAGCCCTTATCAAAATACACGAAATAAATGTATATATACAAGGATTGCTCACATTTAATGAACATATAAGATTAATACGTTATTCAAAGTCTATGTGGAAATCCAATATTCGTGTTTTTGCTCTTATCCTACACATCCTTTTTAACTGTCACCTCTGTACTTTACACGCATCCTCTATCGCACATTCCATTAGAAAAATGCCAATGTACCATGGCCACCATAATTTAATGGTTTCTAAACTACCAAACGTTTTTGGTCAGCAAATATAAATTTAAAAGGCCTATTCCAAGTTATTAGATAGTTCTGAGGGACAATATTTAAAAAAATACTCATTGTATTCCTGTCATTTACACTCTGATGGGACGACAATTCGACACGAACAGTGGTCTTTCCAATTGATTTGACCAGCTATCTCTTTGAAGGAAAAGCTAAGAAAAAGTCAATATTTTATCTATTTGGTATTTTATATATTAGTTACAACAAAATCCTGATAAACTGGAACCGCACTAACAAATGCTTTCTTAACCAGAAAATATATATTCGACACGACCAGTGAGAGATGAGACACAGATCGTTCATTCCTCCTCATAACGTTCACATGTGAAAAGTTTAATAATATTAAATCTAACATATAAAATTCTCGTGTCACAATGTTTGTAACAAAACTCCTCCGAAACGGCTTGACCGATTCTTATAAAATTTTGTGTGTATAATCAGTAGGTCTGAGAATAGGACGTAAATTATTTTTCATACTCCTAAGTGATAAGGGCGGTCCACCCCAAAAACTATTTTATTTTTTTTTAAGATTCGGCATTAAAAATACGTACAAACAACAAACAATAAATTTTTACTAGGGACCAACCCGAGCGGAGGGAGGGTGAATCGCTAGTTTACAATGAAATTTCACAGTTTTTTGCAATTTTTAAAGAGAACATATAAAATACGTCGTGAGATGTCTTCCATATTTTTTAACTAAAACGGTTTTAAATATAGTTTACTAACACATAATACTCTAACAGTTTTAAAATACCGTCAAGTAGTCTCTAATTTAAGCCGTCACTTACATACATCCATTAAGTAATAACGCACTAACATTTACTTTTATTTCAATAAGCAATTACAAGTTCAACGATCAAAATTCCTTTATTATTATGATATAAATACAGTAAAACGAGTTATTTGCCATACTTGGCACTTCTGAGAGTTCCCAATATTACGGCACGGTCACACCATGGTCCTGGGTATCCCCATAGGTACCATAGCTGACGCTCAAATGTAAGCGCTAAACATGGTAAAATATCCCATAGTTTTACCATCATAATAATATTGTCATAGATCATTTGAAAATTTAAAGAGAAAATTTCCTTGTTCACACCTACATAGCCTTTACGATAATTACTTAGATAATTCTGACTATCGAAAGCGTTTTCATTTCAAGCTTTCTGTTTATTTCCTACGTTATAAGAAACAATGAAGACTCCCTACATTTCGTATCCGTTTATCATATTTTTCATCATACACCGATGTTTTGTTTTCAACTACAGATGCATAAAATAATTTCTAAATCGATATTTTAGAAAATCGATTTTTACATATACATTAAATAAGATGATTAAGATTAAAACAGAGGCAACTAACTGCATTTAATTTTGAAATCGTATGTAAAATATACAAGACATTGTTAAAACGCAATTATAACATGTTTGAAATCGATTTTAAATTATACATAACTAAAATCGATTTCAATCACAATAAATTTATCAAACATCTGTTACAGACCACTACAAAAGCAATCCCATTGAAAATTGATCATTATGTTGTAAGAAATAAGGTTGCTTATCATAAAAACTGTCGTTACAAAGCACTGTTAAAGCAATTCCTTGGAAAATTGATCATTATTATGTAAAAAATAAGGTCGGTTATCGCGTTTCGGTGTAGATGGCGCGTTTCTTATCGAATCCGCGCTTAGACTCGCGTCATTCCCATTGGTGCGGTGAAGGCGGCAGTTCGGAAGGGTGAGCAACAGTCGAACTGAAATACATTTGCGATTAGTACGTGTAATACGTGCGATACCCACACCCACGCCTGTTGGTAGCTGGATTCGGCTTTATTACATGCAAAATTAGAGGTAAATTAAAGTACCTTTAAGTATCTAAAACAAATGTCCAAATCACTGTCTTTATGTATTAATTAACATCTTGATAAATTTTTTTCAATTAAAAAAAATGACTATAACACGCGAAATCCAGCAAACAACAAATTTGACCATGCATTCGATAATTGAATTGTAAAACTTTGTCTATGATAATAAAAGACTCGAACGGCAAAATTTGCATCACAAATCAAACTACTTGTCACTACACGATATCACCACAACCGAGTGTTTCGGCACTTCGCTACACATGCACTACTAAATACCGGGACGAGAACTAGAATTGCAACTGCTTTCGAAAATCAATTATATATTAAACTTTAATGTCTCACAGAATATTTATCGAGGTTTTTGTGCAATATAATATTTCGGCGCAATTAAAAAAGCCAATAGGAACAATTTTACTCGCCTTCGCCGTTGGGTAAATTTTTATGTTTTTTTTTTCATAAAAATTATCAACCATGTACTTTGCAGTATTAAGTTTCAATGCATTTGCCACATATTTCGATTTTTTCTAAAAACAGTTGCAAATTGACACAACATTCCGAAAAATATATTTGACCCATATTTTGAGACAACACAACCCCTTTAAATGCAACTAAATTTCATTATTTTTTCATATACATATAGTTTTAATCATATATGACTGTTCGAACATTTATCATAACAGCGATCGTTATAACTTTTTCAACATTCAATATTAACTTAAATAATTCACAAAAATAAAATACATTTATGGAGATGATAAAAAAAAATTGTAGAAAAAATATATTTCCATAAATTTATGAAGTCTCAGTAAAAATAATTCAGTTAAAAAAAACTACTAAACAATAATTAAAAAACAAAAAAATAAGGCCAAAACGAAATAGATATAAAGACCGCTAAATACAACCGGAATATCAGTTCCGCATGCATTGCAACCGAGCCGATGCGTGACGGCGGACTATCCAACGATCAACCCTTTTGAAATAACCGTACGTACGTTCGCGAAGGCACATACCCTCAAAATATAAAAAGAAAACGAAAAATAGGGCCAAAAAAAAGCCCTATTCCAAAACCGATCAAACTATTCAATATTGATAAATAGAAAGTCTCGTGCCTTTCCGAACGTACCAGATAAAGGACAACACAATGATCGTGCGCTTGGACTTACGCTAGGCAGCGCATAGAAATATCACGGGCGACAGTAGCAGTATTTTTGCCGCAGTCTTGAAAGGGGAACATACTTTTGCTTTCGAACTCGCTCTACGGCTAACGGAGAAAGAAAAAAAAGCAAAACGTTTAATAAACACCGTATTTCAAGAGGGTTGATACTTGAACTGCGGTGGTTTGGGAATCGCTTTGGCTGCGAATAATTATAAGAAATAAAATAAAAAATTAAAAAAAAACCCATGCATCAATGGGACTGTACGTCTACGGAAAAAAAATCAACTACAAAGGCGTTATTGGGATGGGAAGTGCGGGATTGTTGTATGGGTTTGCGACCACCGTTTACAATCGCTATTTCCTGTGATACTATATGCAAGTGACACTGAAGGGGAACAGAGTCACACCTAGTTGTGATGATTTGCTTTGGTCTGTTTTATTATCGTTTAATGACGCAGAGACAATCATTTTTAGACAAAAAAAAACAATTATATTAAACAAAAAACTAGTATTACATAATATTGTCTGCACGTCGTATAGAATAAAATAGCGTGGCCGAATATGGGTGCGGGGTGGTCGCTAAATAGCTCAACAAAAATGCTTGTTTTGGTCGGTTGACAAATATTTTGACAGAAAAAAAATTTTTTTACAACAATACTAAAATAAAATTACATTCTATGATATTAAAACTGTCTTTTGTGCTATTGAAAATCAAAAAATACTTGATAATAAAAACTCGTGATTACTTAAAAAAAAGTTTACTTGTGTATATTTTTTTATAACCGACTTAATTTTTTTTTATTTTCATTTAGCCATGTAAATATATTCCGAAGATTCCTTTAAAACCAGTGTATCAAACTACAAATGACACTTAAAAAAAAAACTTTTAAAAAACCAAAATTAAAACAACTCCACTCAACCAAACAAACAAAAAAAAACAACACCACAAAAGACAGTTCCATTCATACTCAAACAAAAAAAAACACCCCCAGAGACCCTCAAAAACAAAAATAAAACACCCCCCTAAACAAAAACAAAAAGCCGACCGTCCAAAACGAGCACAGTTAGGTTATATCAAGTAGATCACCTAGTCCGGATGCGGCGCGTCGCCTTACCTTGCGAAGCTCTTGAACGCGGCCGACTGCGGGTTGATGCAGAGCGGCACGCGCGAAGTTTGCAACTGTTCCGCTATGAACTTGTGGATTTCTTCTGCGGATTTTATTACATAGCAATTTGAATATAATATAACATATCATATTTACATAGTATAAAATCAAATCGATTCCGCTGTCTGTTCGCTTAGATCTTTTAAACTACTCAACGGATTTTAATGCAGTTTTCAGCAATAGATAATGTTTCAAGAGGAAGGTTTATATGTATAATATATGCATATTATAGTACAGAAAAGATTTGTATTTCATACTAATCGTTAAAACGTACCTAGGGACGAACCCTAGCGAAGCGAGGGTGAATCGCTTTTTCTTAACGACGAGTTTTAAATAAAACTATCCCTGGAGAGAATGGTTGTTGTATAGCATTCGAAACGTCTGGAAACACAAATTAATCTAACCCGCGAAAAAATCCCAGAAGATAGTTTAATTTAAAATGTTAAATATTCGCGTAAGTCTACGAAAGTATTATATAACATATCACCTCCTGCTTGTAGTTTTGTTCATGTGCCAGGTGTGTAGATACAAAGTGGACAATGTATTCTACTTTAAATTTCAATTACATCCTTTCAGCCATTTTATATTATAAAAATTGTATTTCGATATCTACCATTTCTTCTTTACGGAAACCAAAATAATTCTTCAAAAAAACTACTCACTTCTCAACTACTAAGCTTGGCTCGCGTTTTTTTATTTCCCCTTGTTCTCTATATTTGCCACCCCCAAACACAAAAAATAGATCTGGCGTGTAGTTAGTAAATGACAGAAGGTGGCACGCTTTAGCAAAACTTGCACATACAAGAATACGACGACACGTTTGGCTCAGTTTGTAGTGACCCTACTTTCTGTGCCAGCGGTCGCGGGTTCGAGTCCCGCTGGGGGCATTCATTTGTGTGATGAGCATGAATGTTTGTACTTCAGTCATGGGTGTTTATATTTATAATATGCATGTATTTAAAGTTATATAATATGTGTAGTGTTTCAACTATCTGGTATCCATAACACAAGCCTCGTAGCTTACCATGGATGGTGGTAGTACTAGATGGTGTTGTGTGTTTCCCAACATATTTATGTATTATTTATAAGAATGGTAGCAGAGCAACCTTCCAGGTAGGGAATTAAACTTTACCTTTAACTTGATGAACAGAAGTGAGTTTCCTCTCCCACCCATCGTGGAAGGCGTGCGGCGCGACCGGCTCTAGGTCGGGCGAGTAGTGTCTAGCGGCGGGTGGCGCGCTGTAGCAGCACTTACACATACAAGAATGGTAGCGGAGTCGACCCTCTTCCAGATATGGATGCGCTAGCGCATCCACCACCGATATACGTTTGGCCGGGTCGAATACTAACATCTAGAATGATAACATGATATATTTGAATCGGACTAATATTATAAATGCGAAAGTTTGTACGTATAGATGTACGTTTGTTTGTCTTTACGCTGAAACGGCTGGATAGAATTAAGTACAGTATTGGCTGGAGTAACTATGTATAGTAATTATGGCGAAAATTGTTAATCTTTATATATATAATTCTTCGGTGAGTGTGTATGTCACTGAACTTCTCTCAAACGACTGGACCGATTTTGATGAAATTTTTTGTGTGTGTTCAAGGGGATCTGGGAATGGTTTAGATTCACAATTTGAATAATAATTTTCATCAAAAAAATTATTAAAAAAAGTTTGAAATTTCCAAATTAAAGACGTGTAGACAGGACAACGTCTGTCGGGTCCGCTAGTATTATATAAGGAGATGAATCATCTTCCAGTAAGAGGTAAGCCGATTCGATATATGCTCGGTACAAAAATTTATTCGTAAACTTCATTTAACACCTCCAATATAATACAATTGTCGACTACGATCAAAAGTCAAACATAAATGGATAAAACATTGTCATATCCTTGTTTATTCTAAAAAAAAATAACGTTAAGATTATTTAATACAGAAATTCCGTCAAAAAGTCTTTTAAAGTTGCTGAGAAAACCATGATCCTTTTTTTTAAGTTATTAGGGTTCCGTGCCCAAAGGATGCCAACGGAACCCTATCCTCCTATATTCTATAAACCTCCGCTGTCCGTCCATCCGTCTGTAAGAGGGCTGTATCTCATGAACCGTGATAGGTAGAAAATTGAAATGTTCACAGAGTATATATTTCTATTGCCGCTATAACAAAAAAAAAAACAAGGAAATTTTTTTAACGTCCGTAATCGATCATTGAAATTAATATACATACTACATACACAGAGTAAAAGTCATATTAATAAAAATTACATGTACAATGGTACGGAACCCTTCGTGTGCAAATTCGACTCGCACTTGACCGACTTTTATTTCATGATTAAACACTAAAAGAACTTAACTAACTATTGTATCAGTCGTTGGCATTCACAATAACTATTTTCATAATTCCCCATCGCAATATCGATATTAAAGTTGTCAAGAATAAAAATTAAAAAGAATCGTTGAAAGGTCGTTACGTAAATGGATGAGACTCGGATCTTAAGACGGATTGAGATTGATGTCGACATCCTATACATTAATTTCTTAAATTACAAGCAAAAACTATATCTAACATTATATCTATACTAATATTATAAATGTGAAAGTTTGTGAGGATGGATGTTTGTTACTCTTTTACGCCAGAACGGCTGAACGAATCCGGTTGAAATTTGGCACAGAGATAGATTATAGTCTGGAATAGCACATTGGTTCCTTTTTGTAACGGAAAAATGTACGATTTATGTGGGATAAATTTGTTTTAACTTTTTACTAGGGACGAACCCGAAGCGAAGCGTGGTAGGTAGCATAGCATATACAATATCTACAAATCTAGTAGGTACACATACATGTCATAACGATATAAAGGCCAGGGAGATAATTGTAAGATTCGGTTAATTGAAATTTTATATACAGACAACAACTTATAATTAGATATAAAAAGCAAGACTTATGGCGAATGCATGTGATTTTTCCTCCTAAATGTACAACTATCAAAGCCTTAATTCACTCAAATTAACATATTACAAATATATAGGTACATATATTTTTAATTCAATACAAAAAGACAAGTAACAGTTATTAAAATGTACTTTCTTTAACTACATAAAAATTTAATTTTTTATGAGGAAATGAATAAAAAAGATGTACACAGGTATTACAAAGGCTTAATGAATTGGAGTTTCGCACAAACGTGTCTGATTTCATCACTCTACACGTGTTCGAGCACGTGTCAAACAAAAACGTAAACAATTGATTCCCCACACAAACTTTTATCCCCATTTTCACCCCCCATAAGGGCTGATTTCCGGGATAAAAAGTCACCTATGTCCTTCCCAGGATCTCAAACTATCTTCATACTAAATTTTATCTAAATCGATTCAGTAGATCCAGAGATTACCCCCTACAACCTCACAAACTTTACCTCTTTATAATATTAGTATAGATAGCGAAATATTTGTGTTCTGCCTATAAAAGCGATCGGCTTTCAAATATAGGCTTCCATTCATTTTTTTTAATAGATTAACTATATATTGTTCCCTTATTATTATTTAGCGTTATCTTCGCCAATTCTGAACCCATTTTATTACTTTTTCAATAAATATTCTTTTTATCCCTATTATATTTTAAGTGATTAATCCCTCCACGACCGCGGACACGCCGGCGTTACAGTTAACAATTGATTTCTTAGAAGTTTAATTAATTTCTTAGAAATTTACCTGGAGGTGTTAATTATTGTGTTGTTTAAAAGTATATGAAAATTACAAATTTGAAAAAATATCAGAGGTGCAAGATCTCTCCCACCCTTAATCTTTAAGCTCATACCCAGCAGTGCGACGTTAAAAAGGGCTGAATAAAATATACGAATCAACACAAATCACAAGTACTAATGGGAAAACATCGTGAGGAAACCTGCATATCTGAGAAAACCTAGCAAGTTTACAAAAAACCATGGATAATTCGTTCATGCAAAAAACATATGACAACCCGCACTTGTCCAGCGTGGTGGACTAAGGCCTGAACATCGTATAAAAGCCCATGCCCAGCAGTGGGACATTAAAAAGGGCTGATTACGAGCACAAAACTCACCTGAGCCAATAAATGAACGGCCTCGTGTGTCGCCTGTACCGACAGCGTGTAGAGCGCGGCGAGCGCGGGCGGGCGCGGCGCGCGTCGTAACATGTGCGCGCGGGCACCGGCGCACGCGTACCGCATGTCCTCTAACGAGGGGGTGCCTAGCAGTTCTGTTATTAGTTCCAGCTGGAATATTAACTTTCTTATGTTAGTTTTTATGTTTTACCATATATAATATAATGGTACACTAAAACATTTTGTTATGCGAAAAATTCGTGTGTCTATGTTCGTTACTACTAGTATCACGACTTGAACGATTAAGATGAAATTTAGGAAACGGCCTATTGTTATTTTGGAGTAACGCATAATATGTAGTATATGTAAGGCATTCAGGGACGCCCCTGCCTGAGTAAGGCCAGGGTAAGTGGCTAGTATTATGAATTATGATGTATAATTTATATAAGCCTATGTGCATTAAAATAACATCCATCCGGGACGTGATGTTTATTAGGTAGGTACGGAAACTAGAATATTTAATCTTTCAAAAACGAATAAATAAATCAATGTTAATTTTTATTAAAATTAGTTTATTTTAGTTATTACTTCTTCAAGCATTCATTCTATTCCTAAGTTTTTAATTTCACCGTCATAATCCAGTTGAAAAATTTATCCTGTATATGTATAATGCAAAATTAATATATTAATTAGAATAAATTTAATATATTGAAAATTAAAATTAATATATAGCATTACCTGCTGAACAGGACTCTGCGCTTGAAACAGTATACGACGACCGAGCAACTCGCCGAATATGCACCCCACAGACCACACGTCCACCGCCGCCGTGTAGTGGTTAGCGCCCATCAGGATCTCCGGCGCTCTGCAATAATTGTGATACAAATAATTATCATACAGATATATTACTATAATAACATCTATAGATGTAACAAACATTTTGTTCGGAGATGATATAATCATCCACACGATTTGTTGAAAAATTAACTAGCGACTCACCCTCGCTTTGCTCAGGTTAGTCCCTAGGTATGTTTTAAAGGTTAGTATTTAAGAGACTATACAATATATACATATGTTTACCTATAGGTATTATGAGTTTTATATCTCTTACTTGAATAATGATTGATTTCCCATGAAAACTTCCATCTTTCACCCCCTTATGGGATGATTTCCAGGAAAAAACTATCCTAAGTCCTTTCCAGAGTCTGAACTATCTACATACCAAATTTCATATAAATCGATTCAGTAGATTAATCGTGAAAAGGTAAACAGACAGACAGACTATCGCATTTATAATATTAGTATGCATTAGAAGCTACATATATCTGTAAAAATCTATATCTGAGCGTCTCATCCAAAAATCGACACACAGTATTTATTTCTTCTTAGAAATTAGAAGTAACAAAGTGTCCAAAGAAAAGTTAAGGGCGTTCTGTTACGAGTACTAGGAAAATATCACATTTGTGACAACGGTATCTGACCGTGATCCAAGAGAATGTTTCTGACACAAACAATTTGTATCCTTAATCTTGTGTCACTTACGGCCAAAATAAACGTGATATCTCTCGATTGCTTTATCAACCTATAATTATGGGGCTTTTGTCAAGTTATCTCTAGTAAACTAAGTACTTAATCTTGAGTACTATAAGTATAGGTTATTATTTATAATATTTATTATAGATAAGAAAATGCAACAAGCAGTCTATATAGATAACGCAAAAAAAAGAACGCGACTAATAACTCAATTTAAGTGACAAAATTGAAGCACCTAATAATAAAATGAATAAATTCTTTAATAAATTAAGCAAATTCTCACGTAGCTGAATAGTAAGTACACTACTTATCGAAATTAAACGTAAAAAATCTTTAAACTAAACGTTATCCTTAAGGTACCTAAAACTCAACCATGCCTATTGCCTACATATTTCACTAGCGATTCACCATCGCTTCGCTTGCGTTCGTCCCTAGGTTGCTTCCCCATACAAATTTTCATTCATGTTCACCCTCTTAAGGGATGATTTCTGAGATAAAAACTATCCGATGTCCTTCTCAGGGTTTCAAACTATCTTCTTACCAAATTTCATGTAAATAGATTCAGTAGTTTCGGAGCGTATTCGGTACAAACAAACACACAAACAATCAAACAAACAAAAAATCTTTCCTCTTTATAATATTAGTATAGAAGTATAGATTAGAACTTTCTAATGAAATATATAGATAAGTAAAAGTCAGAATAACTATAAACATAAATTAAACATCGTCATATTTAATAATACGCTGTATACCTATCGTATCTTTACAATTTACATTAAAATGTTTCACCGTAGGTCATGACTCACGAGCGCAAATTCAATCAACGTTAGCGCCAAGTTTAAGACCCAGCAACGGTTTATAGATTTCTAGACTTCAGTAGGAATCACGTTTAGCATATAAAATACCGTAATATCGAGATGGAAATCACGACCTGCGATATATTATGCACTAACCGCGTAAACCAAGATGGGCCAGCCGTGGCCCACTTTCAAAACCGCGGTCAACAGTGCAAAGGCCATTCATTCATTCGCCTTCACTACACGATTACATCGAAATTGAACTAGCGCGACGTGAATACAAAATGTTGGATAAAAAAATTAATTATAGCTAACGACGGTAACAAAAAGCTAATTAAGACGTGTACCCATCATAAAATTAGAAGAACGAACTAAGAATGTGTAAGATACCTTCTTGTATTGTGAAAAATTACGGTTCTTAAGAATCATACTTATTTTTCTTTCTGCTAAATCGATTTTTTTACTGGCAGAACCCGCGGCTTCGCTCGCACTAAAACTACCAAAAAAAATCTCTTAAATGGTTGGTTTGATACAATTGTTCATCCACTATTTTACCCCCTTATTGCATAAATTTCGAATAATGTCAAAACACGTATTTATTTAATTGTATTGAAAAGCATTAATACCAAGTTTCAAGTAATTCTGCCCAGAAATAATTTTTGGATTGTATTATAACGTGCTTTCCCGTGGGAATGAGAAAATCTCCTGCGGTAAAAAGTAGCGTATGTCACTCTTCAGACCTCCAGTTATATCCACACAAAAAATCACGTCAGTCCGTCACTCTGTTTTGACGTGAAAGAAGGACAAACAAACAAACATTTTCACATTTATAATATAAGTATGGAACATGAAATATTTTGAGTTAGTCAGCTTAACGGATTTGAGTGAAATTCAAGATCGAGACAGTTTTTATATAGAATTAACACAGTAGATCTACGTTTCATCTCCGCGACCGGATCCGCGGGCCTAGTACTGTACAATCGTATAAAATTACTATTCACCCACCTTATATACACACGTGGATTTGCTATCAACAATGTTTACAGAATCAATTTGTAACAAAAATAAAGCACATTCTACACGTACGTACTTTTATGTAAACAAAAAAATTTTTTTCAAAGCGACGGCGTTTACTATAGAGGCAGTTTAGAGTTTCAGGAAAAACGATACCGCTAACTAATAAGATATAGTTGCATCTGTTCAATCACGCAATGCTGTGTGGGGTCTAGCTTTATATCTTTATATATATAATTCTTCTGTGAGTGTGTATGTCACTGAACTTCTCTCAAACGACTGGACCGATTTTGATGAAATTTTTTGTGTGTGTTCAAGGGGATCTGAGAATGGTTTAGATTCACAATTTGAATAATAATTTTCATCAAAATGGTCCAGAATGTTTTAGCTTATTAAAAAAAGTTTGAAATTTTCAAATTAAAGACGTGTAGACAGGACAACGTCTGTCGGGTCCGCTAGTAGCATCATAAAACTAGATGAACTTTAAGTATACACATAAATTTTATATCACATTAATCGTTGATCATATTAATAAAAATACCGTTTTAATTGCAATACAAAATAAATAACCTAAGCGATTTTATTTACAAACTAGCGAATCACCCACGCTTCGCTCGGGTTCGTCCCTAGGTACCATTTAACGGTTAGTATGAAATACAAATCTTTGAATTTCTCGGCGCTTTTCAATACTATACTCGTAATATGCATGTATTATACATATAAACCCCTTGAATCACTCTATCTATCGCTGAAACCTGCATTAAAATCGGTTGAGTACCTAGTTTAAAAGATCTAAGCGAAAAGACAGCGGAAGCGACTTTATTTAATACTAGCATTGCCCGCGGTTCCGCTCGCGTTCAGAAGACCAAAAACCAAATTCTTAGATTTTACATATTAGTATACTCTGACAATGCAGTTTTTGTGTTTTTGTATTTTCTCTCAGAAATGAAATATTTTCCCGCGGTAAAAGTATCCTATATGTTGACCCGGATAACCAGCTATCATCATTCCAAATTTCATCAAAATCTGTCCAGTGGTTTTCTCGTGATGCGGTAACAGACAGACAGACAAAAATTCTAAAAACTATAGATTCGGTCTCTGTATCGATAATAATGTCTATTTCAATTAGATTTTTCAAAAAATATTTAATGTACAGATTCGACTTAGTTACAATTTTATTATATGTATAGACTATGTAAATATATTATTATCGACAGACAAACAAATGTAATGAATGCGAATACGAATCCACAATTCTAATACCTACAGTATAAGTTTAAGTAGCTACGTAGCAAGGAAAAACAAAGTGCTATGAAGAAAGGTAGCAAATTGAATTGAGTGAAGCGATACCATAACAAGGTAATATAACAACAAAATGTTCAGATTATACTTTTGTTTATCATGGTTTAGTTATTTATGAAAATATTGTGTATTTGTTCTTAAGAGATGACAGAGCCGACGTAACGTTAGCTATAGAACCTATAAGTGACTAGCGACTCACCCTTGCTCCTCTCGGGTTCGTCCCTAGGAACGTTTTAACGGTTAGTATAGATTTTTCAGAGATAAGATATTTTTTTCACGCAGTAAAAATTAACCTATACGTTGACCCGGATACCCAGCTAACATCATACCAAATTTCATCAAAATCTATCCGCCGAACGCATCACGAGAAAATCGAGTGATTTTCTCGTGATACATTCCCAGACAGACAGACACAAAGGTTCTCATCATAGATCCGGCCTCTGTATCGATAAAAAATATTATTTCGATAAGATTTTCTGAAAAATATTTAATGTACAGATTCGACTCAGAATTTTATTATATGTATAGATAGATAGATAGATCCGTAGGTAGGTTGGTTCATACAATAAATTTGTATTAATGATATTAAAAATTGTTACAAAACTATCAGAGTTAATGGGAAATATATGATGCCATGCCCATCGATTTAGCATATTTTGAAACTTTCTTTGTGTAATACATACTAATACTTGCTCATGACTTCACATGTGTCAATTAAAAATAGCCTATTAGTTTAGGTAGTGTAGCTTTCCATTAGTAAAATAGATTACCAGATTAAACCTACACTAGAAATATGTGTGTATGTTTTTTGCAAGGGGCAAAATACGCTGATACGGTTGGACAAGTTTTGGATGAAATTTTGTACATAAATACACTTTGACTTAGAGTAACACAAGCTAATGTTAGTAATAAATATAATTAGAAATATAATAATATCTATATATAATAAAAGCGTAACTGATCGCTGTCTGTAGATGGAAGATACACACACACACACACACACACACGCACACAATAGATCCCAATACAATGATTTTTAGAATTTTTATCTGTTTGACTGTGCGTTTGTGCGCGCTAATCTCAGAAACATCTTAAACGATTTTCACTAATGTATTGTGGTAAGCTTCACTTAACATTTAAGTATTTTTTTTTTATTTCAATCGAGTCACGAATAAAAAACCATATCAATTTAAAGAAACATCTAGAGACAAACCCGAGCAAAGCGACGCTTAATCGCTAGTATAATAATATATACAATATACATAATTCGTGTAATATAAAATGGATATAAAAGCAGTATATAATACAAAGAGAATAACGAATGGCCACTCGTTCCTGACCTGTAATACTGTGTAACGACCTCCTGAGTCATGTTTTTCGTGGCGTCTGGTTCCTCGACCCTCGCGAGACCAAAGTCGCATATCTTGAGTACGCAATTACTGTTCACCAAGAGATTCCCCGGCTTGATGTCCCGATGAAGGATGCGAGCTGAATGGAGGTACTTCAAACCTGCAAGTTATAGAAGCATATTATTTAAATGCGAGAACATTTTATTTTACTGAGTAACTTTACCGTTTCTTTATATTTTCCAACTTAACTTGGATATTTTACTAATGATGCTATCTTAGATTTACGCGAATGTTTGACATTTTTAAATAAAACTATCTTTTCGGATTATTTCGCGGATTTATGTATATTTATATTTACCTTCAAGACATGTAACACCTCAGTCTCTCCCGTGACCATGGAGGCTGTAAAGCATTCGAAACGTCGGGAACCAAAAATCAAAATAAATCCGCGAAATAATCCGAAAAGATAGTTTTATTTAATAATGATGCTGTTTTAAATTTACTAAAATGCGAATTTAGTCAAAAAAACTTGTATACATATATTATCATTATACATATATTATCATTATAGAAATGTTTATTTTATTTTTATATGTAAATTCTTTTGCAAAACTATATATGGAAATATACCTAATCTATATAGTATATACTCGTACAATAGATTCTCATCGATACTGTCTTATAAGATAAGCGTCATGAAATCCGTGGAGGTTTTTATCAAAGTGAACAGAGTGGTTTTTCTTGATTTGTTTGAAAGGATAGCTTTTATTGGTAATATCTTATTCGTCGTGGATTTTCAATCTTGAATAAACTTTAAAATGACTTTATTTTTAAATTACCATAGAATTATTAATTAAAATATTTGTTATATATAGTGAACAGTATGTGAAAATTGAACTAAAATAATCTGAAAATTGATAACAAAGTATGTATTCTATATATCAACAATTAGTAGTGAAATAAAACAATTAACCAGTCCATTCAAGCAAATACAATATACATATATAATAATCATAAAACATCACTAAAATTTATGAGAGTCTGCTACAAACTGCATCGAGGTAGATTTAATAAAAATCATATTTCGTCATATCAAAATCTAGTTCGTTCCGCGCCAGATGAGCCAATACCAGACTTTGGATGAACGGAAAAACGTGTTTCAGACGCATATATGTAGCTTTACAGAGATATGCTGCGTCTCCCCAAAAAATATGTACACTTTAAAGGAAGATTTAAGTTACGATATATGGATCCTTCCGACTGGCGCGCCAGATTTTCCAGTCATAAATAATAAATGTTACAACCTCCGTTTCATTTCAAAGAACACTACACTTAGCAATTGCGTAATACGTTTAGATTTGTATAATAATATTCAGTACCTGGGCGAAAATAGTGTTTCTTTTGGAAAAAAATCGTATTTTTTTTTACATACGTCCTACATCTATACATATAAAAAAATTGTAACTAAGCCGAATCTGTACATTAAATATTTTTTTGGAAAATCTTATTGATATAAACATTATTATCGTTACCAAGGCCGAATCTATAAAACTAATCCGAATCTATCAAAATTTCTAAAACCTAAGAATTTGGTATTTTGTCATCTGAACGCGGGCGGAGCCGCGGGCAATGCTAGTACATATATACATGACCTTAAAAAGCAAAACTTTAGAATTTCTTCTTTAATATCATAAGGAATATTATATACGTAATTAAAAAAAATCGATTAAATGTTTACATTTTAATCGTAACTCGCTACTTAAAAGACAAACTATCAAAATTTTCCAACCAAAATTCTCATGACAGCAATTTCACAGTTAAAATTTCCATGGACGTGAACAAGTTTGCGGTTTTAAGACTGGAAGCGAAGCATTAGACCCGCGGAATCCCTGCAGGAACGCGAAACACGCCAACCGTTGTTCAAAGCGGCTGGATGTGACGTCAAAACAAATTAACGACACCTCGCCACCTCGCAGAGTTTAATTTCCCAGAGGGTGCTCTGTTTTCGTATACCTGACGACTAACACCCAACTTTCATGTTAATTGTCAAGGTAAACGTACTGTATAACTGTCTAAATTCAGCAACTGTGCTTTCCCATAAATAATAAATAAATAAATATTATTAAATAAAACTATCTTTTGGGAGAGACTGACTCCCGTGACTATGGATGCTGTAAAGCATTCGAAACGTCGGGAACCAAAAATCAAAATAAATCCGCGAAATAATCCCAAAAGATAGTTTTATTTAATAATGTCAAACGTTCGCGTAAATCTAAGAAAGTATTAAATAAATACGTTGGGACATTCATACACAGCACCATCTAGTACCATGGTAAGCTACGAGGCTTGTGTTATGGATACCCGATAGTTGATACACTACACATATATAAACTTTAAATACATACATATTATAAATATAAACACCCATGACTGGAGTACAAACATTCGTGCTCATCACACAATGAATGCCCCCAGCGGGACTCGAACCCGCGACCGCTGGCACAGCAAGTAGGGTCACTACACACTGAGCCAAACGTGTCGTAGTAACCTAACATAACCTAACTTTAGTTTTCAAAAGACCCACTTTAATTACCCTATTTAATTAAAACTATCATTTGAAAGGTTAACACCAAGATTCTAAATCATAACTTACTCACTATGCCTCGTAACATAAGTCCTAGGGCTTACTTCGGTCTATACGCTATACGTCAGTCTGTAGGCCGCTATATAAAACTGATGATTAACCTAACGGAACCGGCACAGCGCGGTGCATCGAGATATATGAACCTATGCATTGCATTCACTTCCGTGCCAAAGTACTGCACGAGCTTCTTAAAATTCCCAACATGCATGGCTTAATTGGCATAAACCTGTATGATTTATTACAATATTCTCGATATTTTTTATTAGAAATAAAACAGAATATTTATGAAATATTAAATATTTTAAGTCAAATAAATAAAAAATAATAATATCATACATATTATATTCACCGGAACATTATTTTTATACATAAATAGGTATACCATAGCAGCTATCTATATAAATATATAAAAATCTATGTATATTTATGTTTCTTATAGATTCCAAAACGACTATAGCGATTTTGATGAAATTTTCAGGCAATCTTGAGATAAGCCTAGCGGGATTCTGTGAAATTTGGCAGCGATCGGAAGTTTCGGAAGTTAAAGCCGAGGTTACTGCTAATTGCCTATAGCAGCAATATATACGTATTATAATAAAAACATCTTAAATACAATTTCCCACCTATAACAATTATACTAACAGGTGTTATAAAAAGCAATATGTCGTCCACAAGCTAAGTAGGTACGGGTCGTCGGCCGTGCGTGCGCGCACCCGACCGCAACGCTCGCTAGTCCTTACATTGCTACCCGGGGACAATGCACTCCACTTATTTGACTTTACTGGACATCGTACGACTAATTATCCAAGTTTTTGTTCTAGGAATTATCACCGATGGTCACACGTGCAGGTGTAACTTATAATGTAATAAAAAATGAAATAATAAGTAACTCACGATGTGCAAGATAATTAAATTTAAACTTAGCATTTACACGATTGTATTTCAAGTACAAATAAATATGTTAAGTTATAAAATCAAACGAAAGTCTTATTTTGCATTTGGTTCATTAAATACGTTGTAAAACTGGCGTAAAAACACCTGAACCCCGGAATAATGCAAGGAATAACAGTATCTGGGTGTGATATTTGCTCACGCACTAGTAACAAACAACGAGGCCTTCGTGTGCGCTCTCACGATGGAGGATGAAACGGCTTTCACAATTAACGCCCTGCATCACCAGGCACCGTTAGGGTGACCGCGCCGAAATAGAACACTTTACAGTTGCACAATGCGCTGTCCTATCGTCCTTAACATTCTGATATTTAATAACTAGCATTTGCCCAAGGCTCAATTCGCGTGGTTTAAAATAACAGATTTGTACAAACTTCCGACCCCTTTCTCGTCCCTTTAGGTTTTGAATTTCAAATATCTCTTCTCAATCAATACCTATTTCCTATGAAGAAACTACCTACCAAATTTACAAGCTTGTAAATTTCGTAGACTGAGTTTTTGTGGTCTGTTTCTGTTAATCAGTGAGTAGTATTTCGCTTTTATATTTATATATAGAAAAATGATCAAAAATCTGATATTTATCACAGTATATGCGAATACGCGAATTTTTATCTAAAATAATAAGCCAACAATACAAACATAGTTACAATGTGTCCACAGAACGCTTGGACCGTAACTGACGAGAGAGATTACCTAATCACGTACATTTCTACATTCAACAAAATAATCCCCCGCGTCTGTCACTATCATGTTGGAATTAGACTTAGCGACATCAATTATTGTTAACCGACTTCAAAAAAACAGAGATATTCAATTTGTCTGAATGTTTTTCATATAAATATGTTACTAGATACCGGAATTATGATAAGACTTATATTTAAATCAAATATGTTAAATATGTTGAGACATTAACACACATCACCATCTAGTACCATGGTAAGCTACAAGGCTTGTGTTATGGATACCAGATAGTTGATACATATATAACTTTAAACACATACATATCATAAATAAATACAAACACCCATGACTGGAGCACAAACATGCGTGCTCATCGCAAAAACGAATGCCCCCAGCGGGACTCGAACCCGCGACCGCTGGCGCAACAAGTAGGGCCACTACAAACTGAGTCAAACGTGTCTTTAAATAAGTACAAATAAAAATAATTCCTTTTTAAATAATTAATTAAATATCTTTCAGGATCGTCACGAATAAATCTCAAAGAAAAAGCGATTTTGAAGAGGGTGTATGTGTATTCAGCCCTTTTTATCGTCCCACTGCTGGGCACGGGCCTCCCTTCAGTACGAGGGGAATCAGGCCATAGTCCACCACGCTGGCCAAGTGCGGGTTGGCGGACTTCACATGTCTTTAGAAAACTTGCTGAGTTCTCTCAGACATGCAGGTTTCCTCACGATGTTTTCCTTCACCGTAAGGCAAGTGGTAATCATGTTAGAAAATGATTCGCACATGAAAATATCAGAGGTGCGAGACCCGGGATTTGAACCCGCTTCACTCGGTTTCTCAAGCGAGCGCGTTACCACTGGGCTACCACTGCCTCAAGAGGGTATCCATTTTTATTTAATAATTCATTGTATGGATATTTATGTCTGAAGCAAATACGAACGTCCTTTAAATACATAATTCAAACTTTACTCGTATCGCCAACACAAAAGTATTCTAATCCCGCGCCTTGTTGACATCTAGTGATTTTAATAAATCTTATATATAACACCTACGTCGTGTTTGTTGTCCTGATAAATGTGCTGGCGTCTCCAAGAAAATTTTATTACGAACCGCAGAGAAAATGTTCTATCCATGGTTTTTATTTTTTCAATAAATCAACTCAAATTTTGTGTTGTCAGTTGTCACTCTATCTATATCTATATATACAGGTTGTCCTGTTTTCAATGGATAACCTTGAAGTGGCTTATAGCAGAACTTTTAGCCGTTCAGAAAAAAAAATACAAAACCAAATTTATTGTAAGTATTATCAAAGATATGTTTTTTTAAAGACCACAAATTTTTATCTTATTTTAGATTCTTGAAAATTACAACCACAAAATGAATGAATCTCATCGATTTTTTGTTGTTATTTTAACGTACACTAATCATACCAATAGCTAGGTCAAATAGTAAATAGTAAGAATAGCTATTATATATCGTATACGAGTATATACGCAGCTGCGCTATATAAAAATGATATTATGTGTATGAAATAATAAGTTACGGGCTTAATTTCCCCTTGTGACACAAATGCGTTATTAAAACGCCCCTGCTTTATATTCAGTCGACGCACAAATCGAAATTGATTTTTAAATTTCCTTCCATGAGGAGTATGGAAGAAGCGTATGAAATTTTATATACATACATACATACGTGTCATATATCACAACTAGCATGGCCCACGGCTCCGCCCGCGTTCAGATGACCAATAACCAAAGTCTTAGGTTTTACATATTAGTATACTCTTACAATGCAGTTTTTGTATTTTTTCTCAGAAATTAAATATTTTCCCGCGCTAAAAAGAATCCTATATGTTGACTAGGATAACCAACTATCATCATACCAAATTTCATCAAAATCTGTCCAGTGGTTGTCTCGTTATGCGGTAACAGACAGACAGACAGACTGACTAAAATTCTAAAAGCTATAGATTCGGACTCTCTATCGATAATAACGTCTATTTCAATTAGATTTTCCAAAAAATATTTAATGTACAGATTCGACTTAGTTTGAATTTTATTATATGTATAGATAAGACTAGATCTAGTAAAGGAGTAGACGTACGACGAATCAAGTAGAGATTTCGAGGGCAAAAAAATCTAGCGCATAAATAACACTACAGCTTCATATGAGTCGCAAAAGACCTGAGAGGCAGCGGCGCCACATTTCCATAATTTTGCTCGTAACCACTGCGCAGGCTTTGCGATTATATCTTCTCGTTTCGTTGGATAAACAATATTAATTAAATCTTTTTACTGGGTCTTATTTACCAATTATGCGATTTCGTATTATGTGAAACTTACAATTAAAATTATCCTCTCACCAATTCAAAATATTACACGTAAATGCAAAAAGTAACAAATCAACAAAACAAACAATGGCAATTACGAAAGACTAAGAACATGTATTGTTTTATTAGAAGGTGCTTAAATATGTAGATTTAAAATCTGATATGTATACATATAATAAAATTGCAACTAAGCCGAATCTGTACATTAAATATTTTTTGTGAAAATCTTATTAAAATAAACATTATTATCGATACAGAGGCCAAATCTATAGTTTTCAGAATTTTTGTCTGTCTGTCTGTTACCGCATCACAGAAAAACCACTGGTGGTATTGTAATGAAATTTGGTATGGTGATAGCTGGTATCCGGGTCAACATATAATAGGATACTTTTTATCACAATAAAATATCTCATTTCTGAGAAAAAATACAAAAACTGCAATTAAAGAGTATACAAATATATAAAACCTAATAATTTGGTTTTTGGTCATCTTAACGCGGGCCGAGCCGCGGGCAATGCTAGTTATAAAATATTTAAGCGCATAACAACAATGTTGTATATAATACGCATAATATATAAACCTAAATGTATGTCAGGGATACGAGGATATTCAGAGTATCCTTTAAATACCTGTATATCATAGTTTGAAGCTATTGACGACGGCTTGCGAGTTCCAAGCGGACACTCCATACATTATTTATATCGAAACGAACGAACGACATTAGCATACCTAGTGCCTAGCAGGACTGCCCTCGTATCGATTCGACCAACGGAAATCATTTATGCGTATTAAACACACAGTAGGTAAAACCGTGACCAAGTCAGAGTTTTGGGGTATAATGGGATGTTTTCGAACTTTTAAATATTTTTGTACTTGAATTCTTTTTTCCAAAAATCCTACGGTAACATAATAGTTATTTTATTATAATACTAGCGACTCACCCTCGCTTGCTCGGGTTTGTCCTTAGCTTAATTCAACATACAAACTTTCATCCCCATTTTCATCCATGTAAGGGATGATTTCCGGGATAAAAAGTATCCTATATCCTTCCCATGGTCTCAAACTATCTTTTTACCAAATTTCATCTGAATCGGTTCAGTGGTAGATCCAGAGATTACCCCCTAAAATGTCACAAGCTCACAATCGCACAAACTTTACCTCTTTATAATATTAGTATAGATGAGAGCGCAAAAAAATAATAATTTAAATCTACTATATGTAAATTAAGAAATAGTGGCACATAATTTTAACACAGTACGAAAGTTGTCAAAGGACTATATCCTCTCACTAGAACAGAGACCACTGGCAACTATAAAGTTTTTAATTAAACTCTGAGCGTCGGGAGCTTAACGATCACATTTTTCTGGACTCCCTTAGCACGTTTTACTCTGGGGAAATTTCTTGACATTGCAAAAATAATTGAAGGTATTAATAATATAAAATAGGCCTGAATCTATCAAAATTATTCTAAAAAAAGGTAATTTATTGAAAAATATTAAGGCGTAACTTGAAGAAACGAAGCCGGTGCGCTTCTGCATTAAAAGTTCTTAGAAAGTTTGGGTTCTTACAAGTTTTAATTGATTAAAGCTAGGTGGAAATGGAAAAAGCTGGTATAAAAGCAGATTTACTTTGACTTCGACCTGGTCATGACCGCCGTAGCCGTACTCACGGGAGGTGCTTTATTTTAAACTTGAATTTATGGAGGTAAAACTTCGAATACCAAAGTTGTTCTCATCTTTGTATTTTCCAACACAAAATAACCCGAACATTGGGCACGTCCAAAGACCTTTTTCATAATTAATGCAATAAAATTATAGCCTTTATTCATGACCGCATTCAATTTACGTAATAAAGGTATATAGAATTAAACTTACTCTCCATTTTAACAATTTGAATAATATGTCATAAATTATAATCCTTCGAAATATTCCATTCACACAATTGTACAAAATGTAAATTACGAATAATCTACATATTATAAAAATGAAAAATTTTGTTTGTTTGTATCGAATAGGCTCCGAAACTACTGAACCGATTTATATGAAATTTGGTAAGAAGATAGTTTGTGACCCTGGGAAGCACATAGGACAGTTTTTATCCTGGAAATCATCCCTTAAAGGGTGAAATTTTGTATGAGAAAGCAACCTAGGTATGAACCCGAGCGAAGCGAGGGTGAGTCTTTAGTTACTCAAATGACATTAGTTAGAAAAAATCTACATTTTTATTACTAAGGTCAAATAGTAGAAACCTTCCCGTGTGATTAAAACATATTTTTTTTATCCTTTACCAACTAAACAGCTAAGCGCAAAAAATAAACAATCCATTTTATACAAAGTTGATGATGCGGAAACACTCAGAACTTTATATATGTACAGAAGCAACTCTATAAAAATACAATGTACACAGTAAAGAGTAAGGAATCGATTGATCCGTTCAAGCGAGAAAAATGTCGTCTAAAACAATATGAAATGTAATTACCAATGTATGCTTTTGAATGCTATTGCAATTACCTAAAAGTAAGGTAGCTAAAATTCAAATTATGACCTGCAACTATCAAAAATTCTTTGACCCGAAGCATTCAAAGGCATTCCGTTGTAATGAAATATTAAACAAACCTCTGAGTATCTGGTATAGGAAGACTTTGATGTGGTCGGCTGAGAGGTGTTGCGGCGACACGATTATCTTGTGCAGGTCGCTCTGTAGTAGCTCCGTGATCACATAACTGTTGATAACTGGATGTTAAGGAAATTGTTAGAGCACAGTAGTATTTCAATTAATTTAATCAATTAGAAAGAAAAACCCGTGCGTCAATAATAAATATAATTAATAAAAGAAATAACATCACCAATCCGATATATCTAAAATGATAACTTTGTTTAGCCCTCAAAATTGCTTCAAAATTCTTTCAAATTCACATATAAATCTGTTACCTACGTAGCACAGCGAAATTGTTAAAGCTGCGAATATGATCGAGAGTAAATAAAATTATTATAATAGTCCATCCGTAATGACAAAACAACATCAACGGGACATCGCATATATAATCAATACTAGCATTAATTCAGAGCGATTTTGCCGATTAGAGCGCTAATAGGACTTTCACAAACAAACACGTACCGGGTAGCGCTAATGAGTACAAAACCGACCAAATTTAGTTAGAATTGGATATAGGCAACAGACATAAGGATTAATTTAAACACCCACGAAGGGAGTTTTCTATGGAGTTTCGAACGTCGCCTCCCTTGACCTCGGAAGGTTAGGAATGCTGAAGACCGACGACCGTTACTGCTATCTCGCTTATCTGCGAGCTAGGTCCGCCCCTCGTGGCCATTACCCAAATTACAGGACACGCTGCCTGCGGAATTATGCAGCACTTGTTGCGGTTAGTTCCTAAACTCAGTTCTCGAGGAATGTCTAATTCGAATAAATTTCTATACGCCGTGGAACGTGGCGAAAAGTATTTTCTCTTATATATATTTTTCTTTACCATTAAACCTTAAATAGTGATATAACACTATTTTAGATTTGCGCGAAAATTGTAACTAAGCCGAATCTGCACATTAAATATTTTTTGGAAAATCTTATTGAAATAAACAATATTATCGATACAGACGCCGAATCTATAGTTTTTAGAATTTTTGTCTGTCTGTCTGTTACCGCATCACAGAAAAACCACTGGAGCGATTTTGATGTTTGGTATGGTGATAGCTAGTTATCCGGGCCAATCTATATCTTATATATCTTCTTACTACCACGGGAAAATGTCTCATTTCAGAGAAAAAATACAAAAACTGCAATGCTAGAGTATACTAATATGTAAAACCTAAAAATTCGGTTTTTAGTCATCTCAATGCGAGCGTAGCCGCGGGCAATGCCAGTTTTAAATAACACGTATCTTTTCGGATTTTTTTGCGAATTTATTTCGCATTCGAAACGTCGGGAACCAAAAATCAACATAAATCCACGAAAAAATCCGAAAAAATAGATTTATTCAAAAAGTAAAGTAACATTAAAAGCCAATCGATAAGAGAGACGTCACAATAAAAAAATAAAACTTATATATATTTCAAATAAACCTCAATTTCCGAGTAAAAGCGGCATGAAATATTCATGCCAACAGTAACACACAATGTTAACTTATAGGTACTTATTGTAGCTGTATAAATATTATCTAAAATTAAAATATCGTATTCACTACAGATAAAACGTTAACAACGTTTGTACAATATGAAAATTTATTACCCTCCAGTCCTTGGCATGTACGAAACTATGTACCTTATGTATATACAAAACTCTTAGTAAAAGCCTTAGTAAAATATTCACACATATTTTCTCCCACATATAAATAGGTATACCTAAATAAGTTGGGACATTAACACGGTAAGTAGTAGTAGTCACGGTAAGTTGCATGGTAAGCTACGAGGCTTGTGTTATGGATACCAGATAGTTGATACACTACACATAATATATAGCTTTAAATACATACATATTATAAATATAAACACCCATGTCTGGAGTATAAGCATTCGTGCTCATCACACAAATGAACTCCAGTGGGACTCGAACCCGCGACTACTGGTACAGCAAGTAGGGTCACTACAAACTGAGCCAAACGTGTCGTCATCATAGAAAGATTTTTGTGTTAAGGTTAGGTTAGGTGGGCTATCTATTTAATCTCACAAATTACGGTCGTAGGGATACACGGCTGTATGACGTCACACGGCTGACAAATCATCCTGTCAGGTTAGGATCCCTGTGGACCGATACAGACCTCATATAATATATATGTGATAATAAAATAACCAGACATATTTCGTGTCAAGATAAAATATTATTTCAAAATTTATATAAAATAACAAATTTTATATATGTACATTGTACATAATATTATGAATAGAAATTATTATGAAGTCATCTAATGTGATCATTTGATTTGTGAAGCTTCATCGCGTACCTAATTTAATTGTCTGTATAAAACATTGGCTATACTTATTTAGTAGTTAGAAAACAAATGAAAATATAAAAAAACTAACGACTCACCTTCGCTTCACTCGGGTTTGTCCCTATGTACGTATAGTATAGTACGAGATTACCCCCAATAACGTCACAACTCACAAACTTTACCTATTTATAATATTAGTACAGATATATATTATTCTAACTATACGATGTTACATAAGTAGCTGTAAACGTAGTCGAAAGCAAAAACTATACTACATCCAAAGAAAAGGTCCGGAGTCAGTAATAAATAACTTTACGTCAGGTAGCTTCTGACCTATTTCTTGCAACAAAAAGAGAATCCACTAGCTGTTTTCAAGCAAACACAAAGATGCATGTTCCGCCGTGTGAACGTGGAATGCAAAATACCATTTGATAGGTACGAGTATATTATACCTAAGAAACTATAGGTTGGACAGACGCATTTACTTTAATAATTTAGCAACATGTCTGTTTTGGTATTCGTACGATTGAACCCTAGAGAGTTCGAACGTGCAGATAGATATATTTATTTTGTATGCACCCAGAAATAACATAATGGGTCGGTCGTTTAATTTCAGTGTTCATAAAAGGTCTTGTCATCGTTTATTTGAAACTAGCATTGCCCGCGGCTCCGCCCGCGTTCAGATGACCAAAAACCAAATTCTTAGGTTTTACATATTAGTATACTCTTACATTTTTATTTTATTATAGATAATTTACTATTTTGATTTGCTAAAAGCTTAAATGAATAGTTTTATTAATATACTAACGAAAAAGGGAAAAACAAATCTATCCCACGGGAACCGTACAATTTTCCAGATATATAAAAAGTAACCTACGTGCTATTCCAAACTATAATCTATCTCTGTGCCAAATTTCATCAAGATCCGTTCAGCCGTTTTCGCGTGATTGAGTAACAAACATCTATACATCCAAACTTTCGCTTTTATAATATTAATGGGATTATGTATGTCTAATTGAAAACGTAGAGCATTGTTTCAAATAGTTTGTATTATTTCCACGAGTAAATCTCATTTGACGCCATTCTCGGTGAAAAGCCAGGCAATCCTACAAAACCAAGTTTATCTAGATGGACACATTTGTGAAGCTTATATTTTAAATTAATAAAAGAAGCTTTAGGGCTATTCATTACTAAATTATACGGCTTAAATTTAACTCGTTTACACAAAAACACCGAAAAGTTGAGCCCAGATTCTTTAATAACGTCGTCACAAAATAGTGTTTATAATTTGAATTTATCATCAAAGGATGAGTAAGTAATTAAAATTTGCCGTAAATTCTATATATAAATATGATACAAGATACAGAATATCGGATACAATTAAAATTCGTACACTCAGTTATGGGGGCGAATGGAGACCATTCTCTAGAACTGCCGAAAAGCGATGCAAAGGAAACATAAAAACGCCATGACGAGGGAGCTAAGCTCGAAACTGTGAGGGGATGCGCCCTCGTGGCGTCGTAGTGGGCAGACGTAATTATTTACAGAGGGGCTGAGATTCCACCCCCTTCGCTGTTCTACACGATATATCACTATCTCAACTGTCTCTTACTGCTTACGACATAAGAACGAAAATAAATGATGCTGTATATTTTAAGGTTACACTTACATTTGATAGAGCATACAAAGGGCATACTCTAAGTGTTTGTGACTTGTTGCATTATTTCGTAAATTTAGATATAAATACAATTTATATGTATACTAGCATTGCCCGCGGCTCCACCCGCATTCAGATTACCAAAAATCCAAGTTCTTAGCTTTTACATATTAGTATACTCTTACAATGCAGTTTTTGTATTTTTTCTCAGAAATGAGATATTTTCCCGCGGTAAAAAGTCCTATATCCTATATGTTGACCCGGATATCCAGCTACCATCATACCAAATTTCATTAAAATCCCTCCAGTGGTTTTTCCGTGATGCGGTAACAGACAGACAGACAGACAAAAAAACTAAAAACTATAGATTCGGCCTCTATATCGATAGTGATGTCTATTTCAATAAGATTTTCCAAAAAATATTTATTGTACAGATTTGGTTACAATTTCACTTTATGTATATTCAGTTACAATCTTATTTTATGTATCGATTAAACACAAATTTACTATTCTGTACTTTTATCAGGCATGATGAGCAATACTTTAATATAATATTTGTAATACCATAAAGATGATCATTAAAAATACAATAAAAGAGCCATTCATCTTGTTTTCCGCTAAATTTATTCATGAGTAAACTTGAAGAAAAACGTATACTTCTAAAACCTCAACATTTCCCGTGTCATTAAAACTGAAGGCGGAAAATTTGTGACAACACCATAACTTTTGATGTGTTTGAATTAGAAAGTTCGAATAGGCACAAGGGAGCATCGAAGATCATGCAAATTAATTCCATAAAAAAGGAATATTTTTTCTTTATGACATAAAGAATGTAACATATAAGGTTCATTATTTTTAAGCTTTTAACTAACTCACTATGAGATTTAAAACAATTTCTCATTAAATTTAAATTAACTTCTTAAATCTTATCTATAGGTACATATAATAAAATTCTAACGAGTCGAATCTCTACATTAAATATTTTTTGGAAATTCTTATTGAAATAGACATTATTATCGATACAGAGGCCGAATCTATAGTTTTTAGGATTTTTGTCTGTCTGTCTGTCTGTCTGTGACCACATCAAGAGAAAACCACTGGACAGTTTTTGATGAAATTTGGTATGAAGATAGCTGGTTACCTGGGTCAACATAAAAGATACTTTTTACTGCGGAAAAATATCTCATCTCTGAAAAATCTATACTAGACGTTAATATTTTACTTTATGTAAATGCAAAAATATATTTATCAATAAACTTCTTTCATATAGCAACGAACTATCGGATACATGTGATTTTTCCATAAGAGGGTTTACCGACCGAAGAATGACTGTCCATATTCCAGAAAGTACATCAAAGGGTTCCCATGAGATATTAGTATAGGGGTGTAGTTAGGGCCTAAAAGGAGCGGTGGCGGGCCACTTGTAACATACATTTTCAAAGTAATTCTAATTTCTTCAATTTTCCATATATTTAGTTAAAACATTACACTCATAATTTAAATTATAGTGCTAATATATATGTTAATATGCATTTACCTCGCTTACAACGTTTATTATGTAACTAAAAATATATAATACTAGCAGAACCCGCGGCTTCGCTCGCAGCCCTCCAACTATCTCCACACAAAACATCAAGCCAATCCGTCACTACGTTTCGACATGAAAGAATGACAAACAAACAAACACACTTTCACATTTATAATATTAGTATGGATATGAAGCTAAGGATGGCAATCTTCGTCTCAAATAATATATTCATATATATTTAAAAAAAATAAAAGTTCTATAACATATATATTTATAAGAATATAATATATATTAAAGTCACTTCTTTATAATTAAAGTAAGTTTGCAAGAGCGAATTCTATTAGCTGTAAGTTTAGTTTCAACCATCAACTGCACCGAGTCTTCGGTCTCATGTTTTATAGCTTAGTAGTAAAAAATTACATCGAAACACTCGGTTTTATCGTCTCATAAGGAAAGTCCAAGGCATCAAAATATACCTACTTTGATAAAAGAAATATGTCTGTAAAATTTATGTATTTTCTCCTCTACTTGGGGTTTTAAAAAGCTTTCTTTGTGTTTAGATTTAATATATAATACACAAAGCTCAGGTTTTTAAAAGAGCTTAAAAGCATCTTAAAGTATCTACTTCAGTAATCATAATTGATTACTATTTTAATTTATCAATATTTACATAAAGTCATATAAAATAGCAATTTTTCGAGCGATCGTGATGTAAGATAATGAGATATTAAAAGATCCTTTTGGTAAACTCTAAGCAAGCTTTATAACTTCTTATTACTTATCTATACATATAATAAAATTGTAACTAAGCCGAATCTGTACATTAGATATTTTTTGGAAAATCTTATTGAAATAAACATTATTATCGATACAGAGGTCGAATCTATAGTTTTTAGAATTTTTGTCTGTCTGTCTGTCTATTACCGCATCACAGAAAAACCACTGGAGGGATTTTGATGAAATTTTGTATGGTGATAGCTGGTTATCCGGGTCAACATATAGGATACTTTTTACCGCGAAAAAATAACTCATTTTTGAGAAACAATACAAAAACTGCAATGTAAGAGTATACTAATATGTAAAACCTAAGAATTTGGTTTTTGGTCACCTGTACGCGGGCGGAGCCGCGGGCAATGCTAATATAAAATAAAGTTTAGACTCATTATGAATAGCGTAACTTTCAAATGAAGGAAGTATTACACTATATATAATATTATTTATTAAAATATTAAAATCCGTTCAGTTATAATAATACTTTCTTAGATTTACGCGAATATTTGACATTTTAAATAAAACTATCTTTTCGGATTTTGTCGCGGATTTATTTGCATTTTTGTTTCCCGACGTTTCGAATGCTTTACAGCATCCATGGTCACGGGAGAGACTGAGGTGTTACATGTCTTGGAGGTATACCTCCAAGACATGTAACAAAAATGCAAATAAATCCGCGACAAAATCCGAAAAGATAGTTTTATTTAAAATGTCCGTTCAGTTATTTTCAAGATTATAGATTAGAAACAAATAAACCTTTCCTCTTAGAGATTATAGACATATCATATTTCGAGTACGTGTTAATATTATTAGAGTATCCAAAGTATATTTCTATACTAGGATAAATTATTATTATTATTTGCATAGTTTACAGCCAGACTAGTGCCTTTGCCCCTTCACCCGTATCCCGCTTCAACGTTAGGACGCACTTGTGTTTACTGAAGCACGATGCAACATCGACCGGATGCCACGCAGTTGTGCAGTGCGTCCGACCCCAAGACAAGAATAAATACTTACTAAAAAAAATACTTTATCTATTCCATAACAACGAATTCAGCCTTTTTAACGCCCTACTGCTGGGCAGTGGCTTCCCCCAATACGAGGGGGGTTAGGCTACAGATTACCACGCTGGCCAAGTGCGGGTTAGCGGACTTCACAAGTCTTTGGGAAACCTTTTAGGTTCTTTTAGATAAGCAGGTTTTTTTACGATTTTTTCATTTACCGTGGTAATTATGTTGAAAATGACTCGCACGTGGAAATATCAGAGGTGCGAGACCCGTGGATTTGAACCCGCTTCATTCGGTTTCCCAAGCGACCGCATTACTACTGGGCTACTAATGCCGACTGAGTAATATGATTGCTTTAATTTTTATGAACTACTGGTCAAATTTGAACCAATTGTGTCTGTAAACGACATTCGTTACTACATTAATTAGATTTCATTTGTATCTATTATGCGGTCTATTCACATTATAAGCTCAACGCGAATTTCTCAGCACGTGAAAATCATAGCTGATGATTAGTTTATTACCCGACTGCACGACGCAAAGGAGGGTAATGTGTCTATGTGTGTATGTATGTATTTTTGTTACCTTTCATACGCAGAAGATTTTTAATTTGTGTACATTAGTGGCACAATAATTTTTATATATATTTCTTACTGTTTTTATATGCTACGCTCAGTTGTTTTTATATAATTATTTATGTTTTTTTTAATTTATGTTTATTCTTTATCATGTTTTTAATTATATACATATTATAATGACTAAAAACTTCAGGAAAGTGGACTACTTAGTGCAGACTTCATACAGTATTACTTTCCCTCTATAAAGAAATGATCTCTTTGTATAGCATAAAAATATTTAGCTCTCATTAAATAGCGATTTTTCAAAAATTAAACCAAAACCTTACTTCGAGGTGATCTACTTCAGTTTTTTTAACTATATATATTATAAAGAGGTAAAGTTTGTGGACGTTATAGAGGGTAATCTCTGGATCTTTTGAACGGATTTAGATGAAATTTGGTTACAAGATAGTTTGAGACCCTGGTAAGGACATAGGTTACTTTTTATCCCAGAAATCATCCCTCAAAGGGGTGAAAATAGTGATGAAAGTTTGTAATGGGAAGCAAAGTATATATATAATAAAGAATTTATGTTATGTTTAGTTAACGTGAGCTGTTAACGTAAATTATTTTAGTCTAGAAAAATATCTGGAAATCAGCAGGAAGTGAGAATTTATTTCGTTGTTTTATAGTTTTAGCCTACATTGTTTGAGCTGTTATATCGGCCAGCTAACTAGAAACAAATGCTTATCGGTCATCTCATTAAAAAGCAATAAATCATTTACGTACTCAACACTTGCAGGGTGCCAATAACCTATTTTATTTCAATTATTATGAAATCAGAATAAGTAGTAGTAGTTTTCAGCCCTTTTTAACGTCCCACTGCTGGGCACGGGCTTCCCTTCAGTACGAGGGGGATCAGGCCATAGTCCACCACGCTGGGCAAGTGCGGGTTGGCATAAAACAATCAACAAACAACAATACAATCTGAATAATCTTAGATTTAATTAATATTTTTAATTATATTATTGATGTGTTTCAAAGCATTCTTTATAGCGTATTGAGTGTATTTATGTTATTCAGGCCAACCTATTAATAACGGTTTTGCAGGAGATAGTTAGATACTTTGGTGAATAAATGAATTGATATTTTAAATAATTTATTAAAAATGCATTGAAATAAATAAAAAAACCTAATCAGCTGTGAAAACGCTAATGGAAATACTGCTTCCTATGTTTATTTTATTTATTTTATTAATAACTAGCAACTCACCCTCGCTCCGCTCGGGTTCGTCTCTAATTAAGTTTTGACGTTTAGTATAGATTTCTCAGAGATGAGATATTTTCCCGCAGTAAAAAGTATGCTATATGTTAACCTGGATGATCAGCTATCATCATACCAAATTTCATCAAAACCTGTCCAGTGGTTTTCTCGTGATGCGTTCACGGACCGACAGACAAAAATTCTAAATGACTATTTCAATAAGATTTTCCAAAAAATATTTACTGTACAGATTCGACTCAGTTAGAGTTTTATTATATGTATCTATAGATTTAACAACTAAAAAACATTTTCCATATTGCTTAACTTTTAGATGTTCTTTTAGTAAATATTTCCTAGAAATAATTGTTTACCTTGTTGCACATTACTTTGAATTGCTAAGTCGCAAGGCTGGTTACGCGCTTAGTTTCAGCTAACGTTTCGTAGCATTGTTCAAAAATGTAAGCATTCAAAGGTCCTAGCTGTACAATGAGTATTACATCACAGTACCGTCTCTAGCTCTAATTACCGTAGAAAATCCATGAATATCCCTTGTATATGAAATTTGAAAATATGGCGATTTCTTACTCACATTCTTTCGTAACAGATTATGCTCTGACCAAGAATGCTTTATAAAGAGCTGTTAAAAAGGTGACATTGATAGATCATCGGCACTGTACTTGACGACAAAACTTGTTCTGCCCGTAGTATGTATATTTGCATAAATCGAACTTGGATAATGAAAATTTACATATGAATAGAATAATTCAAAAATTAAACACGCATCTTTATCATAGTTAATATAAAACGTATTTGTTAAAGAAACTTATGACTTCCAAAAACTTGAATTACAGATTAAGAAGATAACTACTGTGGCCATTTATGTCTTTGCTCAATATTCATATTTAGTCATATAAAAATTAACATACCTATATATGTACGTATAATTAAGTTCATTAGTTTTAAGTAACTGTAAAATATGGCATGCAATATGTAATTCATTAGTATGACATCCTAAATAAAACTATCTTTTCGGATTTTTACGCGGAAATATTTTGATTTTTGGTTCCCGACGTTTCGAATGCTTTACATCAATCAAGGCGACCATTTTTTACCGTTTTACCGACCATTATTTTCCGTTTTATTTAAAATGTCAAATACTACGTAAATTGTTTATTTTTCTTTCACACAACATTATTTTCAATTTCAAGAAATATTCAGTACTTTTTCAGTTTTTACAGCAAAATATCAAAATTATAAATGGATACTGGATAATTAATAAAATAAGACTGAAGGCGAAATATAAGCTTAACATGTTATAGTTATATATGTTCAAAATTTATTATTCTATGTAATTAAACTCGTAAACAATGCTCAATAAAATTAACACAAAGGAGCACATGAACGACCTATGAAAAAGTGGGTTAGATTAATTGGACCCAGTTATGCAAAAAACAGCCATGTGCGTAAAAGTCCCAACAGAGTTATAAGCATTTTTCTGTCGATAGTTGCACTTGGGTTATGTTTTGTTTTCTGGTTATTTTAAAATTGAACAATATTTATATAAGTATTGTTTATTTTTTATAATTATTTTATTTTTTATAATAAAACGCTTATAACTCTGTTGGTACTTTTACGCACATGGCTGTTTTTTGCATAACTGGGTCCAATTGTACTTCGCTGTAGTAGGTACCTTAGTTTACGTACGGCTAAACACTTAGAACATTAACCGATTTCTTTTAACGGTGGCCTAATTTTATGAATATTAAAAACAGACGGTGGAAGCTGACGCAAAAGCGGCAAGGAAACGTAGAAGCTAGCAAAGGTCGAAGTTCGGACGTTGATGAATAGATAGACTCACGGCTGCACGGGCAAACATTCGAGCGATACTCCAAAGCAAAAGAAATACACTTAAAAAAACGAACGGTATCATTTATAATTATTTCAAAAGCGCAGAATAATATCTAAAAGCACAAAGGTTTTTATATATTATAGCAATGCAATCCGCAATGCTTTTATATCAATTTTTTTATAAATTGTTATATTCTTCGCCCGTGTGTTCTGAATAAATACTTTTAATCTATCTTAAACGCAATTTACGTGTCAAATAGTTAAAAATTACAATGTTTGTTTAATGTTTATGTACATAGATACGCATAATTATATAACAAAATAATTCACACTTTTTTTTTTATTATGGGACATTACCACACAGCACCATCTAGTTCCATGGTAAGCTAAGAGGCTTGTGTTATGGATACCAGATAGTTGATACACTACACATAGGTATATAACTTTAAATACATACATATTATAAATATGAACACCCATGACCACAGTATAAACATTCATGCTCATCACACAAATGAATGCCTCCAGCGGGATTCAAACCCGCGGTCGCTGGCACAGCAAGTAGGGTCACTACAAACTGAGCCAAACGTGCCAAACTTTGACACGCGTCTCCCTTTAATGTGAGGACAAATAAGGCCAGAGTCCACCAAGATAGCCAAACTTGGTGGACTTCACACGTCTTACGAAAACAAAGTTACACATATATATTTCCTCACAATATTTTCCCATAACCGTATTAGCACGTGGTATTCAATCGTGTTAAAAGTGTTTGGTACATGATAATCTCAGAAGTGCGAGACCAGGTTTTGAACCCGTATCCCTTCTTATTGCAAGCGAGTTTATAATCAATGTACTATAGCTAGAGAAATATTAAAGCAAATTAAAAAAATATTATTGGAACGACGCAAAACCGGCGCCGATGTTGCAAAGCTACAAATTTCCGTCGGCGTCGGTCTTCTACGCCACTGAATTATCAGCAGGATGTTAATCTAGACAAAGGAATCCACTTTAAGCGAATGAAAAAAGAGAATAGAGAGGACATCCATTAATAAATCTTAAGCCCGCCCAATGCCACGCTGTTATTGTTAACAAAGCAAACTTGAAATCTATACATATAATAAAATTGTAACTAAGCGGAATCTGTACATTAGATATTTTTTGGAAAATCTTATTGAAATCAACATTTTTATCGATACAGATGCCGAATCTATAGTTTTTAGAATTTTTGTTTGTCTGTTACCGCATCACAGAAAAACCACTGGAGGGATTTTGATGAAATTTGGTATGATGATAGCTGGTTATCCGGGTCAACATATAGGATACTTTTTACCGCGGGAAAATATCTCATTTCTGAAAAAAAAACACAAAAACTGCAATATAAGAGTATACTAATATATAAAACTTAAGAATTTGGTTTTTGGTCATCTGAATGCGGGCGGAGCAGCGGGCAATGCTAGTCCATTAATAAATCTTAAGCCCGCCCAATGCCACGCCATTATTGTTAACAAAGCAAACTTGACATGAAATATAAATATAGGAAATTACTAAAAGGAAATAGAATGTACACGACAAGATATAAAGAAAATTTACAACGCTATATATTAAAATTTTATACTTTTTGATACTCAGTGTTGACATAACGCAATTAAATGAATAGCGAATTAAGTGAGAAAGCGAGCGGAATAAAGTCAACGAAATAGCGGATACATAAATATTTAACTACACGAAATGGATTAAAAAAAGGAATCATATCACTAGCTGCGCCCTGCGGTTTCACCCGCGTTAAATTTTTTTTTGATTATAAACATCAGTTTTACAATAATGTATGGAAGGAAGTCTGCCCGATTGGTTGACATTTAGCCTTATTTTATATAGACTTCCTCAATAAACGAGCTATGTAATGCAAAAAGAATTTTGGAAATCAAATTAGTAGTTCCTGAGATTAGCACGTTCAAACAAAGAAACAAACAAACAAACAAACAAACAAACAAACAAACAAACAAACAAACTTTGCGTCTTTATAATATTAGTATAAATTCCTAATACACAAAAATGACATTTTATAGAAATGCATTAAAACATGTTCTAGTAAACCGAATTATCATGATTTGATACATGTACTCAGTACTACACAGAAAAATAACATTTTGAAGATTTTACACATGAAAAAATAATATTAAGACAAAAACTTAATAGTATTATAATATTATTATAACTTAATAAGTAAAGCACACAGTAATTTAATTTTCACATCCACCGGTGAAATCTACTAAATGGTAATTTTCAAACTATTCCAACTACCAGATAAATATTTCGCACTCATCACCCGTCTGGCAGTTGGAGATTTAATACGTGATCTCCTTCATTACGTCGACAGCATATTTACATGCAGAGCGAAGTTTTTATGCGCATTACTCACATTCTACGGTATCGTCGTCCTCGGTTTTAACTTAGTCGATAGCACGAACGGCTATGTTTAATGTTCGAGGAATACGCGAGTCGACGAGACTAGCCTGTTTTTGATTGAAGCGGATTTTAATAAAATGCATTGTTACTTAATAAACTATTTCACATTTTATACCCTTGTTTCGTTCGAACGCGTCTTTAGGTGCCTAATAGTAGCCTGTAAGCCTATATCTTAGTAAATCTAGAACATAGTATACCCATCGAAAGTCCAGACGTTTCAGCGTGAGGAAATCATAAACAACTTGAACTAATATTATAAAGAGAAAAGTTTTGTATTTTTGTATGTTTGTAACGAATAAACTCAAAAACTACCGTACCGATTTAGATGCAATTTGGTAAGAAGATAGTTTGAGACCTTGGGAAGGATATAGGATATTTTTTATTTCGGATATCACCCTTAAGGGGATGCAAATAGGGATGAAAGTTTGTATGGGCAATCAACATAGGGACGAAACCGAGCGAAGCGAGGGTGAGTCGCTAGTCATAATATGAGCCCGATTTCTAAATAAGATATGATAAATCATGTTTACGTTTGAACCAAGAAAGTTGTCAACTCAAAGGGTTGCATCCATGTATCTTTGTTTAGAGCGAAACGTTGCTATAAATAATCTGATGTATGCTTGTGAATCAGTAAACATCGCCATACCAAATTATATTTGACTGAAAACAAAGACTTAAACGAACTTGGAATCTAATGAGTCACAAAAAGTTCATAACCTTCAGGCGCGAGTCGCAATACGGTAGCGTTTATCTAACTAAAGCCTATCGGGCAAGCTTCCAAGGCGTTGTGAGGGGTGGAGTGTTCTAGAGCGACGCCAAGATGCCTCTTAGGTCATCTCATGCCAAGTGCCTCCGGCGTCTAAGCCCGCTTATGGGCTGCTTCCGGGAAATCGTGTCACAATTTGTAAAGCTAATTTCTTCAACTTTCGTAATAATTCAATAATTTAATGGAAATTCGATTATTGAATTGATGTAATTAGCTTATCCGTTCAAATTACACAAATATAGCGGACAAGGTATATAAACACATGTATGTGTCCCAATATTATAAAGAGGAAAAATTTATATATTTAAAATTTCACCATCGGACATCGCGCCAAAATAGTAAATTCCATCCACACCATCTCGATGTCCAGCGTTCCACAACAGTGCGATTTTTAAGGCATTTTCTGCCCCGCACAACCACTCTGTGGAACCAGCTATCGCCGGCGGTCTTTCCGAACCGCTACGACCTGGCCACCTTCAAGAAGAGAGCGTATTCCTTTCTTAAAGGCCGGCAACGCGTCTGCAAGCCCTGCGGTGTTGCAGATGTCCATGGGCGGCGGTGATCACTTTTCATCAGGTGAGCCTCCTGCCCGTTTGCCCCCTTAGTCCCATAAAAAAAAAGGAAAGATTTGTTTGTTTGTATCGAATAAGCTCCGAAACTACTGAACCAATTTAGATGAAATTTGGTAAGAATGTAGTATGAGACCCCGGGAAAGACATAGGATTTTTATCCCGGAAATCATCCCTTAAGGCGGTGAAAATAGGGGCGTAAGTTTGTATGGGGAAGCAACCTAGAGACGAACACGAGCGAAGCGAGGGTGAGTTGCTAGTTTTATACATGAATATACATACATATAAAACCAATAGAATAATCCCTAAAATACGTCGTGAATACAATAGTAGACATGAGTTAATTACTTTATGAGATATTAATTCTAATTTTATAGATCAGAATAAAGAATCTGAATAAAAAATGTTTCTGTACATAACTAGTTCGTTGTTAAGGACGACTCGGGAGAGGAAGTTGTAACTAAATAGAGACCGTGCCCGCCGCCTCCCATTGGAATAGGATGTGAAACAATAAACACAACTATCATATATAAGATAAACCACACTCTGATACAATTTTGAATGACCATGATACGTTTGGCTCATTTCGTAGTGACCCTAATTGCTGTGCCAGCGGTCGCGGGTTCGAGTCCCGCTAGGGACATTCATTTGTGTGATGAGCACGAATGTTTGTACTCCCGTCATGGGTATTTATATTTATAATATGTACGTATTTAAACATATATACGTGTAGTGTATCAACTATCTGGTATTCATAACACAAGCCTCGCAGCTTGCCATGGAACTAGATGATGCTGTGTGATAATGTTCAAAAAAAATTATTTATACTTATTAATGATAAGTACCTACTTACACATCAAAAAATTACTTTGCACAGTATACAATGGGGACGTTAACAATTTTTCGGATTTGCTTTTATTTTGAAGATTGACTCATGTTTACCATAAAAAAAATTTTTTAACTAAAAATATTAGTATTTTCGATGAGAAAATATACAAAAATAGAATAATTTTGAATTTTCCCGCTAAAACACTCTAACAACTGTCACCTGACTGACATGACGTCACCAACCGCAAAAAATTAGTCGCGATTCATGACTGCATGTCCCGTTTATGTGTTTTCTTATTTTTACTTGAGTATAAACAATCAAAATAGATAAATAGTATTGAACGTAAAACTGTACTTACAAAGATGTTTTCACGTTCCTGAATTTTCTCATTTTTGTTTTTTTTTCATCATTGTCTTTGTCTCTTGCAAAAAAGTTTGCCACCATCAAATAATCTATCTTTGGTAAGTTGGAAATATTCTCTTTAATGAATCCAGATTCCATCGTCTTATTAATATTAAGTAATTGACAAATTAATTCCTTGCTAAGATCGCAAACTATATTAGAAAATACAGAGAAGTAAACAGTCTTTGACAGCTTGTTTTGCAGTTAGTGACGTAATAAGCTCATATTGGTGTTTGCAGTCACGTGACAACAGATTATAAATATAACATATAAAATCATTTTTAATAAATTTATTAAGTTATATTAAATTATAAAAATATGATTTTCGATATTCTAATAATACAAACTATCATAAAATTAACATTAAACATTAATTTGTGATTAGTGTTAACATCCCTATTAAATATTGAAATAAAGCGATAGCAGAATAAAGGAACGCGAAACGTAGTAACGGTTGATAAAGCTCTAATAATGGAGAAGAAACTCATCGTAAAAATATATTAACGCGCAAAATGGATGTTTCATAAAAAGTTGAAATGCCCCGTTAAAGACAAGATATCTGATGTGTAAAAATATTCTCAATTTATCATAACAAGTTTATATATAACTGTCAGTGTCTTATAAGCTATGGGCTATTCTTTTACAGGACAGGAAGAGAACAAATTCGTTCACATTTCGCTCTTCACTATTTAACCATTTTGAAACAATGCTTATTACATTGCGATTTCCAACGGAACGTATTGTTGATACTGGTGAGGAAAATCACCTTACGGTAAATCTTATATATAAAATTTCCATGTCACAATGTTTGTTACCGTACTCCTCCGAAACGGCTTTACCGATTTTTACCAAATTTTATATGCGTAGTTCTGAGAATCGGCTACTATCTATTTTCCATACCCCTAAGTGATAAGGATAAGGGTGGTCCTCCCAGACCCCACCCCAGGGACGAACCCGAGCGGAGCGAGGGTGAGTCGCTAGTATCTTATAATATAAAATGCACAATTCTTGTAGAATAAATATCTATTTACAATTATTTCGTGTAACTCGGAAAGGTTTTGATTTTTAAGTTCATCAGTATTTGGTGGGAAAGCCCAATTTTTATCAAAAAAGGCTGATAAAAGCTCCGTAATCTATTTACTAAACATTTACATGTACAATACTTATTTCCACAATCATATCCTCTCTACGCATCGAACACATGCATATGTAGGTATGTCATTGTACCATAAAAAACTTTCAGGCATTTTACAGAAATCCTGACGAGACATTCAAGTTGAATGTAATAAAAACAGAAGGGTACAAATTTAATCTGGCCCTAGATAGGGCCGGTCCCAAGAGGCAAAGCGTTAGTGAAATTACTTGAATACATTAACGCAAGGGCCGCCCTATCTCAACAAGTAACTGGTAGGCTTACGTCTGAGTTTGTATTATTCTTATCTATAATGATAGGGACTTTAGTTTTACTTCTAATGAATAATTTATAACTTAACTAACAAATCTTCGTTGCCTTGGAAGTGAAATAAATAAATATGTTGGGACATTTAACACACAGGACCATCTAGTTCCATGGTAAGCTACGAGGCTTGTGTTATGGATACCAGATAGTTGATACACTACACAAATATAACTCTAAAGACATGACATTTTATAAATATAAACAGCCATCACTGGATTATAAACTTTTGTGCTTATTACAAAAATGATTGCCCCCAGCGGGACTCGAACCCGCGACCGCTGGCAGACGTGTCGTCAAAGCGGAAACTTAGAACTGAAAGACAAAAAAGCAAAAATATAATATCCTTCTTTACGCAGGTAGTAATACAAAAATTGAAATAAACAAAAAAAAACAATCAAAACGACACAAGAAAAATGCATTTGAGCAAAGTTGCTGCTTCGCAAAAATACTAAGTTTATAAAGAAAACTCATAACAAACTTCCCGGACGATGGTCGAATAACACTTAAAGAATTGTCGTTATACCATTGTTTTTATCAACTTACGTAATTATTACTTTGGTTGACTTCATTAATGTTTTGTAAATGTCTATTCAACCCTGGATTCTAGCAAATTCATTCATCATTGTTTGTAGGGCTATTTTAGCACTCTTGTGTACGGAAAAGTCTGGCTATTTAACACTTAACTATAGCTAAATATAATCCATTGAATTTAAAAAGCTACATTTTGTTTAGAAAATATGCTACATAATAAAAAAGTTAGTGTATGTGTGTGTAATTCACACATGGTAGAAGTGAAACTTAATATTGTATATTTGTTAGACAATAACAACGGTTACCATGGCAACATGGCAATGTATTCTATCTCATTCTCTTGCCGGCTTAATCGTATATATTTATGTGTTAGTCTCTTTTTATTGTCGCATTTCCGTTTTATCGAACTTTCACTTCAAAAATTAATCAAAATTCAATCAATCGACCGTGCCCCATCCATATTATGAGAACTATGTACGATAAGGGTTGAAATGTGCTATTATTGAGAACAAACCAATATATAGACACTGCTGCGAATAGGTGTAAAAACTGTTACCTACGTCATAATACTTGAGGTTTATTGAAGTCGGGGAAAACATAAAAGTGGTTGTTTACGGTTAATATATATATATATATATATATATATATATATATATATATATATATATATATATATATATATATATATATATATAGCTTTGCATCTAAAGATGTTCAGACGGTAAAATACCAAGGTTTTACATTTAACGAAGGTCCAACGTTATTAAGCAACTTTATTTTAGCGCATCTAGTTGGCAAATTACTCTGCCTTTTTACAATTTATAGATTAGAAAACGTGATAGTTAATAAGTTTTAGATCTATACTAATATTATAAAGAAGTAGAGTTTGTCTGTTTGTTTAAACGCGCTAATCTCAGGATCTACTAATCCGATGTAAAAAAATCATTTTGCATTAAATAATCCGTTTATTTAGGAAGGCTTTATGTTATATATCATCATGCTACTACCCAAGGGAGCGGAACAGTAATCATAAATGTCAACAAATCGGGCAGACTTCCATGTATTATTGTAAAACTGATGTTTATATGTTTAAGTGCTTAAACTCAGAAACTACTGTACTCATTTCAAAAATGCCTTTTGCATAAAGTCAAAGGAGTTTTTTTTTCTAGTTTTAGCGCGAGTGAAGCCGAGGGTTCTGCTAGTAGTCATTATAGTAACAAGGTTTGAAGTACACTTTTTTTGTATTCAAACTTTACCGACACCGTAGATAACATTCAGGAATAGCACGTTCGTCATTTTATTAGTAATAAAGTGAAAAAAACATATAAATATTGCTAAAGAGTAAAACGATCGCACACAGCATGCTCTACGTACTTAAACTGCTATCGTGTTTTACTGCTTATCTTAAAAGTTTTACGATTTTTTTACGCTTCCAAGTGCCTAATTTTATGGTTTAAGCTAAGTTTCGTTATGGGTGTGGATAACTAGATTAAAGCTTTGTTTTTAATCCCTCCACGACCGCGGACACGCCGGCGTTACAGTTAACAATAGATTTCTTAGAATAGAAATTTACCTGGAGGTGCTAATAAAAAAATCACATTAACCTAATAACAAAAAACTTGTATATTCAAAGTCTACCCCAACATTCTGGTCCCTGAAGATTCTAGTTCTACACGTAGTTTAAGAAAGGTTTCATGAAACTTTACGCATACGAGCACAGAGTACACACAAAGGCACTTCCAGTTTAAGTTTATGACTTGTAAATACATTTAAATGAACTTACCGTAATAATTCAACTTAATCTTAATTGAGTGAAATAAAATATACTTGGCAAAGTAATTAATCTAAGCTCTAAATTAAAAGTCACTCATTTGACTTTTTAAAAGCTTTTATTAGCTAATACATACTTTGTGTTATCAGGACCGATAAAAGAAAAGTTTTTTTAAAAATAATTTTGAAATATATCAAGATTTCCCATTGTACGAGTATTGTTAAATTTTGATATGTCACGAATGCATGTAATTTTCTAACAGAAACATTTATATGAGTATACAACTGGTTTTATTCTGAACATGATATGCGTATAAAAAATAACATCCACCCAATTCTTCGAATGCACGTTTCTCCGATTCGTCATATGTAATACATATATGAATTATGAGTCGTTAAACATAAAATTATATTTTCTATGGTACTGACCTTTAACATCTATTATATTTATATAGGAAAGTTGTTTAGAAACACACTCCTTTAGCGGACTTTGGCTATTGTTGATTGAGGAATTACCAAAATTGATGAATCTATCTGTATGATTATAGTTTATTTCGCATTTCTCAGTTTTATTGTACGATTCTTACGCATATTATGTAGTTATCATAATTTTTTATGTCTACTACACGATTTCAAGATATAAAATCAACATATAGAAATTTTAAATTAATATTTCATGTAGTAACAGTATTAAAGTAACTAAAACAGTTGTAAATATAACATTTATAAGCATTTCGCTGTTAAATAGTGGAATAACAATTGATTTATTTATTTACTAACATTGCCCGCGGCTCCGCCCGCGTTCAGATGACCAAAAACCAAATTCTTAGGTTTTACATATTAGTATACTCTTACACACACACACACACACAGTTTTTGTATTTTTTCTAAGAAATGAGATATTTTCCCGCGGTAAAAAGTATCCTATTTTATTATGTTGACCCGGATAACCAGCTATCATCATACCTCATCAAAAACTGTCCAGTGGTTTTCTCGTGATGCGGTAACAGACAGACGAATCGATAATAATGTCTATTTCAATAAGATTTTCCAAAAAAATATTTAATGTACAGATTCGCCTTACTTACAATTTCATTATATATTATATAGATAAAACAATTGATTAAATATATGAATATGAACTCAGAATAAATAAAAATCTTAACATCCCTCTAGTTTATGGGAAAGGTAATAAAACAAAAACGTTTCTAACTTTCGCGAAGCTCGGATGGCGTAAATTCGAGTAATCAGAAGCAAAAGGGTAAACCTACCTAACGTTCATTGCGATCAATTAGTGCCTCTAGTTCTGAATGTTTATACTTTTTTTTTTAATTCGCAAAAGCATGCGGAAGATTCTTAAACCAACCATGTTTATTCGAGTGCCGTTTTATTTTCTAATAAGCTCAACAAAAAATCGATTTAACATTAAATACCTAATACAAGTTACAAAAAGTAAATTGGGCTGAGCGTTATTTCGTGCTTTGTATGTTCTTGTCATAAATATTTATATATAAAAGCTAATCTATACTAATATTACAAAAAGGCAGAGTTTGTTTGACGCGATAATCTCAGGAAATACAAAACCGATTTGAAAAATTATTTTTGCATTAAATACCACGTTCATTGAGGAAAGCTATAGGATGTATATTATATATATATCGTGTAATATATAATCTATCTATTCCATACTAATAGTTAAAACGTACCTAGGGACGAACCTGGGCAAAGTGAGGGTGAGTCGCTAGTAGTTTTAAATAAACCAAACACACTTGTCTAACAAATTACGTTCATGTATTACATGAGTTTATTTTTAACTGTCTTCCTACTTCATTATGTGTAGGTAGAAATAGGTAATGCTCATTTGCTGATAAAATGAAAAAGACTCGCAGACTAATATTTCACCGGCAGGCGGTCCCCGAATCAGTGGCCATAGGCTCCGGCAGTAATTAAAGCCTGAGGTAATGGCGAGGGGGAGTCGTAAACAGCGATCGTGCCTTCATAGATACCTACCTACTGTATAAGCCAAATGTACTTACTTGTAGGCGTATTTAAATTCAGATGTTAATTTTTGCTAATTAACGTGCTATAATTTATTTATAAATTTAAGAACAAAAATATTTTTTATTTAAAATACGACGTATACTTGAGAAGTTAATATTATTGTACCAATTTCTTAGCTATATATATAGATAGATAGTTCTCGCTCGCGTCTGCGCTTAAAACGTAAACGTTAAACGTATGATACGTTACACAGTGACCGTGAAGCTTTCTATTGAAAAAAATATTTTTAAATATCAAATGTATTGATTTCGCGTCGCAAAGGAACGTAGTTTGTCAATAGAGATAGTATTTCATGATGACAATCGAAAGCCAAGAATGTTTGTATGCGCGAGTGTACCATTATTATGCAGTTCATTAGAAATACATAAAAAAAATATTACCTACATAAGATGTGAAAGCGAACAAGATGACAAAAGTAATAAAATGTTAAATTTTACATTTTACATTAATTTAAAAAAAAAAGAATTACTGAAAATTTTAAATTATTGTATATTTATTGTTTTCATTTAGAATAGATACCTAATCAGATATTTTCGAAGTCGGTGCCAGCCTACAATATTTTAAGATATGAATATCTAATAGGTAAATATGTGTTTTACGTATCGAAATATACCTATTAGATTTGCTTTGCATCGGCTGGCACCGACTTCGAAAATATCTGATTAAGTATCTATTCTAAATGAAAACCCCCGTTTAGTTATTTTTTACATATTAGTGCATGGAAGTCGGTTTTTATTTTTTTACTTTTTATCATTATTGAACTTTTAAAATGTATTATTATTTCATTTATTATTAGCGACTCACCCTCGCTTCCCTCGAGTTCGTCCCTAGGTACGTTTTAACTGTATGGAATAGTCAGACTATTATATGATATATGGTCTGTATGTTATAGTATAGCCTTCCTCAATAAACGGGCTATGTAATGCAAAAAGAATTTTTCAAATCGGATTAGTAGTTCCTGAGATTAGCGCGCTCAAATAAACTCTGCATCTTTATAATATTAGTATAAATTAGCTTTATTATATATATTTTATATAGGTATAATTTATATGAAAAAGCTCTATGAAGCACGAAATAAAGCTCATTTCAATTATTTTTTTTAACTTGTGTTAGATATAAGGAGGAAGAAGAAGAGAAGAATAGATGTATTTGAAGAATAACTATTTTACAATGAAGTTTTCATAATATATTGGTACACAAATATAAACACACAACTTTCTATCTACTAAACTATACCCACGATATTGCTCGAATGAACCGGCAATCGAAAATTACAAAGGCTAAACTTTCAAAGTTCCGCGTCCCAAAATCAAAATCCCAATTTTTTCCAAGTCAGTAGACAGTTCGTTTTGATATATACACGTGTATAAAATATAAATATAGATTTAACAAGGCAACTCTGAATCATGAGCAGGCAAGATCACATAAATGGTTAGTGGAAGCAAGGGCGAGACTTACAAAGAAACGAGTTAATTCTCTCATAGCTTAGCGGGAGATACATCAACGTGTCATAAAGAAATGTGTTTGAGTCATGGTCAGCAAACAGCCGACTATAAACCAGGGGCTAGGGTGTAAACAATATAACTAAAACTGAATCTTTTCCTGGATTTCGTGTGTCATAAAAGGACAAAGGGTCATAACGGTACAAATGCTTAAAATGACTCATATGTCATGTCGAAATGAAAATTGTTGAATATCTCTTTGTCTCGTAAAGGTGAAAAGCTAAAAATCACTAAGTACCTATTATATTAAGGCAGGGGTAGCCCAGTGGTAACGCGCTCGACCACCGAAACCGAGTGAACCGAGTTCAAATCCCGGGTCTCGCACCTCTGATATTTTTATGTGCGAATCATTTCCAACATGATTACCACTTGTCTTAACGGTGAAGGAAAACATCGTGAGGAAACCTGCATGTCTGAGAGAACATAGCAAGTTTTCAAAAGACATGTGAAGTCCGCCAATCCGCACTTGTCCAGCGTGGTGGTCTATGGCCTGATTCCCCTCGTACTGAAGGGAGGCCCGTGCCCAGCAGTGGGACGTTAAAAAGGGCTGAATACACCTATTATATTCAAATATATAATGATAGGATTTTTAAATTGTAGGTGCTTTTAAGATAAAATACCATGTAGAAATTCGTGGAGCAACCTGAAGTTATAAACATGTTGGGACATTAGCACACAACACCATCTAGTTCCATGGTAAGCTACGAGGCATGAGTTATGGAAACCAGATAGTTAAAACACTACATAATACATATTATAAATATAAACACCCTTGACTGGACTCGAACTCACGACCGCTGGCACAGCAAGTAGGGTCACTACAAACTGAACCAAACGTGTCGTGAAGTTGTACCAAACATGTATGTAAACAACCCTGTGAAAAGAAACAAGACTAGTATATATATAGTATAATTACTATCTCGATTAAATTTTATCGACCACAACGGAACCAAGAAAACGTAACCATAACACAAGGCAATTGTTCGAAGAAATATTTACAACACCATCAAAACTATGAAAATATCGCGCTGTTCCTATTTACGATCGACCATACTTTTAGTATAAACGTATATTCTTCGCGTAGCCACAAAGAAACTGTGGAGAAATATTTAACTTCTTTACATTGTATTGTTAGAGTTATTAAATAATATAAGTGAAGTCAACGCATGTCATGTTTCACTTTTGGACTTCAAAAATTACCATAAAAACATCTATCAAAAAAGTAACTAGATACAAAATTTCTCACAAAATTTCTCTTAAAACTGTCACCAATTGTGTTTAGGTAATTATTCTAGTTGAAATAAATATTCAACAATGTAAATTGAACCTTAATGTAATGCTTAAATTTGTTTTCACAAAAAAAAAATTGAATTAAAAGCGCGCTCAAATGTTCAAATAGGCACTCATTGGGTGAGGACATTTTTGTCGCTGATTGTGTATCTAGTACTTTTTTTGATCGATGCTTAAAATAAAAACTTCACCCTTAGCGATTGAATTTTCTCTGTGGATTTATAAAAAAATATTAAGGTATATCCTATTCATTTAAAAAAGAATCATAAAAATCGATTCATAATCGAAAAAACAGATTACCCAAATTTATTTATACTAACCAAAAAACACATCGATTTAAGTAAATAAAGGTAATTTTGAAGTTCGGTTAATAATATTGCTCAGATTTACTACCACTGTGACAATAACAGCTATTCATCTGACTTCCAGCACCTTATTATTAATAATATTATGGATGCAAATATTTGTTGGTTTATAAGCTTCTTTCTCTCAGTAACGCATGGATTTTTTTTTAATAGATATAGTTTATAGACAGGCGTATTCTTTTTTTCAAGTTGGGAAATGCTTTAACACATACCACCTGTATACATACGGGTGGTTTTGTCGAAGATTCGTTGGGGCTTTAGTGGGCAGGACTGGCTATTAAAGCCAGTACTAGCCACTAAAGCCCCACTGAATCTTCGCCGTAGCAGTGAAGCATCACAGAAGCACAGCACAAGGCATAAAAATGGCTCAGGAAATCTTGCCTGGGCCATTCTCTTTCTTTCACGTGAAATAATGTCAATTTTAAAACACAGACATTAAATTTAAAAAGATATTTTTTTCTATTCCTTTATATTAAAAAGCAAAATTAAAATTTATTTAGGCATTGAGTCTGTAGCTGTCAACACCATAGTAAATATTCGGACCAGTGCAGTGTCAAGAGTGCTTTAACCTTCGACATCTCTTTTTACGTCCGAGTTAATAGGTTGTGTGATTACAAAGAGCAATTTAGACGACATTTTAGAGCAGTGGCTTTCAAGATCTTAAGATATACTAATATTTGTACAAATATGTGGCAAGTACAGAATTTACTTATATTTCCACATACATATTTTAAAATTTTTAATATATATACGTTATATATTTTTTTCAGAAACGATGAGATAAACAAATAATTGTAAATGCGAAAGTGTGTAATTCTTCAAGCTGAAACAACTGGGTAGATTTGGATGACATTTTGTACATACATAGACCTGAGCGTAAAACATAGCTTGATCTGCATCTAGGGACCAACCCGAGCGAAGCGAATGTAAGTCACTAGTATGTCTATATTTAATTGATCTAAATAGAAGTAATCATAAAGCCACAAGGGCGCTGTTGACGCAGCGAGGTTAAATCAGGCCAAGCGGCCCACGCTGCTAATTAGGAAGCGCACACGCAGCCCGCTCGCTGCACCGCCAAACAAAGAGCTCGGAAATGACACGTTCCTGAAAACGCAATCTACCAAACAGATTCAATGTTGTACATATACAAGGTCTGATTTATAATTTCGAAGAAATAATATTAGCTGTGTACATTAAATTGCCTGATATTATGATACCTATAATTAAACTTATCCAATAAAATTCACGCCAGTATAAAATAAGAATTTTATGAATAAAAAATACGATGAATAGATGACGGCTGATAAACTAAGGTGCAGCAGCAGAACGATAACCAAAGGAATTTTAAATATTGGCAAAAGAGGCGATATCTCACCCGACCAACCCTAATAATGGAATATTTCTTTAACAAAGGCGACGTAAAGTCGGGGGAGTAGGTACTAAGTGCAATCATCGCTCAACCATACTTCTCAACTACCAATTTTCCGTCTTTGTTTTCCAACGCCTGGATGCAAAACGACGTGAATCCAGGGGCCATTTCTTTTTCAATTGTCGTTATTCGCAGCCTGCCTTTGATATGATTACGAGCTTTTGCAGCTCTTTTATAATTTTATTTGACTCTGATACAATTAAGTCTATATTATTATATAATTTTTAGAACTTAAAATTTTGGATAAAGTATAAAAAATATTATCACTTATGTTTATATGTAAGTAATTCTTTAACACAAAGAAAATATTACTAAGTAACTTAAGACCATTTTTTTCGTTTTATTTTATTAGAAACGAGAGTCATATACTTATATTTATATTTATTCCGATGAATATCCTTAGTTACAAAAACACATTAGCGTTTTTATTAACTTGTACCTACTCGTATTGTGAGAATATTTTCATTTTACATTATACAAAAAAATAGTTTCGAGGGCAATAACCACGTTACAAAAGATTAATAACATTTGAATAAAAATTTTAGGCTTTAAAATGAGCTTTTATAAAATCTACGTTAAATAAAATGTTCATGTTCAATATGCTTACTTATACTTTAACATGTTTTTTTTTTGTAAGAAATATAATAACATCATAGAAATAAAAAACCGACTGCATAAAAGCTAACTAAAAAAGTTGACGAAGGAATATAGTATTATGTAGTCGGAGACACACACGTTTTATCCTTGCCGCGAGATGTAAATACAACGTACATAGACTGATAAACACATTACCCTCCGTACGTCGCGAAGTCGGGTAAAAAAATTTAACAGAACCATATCATTATAAAATTTAATACAATTTAAAATCGATATTTTCAAACCATACATAATCTTTCTAATACTTTATGTTAACGAAAACAATGCAGAATATAAAACAAAAATGAAACTTAACAAAGTACCCGTTATAACGATAAAGGAAAAATCGTGTCACGAATACATACATAACGTCACGGATTAATGATCGCTCAAACGGACGCAAGAACCCATTGCACTTTATTCGACGGAAGCAATATATATCAGTTGTATCCTCTAAATAGCGCTTTATATAAAGAGTACCTATCTAATAAAAATAAAATTCAGCGCATTTTTGTCACGGATATCAAGGGTCCATGGAGGCTGATATGTCCTAAAATTAAAGCCACTATTTTAATAATTCCAATTATAACTAAGATTATTATTTACTAGCGGCTCACGCTTGCTTCTCTAGAAAAACAAAGATAAATCTATCCCTCGGGAACCGTATATTTTTTCGGGATAAAAAGTAGCCTATGTGTTATTCCAGACTACCTATAATCTATCTCTGTGCCAAATTTCATCCAGATCCGTACAAACGTTCTGGCGTGAAAGAGTAACAAACATCCATACTCACAAACTTTCACATTTATAATAATAGGTAAGCGTTATTATTCTATGGATAGGTGTATTTTATTAAACATAATTATATACCATATGTGGGTACTTAGAAATACATACATATATGCAGTTAAAAAGAGGTCAAATAATGAAAAATTGAAATAGAAGAAACTTTAAAGGGATTTCTAAAGAATGGCAATTTGGTAAACGTAATAACTATACGACGAAAGCATTATTTATCTCAAATACTGGGAACGATAGGAAAGTAGCCTATAATACAAATCGCATATAAAATACTCATCAAAACACTAACTACTAAAACGTTGGTTTTATTATGTTTCTAAACTTTCACATGAAACTGCGTTTCTAGTTACAACACAGAAACAATTAACAGTAAGCTATTAACATTTGAATCGATTTTAACTATGTCATTGTAAATTTTATGACAATTTACATGTACCTAAGCGATGTGTTTACGTTATTAACAAAAATAATAATGATTACCGTTCGGTAATTATCTATACATATAATAAAATTCTAAATGAGTCGAATCTGTATACCTATTGGATATTTTTTGGAAAATTTTATTGTAATTTTATCGATACAAAGGCCGAATTAAAGATTTTAGAATTTTTGTCTGTATGTCTAGAAATGCATCACGAGAGAACCACTGGACAGATTTTGATGAAATTGGATGTGATGGTAGCTGGGTTATCCGGGTCAACATATAGGATACTTTTTACTGCGGGAAAATATCTCATTTCTGAGAAAAGCTTGGGTGAGGCGCTAGTTGCTTATATAAAAATTTCAAAAATAAACATCTAAGGTAACCCCGACGATGGCTATAGAGTTCCCTGGACAATAAATCAATTAGTGAACTATTTATCTTGTTCGAGCTAAAAGTATAAAAAATAAATACGAGTATAATGTTACATAAAACCATGTAAAATATACAAATCTTGCGAAAGCAATAGAAAGAACAAGTGTTCATTAAAATGAAAAATATATTGGACTAAACTTAAAAAATACTTAAAACCCCTTATGCAAAATAGATTTCAAGTTTTACATGCGCTTTGACCCTTGAAGTCAACACCAAGACTTACATACGTGTCTCCTTTACCTGTTTTTTGTCGAAAATCGAAACTTTTTACCGCGCCAGCCTCCTGAGACGTACAAAATTCATGATTTATTTTGTAAGCTTATATTTCTGTATTCTTTAATAAAACAGTCGATGCGGAAAATTGGTCTTTTTGGTCGCCTCTTCCGCTCGCTGAACTGTGAGTTCGAGGAATAATAGAATTTTTAATTTATCGCCTCATTATATCTGACGATCTGTTAGAGAGATATAAATCGATAATAATTTCTAGGCGTTTATATTTATGAGTTATGGTGGTAATAAACGTCACGAACATCAGGTAAAGTTTCAACATCAATATGACTGAAGTGCATAAAATAGTTATTTATGAACAAACCGGCTATCTTGTTAATAATAAAATTGCGTCCGCCTGTTAATTAATTTTCATAGTTAAACGCTAAACTGAAAAATTACAATGTTGCGCGCATTTGAAAGGGCAAAGGGCAAAGTCGTAATATAATGGTACTCTCATGAAACCTTTTTAATGCCCAATAATAGATACGGATCTTGAAGATTGAAGATTGAAGAATGTAATAGGGATCTAGCTATAATACTCCCAAATTCGGGTGGAAACTTCACAACACTTTCGAAAACTAGTTAGACTCTCTCAGACATGGAGATTTCCTTATGGTGTTAAATATATATATATAATAATAATAATAATAATAATAATAATAATAATAAGCCCCCTAAAATCCAACCGTACGTCCGAATCGACCATCTGATTCACGTAGGGGGCGGACACGTGATATATTTTTACTGGCACGGCTAACACGGAACTGGTAACCCATTAAACATGGAGACTCGATTAAGAAGTAAACGTTTAGGACCGCTACCCGGGGGCGATCGCCGGGGCGCACTTGGAGCTGACGCTGGGTGCTACAGTATACGATCCGTCAGCGGAGAGGAGCTGAATAGGCGGGCTCCCTCCGGGTTACCCGAAAATGCTACAGCCAACTCGACACAAAACAGACAGACTGACAATTCATCACCATCACTTTTACTAGAAGAACCTTATAGCCCATCTACCGTTTCGTACTTACCTTCACCATCATCCTTAACAAGTCAGAATTTATCACATTCACATAGATCTACACCGACTTTAGATGTTACGCAGGAGGTGAATTCCTTTTTACCTGCGTCCACTAAGGCTGGGAAAGCAAGAGTACGCATGACATGGTCAAAAGATGTCAACATGTTTATCATGCGTACATATTACAGTATAACAAAATTAGAGACAGATATGACTTGTTATAGGAAAATCCTGCATGAATTCTTTACTAAGCAATACCCGGGAGTAGATGTTATAGAGCAAAGAATCTCAGACCAGAGACGAATGATAATTAAAAAGAAATATCTCTCTGAGGAAGAATTAGAACAATTAAAAAATGAAGTCAGGCGTAAAATTGAAGAAACAAATACCGATCACAATAACAGCCACAACACTCTTCCTTGTTCTAACCCAACAGACTTAGTAGCACATATAACAAATGATTTACAAACAAACAATTATTTACAATCATGCGATCAAAACTTTCATGCATCTTCTACAGAGCCGACAACACTCACCAACAATTTCTCGACACAAACTTCAAGTACTTCCACTCAAGTAGATATGGCATACGATATCATTTTAGAGACAGATCTTATAACATTGGAACATGAAACTATAGGAGATGAAGTAATTACAAAACTACATGAAGAATTAAAAACAACCATATTTCAATACTCAGGTATGGATCCTACATGTAGACCGAAATTACCTAAACTAAAATACTGTAAAAAGCTTACAACTCTAATAGAAATTTTTAACAATAATATACTGAACCGATTTATTACAGACAATGCACTACTAACTGACATCCATACCCTTGTTTATTGTAGCGCTATGGTGATAACGAAAGAATTAGGTTTAAACATTTTGGATGAAAATCAACAGCCAGACCACAAGCGTAACTCAGAACCAGCATGGCAAATAAGATTACAAAAAGGTATAAACCAGCTCCGATCAGATATAGGTAGACTTACTCAATACATTAAAGGCAATAGGTCTAAAAAAGTAAGTAAAACAGCAGAAAAAATTTTTCGAAATTATCAGACACATACAACTCATGAGAACACAAACAAAACACCTGATGAATACCTTGACACACTCAAACAAAAATTATCACTTAAAGCACAAAGACTTAGAAGATATTCGAAGGCTAATCAAAGAAAACAAGAAAATAAACTATTCACAGCGAACGAAAAATTGTTCTATAGACAGTTGAAGCAAGATAAAAATGTAACTAACAATAGGGATGACACACAAATGGTAACAAAAGGACAGCTTGAAGATTTTTGGTCTGATATATGGGAGAAGTCAGTATCACACAATGAAAGTGCAGAGTGGATACGAGAAGAGAAAAGTGAATGGGACTCAATAGAGATGATATTTGACGAAATAACAGAAAATGATGTCAAAATCGCTACTTCTAAATTGCATAATTGGAAATCACCGGGAATAGATAATATTCACAATTTTTGGTATAAAAAACTACATACACTCCATAAGGCTCTCGCTAAAACTTTTACTAATGTTATATTTCAAAAGCAACCACTACCACCATTTATTTCAAAAGGAATTACATATATGATCCCAAAAAGTAATAATACAAATGATCCATCCCAATATCGCCCAATTACTTGCCTATCCACAATATACAAAATTTTAACTAATACCATTGCTACAAAAATAAATTTACACCTAGAACATAACATGATTATGGCAGAAGAACAAAAAGGGTGTAGGAGAAACCACATGGGTTGCAAGGAGCAACTCATAATTGACTCAACAATTCATAGACATGCAAATTTAAAGAAGAGAAACTTACATTGTACATTTATTGATTACCGTAAAGCATTTGATAGCGTACCTCATACTTGGTTAATTCAAGTTTTAAAAATTTATAAAATAAACCCCATTTTAATTGATTTTTTGAAAAATATTATGTTTCACTGGAAAACCTCTTTACGTTTGCGTACCAATAACACCAGTCTTAATACGAGGGACATAGCTATCCGAAAAGGTATTTACCAAGGTGACTCTTTGAGCCCATTGTGGTTCTGCCTAGCACTAAACCCATTATCACGTCTACTTAATGACAAAAAGAAAGGTTACCTCGTAAAACTGCCTAATGCCGAGATAAAGATATCACATCTGATATATATGGATGATATAAAGCTTTACGCCAGTTCATTTAAAGACATGAGAATCTTATTAGATACTACAAGTAAATTCAGTAATGACATAAATATGCAGTTTGGATTAGAAAAATGTAAAATTTTAAATATAAAGAAGGGAAAAATAGAACCAGGATCTTACACTGTGCGGGAAGGAGGCATTATTTCATCCATGGAATCAGATGAGGTATATAAGTACTTAGGTTATCAGCAATCCAAACTATTAGACCACGCTAGTTTAAAAAACGTATTATTAACTGAGTACAAAAATAGAGTTAGTCAAATCTGTAAAACCCAACTAACATCAAAAAGCCTCATTAAAGCTATTAATACTTATGCGATTCCGATATTGACATATTCATTTGGTATAATAAAATGGACAAAAACAGACATAGTTGGCATTGAAATGAAAACACGTACTATTCTTACAAAATTTAATCATTTACATCCCAAATCTGCAGTAGAAAGAATTTCAATAGATAGAAAACATGGTGGGAGAGGTCTTATAGACATTCAAGCTCTCTGGACTAAGCAGCTTTCAACCCTTAGATCTTTCTTTCACAGAAAAATGAGTACCAGTAATTTACACAATGCTATCGTTAATATAGACGTAAACCTCACACCACTAAACCTTGTAGAAAAGCCACATATAACCGATAATATAATTGACCAGCACACAAACAGAGAATACTTGAAATCAGAACAATGGAAAAAGAAAGTTTTGCATGGCAGACATCCTTATGACCTGGATCAAGCACATGTAGATTCGGAAGCATCGAATAAGTGGCTTGCATGTGGTTACTTATTCCCTGAAACCGAAGGCTTCATGATAGCAATACAGGATCAAGTCATCAATACAAAAAATTATCGAAAATATATAATTAAAGACCCTACAATAGCAGATGATAAATGTCGAAAGTGTCACAAACAGCCCGAAACCATTCAGCATATTACAGGAGCATGCCCAACACTCACGCAGACAGATTACACACACAGACATAACCAGATAGTAAATATAATACACCAAAAATTAGCAATCAAACACAAACTCATCCCAGACACACATACACCATATTACAAATACACACCAAAATCCGTTCTTGAAAATGCAAATTATAAAATTTACTACGACCGTGCTATTCTGACAGACAAAACCATCCATTACAATAGACCGGATATTACGCTCCAGGATAAAGTAAATAAAATAGTATATATAATAGATATAGCTGTACCTAATACTCACAATTTAATTAAAACAATAACCGAAAAAATAAATAAATACACAGAACTAAAAGAAGAAATAACAAAAATGTGGAAGATGAAAAAAGTTTTTATAATACCCATAGTACTCTCTACGACCGGAGTAATTCCGAAGCACTTACATCATAGCTTGAAAATTCTAGACATATCACCAAACTCATACATTAATATACAAAAAGCAGCAATTTTAAATACATGTCGAATCGTTCGAAAATTCATGCAGGATGACACTAATGTAGTTTATCTCCAATTACAATGACGGTTACTTGGTCTTGACCCGTAATCGCCATTTATTTACCAGCTTTTAGCTGAGAATCTATACATAAAATAATAATAATAATAATAATTTATTTATTATAACACAACAACAATAAAAACTATAAATTAGATAACAATATACATTTACATTTGAAATAAAAATTTACATATAATTAATTGATTAATTTAAAATTTATTTATTTATTTATTTCAAATCTAATCAAAATTTCAAATTTTGTGGTTGAGATCCCCTTTTAAGCAAATAATTTGCCTGTATTAGGAGACCCCGCCCTTTCATAAAAAAGTAATTTTATCTTTTAGCTGATTATAATATTATGGGTGATACTACAAACTTAAATAGATCAATTAAGACAAACAAAAAAATAAAAAATAAAAATAAAAATAAAAATTAAAAATTAGCGTACATATATTTGTTTGTGTATTGTGTGTGAGTGTGCGTGTGTGTATGTGCGTGCGCGCGCGTGTGTGTGTGTGTGTGTGTGTGTGTGTGTGTGTGTGCGTGTGTGAGTATTTAATGAATATGTTCTAACAGTTTTTCCGTATCATTGTAACTAAGGGTTTTTATCCAATCTATTAATGTCTTTTTGCATTTATGGTAATTGTAGGGGTAAACATAAATTATACTGTTAATTTTATTATATAATTGTGCAGATCTTTTATCGAATTGCATTGACGCAAATGTTGTTCTTGTTTGTGGGATTTTAATTATATTTTCTTTCCTTCTTTTTAATGTTAAAGACGCATCATAGAAAACAGCCTTATGTACTTTTAGTATAGTTTGAGTAATATACAGCTTTCTAACTGAGAGCAGTTTGCTAACTTGGTACAGATTCTCAGTTGGAAATGTAAGTTTTTTAAAGTACATACATTTTATTAGAGCACGTTGTGCTCTCTCAAGTTCAATAAACTTCGTTTTAGCAGCTCCGCCCCAAATCGGGATACAATATGATAGCACTGATTGTACTAAGGCAAAATATATTTCATTCAAGAGATTCCTGGGGCGAGATGAGCTGCTAAAAACTTGTTTAGGGACTATGTGTCTTAGGGACCGAAACATCCAGCTCAATTTTCTGACTCTGTTTGCCACATGATCAATTTGAGAATGCCAAGATAATCTCTGGTCAATGAAAACACCCAAATACTTAGCACATGGAACCCTCGTTATATTTAAGCAACTGCAGGTAGTGCCTTTATCATTATTACACAGATGTATTTTTATATTGAAATCTTCTCTAGGTTGTTTACGTTTACATATGCTAAAGCATATATAATTTGTTTTAGGAATGTTCAGTGTGAGTAGGTTAGGTTAGGTTAGGTTACATTTATATATATATATATATATATATATATATATATATATATATATAAATGTAAAACAAAGTCGTGTTAGTTACACCATTTATAACTCAAGAACGGCTGGACCAATTTTTATAATATTCGATTTTTTGGGTTTCTCCTAGTCCGGATAGGATAATAAGTATTAAAACATCAGAAAATTAACTATATATATATATATGGCTAACGCTGGCTTAAAACGTACCTAGTGACGAACCCGAGCGAAGCGAGGGTGAGCCGCTAGTAATACAAATAAAAGTAATAATTACCTACATAATATAGTATTCGTAAACTCTCATGGTAATACAGACATTTGTTTCAATTTATTATTAAGATCCTTTTATATCGAGAAGGATGGAGCTACACTAAGTGGTTCGAGTGGCAGAGGTCCCAAATTTCAATAAAACTTGGAAGGGGAACAAAATGTAGGGACGTTATTTTGTACGCCAGCTGACGCCTACTACGCGCCGATGGCAAATATAATACTGAGATAATTGTATTAATTGCATTCGCTTTACAATAACAAGGGAAAATGTTGGTATAGATAGTATATAATAATAGTTATTTAACAAATTGTAATTACTGAACTACTTCAGTGCTGGCTACCATAATCAAATAATAATCTATACAGATAAATAAAATTGAAGTGTAATGTCAAAATGACAGCGTTATACTAAATAATGCATATGAAATTGTATACGGTACTTATAAGTTTTTTTTAAATTATCTGTATGTTTGTTCCTGATAATCTCTGAAAGGGCTGGACTGATTTTGGCGGGACTTTCACTAGAAGATAGCTGATGTTATAGGAAGTAACATAGGCTACTTTTATTTTAGAAAAAGAATTGGGGTTACGTGCAAAAAAATTAAAACGTACCTAGGGACGAAGCCGAGCGAAGCGAGAGTGAGTCGCTAGTCATTGATGATATGAAATTATTGTTATCGACTATCGACCCGCACTCGCCTCGCCCACGTCTATTTACACGTAACTACACACCGCGCGTCCTTTGGTTATTTTTCTTTCAATAGGATAATAATATTTTGAGAATGAGATCTGACTTAAAAATAAAGTAACGACGTAAGAAAAACATCGATCTATTGCACATTGAAATTGATCTTTATAATATTAGTGTAGATGTGTTAATGTTAGTTTAGATGTGTGTTTGTTAGTCTCACTAAAACTCAAGAACAGCTGGACGGATTTGAATAATTGTTTTTTTGATTTTTTTGGGTGTGTTGGGGGTGATTTAAGTATAAAAAATTGGGAAAATCCAAAAAAAAAAGCTAGAAAATCGAAAAGTTCAGAACTATATAGTAGAAATATACAGTATCTATTCCATACTAACTGTTGAAACTCACCTTGGGATGAATCTCTAGTAAATAATAAATTAAACGATCAGCGATTGAATAATATTTACGATTTGAATTTTGTCAATCTACTTCAAAACAAACAAACGTCATATTGGGCTTATTTTAATTTATTATTTGCCTTTCGGCATTTTAGATGCTTTCATTGGAAACACGTTTAAGCATGGGGGAGCGGACACATGCCTATAATAAAATAGATGAGTTATTTCACAATATTTAGAAATTTCAAAATGAAACAATAAATCACAAACCGTGTATATGGCGACATTGTCCTCATTCATATGAAAATGTTTATTTTAATAGTAACAGATGTGGCGTACCGATTCGTAGACGATATAAAATAATAGATATAAAAAAAATCATACCCTTTTATCAAACATAGCCAAAATATAGATAATATAAAAAAACCGACAATATTTATGTATGTTTCAAGTTACGGAAACTTATATTCCACGATAGCTATAAAAAGTAATTATTTCAAACGTATCTAAACATTTCATCTTCAAATATTTTGATATTATCATATAACAAAAAAAAAACTTTCCCATCCTAATTGAACCTGAATCTCAATTTAAAACAGAATAATATCTTGAAACTTCCGTTCAAAGTGACCTTAGAAGATTCACGCTGAAAGATAAAGATCGTCATGAGAATGCTTTTATATAAACGGCATCCGTGACCGAGCAAAATAAAAAATAAGTTACGAATAAGGTATAAGAGCTTGATTCTAATGTTCTATACATATAATAAAATTGTAACTGAGCCGAATCTGTACATTAAATATTTTTTGGAAAATCTTATTAAAATAAACATTATTATCGATACAGAGGCCGAATCCAATAGTTTTTAGAATTTTTGTCTGTCTGTCTGTTACCGCATCACAGAAAAACCATAAGGGATTTTGATGAAATTTGGTATGGTGATAGCTGGTTATCTGGGTCAACATATAGAATACTTTTTACCGCGAAAAATGTCTCATTTCAAAGAAAAAATACTAAGACTGCAACGTAAGAGTACCTATACTAATATGTAAAACCTAAGAATTTGGTTTTTGGTCATCTGAACGCGGGCGGCGCCGCGAGCAATGCTAGTGTTCTAAATATTTCTGTATTCATCATAGAACGTTATATTATAATACGTATATTATTTTTACACGTTTAGAGAACAGTAGAGACTGTTTTATTCAAAATATCAGTTGCCAATTCTCAACTTTACTCAAATCCTTTAAACCAAAAGCGTCGTAAAGTTAACAGACATACATAATCACATTCACAAACTCGCATTTACGATATTACTGTGAAAAATCTATGACTTTTACTATTACTATGCCTCAGACTAAGTAATACTTGTAATATAGACAGAGTGTACATATACAGTGAGTAATATAGATAAAATTAAACGTGAAGCCAAACAATATTTTAAATTAATATTATATGTATATATATTTTAAACACAGAATATAAATTTAATAGAATGTTCATTACTTTGATCAATAAAAAATGCAGACGGATATTATTATAATAAAGCCAAAAAAATTATTATGCATTCTCATTAGCAAAGGAAAGAGAACTAATGCTTAAAAAAAAAAAACAAAAGAATATAGTATTATTTTTTTGTTCATATTTTCTTCTCAAAAATTGTACATTAACGACTAAAACCTATATTTAAATTCCCTTATTCTTTAAAAAAATAAACAGAAAATCACGCTACTATTTTTGACTTTGACATTTTTTAGGCGGCCTCCATCTATATAATTTTTAGTCTAAATACTTTGCTTATTACTTTAAAACAAGAGTTTATGTTCTGTGTTACTAAACAAACTAATAGGCGTAAATTATCAGTAATTGGTTGTAACTAACACGATTACTTACTATTTACTTAAGGACGCTATAAAACTCAATGCCTTTAAAATATTAGCCTGTGTTAATTTTGGCATTTGGTTTCTACATTATAAAGGCGAAGTTAACACACTAAAATTAACCACATTTAGTTCTTTAACGACCAATATAAGCCTTGGATGTTAACTTTGAATGCCCCCGATCTAAAGGCACAAACTTCTCATTCCCCCAGGCGAGGGCGTCGAACAAAGAAGTAAAACGAGACGAAGGGCGAATGTCCCCGAACTAAAATTCGATCGCATTTCGTCCGCTCGTCCTTGGCGTCGTGTCAACGACTCTACATATCGGTGCATTAACAGTAGCTATATCTAGTTCGTAATGTGATTAAATTTAGTCGATTTGGGATTATTTTAAACTATAATTAAAACTTTAAAATATTTAAGATAAGCAGCTTAAATTACTAAATATATAAATAACTCTTACAGCTTTACAGAGTTATAATTTAAGTAATTTCAAGAATTCACAACCTAAATAGAATATCTATAATTATTATAAATGTTTTTTTTTTTTATTGCAAAAGGATACATTTCTTGGAAAAAATCGAGGCTCGGCGGCTGGAGGATGTCTAACGCCGACAATACCTGGAAAAGATAAACAAGTTATACCTTATATTGAAACCCTCGTTGTTGGATAAAACCCAAAAAAAATTAGTAAAGTAACAATAACAAGTTGTACTATCGAAATAACTTGATTGATTTATGATAATACAGATATAGATAGAAAATATGTGGGAGTAATTAGGATAAAAATCGATTTAATGTGTCATACGAAAACAAGCATCGGCAATTCTCTGGTATATCGCACCAATCCCACCGTACGATCCAATTTTCACGTTTCAATGCGAATCCTGTTTAAACAAGGCGACAAATACTCGCCCGCAAACAATACACGTTGATCGATAAAATACACAGAGAAAATGAATAAATTATGAACGTGTCGCATTGTAATTATACGATATAACATGCCAAATTAAATGTAATATAATGCCAAATTCATTGAGTACATTTAATTATCACTATCTATACATATAATAAAATTCTAACTGAGCCGAATCTGTACATTAAATATTTTTTGGAAAATCTTATTGAAATAGACATTATAATCGATACAGCTGCCGAATTTATAGTTTTTAGAATCTTTGTCTGTCTGTCTGTTACCGCATCACGGAAAAACCACGGGAGGGATTTTGATCAAATTTGATATGATGGTAGCTGGATATCCGAGTCAACATATAGTATACTTTTTACTGCGGGAAAATATCTAATTTCTGAGAAAAATATAAAAACTGCAATGTAAGAGTATACTAATATGTAAAACTTAAGAATTTGGTTTTTGGTCACCTGAACGCAGGCGGAGCCGCAGGCAATGCTAGTTATCAATAAAATTAATAAAATTTAGCCTTTTTTTCTCCATTGATGAATTGCTTGTATTTACTTACATAACTCGGAAACGTGTTTTATCCAATAATTAAGAACCTAAATACCTTGCAGTGCGTTATTTAAAAAGCCAACTATAGGGTAGTATCATAAATTACAATTTAGTATTCAAATATTATTTCCAAGTTGTACGTGAAATATAAAAGTATAACTTAATACGAGAGGAGCTAAGGCAGTAAACATTTCATAGAAATGTATTTAACAAGACATTAAAGTCTAGTTAAGGATAAAATATCAATAATATATTGCGTAGATACAAGATAAGGATAACAAAGAACACAGCCAAGTAAAAATTTGTTTCTATATGTTGTCTCAAAATATCCTGCTTGGGAAAACCTACTTAGAGACCGACCAAATAAATAAACTTAAAAAGTATTTTTAAATAGAAGCTTTTATTTATAAGCTAGTCGATGACCTTCTATGTCGTCATTACTACATTATCAATGAGTTTTCATATCTATTTATATCATATCAAATTTTAGCTTAAACATAAACTAATAATAAAAAACGAATATTTGACATTTTAAATAAAACTATCTTTTCAGATTTTTTCGCGGATTTATTTTGATTTTCGGTGGTCTCTCCCGTCACCACGATTGCTGCAAAGCATTCGCAACGTCGGGAACCAAAAATCAAAAGAAATCGGTGAAAAAACCCAAAAAGATAGTTTTATTTAAAATAAATTAGTAATTTCTAATAAATATAATGTGTATGCTATAACAATGTATTACTAATTACTTACATTTTCATGTTTAAAGAAGCAGAGCATCTTGAGCTCGCGGAAGACGCGTTTAGAGGAGACGAGCGACTGGAACACGTTGGGCAGCTTCTTGAGGGCCACGCGGCGGCCATCGCGCGGATCTGTTACTGCCCTGGGAACAAAAAAAACGTAAATTTTGAAATATGATATTTTATTATATACTTAAACTAGCATTGCCAGCGGCTCCGCCCGCGTTCAGATGACCAAAATCCATATTCTTAGGTTTTACATATGAGTATATTCTTACGTTGCAGTTTTTGTATTTTTTCTCAGAAATGAGATATTTTCCCGCGGTAAAAAGTATTCTATATGTTGACCCGGCTAACCTAAGCTACCACCAGACCAAATTTCATCAATATCCCTCCAATAGTTTTTCTGTGATGTGGTAACAGACAAATAGACAGACAGACAAAAATTATAAAAACTATAGATTTGGCCTTTTTATAGATAATAATATCTATTTCGATAAGATTTTCCAAAAAATATTTAATGTACAGATTCGACTTGGAATTTTATTATATGTATAGAAGTTGAGACTTGAGGTTAATGTATTGGTTATAAATTGCACAAACATAGTGCATTGACGCAGAAACGATATAGCACTTAAAGCACGCATTCACGTGCAAAGGTGAATAGTCCCCATAACACTTCCCTAAATAAACGCATACAAATAAATCACCCGAAATAGCTAACCTTCGTGTCGTAGAAGTTATTTTTGAACAGAGAAATAAAGGAATTTCGGTCGTTTGACCAAAAAAAAAATTTAGAAAAAATGGAATCCAATGAGAATATGAGAAAATTAAAATATTCTGCTAACTACTAATGACCTAAGTCATACATTTTATATCACCTGGGTTCGCTTACGCTGTATACAACTTATTGTGCATATCGAGATTTATTTAATTTTTCATGATGATGATTAATCATTTAACTAAATAAGATACTGTGAAGGGTTTTTTTTTTATTATGTACTTGTGGTGATAAAATGAGTATGAAGATTTTGTAATGATAAAAAGCATGCTAGATATTATTTTACTAAGTAAAAAAAAAACTTTTTAAACATAATAACAAGTTTATCTATTTAAACATAAAAACCATTTTATATCTATAAGTTATTGCAAACTTTTTTGTGGATCTATCAAAGCTCGACTTATTTGGGATACATTATACTCACTTATAGATTGGGTACTTGAGTATACGGGATATTGGGTATATGGCCACTTGTAAAGCAACCAATCACTGCACTCACTGCCAACACAATTCACTTAGGTATACGGTAAATGTTCAACCCTTATGAGTGCTGGAGCAATATTAAATGCAGTCTGCATTTTGCCTATATAAATGCTGATCATAATAGAAAAAAACCACATCAAAATTCGCTTAGCAAATTTCGAAATTAATGCTCACATACGTACAGACGCTCAACGTGGACTTCATTTTATTCGGGTAAGAATTACAATGAATGGCCAAAAATATATGCAAATTTTAATACAAGTCACATTTGCATATATAATGAAAGGAACTTGCAACTTTTGGAGATCAAAATGCAAATAAATATATATACGACCACCAGCGTTTGCAACTTAATATTCGATTGTAACATCGATACCTACATATAATTAAATTGTAACTGAGTCGAATCTGTACATAATATATTTTTGGAACATTTCATTGAAATAGTCATTATTATCGATACAGAGGCGGAATCTATAGTTAATAGATTATTTGTCTGTCTGGGGACGTTTCACGAGAATACCACTAAACAGATTTTGATGAAATTTAGTATGATGATAGCTGGTTTTTCAGGTCAATACATAGGACACTAATTCCGAAAAAATATCTCATCTCTGAGAAATCTATACTAAGCGTTAAAACGTATCCATCTAGTTAAAAATATGATTACATATTAAAAAAGTAATTATATAAATAAAACAAATCGTCATTAATACAGATTCAGTTAAAACGAATTTATTATGGTTAATCCATTGTACCGGTACTTTAATATATTCCCAATCAAGCAGATCGAAGTCACGAACAAATCCAGTTTGGGAACTTGAAAAATTGAGTTTTACTTCGCAACGGTACCTACATAAATCGAATTTATTACAACTACTGAAATGTTAAATTCTTTTAAAATTACTTTGTTTACCAAAATGTCCACTGGATATTTCTTTACAAAATTATCAGAGAAGCCAAAGCTATATATATATATATATATATATATATATATATATATTTAAAAGTAAACAAAGCTCTTAGAACGTATTGTAAAATTCTAATTGACTTTGAACGTCATCTATACATATAATAAAGTTCTAACTGAGTCGAATCTGTACATTAAATATTTTTTGGAAAATCTTATTGAAATAGACATTATTATCAATACTGAGGCCGAATCTATAGTTTTTAGAATTTTTGTCTGTCTGTCTGTCTGTTACCGCATCACAAAAAAGCTTCTGGAAGGATTTTGATGAAATTTGATATGGTCATAGCTGGTTATCTGGGTCAACATGTAGGATACTTTTTACCGCAGGAAAATATCTCATTTCTGAGATAAAATACAAAAATACAATGTAAGAGTATACTAACATGTAAAGCCTAAGAATTTGGTTTTCGGTCATCTGAACGCGTGCGGAGCCGCGGGAAATGCTAGTTGGATACATAAATTCATTGATATTTGACGCCATTATTTCGACACTTCCATATTTAGCCGTCGAATGTTGTAGCCCCATTTTGGTAACATTGAACACAAACACAGGAAATGTAGAACGTTCATAAAAATTAAGCAGCAAGACCGACCGACAAGTTTTTCAATGTGCCGCCGAGCTGTCCTCAATGACCGACTGTAAATTTTTCACGCCCTTCCTTCAGAATTTAATTAACTTTTTTGTCTTTAGTAATACAAATATTGTATTATATAGTTACAATAAAAATGTTGTACATCCGTAATTAACATATAATTTCAAACTATATCATATTATAATATATATATATATATATATATATATATATATATATATATATATATATAAGTTAAGTCATATCTATCGCATAACCTTATATATTACTTAAAACCTATTCGAAAATTTTACATTGACTCAAATTTTTTCAGTTTAACAAATGTTTAAAACAAAACTTTCTAAGCACCGTCAAATAAACGTTTCAAACCAACTTTATAGTTTTTTCCTTTCAGAGGCGAACGGTAGTCATCCAAACGACTCTAGGAAAACAGAATTACGAAAACAATAAAATTAAATTAAGTGTGAACAGCAGTGTTGACGCAGCTCCTCCAATAACTTGCACCGTGTACCAATAAATGTTGGAAGAGAATCAAACAAAGGGATAGTAAGTGCATTTGAAACTTCTGGAACGCTCCACGCGATAATAGAAACGATGTTTTTTTGGGACATTAACACACAGCACCATCTAGTTCCATGGTAAGTTATGTGGCTTGTGTTATGGATATCAGATAGTTGATACACTACACATATATATAACTTTAAATACATACATATTATACATATAAACACCCATGACTGGAGTACGTACATTAGTGTTCATCACGAATCAATGATCACAGCGGGAATCGAACCCGCGACCGCTAGTACAGCAAGTAGGGTCACTACACACTCAAAAAAACGTGTCGTCAGAAAACGATTTCATCAAAATATTCGTTGTATATACATGTATATTGTATGAAGCATTTAAAACTAATCGTAATACACTGTATAATAAAAGAAATGTTTATTGATAAGTTACTTAATTATAGAAACTAGTATACATATTAATTAAACTTATTTAAAGCTTTTTTTTATTCTAATCTGAATTCTATCTTGTAGATATTTAACTTTAAATTTGTTGTGGAAAAAGCCATTACGAATAAAGCGTAGCTCACCAACAGGAAATCGGAGACTTTCGCCAACTACTTTGTGTTTTCCCTCTCCTTTTCTACCGAAATGTTGAGTTTCGGATATCTTCTAACAAGGAAAACAAACAACTAAATATAGATCTAATAAGGGAATATTCCTACAAATAATTTTGTGCGATGTGATTTACATAAGCTATAAATATCATTTTAAAATGAGTAGGTGTGCTCAATTTGCCTGAATTATTATCATTCACTATTCTTATTTACAAAAAATAAGTTTTAGTAATAGGTAGTTTCTTTGATTTACGCGAATATTTAACATTTTTGATAAAACTACATTTTATCTCCCAGGTGCAGATAGATGATGTTATAAATAGCAATTTAGGCTACTTCAATTTTAGAAAAAGGATTAGGGTTCCGCCAAAAAAAAAATTGATACGCACACGAGCGAAGCGAAGGTGAGTCGCTAGTGTAAAATATTAATTTAGATTGCTACAGTATTAATACACAATATTACTGTCTAATACGGAAACTGAGAAATGATGACATTTTTAAAATTTCATTTTAGATGCTCATAATATGATCAGATCATACACATTAACAAAAAATAAAAATAATTTCAATCTAACAGAAATCTTCGAAGGGCGCAGTAAATATACGTACAATACTTTTCAACGACTTAGTATTATTTTCTGAGTAAATACCTAGGTATTCAATGTCATATGAAAATAACTAGTTAAACAATGTCAAACGTGACATGGGCAACATATTTTACCCTGAGACTTGCGCAATACGAGTACAACACTATGAAGATTCTCTAAAACTTAATTGGCTGTTTAATCTATACATATTAAAATTCTGAGTCGAATCTGTACCTTCATAAAATATCTTTTGGAAAATCTTATTGAAATAGTAATTATTATGGATACAGAGACCGAATCTATAATTTTCAGAATTTTTGTCTGTCTGTTTGTGACCACATCACGGAAAACTCACTGGAGGGATTTTGATGAAATTTGGCTATCCGGGTCAACAACATATAGGATACTTTTTACTGTGAGAAAACATCTCATCTCTGAGAAATTCATACTAAACCTTAAAACGTGATTAGGGACCCGAGCGGAGCGAGGGTGAGTCGCTAGTTAAAATATAAAAGAGTTAATAAGTAAGCCTTATTTTTTTAATAAAACCTTACAATAAAAAAACGCCATTAGGCCCATTACATTATCTAAAGCAATCACTATCTAGAAATTGAAGCAAACGTTGAAAAAATCAGAGTTACAAAATATGAAAGTACGAAAAATTTGAAAATGTTTATACCTAAATATTCTAAAAGAAGCCGGTTCGATTTGGCAGCGGCGAGCAAATGTTACGTATTACGAGTACATACAGGAGAAATCCCACTGGATTCACTCGCCTTGCTTTTATACCAAAATCTGAGACGACTCGAGTATGATATGTATAATGTAAGCTTCCCAAAGGAAGCAAAGATCTTTGCGGGGTATATGATATTTCATTTAAATTCGAGACATTTGGACCGCGGCGTACAGATTGTAGTGGCATCTTGATATTAAGGATGAAATAGGCGAACTAAATAACATAAAAAAGTACGAATTAAAAGTTACTTTAAACATTATGTTTAAGGAGTATTTTAAAACAAAATTAATACTTACATGACAAGAATCGAAATCTAAGATTCGACAAACTCGTAGGAGTTCTAGTGTTTAAACTGTAATTGACCCCGATTTCATAGGTTTATATCTATATACCTATATAATACAATTGTAACTGATGGCTGTCTGTACTTGGATGATATTTGAGAAAAACGATTATTGGGGGTCTTTATTAACGCAATAGAACACAAAACAATGATTTTTAAAAATTTTGTCCGTTTATCTGTTTGTCTGTGCGTTTATGTGCGCTTATCTCAGAAACGGCTTAACCGATTTGGGTGCGGTTTTCACCAATTTATTGTGGTAAGCTTCACTTAACATTTAGTATTTGTTCCGTTTCCATCGGTTAATAAATAAAAAAAAATATATCAATTTAAAGAATCACCCAGTCATAAATATTATTATGATAATTTTGCCAAGCCAAATATAATGAAGACGTTAGATGTACGTGAATAGTTATCATTGAACCTCAAGCTTTTCATTATGTCAATTCGAGCGTATAAGCAACAAAAATAGAGGACTGCGGAGATCAACCTCCACTTTAATAGAAACTGTGCCTGTTGAAACGTATTACAACGATATGATACTGTTTGATACATTTATAGTCAATTTGTGAAAAAACTTGTTCTGAAAATGTCAAAATAATCGTTATTTTTATTATAAATCTTAAATATTAAAAAGGCGAACATCATGTATGTCTATTTGTTACCCTCGCACGACTAAACAGCTGAAATTATTGAATTCTCAGTGAAATTCAATACCAAGATATACCAAGATACCATTTGCCCGATTTCAAAAATGGCGTATACTTATGTTTTTATTATTAATACTGGTCCTATAAAAAAATGAAGAAAAAATATACTCGTAAGAGTCATATAAATATTTAAAGTAATGTTAAAATCAGTGTAGGTTTTTAGTAAAAAGCTGGTTATTATGCAAACGATATCAAGTTGCGGAACATAATTAAGGTATAGGTATGAAATCAAAATACATATTATATATATAACTAGCATTGCCCGCGGCTCCGCCCGCGTTCAGATGACCAAAAATCAAATTCTTAGGTTTTACATATTAGTAATCTTACATTGCAGTTTTTGTATTTTTTTCTCAAAAATAAGACATTGTCCCGCGGTAAAAAGTATCCTATATGTTGACCCTGATAACCAGCTATCACCATACCGCATCAAAATCCCTTCGGTGGTTTTTCTTTGATGCGGTAACAGACAGACAGACAGACAAACAAAAATTATAAAAACTATAGATTCGGCCTCTGTATCGATAATAATGTTTATTTCAATAAGATTTTCCAAAAAATTATTAATGTACAGATTCGGCTTAGTTACAATTTTATTATATGTATAGATTTGCAATGTTACGATTTGATGCAGAAAAATATACAGCAACGTCTTCTTAGAGAATATTATAAGAGTGCATTATACTTGAGCAGGGAGGAGTTAATTTCTGTGGGCGTGTAGGCGATCACCGACCAAGTTGCACTATTTATAGCGGTCGATACAAATCCTGTACAATAGTGTGGACATGCTACACGCCAACCCTCTGCTTATCTTACGAGCTCAGAACTTTCACACTCTTATTTCTTTGGATAAAAAATGGTTCAATATGAAATCAAGTGGTCTAAAGGAAGTTATATAAAAGATTACAGTGAGGATTTTAAGAAAGAATCCAATATTTTATGACCTAATATCAAAGTTGATTATAAAACATTGATTTAAAAAGTCGGTCAAGTGCGAGTCGAATTAGCACACGTAGGTTTCGTACCATCGTACATGTACTTTTTATTAAGATGACTTTTACTATATGTACGTATTAGTATATTCGATGACCGATTACGAACGTTAAAAAATGTTTTTTTGTATTTTTATTATTTGTAGTTATAGCGGCAATAGAAATACAAACTCTGTAAAAATTTCAACTCTCTACCTATATATATATATATATATATATATATATATAGATACTGCCCTCTGACAGACGGCAGGAAGGACAGCGGAGGCTTAGTAATAGGGTTCAGTTGGCACTCGTCCGGTACGGAACCCTAAAAACCATCAACCACATGCGCAAGCAAACAAGTTTTAACCATAGCAAACGATTTTTAAATATAAACACACAGTTACTGTACCTCAAATTCATATTAACGCCGTCAACAACAAAAACTTATCTCAATGTAAAAATACATATATAACATTAAAAAATATATAACCCAGTACTTACAACTAAAGTACTAAATACCTATAGCATATCGTCTAGACTCTAGACGAAATTCGCGGGTGGTCGTCCGTAGATCGAAAACGAATCTTAGACTAGCATAATTGGACGTAGTTATGCAAAATAGATCCAATCACATAAACTTACTTTTGAGAAAACAGGAAATTTAGTAAAATTTGTATATCAAAATAACAAGACCGTAGTTTTTTTTTAAATTCCTTTTAAATATTGGGTATTATAACTAATTTCTGTATATAAGTTGATATGTAGATTGTAGGTGTCATTTATGACAGTAACTCCAAAAAAACGGTTTTCGTCGGCTGGATCCGTTTTGCATAACGACGTCCAATTTTTATTTGAGAGGAACGACAGGAAATACAATGAAACTATGTCAATGTCGGCATATCGGGGCCTTGATGTTTTGCCATATTTTTAGTTCGCCCAAATGTTCAATGCCGATGGCAAATATTACTCACTTTCTGTGACTCATGTGTCAACTAGTGAATGAAATATTTTAAAACCACTAAATAATAAGAGGGCAAGAGTGTTTCAATTCGAACATGAATTAAAATTTTAAATAAAACTATCTTTTCGGATTTTTTTGCAGATTAATTTTGATTTTTGGTTCCCGACGTTCCCGTTTATCATGGTCGCAGGAGAGACAAAGTTTTAAACGTCTCAAAGGCATTATATAGTTGTTACAGACAGCCTCCCAACAAAATAACAAAATTATTAAAAAAAATACAAAAATGGCACCAAAGTACCTTACAATATTTGGTTTATTTAAAATGTAAGAAAGTCTTATATGAACTAAAATCAAAATGATCTTTAATGAAATATTTACATATAATGAGTTTGTAATATTTATTAGTTAATTGTAAACTTAAGTGGGTAAGATCTTTAACATAAATCCTTGCGAATTTACTTAAACGAGGTCGAGGGCGCCAATCAGTTAATTAATGAATAATGCTAATTTGAAACATTATCAGTTTAAAACTATTTAAATTTTAACTATAGTATTCAAAACATATTCAGCTTTAATATATGTTAGACTGTTTCGTTGGTCTAGTGCGGTTTCGGGTTCGAACACCAGGTCGGTCAAAATATTATAGCCCAGGACTATGAAGTTTGCAATCTTACGTCTTCAGGTCTCCGAGAGCACGAAAGATCGTCAAACTATCATCCCACTGGATTTTGGGAGTGAAAAGAATAGAGAGAACAGTTGTGTCTTAGCATATAATGTGTTGATACACATTATGTGCTAAAACAATGAGTTGAGTGGCAGGCCAAGGCAAAAATCGGTTAGAAGGGTATGATTACATGTAAGACAGTAAAAAGACATATTAAGAGATATTAGTACATTCAGCTCTTATATAATTTCATGGTATATACTAAAATTAAAATATATGGCATAACCCAATAAATGATATTACAATTAACAATAATTTAATAGTACTAAATTATAGGGAGCAACTAAATTCTATTGCCTTTATGGGAACTATTATAAGATATAATAACAGTGTATAACACAGTACTGCCGTATATTACAAAGATAGAAGGCTTTTTCCCATGGAAAAATATTAAAATAACAAGGAGCCGGGATAATACGGATATAAGGAAAAAATTGGATTGTCACACAACGCCCACATTCGTTGCCATGTTGCGTACGTTTTGCTAATGGCTTGTATGTGAAGGTTTTACGTTGCCTAAATTTATATCTTGGAATACTTTGTTACACATCTTGCTTATATTAATAAGGTATTTAATGAAACATATTTTTAGACATAGCGCCTAAACTAAGTACAAACATTTATACCCAATAGAATTTAAAGTAAACACTCCCCTGAACATAATGGCTACTTCAGACATATGGATGGATAGTTTCTTTCTTACATTTAGCAATAAAGTACCACATATACTTTTTATTGCGGCAACACATGCGTTTCTAGTTTTGTGGTCCACGGTTTATATTTAGCCCCGGATGGTATCTCCAGGAAGCCGTTACAGCGCCAGTGTTTGACCCGTTATACAGAAATTAATTACTGGAAGCAGTCCCACTAAACATATTAATGTCTGTTAAGACCAATGTATGAAATTAAAATACGAAAGGCTGATTATGTTTATTAGTTACGTTTTCACGGTGAAACAACTAAACCGATTTTGATGAAATCTGACCCTGAAAATAGTTATCACTTTAGACACATGAAATACCACTTTTTGATAAAAAAAATGTGTGGACGGCATTTTAATATAAACTACAATATCCTCCCTATCATTAAAACTTCAAAATTAGCTAATAGGAATGTAAAGGTCAAGAACTGAAGTTGAATGACAAACCTTTTAAGGCAGATAACATGTATTGTTAACAAAAAAGTCACCAGTGGTGTGCGAACAACACTAGCTAGTATCATGCCAAAACGTGCAAAAAAACTGCAATAAAATATCGTTCATAGATCGTCAAAGCGGTTGAATATCCATTTGCGCAATATTATAAGAGGTACGTCAAAATGAATTATAAATGCTTTTAATTTCAACTACTCATAACGTAAAACAAAATTTAATATTTAAAATGCAAACCAAAGAAACGAAAATGTTATTTTATAAGGCAACGACTCGCGATTTTATTTACGAGTTTAGATGAAGTTTTATTTGTGGGAACAATACCCGGTTTCATTTATGTTTGCTAATCTGCAATATAGTGAAAAAGTGAAAGTTGGCGACGACTTTATTTGGCACTGTTTTGTTCGAAGTTTGTGCGCTAAACGTAAATCCATACCAATATTATAAATGTGAAAGTTTGTTTGTTTGTTTGTTTGCCTGTCCTTCTTTCACGTTGAAACAGAGTGACGGATTGGCGTGATTTTTTGAGTGGAGATAGTTGGGAGAGCTAGAGAGTGACATAAGCTACTTTTTATCACGGTAGATCATCTCATTCCCACGGGAATACACTTTATAATACAATCCGAAAAAAATAATATGATCAGAATTATTTGTATAGAGATTTTTTTATAGTTTTAGCGCGAGCGAAGCCGCGGGTACTGCTAGTACTTTATAATTAAAGAGTTAAAAAAATACAAACATGCATTATATTCTAAGTTCGTTATTGCCAGATTGTCGTTAACAATTTTAAATATTCCAAACTATTCCAAACTCGAGCAGAACAGAAAAGGCCACTCGTCTATTTATAGCCACGCTGAACCTAAGTTAGCGCAAATAGGTCTAGCTCGTCACCGACGCACGCCCTCATTTCACCTCTACGTGGGGCTTCGGAACTAGAAACTATCATTTTCGACCTTATGCAGTGTATATAAGCGCTTAAACAACTTTAAATTGATGTATCAAAGAGGCATGTTAATGCACTGACAGGACGAATCAGGAAGACCTTTTCATTAATATGGATCATACAAATTAAGAACCAAGTTACTCATATTTCAAAAGATGGCGTACAAAGATAAAAAGCAGCTGCTATTTTATATTCTCTATGACATTATGATCTTCACGTGTAAATGTACTATGAATGAATTAATTATATGAGGCAAATAGTACTCATAAATGGTAATTTAAAAAAAAGCGTTTAAACTTTAAGTGAAGTGTAACTGAGGAAAATATTTTATATATCACTAGCGACTCACCCTCGCTCCGCTCGGGTTCATCCCTGGGGTGGGGTCTGGGAGGACCACCCTTATCCTTATCACTTAGGGGTATGAAAAAAAGATAGTAGCCGATTCTCAGATCTACTGAATACGCATATAAAATTTGGTAAAAATCGGTAAAGCCGTTTCCGAGGAGTACGGTAACAAACATTGTGACATGGAAATTTTATATATAAGATATTACGTCAAAAATTAAAAAATAACTGTACAGTATATACATTTCATGACAAAATCAAGCACTCAAGTTATCCATAAATAGACACAATGGTGAAAATGACATAGAAAACAATGGTTTAAAGAACAATTAGTTCCTGCCAATGGAAACGTGACGCAAACTTTGCTGATATATTGCTGTAATCGCAGTCACGATCATTGTTAACATTAGTCTTTATTAATACAGGCATTAATCTTATTATCTTCATTTAATTAGTGTGCAATATTCCTAAATCTTACTGTAACAATACAAACTTAACAATCACACAAGCAATGCAAATGCAATAAATGTTAGGTAAATAAATACTTTCCACGGCTGAATCGTATTACAATCAATACACAATAACAATAGCTAAAGTTAAATAAATAATATTCCATATTCAATTATAACTTATTAAAATTAGAAAAATGTTTAAAATTAAAATTAACAAATATTGTAAGGTACTTTGGTGCCATTTTTGTACTTTTTGACTTTATTCTGTTATTTTGTGGGTAGGCTGCCTGTAACAACTATATTATGCCTTTGAGACGTCTAAAACCTTAGCCTCTCCCGTGACCATGATCGCTGTAAAGCATTCGAAAGTTTCGATTTTTGGTTCCCGACGTTTCGAATCGAAAATCAAAATAAATCCGCGAAAAAATCCAAAAACATTGTTTAATTTAAAACGGATTACAATCAGTAGGGGATTTAGGCTAAGGTCCGCGAGACCCGAGCCTAGGGCGGCAAATTTTGAGGGATGCCAAAACTTTTAAGACGACTAAAATTAAAAACAATTGGGTTTTCTGTAAACTGTAGGACCAAATTTTAAAGTTTAATTTCTTGCACTCTTACAATCTAAATATAGTACTTACTATTTCAAGGGTAGAATTTATTTGTTAAAATAATTAATTTATATTAACTGTTACGAAAGAAAAAAAGAGCGCCATATCGACTTGGGCCTAGGGCGTCTTCGAACCTAAATCCACTACTGATTACAATCATTTTATTAGTGTATTAAGATGAGTTAACACTTAGTTATATTGTAGGTAAAATATAAAAACTTAAATAAGTCTACGTACATACAGTAAATAATAGATCTGGTACAGTATGAAATGTTACTGACAAGTGATAACCCGCCGGGGATCTAATAGACTGACAACGGCATTTTATCAGATATAAACACTACTCGTAAGATATAACATAAAAACGAATCTTTTCTTCATATAATATTTAGTACTAGGTAAATGTTACGCATTACTAGTTTGCCTCATTATCTATACCTACATATAATAAAATTCTGAGTCCAATCTGTACAATAAATATTTTTTGGAAAATCTTATTGAAATACTTAGTCATTATTATCGACACACAGGCCGAATCTATAATTTTTAGAATTTTTGGTCTGTATTTCTGTCTGTCTGGGAACGCATCACGAGAAAACCACGAAACAGATTTTGATGAAATTTGGTATGATGATAGCTAGTTATCCGGGTCAACATTTAGGATACCTTTTACCGCGGAAAAGTATCTCATCTCTGAGAAATCTATATTGTCCGTTAAAGCGTACTAACGAAGGAACCCGAGCGGAGCGAGAGTGACTCTACTCATTTAGGGGTTTTCAAAAATAATTTAGTAAGAATTATTCATATTGAGTTATAATGATAAACGTTTTACTAATTGGTTACATGCATATTGGCATGAAAACTAGCGAGTTCCATTACCGATACAATTGTACACAGTGCAATATGAAATTGAGGCAGCGATAAATAGAAACTAAGCGCACCACGTATTTCTTAAATAATTGTATTCCTTTCTTCTTTCTTTTATCTATACACTAGCAGCTCACCCTGGCTTCGCTCGGGTTCGTCGCTAGGTACGTTTTAAATAGATATAAATAGTTATTAGCCAGTGTTATTAGCCATATAAATATATTTTTTTCGTTAATTTTTCTGACGTTTTAATACTTATGTATTAACTAACCTATTCCGGAATGAGAGAAATCCAAAAATTCAAATATCATAAAAATTGGTCCAGCCGTTCTTGAGTCTTGTATACGGGAACGCAGTCGAACGGGCTAAAAAGTATCCTATGTTCGTCTCCTGGTTCTAAGCTACCTCCCTACCAAGTTTCAGCCAAATCGGTTCAGCCGTTCTTGAATTATAAATAGTGTAACTAACACGACTTTCTTTTATATATATAATAATAGATATAATAAAATTGTAACTAAGCCGAATCTGTACATTAAATAATTTTTGGAAATTCTTATTGAAACAAATATTATTATCGATACAGATGCCGAATGTATAGTTTTTAGAATTTTTTTTTCTCTTTATTGTCTGTCTGTCTGTCTTACCGCATCACAGAAAAACCACTGAGGGGATTTTGATGAAATTTGGTATGTTAGTAGCTGGCTATTCGGGTCAACATGTAGGATACTTTTTACTGCGGGAAAATATCTCATTTCTCAGAAAAAAATAAAAAACTGCAATGTAAGAGTATACTACTCGTAATATGTAAGGCCTAAGAATGTGGTTTTTTGTTATCTGAACGCTGGCGAAGCCGCGGGCAATACTAGTTTATATATAAAGTTCACGCAGTAATCAAAATTGGACCATAATCACATGTGACATACGGGATGAAATCTTTAGCTATTTTTGTTCTGTTACGCCAAAAAAGTATAACTTCTTACGTGCGTACATAAGCGCAAACACACACACACACACACGTTTTTTTATTGATAACACTAAAGCTGATCCATAGCTGTTTAACCGAATTTTTCGGTTGACATGACAAAAAAATCGGTTGACAAACAGAGGAGAAAAATGTACTGAACTATTATCGTCTTTTACATGTATATTGATTGATGTTAAAGTAGTTAAACCTATTTAATATACCTATTAATTTTCAACCATATAATTTATATTATATTATTAATTAATTAATTAAAATGGTATATTATATTATTATTAATTAAATAAAAATACTAATTCCTAAGAGAAACAAAGATTGTAAAACTGTATCGCATAACATTAGCACTGCCACCACTAAGTTATTAAGCAATACGACCTCGTACGCAGCGTTAATTACAATAAAAAATACACATAACACAATTTATATGTAGAAATAGAATTCTGATTAGAATTTATCTATTAAATTAAAAAGGAAACTGTCTAAAAATCTTTTTCGTTGTAATTTTCTATTATTATTTTTTCAATGGCAAAGAAATAACAATATTTATCTTATAAGACTTGTTTTATGATTAAGCAATACAAAAAGCATTAGACGCTTTTGTGTAATCTATAAAGCATTTTATTATTACAATGTACAATAAAAAGCACCTATTTAATAAACGGACTTTAAATGAAGCCAAGAATAACGGTAACTTTCTTTGTGCAAAAACTGTGAAATTTGTTTTTTTATAACAAGTTGGTCGAACTTCATATAATCGATGTACTTTTAATAGATTAAGATTGTTGTAATTTTAAGGCACCATCTATATTTTAAAAGATATTTTAACTTATTAGGGTTATTATTGAACGTACCTATATCTTGTTATTAAATTTTAAATTAAACTATATTTTCTTATATTTGTGCTGCTTTATTTAGATTTTTTGTACCCGACACGACGGTCGGATGCTTTTAAGCAAATATGGTCACGGAAAAGACTCTCGAAAACATAGTTTTATTTAAAATATCAAACATCCGCGTAAATAAAAGAAAGATTTCATTTTATTTAAACCTTATACAAGACCATATGTTTATACATCGGTGAAAACAGCGATTTCTTTTTAAGAAAGTAAGTAAAATATATCGAATAAGTCGTCTAGTTGAACAGGAAAACTAAGTTTTAAATTAGTGGAATGACAATTGAAACTACTTGCCAGACTGGGAGAATAGAAACTTATATAATAATAAAACTTTCTATAAAATGATACTAAAATCAAACCTCCAAATCACTCCCACCATGAGTGATATTAGTAAATCATTGAAAGAAAGAAGCCACAGGCACATGTCCAGCAATCAGGTTTGGGGGGCGCAAATTCGATATTTGATACCTAAGAAACATCAGTGGAGCAAGAGTAACAATACAATCCAATTTCCAACAGAACGTTCAGACATTCGGTTTTATTACATATGTCCTTTAGTTAAGACTAGCATTGCCCGCGGCTCCGCTCGCATTCAGATGACCAAAAACTAAATAAAATAGCGCTATTGTCATTTTTTTCAAGATAAGCTATTTTTAATGGTTTTTGCCTTATTTAGTAAGTAACCTAGCTAAAATATATATAGTATCATCGTGGTTTATTCTAACCAGTTTTTGTATTTTTTCTCAGAAAGAGAGAGAGAGATGATATTTTCCCGCGGTAAAAAGTATCCTATATGTTGACCCGACTAACCCAGCTATCACCATACCAAATTTCATCAAAATCCCTCAGTGGTTTTTCTGTGATGCGGTAACAAACAGACAGACAGACAAAAATTCTAAAAACTCTAAATTCGGCCTTTGTATCGACAATAATGACTATTTCAATTAGATTTTCCAAAAAATATTTAATGTACAGATTCGGCTTAGTTACAATTTTATTATATGTATATGTAGATATAGATTGTACGGAGGCAGGCGAGAAATCCGACGCTAGACAAAAATGAGGACAACTAGAACGGCGTGGACGTAGGCGATAGGTGCGCGTCACGCGGCAGGCGGCTACAATGACGCGGCGCACGTCATTCACAGCTGATCGTGATCCGCTCGACTGCTGTAAACAAATCATAGTGGAACTCCCACGCATAGATTGCTCCGTAAATTTTTTCGCTTGCTGTTTTTTAATATCGAAATAAACATGTGTTTGGCAAATACCTAATCTATATAACTGATAAGTTTAAAACTTGTTACACACTATCGATTTTTGTTTTAATATGCAAAAATTAATTCATCAATTATAATTCGCATTCGCAATATTACTTTGTTAATAAGGCAATCAGTTAAGCATTTATTTCGTACATGAAACCAGTAACGATTTAATACTACCAAATTACGCGGCCAACTGACTGCACAAGCGGTTAAAAACTGGAAACTCGGTAACGGGTCCTTATTATTGTAATGTCTCAGTGGTGTAGTGGCTCGGATAGCAGCTGCAGACGGTGCGGTCCTGGTTTCGAATCCCGAGTCGGGCTAAGATTAGTTATAGACTTTTTCTGTAACAGCCCAAAGTTGTCGATACAGCGCGTGATCTCTCTCCGGGCGTGTCGAACTGACATCTCATCGGAGTATGAGAATGACAGGAACAAAGTTCAGTTGTGGTTGTATTTGTACACTACATCTCCTGCACATATAACTAGTTTCCGTGATTGGCCACAATCGCCGAAATCGGTTAAGAACACGAACACATAAACACAAAGAACATGTTTCTGACTGAAAGGAATGACTCGTGTAGGCCGTCCGAAAAAACCAGTCGGCGTCGATTTATTTGACTCCCGCATAAATGATGCCCATTAAGTCATTAATAACGAGGTCAACTGCAGACTGGCTAGTGAAAGACGGTAGCGTAGACTTACTACGCGAGTATTGTATCTGGGTCAAACAGCTGTTTTGCCTGCGACAGCTAATGTGGTCGCGATGCTTGCACTTATATATGTAGATGATTTGTGACAGAGAGGAATTGTTGAAATTGACTTGTGATAATATTTTTTATATCGATAACATATAAATTATATGTATTCAGCCCTTTTTAACGTCCCACTGCTGGGAACGGGGTTCCTTTTAATACGAGGGGGATCAGGCCATAGTCCACCACGCTGGCCAAGTGCCGGTTGGCGGACATTATATATAAATTATATTTGCATATTAAATATGTAAACGAATCTATTTTATTGAAACGTTTTACCACAAAACCGTATAATTCCTTATTTGGATATCGAAATAACAGTTAACTTTCTTTATGATACTGCACCAGAGACCTAGTTCGAGCAATTTCCACTTTCGCTACCAGTTCATATTGATGCTAAATCCTTTAATGTTCTTATGGCTCAGGAAATACCTTCACTTTAATAATTTATAATGAAATTTATTAAAAAAAACAATAATTAGCTACTCTTACAAAATGGTTGAGATCAACAGCTAAAAAATGATAGAAAATTTCAACTAATACAATAGTTTATGACTATATCGTCAAATTACTTCCAAGAAGAAATAATTAGTGATAAATATTAAAGTATTTATTGAAGACGTCAAATACTATGTCCAGCAGAGTTGCCAGATGAAAAAACTTATTCAGCGCTAGGATTGCAAATAAAAACGCTAAACTTCGCGCTATATTAAATTTTTTTTCTTGAACTATAAATTACAATAAAAAACAAAAACAAAGAAAGCCCTAGATCTGGAGCCCAAAGCACTAAGTGGCAGCACTGGTGTCCTGTTTGTCAGTGAAACGTGAGTACTGAGTGACATAATACTTTCTTAGATTTACGCGAATACTTGACATTTTAAATTCTGTCTGTCTGTTATTCCTGTCTCTCCCGTGACCATGATTGCTGTAAAGCATTCGAAACGTCGGGAACCAAAAATCTAAATAAATTCGCGAAAAAATCCGAAAAGATAGTTTTATTTAAAAATACTGAGTGACAGTTCCGTCCATTGTTTATGTTACATAGAGTAAAAATATCATTTATAGTCTATTATATTCTTGTCAACTGTCGTACTTCCTGCTCCCGCTTAGCTGTCAGATTGGTAACATTATATGTCGTGTCCACAAGCAAATAAAAAATACATCCAAAGTCATCAGCCGTTTTTCATTTCAATAACAAACGTAACATGGTGTCAGAAGTGCATTGGAAATAGAAGATGTCGAATACAGAAGAATTTGTAAACACGCAGCCGCGAATCAAAACACGTAAGTCCACTAAGTCAGACATGTTGCCGATGACAATTACATTAGCGCCGATCGACTTAACGTCGAATAACTTACCTTTAGCTTGGAAGAAGTGGCTTACTAAACTAAAAGTCTACCTAAGAGCCAACAATTTAGAAGACGAAACAGACAGTAGAAAGGTAGCGATTCTCCTTAATTTCATAGGGTCGGAGGCACTCGAGATCTACTATTCTTTTGGCCTAGACCTGGACGACTTGTCTTTCGATGATCTATGCAATAAATTTGACAATTATTTCACACCTAAGATTAACATTACAGTCGAACGTCACAAACTTTTTAGTAGAAAACAGGCACCAAATGAGTCAATCGACACATATGTCACAGATATAAAGAACATCAGTCACTCTTGTGAGTTTGGAGCACTCAGGGAGGATTTATTAAAAGATATTTTCAGCTGGAACTGTAACAATCCATACTATAAAGAAAGAATTTTGATAGAGAAACCCAAGACGCTAGATGAGGCTATCAATATAGCCAAAAGGTGTGAAGCAACCAAGCAGCAAACTAAAGCTTTGGAGGATGCATCACTACACTTTATAGGAAGAGTCTCAAGATCCCCATCCCGTCGTGAAGCAGCAATACCAAGGAGCACAACAAGGTACCAACGTTCAGCATCAAACACATCAAATTCAAGGAACACATGTGATAGGTGTGGACAAGTGCACAGGTACAAGTGTCCTGCAAAAGGTACTCAGTGTCGAAAATGTAAAAAATTCAACCATTTTGCTCATTTCTGTAGGTCTAAACTAATAAAACGTGTCCAATGTGAAGAAACAAATATGTTAGAAAATAATAATAATAATTCCTTGTATGTTGGGTCTATTTATTGTATTCAAAATAATGAGTCGAAGCCATGGAATGTTGATATATTGATTAACCATGTTAATGTGAATTTTATCCTAGATACAGGTGCAGACACAAACATAATATCCATACACACATTTAACACACTAAACATGTCGCATGATACTATCTGCAGAAGTCCCAATAAACTATCTACATTCAGTGGCGAGGTTATACCTCTAGTAGGTCAATGTCAGTTGCCAATTACATACAAAAGACAATGTTATACAGTTAAATTTCATATAGTAGACATAAAATGCCAAAATATAATAGGCAGAGACACACATGTAGGTCATTAAATCTAGTCAAAAAAGTAAATAGTGTGTCCTTCCAGATAAACTGTCAAGACATAGTTAAGTCAAATGCAGACTTATTTGAAGGGCTAGGTTGTCTTGCAGATTTTTACTGTGAGTTAACCTTGAAACCCAATGCAACCCCGTTTATAGAGGCGTGCAGAAGGGTACCATTCCAACTACAACAACCACTAAAGCAAGAGCTGGAAGCCATGGAGCAAAGTGGAGTTATTCAAAGAGTCGAAGAGCCTACGGAATGGGTAAGTGCACTAGTCTTAAGTTCAAAAAAGAATGGTAAATTACGTTTGTGTATTGACCCGAGAAAACTAAATCAGTCAATATTAAGATCTCATTTTCAATTTCCAACTCTAGATGAAATTAAATCAAGCCTTGCCGGAGCTCAATATTTCACAACATTAGATGCCAATAAAGGTTATTGGATGTTAAAATTAACAGAAGCTTCTTCAAAGCTATGTACATTTATTACACCCTTTGGACGGTATAGGTTCACTAGATTACCTTTCGGTATCAATGCAGCTCCAGAGATATTTCACAGAGAAATGGTAAAAAGATTTGGTGATATTGATGGTGTCAAAATCATGATGGACGATTTTCTTATTTATGGTAGGACTATAGAAGAGCATAATGAACGGTTACAAAAGGTTTTACAAAGGGCACGTCAAATTAACTTAAGATTTAATAAAGAAAAATCAGTCTTTTGTCAAGAACAAGTAAAATATTTAGGTCATATATTCAGTAAGGCAGGAGTACAAGTCGATAAGTCAAAAGTAGAAGCTATTTGCAATATGCAGAGTCCAAAGAATATTACAGAATTACAAAGATTTCTTGGTATGGTCAACTATCTCGGTCCTTTTATAAAAAATTTGTCACAGGAAATTAGTCATTTAAGAACTCTTTTGTCAAAAGATACTGTATGGTGTTGGTCAGATCACCATGAAGCTCAATTTAATAACATTAAAAAGATAATTAGCTCTACACCAGTCTTAACATATTATGATCCTAACAGAGAACTAATTTTGTCTGTAGATTCATCAAAAGATGCTATGGGTGCAGTTTTGTCACATGACAAGCAACCAATTGCATATGCATCAGCGTCACTAACAAAATGTCAGCAATCATACTCACAAATAGAGAAAGAACTGCTTGCAGTACTTTTTGGTTGTACCAAGTACCATCAATACATATATGGTCAGTGGGTAACAGTGGAAACCGACCACAAACCCCTTATAACGTTATTTAAAAAAGCACTATATGATATACCTCCAAGATTGCAAAGAATTATGCTAAGATTACAGCCATATAATTTAAATGTAGTATATAAACCAGGCAAGTACCTATACATTGCAGATACACTGTCCCGAGCAGCGTTGAATGAAACTTGTTTGTCAGAAGTAGATCAAGACATAGATCTACATGTCAATTTAATAATGTCAAATTTAACAGTCAGTCCTGAAAAGTTAAAAGAGTTACAAGAGCATACTGTCAAAGACCAAACTTTGAGTCAAATTATGCAATATTGTTTAAATGGGTGGCCTGAGCATAAAAGATCAGTCAGTCAGTCAGTCAAATATTATTTTAATCTAAAAGATCAATTATATGTAATTAATAATATAGTATTCAAGTGTAATTGCATTATAATACCCGAGTCAATGAGAGATTATATATTACAAATAATTCATTCTGGTCATCAAGGAGTGAATGCGTCTATTCGTCTAGCTAAAACTACAGTTTACTGGCCAAATATGCATACTGATATAGAAAAGTATGTAAGTCAATGTAATGTTTGTCTATCTTTTCGTAGAAATAATAGTAAAGAGCCTATTATCCAACATGAGTATGAAAACATACCATGGTACAAAGTTGGTGTAGATATTTTTGAGTTTGAAAAAACAAAATACTTAATTGTTGTAGACTATTACTCGAAGTATATAGAGCTGGCCATGTTAAGGTCAGGATACACAGCTAGTATAGTGATAACACAAATAAAGTCAATACTGGCAAGACATGGTATCTGCCGGATTTTGATCTCGGACAACGGTCCTCCGTACAATAGTAAGGAATTTAGTTTATTTACTAAGGAATGGGATATAGAACACATAACTTCAAGTCCATATTTAAGTAGGTCCAATGGTCTAGTTGAAAGGTCTATTGGAACTGTTAAAAACATGTTAAGAAAGTGTAAAACAGATAAGTCAGATATGTATTTAGCATTATTACTATACAGAAATACCCCTAAACTAAGTCAATACTCACCTGCTGAGTTAAGTATGTCCAGAAAGCTACGTACAATCATTCCTACAGTAAAATATAATTTAAAACCTAGGCTTTGTGATGTTAAAAAGGTACAGGAAAGAAATGAAAGACAGAAGTCTTATTCTAAATTTTATTACAACAAACATACAAAAATATTAAAACCATTAACTATAGGTGAAAAAGTCTTCTTCAAACACAAACCTGAAGATAAAAATTGGTTGCCCGGAGTGATTTCTCAAGTAGGTCCCACACCTAGAAGCTATGCCATTGATAGTGAAAAAGGTAGGTTCAGGAGAAACCGTCAGTTTATCCTGAAACAGTCTGTGCATACACCAAACTCTGAGCAGCACACCACACAGCCTTATCAGCACACAAACACAGTATTAGATTCACAAATACATCAGCATTCTAAGGCAAGATCTCGATATGGACGTGTTTATAAACCAGTCAATAGGTATGGGTTTGTAACATAAACGTGTTGTTTATTGCATTTAGTGAAATATTTGTATAACTTTAATTAATGTAGTTTAAAATAGGTTGATTTGTTAGTTGTAATTTTCATACGTCCTGAAGTTGTTTACATTTCATTTTGATCATTTGACATTGACAGGAAAATTGTCACATGACATATGATATGACAGATGTCACAGAATAATGTAAGTCATGTAATAACGTTCGGAAACGACAACAACTTTTGCAAATTAAAGTAACTTTAAATGTTTTTATAAAATTATTTAGTAAAAAAAAAAAAAAAATTGTAATAGTAATTGTAATAAAAAATTGTAATGTACTTACCTAAAAAAAAAGGGGGGAAGAAAGGGTAAGGAATTTTCTATAAAAAGGGAGATGTTACATAGAGTAAAAATATCATTTATAGTCTATTATATTCTTGTCAACTGTCGTACTTCCTGCTCCCGCTTAGCTGTCAGATTGGTAACATTATATGTCGTGTCCACAAGCAAATAAAAAATACATCCAAAGTCATCAGCCGTTTTTCATTTCAATAACAAACGTAACAGTTTACTACAAGTTTATGGTGTTATCTTTCATAGCTTATTTCACCATGAAAAAAGCTCAAAAGCCAGTTTATAAGTATTACATTGTGCCAGAATGCAAAAACACTATCAACGTTATCAAAAGTACACCTCACAAAGTGCTTATTCCAGTCCCGATAGGTACAACAATACGTAAGGAATAGTTTAAGGTTATAAGAAGAGACGTAGTGTCTGCAACAACTTGCTTACAACATATAGGATACTTTTTACCGCGGGAAAATATCTCATTTCTGAGAAAATTTAAAAAAAAAACTGCAATATAAGAATATACTAATATGTAAAACCTAAGAATTTGGTTTTTGGTCATCTGAACGCGGGCGGAGCCGCGGGCAGTGCTAGTACATATATAAATCTGTTAGTAGTACATATCAAATCATCTCAACTGTATATCTCAAATCTAATAAACAACACAATCTATCAATTTAGTGTGAGTCGTGTGCCTTAACATCAAACAAATATCTCCCAAACAGACGATCACACGTGAGTAATGTCACCATTACGCGTTTCAATCAAGTCGAATGGGGAACAATTACGGCGTAACGTCATAGTGGAGCATATCGGTTGGATTCTCATCAGTATACGTTTTCATATTAGATACCACCATCGGGACGTTGACGTAAGCAAGTTTTATAAAGAGAGTGAATAGAACATATTTGAGACGTATATTTTTTCTTAAATGACATATAAAATTTAAAGCTTTAATTAGAAAAGTACACCTACATATATCATAAAATTGTAACTAAGCCGAATCTGTACATTAAATATTTTTTGGAAAATCTTATTGAAATAAACATTATTATCGATACAGAGGCTGAATCTATAGTTTTTAAAATTGTTGTCTGTCTGTCTGTCTTTTACCGCATCACAGAATAAACACTGGAGCGATTTTGATGAAATTTGGTATGGTGATAGTTGGTTATGCGGGTCAACATATAGGATACTTTTTACAGCGGGAAAATACCTCATTTCTGAGAAAAAATACAAAATCTGCAATGTAAGAGTATACTAATATGCAAAACCTAAGGAGAGCCGCGGGCTATGCCAGTACTGTATATTTTGCTGGATCTGAGTCGAGCCAGAAACATTAAATTTTTTTTTGGTTAGATCTGGAACTAAAGTTGAGTTTGAAAAGATTTATGACTTACGAGCGACTCACGCTCGCTTCGCTAGGTTTTAACGGTTTATCGGTTAATATGGAATAGATAGACTATATATTATTATTATATATACATAAGTATAAGTTTTTTATCCCTTACATACATGAGAAATAATTGATTCCCCATACAAACTCTCATCACCCTTTTCATCCACTTAAGGGATGATTTCCGGGATAGTATTTTTTATTATATTCCTATTTCTTTCTCAGGGTCTCAAAATGTCTCATACCGATTTCATCTAAATATGTTCAGCGGTTTTTAGTTTATCCAATACAAACAAAAATATATTTTTTTCTTCTCCATAATATTAGTATAGATGAATATATATTATACCCATCCTAACTTTTTAAACCACACTGAGGTATTATAACTACGGAACTAAGTTTCATCTATTCGCGCACACTTTAAAACTTTCAATATTACCACAGATAGCGCAAGTTATCTAGACCAGAATGTTTGCAAATTTCGCTTTATTATGCATCATAGACACTATACATTTCTTTATTTGGTATCATATAATATATAAATGGTCATGGTCGTGTCATGGTGTTTAAGGTCGCACTCCGCCGAAAGGGCTCGACCGATTTTCATGATATTTTCTATATTTGGTAAGTATGAGAATATGCGTAAAGTATTTTTCACCCTCTTACCCTCACCCCCCATTTTTTAATCCCGATTTTAGTATTTTTTATGAACAATATTATATAAATACATAGTGACGAACCCGACAGAAGCGAGGATGAGATGCTATGGAACATAAAGCCAAAAAGTTTTTTTTGTAGATTGAACGCGGGCGTAGCCGCGGGTTCTGCTAGTAGTTGTATAAAATTATATCTGTCGATTGCCGAGCAGTGAGTACGTTATGATTCATCGCGCCCATCCCCACTTTCCGCTCAATTTGGACTTTGGTAGCGGTTCTCATTCACACGCCTAACCGACTTTAAAGGAGAAATTATTAAAAATTAAATAGGTAGGCACAATAAATACATTCAGTTCATTCATTCCTCTTTACATTTTTTCATATCTTGGAATAGGAAAGTCATAAGTTAAAAAGTTTACTTTTTATATTGTCAATAAATAATCAATATCCATTGAATAATACTTTCTTAGATTTACGCGAATGTTTGACATTATTAAATAAAACTATCTTTTCGGATTATTTCGCGGATTTATTTCGATTTTTGGTTCCCGACGTTTCGAATGCTTTACAGTCTCTCCCGTGACCATGGATGCTGTAAAGCATTCGAAACGTCGGGAACCAAAAAAAGAAACAAAATAAATCCACGAAACAATCCGAAAAGATAGTTTTATTTAACAATATCCATTGAGTTTTCACCATCACCATATTGCCGAAGTGAATATTTATGATCGGGGACCCAAATAACGAGAAAATTAATCAATTTAATTTGTAGGTGACATATTTTAAAACCCTACTAATATTATATGTAAATGTGAAAGGTTATGAGGATGTATGGATGTCTGGATGTTAAGATGTATGAATGTTTGTTACTCTTTCACGCAAAAACTACTGAATGGATTTAAATTAAACTTTACAATAATATAGCTCATACATCAGAATAATACATAGGTTACTTTTTATCCAGGAAAACTGTACGGTTCCCGTGGGATATATGTGTTTTTGCTTTTCTAGAGGCGAATCCGAGCAAAACGAGGGTTAGCGACTAGTATTTAATATAACAATAGAAAATTATTAATTAACTACACAAATACCTGTTTACAATTTTTAAATTCCTTACGCGTCATTCAATAGAAAAAAAGAACAATTTTTTTTCTATTGATTATATATTATTATTATCTAGACCAATACACTATAACCACCTGCTATTGTTGCCATTTCGCCCGTAAAACACCTGCGTCTCGCTTGATTGTTCAAGCAAGAGCAATATAAAAAAAACTCGACGTACAAAAAAATCAATAACCTTAGAGGACCTTCACGGAACACTAAATTACTTTAACTCAACGTTTTAGTATAAGTAACTGTTGGGACATTAACACACAGCACCATCTAGTTCCATGGTAAGCTACGAGGCGTGTGTTATGGATACCAGATAGTTGACACACTACACATATATAACTTTAAATACATACATATTATAAATATAAACACCCATGACTGTAGTACAAACATCCGTGCTCATCACACAAATGAATGCCCCCAGCGGGACTCGAACCCGCGACCGCTGGAACAGCAAGTAGGGTCACTACCAACTGAGCCAAACGTGTCGTCAAAACGATAAGTGAATTATTATTAAACGAAACAGTTGGTAGTTGGTGCATGATATATTTCTACCATTGGTTCTATAAACGTAATTTGTACTGCTATGTGGTGCAGACGCTGACAAATAGGATATTCATATTCCTACCGCGAATATCACGATCCAAAATCCTTACAGCGAAGGAACCGTGAAAACGTTCACAATGTATATTCAAACTACCAGAACCCGCGGCTTTGCTCGCGATAAAACTACAAAATAAAAACTTTAAAAAGGTGGGTTTCATACAAATATTGATCACACGTTTTACCTCCATAGACGACGATTTAAAAAAACCTAATCTGTACATGTACTTATTTAATTATATTGAAAAGCATTAATACCAAGTTTCAAGTAATTCTGAACATATATAATTTTTTTTTAGGTTGTATTATAACATGTTTTTCCATGGGAATGAGATAATCTCCACCGGTAAAAAGCCTATATTCACTCTCCAACCCTCCAACTATCTCCACACAAAAAATCACGCCAATCCGTCACTCTTTTTCGACGTGAAAGAAGGATAAACAAACAAACAAACAAGCACACACTTTCACATTTATAATATATCTTAATCTTGTTGCGAAGGGACGGAGCAAGAAATATTGGTAGAGCACAGATATCTGCCATCTCCAGACCGGGCTGGAGGTTTGTTTCACTCGGCTTTTTAGGAAATTGCGTACCGCAAACAAAGAAATTGCCTCGAGATAAGCTCGAGCGTGTCACGATTATAGTCGACCCTCTCTTATGAGCCTTATCTATACTAGATATAAACAAACTTTTATAGATGTTTAGTTTTAGATATCTGTTAATATTAACTTAAAATATATTTTTATTATATTAATACATAATAATAAGTTTATTTTTATGAAACGTGTATCTTAAAGTCTTCACACTAGTGGCTTAACAGATTTAAGTGAAATTCGAATTAAAGATAGATTTTATCCTACACAAAAACTATTAAAACCGTTCACAGAATTATTAATTTCGCAAGTAAAACAAACTACATATTTTCAATTTATATGACAAAAGGATCGATAAAAATTAAAATGTATTGAATAACAGGGGGTGTTAAATGATTTTTGTTTAATAATCCCGGGCGTTGGTCGACATAGATAGGGGCGGGCCGAGGGTTTGGTCTTTGAAATCCGACTCAAAGAGCAGCTTAAGCGAGGTACAAAGAATTCCTTCGTGTTTTGGGGATCGGGCTTAAAATTTAAGGCATATTGAACTAATATAAAGCTCCGTACATTACAGTGTAAGATACTTGAGCTGGCATTGTTTGGTAAAAGTACTGGGAATAATAAGTTATTTAATTGGAAGGACTTAGATACTTCATATCTGTACCTATATCTTGCAAAATTATGAATTCTAATTTATAACATAAATTAATATGAAATTTTGAACTACGTATATAATATATTATGTATATAATATACGTATTCATAATAATAACTATATTACATATACTCGTGCATTTTAAAAATTCAGAATTTTCTTTCCTTTTCTGTTTAAATATTAATAATTTTTATGTGATTTAGTTTAATTAAATATGTACATATATTAAACTAGCGATATACCCTCGCTTCGATCGGGCGCGTCCTTATGTACGTTTTAAATAGTTATTGGCCAGCGTTAGCAATTTTTTTTTCGAGAATTTCGATCTTTTAACAGTGATTCTGCTATTCGGGGCGGAGACAAATCCAACGAATGTAAGATCATAAAAATCAGCCCAGCCGTTTTCGAGTTATAAAATGGTGTAACTAACCCGACTTGGTTTTATATATTATATAATAGATAATAAAACAAAAAAGGTACATATAAAATACTACATATATATATATATATATATATATATATATATATATATATATATATATATATATATATAGTTCAAATATAAGGCAAATAAACGAAAATATCCTACAAATAATCGTACAATAAAGTAGTAATAACTTATGTTTACTTTCGGTCATTCCAATTTACTGTTATAACAAGAACTGGAACAATGTACAGACTTTCTTTTGGTCTAATTATTATAAGTCTTATATAATGTAAAAGGAAAATAGGTAGAATTATATTTCTAACGCTAGTGACTCACCCTCACTTCGCCGGGGTTCGTCCCTAGGTGATTTTTTTAAATTGACATAAGTTTTTTATTTATGAACCGATTGAAATAAAGCAAATACTATAAAATAAATAAAATATATATAATAGAATTTATTAATGAAAACCGCCCACAAATCGGTTAAGCCGTTTCTGAGATTAGCGCAAACAAACGCACAGACAAACAGACAAAAAATGTAAAAATCATTGTTTTGGATTCTATTGCATTAATAAAAAACCCCCAATAATAGTGTTTCTCAAATATCTTCCATGTACAAACAGCGATCAGTTTCAATTTTATTATATGCATAATGTAGGTCTAGATAGATGTTAAAGCCTTGTGTTTTTATTCTAGTCAATGTTAGAGAAAGGGTTTAATACACGATACTCGATAGTATCAAAAAACGACATGCAAATCCTAACACCCACAGCTCACAGCTGTTTGATAAAATACAACGAATGAGAGTGACATTTAATGGTTTAAACATGGTGTTTCGAAATAAAAAAAACTTAGCAGCTTTACGTAGACGTGCATGATATGTACATAATCGTCTTTGTATGGAGAAATGCTATCGAACAATTTGTATGGAATAAAGGCTTATCTACTTTTCACTTTTAGTTAAAAACTATATTTAGAAGGCGTAGAGTGAAAATATATAATATTTTTTGAGATACATTGAAAATCTGATGTAGTAAACAAATTTTTTTATAATTATTCGTTTATAAACCTCAGATTATGAACTCGAAATATTTGGGTGTGCTAATGGCATCCATATGAAACGTGAAACTTTAAGTTTGATAGCAGTACAGCTATTCAAACATGGACCGCTCGCTTGGCTCTCAAAACGTCATCAAGTTACTTGGTAGGCACGTAGCATTCGTGGAGTTAGGGCGAGCACGGGGGGGAGAAAGTACCGAAAGGGAAGGGGGTATCGGGTCTTTTTAGGGTGGGATGCTCTGCGACGTGACATTTTCGCAAACAAGCAACGAGGAGCGTAGAGAAATTTGCAACCTCGGCGCCAACCAGCGGTCGCCCGCGACGTTCAGCACTTAATAAAGGAAATCGATGAATAAATTCGGCGATACGCGTTTCGATACGTGCTCGAGCACCTCCCTAGAGCTCGCCATAACGTTCACACCCATTATACATACAGTTTGCATAAACAGTATGAAATACCAACAGCAATTAATATAGAAAATTGGCAGTTTAATGGCAATTTACCTAATGTAAGATTAGCATTGATGTTTATTTGAAAATTGCAAGCAAATTAAAATAATACTAGTTCAATCGTTAAGATAAATTATGTATAGTAAATCAGCTGGAAGTATCAATTGTAGATACATTACAGTTATTGTACGGCTATTTACTATCTCTTTTATAACATTAAAATAACGATGATCGCGATTTAGATTATTTTTAGTTATATACTAGCGACTCACTCTCGCTTCGCTTAGGTTTAACCCTACGTTTGGACGCTTAGTATGGAATAGAATTTTTTTTCGTGATTTTTTTCGATGTTTTAATAGTTATTCTGCTATTCGGGATGAGGACATATCCAACTAAACAAAGATCATAAAAATCGGTCCAGCAGTTCTCGAGTTATGAGTGTTGAAACAAACCCGACTTTGTTTTATAGATATACATATATATATTATATCTTCTTATTATTTATCTATTCTTATTATACCCTATTAAAGGAAAGTAACAAAATTTTATATATACGTTATATAGACACATTATATACACAATAATATTATATTTTCGAATACATCTATATTGGTATTTCATTAACGTAAATTTTATTCAGTCAAAGTACTTGTAAGTATGCAGTAAGCGCCTAGTATATAGATAATCTATGTGTCACATGGGGAGGAAGGCAGGAAGGAGGTGCATAAAGACAACGTCATGAACGTCATGAATTCATTCTCATTTAATCCTAACTTAAGCTGAGCTCTACATAATAACCAGACCGAAACAAAACACCTACTGCTTGTGTAAACGACATAGTAAGAAATAACATTTCTAAAGTTTACTGGCACTTTCATGTTTGCACGTCGATAAGTAATAGCCCATATTAATTAGAGGCAATATTTTTTTTTTATAGAAAAAAGGGGGGCAAACGAGCAAACGAACCACCTGATGGTAAGTGGCTATCTCAGCTCATGGACATCTGCAACACAAGAGGAGTTGCTTTAAGGGGTCTGAAGACACTGCTCTTGAAGACTCCCATGTTATAGCGCTCAGGGAAAACCTCAGGAAGAAGATCATTCCACATTTTGCACGTGCGAGGTAAAAAAAGAACGAGATGCACGAACATTTGTAGGATGCCAAGCATCGAAAATGTGTGGATGACTTGTAACTTACGATTAGTGAAATAATTTCTAAAATCGATTACGTATTCTTAAAATATAACAAAATGTAGAATATAACATAAATAAATATAAATACGTTGGGACATTAAGACACAGCACCATCTAGTTCCATGGTAAGCTACAAGGCTTGTGTTATGGATAGGTACTGGATAGTTGATACACTACACATATATAACTTAAAATATGTATACATAATATAAATATAAACACCCATGACTGGAGTACAAACATTCGTGCTCATCGCACAAAGAGATGCCCGCAGCGGGACTCGAACCCGAGACACAGCAAGCAAGGCCACTACAAACTGAGCCAAACGTGACGTCAAAACTGATTCAATATAACAATAGTATTATATTGAATCAGTACAACACATTAACCTATAGAACTTGACTGTAGTACCTACATAGTGGTTTATTCGCACAATCTGAGTTAATGCGTTCCAATGTTCTCTTAGTAATACCACGTACATATTTTATCAATTACTCGCCCGATGTGGGATGACGTCATTGTACTGCTCCGTTAGGAATAGGCCACTATAGAACCATACCTACATAACGGTTTTATGACTCCTAGTGGGAGTCGAATTGACCGAACATGTTCATCGAACTTTATTTGATTGATAATAACGATAAATATCAACAAATTGATAAAGTGGATATTATCAATTTAATCGTCAAAATAGTGCGGTTTGTAAATGGGTTACATAAAATAATGTTATTGCTTAAAACACTTTCAATTTTAGTTAGGTACTATTTGTACGTATGTATAGTAAAATTCTAACTGAGTCGAATCTGTAGGTATATTATATTTTTTTGGAAAATCTTATTGAAATTATCATTATTATCGATACAGAGGCCGAATCTATAATTTTGAGATTTTTTGTCTATCTGTCTGTCTTGTAAGAACTATTCACGATATGAACATTCAAGTTTTAGGACCACATAACAGACGTACCTATGCCTTATAAGACAAAAAACTTTAGAACCCATCGCATTTTTTCCAATATTCAAAGGCAATATGGAACCGTCGAGGCATATACATAACCGTTTGCCTTTATCCAATAAAAACCTCAAAACATATAAAGTTAGACGATCATAATAAAACGCGGTCTTAAAATCGCCCTTTCAACTATTTCACAAAATCGGTGCCTCCGGCGACGTGGCACGGTCTGAGAATTGCATTGCAAGTTAAATCGATTGGACTATCGTATCGATATTTCCATTACTCAAAAATAAATATGAGATGGAAAACTGCCATAAGATCGATTAACTGTAATTTTCTATGAGCTTTATATAAGCGATTTTTCATTTCTATTTAAGGATAACTGTTTTTGAACTGGAAATTTCTATAAGCCAAAAATATATTAATATAAGAACATCGGCTACTCGCCCGGGTATAAGAATTCCGTTTTTGGGAGTAATGAAATATATATATATATATACATATAACATATCTCTACCGTCGTAGTTTGAAATAGAATAACTTTAAACGAGCACAATACATATAATGTAAACAGTAAAATTATATAAAACATAACTACGGCTAACTCAAACTTTTGTTTAGACTAATCTGTATCTAACAGCACCGTTTATCTATCCCGGTTGAACAGCTAGTAAACTGGCCTAGATGACAGACGAAGGACTTAAGATGACAACATAAATTTAACTAAGCCTTCGAGCACTTTCGCTACAACTAGTAATGAAGAGCTATCTTGTTGGATGCTGTCCATTCATCAAATCCATAATACTCCGTTATCCGTGAGAACCGATCGTAGTCGGTGTCAAATAACGTTGCAATATAACTGTTTCAAAATATTGCTCAGTGCGACGACTTAAAGAAAATGAATGGAATTTGAAGTATTTAATTGGATAGCGGTGGCCCAGTGGTAACGCGCTCGATTGGGAAACCGAGTGAAGCGGGTTCAAATCCCGGGTCTCGCATCTCTGATATCTTCATGTTCGAATCATTTCCAACATTATTACCACTTGTGTTACGGTGAAGGAAAACATCGTGAGGAAATCTGCATGTCTGAGAGAACCTAGAAAGTTTTCGTCAGACATGTGAAGTCCGCCAACCTGCACTTGGCCAGCGTAAATTATATATATTTTGGAAATCGATAATCTTATATACAGAAATGATTTCGCAAAATTTTGATGAATATCGATGACTCGATAAAGATGACTATAGAAAATCGATGACTATCTACTTGCAGGGTCACACACTACTTTCATACAATTTATCCGCTAAAATGACTTTTATATAGTTAAAAATTAAATATTTGTTTCTATTCCATTCCAAATAATAATTAGTAATAACAACTAATATATAAAATTACCCTACTGAAATACCCAATTAAAAAGTAAACAAAGTTAAGTGTATGTACAGACTTGAAGTTATAAGTACATATACATATAACAATGTAGAAAAATGAGGTAAATAAATTGTAAACTCCTTGTACAATAAGTGAAAAAACGTCACTCAGTATCAAAAGTATAAAAAATTCAAAAGTTCCCATATTAAAACATAATCAGCATTTCGACATAAAAAAACAATCCACAGCAATCGAGTGTCATATATCTGAGAAAATGTTAAGGAATATAAGACAGGCTGCCTTTTGCGAGGATTATCACCAACCTGGCATTTTATTTATATCGTATCCGCAGGAAACAAGCGAGGTTGTGCTTTTAAATAGTACCTTGGATGGACCTGAGGCAGATGTGCACCGCAGAAGGTGCGCCGCGTGCCAGCTGTCGTCAGATCCCAACGTGCCATCGATGAACTCGTTTGATATTTTTATTGTAGACTATTTTAAACTACACAGTAAGCTTTAACTACTGGTTACGATGGCGTATGATTTATTAAATCCGGCTTTTAGGAACGAGCTAATTTTCTTTAGTTCATTTCATTTCATAAAGTATTCACATTTCACATATTAAGTGAGTTTTGACGATACGTTTGGCTCAGCTTGTAGTCCTACTTGCTGCGTCGACTGTCGCGGGTTCGAGTCCCGCTGGGGGCAGTAATTTGTTTGAGCACGAATGTTTGTTTATATTTATTATATGTATGTATTTAAAGTTATATATGTGTAGTGTATCAACTATCTGGCATCCATAACACAAGCTTCGTATCTTACCATGGAACTAGATGGTGTTGAGTGTTTATGTCCCAACATATTATTTATTAAAGTACATAGACAAGTTTAATATTGTAGTAAATAACAAAGGAACAGTAACACACCTTAACAGCGCCCATATACCTACAATTGATAAAGCATTTATCTATTATTATTATGTTTTACATATCCTATCCCAATAACACATATCCCCTAACAACCTGCGATCATTTGATTAGCCAACACATCACATACCAGTTCAAATAATGGAAGTTGATTTACCTGAAACAATAACATATAAATAAATTAGTATTGTGTATTATTTCCACTTAGTGATTACAATTGTATAGTCTATACATATAATAAAATTCTAACAGAGTCGAATCTGTACATTAAATATTTCTTGGAAAATCTTATTGAAATAGTCATTATTATCGATACAGAGGCCGAATCTACAGTTTTTGGAATTTTTGTTTGTCTGTCTGTTACCGCATCACGAGAAAACCACTGGACAGATTTTGATGAAATTGGTATAATAATAGCAGGCTATCTGGGTCAACATATAGGATATTTTTTACTGCAGGAAAATATCTCATCCCTGAGAAATCTATATTAAACGTTAAACAGCATCTAATAAATCAAAACTAATAACAAAAAATACGACAAAATTCATCGCACTAATATTTTTATTGCATACCTATTAATATATATATATATATATATATATTATATATATATATATATATATATATATAAGATAAATATTGTAAATGTGAAAGTCTATAGAAGACTGAGTGAGTGTCACTGGTCACATATTCCAGCATACGACATAACGGATTTCATTGAAAGACTAGCGACTACGTCGTCGTTCGTCCCTAGATACGTTTTATCGGTTAGTATAGATTCTAAGTGTTGATCCGGATAACCAGCTATCATCATACCAAATTTCATCAAAATCTGTCCAATGGTTTTCTTGTGATGCGTTCCCAGACAGACAGATAAAAATTTCAAAAAGTATAGATTCGGTCTCTGTGTCGATAATATAATGACTATTTCTATAAGATTTTCCTATTTAATGTACAGATTCAATTAGAATTTTGTATGGGGAAGCAACCCAGTGACGAAACCGAGCGAAGCGAGGGTGAATCGCTAGTTTCAATATATATAGGTAATGATAGCCTGATAACTAATTGTATAATAGGAGTAATTTTTTACTGCCAATGGCTTCTTGACCTACTAAATATTGACGAATCAAATTCTTGGTCATCAAAAATACAGGTGACATACTAAACTTTTACTCAATCTTGTTATCGAATTTGAGTTAAACGTGAATTTAGCACAAGTATTTGTTCTGGACAAAGCCAGTTTTGTAATATAAATTTGAATTGACGTACACTGTCGAATTTTCATTTTTTAACGATTAATTAGTGTAAAATAATTATAATAATAATCTTAAAGAACGCTCGTCGTGGCAAGTATATAAAAATTTAAATAACAGGCATTTGCATATTCATTACACATACGTATTATATTAAATTATTAAAGCGAACGTTTTCAAATGAAAAAAATGGCATTTCAACGTTACTATCTATACATATAATAAAATTGTAACTAAGCCGAATCTGTACATTAAATATTTTTTGGAAGATCTTATTGAAATTGACATTATTATCGATACAGAGGCCGAATCTATAGTTTTTAGATTTTTGTCTGTCTGTCTATCTGTCTGTCTGTTACCGCATCACAGAAATAGTATTGGAGAGATTTTGATGAAATTTGGTATGATGATAGCTGGTTATCCGGGTCAACATATAGGATACTTCTTACCGCGGGAAATTTCTCATTTCTGAGAAAAAATAAAAACTGTAATGTAAGCATATACCTACTAATATGTAAAACCTAAGAATTTGGTTTTTGGTCATCTGAACGCGGGCGGAGCCGCGGGCAATGCTAGTATAACTATAAAGGCCATATAATAATAAATTTTACATTCCGAAGTCCCTAAAGGTATGTGAAACCATATCTATCTATCAACAACATGTGATATTGCTCGCAACATCAGTATCTATGTTTGTTAATAAGGCAATTATTAAGTTGTAGTTGCGTCGGTCAACGGCGAGGTCGACGGCCTGTAGAGGGCAAGACTTAATCGGATCCAGGTAGAAACCTTGCACAAATACGTCACGTAAATGAAAATATATGTTGGATTCTAACATTTTTGATAATATAATAATAGTAGAAACAATTTATTTGGATATACATGAACATATTTTAGAGAAATCTTTATAGATCAGAAATTTTTGAACAAAAAAAAACCAGTTATAGGTACCTACATACTGCCGACTAAGATCTAAATAACATGAGATTATAATATAGATTGAATTTAGATAAATAACCTTAAAGGCTAAAAATCAACTAATATAAACCACTAACTGACTTGATATTTAATGAAATAAAACACGACAATCAGTAGTCTGAACTCGTATTCAGTCGAAACCTTTTTCTATATATAGGTACCCTTCATTAAAAGTACTTATGATGATATTTTGTATGCATTCAAAGCAATAAAAGACAAATAAAAGATCAACTAATCACGTTATCTCAGACACATTCATATAAATTTCTTCTACGTCTTATACTAAGGAAATTATAATAAGTAGTTTCGTTCGTTATCTTAGAATGGAGCTCTTTGATTTCTCGAGATATGTTTAGGTAAGGTTTATCATATTTTTTTTAACTCAAGTTCTCAAGCGTAATCATATCGAGTTACATCTAAATTCATAATGTAGTTTTTGCTTTTTATTCGGAACTCTTCCTCGTTTTGATATATGTATGTACGGTACATACATACATACGTACCACTTAAACTAAATGTTAGACCGTATATTGCTAAGTAATTTAAATTATCATGTCAAATTACATTACAAACTAGTGACTATCATGACACCAAATTTCATCAAAATCTGTCCAGTAGTTTTCTCACGATACGTTCCGCGCCAGACAGACTAAAATTCCAAAAACTATATATTTGGCCTCTGTATCTACTACACTACGAAATACTACGATATAATATGTAAATTACATATAATTTCTATATACGTAGTGTTTAGCTTATTATGTTTGATATTTACGATAGGCTTTTGTAGAAAACCTATACCCATACCCATAAATGATACATATACAATAATAAATTAACACTTTCAAGGAAACAATAAAAATATTAAAAACTATAATACTCTAAAGGTATTTTAATTATAATATTTAACAAAGAAAAACTACCTATTGGCTGTACAGGTGAATAGTCGTTATCTGCCACGCACGTTACACACACGAAGCTAGGTTTCATACTATTTATCTACGAAGCGAATTTTGTTTTTTAAACGATATTAAACGTGTTGTTTTAAAACAGAAATACTATATCTATACTTATAATAAAATTGTAACTAATACTAGCCAAATATGTTCATTAGATATTTTTTGGATAATCTTATTGAAATAAACATTATTATCGATACAGAGGCCGAATCTATAGTTTTTAGAATTTTTGTCTGTCAGTCTGTCACAGAAAAACCGCTGGAGGGATTTTGAATAAATTTGTCATGGTGATAGCTGGTTATTCGGGTCAACATATAGAATCCTTTTTACCCCGGTAAAATATCTCATTTTTAAGAAAAAATACAAAAAACTGCAATGTAAGAGTAGCACTAATATGTAAAACTGAACGCGGGCGGAGCCGCGGGCAATGCTAGTTATCCATAAATACATATAGTCGGCAGTGGTAGCCCAGTGGTAACGCGCTGGCTTGGGAAACCGAATGAAGCGGGTTCAAAATCCGGATCTCGCATTCCTGATAATTTCGTATGCCAATCATTTCTAACATGATTACCACTTACTTTACGGTGAAGGAAAACATCGTGAGGAAACCTGCATGTCAGAGATAACCTAGCAAGTTTTCGAAAGACATGACTCGTTGGCTCACTATTACAAGGTTCTATGTTACAATTTTAGTACTTATTTAATTATTAATGCTACAAGGTTCTATGTGTCATTAGCTACAGTTTTGCAAAAACAAACCACTAGATAGCGGCACTTTAACTACAAAATATTCAATTTTACATAGTTCTATGTTGTTTGTTTTACGATAACAAAATAACGAAGTTCTATGAAAAATTACTAAACTTCATTAAAATTAGCATAGAACCTTGTAATAGTGAGCCAACGAATTTGTGACAGTCGCCAACCCGCACTTAAAATAATATCAGTCGGCGAAATTCAAAGACCACATTTCCCATATAAAGTTATATTTTTACGATAGACTATTTCAATGGCCGTATTTTAAGAGTGCTATATGTACCTAATCGTATTATAGGAAAGATATAACTTAACTTAAATCATTTATTATTTACTTACAGGAGTTGAAAAATTACTTAACTTACATACCATCTTTAAAAATGTTGTAGCTTAAACATAGAACTTGGCCCATCACAAAATATAAGAACAAAATATAAGCAGAGAGGTTTAGTTAGAATTTTGAAGTTACACGAGATTTTTGATTTATGAAAACTTGTCAGGTAAATTTATAAGAAATTAATAAAATTCTAAGAAATCTATTGTTAACTATAACGCCGGCGTGTCTGCGGTAATGGGGGGATTATTCTATAAATAATATATGAATTTACATAAAATCACTATAATATTTAATAAGTACTTAATTAACAGTTGTCTGTAGCAGATGTTACACAGGCGGTACAGTCGCGAGCACCGTAGCTCACAGTGAGCGAAACATTTATTATGTGGGCCCGAGGCTGCGACCGCGGTTATCAATCATCTCTCATCCTACGCACGACCCGGCAATCTCGTAATCCCGAGCCTGGTGAATGCGGGGGAAAAATATAACATATGTTTATTAATATATCTGATAAAGCGTAAAATTTTATCAAACAAGATGTTCTAACGGCCTACATGTGCTTCGGCGTTTAATGTTAATTTCGAAGGTATTCAAAAAACGGGATAGTAAATCCTTGGTTTACAAACTATCAGAGGTTTATGATATGAAAACCTTTTTTTTTAATGTAAAAAGTGTATACAGCTTTATTTATCCCAGCCTATGGGTGAAAAACCGTGAAGATAAAATAAACAGCTCCAGCAAAGTCATCAATCATCCGCTCCCTTCCACGGTCCCGCAATATCCTTGTATCCCGCTCTTATTTTGCTAACGCAGATGGTGTCCATTGTAATAACATAAAAGACTATATTATATAGATAAACAGTTATTCATCAAGCGAAGTAACTATTATCTATCTACTCTGTAATTCAAAATTGCCTAATTCTACGTAGTAAATTAGATTTCATACATTTAACACTTAAATCAAGCTATTAATTACTAGCGGCTCACACTAGCTTCGCTCGTTTTCACCTCTAGAAATACAAAAACAAATCTATACCACGGGAACTGTACGGTTTTCCAGGATAAATAGCGTATGTGTTATTCTGATGTATGAACTATATTATTATAAAGTTTCATTAAAATCCATTCAGTAGTTTTTGCGTTAAAGAGTAACAAACATCCATACATCTATACATCCTCACAAACTTTCGCATTTATAATATTAATAAGAAGTAGGGTCAACTGTATTATACATGAATTTTTCTAAGAAATGAGAACGTGCCTATATTTTAATAGGGAGAAATTAATTTAGAAATCAGTAAATTCACGTGAAACAGTCGTATTAAGCGGAAATGTAGGGCTTGTGTATAGTATCATTAACCCGGAGACCTTTGTGCGTATCGCGATCAGCTGAGCGCTCTTGGCGCTAGCAGAACTCGACCTACTTACAGATTGCGACTGACGCCTACCGTGTGCGTTACGTATATTGCTATGCGATACTACGAACCAACCGCGGCATCGAATTCTTGCGTTAATACCTCGAATTTAAACGCATATAATATGTATGTATTACACTATCACATTACACTTTTAAAAAAGTGCGACAATTTGTTAGTTGGTAAGTGTATGCATTGCTTGTAAACAAAATTAAAGCAAATCACACCGACTTCGAAAATATTTGATTAGGTATATATAGTAAATGAAAACTACCAATCAGTTATTTTTTTTATTTTGTAGTGCTTTTTTTGAAGTCGGTTATTTTTTTTTGTTAGAGTTTTTATTTTTTCTTTCAATGTAGGTACTTTAAAACGCGCGCAGAGCTGCATGTGAAAATAGTATATTACTATTGCTTTAACGATTCTATTAAAAAAAAAACGATTATAAAGAAAAGTAAAATAAAAACAAAAATGTACGACTGAAAAAATCTCATATAAATTTTACAACATTTAAAATTATTTTTATTAAATTGCACGGACATTATTGTTACATTGAAACGTCAATGACCAAAGATAAGTTTACAAAGTTTCAGTACCTACTGAAAATATTACCTTCCTTGGCATATTTCCTACAATGTCTTAGGAGTAACCGTGATAATTGTATTGGCGCAGGGTCGACCATTTATAGTTTACATATGAATCTCTGATAAGAAAAAATCATACAAGATGAATTGCCACTTATCTGCGCTCTTGAAAATATATACATATGTACAAATATGTAAGTATATCATCTATACATACATATAATAAAATTGTAACTAAGCCGAATCTTACATTAAATATTTTTTGGAAAATCTTATTTAAATAAACATTATTATCGATACAGGCCGAATCTGTCTGTCTGTTACCGCATCGCAGAAAAACTACTGAACGGATTTTGATGAAATTTGATATGGTCAACATATAGGATACTTTTTACCGCGGAAAAATATTTAATTTCTGAGAAAAAATACAAAAACTGTAATGTAAGAGTATACTTATAATATGTAAAACCTAAGAATTTGGTTTTTGGTCATCTAACGCGGGCGGAGCCGCGGGAAATGCTAGTCAATTATAAATGTTGTGTTGTAAATTATTAACCCGTGACACAGCAGCGCAAAATAAAAACTTAACGATTTTACGATGCAAATTGGTAACGGCTTTTAAATAGTGTTAAACACAAAAAACCCCCCACTTTACATACAGCTTTGACGTCGTCAACATAAAATACAAATGTAGCTAAAACGGATTTCTATTAAAGTGAAAATCTTAATGACGCTGTAAAGCAATTGTCAGTAACGGCGGAAAGTGTGGCTGCTATGGAACTTTATTATAGGTTATAGTCGTCTTATGCCCGATTACACCAACGTCACCAAGTATAAGGGATCCCCTAAGCATGGTTAGGGGGCTGTTAGGGGACAGTTTCTGTTTCTCCGACAGTTAGGGGTCACTTAAATATTAAAAGGCCCCCTAAATTTACGTGCTCGAAATATGGGCTTAAAGACGATCGTAAAACGAAATTTAATTTAGGGGCTAGTTTAGGGGACTTTTAAGCTAGGGATCCTATACGTAGGTGGTAGCTTATGGGTTGTTGGTGAAATCGGGCATTAGAGGAACATTACGGTTAATAAAAATATTAAATCAGAATTTTTAATGATAAGCTTGGGTATGCAATGGTTATTTAAATGTTATTTTACTTATATACATACATATACGATATTACGCCTATAACTCAAATAAACAGGCCAATGCCAATCATATGAAATAATTCAATAAGGTTTTATCGTCACGATAAAAGGCTTACAAGGAGTTGATCTTCTCGTTATAGATAAAAGCGAAACTTGAAATGTGTCGACAGAAGTTCCACAGCAGTTATATTATAAAAAATATAAAAGCATATTTACAAACGTTTAACGATGGTTAATTAAATTAAATATTAGTTTTAGGGTTCCGTATCCGAAGGATGCCAACGGAACCCTATTATTTTTCCTTTTCCATATACTGTTATAATTTAACTAGCATTGCCCGCGGCTCCGCCCGCGTTCAGATGACCAAAAACCAAATTCTTAGGTTTTACATATTAGTATATTCTTACAATGCAGTTATTGTATTTTTTTCTCAGAAATGAGATATTTTCCCGCGGTAAAAAGTATCCTTTATGTTGACCCGAATAACCAGCTATCATCATACCAAATTTCATCAAAATCCGTCCAGTGGTTTTCTCGTAATGCGGTAACAGACAGACAGACAGACAAAAATTCTAAAAACTATAGATTCGGACTCTGTATCAATAATAATGTCTATGTCAATTAGATTTTCCAAAAAATATTTAATGTACAGATTCGACTTAGTTACAATTTTATTATATATGTATACAGATATAGATAACAGCTGACAAATTGACTTCATTCAACTTTATGAACGTTTAATTTTAAGCAGTTAAATTCAAATATCAATTGGTACAAACATTGGAATCAAGCGCCACCAGATTGGTGCCATTAGCCTATTTCTGGCTTTGCCAACGTTACCCGGAAGTTACCGGGGACAGGGCGTTCGTTATCTAATTATTGAACAAATGAACAAATAAGAAACTGTACCTAAAACCCTTTTAGAATTAATTAAGATATTTTTTTGAAATTCTAATATATAAAATACTAATATAAAAACTAATCTATACAAGTACAAATATCATTAACTTCTTAATACAACCACCACCTAATTAACAGATCACATATATCCTTAAAGAGTGGGTTAAGCAAGCAATATATGTACATATAAAATTCTGAGTCGGATCCGTACATTAAATATTTTTGGAGAATCTTATTGAAATAGTCATTATTATTGATATAGAGGCCGAATCTATAGTTTTTAGAATTTTTATCTGTCTGTCTGTCTGTGACCGCATCACGGAAAAACAACTGGAGGGATTTTGATGAAATTTAGATTCGATGATAGCTGGTTATCAGGATCAACATATAGGATACTTTTTACTGCGGCAAAATATCTCATCTTTGAGGAATCCATAATAAGTAAATGTTAAAACGTTAAAAGTAGGGACGAACCCGAGTGGAGCGTGGGTGAGTCACTAGTGTTATCTAATAAAATAGAGCAAAAGGGATAAAATAGTGATTGAATGTTTGTATGAGTGTTCGCCATTTTACGTAAATTACGTATGTCTAATACAAGTCAGTTATAACGATATTGAAATAAAGGAATATTGTAATAATAACTTTAAGCAATACTACCTTCTGACTCATGTCGATAATATTGTGATGGCTTTGTTTCAAAATCAAATTTCCATTGAAAAACAATTTGACCTGTATGTATATAGTTTAACTGTTTTATCATAAAATAAATATGTATTTAATTAGCAAAAAATAATGTACAACTCAGAATATTATTATTTTTGAACGAATTTTATATACAGATATATAGGTTAATATATATATATATATATATAATAGATAATATATATATATATAATAGATATATAATAGATAAATGTGTTCCTCACCTAGAGGATACTTCATCATTTATATACCTCCAGGATGACGATATATAAATTTAAAAAAAAAACCACGCCTAAGTGTGAAATAATTACTTTTTAAGTGAATTCGAAGTCGATGTACCTTTTCTTGTATAAGTCTGATAAACAACGTCATTTAGTCTTAATCGTAATCTATACATATAATAAAATTGTAACTAAGTCGAATCTGTACATAATTTTTTTTTTGAAAATCTAATTGAAATAGACATTATTATCGATAGAGTCAGAATCTATAGTTTTTAGATTTTTTGTCTGTCTGTTACCGCATGACGAGAAAATAACTGGACAGATTTTGATGAAATTTGGTATGATGATAGCTGATTATCCGGGTCAACATATAGGATACTTTTTATCGCGGGAAAATATCTCATTTCTGAGAAAAATACAAAAACTGCATTGTAGGAGTATACTAATATGTAAAACCTAAGAATTTGCTTTTTGGTCATCTGAAAGCGGGCGGAGCCGCGGGCAATGCTAGTTCTAAAATAAACCGATTCACACAAAAATGCTGTAACTTGGTTATTTTGTCAAATATGAGAAGGGTCCTAGTGTGAATGTAAATCTCTTATTTTAAAATATATAGCCTATAATATTTGATTAAATACATTGATTACTTCAAACCAATTCAGGTATCCGTCCTTTCGCTCCTTGACCGTTTATTTTGACACAATATCATGCTTAAACTCTGGGAATCAAATTCTGATGAAAAAATATGACAATACTATGCTTTTAAAGTAATGATTGAAAAATCATTTCAAGCAACATTAAGATCACACAAGTGACTGACATGCATAAAAGCTAAGTAAAATAGAAAGAAAAGATAAATTCCTTAAATAAAATGTGTTTGATTAATTATAGTATACCAGCAACAATGGAAAAAATATAAATAACACTTATTTGGTGTTTTTCATTATATCGCTTACTAAAACAAATAACATAACATACATTTATCTCATCTTGAGCATCTCCACTTCTTTTGAAGTCGGACAAAACCTTTAATATAAGAGTAACAGAATGAGTGCAAAAAGAACCATTAGGGTTTTATTTCCGTTCAATAGTCGTGTGTTCTTCCCTTGATACTTGGTAAAGGTCGCGAACCCGCGAAGGGCACCGTAGAGGATGAATAAGGCTTTCGAGGCCCGGGCGGGGAGGTACTTTGGGCGTCTCCCTTTGTAGATCAACAACCTCGAAACCTTATTTGAGATAAGCCCGGGAATGAGGATATGAATTTAAGGTATATAATTAAAAAACGAGATTATGATAAGGACAAATGAAAATATCATCTTATATGTATTACAAATGTCTAAACTGTGCTAAATAAATTTCTTGTTGGATTTATTTAATTAAATGTTTTTATACGAAGGCATTAGAAATCCATACTAATATTATAAATGTCACAGTTTGTTTGTTTGTTTGTTTGTCTTTAACGTCGATACGGAGTGACGGATTTGTGTGATTTTTGGTGTGAAGATAATTGGGAGAGCTGGAGAGTGACATAGGCTACTTTTTATCGCGGGAGATTATCTCATTCCCACAGGAAAACACGTTTATAATACAACTCAAAAAATATTTATGATCAGAATTACTTGAAACTTGGTGTCAATGCTCTTCAATACAATTAAATAAGTACGTGTTTTAGCATTTTTCGAAATTCATAAAAGGGGGTATAAATAGGGAATGAAAGTTTGTATGAAACCTACCTTTTTAGAGTATTTTTTGTAGTTTTAGCGCGAGCGAAGCCGCAGGTTCTGCTAGTATATTATATATTCCAGTATATCTAGATGTCTAATTATAATCGTTAGTGTTAAGAATAACTTTTAGCTCAGCTTGATAATAATATAACTCTAGTCTGAATAAAACAATTTCATTTTATAAATGATTCATTAGCGCGCATTCCTGTTACAACGGATTTTACTTAGCCTTTAGAGCTTAGCTTCTCTGACTAAACACTAAAACAGTAATATTCTTGTGTGAAGCGGACGAGTAACCCTCAACAGCGCTACCTGAAGCTATATCCGGTGGCATTCCGAACGTTCGACGCATCGAGCATTGTTGCTAAGTTTCTTCGAATATAGCATACATTCTAGTTTATAATACTAAAGTATCAGATACTTAAGTATTATAGACTACTAATAAGTACTTATAAAAACTTTGATTTTGATTGTACTTAAAAAGGTTGATTTCCCGTACAAACTTTCATCCACATTTTTACCCCTTTAAGGGATGATTTCCAGGATAAAAATTGTCCTATGTCCTTCCCAGGGTTTCAAACTTTCTTCTTGCTAAATATCATCTAAATCGGTTCTGTAGATCCAAACTCACAAACTCTTTATAATATATTAGTATTAGTATAGATAAATGTAAAAACTATAAATAAAAAAAAAACAAACAAATAGAATTAACGTTCCACGTAAATTAGCTAAACCAGTTCTTTTTGAGACTTTGAGAAGTTAGATAAGTACCTACTCGTAATAGAAGTATTAGATTCTTCAAAACAAAGAAAATAAATTTTACAAAGGAAGGGTCACACAAAGTACTTTCTTTATTGAATCATGAGCATAATTTAAATTTGAAGGATTATTATATGGGTTTAGAGACGTGAGAACCGAATTATAAAAATGCCCCCAAAAGTAAATAAATAATAAATAAATGAATATGTTGGGACATTAACACACATCACCATCTAGTTCCACGGTAAGCTACGAGGCGTGTGTTATGGATACCAGATAGTTGATACACTACACATATATAACTTTAAATACATACATACTATAAATATAAACACCCATGACTGGAGTACAAACATTCGTCATCACAACACATGAATGCCCCCAGCGGGACTCGAACCCGCGACTGCTGGCACAGCAAGTAGGGTCACTACAAACTGAGACAAACGTGTCGTCGATAAGTAATTATATATTAATATAAATGTAAAAGAATAAATAGAAGCTGAACGCGAGAAAACACTTCAGTTGTGAATAGAAATTTCATTAAACTATCGCAAACACGTAACATAATTCACGCAATAGAGTAATAAAGCAGAGAAATGTGTAAGTCATGACCACAGGTTTTATCTTTTGATCAAGAGCGCACGTAGAGGCAAGTAGCCCATACAAATAAGGCAAAATAAAAACAATCTGATAGATATAGTGCATTCGAAGACGATGCCCTACACACTGGAGCGTGACCAACGAGACACGACAGCCACATTATCGATTCTGTGCATCGAGTTACACAGGTCTCCGGGTTTTTAAGTAGATTGACATAAGATAATTTTCATTGATTGATACCTTTCACAGGGGGGAATAAGTAAGGGAGCTTTGAGATACAAAAAGTCTTATAAGCTACATTCATTGTATACAAAGACCTAGCTGTTATGAACTCAACAATACCTTTCAGGCTCGTCCTTTTGTTGGGTCGTGCGCCAAAGGAATGCATTTTTGTTAAAGGACTATTCCACAATGACGAAATTCGTTGGGACGAACCATTTTGTCTACGAATAATTTAAAACTTACCTGTAAAACCAGTTCGGGCTGTTGATTGTCCGTAGAAATTCAGAGCAGTCGAGCTTTTATTTAAAGCCGTTTGTAACAATGATCGAGATCTTTTCTTTATAACAAACATAAAAAAAAATGAACGACGTCGATGGAATGACCTGTGTCCATTAAATACTGTTCACACTTTGCTATTACATACTAACTAAAACTGATGGGTAAGCGTTATGAGAAGTCGTTAAATTTATATTTTATAGCACGCGAGACGATTGAAATCGGAAATGGAGAAATTGCCGACACAGTGAGATTGGTTGCCAACTTGAGAATAACAACTAAAAAATCCCTTAGTGTTATGGTTTGAAAATTACATAAAAGTATAAAAGTAAAATAATTTTCCACTACATATAGCCAACATAATGACAAATATAAACTACACTAATGTTTGTTCTTAGAAAGTAATTATTTATTATAATACATAAAAGTAAAGAATTTTCAATATAAATTATTTATAAGCCTAAAAGGTATTGATACTGTACTAGAAGAACCCCTATTCTTTAGAGTTGCTAAGTAGCATCGATCGCAAGCGGTGAACGCACCCCAAACTGAGCTGCGCAACCCGTAAATGAATCGTACGACTGTTCTCAGAAATCCAATTTTTTCTTATTTAATCTGCCTTAGATAGTACTTTTAAGAGGTAAAATTTGTTTGTTTTCTTGATTATATTTATCGGTAAGAGAACTGAACCGATTCAAATTATTTCACTTATAAGAGAACTACAATATCTCTCAATAACAAAATATCTTTTATCGTATATGCACTCAATATAACATACATACATATATCAAAGATATTTTCGCCCTAGGGCTTCATTTATTAAACTATACATAATGCTATTTGTGACAAAGAAGTTCTCAAGCGTTCCGAACGTACGGGCGAGTATAATATAAAGTTAATGGACGTGCGACAAAGTTCCTGTCCTCTAGGAACTAATGACCACTCAAAACGAGAAAATTACACCACGCGGTTGCTCATATAGATGGGCCAAGTCACGAAGCAGCTCTGGTTACAGATAAAACTAAAAACACAACTCTATTTCATAACAGAGATAACGTTGCATGAGAAAATAATTTCAATCATCTCGAGGAAATGCGGTTTCGTGGAACTAGTTTTGTATGACGGTGTTAAGATTTAAAGGTGGTAGATTTGAAACAGAAGACAGTAAAAGCGAGTGTTGCCAGTGGGCCCGGGTGCGGTGACCCCGGGCGCATCTGCCGCGCAACCTGGCTTCACTTCACGCGTAACGACCACACTCCCATTGAAATGGTTTCTATTCAAACGAGTAATGTCGCTACGTATAATTGCAGACATCGTCAAGTAGAAATCTAAAAATTTATAAATGTAAAATCATTTAAACGATGTTTTTACCTATCTATATTACATATTATGTATGTACATGCAACATTCTATTAAAGTAAGAAAAAAATACAACTGGACAGTATAATGCAATAAAATAAATTTAAAATTTAACGATTTACGCCAATATTTGACATTTAAAAAAAAAATATTTTTTAGATCTTTACGCAGTTTCGATTTGATGTTTATGCCCCACGTTTCTTGTTCGCACGTTTATTGCTATTGAATGACACGGGTCAGTGTTCAATCAGCAATCACGATATTTTAAATTAATTAAAAAAAATATTTCTATACACTTTCGAATTGTACATGGATATAACATAAAATAATAAATATAAACTAGCGACTCACCCTCGCTCCGCTCGGGTTCGTCCCTGGGGTGGGGTCTGGGAGGACCACCCTTATCCTTATCACTTAGGGGTATGAAAAATAGATACGTAGTAGCCGATTCTCAGACCTACTAAATACGCATATAAAATTTGGTAAAAATCGGTAAAGCCGTTTCGGAGGAGTACGGTAACTAACATTGTGACATGGAAATTTTATATATAAGATTACTAGATAATACGTACAACAGTAGAAATAGACTACGATAAATTGTTCATCAATGTACACAATGGAATCGCGAGCAAATCTAAACTGCTATGTTCTGGCGCGTGCGTGAGACTTGACTGGCAATAAAATGTTGAATGAGATTATTTTGCCAATATCATTTACGCCGATTTCTAGAGTGCTCGTGTTTTAAAACGTAAGCAGGTTTATATCTATACATATAATGAAATTGTAACTAAGCCGAATCTGTACATTAAATATTTTTTGGAAAATCTTATTGAAATAGACATTATTATCGATACAGAGGCCGAATCTATAGTTTTTAGAATTTTTGTCTGTCTGTTACCGCATCACAGAAAAACCACTGGAGGGATTTTGATGAAATTTGGTATGGTGATCATACCCGGGACAACATATACAATACTTTTTACCGCGAGAATATGTCTCATTTCTAATATGTAAAACCTAAGAATTTGCTTTTCGGTCATCTAAACGCGGGCGGAGTCGCGGGAAATGCTTTCATCACTGACATAACTTCTAATATTGTACATTTATAATAGGAAAGTATCTTTACCTACTGGTTCATTCTTTTTCTTTGGTAAAAACGGTTCGACATTATTTTTTGTACCTATAGAAATAGGGTATGGGCGGGATAGTGATCCGCGCCATTTCTTATCCCAGTATGTTAAATTATTTCTGTGAGAAAACGTTATACATGCCCAAAGTTAGGTACACGTCAAAGGGACACGCCAAAGCTAAACGAGAGTACACTCTGGTTTACTTTGATACTTTGAAAATATATATATAAAAATGAATCCCTATTTCCCTTGGTCACGCCATCACGCGTGAACGGCTGGACCAATTTAACTATATATTTTTTATTGTGTTTGTTATTGTCAGAAGGTTCTTATGAAAGAAAAAAAATTAAACTGTATATGGCTAACGCTGGCTAAGCCTAGTTAACTAAAAATATAAATTATATATTTATAGTTAGTTTAAAAACCTATATTATAATTCAATTCTTTTGTAATGGATTCATAGCGTGCCAGTTAAGCACAGATTACTTCGCCAATGTCACGTAGAATGGAGAAGATACGAGGGAGATTGATCGACGTATTTTATAATAACAACATTACTAATTTTTGACACCACAAGAGAAAATCTGAATGTAAATGGTACCAATGAAGAAATAATATTTATTTTGATTACCAGGAAAATATTTCGTTATTTATGTAAATAGCCATAAACATTCCTAAATGCTTCTACGCTTAATAGAATATCGCACGAAAACAAAGAATTTTCATGATAATGCTAATAGGATTTTATATGAAAATTTTCTTAAACTAGACCACGACATAAATATCGATTATATGTATATAACACTAGTGACACACCCTCGCTCCGCTCGGGTTAGGTTGGTTCCCTAGTCACGTTTTAACGTTTAGTATAAACTCAGAGATGAGATACATATTTTCCCGCAGTAAAAAGTATCTTATATCGGATAACCAGCTATCATCATACCAAATTTCATCAAAATCCGTCCAGTGGATTTCTCGTGATGCGTTCTCAGACAGTTCTAAAAACTATAAACATCATCATATCAAAAATTCTAAAAACTATAGATTCCGCCTATGTATCGATTAATAATGACTATTTCAATTAGATTTTCTAAAAAATATTTAATGTACAGATTCGACTTAGTTAGAATTTTATTATAGAATATAGATGATTAAAACATAACCTACGTTTTTACTTGTTTCTCTCACAATAAATACTTTGTTAGATTTACGCGAATATTGGACATTTTAAATAAAAGTATCTTTTCGGATTATTTCGCGGATTTTTGATTTCCGAAGTTTCGAATGCTTTACAGCAATCATGGTCACAGGAGAGACTCATTTTTTCTCTATCTTTTGTCCTGTATGGGAAAAGTTTTGTTGCTAATATTATTACAGCAGCATATACAAGCAGGGATATATATTTTGTTTATAATGGAAAATACAACACACAGCCACCCCTTCTAGTGTTACCAGGATTAGTTATGAAAAGGATGCAACGGTCGAGATTTTCCAAACTGCGCATTAATGTATACATTACATTCTGGTGGGAGTTGGGACCGCATTGTGAGAGCGAGTTTCCTTTGTGCGCACGAAATACAACACCAAAGAAACTAGATAGCGACTACACTGGTCGGGATCCGGAATTGATCGGATCTGAGTCGGTTACTATTCTTGCTCCAGAAGTATAATTAAATATTTGGAAACACATCTATACAGATAAATAAAATTGAAGTGTTTGTTTGTAATGACAAAATAACAGCTTTTTATTAAATGCATATGGATATATACAAGGTACATATAACAAAACATTTTTTTTTTCAATTTTTGTCTGTCTGTCTGTTTGTTCCGGCTAATCTCTGAAATGGCTAAACCGATTTTGACGGGACTTTCACAGGCAGATAGCAGATGTAATACGGAGTAACTTAGGCTACTTTTATTTTAGAAAAAAATAATTAAAAGCAATGAAAAATTTAATAATATCCGATTCAAATAGGGAAGCTATAATACAACTGTTGTATATATATAATTGACCGAAATAATGTATTTGAAATCACATTTTAATAAAGTTTATGTAGGTAAATAGTTTTAAGAGATATATAAGCATTTGATATATATTGTCGAAATAAGTAAATAACATGATCGAAACATAAAAGATCAAATGTCAAACGAAATAAAGAATTAAATTTAAAGAGAAATTGCATAAAACCTAACTAACAAACTTCTTAAAACATATTTATTTGCCTCAACTTGCACTTCACTCAAGACAGCCAATCAAAACCACTTTTCCACATTCATTTTGGCCTTTCCATTTCTATTTTAATAAAAGTTTTAGTCAATTACAAAGAATATTCGTGGCAGTAAAGCCGTCCCGAATAACAACGATATGGAGGTAATTACAGGGCTGTCGGTTCTCTTGAAGACTGAACAATAATTAATTAAACACCTGCATCTATGAAATTCGTGTTGTAAAAACACATTGTTCACTATGAAATAAAAATGTATTAATAGGAAAACTTTCATATCTGACTTTAATATTCTTAAAAAAAGATGTTGATCTATGGCGTAGGTACATTTGTTGGGGTTCCTATAAATATTATAACAACTTACTTTGAATATTAAAGTACTAAATGCGATGAAATTACAGCTTACCTGAAACAAGTCAAAATACAATTAATAAAGAAAAAAATCACAAGTTTAAATATATTAAATAATAAGCAAATAACCACTACAAAACGATATTTTTAACCAACTTCCAAAAAGGAGGAGGTTTTCAATTCATCGGAATCTTTTTTTTTTATGTATGTTCACCGATTACTCGAACACACCTGAACCGATTTGGAATTATTTTTTGTTCCAAAGGGCTACAATATTTTAAGACATGAATATCTAATAGGTAAATATGTATTTTACCGACTTCGAAAATATCTGATTAGGTATCTATTCTAAATGAAAACCTCCGTTTAGTTATTTTTTACATTTTAGTGCCTGGAAGTCGGTTTTTATTATTTTTTTAAGTTTTATAACATTTAAAAATACTGTAAGCTCTTATAGTGACTTAAAAAAATATTTAAATTAACATGTTGTTCACCTCTGTCAAAACATAACATAATACAGCGAATTTTGTTAGAAACTAGACTGCAGCTTCTAAATTATATCGAAGGAGCTTAAGCTAGCTGATCTTCATATATATATATATATATATATATATATATATATATATATATATATATCGCTTGTGGCGCGGCTTTAATTCGAAGTCACGAGGTGCGAGACGATGCGAATGCAATCACGGGGGGGAAGCTCATTCCGGTTGCATCTCCGGCGCGACGCGTCGCACTTGAATTAAGGATTTCAAACCCTCACTGCCAAAAGATGAACGCGAGGATAAAAAATGGGTAACGTCGGATTTTTAGTTTCGAAGAGTTTTCGAGTTTTGTAATTTATTAATTCAACGGAACCTACATCTATTTATTTATAATGCTACTAGCAGAACCCGCGACGTCGCTCACGCTAAAACTACAAAAAAAACTCTAAAAAGGTAGTGTTCATGTTCATACAAAAAATCATCCCTTGTTTTATCTCCATAAATGAAGAATTTAGAAAAATGCTAAAGCACGTATATTTATTTAATTGTTTTGAAAAGCATTAATACCTAGTTTCAAGTAATTCTGATCATAAATATTTTTTTGGATTGTATTATATTTATAACGTGTTTTCCCGTGGTAATAATCACCAGCGGTAAAAAGTTGCCTATGTTACGCTCCAGCCTTCCAACTATCTCCACACAAAAATCACGCCAATCTGTCACTCTGTTTCGACGTGAAAGAAGGACAAACAAACACACTTTCACATTTATAATATTAGTAGGTATGGATTTCGTGGTAGAACATTGTGAAATATAAAAAAATATTTTCATATATTTTATAGCGTGGTTTTAAAAACTCTTTGAACTATTATAGTGTTCTGGATTTTTGCAAAAAAAAAACTAACCGCCGTTTACAGTTCATCGAACGCCCGTTCACCTTTACACACATTACATAGTGTTGCGTTTGATTTAGTTATCGTAGCTTCCATCCAGTTTGCAAGATTCGCTCACTTGGAAGTTATATGTTAACAAACAGGAAGTAACATTGACACCATCGTACATATATACTACATATATTATATATGTAATGTACAATACATACATAATATACTATAGGTATACCTAGACTATACCTAATTGTAAATTTGGGAAAATAAAGGTTTTTGTGCAAATTTTTTTACTTAAAAGTTAATTATACATATAAAATACATAATATTTTTTTTTAATTTATCAAACACGAATATTATTGAAATGTACTGTTTAAAGAAAACGAACAGCGTTAACCATACAGATATAATATAATTTTTTATACTTATACTACGAGTATCTTCCTTCAAACTGACATAGCACGTATACGAGCAACGACTTTTATTGAGCCGTAAATAGAAAATATGGCTCGAGAAGAACTTATAAAACCACTACAGAGTATAGACAAGCGCAATATAGTTGTAAGGCCCGACTGGTAGAAGACTGAAATGCCTTTAGAATTTGAATGATGCGAATAAAATAATTAGAATTCCGAGTTACCTCTCCATGACCGTGTTTTGTTACGTCGAAGCATAAATGAATACGCGCTATTTTAAAGAAAACCAACTTTAAATATTTACTTACGTGAATATTTGACATTTTAAAGAAAACTATCTTTTAGGATTTTTTCGTGGATTTATTTTGATTTATACCTCCCGATGTTTGGAATGATTTACAGTAATCATGTTCGCGGAGACTAATATTTTAGACGTCTCAAAAGTCATATATGTAGTTGTTACGGACAGTACCTACCCGTAAAATTACAAAATGATATCAAAAAAATACAAAAATGGCACCAAAGTATCTAAAACAATCTTTGTTAATTATATTTTTTTAAATTTATTTAAATCTAGTGACTTACCCTCGATTCGCTCAGGTACATCGATAGGTACATTTTAAATAGATATAATATGTATATTTATTAGCCAGCGTTAGCCATGTAAATTCTTTTAATTTATATTTTTTTTATATTCTATTAGTAATTCTACTATTCGGGGCGGAGATAAATCTTACAAATCAAAGATCATAAAATTGATCCATATGTTGAGTTATAAATGGTGTAACTAACAGGACTTTGTTTTATATATATATATATATTAGAAATTTGTGTAAATCTAAGAAGATATTATGAATACATAAAAACTAACTTATAATTCGAAAACTTACGAAACCAAATATTGAATATTCTTAATTAGATTTAGTGAAGCCATAACAATTCAGGTCAACGACTGACAAAAAAAACTGTATGCTGATGTCATTTCATATTTTAACATTGAGGTCTGGATTTCCGGTAGGATGAACTCGTCACAGGTCGTGTCTGTTTTGTTGGTAACGTTTCAGATTAATTGGTAGTTGCAAGTTTTATTTATTTTTCCACGTGTCTAATTAGTTTGAACACAAGAGTAAATAAAAATATGTTTAGGCGATAAAATATTGGCGACAAAATTAGAACGGGATAGCATTAACAACGCATCCCAAGTACTGTTAGATATACATATTAGCGAGTTAGAAACTGGTTGAGCCCGGCCCCGAAGGGAGGCCAAGTTTCGCAAGCAGGTAGACGATTTGACACTGTAATTCGTTTTCACGTGCCCCTTTGTAAAACGGAAACTTGAAAACGCACGTTGAATATAAAATAGAATGTAAGGAATATTTTTATTACAATATTTATATTTAAGAGTAATAAATTGTGATGATAATAAAAAAAATATATTCGAAATTTATAAAATTAAAATTAAACAAACAGGACAAAGGTGATGGTAAGTTTTTACAAGGTTTTGTGTTGATTTTCCTCAAGCAGGCATCGAAGTTGAAATAGAATTTTTATATGATCGTTGTGGTCGAAAACAGTTCCGCGCCGTTATCACGAAAAAGTCCATTCATAAACAAAGGCAGTTTTAATCCAACGATTCCTTTACAACAAACTTTCTCTTTTTACGACCATATAATAATAATATTTAACTACGAAACGGCTGGACTGATTTTGACGGGACTTTCACTAGCTACTTTTATTTTAGAAATAGAATTAGGGATCCGCTCAAAAAAAACATACCTAGACCCGAGCGAACCGAACATAAGTCGCTAGTAATAAATAAGCAATTACAAATCAAATCCAGTTTTCAAATTAGCATTTACTTCTACGACAAAATATATAATATATATATATATATATTACAATATGGTAACAACTACCAACGTGAACTTGAAATTAATTTCTAAGCAAATGTTTATCATAACAATCGATAGTACATAGAGAACGTATACGCGATCATGAAACACGGTTTGCTGTAGATATTTTCTATATAAAAGCCGAAGTTCAACCAATATTTCTTGCAAAATTGGCGTAATCTTCTTACAAATCCGTATCTCTTTTTAGCATTCCTTGGTCCATACAAGTATGTATCCAAGATACATTTACCTGGTGCATTCCATATGTATAGGTCAAGCAGGGTTAGCCGGGTACGTGTTCAGGCGGCACTCCAACGTTCATAAACTCGATTAGGAAGTGATTGATGGTATCGGGGGGGACGGCATGCGGGCTGCGTTACGCAGGGGCGGGAGTGTGATCAATAGTTGCCATGATAAGAATAATTTTTGGCTGAGTTCAACGAGAGAAAATTTGGAGTTGACCTTGAAAATATCATTTTTTCTAAGAATATTCAATCCTACTAATATTATAAATGCCAAAGTCTGTGAGGACGTATGGATGTCTAGATGTCTGGATTTGTCTTTCACGCAAAGAAGTACTGAATGAATTTTAATTAAACTTTACAATAATATAGCTCATACATCAAAAAAAGACATAGGCGGAAAATATTTAATAATAATTTAATCCCGGAAAAATGTACGGTTCCCGTGGGAAAGATTGTTTTTTGTTCTAGAGGCGAAGCCGAGCGAAGCGAGTGTGAGTCGCTAATAATTTATGCTTATATTTAAGAAAAACAATACATACGACAGGATACTAACCAATGTCCAATGTCTATGATGAAAAGACTTAAACATTATTTTTTAACTTTAATTATTTTTTTGAAATTCATATAGAATCTCTAATATATAATATATTAATAGAATATGAATTAGATTATTATACAGGTCTGATTAGTTTATTAAACATGGCTGGGAAGATCTGCGATATTTTCTGCTCACAGCAGTATGTGAACGACTTCATTCTGTACTTGCATAAAATGTTATTAATATTGTCGGTTGACGATCACGTTACACAACCTTCGTATGTTTTATGAGATAGCTGACCTAAGGTCGAGGTATCGAGTTACAGATATGGACTTAGCAACTCCAGCGACAACTTCGATATCCCAAGGATAACAAGGATATAGGGTCTTCCTTCTTGCTAATAAATGTCAGATTAAGCAAGGGTATTTACATTTATAGTTTTTTTCCTTTTAAGTTTATATATAAGAATTTTATTTCAATATAATATAATTGTATATTTATATACTAGTATCGTCGATGATTGAATTTCGGCGAGATGTCTCTTATCAGTCATCTATACATATAAAAAAATTGTAATTAAGTCGAATCTGTACATTAAATATTTTTTGGAAAATTTAATTGAAATAGACATTTTTTATAGATAAAATTTATAACATTATTATCGATACAGAGTCCAAATCTCTAGTTTTTAGAATTTTTGTCTGTCTATCTGTTACCGCATCACGAGAAAACCACTGGACAGATTTTGATGAAATTTGGTATGACGGAAGCTGGTTATCCGAGTCAACATATAGGATACTTTTTACCGCGGGAAAATACCTCATTTTTGAGAAAAAATACAAAAACTGCAATGTAAGAGTAAACTAATATGTAAAACCTAAGAATTTGGTTTTTGCTCATCTGAACGCGGGCGGAGCCGCGAGCAATGCTAGTCTTTCATATATTTGGTAAAATTTACTTTATTGTATCTGTCTTATCTCTCTTTCTCTCTGCCTTTGCACATTATCTTGCCAATAATACAAGTCTTATTCCACTACTTTTACAAACAAGAATTTAGATATTATTTATATATATATATATATATATATATATATATATATATATATATATATACATATATTATATATATATATATATATATTATATATATATATATATATATATTATATATATAGAATTTCACTCAAATCACCTTAAACCCTGAGTATTGTATTCTACATACAAAACTCAACTTTTACATCCAAAATTTTGTAATATAATAATATAAGCGCGCTGTTTAATAAAAATATATGATGACTATGTAAAACGCGAGCGAAAAAGAATAAAACAAGTTGACCAAAGGACATAGTATTAAGCAATCGGATTTTATATATTATGTTTTGCTAAAAGATGTTCGTATGTCTGCGATTGCACTTTTGGTCCGTTTTTAACAAAGTGGTTTTTTTTTAATTTTTTATAATTTAATTTTTTGTTGACAACTTTTTAGTTTTGGCCAGTTAGAGATATTTGGAGTTTTTATTTAACAATTTGATACATTAAATTATATTTAAACATATAAGTTGTATAATACATTTTCTAATGTCCTCTTAAAAATATTTCGCCCTTTTAGATACCCCACTCGATAGGTTTGGAATATAAAAAGTTTCAAGACACAAATTGGCGCTAAGATCCGCCACGTTGATTTTAATATTAACCTATAACGCGAGTATCATAACACACTTGCCTTATAGAGACGTATATAACGATGTATGAATCATCATTAGTAATTACGAGGGAACAAAAGATCGGACATACAGGTCAAACACGTAACCCTCTTTTGGATTTCGTCGTAAAAAGAAAGGATGGTAAGTAATAAAAATGTACATAACTATTTGAACTCTATTTCAATACACAATGAAATAGTACAAAAACAATTAACAAATATTCTGTACAGAAAGAAGAATCATTGTTATAATAATTATAGCCAGTAGAAAAATGGGATCAAAATATGTTGGGACATTAACACACAGCACCATCTAGTTCCATGGTAAGTTACGAGGCTTGTGTTATGGATATCAGATAGTTAATACACTACACATTATATAATAGCTTAAAAAACATACATATTATAAATAAAAAAAGAAATTATAGATAATAATATGTATGTATATTAAATATTGTATATGCAACAACGTGATTAAGTCAAGTTTGCGCTCATTTAGATAAAATGCAATCCATTTAACCATTTATTTATACAATACTAGCATTGCCCGCGGCTCTGCCCGCGTTCAGATGACCAAAAACTAAATTCTTAGGTGTTACATATTAGTATACTCTTACATTGCAGTTTTTGTATTTTTCCTCAGAAATAAGATATTTTCCCGCGGTAAAAAGTATCCTAGGATCGCGCGCTACATCGCCCGGTTTATATAGCTTGAGCAGGCGGTCGAGCGATGCGGGGCAGAGGGGATGGACTCGCCGTAGGCATCTCAATGCTCGCCAAGCATTAAAAATGTTTCGCTACTAATTACTTCTAACAACGATATCTCAAAAACTATTCATCTGATTGATTTAGTGTAAAGAGCAATTTTAATCTGCATTAAATGACTAAGCTAACTAAAATATTCATTTGGATAAGGATTAATACCGAACTAAAGAAAATAACTTTGAAAATAACGTAATGTTTTTAATTAAAAATGTTAACATAAAAGTGGTTATTGTAAGTCAACCGTAAGAGATAGAGATATGCTATCGCGGACTTTTTTGTAGCATTTTTATAGATTTTGAATTCTCTAGTACATTACTTAACTGTATCTTTGCTAGTTTACGCGGCGTTCGCGTGGAAAGTTCCCATTTGGCGAGATTTTTTGCGACCTCTTCAACATTTGTCGCCGTATTTCAGCTAATTTACATAAAAGCATAATAAATTATATACCTAAACCTTCCTCAAGAATTACTCTTTCTATTGTTGAAAACCGTATAAAAATCCGTTCAGTAGTTTTCGAGTTTATCGCGTACAGACAGACAGGAGGACAGACAGGAGGACAGAAAGACGCGGCCGGGGGACTTATTTTTATAATAAGTATAGATGAACTAGGTTAGTGGGAGGTTTCATATTTAGAAATTAGAATATTTATTTCTACCATCGACAAAATTACACATTAGACAATTTAAAAAATATATCTGTCATAGATTTAACATTTATAGACCAAAATGATAAAACCTTTTATCGACAATAATAACAAAATTATATTATTGACAAAATAAATACGTAAATGGTTTTTATAATACGTTAATTATTATTAGTCGGTATTTAAATATTGATGATAATGACTACTAGTGCTAGATATGGCTAATAACAATAACAGCCCTGAAATATACAAGCGACAGTGTTAACACTTTCATTTTATTTGAATATTTATTCTTAGATTTACGCGAATATTTGACATCTATATATATATAATAAATTGGTCTGTACATGGAAGATATTGGAGAAAAACTATTATTGGGGGTCTTTATTAATGCAACACAAACCAAAACCCAAAACAATAATTTTCAGAATTTTTGTTTGTTTGTGCGCGCTAATCTCAGAAACAGCTTAACCGATTTGAGTGCGGTTTACACAATGTATTGTGGTAAGTTTCACTTAACATTTAGTTTTTGTTTTATAGCGATCGGTTCACAAATAAAAAAGTTATGTCAATTTAAAGTCACTTAGGGACGAACCCGGGCGAAGCGAGGGTGAGTTGCTAGTTTTAAAAAAACCTTCTCGATTTTTTTCAAAACGCCGGGAAATAAATATCTAAATAAATTCCCAAAAAAATCCGAATAGATAGTTTTATTTAAAATTTATTAGATAGTTAATACTCGTTTATTTTTGGACTAGCTTCCACCCTCGTTTCGCTCAAGCGCATCCCTGGATAATAGCGCGCATGTCGCGATTTATTTTCATTTGTTTTTATCTCCTAAACTCTATAACAACCAAATTTTACTTTATAACCAGTACTTGCGATAATGGATATTTTTTTAAAGTCTAATATTTATTAGGTCAAATCACTACATTTCAACATTACTTACATAGCGAAATATTTTTTTGAAGTTATACCTACATCTTTTGGCGCGTTAGGGGAAAAAAGATAAAAGTGATTTTTTTACGATGCGACAGATTTATGGCCGATTTCACCAACGTCACCTAAGTTTAAGGGATCCCCTAAGCATGGTTAGGGGACAGTTTCTGTATCACCGACAGTTAGGGGTCACCTAAATGTTAAAATGTCACCTAAATATAGGTACTAGAAATACGGGTTCTGACGATGGTAAAACGAAATTTAATTTAGGGGACTTTTAAGCTAGGGATCCCATACGTAGATGGTGGCTTATGGGTTGTTGGTGATAATTAATAAATCTCCCTTTAGTATAGTGTAATGTTTATATAAAAGATATTTATTCCGGTATTTTATATACACAAAAAACACATCGACATAAAACATATCGATTAAAATAAAAATTATTACACGCTTTTATTTTAAATATAAAACTAACTACACCTGTTGAAATATGGAAGTTAGATATATATATGGTATTGCGAATTCTATTTGTAGAACTATTAAAAGTCGGCCATACATTGTTTTCATTTATTTTCAACCGTTTATTGAGCGCTCGTCGATAACGCAATGAAACAGCGGTTTTTCTAGTCTCCTCGCACTATAATACCGTCAATGGTCAGCTCCTATATAAGGTCAAGGGCAATTTCAATATACTGAAATATTTCTAGAAAAATGCAGATGATAACAACAAAAACTTTTAAAAGTTTTCAAAATTAACTTGCATATAAGTACATACAGACAGACAGTCTCCGGGATTTTTTTTTATATAATAAAGTGTTGTTTATAGAACATTTCTATACATTTTAGCGGATGTCGGATAAAAAGTAGTAATGAGAATAAACTGCTGAATAAATTAAAGCTAAATTTTATGAGAGCGCTATTTCCAACGCTAAAACCGTGCCGAATGTCAATGGCATGTGAGCGACGTGCGAGTTACGCACGCTTTAGGACGTTATAGGATTTTGGTCAGTCACCATAAATGCTTAGTTGATCGGACATTTTGGACACATCAATATTGTTGGTCATGAACGGTTTACACTCTTCACGTTGTAAAGTTTTCATTTTTGACTAACGATTTGACCTCACTTTACTCGGGTGCGTTCTAGGTACGCGGATTTTGTTAACAATTTCATTGGGTTTTAATTTTTTTGCGACGAACCCTAAATCTTTTTCTTCCCCGAAATCAAAGTCAAAAAGTCCCGTCGAAATTTGTCCAGCCGTTTCTAAGATTAGCCGATACCAACAGACAGACACACAGACCAATATTTTAAAAATATTTTTTTCTTATAGGTAGGTACCGTATATACTATCATATGCATTTAATAAAAAAAGCTGCTATTTTGACATTACAGACAGACACTTCAATTTTAATTTATTTGTATAGAAGTAAGTAGTACTAGTATATAATATGTATTTAATATTAATAAATTTTATAATTACCTGTGTAATGTGTATCATATATTAATGGATATGATACACATTACACAGGTATTTAAAGAGATTCTATATCAATAATGTCCATTTAGGGAAAAATAGAGGAAACAAAGTGGTTACTCACATAACATGTATAGTCAGTACTCGATAAAAACATTCAACATATGCAAGATCAAGCCTTACCTTTAGTATATAAAAGCACAGTTAGACATATTTTAATAATACTTCACTAATGTAGCCACTATACAACTACCTCGGTGCCTACTGCCTAACTGCCTCGGTGGTGTCGTGGCTAGCAAGTACGGCTGCACACCCGGAGGTCCTGGGTTCGAGTCCCGGGTCGGGCCAAATTTAGTTATTGAGTCTTTCTGTAAAGCCTCAGTAACAGCCCGGAGTTGGGAAGTTGGCGGTGTTTCACCCCCGTGCCTCGGAGAGCACGTAAAGCCGTCGGTCCTGCGCCTTAACTCTCACTGGTCGTGTCGAGTGGTCGTCCCACCAGAATATGAGAGTGACAGGAATAGAGAGTGCACGTTGTGTCTGCGCGTACACTTGTGCACTATAATATCTCCTGCGCAGTTGGCTAGTCTCAATGAGATTGGCCGCCGTGGCCGGAAACGGTCGGGAGAACATCATCATCATACATATTTCCACTAACATATAGTAATATACCCTTGCCATATTGCTCAAACAGATAAAGACGCTTATAGACCGAGATCCCAGAGCCCCAAGACCTATGTCATTTTAGAAAAGCTAAAATTTTGAAGATTAATAGTCCAATATGCAGTTAAGAAGGTAAGCATACTTGCTAGTTCGAAAACGAAGCCCAATTAACAGGTAAAAGGTAAATAAAAAATCTTACTCATCTACGTCAAATTAGAAAAGCTAATTTTTACATATTATGTTTTACAGAGTATTGTCAAAAACCAATAGTATTCATTCATTATTGCTAGACACTTTTCATGGGCGTTAACTGCCGCCAGACCCCTGTAAAGTCCTTTAAAAATTTAGGCAAACTACGTTATTTTAAAAAGCCTAAATTTTATATAGGTAGTGTTGTTTAGTGTACTATTTCAAGAGCCCTTGTAAGCAGCCAGACAAAACCAACCAATATTCTGTTTCCGGGAGTATTGAAAATTTGTTCTTTAATTACATATGTATGTATATATTTTCACTGTTAAATAAGTAGGAAAGGAGATATTGTCAAAAAAAACCGCCATTTTTCCAATATGGCAACGCGAGTGGTAAAGATACGAGATGGCAAAGTAGAAATTGAGAAAGCGCCCGTCGAAATCTATAAAATCAACAATTTTCAAAACTCCCGGAAACCTTTCTAGGTAAAACTGCCAAACGACTGGACTAAATAATTAGTATATATTGTTTTAAGTCTCTATGGTATAGTAAGCTATGTATAAAGGATTGTGTACGAAAATTTACGTGCGAGTGTATTGATATTTGGTAATAGGTCATCATAAAGCCCGCCTACATGAAACGATTTTGCGGTGCTGGTGTGTAGCCATAATAGATTTGCGATGAAGCATTGTTAATCGATCGAAAGCACCTGGATCGACCGTATAGCGTGGTTAGGGAACTACAGTTTAATGCCTATCTATTAACAGTATACTATCAATACACAATGTACATTGTACTATAAAGCTTGGTTTAGCTTTAGACTAACCTAATCGAGCTGTTTACAAATTTCTAAAGAATGACATATAAAGGTAAGGTAACAAATTAATGTGTATCCATACTAATATTATAAATGTGAAAGTGTGTTTCTTTGTTTGTCTTTCTTTCACGTCGAAACGGCTGGCGGATTTGCGTGATTTTTTGTGTAGAGATAGTTGGAGAGCTGGAGAGTGACATAGGCTACTTTTTACCGCGGGCAAATATCTCATTACTGAGAAAAAATACAAAAACTGCATTGTAAGAGTATATTAATATGTAAAACCTAAGAATTTGGTTTTTGTCATCTGAACGCGGGCAATGCTAGTATTTCAATATGATCAATCGACTGAGAAACAAACAGTAAACAACCTTATATCTCTTAGGAGTTTATAGAAGTGCCTATGTGATAAAAATTTAAAACTTTCTTACGCTTCAAATAACTAAAAGGCATCACAGCTTGAATTTTTGAATATATAAATACGATATTTGCGAATCTTCTTTCACAAGACACCAATTAGCGCCCCCGGTGACGACGCAGAATGCCATGATTAATGGGCAATTTGTTTGCACGAATTTTAAACCAACGTTAGCTGACGCTACTTTTATTTCTATGTAGCTTTACACAAACATACGGAATTATATAAGAATTCATGCATACGTCGTGAAAACGTGGTTTTACTTTAATTAGCCATCTTTTTATTTTATTTATTAGACCACAAACAAAGTACAAACTACACACATTATAACATACGTGGAAAATAGAACATATAGAGTTAGTTAGTACCTTAATTATAGGCGATAACGACATTTAAAAAATAGTACATGTACTTAAAGCAAAACAAAATTTAGAATATTAAATTAATGCCATAAAGATTAACAATGTTACAGCTTACAAATAAAAATTAGTTTATAAAAATAATAACAGCTAAATATATTATGTTAAGAAAGATCTAAATTTATCTTGAAGGATTCGTCCTTTTTGTTTTTAATTCAACACATTTTCTTTTAGTGCATTCACCCACCTTATTGAAATATCTACATAGTACATATGTTTTAAATTCTATCAAATGAAAATAAAACATCCGAAAAGTCTATTTCAAAGTACTTAAGATGATTAGTTATAAAAATTATTTTTAAGCAGCTTGTTCGAAGTTATTAAGGCTAAAAATTCAGCTAAAAAGCCAATTAACACGAAAAGGTTTCAGTGCACGAAACTGTGATGAAATTTGAAAACATCATCGTTTAGATAACTAGAACTATCCTATTAATATTATAAATGCGAAAGATTGCGAGGATGTATGGATGTTTGTCACTCTTTCACGCAAAAACTACTAAATGGATTTTAATGAAACTTTACAATAATATAGCTCATACATCAGAATAACACATAGGCTACTTTTTATCCAGGAAAAATGTACGATTCGCGTGGGATAGAGCTGTTTTGGTTTTTATAATAATAAGCCTAAAAGAAAGGAAAATCCCAATCGACTATAAGTACCTACATACCCAAATATATGATCCGTTTGATAAAATATTATTTAGGACAATTTTACCAATAAAATTGTACACTGTATTTCATGTGAAACCTTATTTTAGAAATAAATTTGGGTAAGTGCTTGCTTAATTTGATCATTTGTTGGCAATTCGTCGCGCGACGTTCGAGTAATATGATAAGCGTATTATCATACCTTAATATGTAAAGTTAAGGGAAGCAATAAGTTCAACAACAAGCTAGTATGCCTGGCGGTGTAACGACCTCGTTAACCTAATAATTAGGTATTATTATAATTATGACCTCTAAACTCTTATCTACTTTAGCGCTTAACACCTTGAAATACGGTTTCAAATTGTGTATCAGTTAAATTATGTCATGTAATATATGGTGGCAGCGGTTCCCATGACCCGCTTAAATATCCAGGGCATTCGCAGTACTCCGTTATCTACACGCCGCGCTCTCCTGTTTGATATTAGAGCATTTTTAATCACACCCGATAAAGGACCTCACCTAACATTTTGTTTGTATTGACTAGTACATATACATAAGTACATGACTAATATTTATTTTTGAGTGGAGCATCCCACAAGCAAAAAACCTAATAGAAAATTTTGCATTATAAAAATACCCACTACAATTATTATTTTAATTTTTTAACATTTGGATCAATAAGCAAAACATATAAATAAATAAATAAATAAATATGTTGGGACATTAACACACAACACCATTTAGTTCCATGGTAAGCTACGAGGCCTGTGTTATGGGTACCAGATAGTTGATATACTACACATATATAATAATAATAATAATAAATAGTATTTATTGCCATAAAAACAGTAACAAATGTTAACAGAATCAGTAAGGCTTAAAGTAACTTATGGCAAAGGGTAATAACTCAGCTAATGCTGCTAAGACCTAAATCTCAAGCAGCGCTGATTTTCTAACTCTAAATACATACATATTATAAATATAAACACCCATGACTGGAGTACAAACATTCGTGCTCGTCACAAATAAATGCCCCCAGCGGGATTCGAACCCGCGACCGCTGGCACAGCAAGTAGGGTCACTACAAACTGAGCCAAAATTCCAAACGTGTCGATGACACAAGATGTTCTCCTCTCAGCACTAGATCTGTGGTAGGACAACGTCTGCCAACCAACTCCGCCAGTTATGCATATAAAATTTAAAATCCATACAAAATACTGATAAATACGAGTCTAATTTTTAATCGCATGTACCAGACAATAAAAACATAATTAAAAATGCGAACAATAATGAAGCTAAACAAGAACTAAAAATGCCAATCAATGAAAACCCATTCAAATCCATCAAATCACAAACACTACTCATAGTTTACAATAATATGCTTCCAATTACACATAAATCTTCAGTGGGGCAAGCTAATATCGAACAATGAACTCGAATAAAATCTCGCATATAGCTTGAAACTAATTCGAACTTTATTGTCGATTAAATCTTGTAGTTCGACCTAAAACCCAGGTAGATATCTCAGGTATAAGTGCTGACAAAAAGTGAATCTTTTGCACACAGGTATTTTAGCTTACAAAATAGAAACAAGCTTTTTCGATCAAAGGATCGTGTAACGAACAACATCCTCTGAATTTTAAACTTGCCCTATACTCGGTGAAGCACAAAAATTGCACAACTTGTTTTATTATAAAAGGATTAACATTGAAATATAAATTAAAAATTTGTTTAATCACATCTTTTCTTCCTATTAATACTAATTTACCTATAAACTAGCGACTCACACTCGCTTCGCTCGGATTCGTCCCTAGAAGACTGCCCGATTTGTTGACATTTATAATTACTACTCCGCTCCCTTGAGTAGTAACATGATAGTACATATAATAAAGCCTATAGCCTTCTTTAGTAAATGGGCTATCTATTGCAAAAGTAATTTTTCAAATCGGATTAATAGTTCCTGAGATTAGAGCGTTCAATATAGATAAATTGTTGTATAAAACAACAAAGATTTTGTTCAATTGTTAAACAAAATGCAACTTGTTATACCCAGCCATTATCCATCTAGTTATAAAAAAATATGTGTTTAATTATAAATATGTAATAATAGCCTCCTATTAAATATTGACGCAATCTTACTTCTATTATCTATATTCTATACTAATATTATAAATGTGAAAGTTCAGATATTTGTATGGATGTTTGTTACTCAATCACGCCCGAACGGCTGAACGGATCTGGATGAAATTTGGCACAGAGATAGATGATAGTCTGGAATAGCATATAGGCTTTTTATCCCGGAAAAATGTACGGTTCCGTGGGATAGATTTGTTTTTTTTTTTTGATATTATACATTTTCAACATGCCTTTAGACACATTTTGTGTCTATAATATTATAGTCATTCAAATGATACATAGACAGTGACATATACTTTACTCGGTGCACGGCCATTCTATATAAAATGTTTAAAAGAAATAGTTTAACGCAAAAGGAAGTCGAGAAGGCGATTTTAATCTTCTAAGTTTTAGGATAGTTTTGTAGAGGTAAAAGAAGGATCGAGTTATTCGACGCAATTAGACACGGCAGGGCGGAGACGGGCGCGACCCGGGCGCGGTCCGGACCGCTCCCGATCAATCAGCCCGCATAGCCAGTATAATTAATTTATTGGACCATTTGAACCTAACCTTGCCTTGAATTCTTAGTACATATCGGCTTAAAGCAGCTAAATATATAACTTAGGATTCCATATATAATGCGCAAACTCTAAACTTTCAGCAAAAATACTTATAACAAAACTATTATATGAAAGTTATAACATAAAGAAACCTATTCAGATGAATACGTAAGTTTCTCATTCAGATATCGTTAGATACGAGCAGGCACCATAATATCATACAATGTATTTGATGGGATTTACTTTCCATCGCGTCGTATTTACGTAGCGTGTAACTTCGTCGCTAAGACAACGATGTTATTATTATCTTGTCACTCTCAAATAACTAACGTCTTTAAACACGACATCCAGTAGGCTTAAACATAATATATTGTAACAGACTAAATTCAAAGATCCCTGTTTATATAAATAAAACAAAATAAAATTCATTCGAAATAAGTTTTAAATGTTAATTTTAAACCAGCCTTATTTGCATTCAACATCGAGTTGTAAAACTTCGCTCTTGAAACGTACAGACTCCGGGTCGAGTTTTTAGGGCTCTCAACCTGCGATCGACGCGATATTGGAATAATCAAGCCCCTACCCCTTGTTGCGGTCGTTCACACACAATCGAAGCGCCTAGCGTTGTGAGGGCCCTACCTACGCACGAGCCGGGACAAAGCATCTACCCGTACCTAACAACCCTCGCGCAGAATGCACTATAGCCATTGAGTGTACGATGAAACCGACCTTAACGTGATACATCGTAGGACCCCTTTGATTTTAGACATACATGCAGGCGTTCCAACCTTTTTGATATAGCAGAACAGCTCCAGCGAATCAAAAACGAGACAAATGTGGTGCAATAAAGCGCAGAATCGGTCGCAGTAGGACCGCTGTCGGACGCTATGTGCTATATTCGATTGCAGAAAACATGAATATTGAAAACCACTCTTATGTCTTTAGCGCTTTATTGAACACAGTAAAAGTGTGTTTGAAACACCAGCACGTGTTTACAGGGGGCACTAGTTGTGTGTTAGAAATTCTAAACTTCTAAAACTGTTCCCATGTTGTGAACTTTAAAATTTTAGTTCGCGCCGTAACTAAATTAAAACTTGACTTATAATACGTTTGAATTGAGAACCGTCTTCACAATAAAACGTTATGGGACCCATTAAAATACAAATAAAAGTTAGAAATGGGTTAAAGGTTTTCTTTAGCGATTCGTCGAAGCACTTGGTTGTAAAAAAGCCATACATAATATATGGAGAAAGAATACAGTATAAAAAGATTAATTATTCGAAAACAGTATGGTTCGTCGCGAGATTTTTATTGAGTAGTACTAAAAATAAGCTCATTTTTATTCACTGGACTTTCTCTATAGAGATTTCACTATTGACGTAATAAAAGATTTTCGTGTGTAATATTTTAAATCTATACATATAATAAAATTGTAACTAAACCGAATCTGTACGTTAAATATTTTTTGGAAAATCGTATTGAAATTAACGTTATTATCGATACAGAGACCGAATTTATAGTTTTTAGAATTTTTGTCTGTCTGTCTGTTACCGCATCACGTGAAAACCACTGGATAGATTTTAATGAAACTTGGTATGATGATAGCTGGTTATCCGGGTCAAAATATAGGAATTTTACTGCGGGAAAAAATCTCATCTCTGAGAAATCTATAAGTACTGAAAGTTAAAATGTAAGTAGAGACGAACCCGAGCGGAGCGAGGGTGAGTTGCTAGTACATAATATTATTATTTACGATTTGAAACAAGTAGAGGAAAAATAATACATTAAATTTAAAAAAAAAACACCATAAACATCAAGGGGCAAACTAAATGCAATTAAAAATCAATTCATGATACATATTGCATACTAGCGACTTACCGTCGCTTCGCTCGGGTGCATCCCTACATGACGTTTTAAATAGATAAAAATAGTTATTGTGAGCGTATATCAAGAGATGGACTGTTATTGCAGACTTTTTGTAGGCCTTTTTAAAACCTATACGCCTTATACTACCTATACTCTTAAGGTTTAGCCAGTGTTGGTCATTTAAACTCTTAGTTTAGCAGCTCTAAATAACCAGTTATTGTTTCCCGACTAAGAACAGACATATTTTATAATAATAGTAATAAATTATTATTATATGTATAGATATATAGATTTTGATGTATTTTTTTTATTTAAATTAAATATTATATAATATAATTGAATTAATAACAAAAATGCAGTAGAAATGTACAACAATATAGAAATGCAAGTAATACTTTATGAAGTTTAAAGATTAAAAAATAACACCTGGACTTGACACATAAGTTATAAATAACATAACATAGCAATCTCAACCAAACAAACTGTAACTCATAAACAAACTGCAACAATGACATATTTGTATTAAACGCATCACAGGTACTAAAACAAATATTATATTTATAACAATTAATCAGATATATTACATTGATAAAAAATTCCAGTTTCAAAATATTTTACTTAATCATTTTCAACACAAAGAAGTATATTTGGAATGAGATATACTTTTAAATTACTCGTACATAGACTATAAAAATTATATAATAAGCAAGCATATTTAAAAATATAGTGTTATATGCTTCGGAGTCTAAATACTGATTTCACTTGAAAACTTTAAATAAGAACTTATTTTAAGTTAATAAAAAGATTATATTTAAATTATATGTTAGTGTTTTTTAAAGAATAAAAACTTTTAAGTCCATTAGTCAATAATTTTTTCTCAATACATGAAAATGTAGTTAGGAATATGACGTAATTTTCTTAAATTAATGTTTAATATTATTAATTATCCCATATTATAATTTTTTAGTTTCATATTTATTCAAAAAGACTGTTTTGTATACTGAAATAAAATGTAAAAAAAGCACAAGTATGCATAATATACAATTATATATATTATAATCTATGTATATTCATAAGATAATACATAAATATATAATTAAATTACTAGTTGTTTCAATAAGAGCTTAAAATACTGAATAATAATATTAAGGGTAAATCATCGAAGAGTTTAAACTTTGTTACAGAAGTGTATTGCTTACAGGTAAGTATAAAATATATTTTAGTGATGAAGATAGTACTTTTATTATAATAAATATCCATACTAATACTATAAATGTGAAAGTGTGTTTGTTTGTTTGGCTTTCTTTCACGTCGAAACGACTTAGCGGATTGGCGTGATTTTTTATGTGGAGATAGTTGAAGGGCTGGAGAGTGACATAGGCTACTTTTTACCGCGGGAAAGCATCTCTTTCCCACGGGAAAACACGTTATAATACAATCGAAAAAAATATTTATGATTAGAATTACTTGAAACTTGGTATTAATGCTCTTCAATACAATTGAGTAAATACGTGTTTTAGCATTTTTCAAAATTTATTCCATAAGGAGCAAAATAGGGGATGAAAGTTTGTATGAAACCTACCATTTTAGAGCTTTTCTTGTAGTTTTAGCGCGAGCGAAGCCGCAGGTTCTGCTAGTAATTAATAAATCAGCTTTTATTAAACAATGAATATTTCAATATATTATATAACCATATTTAAAAAAATATGTCTACTTCCAAGAACACATTGTTCTTATATATGAGTACAAACTTGTGTAACAACTTGTAATAACAATAAAAATAATGAAATAAATATTTATAATCTGTGTTGCATGGCATTAAACTGTTTCAAAGAGGAAGTTGTGTTTACTAACAGGTTATAACTAACCTGTGAGGTCAACATATTTAACAATTATAAATATTGCTATGCACTATCGAGGTCCTTTGAGATATATTGTTCAAAATGACTCACCATACGACTCCGAAGGCGCCATAGCCAATGGGGCGGTCTGGTTGCACGTCAGTCGGTATGGCCGGCGTCTGATAATAGGGCGCCGCCGCCGCCAGGATGGCGCCCTGCGGCGCGCTCTGCGTACCGCCCTGCATCAGCGACATGGAGACACTCATGGAGACGCGTGAGTGCCGCGCTGGGCCGCTTACAGCCGCCATCCAACCGCTCCGCGGCTCGCCGTCACCGCAGACTCATCACACGGTGCACTCCACGACCACGATACTGCGCTCCGATCACCAGATCGCTCCCGGTTGACACGCGACAATATCACCAGTTACTTCTTTATTATTCATGCTCGGACGACTTTGCGGGAATCACTCGACGCACTCTACACGGTTCTGGACACCTGTCAATTTCACCAGTAATTTACACTAATGTTGCGTTATGTTACAGTTACGGACCACACGAGGATAGCTTCTGTATGCAGTTTTAAGTATTTCAGCACAAAGGATGGAGACCGTGATAATTTATTATTCTTTGTGAGCCACACACAATCGTCCACACGCCACGGAAATCGAGCGAGACTGACCTGCTTGGGTAGGGGGAGGAAGCGGTGCGCGAGCGAGACGGAAAGCGACAATGGCGGCGACGCAATGAACAGCTGCTCCGCTTGATGTTGGCTTTGGCTTGGCTTGTTTCGGTCGACTCAATACAGCGAATTCTCGACGATCACATTTTTTTTTTCAGGATAATATGTATGTCTTTATAACAGATTAAATAAAATAAATTTTACAAATACAGATTATATTTGTATATAGATCGAACATATGAAAAAGTACCTACTTTATACGCTAAATTGTTGTGTTTATTACTTTTTGTAAAATATTATTTTTTTATTTATACATAATTACAGTTTAGTGTACCTATTGTAAAAAAAAATCTAGTAATTTTCTAAAAGTTTCGATATCAAAACATTTGTTAAATAAAAACTAAAAACTTTTCAAGTAAAATTGCAAAACCTAATAATATAAGCTTGCAGGTTGTAGGTAGATATTGTTAATAGTTAACCAATGTTGTTTTTAATCATTCTCTTAATATTTTTAAGTAGGTATAGGTAGTGAATTTTTTTAACAGATACTATACACTGCTCCGATTATATGCGTATCATAAAGCGTTCACCTTAAATGTTTTCCCACGGAAGCCCTTTTAAGTCAATTTTAATTCATAACTTGGCTTCCTATTTTCGTATTACCTTTAAAGTATACATATTTACTATAAAACCGTAAACTAAAGTATTATCAAATTTGCTACAGTAGTGTGTTATTGAAAAGTTTAAACTTATGTACATCCATACTAATATTATAAATGTGAGTGTGTTTGTTTGTCCTTCTTTCACGCCGAAACGGAGTGACGGATTGGCGTGGCTTTTTGTGTGGAGATAGTTGCAGGGCTGGAGAGTGACATAGGCTACTTTTTACCGCGGGAGATTATCTCATTCCCACGGGAAAACACGTTATAATACAACCCAAAAAATATTTGTGATCAGAATTACTTGAAAATTGGTATTAATGCTCTTCAATACAATTAAATAAATACGTGTTTAAGCATTTTTCTAAATTCATCCCATAAGGAGCAAAATAGGGGATGAAAGTTTGTATGAAACCTACCTTTTTCGAGTTTTATTTGCATATTTTTCTGTTAGTAAACGCTTATTTTTTTATTTTTTATAATATATGGGACAATTAAAAAAATCTGTCTATAAATATATATGTATGTATCAAGTTTTAAAAAGTAAAGATTTAAAACGTAGATACAGTACAAATATATTATTTTGGCAAAAAGAAGTTTATTAAATGAAGTTTTTAACCATATTGATTAATTATTATCGTCAGACTTAGGCAATAGTTTCAAGAACTTTGTATTTTTTTTCTTGCTTGGCAGTATTTAATAGATCCTTCAATTCAGACTTATATTTTACAGTGGCATTAGCAATTTGCTTCTTAAAAATAAGACTTCGTTCCATAGACGGATCAACTTTTATAAAAAAATCACAAAGCTCATTTGCCATTCTTAAACCTTCTCTAAGATTTTTCAAATTAAATGTCACGTTTCCAGTGCTTGTTGAAGCCTCTTCTTCAATCGGCTGCAGATTTAACATTTCCTCCAAGTCGGTTTCAGTCAAATCTTCATCTTGCGATTCAAGCAACTCCTGAATGTCACTTGAGTCTATCTGTTCTAGCCCATCTCGTCCTATTCCATTCGCAATTTCGGCAATGTTTGCAGTTAAAGTTTGAATTTGTACAGATTCTTCATTTATTTTTTCCAGCATGATTACAATGTGTTTGGCTTCAGTTCTTCCAATGATTCTTTTATATTTACGATGCATTTTGCTATGTCAAATTTCTTCCAACATTGCATAACATTAATATCAGGATCATATTCCATAATATCCAGTATCATTTTGAAGGTTCGTCTAATGTAATACAGCTTAAAGGCCTGGATTATTCCTTGGTCCATAGGCAGAAGTAAAGCCGTCGTGTTGGGAGGTAAAAATATCACTTTTATATTTGGATGCATAGTTTCAAGTTCGCGAGGATGACCTGATGCATTGTCTAAAACTAGAACTGCTCTTAAGTCTATTTTATTTTATTTAAATAAGTTTCAACTTCAGAAACAAAACAATTCCGAAACCAGTCACAAAAAATAGAGCTTGTAACCCACGCTTTCTTAATAGCACGCCAAAACACTGGTAGGTTGTCCTTGTTTTGTTTTTTTAAAGCACGAGGATTTAACGATCTGTAAAGCATCAGTGGTTTAATGACACAATCTCCAGATGCATTAGAACATAGCAGCAGTGTAACTCTATCCTTTGCTGCCTTAAATCCAGGGCCGGACTTTTCGCTTTTAGAAATGAATGTTTTGTTTGGCATTCTCTTCCAAAACAACAAAAGTTTCGTCTACATTAAATACTTGCTCAGGTTTGTATCCCCCATCAGCTACTAGGTTTGCAAATTCTTCTGGATATCTTTTTGCTACAGCAGTATCTGAAGATGCAGCTTCTCTAACGATTTTAATGCTATGCAATGATTGTCGCACCTTAAATTTATTGAACCAACCTTCCGATGCTTGAAATCCTCCATCTGTACATTCACCACCACCAGGTTCTTTAAAGTGTGCCTAAAGACGCTTTGCCCTCTTCCGGACCATAGGACCACTCAGGGGCACCATTTTTTGGTTGCGGTCCTCGATCCATAATGACAACACCACTTCCATTTTTTCAACAACAACAAATTTCGCTGACAGTAAAGTTGAAGCTACAGACGACCTTATTTTATCTTCGGATTTTCTTATCGATCATACAGTTGATTCGTTGACATTGAATGAGCGTGATATGGATGCAAACGACTCTCCAAGGCGTAAACGATCAAGCATTTCTATTTTCACTTTAAGCGGTAACACTGATTTTTTTCGCCTCGGAACTAGTTTATCATTTTTTTAGCGGACATTATAAATTAGGAAGATAGCGGAAGAGACGTGTTACTCGTCACAATTTTTGTAACGAATGAAAAAAGGAGACAATAAAACACGCAAAGTGGCTCTTACCAAAGGACGAAACGTCTAATATGTGGCAGCATTTAACAATATACTTTATGCTTTGAGTAATAAGATTGTTTTACTTAAACATTGTTTGTTTATATTCTCAAAAACACTGACCGCGGCGAAGGCGGCAAGGAAAAGCCGAACCACTTACAGTGGCGATAGCATTTGACAATATACTTTAGGCATAGTTGTAATAAGGTCTGTTTTACTTTTTTATTAGTCCAAAAATATTTTGCGAATACCGAAACGGTGAATATGGGATGGTGATTTGTATGGAAATGTGATGTTCTCCTAGCCGATCCAGCGTGCACAAGTGTACGCGCAAACACAACGTGTACTCTCTATTCCTATCACTCTCATACTCCGGTAGGACGACCACTCGACACGACCGAGTGGTCGTCCTACCGGAGTGAGAGTTAAGGCGCAGGACCGACGGCTTTACGTGCTCTCCGAGGCACGGGGGTGAAACACCGCCAACTTCGCAACTTCGGGCTGTTACTGAGACTTACTATACACAAAGGCTCAATAACTAAATTTGGCCCGACCTTGGACTCGAACCCAGGACCTCCGGGTGTGCGGCCGTACATGCTAGCCACTACACCACCGAGGCAGTTGAATCTCGGAAACGGTTTCAACGATTTTCATGAAATTTAGTACGCGGGGGTAGCAGGGGCGATAAATCGATCTAGATTAGTCTTATGTCTAAGAAAACGCGTTTCTGAGTTTTCATACAGTTTTCTTTTGCATTATTCCACGCAAAATATGGTCGGTAATTTGCACGCACTGGTGTAAGCATAGTGGTCAAGCGGTGCAAGATCAACAATCACAGGTGTCCAAGTTCGAATCTCGGTTGCATACATAGTTTTTACTTTTGTTTTTTTTTATATTTATTCAAGTTTTGTTTTTTTTTTAAAAAGATTATTAAAAAAAATTGTATTTTAGGCAAAAAAACTCCGAGCGAAGCTCGGTAGCCCAAGTGCTGTCTAAATTAACCTCAATAATTAAATACCCTCGTTTTAACCCAAACACAAAAAGAAGGGTGTTACAAGTTTAACGTATGTATCTGTGTGTCTGTAGCATCGTAGCACCCAAACGGCTGAACCGATATATTTTTTAAAGGTAATTTAATCGAAAGTGTTCTTAGCTATAAATCAATAAAACCCGTTCAGCCATTTGCAGGCTATCAGCATTTATCTATACGGTAAAAAGATATGAACAACTTCCACAGATCTCATCCATTCGCAACTTAGCATCCCGTTACTTCAATGACATTTGCAACAATATGGTAACCTTGGCCTGATGCTGCAGTGTCACCTGGAATCTGCAAGATGCTCAACTCCCTACTAAAATATAATACGCAGAGGTATCGTGTAGGTTCATTGAAATGGTCTCAATGAATAGGTTATTTATTGTGTTGGTTTCTTTTTTAATTTTAATTTGTTAATGAAAAGATGCCGAGTGCCGTTGGTATTTGCTTGTAGATACGCCTCTACCTATAAAAATAGCAAAAAATATTTTGAAATAAGTAGGCATTTGTTCTTCGGTGTGATGAGTAGAAATCCTGCAGTATGTGAAAACATATAAAGTTAATTGGCTGCTTATTATAATATTTAAAAAATGTAATGTTTTATATTTAAAATCATGTCCAGGTACCTACCTATCTACAGTAGGTAATAAATATCGTCCTGTGTGGAGTTTCAGCGTGAACAAGTAAAAATCAAACAGACTAAACTTTCGCTTTTTAAAATACTCCTTTTCAGATTGTCCAGGACATAGCCTATATGAGTATTTAATTCCATCCAAATTCGACCAGCCGTTTCAGACGTAACAAACAAACACACATACAAACTTCGGCATTTATATTAAGCCGAATCAAACATCTGTGTTTGAATTTTCAAAACGTGCGTTGAACTTGTTTAGTAATGAACCTTTATCGGTCAAGATTACATACGATTTATGATATACAAACAAAAAAAATCATAGATAAAAATGTATAGTACTGTAAATTTTTATCCCTACTAATATTATAAATGCGAAAGCGTATACGTCTTTCTGTTACTTTAACTAGAAGACGGTGTACACAATTTAAGTTTTTATTATTATTATATACTAAAACAACTATGTCTTTATGTATATAAAAATAAAATATGTAAATCGTCTGTCGGGTCCGCTAGTACTCATATAATATTTTTATTTAATATATGTAAGTAATATTTTAGGCATATACGTACGTATTATAAAATCCATTTATTGTATGGGGGGAAAAAAATAAAAAACCAACTATAAATATCATTATTTTATCACAGAGAATCACATTGTGTTATACAACATATTTACGTGTCTAGTACAAAATACCTCTTACAACGATCTAAATATGTATAGAATAGTAAATACTTAAGTTACAGTGAAAATCGAGACACCACTACAAAATACAATATTTTAATTCAACAACTTTATTAAAATACAAGTAGATTACAGAGGGTTAAAGACAAATTGCACTAAAAATAATAACAAAACGTTAAACATTTGTTCAATAAATATTGCTAAGTATTATAAAAATAACTAATTTCAATATAAATTGATGAGTTTATGAGATTAGTCTCGTTAAATAAAAAAATATAATATGGCAGCTTCCTACAGCACATAATGTTATATTTTATTAAAAAAATACGTACTAGGTATAGGTAAAAAAATATACAAATTAAGAAATCCTTCATAGTACAAATAATAATGGTAATATAAGGGAGTAATATTACCGGTTTTTAAGGGTTCCGTACCCAAAGGGTAAAACGGGACCCTATTACTAAGACTCCGCTGTCCGTCCGTCTGACTGTCCATCTGTCACCAGGCTCTGAACCGTGATAGTTAGACAGTTGAAATTTTTACAAATGATGTATTTCTGTTGCCGCTATAACAACAACTACTAAAAAACAGAAAATAATAATATTTAAGGGGGCTCCCATACAGCAAACGTGATTTTTTTTGCTCGTTTTTATAGACAATGGTACGGAACCCTTCGTGCGCGAGTCCGACTCGCACTTGGCCGGTTTTTTATAACATTACCAGACTAAAAGAAATTCCCAATTTATAACGAGTCCTTGAACCTAGAGATCGAAAATATACTAAAAATGACTTTGTAAGGAAGTATTAGTACGACTTTGTATAGTTCGTATCCAGTATAACTTAATGTTTTATAGCACGTAAAGATTTACAATAAAATACAAACTAACTCGATGGAAACTGAAAATTTCCAATTTAACCTTGATTCAATTTACTAATAGGTATTTAAATTCAGTAATAGAAAATTAACTTCTTTAGGGTTCCGTACCCGAAGGGTGCTAACGGAACCCTACTGTCTCAAAGGCGTTATATACTTGTTACAGACGCCTTTCAGACGTCTAAAACCTTAGTCTCTCCCGTGACCATGATGCTGTAAAGCATTCGAAACGTCGGGAACCAAAAATCTAAATAAATCCGCGAAATAATTAGAAATCATAGTTTTATTTGTAATGACAAATATTCGTGTAAATCTAAGAAAGTATTAGAAAACATGTATTACACAACCCAAAGTTACAGAGCTTTTTGATGAGCCTTTAAGCAAATAGTAGGGGAGCCCAAGAGGGGATTTTGAAGTTACTCAAACGCGGCAGATTAACATAAGGGGGGATACCTTGCACTCTGTTGAGTACCTCCACCATAAGCCCTCTATATAGGTGCGTGCGTCTAGAGCAGCCGATCAAAATATTTAAAAAAATATTTTGATACGGTAGAAATACTTGAAACCGTCAGATTAAGGTATGGTGGACTAATTACATCCTGAAAAGTGTGCAATTCAATAATCTGCCGATTTGCACAAGCCGAAGAGGCAAAAATCGACTATAAAGTTTATGTACGATTTTTATAGAGGACTTATGTTATGGGGGAGGTACTCAACAGAGTGCAAAGTATCCCCCCTTATGTTAATCTGCCGCGCTTGAGTAAATCCTAAAATCCCCACATGGGCTCCCCTACTAAAAACAAAGTCCACAACTAAGCAAAAAAAAAACTGAAAAACTAGTTAATAGACAGACGATATAAGTTCAATAAATATACAAGTGACGTTAAAATAAGTGCTTAGATTCGTTACATACCATTATATTATATGTGATACACACAACAACCATTTACAATAACGTGAAACTAAACAACTATTAATATAACAAGCCATGCCCTCGGTTTTGTTTACTTTTTAATTAAATTAATCTTTTATGGCCGTTTTATATTGTTTTTTTTAAACCATGCGATTATTATAAATATATTTAAAATATATCATAAAGTACAGATTAAAAAAAATACAGACAAATTGAAAACCTCCTCCTTTTTGAAGCCGGTTGAAAATCGATTAACTTTAATGATTGATTTTAAAGTATTTTTTTTTATTTAATCGAATCTTTGCATGTTAATGTTATAACTAAAAAGTATTAATAGTGTTATATATTATTATTTATTGGTAAATATATAAATAATGTACAAACACGACCTTTTATATCCCATTATACATATTTATCCTTATAAAATTTAATCGTATTATTGACTGAACTTAACTAAGCAAGATTTCTTTATACAATTTTTCAATCAAGCACGTGAAAAAAACAACAAAAAATATAAAAATTAAAAAAAACCTATTTTTTAAATTAACATTTTTTTGTCTAATATTTTTTTGTACAAGGTTTAAAACAACAAAAAATATAAGTCGTATCCGTTATATCCGTATTTTATTTTAATATATTAATTCAAAACTATTAATGTACATTATCAGACATCTACTTTACATCAAACATTTTATTGTCTATGTACACATATTTATAATTTTGGACTGGATTTTTCCCCATTGATTTTTTAAATCCCTTGTTAATTCGTCTTGAAAATGTTATCTTCTTCTGTTTTGTATTTCTTCCCATTAATTATAACATAATATTACTTCAGTGTGTTTAGATATAAGAAGTCAAATAATTGTAGTACTAGCGACTCTAGCGTCCCTAGTTTTTAGTATAGTTGCGTTCCCAGACAGACAGAAAAAAATATCCTAAAAACTATAGATTCGGCCTCTGTATCGATAATAATGACTATTTCAATAAGATTTTCCAAAAAATATTTCATGTACAGATTCGGCTTAGTTAGAACTTTATTATATGGTATATATTTTACATGGACGAATTAGAGACTGGACCTGACATAAAATACAAATGTATGAAAACTAGTTCAACCAAGTGACACATAACGCACACAAAGATTTTATTACATTATTATAAACACTGATACACAATACAATATTTCTAGTGCTTGAACGTAATCGATAAAATACATATATCGATGAACCAATGAATGACATTTTAGACATTGGTTAGCATAGTCATCATATTTTACATCTTTTAATTTAAAATATCTGTATTTATTATAATAAATTAAAATAAATGAATTAAAGAGGCAATTATAATAATAATGTGTCAAATAATAATTATTTTTTAATTTGATTTATATAAATACGATGGCATTGATGGCAACATTCTGTTGGCCTATAATAATGTTAATAAACAAGTGAATATCTGGTGTATATTCCATTGATATATATTAAATATTATTTTGTAAAGATTAAAAAAAAATTAAGCTAATTTAATTAAATAAAGTGATTTTGTTGATTCTGTTATTGAACTATTTTAATTGGCAATTGATTGTCTCGGGTAGTTATAAAAATGTGACACTGTCCTAATATTGCTCAGTTATTAATAAACATTTGTGAATTAGGAAAAAGAAAAAGTGATTGCAAATTGTGAAAAAGTGAGTGTTGGATCGTGAAAGTAAAATAATTAGTGCAAGTGGTAAAGTGTTTTATTACAAATCGCCAACTCAGAAGTTTAGTGCTAAAACATTATTGTTTGATTTTGTGTAATTTACGTGTTGAAATAAATTGATCTTTATTATTATTACAATGGAATAATATTCCAAAGTATATAAATGTGGTATAAAATAAAAAATTAAGTACACATACTAATTATAATTTTTTGCATTTATATTTTTATTTGATTTAGAAAATATTTTTATAAATTTATTGTCATCAGATTGTAGGATACTGTGATAAAAGTATTTTATGTTATTGTACTGTACAAATAACACAATTCGTTCAGTTATTTCGTCAAATATCGATATATTTTTCGACATTGTCAAGCACTAGTAGATGTCAAATGGACTCACTCGACAGTTTTGTCATTTGTTCTGAATGGTATAATCCAGCCCGTTTATGATGGTTGTCAGATGTCAACAATACATAGAAATATCGACTATATTTAACATAGTTGGATAATATGACATTTTATTTTTAAATTTAATTAAAATTTCTGATAAATAAAAATAAATGTAATAAAATAATGTATTTACAAGTGAAAAGAAATAGTGTTGCTTCCGCCGTTATAGTTTTTACACCATTTAACAAAACATTTAGTCATTTTTGGGCGATGTTTTGTTGACAAGTAAGTGCTCGAGACTGACACAAAAAACAAACGACCTAGGCTAAAATTCCTTGGTTACTGACATGACCGTTAAAGGTACGTCCGCTTACATGTCTGGTCCAGTGGTTAATTCGTTCATGATATTTTATTATATAGATGATGTAACATTAAATTTATTGAGAATTTGCAAGTTTAACCATTTCCTCACGGACTTACATGTTAATATTTAATTTAAATTAAAAAAAAATAAGTATTGATTCAAAAGTACTTGTAAAAGTCTATTTGAGTAAACTATATTTTATTTTATTTAAACAATTAGTTATAAATTGTAAAAAATTGTTTTGTAAATAACAAACTTCACTTTTCACAAAATATCTTTTATGATAAACTATTGTAATCCATACAGATAAATAAATTTGAAGTGTCTGTTTGTAATGTCAAAATAGCAGCTTTTTACTAAATGCATATGAAATGTACGGTACTTATAAGAAAAAAAAATCAATTTTTAAAATGTTTGTCTGTCTGTTTGTTCCGGCTAATCATCGAAATGGCTGGATTGACTTTCACTGGCTTAGCTGATGTTAAAACTGAGTAACTTAGGCTACTTTTATTTTGGGAATAGAATTAAGGCTCCGCTCAAAAAAATTAAAACGTACCTATAGGACACATGCGAGTGAAACGGGAACAAATCACACAGTCAAATGACATTTGAATCGCAATAAAGTAACAATTAATTACAATTACATTATAATGAATCGTGTGAAGTAAAAATATATTTATCAAAACTCAAATATGTTATTTAGAACATACATACATTTAGGATACGGCCACAAAAGGCAAATGATGTTATAAATAATAATCAATTATAGTAATAATTTCTGTCTTATTTGTTTGGTCTGAGTTTCATGATAGATAGGACCCAATCTTAAGTTTGGGCGGTTCTAGAATTTGAGATACTAATGTTCTAAATTCGATTATAAATTATAAAAATAAAAAAAAACCCCTATGTAAATTGTCATTTAACGATTACACTGGCACGCGTGAAGCACTTAATCGAGTAATCATACGCCAAAATGCCTTACATCATTTTGGAAAAGAGCTGATACTCTTACACTGCTGAACCGATATTAACCAAACATAGCTAAGAACTACCGCAAGGAAACTGGCTTTCAAATAAAAAAACCGCATCAAAATCGGTCCATCCGTTTGAAAGCTACGATGCCACAGACATCGATGTCAAACTTATAACACCCCTCTTTTTGCGTCGGGGGTTAAAAAACGAATTGGAAAACATTATGTTAGTATCAAAATAGTAGGTATTTTTCATATAAAACACAATATTTAAATAACTAAGACGTTAACTGGGCTTAGTTATAGAACGGATGAAAAAACCGTTATAAAGTATATATAGCAAAATATATTACGTACATGAAGAAATCAACATTTGTAAAAAGAAAAGAAAAATATTTTTTAAAGACCATAAATGTTAGCATTCAAACTATGATTGCTGATTATTAAAAATAATAACCATTTTTTTTTAATTTTCCATTTAAAAACAAATGTGAAATACTACACTGTTAGCAACCGTTTTTATTTCATTAACATAGACTATCTTTTTTTATATATCCATCATTTAATATTAATCTATACTAATATTATAAAGAGGTAAAGTTTGTGAGTTTGTGAGGTTGTAGGGGGTAATCTCTGGATCTACTGTACCGATTTAGATGAAATTTAGTAACAAGATAGTTTGAGACCTTGGGAAGGATATAGGATACTTTTTATCCCGGAAGTCATCCCTCTAGGGGGTGAAAATGGGGATGAAAGTTTGTATGGGGAATCAAGCTAGGGACGAACCCGAGCGAAACGAGGGTGAGTCGCTAGTGTTATCAAATAGCATTTGGCTTAAAACGAAAGTTCAGTAAAATTTAACAGATTAAAAAAAAAATAAGTCACAAAAAAGTACTTCCAACCAAATAATGTGAATCAACAAATTTAATACAGCGAAAAAAAACCTAAATCATAAAGATATGAAAATATGATGTTAATTGTTTTAAGTAACCATAAACCATGTAGTCCACTGTGATGGCATTAAAACCGCTATCAATACATACATAATATATGCAATTCTTAGATATTTAAAATTTTCTTTTTGTTATTATTTATTGAAAAAAAAATGATAATTATAAAAAATTGTAGACTTTAAGAGGTACGCTACGAGTAATGTTAAAAATATTCAATTCGGTATAAATAAAGCTTGCAGTCCACCGCTATAAGTGAGAGCTAATGTAGCTGGTTAGTAAAAAATTTTATCGTAATTTGTACGTGGTTTTTGGAGATCAAAAAATTTTTTGGAATTTGTTTCAATATAAAATTAAGACTGTTAAATAATAGAAATAAAGCTTGTAGCACACTAAGATAATTCGAAACCAGTGTTGCTATTTACTGCATATCGTAGTTTATCCCTTAGAGTGCTTCGTTTTTGGTAATTCGGTAGCTTGAGTAGATTGAAACATGTCGAAGACGTAGGAAGTCGATTCAGTGGATCTTTCTTGCGTATCGTGAAGAATCCGCGTATTACGCTACCTGTAATAAATGATAAAATAAATATTACCATGGTAATATAATAAAATTTGGTATATTGATAGTCTATGTAGGTTTGCATCGTATAATATGTATGATTCTAGAACGTACATATTTTAGGATCCCACATTATGGTATTCAAGGTTGGAATTACTAAAATGATTTAAATTTTAAATTAAACGTAAGATGTCATATTGTGAAAAAGTTCAATAGACGCGAAAACGCACAGACATAAAAACTACCAATTAATCTTATGTTACAGAGACAGCATTTCCAAATATAAATTAATAATAACATTCTGCAATTTAATGTGATTTTATTACAAAGGCTGTGCCCTATAACTATATTACTACAAAAACTAATAATATAAACATTACTGGCATTGTCGCACGACTCCTACATAGAGTATTTACATAATCTATATATTTTTTAATTACTAGCAGAAGCGTAATTTAAAAATATATAGATTATGTAAATACACGATTATGTGAATATAGATTGAAAGCTGCTACACCCGTGTTCAATCTACAAAAAAAACTCTTTGGCTTTATGTTATACAGTTATGTATTTATATAATATTGTTCATACAAAAATACTAAAATCGCGATTAAAAAATGGGGGGTGGGGTATGAGGATGAAATACTTTACGACCGATTCTCATACCTACCTAATATACAAAAAAATCATTAAAATCGGTCGAGCCGTTTCGGAAGAGTGCGACCACAGACACCGTGACACCAGATATTTACATATTAGATAGTCTGTGTTACTCTGATATATAAACTGTTACTATGGTTAATCTTAAAAAAGTATTCAGTAGTTTTTGCGTTAAATAACAACACACATACATACATATGTCCAAAATTCCAGGCAATTATTTTCAAAAAAATTCCTATTTACAATGTTAGTAGGATAAGACTCAACTCTGTTATTTAATACTTTCTTAGATCTACGCGAATATTTAAAAAGATGTAACATAATATAAATTTTAAAATGTTTAGAATTAAAATCAACAAAATATATTCTTAAGGTACTTTGGTGCCATTTTTGAATACATTTTGTAATTTTGTAGGTAAGCCGTCTGTAACAACATTATAATTCCTTTGAGACGTGTAAAACTTTAACCTCTCCCGTAGCCATGATCGCTGTAAAGCATTCGATAGGTTGGGAACCAAAAATCTAAATAAATCCGCGAAAAAATCTGTAAAGATAGATTTATTTAAAATCTCAGATAATTAAGTTAAACGAAGCTCGAGATATTTAAAACGTTATTCTCACCTATAGTATCGCCAGTATCTTCATCGTCACCCACTTCGACGCAGCGTATGGAGAATGGCGGCTTTAGATGTGCGAACCCGAGCACTGGAGGCTTGGAGCACGACGTCACAAACTAAAGGGCCGGGCAAGATTTTAATGTATATAAATAAAAATTAATGTTCGTATGTTTGTCCTTGTTCGTTCCTAAACAATTGATCCGATTGTGATGAAACTCTGGTAGGTTAATTTTTCTACGTCTGCGAAAGTTCCTGGCCTAAAAAAAAAAAGAATTTTGCTTTGGGCGTGTCTTTTATGTGTTCCTAAACAACTGAAACAGATGACCAAAAACCAAATTCTTAGGTTTTACATATTAGTATACTCTTATATTGCAGTTTTAGTATTTTTTCTCAGAAATAAGATATTTTCCCGCGAAAAAAAGTATCCTATAATATGTTGACCCGGATAACCAGTTATTACCATATCAAATTTTATCAAAATCCCTTCAGCGGTTTTTCTGTGATGCGGTAACAGACAGACAGACAAAAATTCTATAAACTATAGATTCAACCTCTGTATCGATAATAATGTCTATTTCAATGAGATTTTCCAAAAAATATCTAATGTACAGATTCGCCTTAGTTACAATTTTATTATTTATGTATAGATGTAAGTATGTACATATTTACGTATCTATATGTATGTATATATGTTTATATGTACACATATATTATATGTACATGTATATATTTTTATCGTATATAAATATTTGTTTGTAAACGTAGTACCATGCTTGTATTTAGTATTAACTGTACCGTCCCGTCTACAGTTCCACTAATCCTTTCACCAAAGGTTGTAGAGATCGTTCATAGCAATAAGACAGCATTTGGATGCCTTTTGGGGGTTTTTTTCATCTTCTGTATCTCTCTTCTTTTGTGTGTTCAATAAAGTATCTATCTATCTACGAGGGTCTCGCTACCAGGGTTACAGAAGCAAGCAGGAGCCGTACCTTAAGGAACATGGCGCGCTCGTTCTCGGTGAAGTCCCGCTGCAGCACGTCCCACAGCCAGCACACGACGCGGTGCGAGTCGTGGAAGCCGCCGTAGTACTGCGTGTGGCGGCGCAGGTCGCGCAGGTCCAGCGGCACGTTGTCGCCGCTGATGAGGCGCTGCAGCTGCCGGGGCGAGGGTTGTAGGAGAGATTCATTCATAATAATAAATGTGTTTACAGCACCATCCAGTTCCATGGTAAGCTAAGAGGCTTGTGTTATGGATACCAGATAGTTGATACACTACACATACATATAACGTTAAATAAATACATATCATAAATATAAACGTGCTATATAGCATATATAAATATAAAAGCCAAAAGTGTCGTCATTTGTTGCTAGTTGCGAAGGTTTGAGGATATTGTTATTAAAAAAAATCGAACTAGTACAAGTCAGGCTCGCACATCTACGGTTCCTTTAAAGCATGAAATATTAAAATAAGTTTAAAATCGGCGTTTTTTTTATAATGTAACTAACTCTTTTGCGAATGTCAAAATATACGACATAAAATGCCGTATCTTTTGTTTGTGTTAACTTAGAACTCTCATTTTTTCACAAATCTTACAAGTCTGAGTATTTGATATTAATTTCAACTCGATACCTCCACGCCATGAACGAATTAACCACTGGACCAGACATGTAAGCGGACGTACCTTTAACGGTCATGTCAGTAACCAGGGAATTTTAGCCTAGGTCGTTTGTTTTTTGTGTCAGTCTCGAGCACTTACTTGTCAACAAAACATCGCCCAAAAATGACTAAATGTTTTGTTAAATGGTGTAAAAACTATAACGGCGGAAGCAACACTATTTCTTTTCACTTGTAAATACATTATTTTATTACATTTATTTTTATTTATCAGAAATTTTAATTAAATTTAAAAATAAAATGTCATATTATCCAACTATGTTAAATATAGTCGATATTTCTATGTATTGTTGACATCTGACAACCATCATAAACGGGCTGGATTATACCATTCAGAACAAATGACAAAACTGTCGAGTGAGTCCATTTGACATCTACTAGTGCTTGACAATGTCGAAAAATATATCGATATTTGACGAAATAACTGAACGAATTGTGTTATTTGTACAGTACAATAACATAAAATACTTTTATCACAGTATCCTACAATCTGATGACAATAAATTTATAAAAATATTTGCTAAATCAAATAAAAATATAAATGCAAAAAAATTATAATTAGTATGTGTACTTAATTTTTTATTTTATACCACATTTATATACTTTGGAATATTATTCCATTGTAATAATAATAAAGATCAATTTATTTCAACACATAAATTACACAAAATCAAACAATAATGTTTTAGCACTAAACTTCTGAGTTGGCGATTTGTAATAAAACACTTTACCACTTGCACTAATTATTTTACTTTCACGATCCAACACTCACTTTTTCACAATTTGCAATCACAATTCTTTTTCCTAATTCACAAATGTTTATTAATAACTGAGCAATATTAGGACAGTGTCACATTTTTATGACTACCCGAGACAATCAATTGCCAATTAAAATAGTTCAATAACAGAATCAACAAAATCACTTTATTTAATTAAATTAGCTTAATTTTTTTTTAATCTTTACAAAATAATATTTAATATATATCAATGGAATATACACCAGATATTCACTTGTTTATTAACATTATTATAGGCCAACAGAATGTTGCCATCAATGCCATCGTATTTATATAAATCAAATTAAAAAATAATTATTATTTGACACATTATTATTATTATTGCCTCTTTAATTCATTTATTTTAATTTATTATAATAAATACAGATATTTTAAATTAAAAGATGTAAAATATGATGACTATGCTAACCAATGTCTAAAATGTCATTCATTGGTTCATCGATATATGTATTTTATCGATTACGTTCAAGCACTAGAAATATTGTATTGTGTATCAGTGTTTATAATAATGTAATAAAATCTTTGTGTGCGTTATGTGTCACTTGGTTGAACTAGTTTTCATACATTTGTATTTTATGTCAGGTCCAGTCTCTAATTCGTCCATGCTCCACGCATTCCTTAGAAAAAGGGTCTCGACAGACAGACAGACGGACAACGAAGTGATTCTGTCAGGATTCCTTTCTTAAAATTATAAAAAGAATTGTGAAAATATTTATACATATTAAAAATAATACAAATTACATATATGGAACAGCTACCGTTCTATACCAGTTTTGTGTGAAAAATAGCTTTACCGATACAAACTTTGACCTCCCATCTCATTAGGGATATATATATTATATACATTAGGGATATTTATATATAAGTCAGTCAGAAAAAGCAACTTTATGCTTAGTTTTGAATATCAACATACACATAGACACATAATCTTTCAACCTCTACACGACCATAAAAACATTTTAAATAGTTAAATATAAATAATTTACCTCAGGCGTGGAAAATAGCGAAAGCCATTCTGGATTAATAATAGTTCTGAATCCCTTAATGAAGGCGTTGGTCTGATCTTTGATTTGAGTATGCATTCGGAAGTGCGCCATCAGATGTATATAATTTATCCTAAAAAAAAAAAAATGAAATACATATAGTATTAAAATTTGTTGTGCATTCAAAATAAAGAAGGTCTCATAAATAAGTATTCCTTCTTCTAAAAAAACAAACGTTTTAGCTAAAATTATTATTTAATAATATTGAAACACATATAGGTTAACCCCACCCCTTAAGGGATGATTTCCGGGATAAAACTATCTTATATCCTTCCCAGGGTCTCAAACTATCTTCATACTAAATTTCATCTGAATCGGTTCAGCGGATTTTAGTTTATCCATTACAAACAAACATACAAAATATAATAAATCATTTTTTTCTCTTTATAATATAAGTACAGATTAAAATGTGCCCAAACTTTAAAATCAAAAAGCAAGTAATTATTATAGATGTTTTTTTTTATTTATATGAGACCACCCTCGAGGTGTAAACCTTTTTTATAAAAAAGATAATCGCAACAATTGGTTTTAACGAATATCACATAATAAAAACACAAATAAAAACAACATAATTGAGAACCTCCTTTTTTGGAATACCTCCTTTTTTAGTCGGTTAAAACAGATACAACATAGGTTATATAAAATGTTATCAAAATACAAAACTTACTTATTTTCATTAGTGACAGGTATAGCTTTACCACCTGGTACCAGTTCGTGAGTCACAATCTCACCCAATCTCTCTTCATCCACGGAGAAAGTGAGTTCTAAACTGGAAATGTCACCCTGAAAAAATATTTAAAATTAATTTAAAATAGGTGATTTCTTTAAAAATTTTCATGTACTATAACAAAAATTTAAATCAAGCGCGGGTCGGACTTGCACACGAAGGGATCCGTGACATAATCGATTATTTTTATTTGCATGGCGGCCATTTTTATATCGGCAACAGAAATTACACATTGTGAAAATTTCAACTCTGTACCTATTACGGTCTACGAGACACAAGCCCCCTGACAGACGGTCAGACATACAACGGAGGCTCAGTAAATGAGGCCCGTTGGCACCCTTGGTTACGGAACTCTAAAAATACTCAAAATAATAATAAATACATAATAATATATTCTATACGTTTAACACTAATATACCTGAAAATGCTTTATATAAGTGAGACTGCGGTACAAGTCGCGGTCCAGGGACGGCAGCTCGTCAATCCAGCTGTACAGCGCCTGCTGCGTCTGCCCCAACACTTGGCTGAGAAAGAACGAGGCGAAAGGCACGTCCACTACGATACCCTGCAATAATAATAAATATGTTGCTACATTAACACACTGCACCATCTAGTTCCATGGTAAGCTACGAGGCCTGTGTGTACCAGATAGTTGATATACTACTCATATTAACATTAAATACATACATATTATTAATATAAACAACCGTAAATACAGAAAAAATACCAGCAATAAAGCTGGATGCTACATGCATGCAGCTTTAAAGTTAATTAAAACCATTATGTTCGGTTGAAGTAAAACTTCTTTAGCAAATATCGCAATTAATTTAAAACAAATCAATAATTAAATAATGCATATTAAGCATATTACAATCATATATTTATAGAATACCATATACAGAAAAAAATATAATATTATATATTTGTCAGACAATAACAACAGTTACCATAGCGACATGGCAATGTATTCTATCTCAATCTCTCGCCGGCTTGTATTCAGCCCTTTTTAACGTCCCACTGCTGGGCTCGGGCCTCCCTTCAGTATGAGGGGGAATCAGGCCGTAGTCCACCACGCTGGCCAAGTGCGGGTTGGCGGACTTCACATGTCTTTCGAAAACTTGCTAGGTTCTCTCAGACATGCAGGTTTCCTCACGAAGTTTTCCTTCACCGAAAGGTAAGTGGTAATCATGTTAGAAATGATTCATTCGCACATGAAAATATCAGAGGTGCCCGAGGGATTTGAACCCGCTTCACTCGGTTTCCCAAGCGAGCGCGTTACCACTGGCCTACCACTGCATTCTCGCCAGCTTAATCCTACATATTTATGTTTGTCTTTTTTAGCGTTGCATTTTCGTTTCATCGAGTTTCAAATCACAACGATCCTAAAGGAGTTCTTAGACTTCAAAAAGAAACCTATCACAATTAAATTTATGTGTCCATGTAAGTAGCAATGTGTATTTTTTCCATGGTGATAAATATCTTTAATTAGAACATAAACATACTTCATAAACAGCTTTCCCGAGCATCCGTCCGATGAACTCGAACAGCTGCAAATGGTTCTCCTGCAGGCACGAGGTGGGCGACGGGTACAGTCTTTCCTCACTCGTCACACGGAACAAGTTGAGTGACGGGTCGAACACTCGTTTGATCGTTTCTTCTAGAAACTCTGTAAATTATAAAAGAAATTAAAATATCTACTGATATAATGCAAAGCTATGTATTTGATTTGAATAAAATATTATCGTGATTTTTTTCATATTAAGTAATAGAATATTGCCTATAAAATTAATTGTAATTTAATGCAGCACTAGTTCAAGCCTGCGGCTCCGCTTACGTTGTATATTTATAATTATTGTTCTTAAAAATCATAAATTCTGGCGTGAAATTTAGAGATAAACGCGTACATATAAAAAAATCTTAGTTTTACATTAGCATAGATAATTCATGTTTTTGCAGGCAAGCATTTATATTTAGTACCTATGGACCGAGTATAAAAAGACCGTTAAAGAGTTTCAAAACCTTAATTTGATCAGTCCCAGCAATACCTAACTCTTGATTATTGATGAACCTAACTCGTATTACGGTGCAAATGGCTCTACGATCTACATCCGTCATCTTATTCTAAACCCCATTTCTCCCATAGCAGAGTGTACTATTTCGAGCAGCTCCCTGATCGTTTTCCAGTAGCCCATGCTCACCCTTGAACACGCCATCCTGGTCAATGCCCGCCTCGTCCAGCCCCTGCTCGTTGATGAAGCGCACGCGCACGACGCCGCGCAGCGCGCGGCTCGGCAGCGCCGCCAGCTGCCGGTAGCCGTCCTCCACCAGGCGCGTGCGGCGCACCGTCACCAGCGTGGAGCGCCCGCCGCACGCGCGCTCCGTCAGACCTAGCACTACCTGGGAACCATTATGTACATATTATTCTATACTAATATTATAAACAGGTAAAGTTTGTGAGTTTGTGAGATTGTGAGTTTGTAAGTTTGTGAATTTGTGATGTTGTAGGGAGTAAATTCGGCAAGAAGATAGTTTAAAACCCTGGGAAGGACATAGGATACTTTTTATTTTGGAAATCGTCCCTTAAGGAAATGAAAATGGGGATGAAAATTTGCATTGGGAAGCAAGCTAGGGACGAACCCGAATGAAACGAGGGCAATTCACTAGTTAACGATAAATTGATTATTTCCCAAGGAGGGTTGATGTCAGTCAAGCGGCCAGTCGTAAAAATTGCCAAATCCTATCAGCAATACGGAACATATACTCACCGACCCCAAGTGATTGGGAAATGGGCGTGGAGATGATGGCCATTAACAATTAATTATTTAATGAATATAATAATATAATAATAAAAAAATATATGTACCTTTTCATCTGCAACAGCTCGTCTGAACAGTCTGACGCGCTCGCCGTGAGCGATCATGTGTGGAGTCTTTTGTACGAGTACCTGGTGACGACATAGATTGTTAAATACAAAGCCTAAACAATAACTTTTTGGCTAAAATGTACGCATACCTCTTAAACGTTTTAAAATGGGTCACATAGTATGGGTACGTTGCTTAGCTTGTTTAACCAGTAAGTCACCAAATGCATTCCCAATATAATAAAAAAGTTATACATATAACAAAGCAGTTCCCTTGCCGTGAAAAAAAAATACCGGTAAAGTACGAGTCGGACTTACACAAGAAGGGAAGAATCATGTTGATCAATACCAGCATATTTTTTTTTTAATTACCACGGCGGCCATTATTATTTATAGATAAATTTGCCATCTTGTTTTTTTTTTTATTTGATGTTAAAGCGGCATTAGCAATACTCACAGTGAAAATGTAAACTCCCTATCTGATACGCTTCATGAGATACAGCCCACTAACAGACCATTGGTACCCATTGGCACCCTTTGGATACGGAACCCATCGATCAAAACGAACTAGATACACAATCTCATTTTCTAAAAGTTCTCTTAAAACTGTCACCAATAGTGTTAAGATAATTATTCTAGTTGAAATAAATATACAACAATGTAAATTGAACCTTAAGTGCAACACTTAAACGTATTTCCATAAAAAAAAATTAAAACGCGCTCAAATGTTCAAATGAGCGCTCATTCTGTGATAACATTTTTTGTCGTTAATTGTGTATCTATACTGTATTTGCCGAATGAACCGAGCACTGTGATTGTGCGTTTCCACGTGATTGGTTGCAGATAAGCCGCTTAGGCCGCGATTACAATGCAAGTCATAATTAGTCCGTCGTTGCATTCCGTACCGTTCAAACGTCTCTCGTGTAATAACCAGATTTATTATCAATGTAGGAGATGACGGTGATACGTTGGAAAGTGAAAATTAATAGATAATGAATACAAATATTTAAAAATACAGTGAATTTTACTTTAATGTTGATTTTATTTTATTACAAATTATTAATTATTCCTAACTAAAGCATTAGCAACATGAACGAGCCCTATGACTTGGAACCAGTTGCAAGCGTTAGTGGGCGGAGCTGGACAGTTTTCTGTCCTTATCAGCTTGTATGCTAATGTGGTACAGAGAAAGCGCTTTGCATGGTTCACTCCGTGATCATAATGTTTCGTTCGATGCCGGAACTGTATAGAAATGTGACCTGTTGTGGTTTCTTGCCCTTCTCCAGGTCGGCCATGAACTGCGTGTCGCGTATGTCGCGCACGAGCCAGTGCTGCGGCGGCGCGAAGGCGCGGCGGCAGTCGCGCCGGTACAGCGCCAGCAGCAGCGTGTGCAGCGACGAGAACACTTCGTTGCTCTGTATCGTTTTCAGATCTGGAATTGAATGATTATTTATGTAAAACTTCTTTTTTTAATTGAATTAATTGAAGTAAAACGCACGCTTTACTTGGAGGGTAATTTGGTGAATGCGTTAAGGAAAAATGTCCGTAAGTTCGTTGCCATGGTAACCGTTGTTATCGTCCGACAAATGATACATAATATTATTATGATATGTGTACGAGGCGAACGTTTGTTGTTATGGTAACCGTTGTTATTATCTGACAAATGATATATAATATTATATTCTTTCCTTGAATGATATTCTATAAATATATGATTGTAATATGCCTAATATGCGTTATTTTTAATATCTCACCTATCCTAATTATTTAAAAAATAAATTAAATTTCATAAAGAGTACTGATAACCTAAAGAAGTTTTACTTCTTGCGCGTGTACACATTCATACACGCACTATTTAATTTTTTTTTATTTATCTATACTAATATATTATAAAGAGGAAAAATTTGATTTTGTTTATTCCAATCTGAATTAGTGCTTGACTACGTTCCACCTGATGGTAAGTGGTAACGCAGTCGTTGATGGTAAGTCGCACTAATTTGTTTATTTTTTACAGAATAGGCTTTGAAAGTATTGAACTGATTTAGACGAAATTTAGTAAGAAGATAGTTTGAGACCCTGGGAAGGACATAGGATACTTTTTATCCTGGAGGAAAGTTTGCACGGGGAATGAACCCGAGCGAAGCGAGGGTGAGTCGCTAGTCTAATATATAAATATCTCGTGTCATGGTGTTTATGGTCGCACTTCTTTGAAACGACTCGACAGATTTTAATGTTTTTTTTTGTATATATGGTAGGTATAAAAATAAGTCATAAACTATTTATCACCCTCATACCCCACCCCCCATTTCTAATCGCGAGTTTAGTAATTTTGTATGAACAATATTATATAAATACATAGCGACGAACCCGAACGAAGCGAGGGTGAATCGCTGTATGATATAAAGCTAAAGAGTTTTTCTTGTAGATTGAACGCGGGCGTAGCCGCGTGTTCTTCTAGTAAATTCTGGTGAATCATGCTGTATGCGAAGATTTCTAGCGCAAAGAAAAGAATTTCTCTCTTATGCGTTCCTAAGACATTTTGATTTATAATAAGAGTCTAGTATATAAAATATTCCCAAAGGGTCAGTCTAAGTAATTCAGCCACAATGTCGTTATTATTATATATATAATAATCATATTATATATATTTTTATCATATATATATAATATAATAGATCAGTTTATAGAGCATACCAAATAATTGTCCTATGATGGATTTGTATATAAACATGTTGAGGAACAACGACATGTTAAGAAAATCTTGCAACTTGAATGGATCCTGCTTTTCATACATTTCCATATCGTCCAATATTCTGAAATAAAATAACAAATAATATTTTATATAGCAATAAATAGTATTATGTAGAGAAAAAGATTTTTATTAAATACTAGCATTGCCCGTGGCTCCGCCCGCGTTCAGATGACCAAAAACCAAATTTTAGGTTTACATATTAGTATACTCTTACATACAAGTTTTTGTATTTTTTCTCAGAAATGAGACATTTTCCCGCGGTAAAAAGTATCCTATATATTGACCCGGATCACCAGCTATCACCATACCAAATTTCATCAAAATCCCTCCAGTGGTTTTTCTGTGATGCGATAACAGACAGACAGACAAAAATTCTAAAAACTATAGATTCGGCCTCTATATCGATAATAATGTATATTTCAATAAGATTTTCCAAAATATCTAATGTACAGATTCAGCTTAGTTACAATTTTATTATATGTGTAGATTATGTATAATCTAATATATTATAAGGATCCCTGACAATAAATCCGTGTATTCCTTATGTATGAAGTTACTAGTGACTCACCCTCGGTTCATTCTAGTGAAAAATAAAAACAAATCTATCCACGGGAACGGTACATTGTTCCATAAAATGAAGCCTATGTGCTATTCCAGACTATAATCTATCTCTGTGCCAAATTTCATCCAGATCAGTTCAGCCGTTCTGGCGTGATTAAGTAACAAACAAACATCCATCCATCCAAACTTTCGCATTTATAATATTTATTATTATGGAATAATGGGATTTTTTTTGAAGTGAACACTTCTGTAGGCAGGTTCGGATGGGGAGTAAATTCATGTAAGTCGTCATGGACATGGTCACGTGACGTGTTAACGCTAACACTCAGAGTGCCGATAGATGTCAAAACCAGATAAATGTAAACAGTTTTAATTTACAAATTTTAATTTAAGATCAAACAGTTAATTTGAATATGCAAAAAGAACTGTTTGTTATAGTTTTAAGTTTTCACTTTTGTGGCAGTCCTCGTGACTGCTTTTTTAAAATTATAATACAAACATATAATAAACAATTATTAATACTGTTTAAATTAGAATCTCAAATTATGCATTACAAAGTAAAGCTAAAGAAAACCCATTAAATTTCATATTTATTTAAAAAAAATATTCATTAAAATCTATATATTTTTTTTATATAAAAAAATAATTATTAACTTCTAAAATATACTAACGTGACATAATGAGTCATACAATCCGAGAATAAAACCAACATCTGGAACTCCGGCGCAGACGCTTTCGTATTAAGCGCTAAGAGATCCAGGAAAGATTTCAAACCGCTATTTGGTCCCAACGTGCATAGAAATTGCCATAGCGAATGAAGTATTTCATCTTGATTGCAGAGACCTGGAAACAATACATACTAATATTATAAATTATTTGACGACACGTATGGCTCAGTTTGTAGCAACCCTGCTTGATGTGTCAGCGGTCGCTGGTTCGAGTCCCAATGGGGGCATTTATTTGTGTGATGAGCAAGAATGTTTGTACTTCAGTCATGCGTATTTATATTTATAATATGTATGTATTTAAAGTTATATATGTGTAGTGTATCAACTATTTGGTATCCATGAAACAAGCCTCGTAGCTTACCATGGAACTAGATGGTGATGTGTGTTAATGTCCCGAAAAAATGTAAAAATAAATATGTCTATTTGTCTGTTACCATTTCATAGTAAAACTGCTGAAATGATACCGACGAAACGCAATGATATAGCTAGCATCATGGGGACGCAGATAGGCTAACTTTCATAACCGTCCCATTGATCACAAGAGCGACGTCGCGGACAAAAACTAGTATTCAGCATATAAATATCCACTCCTAATTCCTATCTATAGCATAATATGTACATTTTTTTTGCACACACAAACATCGTGATGTAATAAAATGTCACCCAAACGTAAAATAAACTGGGAAAAACTGAAAAAGGTTTTTTTTTCGTTTATATTCCACTAGCGACTCAAGAAAAAAAAAACAAATGTATCCTACGGGAACCGTAGATTTTTTTGGAATAAAAAGTAGCCGATGTGTTATTCCGGACTATAATCTATCTCTGTGCCGAATTTCATCCAGATTCATTCAGCAGTTCTATCGTGATTGAGTAACAAACATCCATCCAAACATCTAAACTTTCACATTTATAATATTAGTAAGATTCCAAATATAACATCATATTTAATAAAAAAAATGTTCTAACAAAATGTTAATATTTATCACTTCTTAGTTTAAACAGAAGATATACCTGTCAATATATCCAGCTTGACTTGTGACATGGTCTGCAACGCCGTGTGGTACATGGAGCATATGAGAGCAACTTTAGTGCAGTCCGGAGATCCTAATTTTCTAAAATTTTTACTGGAATTCGCTCTAAAAACAAAATAAATGAAAAATGTTTATTTAATTTTTATTTTGAAATAGTTTGTTTGTTGTTTTTTACTTTACTTTTTAAACATTTATTAAATATTTTATTTTTTATAGGATAAATACGTAGTAAAGTTTCGGAATAGCTGCTTATACTGTTTATATAGAGTCAGCCTATAAGTGTGGTGTATTATGTAAAAATATTCTATAAGGAATTATATATGAAAGATAAAAAGCACTATATACTATGCAGGCTTCCTACATCATAAATAAATAAATTAAACATAAATATTCTGACAACAATAAATTGTGAATACTTGTATGTGGTATACATGTGAAGACCAATACTTTGTAATAATATATTTATCTAAATGTTGCATATGTATACTGTTGGCATTCCTATTAAAAATCGGCCAAGTGCGAGTCCAATTCGCACACGAAGGGTTCCGTACCATTGTACATGTATTAATATGACTTTTACTTTTGACTTTTGTTTATTAATATGACTTTTACTGTATGCATGTAGTATATTAATTTCAATGACTGATTACGAACGTTAAAAAGTTTCTTGTGTTTTTATTATTTGTTATTATAGTGGCAATAGAAATACATAGTCTGTGAAAATTTCAACTTTCTACCTATTACAGTTCATGAGATACAACCCTCTGACAGACGGACAGCGGTGGCTTAGTAATTGGGTTCCGTTGGCACAATTCAGGTACGGAACCCTAATAAACAAATAGATCCTACCGTCTTCAACTTGTCAATATTTTTGACCAACTTCAAACACACGGGGTACAATTCAACTGTATCTTTTACTAAAATACCACGGGTACTGTTACATTAAGATAAAGTTCTAATCTCACCTATTAGTTCTGGCCTCGATAGCACGTCTAATGAACGAGGCGGGATTATTGCTCTGCACAGGAGTCGAAGGTTGAGAGGGTCCCGCTCCCTCTTCTCCAGAAATTCCCGCATCTAACATTTCCTTTAAAGGATTCCCCAATAACTTCTTCAATAACTGCACTCCCCATAACAAAGATAGCTGTGTCCTCAAATTCCCCATGGCCGGGGGTAAATAGGCGTCAAAACTTTGGGAAAACCAGCCCAGTACGGGATGCCAGTTGCTTAAGTTCCCCTTCTTACATACTACGTATTGCTGACAGCTGTCCAAAAAGCGGGTTACGACGAGCTGTGAAATGATGACAGATTATTATTTAAAAGACAATTTAAGAAATTTCTAATATGTATATAAAAATCGACGTGTGTACGTATGTTCCCTATGAACTCCAAAACGGATGAAGCGATTTTGATGAAATTTTCAGGCAATGTTTAGTTAGCCTAGCGAGTGATATTGTGAAATTTGGTAGCGATAGAATCAACAGAAGGGTTTATAGTCGTTTGAACACGGGCAGAGCCGCGGGTAATGCTAGTAAGATATAAGTTATCTGCTTTTATGACCATTAACTACTCTATAATATCAAATAATCGTCTGTTTATAAGCGCTCATCGGTTTGAGAAATGTAAATTGATGATGCTTCTGAATTTAGTTCATTTTAAAATGATTTAGAAATAAATAAAAGGTTATAGAATCAGCTATTTTACAAAACATTCACTATTTTAGAAAATTCTGTTATATAAAACACGCGTCGTTATTAAAATTGCCTTACGATAAATTCAGACTTGATGATAGGATAGATCTAAATGGCGGTTACCAATAACCTATGGTACCTCGTATCTATCTGTTGGTTTCCTTACATTGACATTTGACATATTTTGTATGGAACTTATGACAAGTTTTTATCTCTAGTAAGGAAAATTGCAGATAGATAGTTTATTGGGAACTACCGTAAGACATTTTCTTTAGTCTTTCTTTCTTACACCCAGAAACTTACTACCCACAGTTCTGTACTTTACAATCTAAAGTTATACAATTCGCCTTCGTCAACAGTAAGTGCTTACAAATAGAAAGTGCCGTTTACATTATGATGAGTCATACAACATGCCTGCGACATCCATAGAATAATACATATTCTAAATGTGAAAGTGTTTTTGTTTGTTTGTCACTCTTTCACGTCGTAACAGAGTGACTGATTGGCGTGTTTTTTTGTATGGAAATAGTTGGACGGCTGGAGAGTGACATAGGCTACTTTCTTACATTATCTCATTCCCATGGGAAAACACGTTATAATATTACTTACAAAAACTTATTAAACTTATGTATCTATATATAATATATAGTATATCTATTCCATACTAATCGTTAAAACGTACCTAATTCCAAACAAACGTGGGTGAGTCGCTACTCGTTAGTCTATATAATATTATACTCGTATATAAGTAATTAAATACCAAGACAATGTTTGTTTATAATAACTTACCACAAAAGTAGGGTAATATGTACCCGGGTTAGCATGATCCCTCTCAGAATAAGCCAGTTGTATCAAATTTGCTAGAAGACATAAAGCATAGTTGCCTTCCAGTGTATTGAATACAATACGCATATTCTGGTCTGCGCTAAGGAACTCGATGCATTTGTCGAACATTGCGTGAGATCTGAAGGCTGCTATTGACTGTGAACATAATATTTTACATATAGACCAGAAATGGATGAAGTGATACTCTATAAAAGCAAGAAACAAAAAAAAACCGGAGTGACAAAATCAAGTGCGAGTCTAACTCATAGTGACTCACACCGACGGCCCCATAGCATTAAACATTAAAATAAGTTTATAATCACAAAAAAAATATTGTTCTTGTGATGTTTATGAACAAATTTACGATTTTTCTTTTTACTTGCAATTAGACATTTGCTGCTTACCAAATGTTATGATTGAAGGTCAACGGGAAGTATATATTATACCCTATAAGGTTTTATTCCCTTGCGAGAGTCTAAATATGCGATATGAATGGCCGTATCTTTAAGACAGACATACGGACAACGAAGTGATTCTATAAGGGTTCCTTTATTCCTTTTGAATTACGGAACCCTAATAAATAAATAAATAATAGTATTGTAATATACATATTTTATTATATTTTGTGGTTGATGAGGCGCACCCGACTGTCATACTAACTTTTATATGAAAGTCGGTAAACAGCTTTAGGGTTGACAGGTATAAGTGTAACTCGCCACGAATTTACACTTTAATGCTTTGACTTCAAAACTGTTTGTCATGAAAAGTGGTATTTTTTGATAACCCTTGTATTTGATAGCAATTCCGTTAAAATCAATAGATAAACGCTTACTATATTTTTATACAGTTATAGTATTGTATAAATAAAAATTATTATTATATATTTTTATACAGTTATAGTATTGTATAAATAAAAATTATTATAATGTGTAGTCCACACTAAAGCACAAGAAAAATCATATCATTCAATTTAAACAGTAATAATTTTCTCTCATACTTTAACAAACCTAATACCTTAATAAATGAAAATAGATGGATCTATTTGTCTATTTGAATTTCCAACAGTTGTATGAAATAAACATATATCTAGAACATGCCTTACATCCAAATAAATTAAATATATAATACTAATTATAGAAGAACACATCATTCTTAACTATAATAATAACAGTGTGTAATTTACTTGAATTAAATTTAATAATAAGTACTTAATTTAAAGACGATAACTATTTTTTATATGTAGGAACATAATTTACAATCTACACAGATAAATAAAAATGAAGTGTCTGTACGTAATGTCGAAATAATCGCTTTTTAGTACATGCATTTGAAAGCATATAATATGGTACTAATAGGAAAAAAAAACAATTTTAAAATTTTTGTCTGCCTGTCTTATTTATTCCACCTAATCTCCGAAACGGCTGGACCGATTTTAACCGGACTTTCACTGGTAGATAGCTGATGTTATAAGGAGTAATTAGGCTATTTTTATTTTAGAAAACAAAAATTGGGTTTCGTTCAAAAAAATTAAAACGTACTTAAGAACGAAACCGAGCGAAACGAGGGTAAGTTGTAACTAATAAATGAATAAGAAACTTACCTCAGGTGATATTTGTTGCATGTGGAAGACAAGTGTGGGCACAGATAATATCTGTATAATGTACATTGTTAGTAGCTTCTCGGAGAACTGAGCTGATACAAGTGGACGTAAAGCCAGCGTCACTATTGCTGTTAATGATATATTCTTAAGGCTCACTTTCTCACGGCAAAGCCCACGAAGGAGAAGAGACTACAAAAATAATAAATTTATATTTTTTTTAAATACATCAAACTGACATTAGCTGACAAATAGTTAATATGGAAACATTTTAGGACTGAAATGTAAGATATTTTAAGTGTCGTCTATCTATACATATAATAAAATTGTAACTAAGCCAAATCTGTACATTAAATCTTATTTGGATAATCTTATTGAAATAGACATTATTATTAATACAGAGGCCGAATCTATAGCTTTTAGAATTTTTGTCAGTCTGTCTGTGTGTCTGTGACCAAATTACTGAAAAACTACTGTAGGGATTTTGATATTTGCTATGATGAACATATAGGAGACCTTTTACTGCGGGAAAATATCTAGTCTCTGATAAATCCATACTAAATATAAAAACATAGGTAGGGACGAATCCGAGTGGAGCGAGATGAGTCGACAGTATTGCCATAAATCTGAGTAAGTGTTGCTTTAAGCCAATAAAATATCACACATGATAAAAAAAGATGTGAAGTTTTTATAACTATATTTATTGAGTTTTCAAGTCAATCTGAGTAAATTTGCTAAATAAGTTATGTATGTAGAATCAATACAGTAAGTAAATATTACCTTTAGAGTTAAGTAATAGCCTCTGTGAAAAAGTGATCCCATAACATTAGCACACAATTGTGTCATTCCACCTCTGAGTTTCTCAAAGTTTTTTAGCCGAGTCAATGCCCAAGTGTTTGTAGCTGTGAATGCTAATAATGTGTGTAAGTGTATTAGAATACTCTGCATGTCTATTGGTGATTCAGGTTTTAACTCCTCGAGGTACTGGCAGCATTTGTACAGTAAATCCTTTATATGAGAGATCCATCTTAAACTACAAAATATATTTTTAAGTCAATATTTAATTCAATTTTCTTATTAATATCAGTTGAGCACAGATTACTTTGTCAATGTCATGAGAATGGACACTCAAGACACAAGGCAGATTCACTCCAAGAAGTCAGAAATCAAAAGAATTGAATTGAATCACAAGGCAGATTGATCATTGGTAATTTGACATTTAAAAATCATCTTGTATAGATGATTTTAGTATTATGATTATAATAAAATTCTAACTGAGTCGAATCTGTATATTAAAATTTTTTTGGAAAATTTTATTGAAATAGTCATTATTATCGATACAGAGTCTGAATCTATAGTTTTTAGAATTTTTGTCTATCTGTCTGTATGTCTGTTACCGCATCATGGAAAAACCACTGGTGGGATTTTGATGAAATTTGGTATGATAATAGCTGGTTATTCGGGTCAACAATAGGATACTTTTTACTGCGGGAAAATATCTCTTCTCTGAGAAATCTATACTAAACATTAAAAAGTAAGCAGAGACAAACCCGAGCGGAGCGAGGGTGAGTCGCTAGTATGAGATAAAGTTGATTATAACAGAGTATAAATGCAAAGTGACATTAGCAAAGTAATCTGTGCTTAACTGGCACACTTTTAAGATAATTGTATTGAAAAGAGTATAAAAAGTAAATCTTAAGTAAATAAACAGAGTTTCACTTTTGTAAAAATTCCAGAAAGCAATTTTATACCTGTACTCTTTATTAAGGAACACTCCAACATATGATATCTTAACTGATTCAGAGTGTAGGCTCTGTACAATATATTTGCAGAGTTTCTCAAATCTCTTTTTATCTCTCTGTTTCTTAAATACAAGGAAGAGTTGACAAGCAACTTTGTAAACATCCAAGGCTTGAATAAGCTCAGGATGTTGTGGTTCATCATGTGAACCCTGGCTGGTGGACTCTGGGAGAAGTTGGTCAAACTCATTTCTGAAAATATATAGATTTTATAAATTAACTAATAAATATAATATTCAATTATAGAATTTAAAACTTAAAAATCAAACGTTAATCGAAGTAAGTATATTTTTGTTGAAACATATTTAAATTCTAATAAGATACAACTATTGTGATATAAAAATGGGATTTATAGGAATTTTATCACCTATGATTAAAATGCTTTAATTAATAATTTATAAATGTGTGTATTCTCGTCTTACAGAATAATCTTGATGAATCTCTGTCGTGCGAGCCAACCACGAACGATTGCTTGTATTTTAATCGCTGATTGTTCTCTTTTTTTTTCTAGAGCACGTTCTTCTCTTGCTGCTTTAGTCTGTTCTAAGAATGTATCTTTACTCGTTAATGATTTGGAAAACATTTTAAATCGTTGTATTGCACACAAGATACAGCTTTGTTTTCTTTTTAGTTGAATAGCTGTCAAGATAAGAAGGCATCGAAATACATGATAGAATTCACAATTATTATCCCGGTAACAGAATCATGTTGGTTGTGTAGATATTTCTAATAACGCTTTATAGCACTAGTTTTCAAGCACATATCCGAAAAAATATATTTCTCTATATTTTTTTTGGTTTTGTAAGCTTTATCAAAGAACTGGTCACTGGAGGATTGAGATTTCGTTTGACACCTCTTTTACGTTGCCATGTCAAAGTACTTTAATATTAGTACTTAGTAGTATTGCCATTTATGGTATGATTACTTTAAATTATAAAAAATGTTTTGACATAAAATTCATATGGTAATATATTATTCAACCATTTTGTACTGTAAAACTTATTTTTATTATTGTCAACATTATTGTTGAGTACTTCACTAGTAAAGTGGCGGCAGCACTAGTCTATCAAACTTGACAGACAGGGACTCACAAGTTACAACTTTTATTTGTTATCCATTGTTAGGCATATAGGGTTCGATTCCCGGTGCGGGACAAAAATTAGCTACTGGGTTTTCTGTCAACACGTCTTGTCGTACTCTTGTGTCGACAGACTTCATTAGACTGTCCTTAAACTTAATGAGATAGAAAGCAGTACCTACTACCATTGCATTTATTCATTATAGTAGCTGCAAAGTCTTCGATAATACATTTATAATACAACCTGCTAAGGGTTGTAATATAAACTCATTTACAATATTGTAAATACTAAATAGTACCTTATAATAATAACAGGTACATCGCAGATGGTTGATATCAAGTAAGTATAAAAGCATGTGAGCAATGATTATATAATAAAAAATGCCTATCTAGTTTTAGGTCTATAGATAATAATAAATATTTTTAAAAGTATTTTCATTATTCTATTTTAGTCTTAATTTGATTTTATATTTTATCATGTAATCATTCATCGCGTTCCTATCTACAATTATTAATACTTAAATGGCAAACCAGCCAACTCCACATTTCGTCAAAAAATATTTTTTGTTTTAGATTGTAAGAAAAAATAATTCAGTAGGATTTTACAGTATCAAAAATAACAACTTACGATATTATTCACCAACGGTATTTTAGATGTTTTAATAAGAAGTGTACATATAATATTATAAAATTTTAAGTTAAAGTTTAAGTTTTTGTCTCCTGAAAAATTTGCTCATATAGAGTTAGCTGGTTTGCCAATTAAGGTATTGATATGTGTCCCCCCCAACGTGCGTTCACCTTGTCGTGGTGGGGGGCTCAGTAGTGCCCGGCAATACAGCCGAGCGTGAAGCCAAGAAACGCACAGGGAGGCCCGCTTCGGTGGGCGGTGGGAGGTGGCCCTCTTCGAGGGCGGTGTACCATGCGGGTTGCTCCTGGTACTTCTCTGATAGCAGAGTGGACCTTGGAGCAACCCCATGGTTGTGGTGGGCTGCTTCGGCAGACCTGCCGTCGGGGCGTAGTAGTTGAATGCGTAAACGATCCTGCGACGCCCCATTAAGACGGGGGAAGGTTTTGTTGGGTTTTAGTGGGTAGTACTGGTTTTGCCGGTGAGTCCCACACCTCGTGCGTAAATGCATTTCCCAACGTTAAAAAAAACGTATTGATATGTGTGAGTTAGGTAGTACTTGATAGGTGGCGTTAATATACCGTGCAAAACATCAAAATTATACCCCGTAAAATCTAACTTCTATTAATATATGATTTATCTATGGAATAAGTCCACGATTCATTACGTTAAGTCATATCGATAAATATGTAAAAATGGACAGATGCCAATGCCTACCTATGATCTACCTAACTCCGTAGCGTTGATAGATTCTGGTTTAAAGAATTTGACTATAGGTATGGGTTGCGTGAGAATGCATAAAGTCGGGTTCGGGCAAACGTAGTCTATGCCCAAGATTTCTAAAGACTGTTCAGACTATGCTATACAGTTACATCATAAGTAGCGTTATTTCAACCTCCTACTTTGTCCTTAATACGTTATTTGAATCTTACATAACTGCTTAAAACGACATGAAATATCGCAAGAATAATAAGTTTTAAATTCCGAAATAAAATTTAAACCAATAAATCAAGTTACATTTAACATTAACATCAGCTTCTTAGAGGAATGACGAAAGTAAAAAAAAAACATCTAAGTACATACAATATTTTAATATTAAAGGAGTCTTTAGTAATTTATTAAAAAAAATATGAATAAGTACAATATCTATACAATAATTTACGAATCTCTAGCCATAACGACAATTTTGTGTTTTTAAATTTAATTAATAACACCGGCAGGTACCTACTTGTATATATGCTTAAATACAATATTGTTAAAATTATTTCTCAATTGTAAATATGTCTCATTAACAAAGTAATTGGTAAGTTGGAACATGTTTTATATTTTGAAATTTTATCAAAAAATCAAGGCTAAATTCAGCAGTAAACTTAATTATTTATTTATACATGCAAGTAAAGTGAAGAAAAATTGTACCAAAGTGGGTATTTAATTAGTTGCACTAATTACAAAAGCATATTTCACATAAACAAAATAATTCGAACCAAAATATTTTCTCGAGAGCCTCGAGTTTTTTTTATTTAAGTATTCAACGCTCGAATATATATATATATATATATATATATATATATATATATATATATACATACAGTACTATTGTAGATCATAGATATAGATAGAAGGCACATGGCATAATAATAATTATTAAAATCGTTTTAATATTTCGATAAGTGCTAAAAAAATGGACAATAGCTATATCCCTAGGTTGATTCCCCATACAAACTTTTATATATATATATATATATATATATATATATATATATATATATATATACAGTAGTATTGTCGATCAGTAGAAGGCACATAGCATAATGATAATTATTAAAATCGTTTTAATATTTCGATAAGTGCTAAAAAAATGGACAATAGCTATATCCCTAGGTTGATTCCCCATACAAACTTTTATCCCCACTTTCACCCCGTTAAGAGATGATTTCCGGGCTAAAAAGTATTTTATGTCCTGCCCAGGGTCTCAAACTATCTTCTTACCAAATTTCATCAATATCGATTCAGTGGATCCAGAGATTACCCCCTAAAACGTCACAAACTCACAAACTTTACCTCTTTATAATATTAAGTATATTATCGAAAAGTTTAATCAATTAAAAATAGGCTACCATGACGTAGTAAAATAAGAGTTACACATAAGAGGACTATCTATTTATATAATCACAATTTATATGAAATAGGTATTAAGTTCCGTAGGCTGCAGATTCTAATATAGAAGTATACGTTTAGGTATCGCGCATTACATAATATCTCGATAGATAGTATCGAAAATTAAGAATAAATGAATTTAGGACTACTATAATTAACCTACTGTAAAATGTGTTTGTATGTTTGTTACTCATTCACGCTTGACGGATCTGAATGAAATGATATAAAGATAAACTATATACCATAGGTCTGGAGTAACACGTAACGTACTGTTAGGCACGTAGAGATACCCCTAGCGAAGCAAGAGTAAGTTGTCTTCTTAGAAAACTATTTAATTAGAATTAAGCATTAGCAAAATGTATTTTAATATTTTAATTATAATAGTTGATAGGGACGAAGATACTGTTCATTTTAAAAAATAGATATAGTAGATAAATGCTTTAAGTCAAAAGTATTCTAAGCCAGACTAATTTTTGTATCACTCCCCACACAGACTCTAAGATAAAGTTATAAAATAGCTAATGAACTCTACCAGAGTACCAAGTACTATATATCGTTGCTCCATGTCTCTTTGCTTTTTGTGCTTTATCATTTGAAAGATTATTATCGATAACATCGGCCATTATCAGCCATCAAAAATGTTGTTTCGAATTTCGAGACGGAAAACAACTCCAATGCGAACTTGAACTGACTAATTAGTTTTTTGTGTTGCTCCCAATATAGAAAGTAATTACGTAATTGTGTTGTAGAAAGAAATTTGGTACGTCTACGTTAAAGGCGAGTATCTGTCCTTAAGCTTTTACGTTCGATAAATAGTTTTCAATGTTTTACTAATTACAAGCTAATTATCACGAATTAAATAGCTAATTTAGATGACGTGAAGATGGACATATAAAGAGAATGGATACTGGCTATTATTTGACAGTTAATAGTCTTCGAGTGAATAGCTTTAATTCATTTGAAGTATTTTTTCAACAAACTAGTTTTATAATAACATTGTTTTGTTTATTAGGTTGTATTTTTAGAATATATTATTCCTTATACACACTGTCATCCCCATTATCAATCGCTTAAGGGATGATTTCCGGGATAAAACTATCCTAGTCCTTCCCAGGGTCTCAAACTATCTGCTTACCAAATTTCATCTATATCGGTTCAGTAGTTCCAGAGATTACTTCATTATAATATTAGTATAGATTTATAATATTAGTATACGAGATGAAGTATATTCAAATAATGATTACATATAAGATCGAGTTATATTGCGACTGTTTTTAATTGACACTCGAGTTATTTAGAGAGTTTAAAAAAATATCTTCTTTGTGCTGGAGGTAGCGGATTCGAATCTATAAATGTTTATTGCGTTTTGACTGTACTTTTTTGACTCCAGTCAGTATTACGCGTATATTATAAATAGATAAAGGTATTTATTATCTGTGTCGATACAAGTGGAGACAAGAAGCAGTCACTTTATAATTTTACACTTAGACCCTGAAAAAAAAATGGTTTTATGCTTGAATTCTGCTTACAATCTCTTTAGAGATAACTAGGCTGATTAAGTTGAAAGGTCTTGATGACCATATCAGAAGGAACACGTCTTTATATATAAAGGCATTTCAGCTATGTGTTAATCTGCGTCGTAATTAATGTAATAATGCTAAGATGAGTTGACGAAACGGTTTTAATTATCATCCATAATAGCTTAGAAGCTACATTATAATGATGGGTGCTGCTGATTGAAACGTGTCTTTGTTTTCTTTACACAAATTTAAATTAGTGGAGTAACTCTGATTTTGCTCTATTAGTTAATTCAAAATATCCAATTTTCACGCAATATTTCTATTATAAAGATTAATGTTTTATAAGAAATTTAGTGAGGATTGTAGGTACTTACACTACTATATACACAATGTACAAACTGACAGATAGAAGTAACGTGCTTATTTAATATTAGCGACTCACCTTCGCTTCGCTCGGGTTTGTTCCTAGTTAAATTTGAACGGTTACCTAGTAGGCAATAGAGAGACTATATATTAGTATAGACATAGGTATGATGAGTTTTATATCTCTTACTCGAGATTGGTTCCCCATACAAACTTTTATCCCCCTTTTTACCCCTTTAAGGGGTGAATTTCGGGATAAATACTATCGTATGTACTTCCCAGGGTCTCAAACTATCTTCATTCCAAATTTCATCTAAATCGGTTTCGCGGATTTTTAGTTTATCCATTACAACAAACTCACAAACTTTACCTTTTTATAATATTAAGTGTAGAAAATATTCTCAATAGCTCAAAATTATTAGTGACACACATTATCTAAAGAATGCCTTTAACTCATTAAGTAGGCATGTCAAAACTTCGCAAAGTTCACATCCGGTGATTAAGGTCAGTGATTAAGCGAACACAAAAGCTGATAAGCCATTTTTGATTACATGCAAGGAATTGATAAGAATATCTATCTACCTATAGAAAAGTCTACATCCATAGAATGATATGGATGTTTTAGTCACCTCCTCTGGGAATTTTTGTTATTTAACAAAACCTATAAATTATCGAGAATATATTAAGCAAATAATATGTACTTATTTGTATTTTTATATTTGCCTTGTCTAATGTCTCCATATTAGATGTGTCATTCAGGTATCATACTTATGAAGTAAACGAGAATAAGGTAAACGAAAAATAATAATATAATCGATGATCGGTATGAGCTGCGGGCGGAAATTAAGCCACGGGGAAGCCCTGAGGTATTTTTACAGTATAACAAGGGTCGAGGGCGGATCACTTGCTAGTTACCTATAGTTACCTACATATAATATACCATAAAACAAAATAACACTAAGATCTTTTAACTAGCGGCTCACACTCGCTCCGCTCAGGTTCGTCCCTAGGTACGTTTTAATGGTTAGTATAGATTTTTCAGAGATGAGACATTTTCTTGCAGTAAAAAGTATCCTATATGTTGACCTGAATAACCAGATATCATCATACCAAATTTCATCAAAATCTGTCCAGTGCATTTGTCCTTATGGCGGTTACAGACAGGCAGACAGGCCGACAGACAGACAAAAATTCTTAAAACTATAAATTCGGCCTCCGTATCGATTATGATGACTATTTCAATAAGATTTTCTAAAAATTATTTAATGTACAGACTCGACTCAGAATTTTATTATATGTATAAAAGATAAAGCAGCATGCATAACTAAACGTAATGCCCCATTTTAATAATTTAAAAAGAAAAATTGTAATTTCGCAATTATATAAAAACGGTATTCATGACACCATTATATAAGAACAAGGACTCTTCGGTAAGTTGTACATACATCTTTTAATGAGTCATAAACGGGCTTTTCAGATATGGTAAACATAAAAGATGCCTATTTGCGTGTTGTGAGAAAGTCGTGAGATTAAAAGAAAGGCTTTAACATTTGTTTTTGTGACTAAGTATTATGGTATCTTATGAGATTGTCGGCAGTATAAAGATTTTTCTTATATAGCTTATAAGTAGATTATGTACTTAAGTAGGTATATAAAGAACTTCTCAAAAATGTTTTAAGTGCACATTAATATGAAATAAAGGTAACGCTAGCTGATAAATTTATAAGTGGACACGTTCTTCAAACCTCATGTTGCACTTACTATTTTATGTACTAATTCAACACATATATTTTATAGTTTGAAATATTTGTATTTAAGAGATAATGTAATATATGTACCTATATTATATGTTTTAAATATAATATATATATATATATATCTATTTAAATTATAATTATTTAACATTTCTTTTTTTTAAGTAAATTTATAAAAGAGTCATAGCTATATCAATACAACTATTATATATATTTATTTCGAGTAGGTACGTGGCACCATGACTAGATGCTCAAATCTATAAAAAAATTTAGAAACGGAAAAGATTGTTTGTTTTTTTCTTTATTAGAACGCTCAAATCGCTGAAACTACCGAATACCTGTTTTAGGCTATTTTACATCACGCTACATTTAGAAGCGAAGTTAAAACTTATAAATAAACTCCGCAGAGCTTTGGGCTAAAACAAAACTATCTACATATGTCTAGGTATATTAAATAGCCTAAGAATCCTTTTCGTTAATAATAATTGACCATTGTCCATAAGTAAATTAAATACTCTTCTTATATGCATTTAAAATTTTCAAAATCAGAGAACTTTCAATTTGCATTTCATTTTAATTTAATGAACTCTTATATAATTAATATTTATAAAGTCGTTTCAGGTTAACAAGATTCCACAGTTAAAGAAAGTCACATGAAATGTTGTCAAGCAGTGGGTAGGTATGCGTCGTGGGAAATGTTTCTTACTTAGCGCGACCATAAGGGAATGGAATGGAGCAGACGGTACACGTTGTTAGAAAAATCTCAGAATTAAGTAATTAATTCGATACTTTGATACCTTAACAAAATCTTCGTGAATTTTTCAAATATTTCTAATGTTTTATCGCAGCAAAACTACCTATACTTATATCAAAATTAGATAGTTTAAAGATAAGAGCTCGTAGCTGTTATTGCGTAACTACCTTAATAAATAATAATAAAAATTTTGTTTCATTTTATTTTGCCATAGGTAGGTACTAAATTTAATTTTAAAACCGCCAGCCAAAATTAGGATATTTATAAGCGTGTCGAAGAAACCAGGTCTTCGTGATAGCAGTGCTTCGTTTTTTACTAACTAGGTCTACAGATGAATTATATAATAGAAATAACTCGTTTAGGAAGTGTTATATACACGAGAAACATATATCGAGTATTTATTTAATAAAAGCTCAATAGGTATAATATATGGTTTAGATTTTTGCGTCAAAATCCTAAAGTATCAAAATAACACCTGAATTTAAAGCAGATTATAAAAGCTAATTATGTATAATGTTTGAACCATGCTGATACACGTTCATTCATAACATACATTAACAATAGAACATCGATATGCGCCCACGCCGAAATTCTCGGCTGATCACCTGCCAAAAATGAAGGCGGGCGGAAAGCTCGAAGTAAGCACGAAGGCTTCGACGCTAAGCGCCATTAGTTCAACATCGACCAATGAAAGGTAAGGGGCGTGACTATGCGCACGCGCCGCCCGGACGTTCTCGCCGTGTCAGTGTAAACGCAGCTCTCGTAGCACCAGCACGCGTTTGTATTCCTTAAAATTTGTCTATTTTGCCCATAACATTATTGTTGTCGCGATTTTATTGCTATATTTTGAACTGTTCAGTGATTATTTACATTAGAATGTTCTAGTGAAGTGACAGTACGAGTGACATTGTTATTTTTATAGTACTAATAAACATGATGATGGATCAAGCACATTTTGGAGAATATCTGCTCAGGCAACAAATGTTGCATGCCGCATCTTTAAGTAGTTTACGTGAGTATCTTATTGTTGATTAAGAGAAGGTACGGAATAGGCTATTTTTACGACCAATAATTTGGTCGTTTACAGTTGAGAAAAAAATTGCAAAATATCATTCTGCTCTTTTATTCTATGTTAAATTTTATTTTCAATTTTTACAATTTATATACATGGACAAATTATAACTAGCATGCGATATTGATAATCTAATATGTAAGATCCAATTTTAATTATCTTTAATAAGTTTGAATTCAAAAACAATGTATTAGAAAAAACCTATCTACCCCCAATGGGTTTAGAAATTGGTGAAATAAAATATGATGTTGTAAACAAACATTTTAGTACAATTTTATAGTGATAATGGCAAAACTAGAAATTGTGGGTATTTAATTTTTTTTTTCATTACTTCAGTTGGATAATAATAAATTGAATCAAAATTAAACCAAACATTGTTTCAAACAGAAGCAATTACTTATAAATCTTATATCATATTACATGCTGTTCATATAAACTTTATCTACTCGTATAATTTACAGCGGTGCAGTAGTCAGACCATGCGCGTTGATGTCTTTTATTAGGACATAAATGATAAATCATTTTGTAATACATTACAATTACGTACTTTATCAATATTTTGGAGATATGTAAGATTATATTATTTTTCAGATAATTATTAATCCAATTAAAGCTTTTTTTTATATATACATATAATAATTTGAAAATGTGATTACATATTTCTTTTTCTTGTTTATTATTTTAGTATTTATTGACAATTATCTGAACTATAAATATTAACCAATATTTGATCAAATATCTAATTATATCAATAATGTACTTTATGTTTTAACATAGGTACAACAACCTAACACAATGTAATAAACAGTTTGAATTTATCGATACTTAAATCTCGTTATTTATGAGCTTTTAAGAACGTGCCACACTTATTAAGCTTTAAGAATATATTTAATTTATCGAATACGATTTTTTATATAGATATAGTGTTATAAGATTATATATTTAGTCCATACAGCTATTAGTAATAATTATATATGTATGTAGAATTTATTTTTGCGTCGATATGAAAACAAAACGTTTTCTATATTCGTTTAATTGTATTCTGTCCTTTTTAACGTCCACTCCTGGCCTCCCTTCAATACATGAAAATATCAGAGGTGTGAGACCCGGGATTTGAACCCGCTTCACTCTGTTTCCCAGGCGAGCAAGTTACCACTGCCTTTATCCGTTTAATACTATTTAATATTTATTTTATCGCTCGGGTTCGTCCCTAGGTACGTTTAATTTTTTTTGAGCGGAACCCTAATTGTTTTTCTTCTTCGAAAATAAAAGTTGCCTATATTACTCCCTATAACATCAGCTATCTTCCAGTGAGAGTCCCGTCAAAATCAGTCCAGCCGTTTCAGAGATTATCCGGAACAAACAGACAGACAGACAAAAATTTCAAAAATTGTGTTTTTCTTATAAGTACCGTATATAATTTCATATGCATTTAGTAAAACGCTGTTATTTTGACATTAGAAACAGACACTTCAATTTTATTTATCTGTATAGTTGTATAGATTAACAAATCTTTCTTTAAATTTTAACTACCTTCAATTGATGTATTAAGCTTTGAAATGCTTCATATTATATATTCACAAATAATTTGTATTTTTGTGATAACGTAATAAAAATATTGGTAAGAATGTCCTATCCGTCGGTGTAAGGACTCTACAGAATAAAAAAAAAAATAATGAGTGCGTGGATCAATGTGTACTTAAGAAGTGAAACTTCTGTAGGTTATCGGTACTTTTTATGAAATTCAATGTATATGTTGTAATTAATTAGGATAGGAGAGAATACTAAAAAAAAATTTTTTATCGATTTAAAAACGAAAGTTCTCTTTAACTGTCACAAATTGTGTTTAGGTAATTATTCTAATTAAAATAAATATACAACAATGTAAATTGAATCTTAAATGTAATACTTAAAATTGTTTACACGAAAAATAAAAAAAGCGCGCTCAAATGTTTAAATGAGTGCTCATTCAGTGAGGATATTTTTTGTCGCTGATTGTGTATTTAGTACATTTTTGATCGATGTATACCCTCTTCAAAACTTATGATCGTCTGGTACTTTTGGCCGAGTACTAGGGCCCCGTCAAAGAGTGCATCTTTAATGATTATGATTACATCGCTAACTTAAAAATATATATTTTTTAAATAATTTTTTTATTTTTTTATTATAAAATTCTTTGAAATAGCGATATAATAGTTTAAAATTTAAATATTTTTAATTGACTATTTATTGACTACCGTAACAACCGTTTCCGTTACAAAAATCGTAACGCCAATACTTTTTTTGCCTCTCGTGACGCGCCTAAAGAAGTTTCACTTCAAAATATTATTCTTAGTAAATAGTCCACTTCAGTAAGAAACGATTCAAAGCTAAACTACGCAATAAAATTTTCTCGTATCTTATTTTAACTAAATAGCGATATAAAATGGTAATAAAGGAAATCTATTAGAATAATTATATAACTAACTACATAGCAAATAACAGAAATTTACTAAGAAATAAAACATCAAATAAGGAGGTTTTATCAACAAATGAAATTGCTAACTAAAGGGACCACAGACGGAGTCCATATTAATAACTAGATTATTTAAAACGTTACAAGATATACTATTAAATAGTAATGCTCGTGTTATACGCCGTAGATTAAAATTATTTTATTGCTGCCTACGGATACTTGATGAAACTCGATGCGATCAAAGGCACCGCTTGATTGCAATTACTTATAGGTACATGGTTAGATATGAAATTCATTTATTCTATTTTATATCTTAAGTACTAAAGTTAAAGAACTATTTTAGATTTTGATTATAGTGTTTATTTACTACAGTATGCCACTAGGCTATTTGTTTTTTTTATATTTTACCCTTAATGGTAAATAATACAAAGTAAGACATGTTCTAGTATCACTATAGATATGTTGATTTATTAATAATGCTTATAGCTGTAACAAAAGCTTCAACATATAAGTTTTTGTACAAAAGCGAATATATGTAAAAAAAAAAATTTTATATAAGTAACCCATTCCGAAATTAATAATATAATATATTTTTGATATACATATTAAGTATATGAAAAATATGCTTGACAAAAAATGCTTGTCAGGTGCATCTCGAATGTATTTTATTCCTTTATCTTTTATTGTTTAATTATTTAAATGAAATATAAAATATTTATAATTTAAGCGCCACGATAACAGCATTCACATTTATTATTTTTTGTGTGTTAATCCAGTGCAAGTTTTGTAAGATTTAACAGGTTTTGCCACTATGTTTGCTGTAATAAATATACACACGCAGCTATTTTAAAACATATACCTACATAGGTATATGTACGAGTATATCTCCGACTACGTAATGCTATGTTTCTTCGTTAACTTGTTCTCTTCTTTTTAGTTAACTTTTTACGAAGTCAGGGTTTTTTATTTATTTTTATAACAGCTTTTTAGTTATGATCAATTAATTAATTTTTTTATTTATTTAATTTTATTTAATTTTATTTAATCATTTTTGGTTTTATTTAATAATTTCTTAACCTAAATTACTTTTGTAATCGCCTTTTAAAGACCTATCTTTTGATACCCCACTCAATCGATTCAGACAAAAAAAATTTTTTTAAGATACTCAAATTGGCGCCTACAATCCGCCATTTTGATTTTTTTGACATTTGCGTAAACAAGACAAATTGAATGACGTATGAAACATCAAGATCGGTTAAGCCATTTAGTAATTTCGAGGGAACATACATACAGGTCAAACACAAAATCCTCCTTTGGGCATTGCCGCAGTCGGGTAAAAATGTATTACTTTGCTTAGATTTAGATAGAGATTATGTTGCAAAAACTGGGTTAATATATACCTGTGATGATTTTTTTTGTAATTAATATCAAATACTACTACACACTTAAGTATCTTTGTTTGGCTCGAGCGAGTTTCTAGGTGCCTAACAGGAGCCTATGTGCTACTCCAGTCCATCTGTGTCCCCACTAAATTTCATCCAAATCCGTTCAGCTGTTCCGGCATTTAGAAGTAACAAACTATATAATAATAGCCCAATTACAAAAACTAATCAAATACTTATTCATTTCCAGAGCATCGAGTAGGCGCGGACGCTGAGCCTCCCGCGTGTGAGGCGCGGCTGCTTAACGGCGAACTGTGGCGACGCTTCCACGATATCGGCACTGAAATGATCATCACTAAGGGTGGAAGGTAAGTTTAAACTATTATACATAGAATTTGCCTTAAAACTATGATCTAAAAAAGAAAAGATAAACATAAAAAGTACATAAAAACTTAAATAAACACTGTGTAATGTAGCAGTAACATGGTAATGACCATAATATTATTATGATATATATTATTATGATTAGATGATATAATAATTTTTGTCATTTCAATTAAATTTTTACTTAATACTTTCTTAGATTTACGCGAATATTTTATATACAGCAATCATGATCACGGGAGAGACTAAGGTTTAAGATGTCCCAAAAGAATTATATAGTTGTAACAGACAGCCTACCCAAAACTAAACTAAAATGAATTCAAAAACGTCGGAAACTAAAAATCGAAATAAATTCGCGAAAAAATCCGAAGAGATAGTTTTATTTAAATTTATACTATTTTTTAACGATCGTAGAATGAAATATTGTGTAAACCAAAAGATTTGATACCATATTATAACGAATTTATATGGATTGCCCGTGGCTCCGCCCGCGTTCAGATGACCAAAAACCAAATTCTTAGGTTTTACATAGTATACTCTTACAGTGCAGTTTTTGTAAAATGAGATATTTTCCCGCGGTAGAAAGTATCTTATATGTTGACCCGGATAGCCAGCTATCATCATACCAAATTTCATCAAAATCTGTCCAGTGATTTTCTCGTGATGCGGTAACAGACAGACAGACAAAAATTCTAAAAACTATAGATTCGGACTCTGTATCGATAATAATGTCTATTTCAATAAGATTTTCCAAAAAATATTTAATGTACAGATTTGACTTAGTTACAATTTTATTATATGTAAGTATAGAATGGATATAATGCATTCAAAACCACTCTGCTTTTCTTTAAAATCTTCCAACTTTATTATAATATTATGTGAATTAAAATAGCTGCACATATGTATCCATAATGCATGTTAGAAAGTATATTGCACTATAGGCTCATCAAAATGAACACTTAATTGAATTAATTATCATAAAATATTTTTTGTCCAATTAAATGAGAACAGTTGATGAGAATTATTACGTCTACACAGAAAAAAATATGAAAATTATTTATGAACTACTATGTCATCGTATATTATACAAATTATATGTCTATACATAATAATAAAATTCTGAGTCGAACTTGTACATTAAATATTTTTTTGGAAAATCTAATTGAAATATTTATTATTATCGATACGAAGGCCGAATCTACAGTTTTTAAAATTTTTATCTGTATGTTTGTCTGTCTACCTGTCTCTAATCTATAAACTGGCGACGTTAAAGTCGACGCCATAGTATAGGGGCAGATTAAAACTAAAGAGAAAGTTTATACAGATTCTCTGTTTAGATAAATTAAATTTGTATAGGTATGTCCTATGTAATAAAATAATCAAATCTTAAAATAAGCATATCACTTTTTTTTTGGATAAAAAGTTTTAAAGGAATAGTACAATCTGCAGGTAATTACGCAAGCTGTTTATCCGTCATAAATTTATATAGAGCAACAAAAACTTAACGAAAACCCATTAAGGCTGCCGAATCTGACGCGGGGCTTGTTAACGAATAATTTGGGTCCCGCCGGACCCCCGTCATAGACAAAACAAACAGCTGCCTGTATAGCAATTTAAGCATTTCTCTAAATGGCCAGGCACAAATTATACCTTATTATAAGCTTGTTTGCTTTACGATTGTACCCCCACAATTATTTTTTTTCTTCATCAATAATGTGGATGTTCGAGCTCGAGCAGTGAAGAAATTACACGTTCGTGGCGGTCTCAGCGCCTCGATACTTAACGCGCAACGTTTCCTGTCCGGGCCCGACGGCTGCCACGCGATATCCGCAGCGCTGTCAGCAATATGCATCCTCCGGTCATTAGGCAGTGACCTCGCAATAATCTGTAAATCAACATCGTGCCATCTCATTTAATATGCATTTGAAATCATTCAATTACTTAATCCCTCCGCGACCGCGGACACGCCGGCGTGTTAGTTAACAATATATTTCTTAGAATTTTAATTAATTTCTAAGAAATTTACCTGGAGGTGTTAAAAATAATAGTTAATGTACATTCATAAGTGAATTATTCAAATAAGGATCACATAGCTGAAGTGCGCTCTATCAGTTACGGCAGCGAGTCTAAACGTTGTCGCGATTCTCGCTTTGGTGCGCTTTTTGCGCGCGTGTAATTAGCCGTTCTCATCTTGGTCCCTGTCATCTTCTACACGTTTTTTTCTGAACGCCAACAGACCACCGTGCGGCCGCGCAACATTTTGATAATTTACCGCTTTATCCAAACGTTAGTGAATCTCGTTAACTGCCTGAGCCGGCCTAAAGGTCACTTTTGTTTGTTTTATACTAATGAAGGCGCGCGAGAGGCCGGGGGCGCGCCGGCGCCGGCCCTGGCGCCATAGGAATCGAAATGGGTCAAAATATTTAATTTATTTCTCGTATTGAACGCTAGTTGCGGCCGCGTGTCCGTGGTAATTGAGTTATTTCACACTAGATGCTAGCGCACGTTTCTAACTCGTGAAAGGCAACAAATTGCTGTACCTTCGAGCTTTTAGCGCTTATACAACACGCGTACAAATGAGTACTTTATCCGAAGTAGAGAGGGGTTGGCTACTAAATGGAAAGCGCAAACAGAAAGATTTGGGCGGTTCGTTTGTGCAAGCACACCCGGGCAGTAGATATGTAGCGTAGCTAACACCTGCCGCGCTCGGCCGCCATGCGCTTGCTTTATGTATTATGAAAGATTTGTTGCTAGACTCCATAATTTTCCCACCTGGATATTGTTGTTAATTGGAATTGTAAACTCGAGACACACCGATCCAGTGTCTATTTTCTTAGGCTCTGCGTAAACTTCTTCTGTATGTGAAGCTGGTTATTTAGGCAATCTAAACACGGCTGACATGTGGAGATGTTGATATATTTATAATATTAGAAACATCAATAAACATCCTTCGAATAAAAAACCACAAAATTTACAAAGTGACACGTTACATCTGCTCTCTATTCGAAGATAATACTACCCCTAATAATCGCCGTACAAACAAACAAATACTGCTTAGGATAGAATAGGTCATTTATTTTTTTCTTGAGACCGAAATATGACAAATGGGCGAGGCGCGCCGACGCAGATCGCTCGCGTGTCGTCGCGCGGACCTCCCGCCATTTTAAAAACAAACAGACGGCATAAAAACTCGTTATTTATTCTCGTGTTATTCCGAAGGGAAGGGCGCGCCCGAATTCGCTTGAAAAAATCATAACTTATAATTAAAAACGTCTGAGTCTTACGTTCATGTTTTCTTTAATGTTAAGTTTCGTTTTGTGACCGAGCCAAGCACTGCGGGGCGGTCGATCACGTAAATTTTTATCACCGCTTCTATGAAGCTTATGAAATTTTTGAAGTATACGATCGTATCGCTCATATCCATGATTTCTGGCTCGGCGCTTGTTTTAACAGAAATACCGATTAATTGATTCGATCTGTGTCGTAATTAAAATGGGTGATTAGAGCGCGGGGAACGGCGCCGGCGCCTCAAAGCGTCTCACCCAGCATTCCTTTTGTTTTACCACGGGTCGTTTGTCGCCTGCGTGTTGCGTTGTTGCGTTGGCTGCTCTGTCCCGCACTAACACTAGAGGTGGCCCACGGGAGAAAGTGAGACAGCGAGAGAAACGCGGGCGCCGACCCCCTGCGGTGCCGTCGGCCGCCCGCCGCGCGCCCCGCCCAGCCTCCAGCGCTAATAATCAGATTATGACAGCCCGAGTCTCAACCGCTTCCTCTACACTCCACTCATCACTCTTCACTGTCTCCTGAAAATTTGACAGCAGTATTTCACTTATCCCAATCGTTAGAATAGTCCAGATCACGAGATAGACCCTGTCTGTTCTGACCTCATAAATGTTCACACACATGATATACGCAGAGTATATTTTTAAATAAAAAATGGGCATATAAGATAGAACTAACTGAAGACAAGTAAATTATGGCAATTGGCAATATATAATAATCTATGGTTTATGAATGAGTCAGAATAAAATTTATTCATGTGATATGTCAGAACACAAAAATGTAAATTGCTTAATTTTCTCCATGCAATTATTATAAAATCGTTATATCCGTAAAACGAGGTTGTTTGAGCGACTTAAAGTTGATTGAAATCGTTTAGTGTAATAAAGGCTTAGATGACGTAAGAATTGATGTCGTTGAAACAAAAAGCATAACGTCATTGTAAGTAATGGGTAATTTTGAATCACGAGGGCGGAGGGGCTGGAATCCGAAGCACGCGCCGTACAGCCGTCGCCTGGCTGATCATATCGCAATGTCTCCAGAGAACGCCACCTCCCTTGACGAGCCCTGAGTTTTAATGCGACGCATCTTTCATTGCTGCTATTAAATGCAGTGACTAAACATAATTGCAGGAAACCACGGCAATGTATCACTTTTAACGCGGACGATGCATCAAATTCAGACAGCAGAGCAGACGCTAGAAGCGCAAAGTCATCACCGACTCCCGTGCCGCAGCCTAAAACAATCGGCAGTCAAAAAAAGGCTAATATGAAAACAATAAATTGAATTTAACATAAAAAATGTGCGGACTACAGCATCGGCGAGCGGCGCACGATTCCTTTTTTGCCGACGAGCGACCCTTGATGATAATTTCTCATTAGGTTATAACATTTTTGTCAGTCGAAACGTCGTAAATTCCTCGAATAATTTAGGGAAGAAAGTGGTCGTGTTAGTGATGTTTTGTTTTTATGGCGCCAACAAACAGCCCGGGTTAGATCGGTATCTCGATACAATCGTTTAACCCATGTTACGTGGAACTGGAGAATTATTCTCACGGATTCCGTGCTTGTTTGCTAACAACATGTAATGCGCTGATAAAGATTACTTTTACGATTTGACATTTGATTTTTGTTATTTTAAAATTAGCTAGACTCGTTGTCTACATTTTTGAATGGGATTAATTAATTTTTATCTAAAGATTTACCTAGTGTCACAAAATATAGTTAGATACTTTTTCAATAAATAATGCTGTCAAATTCTAATTCTTAGCACCCATAGAACGAGGTCGCATGAGATACATGATCTGAGTACGTGCTCATATCGTGGATCGACTTAAAAGAGCGCCTCCTGGAAATATCTGTCGTTATGACATAGCTCATGGGTGCGTTTGTCATACAAATCATTAAAATTTGAACACGTACGATGGTAGCGACAGTAAAAAGTTATATTCATACAAAAATATAATAATATATTACACAAAACGTCATAATGCTTATTATAAAATTTAAATCATAAACATAAGTATAAACCTTTTTCAAATGGATATTAATATAAATGTTTTAATTTTGCTCTTTTTCAGTTCATAATAAATATAAACGGTTGAAATCCTAAAAATGTTAGTATCGATCATCATAAACTTAAAAGAATTTGGGTTTCAACCCGTGAGATGTTATCCTGTGCATTTCGCAATAGTATGTAAATGTATGCTGGAGCCACACGATATCATGTTGAAATCAAACCGCTCAGAATTACTAAAGGACCTAAAAAGATGCTATAATATAATAACTCAATAATCAAGATTACCATATTATAAAATGTACTAGCACTGCCCGCGGCTCCGCCCGCGTTCAGATGACAAAAAACCAAATTATTAGGTTTTACATATTAGTATACTCTTACAATGCAGTTTTTGTATTTTTTCTCGGAAATGATATATTTTCCCGCGGTAAAACGTTTCCTATATGTTGACCAAGATAACCAGCTATCACCATACCAAATTTCATCAAAATCCCTCCAGTGGTTTTTCTGTGATGCGGTCACAGACAGACAGACAGACAGACAAAAATTCTAAAAACTATAGATTCGGCCTCTGTATCGATAATAATGATATCAATAAGATTATCCAAAAAATATTTAATGTACAGATTGGGCTTAGTTACTATTTTATTATATGTATAGATTAAGCTTGCAAATGTGAAACATACCAAATAAAATCCTTAGACCAATAAAATAATTTAAGTAATATTTAGGTTATTCGCATTTTAATTTCGTAAGACGTTACAAAACGTGGCTTTGTAAGTGCATCGTCAACGTGAGCCACCCGTGCGCCGGTGATACCATCGCCGAGACATCACGCGCGATGTCTATCTGCCACCCGCTACTGAAACCATTGTTTTACCCACGCATTCGTTTTTCCTCTTTAACATACTGCCATACAACTAAGATATAGAATTCAAAATCCGTTAAAATATATGTAAACGGTTTAAAGGTAACTTCAAGTACCGTAGTAATGGGTGAGTAGAATAACACGATTTCTTAATAAAAAGTGTCACTTGGGTGTCACACCTGAGACTGGACTGTGAGAACTACACTACCTTGAATACAACATGAAGTTAAACTCGAAAATATATAATCCTTTACAGTTCTAATTACCAAAAGTTATATTTTACACTTAACAATACTATTTCTCAGACCGCCAATTGATTAGCGTAAAATAACAAAGCATATCACACATATTTCTTTGAAATATGGAACATAGGTTCAATGTCAATAACGCGAAATGTCGCAACCCGCCACCGCCCACTAATTGTGATGACGCGACGCGGCGCGTTTGAGTCGCAGCGGCATTACACGCCGTGCGATTCTTAGTACGATCGCGTTGATCACTCGCCCGTGGATCAAGCGACTGGCGATCCGGCAAAAAACGTGCAAAATACTCATTTCGAGAAAAAGTGCTCTTACGACATTAGAGTCATTAAATTTAAATTTTATTTATCACTAAAAATAAACACAATTAGTTTAATATCCATTAAATGTTTATAGCTTTTTTTTTTATTATTCTCATTATAAATGTAAGCGCAAATGTAAAATCGTAGTAAATTAAAAATTAAACGTAATTATCGTTAGTTTTATCTAATCTTTTTATATATGTACTAATGCCTATAGATGGAGTGTATGGAATAATTAGTATTAAAAGTAACTTCAAGTAGTTTATCAAAGCAGCCGCTCGAGCTTACACCATACGCTCCAAATTAATTTCAATTAACACACGCGGGTTTAATTGTGAATCGGGTGCGCTTCGCGTGCGGCGGCCTCTTTGTCGGCGTCCGACTCTTGTGACTCTAAATCGCAACCATCGCCACCATGCTTTATCCCTTTCGCTTCCTCGAACCGTTTCCTAAAATACAAGCGCCGGTACCAGTACGTAACGAGAGTTTAGGAATAATCGACTCTGATGCGAATATATACGTTCGCAATTAGCCGACTTAGATATTACGGCTCTACGCTACGACGAGCGAAGATCCTGTGCTTGATGGATGAATCAAGTGATAGATACGGATGTTTCTTCGACTCCCTGGAACAGATTTTGCTTATGATACTATGAACTTTTTGACCGACTTAAAAAATGAAGTAATCGATTCGGCTGTACTTAGAGTGTATACGTGACGTTATCAAGTGTGAAACGATTTCCACAATTCTTTTTAAATTAAATGATTCCATATAAATTAATAACATTATCTATAATTTAAAAACTTTTAAACGTTCCAATACTTTTTTTTTTTTTATCATGATTCATATCATTTCAAATTGAGACATCCAAATATAGTCATAATGTCCCATCAAAACACTAATGATACGTAACACGTCCCTAGTGACATCATATAAAAACTTTTTAACAAAAAAATAAAAGCCGACTTCAAAAATTTTCATTTACTATACATATCTAATCAAATATTTTCGAAGTCGGTGTGCTTTGCTTTGTGTCGGCTGGCACTGAAACACAAGAAACACTAGCAAAGTTTGAAGTCAATATGACAATTAGAAGTAGGTTAAATTCATTATTAGCTATTTTTCCACCCTTAGGGGTGGTATTTTTTTTTAAATTTAAATGGGACCAATCTGGAAGTATACACTTTCAAACAAAACAAAAAAATTCCAAATGACGGAGTTCTGAGGTAACAAACATAAAAAAAAACATACAGCCGAATTGAGAACTTCCTCCTTTTCGAGGAAGTCGGTTGAAAATAAATGTATACGATTTTAATGAATACGTAGTACACAAATAATAATAATTACTAACTTACATTATAGCTAGAAGCTAATCAGTTATACATAATCTGCACATATAATAATATTCTGAGTCGAATCTGAACATCAAATATTTTTTGGAAAATCGTATTGAAATAATCATTATTATCGATACAGATATTGTCTGTCTGTCTTTGACCGCATCACGGTAAATCCACTGGAGGGATTTTAGATATTTTTTTTGGGATTTATATAGGAAAATATCTCATCTCTGAGAAATCTATACTAAACGTTAAAACTTGAGTAGGGACGAACCCGAGCAAAGCGAGTGTCAGTCGCTAGTATTATTATAAAAATGGAAAGTACAACAAATTAATTTCTTTTTAATAACTACAAGTAATATGACAAGATTTTATAATTAGTTGCCGTTTAATTAAAAAAGTATGTCTTTTTATAAATCAATTTTCGAATATAACATGAATATTTATAAGGCTATTTGTATCTCAGCTAACAGTTTAACACTTGATATAACGCCTACTCAGTTTCTAATTTTTTAAATTTCTATGTGAAATGGGTCTGGTTTCGCTAATTTATTCATTATATATAGCTACATCGATTCACGTTCGTATTCCATATCCATTGAAATATCCGTAAAATTGTCTTTCGCGATCGTAAATAAATCAAATGAATGCACGCAGATGAGACTTTATGCATATACTTGTACCTAGCAGTAATTCGCCAATTTATATTCAAATCTAGATTTAATATTTTCTTACGTGAAAGGTATAATATGTACGTAGGTATATATAAGTATATAACTTTTTTTTTTCAATTTTATTATAATTCTAGGTTTTAACAAATAAACATTAATACTAGTTTTCTTATCACACCTACATTTATGAAGTTTATTACCAAAAAAAAACATTCTACTATCATGTAGATCTCCGCCTAAGATAAAGATACCGAGTTTGAGGTGATCATCAATTCTTTTCTTATATTGCAGCTTTGACAGAATTATAATTAGAAACTGTCCGTCCTTATAGTTTGTCGTTTTTAATGTCGCTAGCCGGGTCTCATACTGCGCTCGCATTTCATTAACAGAGTTAAAAAATTGGAAGATCTCATAAAACGGTGTGATTTATGCACGGTCGGGAGCTAACGAGTGATCGCCAGCCGCCACTCAGCCACTGCGCCGCACGCCTTTAGGGTTATAAGTACGATTTCTATTCAGTTTTGATTACATTAAATTTTATTAAGTATATTTTTGTTTATATCGTTTCCTAAAACCATTCAATATGAACTATTAAAAATATTGTAAAGCTTTTGATTGCGTTGATAGAAACAAACATATAATAATATTGATATTCTTAATGCAGAACACGTAATATCCTGCTAATTCCAGATCAGAATCGCGCATTTGTATCTTGAGTTGTTATCTAAACGATCTGTTGTCCGTATTGATCGGCGTCAAAAGGCACATAATAGGCTCTAGATGCGGCGAGCAGATAAGCTTTGTCCCTGCGCAAGCGCACGGCTCGCAGTCCGCATTAGCTGTCATCTAAATAACTGCGCGTTTGTCGGCCTTCGCAATTTAAACTCACAATCGCTTTGAGTAACGTATCGGCGCCGGCGCTTTTACTAGTCTTCCCTCTTCCTTTATCTTTTGTAAGGTATTAGTTACGATGAAAGTAACCCTTCACATTACCGTTTTGCAGATATAACAATCTTTACTGTCTTATAAAGATTATAATACACAAAATACGATTAATTTGGAGTGTTATGAATATTTTATTCAAATTCTTTGTGTTGAGTTACCAAAATACAAGAACATTCGATATCCAATAATCGTGATCGAGACTTAATTGCGGCGGTGATCTTAAAAGACAATTTTATAATCTGCGAATGTATTACGAAATGGATGCAATTGGCGCCTTCACTGTATAAAGGCGCCGACTGGGCGAATTAAAAATCTTGGTTTCCGCAAAAGAGTCGTATCGCTTGGAGTGCTTGTAAATTCGGAGACGCATAAACATGTCACAGGTGCACGGCGGGCGAGCTTTCAAAGTTCTCCCGTCGCCTTCACGCCTGTCGACCTAGCTTTACGTAGTCGCATTCATACGTACTTATACAGAATAAATTAACAAACATTTGTTATTTTACATATGTCATACGTTATTTTATCTAGATTGATAATCTTGTTTATCTAAATGTTTTTTACCGTATCGGACCAATTATTAAAAATTTCATAGCTGTCATCATAATATTGACAGTTATGTTGCACCTGTTATAATATGTAAGTGATGTAAAGTTAACCCGATTTCTTTCTAAACATTTTCCTTTAGTGTATTACATATATTATTTAAAACAAAAGCTATTAGAAACTGGTCGTGTCAATTTTTTACAAACAAGCATTTCGACAACTGTTAGAAATAATTTACGCACGCCCGATCCCGAATGCAATATTTTTTGCCACCTGCAGCCGCTTAAAAAACTGATCGATAAAATAAAAACTTTGACAGAATGTTAAACTTTTTGTCACGATCGTTATGATTGAATGTGCTGTCGCTGATTTTAAACAAAGTCCAAACAGATAGAAGCTCATCAATATGCTAATGTTGAGTTACAAGCTTGAGAATACATCGAACGTTTTTTATCCCTTCGGTTTATTTATTTTATTATAAGCTTGTTTTAAAGTTAACTCTATTTGCGAAGGCGAGTCTCGAGCATATGGTTTCTATGAGAACTTAATGATAATATTTTTATGCGTATTATTTACATAGGTACTAGATGATTGGGTTAGCTGCTATTTAGATTACCTATGATACGTTGTGCGATTTGAACCGCCTTTTATATGTACTGTTGAATGGTTAGTGTGTTATTATTGTACTCGTGTATTATTTGTTTTTATATTATTGTTGAATCTATAAATATAATAAAACTAGCGACTCTTTTTCGCGTCGCTCGGGTTCTTCCGTAAGTGCGTTTTAACGTTTAGTATAGATTTCTCAGGGATGAGACATTCTTCCGCAGTAAAAAGTATCCTATATGTTAACCCATATAATCAGCTATCATCTTACCAAATGTCATCAAAATCTATCCAGTGGCTTTGCCGTGATGCGGTAACAGACAGACACACAGACAAAAATTCTAAAAACTATATATTCGGCCTCTGTATCGATAATAATGTCTATTTCAATAAGATTTCCCAAAAAGTATTTAATATACAGATTCTGAATCAATTAGAATTTTATTATATATACATATATAGATAGTAACTTAGCGAAATCTGTACATAAAATATTTTTTAAATATAATGACTTAACGTATTGTATACAGAATATAGACCCCAAAACAATAGTTTGGGGTAGTACAAAACAGTAGTTGTCTGTTTGTCTGTTTGTCTGTTTGTGTGTGCATGTTTCACAAAAAAGTACTAAACAGACTTTAACTAAATGTGCAGTGATAACTTATTACTCTAGTCAACATTAGGATACCTTTTACTACGGGAAAACCTTTTATTCCTATAAAACACAACTGGTTCTATCGAGTCGTCCTTAGAAATATATGTGGCTATTGGCTAACGCTTGCTAAACCTTAAGAGATATATCAAAACAATATAATAAAAATTGTAGGTCTTAAAAAGGCCCACAGAAAAGCTATATCATATGCTTATCTCTTAATGTACACTCACAATAACTTTTTATATCTACGAGTATTTCAAACGTATCGTAAATGTAACGTACCTACGCTCGAGTGAGCAAAGCAAGGGTAAGTTGGTAGTGTTAAATATTTATTTAGGTTTTTTGCCCTTTGCTTATATTATTCTTCAGTCAAAGTTATTTACTAAGATAGTATTTGTCCAGCAATGGTTTAACTTTTGAATCCTAAATGTGGGTCATATTTATTTTTATAAATTAGGTACTAGCAGAACCCGCGGCTACGCTCGCGTTCGATCTACAAAAAAAACTCTTTAGCTTTTTTTTATGTTATACAGTATTTATATAATATTGTTGATACAAAAATACTAAAATCGAGATTAAAAATTGGGGGTGAAATAGGAGGGTGAAAAATACTTTTCGACCTCATACCTACCAAATATAGAAAAAAAATCATTAAAATCGGTCGAGCCGGTCGACAAACACCGTGACACGAGATATTTATATATGAAATATACGAAATACAATTTCCTTAAAAATATAGAAAAAATATATATGTAAAAAATACATTTACAACAAACACGACTGTAGCATTGTTAATTACAATCCAAACATAAGGACTTTAGAGCGCTACGATTCTCACGGCTTGCCTCGGCACTGCCCGAGTGAACAATTTGACACATCCAGGTGTCCGATTTTTTATGAAGTAGACAATGGAGGAGGAGTGTTTTGGCTGTTTACCCAGACTCACATCTGGACCGGGTCCGGACCTCTCGTGTGCACGCTAATGAAACGGTACAAGTTATTCAGGTAATCCTTATTCTGGACACACTCGAAAATTATAAAGCTTGTTTATCCTTCGAGATGGCCGACACGAACAGATGCCGAGGACAAGAGCTCGACTGTCATAATAACAAGCGTTCTGTCTTAACATTGAACTTGACTATAAAACGGCCATGAAATCAGTAGTAAAGATAATTTGAAGTCGTGAAGGGTAGGTTAGGGATAATTTTATTACTTGTCGAGTGACGTGAAAGAAAAACACGCTTACGACCAAGATACTGCTTCTGTTATACTCAAGTATGTAGGCACTTATTATTGTAATGCAACTTTTAGCTTATCTATACTTTACGACAGCTATTATTTTGCGCTTTGTTTAATAGCGTTTAGCACCCAGTCAATAAAAATTGAAGTATTTATATAATAAGCGGATATGATAGCGAAGGGCTAGTCGCGGTTTAAGTTTTCGAGTGCGGATGCGAGAGCGGATGTGGCGGTCTCTTCCCGTGCTGTTAGCGCCTCCGTGCGGCAATTGGCAAGTTGTTACCGATTTATGGCCCGCTCTTAAGTTTATTCGTTACGATTTTGGTGGTCCCATTGTATTCTACTAAGTCCTTCCCACCGGCGAAGCCTGCACAGCTTAGCGCGCCCTCGACCGCCTTTTATGGCGCTCCCTTTTTATAGTCTCCTTATTTCATTTGCATTGACGTATAACATATCGTTAAAACGACGTGAACATTTCATTTATGATTGTTACAATATCGTTAATTCGAAATGCTTGAAAGATTATTTATCGATGTGTAATGAAAGTTGATATTTCGTCTTAATCGTTAAACACGATCGCTTGTAAATTTGACCGATAATGAGGCCGAAATAATTAAATGTGTTCATAAATGAGAATGCAACGGCGATTATTAATTAAGGTTTTTGAAAGTGCTTATATCGCGGATTTTGAGTGCAGAAAATGTGGTTTTTAAAGGATTTAGATAACAAAATTGCCAGGTAATGACCTAAAACCCATTTGGCTTTACGAAGTGAGTAGCGATAGGCCGCAATAAATACAGCATTAAGTGTATCTTAATGTATTAGAGATCCTTTTCTCTGCAGTAGCTGACTGTAATAGGGTCTTAAAGTGAGGTCGTGGGGCTTTTGCGCATTTTGCCTTTCGATCATCACCTTTGTCGGCGAGTTCAATCGCCTCGATAACCGGACAGGTTTCGATAAGGCTCGAACGGTAGCAAAGGATTTGTCTGGCCCAGTCAACATAAGGCGTCGATAGTGTACAAGTATTGTATGTACATATTTAACTTTGTACTGTTTGTTTGTACGCTCCCAGAGTGGGACTTGTGTCAATATTGTCAATGTAAGGACGCGAGATTTACCTTATCCGATACATTAAGTTAAACATTTTAACGTTGGAACGAGATAAAAGTTACACAATATTGCCAATACGAGATAATACTTAAAATTTTGTTAATAAATACCTAATTGTAATAAAACTTAAAAGCTCGCTGCATGTTTATATGGCCGCTACCAATCTTAGTACCCAATGCATCTAAGCCGCTACATCAATATTTTCCAATATCGTAGCACTTATCCATAGCTGGTCGGACTGTCCTCATAGAAACCGATAGCACGTAAGGCAGTAGCCGGCGTCGTAAAGTTTAAATGGAAGCTAATTTAGTGCGTTGTTAATTGTAGCGTTTCTTATCGCGTGCATTAGCGGCCTCCCGGCGTCGTGATAACAGCGTTATGACGGATGGCGGAGGACCGAGAGCTGATAACACTTTGATGAGGGCCTATTTGAGAATGTACCTATCTTTTAATAGAACTTATGTAAATTATACTTTTTGTATATTGATTACTATTGTTTAGGAATGCTCATTCTTTTGTAATAAAGAGTACAGATATTTTTTAAAGTAGGTATTGATTAGTAGAACCTTATTATTGCATACTTCAATAAATCGATTGAAAATTAAAAAAAAAAACAATAATTGTACATTTTGACTATTTTGTGCTTATCATGAATTTTTTAATATTACATTGAAAATTTTCTGTTTCCAACTAAACTTCATGCTAATTCTCTTATCGGTGGCTGTTGAATGTCAATAACAAATGAATGATTCGCCAAGCATCACCCCGGCGGTCCGAGCTGCCGATAAGCCGGCGCCACGCATTTTACCTTTATGACGTTCCCAAAAACGGGTGCCAAAAGCCCTCGTTGGTCAACACTTTTACTCGTATCATGTTTTATACGCATGATAAAATACAAAAATCGACGGATACATCTATTGTCTATCCGCTATTCACTGTCTTCCAGCATTTTATCATCGGCTTCTTTGTCCGCTCCCGGTCCATCTACAAACTTATCTTTTATACACTGTTAAGTGTTAGTTTTTTAAGTGAACTTTGAATGTTATTTTATTTATTCAAATTTGAAACACCTTCGGCTGTCGAGCATTCTCTTACGTTAGATTTTGATAAGCGGTTATTACAAATTAAGTGTTAATGTTTGGTAATACTTTCAATGCTTTTATAAATATTTTAAAGGGGCTCCAAATTCCAATACGATTCACACAATATATAAGCCGAAAGGTTTGAGGTGATAATTATATTATACCTTTTATCTGATACAAGAAATGAAAATGCAAATGATTTTCAAACACAATTATCATTTATTACTACTTTTACAACCGGTATGCGTAGGAATGTGGGGAATATTTGCGTTATTGTGTTCATCTTACGAGTTTACTTAATTGGAGACAAGAGTTGTGTTGCGGTCTTTATAACGAGCTATTAAACATTTTAATTTTCTCAATTTAATCATTTTAATTGTTTTGGTAGAAAAATACTAATTAATTCATTAAATATATTAAACCTACAGAGAGAACATAAAAATATTTTAAATTCGTAATATATTTGGTCCACAGACGCATGTTTCCATCCCTCCGCGTGTCGCTAAGCGGACTCGACCCTCGCGAGGAGTACTGCGTGCTATTGGAGCTCTCCCTGGTGGGGCGAAGGCGCTGGCGTTGGGCCGGGGGCTCCTGGGCCGCCGCGGGAGGCGCCGAGCCACAGTCCCCACGCAGGCTGATGCTGCATCCTGATTCCCCTGCTCCTGGACACCACTGGACTGCTAATCCCGTGTCGTTTAGTAAACTCAAACTGACAAATAATACGATGGATGCGCAAGGACATGTAAGTTGTTATATCTTTTTATTTACCACTTTGGAATAATTAGGTGACTACTCTATATATATATATAGAGTATATACTAGCGGACCCGACAGACGTTGTCCTGTCTACACGTCTTTAATTTGAAAATTTCAAACTTTTTTTAATAATTTTTTTGATGAAAATTATTATTCAAATTGTGAATCTAAACCATTCCCAGATCCCCTTGAACACACACAAAAAAATTCATCAAAATCGGTCCAGTCGTTTGAGAGAAGTTCAGTGACATACACACTCACAGAAGAATTATATATATAAAGATATATAATTAAATAACTTTTTTAATATAATATTTAAATAAAAAAGTATTTAATATACTTTAAAGCAGAATAGAGTAATTTAGGCATGTTCTAGAAAAAAGAAACTTAGATGTTTGATCTCTCCTCTGATATCAAATAAATATTAATAAAACGTTTTATACAAACGTATCCTCATCGAAGCTTTATTAAATCATTTGGAAGAAAAAAGAAAACATTCATTCGGGTTTCAATGCGTACGAACATGAAATGCCATATAAAGTCGTGACTATGTTGTACCACCATGGTCCACAACTTCAAAGGCAACGCCTACCGACCACTTCCCTCTACGAAATATCGCTACGAATTCGATTTAAGCCATTTTTAACTTTAACTGTATCATTATAGAGTAAAAATTTAAAAAAAATCATCAAATAAGCCTATGATGCAGTAACACTGCGACTCTACAAACTGCAGGATAAAATGAATTTTATTACAAAAAATTAAAGCTCAAAATTGAAATAGACTGTTTTCCTCAAAAATTACAGCGCAGGAGTTTACAAAGCGTAGACTCGGATTTTGAATAGAAAAAGGCTTTGTATGAGGATATTATGGTACAATAACTGTGATTCTTTATATTCTCTGTAAACATTCAGACAGGCGGGTGATGATTATATTAATGATATCTTAAGCAGTACAAATAGGTCCTTTACGCTGTAATCAAAGCAGTTTTAAGTAAATAATTTGTTTTGGTGCGTAAATATAACAATGTTATTATGAAAGAATATTCATATATTAAACCTATATAATATCTTATATATAAAATTTCCATGTCACAATGTTTGTTACCGTACTCCTCCAAAACGGCTTTACCGATTTTTACCAAATTTTATATGCGTATTAGTAGGTCTAAGAATCGGCTACTATCTATTTTCCATACCCCTAAGTGATAAGGATAAGGGTGGTCCTCCCAGACTCCACCCCAGGGACGAACCCGAGCGGAACGAGGGTGAGTCGCTAGTAATATTGTAATACTAAGTTTTTCTTAAGATTTAATTTAAATACAAGTATAAATAGCCATAAATATATGCCTTGGGGTTTCACTTTGAATGCTTAATTATTATTTAGGTCGGCGGTCGCTTCTTGAAATCGAGTCAAAACATAGTAACTTTTATATGTTTTAGATAATTATTTTATCTATATATATTATAATAAAATTCTGACTCGAATCCTACATTAAATATTTTGGAAAATCTATAGTTTTTAGTTTTTGTCTGTCTGTCTGGCAACGTATCACGAGAAAATCACTGGAAAGATTGTGATGAAATTTGGTATGATGATAGCTGGTTATTCGGGTCAACATAAACTTTTTACTGCGGGAAAGTATTTCATCTCTGAGAAATCTATACTAATCCTTAAAACGTATGGACGAACCCGAGCGTAGCGAGGGTGAGTTGCTTCTTCTAAACATGATTGTCTTTATCAACATAAAGTAGTATTATCTATAGGTACTTCCTTTATCATTCTTTAGAGAATTTTCTACAAAAATCATTTTGTAGAACATTCTCGTTCACTTTGATACTTATGAACTCTGAGACCCCCACGTATGTTGGTAAACATGGAAAACATAAAAACGATGGGCTTATGATGGGTTTGCACGGACTCGTGCATCGATGGATAGATTGAGGCGCGGGCGCAGGAGTCCATGAGTAATGCGGTGAGAGAGTTTTTTACAAGATATTCTATAGAAATATTGTCATATTTAATAATAAACCATAAAAAAGGCTGTACAGTTTTCTTATGTTATGAACAATGGGTATAGACGTTAAAATATATGTACTTACATAAAAAATCTAGTTTTTTTTTGTTTAGTTCTAGCAGTTTTCGATTATGTATAATGTGATATTTTAAAAATAATATATAGGAAACACTAAAAATAATATAAATATAGATCCAATATATTTATTGTTTACGACGTTTACCGTTTAATATTATGTAACTAGCGACTCACCCTCGCTCCGCTCGGGTTCGTCCCTACTTACCTATGTTTTAACTTTTAACGTTTAGTATAGATTTCTCAGAAATGAGATATTTTCCCGCAGTAAAAAGTATCCTATATCTATATATCCTATATCGATGAGGTATGATGATACCCGTACCGCAGTATCATCATACCTCATCGAAATCCCTCCAGTGGAATTTCCGTGATGCGGTCACAGAGAGACAAAAATTCTAAAAACTATTGATTTAGCCTTTGCATCGATAATAATGTCTATTTCGATAAGATTTTCCAAAAAATATTTAATGTACAGATTCGTTCGTATCGTTTAGTAAAAATTTTATTATATGTATTGATTAAAATAATAATAATTACGTAGGTAGGTACCTATTGTACTAATCTTCATACCTATAGTTTGATTTCAATATCTTAAATGACGTTCTAATCTACATTTCCGCTAAATATTCAAGACATAAATTAACTAAACTTTCAATAGTTAGTAGATAGTTAAAATAAAAAAAAAGATATAATTTACAGTTATTTAACCTGCTCTTATCATCAAAACCACCGGCGTCTTTGTGACATCAAAAGAAGGGCTACCGATTTCACTGCCCAGTCTCGTGGAAACACACGCATCGTTTGCGCACTTGAGGTATTGCCACTTGTAATAAAGAACCTTTTCTGCCATTATATTCTAGTATTGTTAGATATTTTTTAACAATATACAAAAAAGTCCACCGAAGTTTCTTTGTGTAGTGTAGTTAATTACTAGCGGGATTACGAGGTATCGTCAAAAAGAGTTACGACTAAATGATGAGTTTTCTTATTTACTACTAAGCACCTACCTATATGATATTTAATAACTTTGATAAATCAATTTGTATGGCTTATATTTTATTAGCACGTATACAAAAGAAAACAAAGTAAAAATATTTACGTATTCCTATTAAATAATGACAACAAACAAATAAATATTGAAATTATATCCAACAAAATATAGGAAATGAAAAAAAAATAACATGTTCACTTCGACACATTTAGAATTATCTGTACAAGCGATCGGTGGAACAGATTTAACCGTCGGTGTGTTTTTTGAGGTTCACCCTTACAAGTTACAACCCCTTATCTATAATCTTGTCACGCTACCATTCACTAATAGGGGTGGATTTGTTAAGAATTAACAATATTAAACAATGTTTTATTTTCATGATCCATTACAAATCTATACATTGATATAATAAAATTCTGAGTCAAATCTGTACATTAAATATTTTTTGGAAAACCTTCATGAAATCTTCATTATTATCAATACAGAGGCCGAATCTACATTTTTTAGAATTTTTGTCGGCCTGTCTGTTTGGGAACGCATCACGAGAAAAACCATTAAATCTATATATTTAATATTATATTCTGTTGGGAGTAAAGCAAAGAAAATAATACAATATGCCTACCTATTGTTTATAATTAATAATTATGGATAGACAGTATGTAACTACATATAAAATAAAATCGCTCTTCGCGTCCGCCTATTTGTCGCTTAGTTCTAATGCGCACAATATGTAAAATACATAGGTATATACTTATTATAATCGTAGAAAGTAAAGAAAAGTTAATGTTTATTAATCAAGTCTTCACGCGAAGCGAACGAGGGTTGTAATATTACGTATATATAAATAACTAGCATTGCCCGCGGCTTCGCCCGCGATCAGATGACCAAAAACCAAATTCTTAGATTTTACATATTTGTATACTCTTACATTGCAGTTTTTGTATTTTTTCTCAAAAATGAGATATTTTCCCGCGGTAAAAAGTATCCTATATGTTGACCCGGATAACCAGCTATCATCAAACCAAATTTCATCAAAATCTGACCAGTGGTTTTCTCGTAATGCGGTAACAGACAGACAGACAAAAATTCTAAAAACTATAGATTCGGCCTCTGTATCGATACTAATATCTATTTCAATTATATTCCAAAAAATATTTAATGCACAGATTCGACTTAGTTACAATTTTATTATATGTATAGATATAGGCACCTAGGGATGCACCCGAGTAGAGCAAATGTACCTATAGGTATGCCACTAGTAAATTATAATAAATTTTTTACCCCTAACATTCCAAATTCTGAATAGAATGTTTCTGTATAATATTAATATTCAAAAATATTTTAACCCATCATAATATGCAAAAAGCTTAGAATATTATTTTATCGGTCACATCAATCTGCTTTGATTGAGCGCGTATCATTTTGATGGACGAGCTTCCGAATACGTTGAAACTTTTATATTGTCCGTCTGTCAATCTGTCTATACACACCTCGATCCGCGTTTCTGAATAGATATATATCTATTTTTCTGTGTTCTTGAAATTAAGCAATCCGGTCTCATGTTAAAAACCTCAAACCCCTTATGTTATTGTACTAATATGTTTTTAATGAAAACGTTTTATTAATCGATTGTACAGCTATCAATAGTCAATACAGTATATTTTAATTAAAAAAATATTATCTAAGTAAGGTTACCTATTAACATGCACTATCTTTCTATTCGAAATAAAAAATTAGTTTGTAATGACTCATTTTATATGCTTTTTAATGCCAATTAAACATATATCGACGTGTAATTACCCAACCGTAAAACTGTACTACGCATTTCACAAAGTTTTAGTTAGTAATTAGCAATTACTTTAAATTAAAGTTTAATTACAACGTTAAAAAAGTTAATTAAATAAATAAGGGACACGCTAATCGTATAACCATAAATAATCTATAAAGAGAGTTATTTACTGACAGTTATATGCTATCGGCAGGCAGAAACTTATCTAACCTTATTTTACAAAACGGTTTTTTATTATTACAAACTATGAACAAAAACCTTTTTTCAAATATATTTTTTTTTTACTTTTTAAACATAAATGCTTACTTAGTTACAGTGTAATTGATACAATTACGGGGTTTTTCACTATCAATTTAATTAAACGCATATTATAATTACAGTACAAATAAAAAAGGTGGCAAAATATATCTTAAAATGGAAACTTCTTGCTCAGTATGGCATTACAAGTTAACTATCTTAGTAAAGCTGCTAAGGAACAAAAAACGTGTGGAAATGACATGTAATGCATTCAGCCTACAATTTTATTACTTGACTAGCTACGTTTTTACGTTTAGTATAGATTTCTCAGAAACGAGATACTTTCCTCCAGTAAAAAGTATCGTATATGTTACCCGGATAACCATTTAACATCATACCAAATTTCATCAAAATCTTTCCAGCGGTTTTCTCGTGATGCGTTCCCACACAGACAGACAGACAGACAAAAGTTTAATGTTAGAATTTTATTATATGTGCAGCTTTTATTGATATTTTCCAGTTTAATTTTATCTCTACTAAATGCTAAATGCTGACTTAAATAAAATTACTAATAGGATACGACAAGATACAAAAAAATATGCTGGGTTATATTATATTAGATATGTAATATATAGGTACATATTATAGGTACGTATATCCTACCCAGTAGGTGGGCCTGTTTGGTCCGTAAAAGACTGACGTATTTTAAAATTATTCGTATTCGTCATTTACTAAAAAAACGACCATAATAATTTAAAAAATCTACTTAGGTATGGCATGCTTGTTTGATTTTTAACCCCCAACGCAAAAAGAGGGGTGTTATAAGTTTTACATCGATGTCTGTCTGTGTGTGTGTGCGCACCTGTCTGTGGCATCGTAGCTCTCAAACGGATGGACCGATTTCGATCCGATTTTTTTTATTTGAAAGCCAGTTTCCTTGCGGTGGTTCTTAGCTATGTTTCGTTAATATCGGTCGAGCAGTGTAAGAATATCATTTGGCGTATGATTACTCGATTAAGTGCTTCACGCGTGCCAGTGTAATCGTTAAATGACAATTTAATTTGCGTAGGGGATTTTTTAAATTTTTTATTTATAATTATTATCAATTCTTCACTTCTAGTCACCCATCTATGACAAAGATTGTGTAACGACAAAAAACTTAAAGTAGCGTGCAACCTGCAATTAGCTAAACGTCTAGACAAATTTATCTTTATATCGACACGTGTCTCCTTAATAGTAAATGACATAGGTACAAGTGTGTTTACGCTTGCGACCACAGTCGACTCTGACGTGACCGGCAACGATAACGTTAGATAAATTTTCTTATTCATTAAAGTGGTTTTATTGTACTTAATTACTTTGGTATATCTAATTAATTGTTTCATTTTAAATTATAGGACGACTTAAAAGGAGCTGCGGACAGCAGTTCCTATACATTGATGGGTTAAAAAATATAGGCAGGGATAGTGCAGCTTTTTATAATAGATTTTTTGTACATAAAAACTTTAAAAAAGTAAGTTTAAAATATCTTAAATGATACATAAGTACGTAAGCTACGTATAATATTAAAAATATAGTTAGATACATACATACATATGTAATAGCAAATAAAAATTGAAAAATGTTCTAGTTTACTTAAGTTACTTTAAATCGATAAACGAATAACAAACAAAATGCAATTCATAACAACATGTTATTTTAAACAGATTAAATAAATCCAGTCTCTCCCGTGACCATGATTGCTGTAAAGCATACGAAACGTCGGAAACCAAAAATTAAAATGAATCCGCGAAATAATCAGAAAAGATAGTTTTATTTAAAAGATTAAATAACACCAGTTCGGAATTACATTACATATGTCTAGTATCTAGCTCGGTGTCAGAAGTAAAAAGTGGAAATTGCCAAAAAATCGTTTGAACACAAAACAGAAACCCTTTACGCTTGAGAGCGGCGCGGCGCCGCAGGTAGCGTCAAGTACCTACAGATAATCTAAACAACCGCCACGCCGCCTACGCTTGTGCGTCGCCAAAACTCATTCTTCCTATTATTAATTATAATAATTTAAGCAAAATATAACAAAAATATGAAAGAAATATTAAAATATCTCAACAAATGAAAAAGTAGAATAAACCTTTAAAGTTGCCCTTGTAAGAATAATTTCGTTAAATTAATTTGTCGTTTATCGATAGATTTAAAAAAATTTTTTTACTGATTTATTACTTTTGATCTATCTATATTATAATTCCATTGCGTTAAATATGATATTATTACCATCGGGAAACTTTGCCATTACGAGTATTATTATATACCTATTCATGTGCATAAGTGAATACGCATAACATTGGCATGATTGTGACACATACATAAATAATACGTACATACAGACGATTTGTGTTTATATTTTTAAGTATTTTTTTTTCAAATTTTATTCAATATTAATATTTTAGAAATACTGTTGTTGTTCAAAAACTTACTAACAGACGGAAATATGTTATTTTCTCACTGTAACGTCAAAATTACCATAAAAATCTTAAATGTAAAATCTGTGTTCCGCTATCTCGTAAAATTTTAATACATTTAAAGCATGTAGAATAAGTTTATATATATATATATATATATATATATATATATATATATATATATATATATATATTACTTTAATACTAATAATTAATAATAATAATAATTACTTTAATTTGTATTTCAAAGCAAATAGATACACGTATGTTTTACTTTACAGTAAGAAATTTAAAAATAGAGCCATTTATATCATAGGTTTTAAATTTCAATATTTGAGTTTGAATATTAAATTAGTTAAACTTTTCACTGTAACATATACTTACTAATAATACGAGGATTTTTATTAATTACGCATGAGAAGCGGCGCCAGGTAGCACCGCGTCAAGTACCAGATAAGCTATTGTACCGTAACCGACACCCGCGCATACTCGTCGCCAAACTGTTTTTTCTATGATGTCTACTGTATTTTGCCCATTAAGGTTAATTGTATTTAATAATATTATTTATAATACATAATTATTATATTATTACTATAAAAACCAAAAAAAAGTTGGTTAGAAAGATATTTGGCTTATTGAATGCTTTAAGGAAATTTGAACCTTGTAATTTAAAATCGAAAATATTTGCGAAAATGTTATATTTTAATCGCTTTTAACTACTTCTTACTCAATAGACTGAAACACAGATCAATTTAAAAATAAATAAATAATATGTTAGGACATTAACACACAGTACCATCCAGTTCCATGGTAAGTTACGAGGCTTGAGTTATGGATACCAGATAGTTGATACACTACACATATATATCTTTAGATACATACATATTATAAATATAAACCCTATGACTGAAGTACAAACATACGTGCTCGTCACACAAATGCCCCCAGCGGGACTCGAGCCCACGACCGCTGGCTCAGCAAGTACAACTCATTATAAACGGAGCCAAACGTGTCGTCAAATAATTTGATGATAACTTAGTCATGAACAAAATAAAGTTCTATTGATTAGTAAGGTAGGTATCTTCAGGGCCGGATTAACCTTGCTGGGGCCCCTAGGCAATGCAATTCTCGAGGTCCTTTCACTCTTTCTTTTCTAACTTATTAAAATACATTTTTCGTAATTACGCTATTAGGTAGATTTCGTAGAAATCTAACTGTTGCATTTGTTCTAATGGTGGAATTTTCACCTATTTTTTATTTTTCTTAATAAAATGTTCACTCGATGATACATTTTCAATTTTTTTTCTCCGTGCGTGGGGCCCCTAGCCGACGGGGCCCATAGGCAGTTGCCTAAACTACCTTATGGATAATCCGGCCCTGGGTACCTTTTATTGTACTTTTATACGAATTCGGATACTTATCTCTAACATATTATGTACTTAATTAAGTATCAGGTACTACAAAGAAAATGATACAAAAAATTAATAATATGTACTGTTAATTTAATTATAACTAACGTCTTGTTTTATGTAGATAATTAATATGTTAATTTAATTTAATCTACACTTATATTATAAAGAGGTAAAGTTTGTGAGTTTGTTTGTAATGGACAAACTAAAAATCTGCTTCATCGATTTAGATGAAATTTGGTATGATGATAGTTTTAAACCCTGGCAAGGACATAGGGTAGTTTTAATCCGGGAAATTATCCTTTAATGGGGTGAAAAGGGGGGATGAAAGTTTATATAGGAAATCAATCATTTCTTAAGTAAGGGATATAAAACTCATCATACCTATGTATGTATACATGTATATACTAATATACATATAGTCTACCTATTCTATACTGACAGTTAAAACGTACTTAGGACAAACCCGAGCGAATTGAGGTTGAGTCACTAGTCTATATCTATACATATAATAAAATTGTAAATAAGCCAAATCTGTACATTAAATATTTTTTGGAAAATCTTATTATTGAAATAGACCAAATGCATAGTTTTTAGGATTTTTGTCTGTCTGTCTGTCTGTTACCGCATCATGGAAAAACCACTGGAGGGATTTTGATGAAATTTAGCATGATCATAGCTGGTTATCCGGATCAACATAAAGGATACTTTTTACTGCGGGAAAATGTCTCATCTCTGAGAAATCTATACTAAAAGTTAAAACGTAAGTAGGGACGAACCCGAGCATAGCGAGGGTGAGTCGCTAGTTTATTATATACTTTTAGATGTACGTATTTATGAAAGTAACACTTAGGTACTGTTAGAAATTAGCAACAGCACTGCTAGGTACATGTTACATCATATCATATTTGTTTTGTCTCTAACCAACAGACATTTATTAGCATAATAAGTTTACATATTGTTAGCTTGTGGCTTTTGTCTCATTGCCAATTCGTATTTTGAATCTTTGATGTAAATATTAGTTTTTTCAGAATTTACTAACTCAAGATATCTATTACATAGGTACTAGGACTAACGACTTATTCTCGCTTCGCTCGGTTTTGTTAACTTTTTTATTTATGAACCGATTGAAATAAAATAAATACTAAATGTTAAGTGAAACTTACCACAATACTTGGTGAAAACCGTATATATATATATATTTGTATAGATTTCGTATATAATTTGTAATAGTAGTCCGATAAGTGAATCTATAATATAGATAGTTAATATAAACTTTTCTATTTCAGATGGTCTTAACGTCCATGCACAAGTACCGTCCACGCGTCCTCGTTGTGCGCGCTCGGGACGCAGCAGCACTCGCTTGGGGAGCTCCACACGCGTCTTTCTCCTTTGCTGAAACGGAGTTTATAGCTGTCACCGCCTATCAGGTTTGTAAATATAATAATAATTAAGCCCTTTTTTAACGTACCACTGCTGGACACGGTTCTCCCTTAATTAAATGAGGGGGATCAGGCCATAGTCCACCACGCTGGTCAAGTGTTGGCGAACTTCGCATGTCTTTCGAAAACTTGCTAGTTTCTCTCAGATATGTAGGTTTTATCACGATGTTTTTCCTCATCCTTAGATAAATGGTAATCATGTTCGAAATGATTCGCTCATAAAAAAATATCAGAGGTGCGAACCCCAGAATTTGAACCCGCTTCACTCGGTTTCCGAAGCGACCGCGCACACAGCTGGGCTACCACTGCCTTAAAGTAAATATGTTTGTATGGTTATTGTGTATGTATGTTTTTATAATTAAACCCTGTCTTCTGCACTCTACACGATATTGGCAAAGTAATCTGTGCCCAACTGGTACGCCTAAAAGCCACATAAAAAGAATTGAATTGAATTTTATCATTAATCCCTCCACGACCGCGGACACGCCGGCGTGTCTGTTAATAATAGATTTCTTAGAATTTTAATTATTTTTTAGAAATTTACCTGGAGGTGTTAAATTGCACAATATTTTCTATTGCGGAGTACGGAGAAAATATATGAACCTCATTTTCTTTCAACCCTCATTTAGTACCTAACAGTTTTGTGGGTCGGAACAAATAATTATCCTAATTTATTGGTAGGTATTTGGTACCTGCTTATGTTACTATGAGCATCATACGAATAGACTCGTTATATAACATATATTATTATGTATGTTTTAAATTCATAAAGTTTAGTAAGTAACTTCAAAGAAAAATCGTTTTAAAAAAACGTTTCTACGAGTAGGTACATCACTAAATACTGTTATTTAGTTAAGATTATACTTATACATACATACAAAGATAATTCAATTAAAAAATATAGGTAAATTGTACATAGGTACTTTAAATAATTTTATTTTTAAAACACCTGTTATAAAAGTGAAAATAATCATCACTCACCGAATTAGATACCTAGATTCGAATTTTTACATCGATTCATCCTAAGTAGCTACTAACAATAAGACAAATCGATGATAACTCCAGATTATAGACCCAGATCGTGTGACCCAAAGATACGAGTAACACTATTAACACGTAAACAACCCGGTGATAAAATCTAAGTCTATTCCAAGAAAACGTACTACATTTCGTCGAACACCGAAAGATTCGCACTTATGCGTACGAACCGATTTTTTTCGAGTCAAAGGCGCCACAGCTTTTACTGTACTACCGAGCAAAAAATGCCAGATTGCGACGGCGACGAGCGGTCATTCGGTTAAGAAAACAAAAGAAGCTAATTTAAAAATCTCGGCAGTACGTGTGCTTAACAGTTCTGTATTGTTTAAATAAGTGAGGTTGGATGAATCAGAAACGGTTAGGTACCTACTGCTACAGTCTTCAAGACTTGAGTTGTGACATAAAAAAGGGTAATACATATATAATCTATACTTAATATTATAAAGAGGCAGAGTTTGTTTGTTTGTTTGTTTGAACGGGCTAATCTCAGGAACTACTAATCCCATTTCATAAATAATTTTGCACTAGGTAGCCCGTTTATTGAAGAAGGCTATAGGCTATATATATCGTTATTCTACTACCCAAGAGAGTGGGGCAGTAATCATGTCAACAAATCGAGCAGACATCCATACATTATTGTAAAACGAATGTTTATAATATGTTCAAGTGCTTCAAGCTCAGAAAATATTGAGCCTATTTCAAAAATGCCTTTTGCATAAAGCCAGGGGTTTTTTTGTAGTTTTAGCGCGATCGAAGCAGCGGGTTTTGCTAGTTATTGAATAAATGTGTAATATGTAGGTATGTCGCTAATATTTTTTTACTCGAGAATATCTATCTAGCCAACCCACCTATTAATGCAATTTATTAACAAAACTCGTATGTAACAGATCCTACTATCCCTTCGGTCTCCTGCTGTTTGCTTACTAACATACGTCTTTCTTTTGACGGTCAGCCCAGCGTGTCATTTTCTTGCATAATCCATCGTTCAGTAATTAGGTCGCGGCGGCGGCGGCTTCTTTGCTACAGCGACGTATTTAATGTTGACTGCAGCGAGGCGCGAACAGCTTCTCGCGTCCATTTATGATTACAATTACGACGACCGGCCGCTTTGAGGATAATCCAGGAATTGTTCAACTAACGGGACATCTCTGTGGATAAAGACCGGCGGCGTATCACTGCGCATTATACCCGCTCAAATGAATATGAGCCGACCAGTTTATTGTTGCGAATTACCATCGAATTAGAAAATCCTCTTGTTACAGCCGACACCCATTTGAAAGCGTAACTAGGTGGCAGACCGGTACTGTTTATACAAAAAAATTCTTTTCCAAACGACGATCTAAAAAACAAATACGATTAATCATCGTCTAGACATAGCATGTTTGTAAATCTCGATTCGAAAATTGTCATTTGCACCCGATAACTAAACCAAATTTACTCGGACCCTAATTACACATCCCTAAAAAACTGGCGACGAGACAGTCGCTAATACGTGAAATAGTCACGCAAAAAGTAAAAGCAACTGCAAGTTTGTGCCGTGACGTCAGCCGACAGGGCGGACCGGGGGCGGCGCCTGCCGCATCTCAAGCACTCGCTTAAACAAACCGACCGACTTGAGAAGTGGTTCAGGGTGTGCTAACTCCAAGCTTTTAGCAGCCTCCCTATCGCGGAACTTGTTCTCTTATCTATCGACTGTTGAGCAAACGACACCCGCCGGCGCCGCCTTATCACGTCATGTAAATACTCTTTTACAAGTAACATGATGTATCACGACGGGACTATTTGCGTTGGATTTTGCTAGATAAACGATGCTAGTCACGAAATGTGCAAATATTTACAGTCATTTTTTTTCGGTTAGAATTTAAAGGAAGTCTTACTATGATATGATATGATTTATAAAATACCTATAACCTATAACCCAGATGAAAGTTTGTGAGGATGTATGGATGGACGGATGAATGTTTGTTACTCTTTCACACCAGAACGGCTGAACGGATCTGGATGGAATCTGGCATAGAGATAGATTATAGTCTGGAATAGCACATACGTTACTTTTTATCCCGGAAAAATGTAAGGTTCCTGTGGGATAGATTTGTTTTTTCTAGAGAGGAAGCGTAGCGAGGATGAGTCGATAGTCTATTATAATAGTATGTTTTCTCAAAAGGTAATAAAGATAATTATTGCGTCAACAACAAAAAAAATTGTTCAAATTATATCAAGTATCAAATAACGTGTTACGGGTAGCTGAAAACTTGAAAAACTATGGTGGCGCCGTAAGCCGTGCAGTCGGCGGGCGGGCGACGGATACGCGTATATGCCATGCTAATTGGCCTGTCGCCAAGCTAAGCCACATGTGCGACAATTATCCCTTACAAGCTATTAGGTGTATGCGGAAACGGATGTTTAAATTGCATTCCTACTGAGATAAGTTCAGTGTAACTAAGGTTACGATTGGCTGACGACGCGTCGGTGACAAAAACTTATCGTTCATAAAAAGAGTTAAGTTATGACTTACAAGTGATATGCGAGAAAGGTCTTTTTTCATAATACTTAACTTGCGTAAGATACATAAGATTTAAAAGTTCACTATAGATATTTTTTCTTTTTACCTACTCAGTAATCTCAATATCGAAACGAGCTTAGACCTTTATAGGTAGGCATCGGTGGTAGGACTCTGTCAAGCCTGAGGAGTCTAACTGGATGGGTACCATCTCCTTATCTATTTCTCCCGCCAAGCAACAATGATTGCATTATTGTGATCCGATTTGAAGGATTAGGTATCCAGCGCAATTACAGGCAAGAGGCATATCATCTTAGTCCTCACAGTGACAACGCACCTGCGGTTCAACATTTTTGTAACATAAAACCTAAGTACATGAACCGTAGGTGTTATGGGCGATAGGTACCGCTTTCCATCAGAATTCTGATGGGCTGTCTGCTCGTTTGTTACTGAATACCATAATAATATTTAAAGCGTAGGTACTGACGACTAACACATAAAAATGATTTGAAAGATTAATTTCAATAATCATTACCTCATAGGTTTAGTTTTTATTAAATAATTCCATTAGTCTTTTATTTTAAATCTGCCAATAAAGTACATTTAACTTCATCATAAAAGCTATTTCTCAATTCATCATCAAAAAAATATTTTTAAATATCTTATAAAAGGCAAATCCAATAGGAAATAAGCAAAATTGATCGTAACATGAAGGTGGGTCTCACGAATAGGTAGGTAGGTAATAGGTATAATCATACAAATGTACTCGTCAAATAGAACAATTAAGTTAATATTAAAGTCGTGACGGCATGCGAGAATGCAAGGAAATGACCAGTCGCTTTTATTTTTTACTTCTACTGCGTTATAATAACTCAATCAAATTAAAAGTTTTAATTGATTATAGGCCGCCCGCTTTGATGATTAAGTATTATTGGCAGAAAAAAATGTAATGCACAATATTGAGTGGAAATCAAATTAAGCTACGAAATGTGTCATGAAATTTTCAATTTAGTACTAGAGTTACAAAATTAATGAAAAAAAAATTACTTACATATTTTTTAAAGAACTATATTTTAATTGTTCACAGAATGACAGAATAACGAAGCTGAAGATCGACAACAATCCATTCGCAAAGGGCTTCCGTGCGTGCGGGCAGTCCAAGTGCAAAAGAAAGTCCATTGATACTGATACCAGTCATCCAGAAACACAGAACGAGCCAACGGATGCTAAACGCCCTTGTTCGGATGCTGCATCATCATGCTCTGAAGAGAGTATGCGTTCATCTTCACCAAGATCTCCACCATTAGTTGAATCTCCGAATCCACTCATCGTTTCGGACAATTTAAGCCCGCCTCCAACATTCTATCCGCCTGAGTTACCATACATACCTATGCCAATGCCTTTGCCTCTAGGAATGTGGCCTGCTAATATTCCTGGTAGCTTCTTAGGGTCTTCATGGAGTCCAGTACCCCCTGTTCCTCAAAGTATACCGTCACCTCCCAATCCTCCCCCATGCCGACGTATCAAGAGCTTTACGATCAGTGCCCTACTCGGTGAAGGCTGATTGATGTACTTAGTTATTTATGAAGACGGGCATTATTCGCAATATTTACATTGATTTGTAAATATAGTATTATCGATGTTACTTCCTAAACCTACCTCGATAGCATATTTAGGGTCGAACTTATTTTATGTGATAAATGTGCCTTAAGCTTAATATTAAGGAAATTGTTTAACGATATGTTATCACTAGTATTTTGGGTATAATTTATGTAAATTAAGTACTTTAAGCTCGTGTACATATTGTTCATAGCAGAATACCTTATTTTTTATGTAAGAAAAAACTTAATAAATTGCTTAAGAAAATCTAATGTGATTTATTTCATTGTTGTGCAGTTTAGAAAAAAAAATTAACCGAAAAAGTTCTGTTCTATTTTTTTTATTTATTAGTGATTGACCATTATAAAAAAAATGGGATTGGGAAAAATAAATAGATCTTGGATATGCGTTTTGATTTATTTTCCATTATTATCACAAACATAAGTGATAAATATGTACATATGTGACACATTGAACACTGATACAACAACAAGAAAATATAATGATTTATTTTATATTTTTAAATATGGAGATAACTGCAAAACAGGAGGTAGTTTGTAATTTTCATTTTACTATTTAAATTTCACTAAAAGATGGCAACAAAATTGTATTTTTGGTGTTCTAATAACAGTACAGTCCGTTCTTCATAACATTTTTGATTCAAATCTGACTTGACATCTAATCTACATCAAATAAAAACCAAAGCTAAATTGTTTGAACTATTAAAGTTAATTTTGACATTTAGATATTTTTAGTCTACAAATTCTTTTTATCTACTCTTATTACAGATAAAATATTCTACATATACATAAAGTACAAGCATAAACTAGGTTAATTGATCAGAATAAAATTAACATTAAGCCCCCCGTAACCACAGTTAGACCTTGTGTAAAATAAAGATTATAATTTAGCCATTCAAAAATTAAAACAAAGAATATTGTCTATTGCACACAATTTTTCATCCTTTCTACTTAATTGCTATTTTTGATTTCTATTGACATTTATTCTAAAAACAAAAACCGTTATATTGATTTTAAATATTTCTAATAGATTGCTAATTACATAACCATTTCGTAAAAGTATAAAAGGACAATTTTAAATATATGGAACACTTTGATATAGGCTAAATAATTGTATTTATATGTATATGGTGTTAAAGCCTAGAACAAAAAATGTAAAATAGTATAACTAATAGAACTATCCAGCTACTAGGTTTTGCAGCTCAGAGGTCAACTCGGTTGCATCAATATTAGGTTTAGTGTTAGACACAGGAATGCTAGATTCTCTGTTACAAGCTTTCTTATGAACAAACCAATGTAAGCGCTGGCATTCTCTGTCACAGTATTGAACTGTTTTGCATTTTGAGCACTTTTTAGCTGGTTTCTCTTCACCGCAAGTACTACAATAAGGTATTGCATCCACAAAACCTCTTTGTCCATTTATTGTACAGTTGATGACAGAAAGAGCTGGTGGTGGGTCTTTACTTGTCAAAGAACTGACCATTTGGTGAAAAGTTGTGCTGTCTCTATATGGAAATTCACGTACGCAATCTTTAAGGAAGGAGTCCATCAGATCTAAAGACATTCCATCTTTACCAGGCTTTAAAAGCTTCTTAGCAAACACTTCTACAATATCATGTTTCTTGTCCTCTTTATTATCAGAATTAGGTTTTTGTTTATCTCTTATATTGTTTATTTCTTTTAAAATATAAGCAAGATAATGATATTTAAATGCCATCACTTCGTTAGTATCACTACCTCTTGTCATTTCCCTTTTACAGAGCATTTCCAACACTTTGCTTACTTTATCAGCATTATCTAATAAAGTTGGCATATGCTGCAGGTTTAAAGCTAATCGGACAGGGTGAATGTTGACACCAAGAACTAACTTGTGAAGAGGTTCTACTAAGAAGGGTGGCAAATACGGTTCAGCCTGCTGACCCTGAGGTACTGAGTAGTAGGAAATCTCACTTGATGGAACATAGTTGTTTATTGTTGCAACGGTATGATGATTACCAACAAATGCAGCCATTTGGGATGCAGTGCGTCCTACAGAGTTTGTAGCAGTAGGCTTAGCACCAGCATCTAAAAGTAACTTACAGACTTCAGAGTTTCCCGAAAGAGCACCAAAATGTAGCGCTGTATAATTGTACTCATGCTTCCCTGAATTAACGTCCGCACCCTGAAATTGAAACATTATGGTTAGTTTCATTACAAACTGTCATGATGACCTTAATATTATACAATTAACATACCCTGTCGAGTAATAATTGCACCATATCCTTGCTACCCTTATAAGCAGCATGTTGAAGTGCCGTCATACCATTTTCGTCAAAGAAATCGACGTTTCCTTTATGTTGCGCGAGAATATTCTTGAATTGAGTCAGGTCACCTTGGGCTATAGCAGTGAATATTGTTTTCTCGGGTGACGTAGATTCTTCAGATTTGTTTTCCATGATGAATTTAAATGTAATATTCTACAACAATAATTTGTTCTATAAATTAGCACAGTACACCAATAATTGGCCGACTTTAACTTTTGGCTAGCTGTCAAACTTAAGTCGAGTATTTGACATTTGTCAGAATGACAAATACGACATACCTATAAATAACTAAAGACGATTTCTATATAATGGATCAATAACATTAGGAATAAAAAATTACAAATAGTGCATAACTTCTACCATAATAATATTTAAAAAATGAGATTCGCCTCTAATAATACCACATCACCAATTACACACCACATTTACCAATTACCATCATCTACAGCGGAAATAAATTATTCACAAATAATGCACAAAACATAGATGGCGTTGTATTTAATTTTTAAAATACGAATTTCTTAGCTATTATTTATCTATGCTTTTTACTACTTACTCTTTTACTCATCTGTGCAGAATGCAGATTATCTGTGAACTGTGTCTATGACATGCTTGTTGTTCCTAAAGTTTGTACCTATAATACCTGTGTTTGTTTTATTTGTCATCCATGTTCGTTTATGCTTTATATATGTAGCAATATACTCTATGGTTTATGCACATAGATTATACACTTATATACTGGTGTTTATGCATATCTGTGGTGCTGGGCAGCTGGTGCCTATTATTGATTATAATATTATTTATTGCTATTTGTCGCTTGTTTAAAGACCACAGGCCAACGAGTTTTTTTCTTTGATCTTCACTGCGAACTGCGAAGCCTGAATTTTTCTAACGTGACTAGTCCTCACTTGATTCCATTTAAGTTATATATTCTATGAACTATGTTACTGTCTGATACTCTTCAGATTTTGTTTTATTGTAGTGTATTGTGTATTACAATGGAAAGTCATGTAAATAGTAAATGCAATTCAATTCAATTCTCTTAAAGGTTTAAACACGTGCTAGTTAAACATTACTTCGGCAATGTCGCTTAGAATGGAGAATAATAATGTGAATTGCTATGTAAGTGTCAAAAAATTTCACTGATATCCCACATTGCTGCTTGAAACAAGAGTTACTGCATTAATTTGCAGCTGGTCACCTTCAAATAGTAAGTATTATTTGTTACTAGATGACACATTTGGATCCGTTTATGGTGTATGACTTACTGTGCCAGTGGTCGTGGGTTCGAGTCATGCTGGGGGAATTCATTTGTGTGATGAGTGTGAATGTTTGTACTCCTGTCATGGGTGTTTATATTTATAATATGTATGTATTTAAAATTATATGTAATGTATCAACTATCTGGTATCTATAACACAAGCCTTGTAACTTACTATGGAACTAGATGGTGCTGTGTGTTAATGTCCTAACATATTTATTTATTATATCTTTCATATGTAATGCTGTAGTCGTCCAATGATTTATTAACATCTAGCAATTTAAATTAATTCCAAGTATACATTAAACAAAATTATATTTTATAAATATTTTTTGTTTTAAGGTTTTGGAAGATGACTTTGTCAGTGAAGCTTGCCGAGGTCTTTCAATGGTTGGAGGAAACAATAATTTGCATGCAGTAGTTAGTACCTGGCAGTGAAGAAGCAGGATCAAGTATCAGAGGCTGTATTATAGTGGGTTGAGCCCTTATTAGACAGTTATAGATTATAAAAGGAAAGTTCTACTGAAATGCAGCCATCTATAATCAATATTATAGAGATTGTAATAGAGACCCGAAAGGTATGTACATATATATTACTATTTGAGATACAACTATATTATGTTACTAAAATTTCTCTGATGAAAGGATGAATTTTGATTATAATATTAGTTAAAAATATGTTATGATAATATTTTTTTCATAACTTGTTATGTGTGAATAAAGTAATGGAAAAATATCCACTTATAGATTTTTTCTTTTCTTTCAGATACATATTATAATCAAATGTGTAGCATGTGTCATGGTTCCTGGTTATGTACAAAAAGACTTCATACAAACTACCAATATGAAATTAGGCTTTCATTGGACACAACAATGTTGCGTAACAAGAAAGTCTGACTCCAGATTCATTTGTTACAACATAAGCTCCAATAATAATTTTACCTTAAGCAGCCAATTCTGTGCATCATTGTGTCTCCAAATTATAAACACAATGTATTACAAAATGTTACATATGAATTATGAGCCACAGTGCTATATAATCATAAGTGCTTTTTGCTTATAATGTTGTTATTTGTATGTGTATTCAGCCCATTTCAACGTCCCACTACTGGGCATGGACCTCCCTTTCAATACGAGGGGATCAGGCCGTAGTCCTATCAGTAGTAATCATGTTGGAAATGATTCACACATGAAAATATCTATATCATATATAAATATCAGAGGTGTGAGACCCGGGATTTGAATCTGCTTCACTTTGTTTCCCAAGCGAGTATGTTACAACTGGGCTACAATTGTCAATTTCATCATCAAGTTGTCAATATTATTTGGGAGCACTTAAATAACTCATGGAACATTATATGAATCTCAAAACAGTATTACATTTATGTTTGAACAAATAGAATTTTTTTTTGTGAATTCAATTAATCCCAACTCTTGAGATTGATAATATTCAAGTGTACCACATTGAACCTTGGAGGCGTTAATTGACACTGTTGGAGGTTTTGTCTCAAGACTTTGTTTTAAATATCTAGACATTGATTTGGATTTTTTGGGAATGAAAATACTGCCAGTATATTATACTTTGAACACAAAAATAAAATAAAATTAATAAAAACTCTCAGAGAAAATACCATAAAAACCTTTTCACAGGTGACAAAGTAATACTGTATGTATGTATGTGTAATAGTATAGTCTTTCGAACTTTGGCTGAAGGATAATCTCCATATCTGACATACCATCGGACTTTTTTTTGTGGGCCCGTTGATAAAGATTCTCCCGAATGCTGAGCTATTTTTATTCCTAAAAACTATCATTTCCTGTGTGCCTGTCAGTTTTCAAAGGAAGCTTAATTTGCGAATAAAATCAAGTCGTTTGGTTTGCGTTTTGTGATTCTCACGATAAACTATAGTAGCATTTATAGTCACCATAATGATCAGACCATAGAAAATCCTACTAGGCCAACGTTTGCATTTGGTGTGCATGAAATTAAATACAGTCGAACCTGGATAAGAGAGAGTTCAAGGGAGCACAACCTCATTCTCGCTTATAGAGATATCTCACTAACCCGAGTTTCTTGCTAATGAAGGTATATGGGTAGCGTTTCTCTCATATGAGGAGATTCAAAAATTTAGTACAACTGTTGAAAATATGACTCAATTTTTATTGACATCATATGTTTATCTTAATATCTGAAATAACATACATATATTCTCTAGTTATTAAAAAATATTTTAAAATTTACGGAAAAATAGTATTTATTTGATAAAATGTAAAAATGTGAGGGCTATTTAAGAATTTATGTCAGTTTTGTTATTATAAAATAAAACTATGGATGATTCTACCACTTTAACATATTTATTTGAAAAAATCAGTCTTTTTATTTTACTTAATGAATCAACAAGTTTCAAAAACATTACAAAAAACAGTTAAAATAGTAGTACCTATCAGTCAGGTCCGTTACCACAGTCTCCAAATCAACAATGTTTTTTCATGCCTATGATGAAAAACGAACAATATCATATTATGAGCATAATACTTTCTTAGATTTACGCGAATGTTTGACATTATCAGCATCCATGGTCACGGGATGCTGTAAAGCATTCGAAACGTCGGGAACCAAAAATCAAAATAAATCCGCGAAATAATCCGAAAAGATAGTTTTATTTAATAATATTATGAGCATGTTAAAAAGTTGTTAAATAACTAATATTTATAACCGAAATCAAGTATATTCTTAAACGTAAAGAATTTTACGATAAAATCATATAAAATCTTTGAACACAAAAGAGGGACAGTAACAAAAGCGACGGTAACAAAATTCTTAGGCTTAGTTTACATTGCTTCAACAATAATAATTAAATATTTAGCTTAAATCTTATCTTTTTTTTTAGATCTATAAGTAGGAACACAGTAAGTAGATGTTTACGTATTAAAATTTATTTATTAAAAATTATTCAACGTTTAGAAAAAACAGCTGTTCCCTACATTTCGACAACTGAGATGTGCACAAATGTATGGAACAGATTTTTTTTCTCGATTTCAGGGTTGGTCGCATAGTAAAAGATGTTCATAATGACCCCCTTACGAGGTTTCGCATGTACTAAAATAGCCTTGAATATAAATTTGTATATAATACTACAAGAAGGTGCGGGTGATGGAAGCTGAAGTTCAACTAAATCATGTAACAAATCAGCCTCATCCTCAACTGCAGAGGATGGTAGTGGTTGTATTGGATCGCCGTTGTATGATAGTAGACAGTGTTCACCCAGAGAAAAACAAGAACACTTTCCTCTTAGCGGGTCACAAAAACAACTGACATCTCTGTAGTTTATTTTATATCCGTCTGTCTGTGTGTCGGTAATTATTTGGTGTACTTTCATAGTACCGGGCAACACTCGTACATTGTCAGGGATTGCATTCGTAATTGTATTTATAGCATCTTCCTCAATAAGGTGAACCTGTATCATTGTGTCAGATTGTTTGATTGCCTCGTATGCATCTCTAGCATTTTTTATATCGGCGCCATGACATACCTTCTTATCTAACATCCGTTTTATTGTGCCACCGATTCCATCTGCCACGCTTTTGCCATGACCGGCTTCGAAAAATGACCATGTTGAATAAGAGAGATTAAGTTGCCTGGTAAATAGATAATGTAAAAAAAAATTGACTTTCTGTCGATACTGAGATGTTGGACCGTCCGAATAGTAATGGATAACATCTACATTGGGGCACATGTCTTTAACTGTATCTAAAATAGGAGTCAGGTGGGCCCATATTGCTGGAGGTTGGTGAGTGAGGTTGTCAGATATCGTGCAAAAAGATTGTGAACTATTTTTTAAATAAATCATACCGGTATGGAGAATGATTTGAGATTTGGAAGCATCAAAATGCATGGATTGTATTTCTTCCGTTAGTTTACTCTGATAATTTTCTGAAAAATCACAAATTATAACAGCCTCAGTAGCTTTCAAATTATTGACCAATTTTCGATATTCGTTTTGTTGGTGAATATTGTTATAATGATGTCTCTTAAAAGCTATAATATCGTGGGTAAAATCATCGATCAATTTTTGCGCTGTGTCAGTTTTGGTTACTCGAACAGTCTTTTTTGTGTGAACTGTCGTTCCACCCTTTTTTGTATACGCATGATCTTGGCGTTCCCACTGCTTCCAATTAACCGTATGTGATATGTCCTGATCTTCCGGAAATTTTGGGGTTTTGTTTTTGCATTTCTTGCATTTATTGTACATACATTCAAGATTTTTGGTGTCACAAACTAAATCTTGCAACAATTTGTCAAAATCATCGTTTATAATACGATGTCTCCTTAGACTCTCATATTGAAATTTGATATTATCATGTTTTTCGCACAAACAAGTTGATCTTGATTGGATATGAGGGGATAAAACAAAGAAAGGCTTGTTTTTGTAAAAAGTAGTAATGCCATAATGCCCTCCCTGTGCTCTGTATTTCTTATGAAGATTTGATATGCTGTCAACAAGATACCTAATCTGTCGTTTATTTTTATTTTTTACTCTACATTCTTTTTTACCTGATGTTATTCTACTAACATCATCTCTAACGAAGAACGCTTTTATTTCTGGAATCTCAATTTTTTTTGCCTTATTTGGTTTAAGTCTTGCTGTCACTTTCAATCCAAGCACTTTAGAAGTATATTGTTTATTTTTCGAATTGTAAACCACTTTTTTCAGCAACTGTTTTTCTGAATGTTTCGTAAAACTTGAGAAACTGGTTTTTAATGCGCTCTCTAAAACTTCATTTCGGGTTTTAACTATATCTAGTGCTTTTTGTAAAGAAGCTGTGGATTCACTGGCTTGTCGTTATAATCTCTGAATTCTTTTTTTGTAACATTCAATTTTAGTTCTCATCTTATTAATTAAAGATTTATGCCTTTGATTTTGTTTGTGATGCAATTGAAGTTTCTTCTTTAACTTTGTAATTTTATTTTCCTCTGTTATATTTTTCACTACTTGAAATGCTAGAAACTATACTTCTTCTTCTTCGTTTATGCAAACCGTATCATTATTTCGTTCTAGGATACCCGTTTTTTCATTGAGATAATAGTCATCATTATTTAAGTTTTCCTCAAAAATATCCATATCCTCTATTAACTGGCCTGTGACTTCATCGAGAATGTATCTTTTATTGAGATTGGTCGAGTTGACATTGTTTTGAATTTTAATACCATACGAGATTTCAGGAATGCTAGAATTAATTTCTGATTGACCAACAAAAGGGTCAAGATGCTCTTCGTACGTAACATTCTTTAATTCTTCAAATAGAGAAATGTCTATATTTTCAGTTATTGTGTTGGAAATATTTTGTTTCGTCTCTAAAGTTCCCTGGCATTGCATCGCATCGTAACTACTGGACATAAAAATATCTGAGTTCATATTTAAATGTTCATCTTGATTTCTATTGCTGATTCTTGTAGCCAAGTTTATAAGTAACTGTACTCGTGACGCTGGTTAGTGTGGATGTGGATTGAAAGCCATGTCGCCTGAACAAACAAAAGACGAGAATGTAATCACAGAATAAAGGTAAGTTTGCAAGATGTGTCTTTAATATCTGTCATACAAACATATATAACTACATAGTTAAAATAACCACATACATAACATAACAACAAACATAACCGTAAACATAACACACACATCACCTACATATTCGTCAGTCAGCCAGCTTAATTTTATTTGCTACTTACTGATAGATTTTATTCCTCATAGGTTTAAAGTCTATTAGCCAGACAGATTCAATCAATACCAGTTCTACTGTTTACCTATGACAAGTTAACAAACCAGCTACGAATAGGCGAATTTTTCGTATCTTTTAATAACTAGTGACACACCCTCGCTCCGCTACGTTTTAACGGGTAGTATAGATTTTTCAAAGATGAGATATTTTCTCGCAGTAAAAAGTATCCTAAATGTTAACCCGGATATACCTAACCTATCCTCATACCAAATGTTATCAAAATCTCTCCAGTGGTTTTTCCGTGATGACAGGCAGACAGACAAAAAGTAGAAGCGACACGTTAGTATTTTTAGGTTAGGAAATTATTTATTTAAATTGACGAGTTATGAGTAATCATTTATCGAAAACCTGAGGAACTAATACATAAAAAACAACAAATACCAAGTAAATAAATTACATACTTACCAGTTCTAGTGTGTTCTATCTCTTAAAAAGGATTTTATAACGTTGTTTACACCACAACACTCACATTTCTAACGCAGTTGGCGGGCGACGGAAGATCGAACACAAATCTTTTATGTGCATTTCTGCACATACGGAATTTTTATTAACGGTCAAAACACATATGGAATTAGTTAAATTCGTTTCCAGTTCGAATATCTCAAAAAGGATTTTAGTAACACATAGAGAATTAAATGAAGATTATTTTTTGTGCAAAAACTAAAAATCAAAAAATTGCATATGGAATTTGGCAGGCGCAGCGACGATATGTTTAACGACTTCTCTGCGATAAAAGCGTTTTGAAAGTGTGAATGATGCCTAGATCTAATGGTTGAAGTCTACTAGTGGTGTTAGCAGGTAAAACATTACTTTTACGTTTGCAAGTGTTGGTAAGTCCGTATGGGCAGCACAGTTGTCAATGAATAGCAGATTTTTTTTCGGTTTATCTTCATTTGTTTGTCAACTTTTTTTCAACCAATTTTTAAATAATATCTTGGTCATCCAAGCTTTTGTATTATTGGCATAATCAACGGGTAGAGTCTTGACACCTTTAAAACATCTAGGTCGCTTTGATTTCCCGATGATGAGAAGAGGGAGTTTGTCCGTACCACTCATGTTTACACACTGGAGAAGTGTAAGGCGTTCCTTGCTTAGTTTTCCTCCATGGCATTTTTCGCCTTTAAACGTAAATGTTTTATCCGGAAGGCACTTGAAAAACAAAGCAGTTTCATCCGCGTTGTAAATATCGTCTGGTTAATACCCTTCTAAAAGATTTGGCAGATCTTTAGTCCAGTGATTGCACACACCTTGGTCCAAAGATTTACTTTCCCCAGCTGCTTTTTTGAAAGCTATATCATGACGTTTTTTAAAACCCTCTAACCAGCCGTTGCTAGCAGAAAAGTTCTTGATTCCCAGTTTTGTAGCAAACTGTTTTGATTTTTCTTTCAACAAAAGTCCATCTAAGGGAATGTTCATGTCAAGAGTTTGTTTTATCCATTCCAAAAGGCACTTTTCAATATTGGGAAATTCAGAAACTCTAGTCTTCTTAATATTTCCATGTCCATCAGAGCACTCAGACTTTATAGAGTCTTTTGATTTTATAATTTTATAATAGGTGGATTCTGTTAAATTAAGCTCCCTCTGAATTTCATTTCGCGACTTTCCGGATTCAAACTCAGTGACTATTTTAAGTTTATCACTTATGACAGTACTGTAATTTTCTGTTTTGGCATGATGCAGAACACAACTTTCCTTCGCAATCGATTAACTATAAACTGAGTAAGTCCCAAGGTACACAGGCACACGAAAAGAATGCGATAAAATAACAACGTTATATAGTTCCACGAAATAGAACACGTACAATATTGACGAGAAAACAATACAAAAACAATGGTAGAAAGTTCCACGAAAGTTAAGAATGAGTCCTAAAATAGCAGATAATAAATTTGTAATTTGTTTTGTCATTGGTTACTGTATCTGTGTATCTTTTATGTATGTATGTATTTTTATTGTAGCTATAGTTCCTCCTAAATAATATAAAGAAATAGAGCTCGACTGTCGCTTATAGAGGTATAGATAAGCAGCAGTCTCACTTACGGAGGTCCATGAGGGAAAAACGACTCTCTTACAGAGGTTTCTGTTTCTCGCTAATAGAGGTTTTGGGAGCTTAAAATGACGGGTCCTGGCTATTACTCTCACTTATAGAGTTTTCTCACTTATCCAGGTTCGACTGTACACATCAAGGTATTGATTATTTTGTGCTGTGACCAAGTAAGTGATTGAAGCACTACATTAGATGGATTCTCAATCTGAATTTCAAAGCAGTCGGTGATTAAAATATTGTTTGCAAACCTGGACCTAAAATATATGGGTATTTTTTTGTAAATTGAGGCGTTGGCCATATAATTAAGCCTTTCATTTTTTATGCAATAATATGCAAGGTGTCCACTGGCAAGTAACTTCCACATTTTCTTGCAGAAGTCAATTGACATCTGTTTCCACTGACTGCAATTTCTCTTTATGTAAGTTGCATTTAGAAGTGTGTAGAAGTTAACTTCCTGCAAGATCTTGCAGAACCGTTTCGACACAAATTGCACACAAATTACTTGAGCAAGAGCGGTCAAACAAGATGCCTAGCTGCAGAAAAATACGAGCTGCGTCTATTGTGTTGTTGTTAAAACATAAAAATAAAAAACGTTACATGTGGGTACGAGATTGGATATTGAGGCATGATGACTAAGGTCTTCAAAGCCAATTATTAAGAGAACTCCAAAGTGAAGATCCCGTACAATTACTGAAAAAAAAACTTCCTACGAATGACTGAAGGCACCTTTAACATTTTGGTCAATTTGATTCGCTGTGATATTCAAAAACAAGATATTCAAATGCGTAATTCTAATTCTGCTGATCTTCGTCATATGGTAACTTTGCGATATTTAGCTACAGGTTAGCAAAATACAAGCTTATTTCTCATTTAATATTTTTATTTAAAGTAATAATAAGGATGATAGATAATGAATTATACTATAAGTATATGATGATGGATAATCAATTAAACAATTATTTATTTCAGGTGATTCGTTTCATTCTCTGGCGTATCTTTTCCGAATTCCTGTATGTACGATCTCACGCTTAATTCTCAACTGTTGTCTTGCTCTTTACTTTACCAGGAAGTAATATTATGGCGCCGTACGTCATTGTAGCAGACGGCATCCCTTTGCTTTGAAGCCATATTTGATGAAACCCTATGGATTTCGAGGACAGTCAGCTCAGAACCGAGTTTTCAACTATCGCTTATCGAGAGCAAGAAACACGGTTGAAAATGTATTTGGTAATTTCGCTTCACGGTTTCGTCTCTTGTTGTCAGAAGCTCTTCAGCAAGACCAACTGAGTTGTAAAAATTGTTTGTGATGAAAAAAATTCAATTGTTTGTTGTTATTCAATTCTTCCCTCATTCTTTAGATACCTTATCAACTTCATTACAGTTTGTCTGCCATGATCCATCTCTTATCCATTATCACCCTTTCATGTATAAATTATAACTTTAGCGGTATAACCCTCGGGGGTGCATAGCTTATATAGCTTTACCCTATATTTATGCGCCTTGTTTTTTATATATTGGCAAAATTTTAATCGGCCATGCGACGGGATCATGGTTTTATCGATAATCAGATATTTTCCAGGCTTCAAAATATGTATTTTGAAATTTATCTAGAAGCATCACGTAGAAGTCATTTACCTTACCCAATTTATTTGTACTTTGGAGGTCACTAAAGTGCCAAAATTTTAGCAATAATAAAAACCTGCCTCCTTTCATTACAGACGTAATGAACCTATTTCCATATTTTTTCCAACTTTTTTTCGACCAGTAGTCATTAATTTGAGGAACTATTTGAACCCATTGCCAGGAAGACTCCAAGAACGAATAAATTTCAAATGAGGATCGGAATGATATCTTTCGGAGATACAAGACTTAAAGAATCTGAATACGTTTGTCTATTTGTCGATATTTCTGCTTGCGGGGATGGAGTTCTTTCTTGAGGCAATGAATCCTAAGAGATTTTATTTGTCGTCATACAAATGGTATTTCTGTAGTCTGTGATGGTACTAAATCTGCATCTGTCAAAATATTGGGATTCAGTAAGCAAATTCTGGGTTTGGTAAAAAGTAAAAACAGACACTGCATTTTGCATAGTAGCTGCACGATTATATGCAGTTCTATATAAAGATGCCATTTAAAACTCGGTTACAACACCTCTCGGATGATTTTGAAGCTATAATTGGACTTCTTGCGAGTAAAAAGTGCTCAAAAGCCCTATAAAACCAACATCGAGTGCCTCTAAGCGATAAGTGCAGTGAGGTGGCAAGCAGAGCATTATAACACCATGAGTACGAACTAACTCAATAGTTTCTAGGTTCTCAGTGTGAGTGGCGATCTAAAACAAGAAGCATAGGGTCTTCTTTGCTTGGTTTTACATAGCTTTCATAAAGTGACGCATCTATTTGGTGAAAAATGATTTTTGCATCCAACCACTTGGATAACATATAGATACTGTGCCTGGTGGTGCACCATCCAAAAGCTCATTTTTAAAGCACGAATGTGCTCGAGAAAAAATTGTAGTTATGAGTAATTTAATCTACTACTATATGTTAATAAAAGAATGATAGCATGAAAGAGGCAAGAAAGAAAGATTGAGAGGCCAAATGAAGACTGTTATTCTTGTACTTTACGAAAAGAATTTAATAACTTTTTACAAACAATTAGAACACGAAATGTATAAATTTATAACACAAAATGATCGCTAGAATAATGAGAGGAATTAATCGTCTGCGCGCCTAGATCCTTAGCGAGTTGTGAGCCGAATGAATTACAATCAGGCGACTGCAGCGGCGACGCGGCGTGGGCGCAGCGGGGGAAACGCGCTATTGTCTTTCTTTGGTGGCGTGATTTCACAGCGTGGCCCAAACTTCATAAGCGCAGCGGATTGAGGCTGGGCGCAATTGTAGCGAGTCACGCCACATATTCCCCCTGGCCAGACCATAATTACGGTCGATAAAAGTTAGGAATGTGTTGCGTGACTCTCTACAAAATCATAAAAAGAATCAGCTGCAGAAGTGCAAAACACTGCAGTTATCAACCGTCTCCGTTCAGCCAAAGCTAGTGCAACAACTTGTTTTTATCTTTGCCTATATAATATTTCCGATATTTTGTTTTTTTTTTTGGTACAGAGATCAATCCAGTCTTGTCCATGTGCTTAATATAAAGTGTTTAAGAGAAGTGTTTAAGAGATTTAAAAATGATGAAACTACATAATAATGCAGTGGCTCCCAACGTTGACTGGACCACAACTCATATAATAAAAAGTTCCGGATTCGGGATTCACCTCTTGGTTTTCATGAAGGAATAGGGGACTTAAATATATGAATGAAGAATTGTTCAAACAAGAAAAAAATATTCAGTTTTAAACCAATCTAAAGTTTTATTATAAGGAGTACTATTTTGTAATGAGAAAGATGCATTTGTTTACTATTTTTTGTCATTATAGCTTTAGTAACATTAGAGTTATAACTTCAATTTTAGTTACTTTTAATCACATGGAGTTTGATACCACCAATTTATTTCGGTATTTAGTTTTAATATTAATCATAGCTGAAAATCCCGCCTCCCATATGTATGAGGTACTGAAGAGAAGCAATATTGTTGGTAAGGTAACGTTAAACCACGCCGCTAATTCCTGGGTAGTTTGGCTCGGATCGGCTTCCACCATCTCTTTCAATGGCGGTCTTCCACATGGCTCCACCTTCAAATCAAAGTTTCCATCACGAAAACGTTTAAACCAAAATCGCAACATCGATATTGCGAGCTGTTTCTGCCGCGTTAGTTCCGCATCGGAACTCATATTCAAAAATCACTCGAATTTTCGAAGTATCCATCTTTCTTGTCTAAGCTGAATAAAAAAAAACAACTGAAAGTCGATAATCGAAATAATGTTGCACATTTTTTAAAAGAAGAACTACATAGGTACCATGTGAAAAAAGTTTCACTCAAAAATTTCAAACCATGAAGGTTCTATGTCAATTCGAAGTACCTATTACAATAAAACGGCAATTTCATACTTTAACCCCTATTATAAAACACGTCAAGTACTGTCACACTTCTTTGAGATCAGTTTCATTAATCAACTTCGACCAAATTTACTTCCTCGTTTCGAACATTTAAGCTATCTTTATCACAGCTAAATAATTAATTATTTATGTTTATAGCAAATACGAAGATCAATCATAGTTAGAATTATTTGCACATTTGAAAACTTAAAAAGACATTAAAAATATCTATCAGACTTGTAATGGAAACTATAAACAAACTTTAAGGAAACAATTCAAATATAAAAAAAATAATAATAAAGAACTATCGGCTAATTAAACAAGACGTACATAAAGTCCTTTACTGCGGATTTTATTTATATTTCGACACGCATTTAAAAAAAATCTATAAGATACGGATACTAAATAGTAGCACAGTAACAAAGCATACTGCGTTTCTAGTTAGTATCCCATAATAGGTTATTTACCTACAAATATTAAAGATAAACGCAGTTACACAACTTACTGCATTTTAAATAAGTATTGTCTCCGCTTTCAATTGAAATGGAGTGCTTAGAAAAAGTGCAGTATCCAATATTACTGCATTCATAAGTAGTATCCTTAAATTATTTACTAAACATAGTTTATAAATCATAACGACAGCAAGGTTTCTTACTGCGTTTCTTACTAGTGAAATAAGTTATGTTTAAAGAAATGCTACCAGAGTTTGGAGGACCTAATATAGACATAAAATTGTGTTTTGGAGCCTTCTTGTCTAATAAGTAAAATATTTTTTTTCAAAAATTTAAAGACTTGTTCTTCGTCGTAACGAAATTGATGACTTAATACATCGTAGTTCCTCCAAAACTCTTACTGAATCACCGACATTATAATTCACCGACACTATTCCATGGCTTTACATATATCAACTTATTCATTGATATCTTTCTGGTCTTCAAAAATATCTCTCTGTATGTCATATCGACAACTTTTTGATTTATATTATGAAAGCAAGTTGTTAATATTGCTTTGTTCTTAGGCATATATTTGAAAGGCCCCTTAGTCCATTGTCCGGTGTATAAGATGTTCTTAGTCGGCGTTATAATAAACGATTCTAGAAACTTTTCCAGCCTGTTTGACTTTTCTTTTCCACCTTTATATTGTCGAGGCTCATTACTTGTTGAGTTATTAATTTTCTCAGCTTCATCGCCGATTTGTACACAGGAGAATCCTCGCCAGAGATCACTGCTAGTGACGTGAATGTCCTCTTCGTCCAGTAACGATTCTTTGTTAATCTCGCGCAATCTTTGAAGGGGTAAAGGGCTAACTTTATCAGATTCAACCCATGCTCTCCCGGCGGCGATATATTGATATATCCATCGTCCTCCTTTATCGATATAGTTTGAAAGATTTTGCCAGTATTTTGTACTAATGAGTGAGCTCGGGCAAGATTGGCGACCATACAAGAGAAGTCCTCTTCTTTCTCCGATTCCTCGTCCTGACTCTGTTCTTCCTCGCTTAGACGACGGCGCTTCATCATTAATGATTTCTTCTTGGAAGGCATCGGGACTTCTATCTCGGGTTTGCTTTCTTCCTCCACTGCGTTCTTGTACAATGTGCCTGGAATGTACTCCTTGTCCTCGCTCAAATCAATTATTTGCCGCTTCGCAGAGCTTGAATTCTCCTTCTGAAATGTCACTGATTTGCGAGTTTGTCCACCGATCGATTTCTTCGGCGTTGTCGGATGTTGTAATGTATTCTCGCAATCTCTGGACGTGGAGGCACCGACACGTGCTTCCGGAGTACGCACAGTCGTGGATGACATGGCGATGCTTTTCGTGTTGTGCGATAATGAAGATTCCGGATATGGTATAATCTCCTCCGTAGTTTCCTTCTCCTCTTCTCGTTTTTGAAGTTCCATCAGACACGTTGAGTAATGGTCGGAATTATGTTTCCATGGGAAAAATTTGCATAAATTTAAAGCTAAGGTAATCAACTAATATATAAAAAATGATTACTTCTAAACTAACTTCTTGCACTGAAACTAGACCAGTTGCAGCCTGGGGTCCTATGATGCTAAGGACTCGCTGCTCCTGGTCAGTTAAAATTAATTTAGACACTGGCCCACCACCTGTGCCACCTGCAGCTCGGTGAATTTTAGAAGCTTTCCGCTTAGTGTTATTTTTAAGGTCACTCCACACCTTTACATGCAAAATAAACTAATTAATTATTGCAATTAGTGCATATCAAACAAAAAGTATTAGGTAATGTAACCCAATGATTTAGGATAATAGTTAAGCAGGATGCACAAATTTCAAACAAAGAAAAACGAGAAGGAACGCAGCATGCTGCATGCATAGTGAAGTAGCTGTAAGGTGGGTGTAACTTACCTTTTTCCACTTTTCTACCGGCTTGGAAGTCCCCGTCGTGTCCAAGTTGAAAGCATTCGCTAGCTCTTGCCACTTGTCAACGGCCCTTAGCCTGCCGCTAGGGCCATCGCTTGACTTATTTAAGTCACCATTCCTAATAAAAATTTGTATGTAATCAAAACAAATTCTCTAACGCATTGGTAGACATAATATAAAGAAAAATATAAATATATATAAGAAAAGATTGATACATACCTCTCCATAAAATCTATCATCACTTCAAACTGCGAAGCACTGGTTCTCATCATTATTTTATTATTGTTATAATTTTAGCGAACGCGCTAACGAACTAAGTTTTAAAATTTACTTAATCCAAAACATCAATTTATACAATATCGAAGGAGAACTTTTGTCTCTTTTAGTTTGCCGGTGTGTAAAAGAGATGAAGCGAATAAAGTGAACTTCGTTCAATCGAGCCAGTCGATGGTCGAAATCGTGTAAACTATATTCGAAAACTTTAACTCGTACTTCCGATTACATCGAAAACCATATAGTTCATCGAGCTCACGAAAACTATCATCGTTTGTGTCATTTGTAAACTCGTACTAGGGGCTCAGGTTATTGGGACAAACATACTTATTGGCACCTTCTTTACTATATTGGCAAAAGATCTATTTGCCGATGGTTTAAGCTTGTACTCAACAGTTTCTTTAATTTGTTGAAGGGATATTGCTACGTCCTGTTCTTCTTGTAGGTGCTTCTTTATGTTATATGCCTGCATGGTCTTGTGTTTTAACGATTGGTACAAAATTGCTATCTGAGAGGTCCCCCTTGTAGCTTTCTGGCAAAGACTTAACACGCGTAATTTTTGATCTGTGAGTACGAAAGAAAAGATGTCCTTTCCTTTGCGTACTGAATAATCGGTTTCAAATGAGCCCCAATCGCACCAGGATCATGAGATAGCGATGGCGATATGGTACAAAATGAGATTGGACTGTTTACTTGCAAATAAATCACCCCTGTCTGTAAAGTAAATAGATTTTTGTTTGTGCTAAAATAGGCAGATTGTATTTTTTCAGACATTTTGCACGTGAAATTTTCTGAAAAATCATAAATTATAATAATCTCGTTTTCTTTTCTTTCTTTTTTGAATCGTTTTTTGCAATTTTTTACGCAATAAGTTCAAGCGTTCAAGGCGTATTCTTTCTTTCTTTACAAGACAACTTTCAACAATGTCAATTAGATTTTGACCCCGCAATAAAATCTCTGCTTGAAATTTCCAAACAATTGAACTGAAAGACTGCTGGCCAGTCCAGAGTTACTGTACTAAAGACAAAGCTTTAGTCTGCATCATTGCATTTAGTGTGATCTACAAAGGCGTGTGCAGCAAAATGATAAATGTCAGATCTAAGACTGTTCATTGCATTCGTTGTGTCTTAGGAATTTTTGTGATGTTGTACTGATTTTATTCCAACCTTTGAAATGAAATGAACTTTATTCAATTAGACTTATTACAAGTACTTTTGAATCGTCTTTCTAATAGAAAGTATAGTTTGGTCAGTAATATATTTTCTGTGAGTTATAGGGTCCTTCGTTTCTTTTATTACATAAATTACGAAGTATGTGGTTGCGGCATTCTATTTTTGTAACCACGTGGTTCGGATAAGGATCTGCAGTTATATATTTTTTTACAGGTAGAAGAATCACAATCAGGCAGATACATACCGAGTGATTGTTTAAAACCCTCTGTTTTTATTTCTGATTCCATGGTTTCCATGGCTCCTTCAAAATTTTTGTAACATTTGTGGTCCTTCGGAGTTTCCTTTTTTCCAACTCTAGAGCACATAAGGCAATATTTGTTTATCACCATATGAAATAAAACTTCCCAAATTTTCTATCAATTATATATTTATATTGCTGCGGCTCCTGATAATGCTCTGTAATTATTGCCATAAGATCTTGCTTAATAAACTCCATCTACATGAGCTGCTGTATCTTCCCATTGTTGGAAAGTATTGTCTTGTACTTTAAAGCATTTTTTTTCCGAAAATACTGAAATATCCACTGCAGTTATAAATTCGTGGATTTGGATTTGCATTTCAGACACAGCAGCATTTAGTCCGGTCAAAATAGACATTCAAGGTTACATTAATTCGCACCCAGCTAAAAATTGGCATGAATGTTGGGGGCCCTAGAACACACAATTTGTCAATTATCCACATCAATCCAACGTGTGCAAAAAAATTTAATCAAGGTCAAACGTTGCAAAAATCGGTTTTTTGAGTTTTCCAGCTAAACGGTAAGTTTTATTATGAAAATAGGTGAGACAAAAATTATTCATCATGCAATTATCTGTAAAAATTGGTTATACACTTTTTTTCCTAAGAATCACCATTTCGGAGATATAGCGATGCAAAATGTTGAAAAAGTTGTGTTACTCATAATATGCACACGTTTCCGCGCCACCCGTGAGGTAGTGTACATGATGCGTTTTTTTTCACGTGGTTTCCCCAGTAGGCCTACTCCACGATCTATTGTGGTTTTGTTGAGTTAAAAGCTATTGTATTAAATTGTAGAAAATTATTTGTCTGATTGATACTCTTCTAATGGAACATAATCCATACTGTCTTGTTCTTCTTCTTCTTCCTGCTGGGTACAAATAAATTGTTCAAAGAGCGATGCATCAGATGTCTCCTCGCATATATCGTAAGAATCCTCTTCTACTGGTGATTGAACATTGGAGCACGATTGGCCTCGACAACTGATACATGCTAATGAACAAAACAACCCAACTTTTTTACAGTCGCATTTAGCATTACACCCCGTTTTGCAATTGCAAAAAATTGAATTGAGGAGTTTTTCCGGTGCAGGAGGGAGTAAAGTCTTAACTGGTTCCAATATATTGTCAATTAACTTCCAACCCCAGTCTTCTGGGTTTACTTTATTACCGAGCCATACTTGAACTTGATAATATACCCGAAATAGATGTTGCTGAGCAGAATCAGAGGTTGGAGGAAGACAAGCTAGTTGTACTTGTTTTTTTTTATGCGTATTTTTAGCAAAACATAAGTATCGAAACTTATCTAAGCACGTAATTTTTTTTGGAGCTCCGTAAACGGAAAGAAGAAAGCGAATTCCGTTGGTGATTACAGCTTGTGGAGTAGAGGTACTTTCTTTGAAAACGTCAGCACAATCAACTAAATCTTGTCTCTCAAACAATTTCAAAACTGTTCTTTTACCTCTCCTGAAAAATGCTGATGTCGTGTCGCAACCAGTTACTGCATGTAGATATAAGATATGATTTTGGCATTTTGAAAAAGCACATAAACTCTTGGATGAATATATTTTTGATTGTTGTTGAGCCTTCCCAGGTGTTAAAAAATAAATATTTTTTTCGGTTGGCGTTCGAGCAGTGAGCAATACCAACAAATCAACATCTTCACCAACAACGATAGTTGGATTTGTCGAAGTAAATTGTTCTATTGCTGTTTCAACTATCAGGACATCAGCATCATTATCAGCTTGCTTTACAGAAATATTTTCAGATGTACATTTTTCTTTCAACATTGAAATGAACCAAGACTTGTTGTGTGTATTTGCGAGAAATTTCTGTTGGCTTGTGGTAACTGTCATGAATCCATCAAAAATGACGTCCGAAGATGAAGATGTTGTTGTAGCTCAACGACGTTGTTCTGCAGCTTTAATATTTTTTGTGCAATCAGTATAACCATCAAATACTACAGTCACTCTATGGCCAAAATCTCTATGTACATACCGCACGTATTTATCTAAAATATGGTTAAATGTTTCTTCGTGATCCCACACTACACGGTGTAATAGATATCCTCCGTCGATTATGTACGTAGCATTTATGTTGTCAATATTTATGTTTACTGTTTCAAAACAATCGTAAATGGCTGACTTTTGTGATTTACGCATTCCACCATCATCGAACAGTGACAACGGATACGGAGCCAATTCATATTCGAAATATTTCTCAATTTCATCTTCGAAAGCGCTAGTGATACTCATACGTTGAAATAATAATACAGGGTCGATAGGAACTTTCTCATTGTGAACTTTTACGGTGCTACTCATAGCTAAGAGAGGTACTACTTTATCAGCGCGTTTTAATTTTATTTTATTAAACGTCATTCCTGTCATTTTGGACATGGCGGCAATTCCAACTTCACGAGCTTTGTGACAGTTAATTTTATCATCACCAACGACTCCATTAGCAATAGATACAATTTTATTAACTTCCGGAAACGGATCATGCAATGAAAACCACTGCAGAAGGTTTTGTAGAATCTTTCTTTACTTGTGAATCACTTGCATCTACATGCTGATCCGTTGTATCCATTCTAACATTAGCGAGATCTTCCAATCCTTCACAAACAGTATTCATTGCATGCATACCATAAACCCATTTACTTATTACACTGGCTTTTGTACTTCTCCCTCGAGCAATACCTCCATCTGTCTTCATAGCTTTCATCATTGACTGCTCGATCACCATATCTGTTGAAGTTCCGAAGCTTAATTTATCTGAACGTCGAACAGTGAAACATCCTTCTGTAAACTGTTTGTAAACACTAGGATTCATATAGTTTTCTAATTGTAACATATCTTTCTTGTAAATATAAGTGTGCAGACTTAGCATAAGGAAAATGCCCCGATGCGTGGAAGTAAGGAAGCATTTCTTTAACGCTGTTTAAATGAGCTTGCCAATCTCCCATGCGCTCAGCCCTTATAAACTCCTTCACAATTGATACCATATAAAAATATTGAATCCAAAGTTTTGCGGTAGGTCCACGTTCTTCATATTCTCTTAGTTTTTCATTGAACTGATCGAGTAATGCTCCAGATATTTCGTCATCATTTTCAACATCATTATATGAAATAGTGCTGTCTATTATGTTTTCAGCAGTAATGATAAGATTAGCGTCCGTGACGTCATCAATATCAAGCTCTTTCAATATTATTATTGCTAAAGTTAACTGAAGTAATGTATGAGCTCGAACAGCTCTCGCATAAACATGACCATTGAGCATTTTTTCTAATGACCCAGGTGCATAAATCAAAGAAAGTATTTCTTTTATACCGCTTCCTTGCATAATGTAACCAATTGCACCGAGAAACGACATGAGCAGATGAAATCCTCCGAGCCTAATTATGATCTTCGATAATTCAGACCCTTCAGGTGCGGCTGATACGATTTCTCGAGCTTTTGCATACAGAGGCTGATCAAAAGTAACAATGCATACATCATGACCATAGCGTTTTGCATTTTGTAATGCACAAAGTAAAGTCGTGTATATAGTATTGTAATTACTAGCCGGTTGGTGAATAAATGGTAAAAATAAAATTTTAGATGTTGAAAAATTCTTAAGATTATTTGTTAATTGTTCAATAAAACCATTCCAACCGGGTATTGAAAAATTCTTCCATTTACCATAGAACCATATCGCATCGACTTTTTTAAGTAAAGATACTATTACTTCACTATCATAAGCAAAATCTTGGACAATTATTTTACTATAACCTACTACACCATCATTTTGGTAGATCTGCAGTGGCACATGAGCTATTGCCGCGAAATCTGTTGCTGAAGGAGCTTCTTTTATCCGTTGTATCGGCTCTTCTAGTAAAACTGAACTTTTTGGAGTAACAACTTGAATGATACCCATTATGTGAAGCGTGTTATGACCGTCCAGCGTATTTACATTTATATCAGCATTGTCTGCAACATACTGAATGAATGTGCCAGTTTCTGGTGGTAAAATGTGAGGTGGACGGTGAAAAATTGCTGCTGCCTCGTACAATATAGTATCATTATAAGATGCGCACAAACCGAAAGACGAAAAAATTTGTATAAGACGTTTTGACCCAAATCGCCGATGAAAAAAATAGAGAGACCCAATTGTAATTTTGATTTAAAAGACCTTGGCCGAACAGCAGCCATAATACTATGGCTAATATTTGTGCATACTAATTTCAAATGTTCTAAATTAAATCGCTTTTTTTTCAGAATAACTTTCTCCAAAAAATAAGTCACTGACTCTGGAATTTGAGTGTTAATATCTTCAAACATACGACCTGGAGGGGGGTAATGAGAATTATCAAATACTGCAGATTGAATATCTTCTCGAATGATTGCTGCCGCAGCCTTCAGGATTCTAAATCGCTCTTCTTTTTCATTTGTTTTTTTTTCGTAGCTACCTCGATTTAAAATATCATAGTGATTATCAACAAAACATATAAATGTTGATGCTCCTGACTTTTCTGTTATAATAATTTTATCGCCATAGTTCAACTTTAATCGTAATTTAATGGTTCTATTATCTAACGAATTTTTGCTAATATTTTGTAATTCGTCTAATGTAAATTGACAATCATCACTATTTTCGATGTGTGCAAATATTTCTTCCATTGCAAGATTCGTAGTTTCAGATTGAGGACGACCGGCTTGACCTCCCGTAGTCGGTCTCAAGAAGGCATTATGACAGTCTTTATGATATTTAGCTTCGGCAGCAACTAAATCATGTTCAAACTCAATTCGAGTAATAACAGCTTTTGCTACATTATCAGAACGAGCCTGGGCTATATTCAGGATTGTTTCTTTGAATGAAAGTGTTGAGACATGAAAAATTTTACGCCGATACTTCAGTGCTTTTTTGTTTTCTAACTCTTCATTCAATTCATTGCCACAAAATAAGCAACACTTTCTAAAACAAAAAAATGATTCACTTACGCGTGCTCTAGTAAGAGGTGGACTTATTTTTGATGTACCAGCTTGTTCTTCTTCCTGTTTTCTTTTAAATGCAGCAATTGTACCCTTTCGAGTGTAGTTTTTTCGACACTGCACATGAACTGTCACAGAAGTCTGGTCTTTCAGGTATTCAGAAAATTCATCACCTCTTTCAATACTTGCATCTATTAACGACTTTAGGCCACGATCAACAGTAACTGTTTCGCTTTCGGCCAAATGTTTGTTACAAATGAAGCAAAATTGCGACATTTCTATTACAAACACAAAACTGCACAATTTTCTTCGAAAATATAAGCAATAACTACGTGCTCTTACTACGAAGGAATGCTTGAGACTAATACTATTCTATCTAGTTAGGCCCTTGAAAAAGGAGCAGGTATACGATCGTCGCCACGCGGACAATTGAATAGCAGACAGATGTTGCTCAAGGCCGTACAGTCATATAAAATGAGGGACTGGGTTCTTTTTCGAGTTCATATTCTTACAATAATTGTATAGTATGTATGTATACGCCACGAAAACTAATATTTTTACTTATATTAACGTTCTGTAACTTTTAAAACGATAATTGACATACATATTATGAGTAACACAACTTTTTCAACATTTTGCATCGCTATATCTCCGAAATGGTGATTCTTAGGAAAAAAAGTGTATAACCAATTTTTACAGATAATTGCATGATGAATAATTTTTGTCTCACCTATTTTCATAATAAAAATTACCGTTTAGCTGGAAAACTCAAAAAACTCAAAAAAATTATCTATCATAGTCTTTTAAAAAAATATTATTTTTTTATATCTCGAAAACTTTGAGATTATTGTAAAAAGTGTTATTTATAAAAGTTGTAGATTTTTACTAGAACTACAACTTTTGTAGAAAATATTTTTCGACAGAAGGTCTCAGTAAGTCGGAAATTGAAAAAAACTATTTTTCAACGCTTTGCGTCCCCCCATTTCTTAGGGGTAGCAGGCATGTGGGGCATTTTACGAATTTCTATTCCATATATACCTGCTAACATTTTAAAATCATAAAACTTCAGGTTTTCAATAAAAAAATCTCTTAAAAATATACGGATTCCGATTGGTCTGCTAATGAAACATAGTTACTACACCAATCATTCGGGCTTTCACTCCTCGGTAGCATTCTATTGTCTAAATATCTTTGGACTTCAGCGGCGGCTATGGCAATGTATCCATACGTCTATACGAAATCTAATAAAGCAGAATCTACTCCATACATTTCTTCGTCAAAATAGTCAGGGATTCGTTTTAAAATATCCTGGGCATTTACTGGCCATATTCCCGCGGCTCTAAGGCCACTTTTTATATTATTAGTTCCTGAGTTTAATATTTTCTAATAATTTATTCAAGATTTTAAATCAAACTATCTTTTCGGATTATTTCGTGGATTTATTTTGATTTTTGGTTTCCGACGTTTCGAATGCTTTACAGCAATCAGGGTCACGGGAGAGACTGGGGTGTTATGTCTCGAAGGTATAGTTGTTACAGACAGCCTACCCACAATTAACAAAATGAAAAATTGCACCAAGTACCTTAATGTATTTTTAACTTTAAACATTTTTATAATTTTAATAAGTTTTATAATTGAATATGGAATATTATTTATTTAATTTTTGCTGTTATCATTATAATTATTACAATTTTAAAAATATTAATTAGTAATCTATATTTAGTGCGGCCATTATTATATTTATAACCATAAAGAAAAAATATGAAATATAATATTCATTATTTACGCCACATAATTGTTCTATGTGTAATATAAAAAGTTAAAATTAGTTAAGAATAATAATTTTAATTTAGTTTGCTATTATTTAAAAAAGACAATTTACTAAGCAACACTATTACTATATACTTTTACAAATGAAAAATATTAATCTGAAATGCTATCATTTTGATCTACACAGTAAGAACTTACTACATCTAGGTCTGTCTTTTATGTTTAGATTTATTATTTGATTTTATTATATTAATAACAGGATTCCATGACGATAGTAGTACCCAGCCATCTTCCGTATTGAAATTTGGATGTTTTTTAATTTCTATGGCTTCTCGAATCATTCTAGGGCGATATCGAATATAATGGCTTGGGCATGTTCATGAAATACCAATTATAAAGCAACCATTTCCGAATGCACAGTACCCTTTCATGTTTTTGCATGCTGCATAAGCATAGCTTTGCTTATTAATTTGAAATTCCTCTCGCACACTCTCAGTCATCTCAGTGAATGGCAAAATATCCTCTCTGCAAGTCATTTTGGTGTTGCAGCCTGACTGTTGACAATAATAAGTTTCATGTTTCTCTAAATCCCATGAATAAGTTGTGAAGGATGGTGACAATCTGGCTTCCATTGTAGAACTAGCAAATCTAATTTCCATAGCACCCACTCTGATATTTTCACTAGATGATAGCGAAATTGCATACTTGAATTGATTGTCAGAAATTACTTGAGTCTCTAACAAATCGTATGCTTCAACATTTATTGATTTAAAACATAGCAGAGCTAATATAATCGCACACCAATTTACTTTTTTCAAAACTCTGTCAACATTTTGATTATTCTTTGGCTTTTCTTTGTAAACTATCGTTCCTACTTTAGAATCATAACCTACAAACTGCTCTAGTTCTAAACCGTCAAACTTCACTGATGATTTAAAATCTTTATTCCATCTATTCATTCTTATTAAAAATAGACAGATGCTGAATGTCATTAACCAAAATATTAGAGATATAGTTACTAGAGCTGACATGATAATGACATCCTGTTTTGAAGATTTCTTAATTTTACAGCCACCTCTTAAGTAACCTATCTTCAATGCTTCAGCACAGTTTAACAAACTAAGTAGTTGCTGTTTGCATCGTTCATTTTTTAACAAAACTGGACCAAAAACTGACATTCCTTTCACTCTTCTACAGTTCAATTCTTTTGCTGAAATAAGGGTAATTACTATCAATTTCCCTGGACAATGTAATAACTGTATTTTCCCATCTTCAATTCTAGCACCACAACTAGGTGGGTTATTTTCATTGACTATTTTCCTTATTGTGTTAGTCCTAAATTCCGATACAACTGCAGACTCGATTTTGTCATTGAAACCTAGTTGAGACATATTATCAATTTTCTTCAAATAATAATATAATTCTTCATTAAAGTTGTTGTACAGAAGTGATGAATAATGTTTTTTTTGTTAATTGGTTAGGAGTCATCATCAACCTAGACCCAATATTGTGTTTATTAATTGTCAATGGAGTTAGTAAACTCTGCCAGAAAACCTCAGGTTTCTCATCATTGTTCTCATTGTCCGTAGTGGAAGAATTTATTGATCTCATAAATATAATCCACAACATTATCATGGAGAAAGCCCTCATTTTCGCTAATTTGGGTTTGTGGTTGTTTGATGAATTTCTAGATTATAAATTTCGCCTGACAATGTGTTACAAGTGGACTGGCTTGGCTTGGGCAGTCCTAGCTATGTTTGCAGACAGCAGATGTTGTAATGCTTGACATCAGCTATGTGTTCTTTGACCCGGGTTCTAATGGATCGCTTTGTTTGTCCGATGTAAGAGAGCATACAATCACAATCAAGCTTGTAAACTCCCGCATCTTGTAGAGGGATGTGGCACTTATCAGGTGGTAAGAACTGTCTAATTTTCTTTGGCGACTTGAAGTAAGTTTTAATTGAAGCTAGCTTTAGAATGTAGCCAATCTTGTCAGTGACTCCTCTCATGTATGACAGGACTGCAGGGACGCGCTTGACTGTGGCTGGTTTCACTCGGTCACTGTGACGCAGGCGCGGCACTTGCAGCTTGTTGTCACGCAGAACTTTCTTGACATGTTGCAGTTCTCCGGCCAGGTGTTGCTCGTCACAGATCCCGCGCGCTCTTTGAAACAAAGATTTTCCCACGGTAGCTGTGAAGGATGATAGTGAGATTCACCGTTCAGGTACCTATCAGTGTGGGTCTTCTATATACAGTATGACTTAGGTGTTATCTGGGTTACGTTTAACTAAAACATCTAGGAAAGCTAAGGTATTGTCAGATTCTAATTCCATTGTGAATTGTATTTTAGGATTTATAGAATTAAGGTGTTCTAAAAATACAGTTACTTTATCAGATGGTAATATTGTGAAAGTGTCATCTACGTACCGCTTGTGGAAACGAGGGGTCACGGGTGATGTGTTCAGAGCAGTCTCCTCGAAGTCCTCCATGAAGATGTCGGCTACGACGGGGGAGACTGGCGAATGGCCATGGCCACTACATCCACTTGCCTATAAAATTAATCATTCCACAGTAGATAGTCGGATGTTAGGCAGTATTTTAAAAGTTCAATGTATTCTATTGACATGTTGTGATCTAGTAGCTTCCTAGATATTATTTCAATACAGTCTTCCACTGGTAGGCTGGTAAATAAAGACTGTATATCAAAACTAACCATTGTTTCATTGTCCATGAGTTTTAGGTGTTTAACTTCATTGACAAAATAGTAAGAGTCATTTGTGAACGCTCTTGTTAATCCTCGGAGTGGTGAGAGTACTTTTGCTACTAGTTTAGCCAATTTGTAAGTTGGTGAGTCGATCTGACTCACAATCGGACGTAGCGGAGCGTTACACACACACGCGCACGCACGCACGCACGCGCACGCACGCACACACGCACACACACACGCACGCACGCACGCGCACGCACGCACGCACGCACGCGCACGCACGCACGCACACGCGCACACACGCGCACACACGCGCACACACGCGCACAAACGCGCACACACGCGCGCACACACGCACACACGCACACACGCACACACACACGCACGCACACACACACACACACACACGCACGCACACACACACACACGCATACACACACACGCATACACACACACACACACACACACACACACATACACACACACACACGCACACACACACACACACGCACGCACACACACACACACACACACACACACACACACACACACACACACACACACACACAGAGAGAGAGAGAGAGAGACACGTGAAACTTATAACACCCCGTCGTTTTTGCGTCGGTGGTTAAAAAAATATTTACTTACAGTATCGGTGGTTCCAGTAGGAACATTTTTGTTTTGCAGAAAATTTAGTGATTTGTAGGCAAACCATTTACTATGATAAATATCATTAGTACCCGCACCAGACTTATTTGAATTATCTTCTTTTTTTTTCTCTCGGTAATAATGACTAGTTAATTTTTTTATCTTTCTCTCGATTTTCGGAACATCAGTAGCAAATTCACTGGCAATTTCATTAAATGCGTCGTAACGCTTTGGCCGGCTTTTGTAGTCACTATTTTTTGGGTTCCATAATATTTCTTTTAAATGATAGAGGTCTATTAGTTTTATAACTTTATCATCGTCCCACTCCATATTGGTTAGTTGATAAAAAATAAAAATTCACACTTCACAACAACAGAGAATAAACAAGTGATACGTCACTGCTCTATGAATGCCGGCGGGCAACTGAGTGAGAGAGGGATGCCGTCGGCATCGGCATGCTGCCCCGCCGGCTTGCCCGCGCGGCGACGGCATGATTGTACAAAATGAGGCCGGCGGGTTGAGACCAAACACCAAAGCCGTTGACCCGGCGGCCTGTGCCGCCGGGTCAGCGGCTTTGGTGTGTAGAGTACATTACATTCATTTGGGAATGAAGAATTTGCAAGGATGCTTGTGGCGAAACACTAAAATAGTTTTTATATGTTTGTATTTCGTTTCGCCCGTTTAAAAAGAAGATATAGTTAAGTTGACATTCGTCATGTAAAATTATATATTACTTTTGTCGCGATTGGAGACAAATAAAAAACTGAATTTTGTAACTGTTGGGAACACTAGTTTCTTCTATGGATATGGATGGTGGTAAGTTAACCTGAGATATATAATTTTAAGCAATCGTCTTAGCGACGGCCAGAAGAGCGTCTGTGTTGCCATGATGGCGGCAACGGTACACATTTACACAGATTATAAAACAATATAAATTAAGTGACGTTCGAAAACTTATAAAATCTAAATTATTTTATATAATATTATTATTATGTTAATATTGTATATTAATAATAAGTATACGCGACACAACACCCCCCCCCCCCCCCCCCCCACGGAGAAAGTAACCGCAGGCAAAAGAACATTTAAAAGAGAATGTGTCTCACAAATTATAAAATAATTAACAAGGAAATGGAAGAAAAAAAAAATATTTTTTTAATACAAATCCAAAATTTGTTTAAATCGTACCCTACGTCCGGATCTAGTAACCATAGGTGATTTTAGCTCAGGTAGCGTTTGATTTGATGTGCTCGTCGTTGATTGAGATGATGTTGGAGCAATTCCGATTTGAGTTGTTCTTTGTGAGATTGGGCTGGAAGGTTCTGAATTTTCAAGGTAAGCAGGCTTCACTCTATCGAGGCTGACTACTACTTCCTTTCCTATTTATTGTTATCGTCTTGTCTTTACGTCGAATAACTGGAAACGGACCAATATTCGGCGGACTAAGAGAACTTCTGACAGAATCATCGCGAACGAAGACGTGTGATGCAGTTGTGAGCTCTTTAAATATAAATGTAGACGTGTTTGTCCTCCCCAGATGTCGGGATGCTGCTTTAGGTCGCAACTTCGACATATCCAATCTTAAACGTGTAACAAAGTCGTTTGTGTCTTCTACGTTTGGATTTGATTTTGGGGCCACTACTAGTTCTCCAGGCAGACGCAAGGGTTCACCGTAGACCAGCTCTGCGGCTGATGTTTTTAAGTCTTCCTTTATTGCGCTACGCATGCCAAGTAGAACTAAAGGCAGTGCCCTGAGCCATGACTCACCATGACACATCAAGTCAGTTTTTAATTGTCGATGCATACGTTCAAATTCACTTGTGATAGATGGAGTATCCAGAAGAGCCTGTATAGAATATACGAAGTCGGGGTCCTTATTCCATGAGATGGGAGGATACTCTTGTCCTTGTATTAAAGTGGTAAATCTGATTCCATCCCCATCTCCGGTTGTCCTACGCACAGGGTGGTTATCTTCCGGTTGTTCATAATTCCAGCTAGAACTCCCTGCCACGTCTAGTAAATCACTCAAGATTTCTTGGTGTAATGACACGTATTGTGGGTATCCTGCATAAAAGATGTACTCGTTAACTTCTATGAGCGAAGCCCCATTTATGCGTTGCGTCGCGTCGTCGTAACGGAACAGCGCATTGTATGCCACACCTGCGTTGCGACGATGCACGATGTCGCAGCGCAAGAGCGTCGCAGCAACACTGGTTGCGTCTCAGTTCAGCCTTCGCAATGGATAAATACAAACGTGTTCTTTTGTTGCTTTCATTACGCCACCGCCGAAATAAACGTAGAAACCATAGAAGATTCTGGATATCTCCTTTGATAGCATTAAGAAATAGTGATGGTCAGTTTTTTATGCAGGAATATAGGGAGTTGTTGTTAGATGAAAAGAAATTTCTCAATTTTTTTAAGATGAGTGAGGCCAGCTTTAATAATTTGGTTAAAATCTTAGAACCATATTTAAAGAAACAGTATACCAAATTCAGGAACCCTTTAGAACCAATTGAAGTGATTGGTATTACATTGAGGTAAGAAATTTCAAAAATAATAATAATTAAATATATATGTTTAAATAATAATACATAAACTTAAAGCTAAAAAAAAATGTTCATCAGTTATTCATTTATTATCTTTAAAATCAGTTTAATTTAAGTATTACTACTAGTCAACAGCAAAGTTATATTCTTCTTCTTGACTATCATCTGTCAAATTATTAACTGTAGTGTTGGCTGCGAAGGAAGCGTCGAATTCATCTGTACGATACCCCGATGGTGATGGTGACTGGGCATTTTGTGTAGTGTGATATCCATACTGTTATCCAGTTTGATATCCGCGTGACTGCAATGGTGTTGATTGAGTCTGTTCCCCGAACCGCATTTCGGTAATGATATTAATAACTTTGCTTTGGAATGTCAAAGTCTGTAATTCCGTAAAGCCGTCCAAAGAAGGCAAAATTCCTTTGAAAAATGATAAGTGGCGGTTTTCTGTCTCATGCAACGCTTCTAATGTTTGCGCCTCGAAATCATCTATTGCTTGGTTTGATCTCTTGCGGCTTGCAGGCACGTAGCGAGAAGGTCCTGGGGGTAACGAGGACATTTCTTGAGATGGAGAAGATGATGTTGTGTTTTTGTTTCGTTCCGTTTCATCAGGCACGTTTTTAAGGCTACTGTCAGTTTTATTTTGGGCAATTTTCAACAAAAATTGCAACTGATTGTAATAATGATATTTTTTAAATTGTTTTGCCCCTGATCCAGACGAACTGTTTTCTTTTAATTTTTTTACATATCGAAAAAAGTTGTCCCTCACGCTTCTCCATTTTTTCACGATCTCGTTACCTGCAAAGAAAGAAAAAAAAAAAAAGAATATTAATCTATGATTGCAGATCTAAATGTGCCACCCTGTTTAATTTTTGTGCTTCTATTTCAGGTACTTGGGCAGTGGAAATTCGATAAACGACTTGCATTTCAAATTTAAACGTGGAAGATCAACAATTTCTAAAACTATTTCGTCAGTTTGTCAAGCTGTGTAGAAATATCTTAGACCACAGTACATAGAAGAGATTACAGTAGAAAAACTACAAAATATTGCATTAGATTTTAATCTCATAGCCAACTTTCCTCATTGCTTTGGGGCAATTGATGGGAAACATATACGTTTGATAAAACCGGACAAAAGTGGCTCTCTGTTTTATAATTACAAAAATTATTTTTCAATTGTTTTGCTGGCGGTTGTTGACTCAAATTATAAGTTTGTTTTTGTCGACGTGGGAGCATATGGAAAGAAAAGTGATTCTACTATTTTTAGAAATTCGACGCTTTACAAGATTTTAATGAGAAATGAATTACCATTACCTGTTTCTCAACCACTTAGAAATGATCATATTAACGAACCACCAATCCCATACGTACTCATCGGTGATGTAGCTTTTGGTTTAAGTAAGCATGTTATACGCCCATACGGCGGACAAAATCTCAACGTGAAACAAAGGGTTTATAATTATCGCCTTAGCAGAGCTCGTAGATACGTGGAATGTGCATTTGGGATCATGGCAAATAAATGGCTCATTTTACATAGGCCAATTGATACAGCATATGATTTAACTATTAATATCGTAAAAGCATGTTGTGTTTTACACAATTTTGTTATACAACATGATGGTTTACGACAACAAGACAAAATGGCAATAAGTATGTTCCCACAATTGAGACCCCACGTCAATGAAGAATCATTAGCCGTAAATTTTATCAGAGATCAATTTGCTAATTACTTCATGAGTCCGGAAGGGGCTTTACCATGTCAGTTGAAAAAGATATAAATTGACTTATAAAAGTTGTAGAATAACTTAAGTATTAATCATAATAAATAACAACTTACCAATCTTGTTCTTTTTTTGGTCCTCAAATTCCTCGTAATCTTGAAATATTATTTTACAAACAGCTGCCCATTCATTCGCTTTACGAAATTTATCACTGTAGTGTTCGTGTGATTTATCCCATATAATGGGTCTTTCTTGAACCAAAGATATGAGAAAATCAATATCAATCTCCTGTTCACTCATGATGTTAAAAAATGTCGTTACGCTTGTCTAGCTTCCTCCTCTGGTAATGGATCACTGTCCGTCGTCGCAGCGGCGCTTCGACAACGCAGCGCATCACCCTCCCTCCCGCTTCGTCTCTTGTCCGTCGATCCGTTGAAACATCGCGCGCGACGACGCAACGGTCTAGTGGGGCATGTTATAAAAAATATATGAAAAATGACGCTGCGACGACGCAACGCAGCGCAACGTACTAATGGGGCTTCGCTCTATATCGACATTAAACATTGTGGCCAACATATCTCTCATTCTTTCTTTTTCTATGCCGATAAATGGTGTCTTAAATAATGGATGACAACGGTGTAATATTGGGCCTGCTCTCATTGACCCCAAATCAAATAGGATATCTCTGTCTCCATATGCCCTTCCAGCCACCACAAAATTTACTCCCGTTGGTATATAGCCGTTTAGTGGTACATGACGTGTATTCATGATACATTGATTAATTATAATAGAAAGTATTATAAATACTAATTATAATATTAGTATATTTTGAAATAAGTCCGTAGTTATGCGCGCTGATGTCGAAGTTGATGATGATGTTGTCTGAGTAGTTGATGGGGACACTGTGGTCGTAGATGGTGTTGTTGAAGGTGTCTCGCTTGATGGTGGTGTATTTTCTGTTGAGGATGTAGAGGGTTGCTCTGTGGTGGAAGTTGTGGACGATGTCGACACTAAGATGGGCCTCTTCAAAGGGCTCTTTTCCTTTGTGGTTTTCTTTCTCTTTTCTTCTCCCTTCCAACCAGCTGACCTACGCCGTCTCATGGGGTGTGATATTGCCCGCGTCGTGGCAGAGATGATACGTGTTATGAGCTGACGACTGGACATCCCTGCTCTAGCGGCCATTGCCTGCGGATGGTATTGCGGCGACTGCTGCAGATATAGTAGGATCCAACTCTGCTCCAATAGGTGTTGATCTCACTTGTATAACGTGTGGCGCAGCCATGTACTCTCTTACAAGTCCGGAAGACACATTCCCTAATGTGCGTATGCCCTCGGTAGGTGCTTCTGCGACGGCAGATGTTGCGCTACTTATGACGCTTCTGAAGGAACGTATAGAGCCTGAAGACACTGAAGAAGCCGCAGAAGCAAGTTGCGTCGCCGTCGGTACTACGCCCACAAATGCCCCGGCGGATGTCATTGATTCTGTAATCCCAATCCCAACTGTAACCTCTCCAAGTCCAGCCTCGATGGATGCAGCTGCTACTGCAGTCTGACTCCCTATCATAGAATGAGGTCACGCTCAAGGAGCATGCACATACACAACGTCCACAAAGCTCGAGTTTTGGAAAATTATGTTACTATCACAGGAAATTCCAGGCAAATGCAAAAAATGCATAACACCTTGCACTTGGAAGTCGGGAAAAAACCAGGGCAGTCAGTAATGACGACAACCGACTGCCACTCCCTATCTAGTCGCCTCTTCACCCAGGATAGGAACACCAAGCGCCGATTCCTAGTGGACACTGGCTCGGACTTCTCTCCAAGAAGTGTGTTGAAGCACCATTCAATTAAGTTATTTTTAAGCAACATAACCATAGACCAACGTAATGCTCTTTTTTTCTCTCAGGCGTCCTGTCATATATTGTCATGTGTAGCGCAGACGGTGATTTAAAAATTCGCAATAAATCGTAAGACTGCGTGCTGTTCAGTCATGAAAGTTTTTAATTTTTCATTTATAAATCCCAGTAAAACCCCCCCTATACGCGCACAATGTGTAGTACATAATTTCTTCACATCACTTAATTTTTCGTGTTTAATGTTAAAGTATAAATTAATCATATCTGGCTTTATAGCAGAAACCTTCTTTTTTCCTTTGCAGATATTTTGGTAAGACTTCCGCTCGAATATACACATTTTGTTTGTCACAAATCCTTTAAGAAAAATCTTTTCGATATTTTTTATTGAAAAGTTAATGTTGGTTGTAGTTTTTAAGACTTCAGCTGATTTGAATTCCTAAGTAATACGCAGTTCCATGACGGATAACAGATTGGTTTTTATTTTGGCCGCTGCTCCCATCTGCTAACAAACGAACCTGTGTGATATATGTATAATTATTAATCTGGAACTCAGAAAAATGGTAATCAAATAATGAAAAACAGCGCTAGCAATTTCATTCGATCCTTTCGGTTGGCTGATTATAAGATCCTTCTACCATGGTGAAGTTATAAAAGTAAAATTGACAAATTTGGTCCGGTAACTTTGGAATGGGCAGATTTTTTTGACAGTCAATCGATATGACTTTCAGATCATCCTTCTGCTCACGCAATTTATCAAAGAATGTCATAGGCTGTTGCACAACTTGTGAGTAGTGTTAGAATATTCTCTTCCACTCTCGTTACAATTAACTCTTGAGCTTTCTGATCTTTATCTCTTTCTTCTCTGGTACATTTCGCGGTGAACATGTTGTATAAACCTCGATACTTTAAAACAATGGATACCTGGAACCGCCATGTTGTCCAGTTTTGTTCGTTTAATATAATTGCCCGTTCCATTTGTCTTTTATATAATTTTGTTTTCTATATAAACATTCCTTTTCATAACTATCTAGGTTTCTTCTGTATTGCAAATTTTGTTGCAACTTTATCTTCTACCGTGCCGCTTTTTTATTTGCAAGCACGCTATAAAACCAAAAATAAATTCCTATTAAAAAGAATCATTAATTATCCGGTTTTATTATTCTTCTTTTCTACTTTTGTGTCTGGGCCGATAACCTATTGGATTTGGGTAAATAAAAAGCTTTTATGTTGTAGGTTCTCTGTTCTGTATTTTTAAGTTTTTCTTAACAAAGCAGATATACCAGACATGAGACATCTTTTAGTCGCCATAGATGACGAGACAAATGAAGTGTTGACAGATACAAAAATAAAGGTATGTATGCACATATATTTATTTATTTATTTATTGGGTCTACCAGCGAATTTACATAATTGATATTTCTTAAAATACTTACAATTTACATTACATGAACAGGGTATGTAAAATCATTTAAAGGTAAACACTACATGCTAATTTCGCTTAATATTACTTAATAAATCTAAAAGTGAATTAAAAACAGAAATCAACTAAAACCAAAAACAAACAAAAAATAATAAAAAAATAAATCTGTAAAAGTCTGACAAACCCTACCTATATATTTAGTGAAACAAATATTTCATTAACGTTTTACTTAAAATTACAACTAGATAAAACAAAAACCTTAATCTAACTCAACCAAATATATATTAAAAGAAACTAAATTAAAATCGATTAATTAAAATAAAGACGTAACAACTAATATGAGAAAGTGGCCTGTCACACTGATGATCAGGATGACTGGTTGACTAGGTTGCTTAAAATTAATTTGCGAAAAGTGTTAAGGGAATCAATGTTAATGTCAATTAACGGACTGAATTTATTATATATTTTGCATAAGCGAGAGATAGTGTAGTTGGCGCTGAAGACTGTTCTGGAGCGTGGGGGCACTACCGGAGTAATAGCAGTACGCGAGATAAATAATGTTTTTATTGTACTATATCTAACAAAAATACAAAAAAGGAAATAAAATAATAACACCACTCACCTATAATTCGCTGATAAATAGATTAAATATGAATTTTCACAGTTTAGAGCAAAGAGATTTGTTTTAAAATTGTAAATTTTCAAAAGTATTTAGATAAATGGAGATTATAAAACGTGTATCATCTTGAAATGACAATGACATATTATTTGATTCCATCCCGCGTATAAAATTGTGTAAAATAATAAATTGTAGGAACAACTATAGAATGTAAACATGTCCACGCATAAAACGTACTGAAACTACCTGAACTGCCCTCGCGGCTCGCTTACCCCGCACCTCCCTTTACCGCAACAACACAGAGCGCGTCGTGTCTAGCCAGACAAGATTTTATTCTTGGTTATCGCCAAACAACATTTTTACTCTAGGGAGAAGAATGTCAAGTACGTACAAATAAAATGTGGTAGCCACCCAAAAATTCGAGAAAGCATCGAGAATTCAAAATCTGATTTCTTTAAAATATTTATTCAAAGGTCGGCATGTTCTGTCCACCAAATCATAACTGGAAAATTGTAACCGCTGAATTTCACTGGTAATAATTTTCCAGCTTCGCTTAGGTGGCCTTAATGTTTAAGAAAAAACTTAAAAGTTGAATAAGAGGCATTTCTTGCTTTTATAAATTTTAATTTTAACATAAATCACAAGTTTGTGGTTTATTTATAAGATCACAGTTTATTACTAGTATTTTAATAATAAAAACAGTACTTTGATTTTAATATCAGAAGTACTTAATCGTAAATGACACAATTGGTATAATAGATAAGATAGAAATATATTGAACAACAAATTTACATAAATAAATAATATATTTATTACTAATAAAATTTTGTCTTTGTTGTCTTTAAGTTTTCAAAATACACATAAAATATATCAATGTTAAAATAATATAATTTGCAAAGGTTATTAAATTTTGGATTGTTCAGTTTGGTTTTACAAAGTAACACAAACCACTACTAGTTACATATTTTTCAATAAATTGATTTTTTTAAGTGCTTTTGTGGCAGATTCTTTTGATAAAGATTTTAGCGGTTGGGTGCTATATGGTGTAATAAATTAACACGTAAAACTGAACGATATATTTATTATGAGTACGAGTATCTCATCCGAGTGTCTCATTCCAACTGAGGGCGCAAATACATATAATCTAATGTGCTGACGGCACATAACATCCCCCTTTAAAAAAATATATGGAATACAATTTCTTAATGACAAAAATAGGTAAAATTATAAAATATTATATAGATATAAACATAGAATATAAAATCTTTGTACATACTAAAAATGATTACATAATGTTTTTGCAATAAAATCTCTGAATAAAGAACAAAACACAAGAAATAAAAATAGTTAACATTGTTTTCATTAATGATCATTTGAAGCCACGCAAAAAAAATAAAATAAAGTATTGATTACTCACATCTTGAAATTCGATTAGCTGTAATTAAAATAGTACAAAATAAGGTTGTTTTAATATAAGTACCTATATCATAATTCGAACAATATAAAATAATAATATTCCATGTTACATCATGAAATTGGAATAGAAATACATGCTTAAATATATGTTGTTTTATTAACTAACATTATGTGGTATATTACGTGAGTATAGAGTTCATAATTCGAATATAGTATCATTAAACTAATGTAACACATAACTTACACTTATACATGCCTTTTAACTAGGCACCAAATAATTCACTTCACATCACACAATTACTTGCTGAGTAACCGGGCTGTTAGGGCCCTGGTCGCTAATGCGATAAGGTGTAATTGCTAAATCTTGCAACTCTCTGCGCATGTATCTCCCATAGTTAGTTTTGCAATTTTTCCAAATAAAATATCCTATAATTCCCAGGATACATAAAGTTATGAAAACTAAATACAGCTCAATTCTAAATATCGTTTCTGAGTGTTTTGTAGTTGCAGATGCTTCATTGCCGGCACCATTTTGCGCTATTATTATTTCCTCTTTGACTTCTTTGCTCTGTTGTTTTCCCATCGTTATTATAATTACAGATAATGTTATTACGGAGCAAAGCGAACGACTGGCTTCCTAATACGACCAGATATTGTAATCCTCGGTTCATTCCGATTTTTGTTTACATAAGTCGTATCCTCATATGGTGCGCTTGTGCATTCTTTGGTGTCAATTGTAAATGCTGGCTTTAATCTGTCGATACTAACGCATTGCAGCGAATTTGCTTTCGTTATTTTAAAATATTTGTCTGTACGTTCGATAACTTTGTATGGACCGGAGTATGGTGGAGATAGTGGTTTCGTGACTTGATCGCATCTAACGAAAACGTGTGTACACGCGCTTAATTCAGGATGTACGAATATACGACCTTGCCTATTTTCTCGTTTCGGAATCGATGAAATTTGCTTTATTCTATGTCGCAAATTTTGCAAAAAAGTTTCATTTTCAGTGATTTCTAGCTTTGTGGGCGAAAAGAAATCTCCTGGTAGGCGTTTCACTTGTTCATAAACCATTTCGGCAGCGCTTACACTTGTGTCATCGCGTACACTTGCCCTTAAGCCCAGTAGTACTGACGATAATTCGTTCACCCAATCTTCCGAATTGCCTCTGCACATAACGGCTGTTTGCAAAGATCGACGATTTCGATGATCGATGAGCTCTCTCAACGGCACCATTTGACTGCGGGTGATAACTTGTACTTCTCAATTTTTTTATGCCCATTCGCTTTGCTAACTGTGTAATCAAGTTGGATTCGAATTGACGACCTCGGTCCGTGGTAATTCGCAATGGACATCCAAATCTTGATATCCAGCCTGAATAAACTATCCATGATATCGTTTCAGCCGTAATATCTTTAATTGGATAAGCTTCTAACCAACCGGTTGCTCTGTCCACCATGGTAACTAAATATCGATATCCTTTACACATAGTTAGTGGGCCAACAATGTCCACGTGTAAATGTTCGAAGCGTTGGCTTTTCTGGAATGTTCCAAGTGGCGATATAGTATGACGTTGCACCTTCGATCTCTGGCAATCTAAATATGATTTGACCCACATGGCAACATCTTTATTCATCGCGGCCCATATATAGCGATCTCGGATCAATTTTCTTGTGGCGCGAACTCCTGGGTGGCTGGAATCGTGTATAGCTTTGTATGCTGTTATACGAAACTCTAGAGGCAAATATGGACGCGCCTTATTAGTAGACACTTCGCAGTAAATAGGTATATTACTATTCGGCAAAATTAGTTTCTTAAATTTCAAATTGTTTGAATTAATTAAATATTTCAATTCTTTATCATTTTCCTGAGCTTCTGCGAGTTTTTCGTAGTCTGTCGGAGAAGGAAAATCGATAGTATAAATCCTTGATAATGCGTTACCTACAACGTTTTCGGTCCCGCTGACGTATTCGATTGCCGTACAAAATTGTAAAATAAAATCAAAATGTCTTAACCGTCTTGGTGTATCATTTTTCCCAACAGAATTATTTTTAATTGCATAAACTAGTGGTTTATGATCCGTATATACAGTTAGGGGTCTGCCTTCTATTAAATATCTAAAGTGCTTTGTAGCCATGTAAATAACCAACAGTTCCCTATCAAAAGCACTGTAGCGCTGTTGCGCTTCACTCAGTTTGCTTGAAAAGAATGCAAGTGGTTTCCATGAGTCGCCTTCTTTTTGTTGTAGGACTGCTCCGGCACAGGTGGCAGAACAATCCGTCATAATTGACATATGTGCATTTTGAGATGGAAAAGACAATGTAACTGCGCATTTTAAGCTTTCCTTACATTGTTCAAAAGCTTTAATAGAGTCATCGGTCCACGGAATAGGTGTCTTATCTTTTTTGAATTCCGAGGTTGATTTGTATAGTGTTATAATTATGAGATGATGATGGATGTGTGTGAAGACTGTTGTGTGTGTTATCTGTTGGTTGATTATGATCCATAATCGATCCTAGTACGAGTGCGGACGATCATGGTTTGTTTCCTCGGACAAGAGTCAGATGTGGCGCTATGATCTAATTTATCACTGCCCCTATTGCTCTTTTCAGCAAAAGTTTTACAGTTATGGCATTTGACTTTGGAAGGGTCCTTCTTCACTGGACAGTCGTTGTACTCGTGACCAGATTCGGAGCAATGGGAGCAGTGAGTATCATTGTTCTTACAATGTTTACGGGTGTGACCATAGCTAAGACATCTAAAGCATTGGAGTAAGGGAGTGAATTCCTCGATGTATAAGCGTCGATGATCGACATTTAACTTTTCAGATTTTAGAATAGTGCGACATAAATATGGTGCAGTAACAAATACTGCATTGTATAATTTCTCGTTTTTATTAAGGCGTTTAAATTTGAAATCTAGGTCACTATTGTCTTTAATGTAATTTTTAATTGAGTCATTTTGATTAATAATTATAGATTTAAGCTCTTCTGGTGAAATGTCAGAATCCACTTCCTTAACAATAAACATGGGTTTTAATTTTTTAGAGACTTCTGCGGAGAAGATATATGGATTAGACTCACCGACCTTCTTCAGAGTGGCTTGTAGCTGTGTCTCACTGTCGAATTCGACCCGGAGTTTATTATTAGAGACAAAATGTACTCCGGCCGGGGTAAAATTGGTGTCCTTGAAGGACACAGATGCCCTCCAAGAGGATAGCGTGTCCGCCGATGAGAAGCCCTCCTTTTTTTCAGATGATGATGAGCGCCGGCCTGGTGACCGGTGGCGTTGTCTGTGGTGATGGTCGTGGCTTTTTGGAGACCGTGCTCGCAGCTTGTGCATAAGACGGAAGCTGGCCCCTGTCGCTGCTGGTTGGTGGTGGTGGCGACGATAGTTTGCCTCTTGAAATCAGCCAGTTCCTGCCTGACTGCACTGATTATCTCACTCTTCAGGTCGTCCGCTGGTTGAGGTGTCGGTTCGGGTCTGTGCTCGGCATTGATAACTCTAGGGACTATTTCTGCAACCCTTTTTATCTCGTCGGCGGTGGCGGCGATCAGCCTCTTGTTGGCCGCGGTAACGCTTTTGCTGTCATACACTGCATCCGTAATGCACGTGGAGAGCTTCTTAATAGCGTTAATCAAAGATTCCATATCGGTTATATCAGAAACGGTACAGGGGAGAGAGGAGTGAGTGAGGGGGGGAGGAGCCCCTCCCTCTCTATTGTGAAGATCCATGATGTTTGAGAAAAAATGGGGGGAGGGGGGGATGTGGGTGGTTGGTTTGTTGGGTGGGTAGGATGAAGGGAATAAAAAGAATACGTCTAGCGAAAACCGCTCTTCGATTGGACGTAAGACGGGGGAGTTATTGAATTTCCTAAAACAGCTTGTACAGAAGCAGGTAAATGACTTTGCCACATAATGAGAAGTGTTTTATCCGATATTTTTCCACGCGCTAAATCTCTCATTCGACGCAAAAGCTGTAAAGGCCTTTGGTCACCCAATTCTATTCCGCTGAGTAATTTTTGAAATTTACTGGTGTCCGATTCCTCGTACACCGCTAACAGGCGAGCTTTTAAAGTTTCATATTTTTTTGTCTCCGGTGGATTCAAAAGTATGTCGCTAACTTGTTGAATAATGTCTTTGTTTAACTTAGTGACGATTTAATTAAATTTTGCATCGTCACTGAGCTTTTGTGGTCCCAAAACCGCATCACTTTGCACGAACCATAACCGTGGCTGGTCACACCAAAATTCTCGTAACCTTGAAGATACTGTTACCGACGCTAGCTCGACAGCGTCGTTCTGAGGTGTTAAATGAATATTCATTTTGCTCTGCTGCCCGACGGGGGTACTCATATTTGATTATTGCGAGTTGGAAACTTGAAGTAATTGAATTCTTGATAAATAACGTCGTAAGCCTTACGATATCCTGGAGCGTCACCAGCAGACCAGGATCACGTCGGGGTCACCACTTTAGCGGTTGGGTGCTATATGGTCTAATAAATTAACACGTAAAACTGAACGATATATTTGTTATGAGTACGAGTATCTCATCCGAGTGTCATATGTGTGTATTCCAACTGAGGGCGCAAATACATATAATGTAATGTGCTGACGGCACAAGATATATTTTTTTAGCGCAAAATCTTTTAATTACAATATGGAAAACACTGTTAATTATATAATTTATATTATTTTCTTTGTGCTCTGTGCAATCACTTAAAAAGTTAAAATTTATGGAAATATTTTAAAATGTTTCTTAATTCATTAATTAGTCCTATTTTATGTGAATTACTTAATAGATAATTATTGATGTAAGTGGCACAAGATTCTACACACAGAACAAAGTTTTTGCTGGCATACTTTAGAGATTCTTTAAAATCATTATATTCTTTAAATTGTATAAAATAATGCATTACTCTTCGGTCTGATGTTGTAAATATTGTTTTACAAATCTCACAATCATTTTTATATTTTTTTATCAAAAATCCACACACATAAGCACATGCTTGTGATTCACCATCCTCCTCAAATACTTCCTGGTGAATGTCATCATTATTTAATCTCCATGCAGTAGATGAGGTTAAAATGTCTTCATTATGGTTTTTAGGGTGATTATTGATTTTAAGAAACATTTTAAAATTGCAACCTCATTGCAGTCAAGTTCACAGTTTACATAACTAGCGTGGGAAAGGTTACTTCATATTGAGGTTTTTAAGCCAGCAATGAACTGGCCAGTAGTAGGACTGCAGTTTGAACCACAATTTGCTCTAATGCAGCCAAATAAATTTTCTAGTGTATCTTGTTGCAGCCTTCGAGTCGCTAGACTTTTAATCGATGGGTGTTTTTGGCGCAAATTCTCCCACAACATTTCGACTGCATTAAGCGTCCACAGCCAACCTATTTGCAATGGCACTGTGCATTTGGAGCCTACGAATTTGATTGATTGCAAAAATATTTTCATTTCATTTAACCCGGCGTCATGGGGGTGGAAAAATGTTACATGGACGTTGGGGTGGGTCTCACAGACCCGTTTATTATATATCAGTTATTTAAACACTATAAATAAAAAAGATAATATTTATCCGTATTTGGTTTTTTAGATATATGAAGTAAATAAATAAAAGAAAAATATTATGTAATATCATGTTTTAATCATATTTATTAGATCATTAAAAAAAAACACAAATATTAATAAAATCTTTCTCATCTACTTAAATGTAACTCTATTATTAATTAACAAACACTATTAATGTTTTAATGGCACTTTTTTGTAGGAAACCAGATTATCTTTGGAAGAAAAAATAATAATCGATCGAATCATTATCTTTGGTACAGTCAGCACAGAAAGGTACAATATGTTCCAAACAAATATATTTGTTGCAACTCTCGCAGGTGTAATTTGTTTTACGGTCTTTCTTGGCTGGACACACTTGACACCTTTTGCGAACATTAGCCTTTTTTGCCGGAGGTTCCCTTGAAGACTCACCTACAAATTTTCCAATTTTTTGTCGCAACTCACGTGGAAGGACTGATATATTTTGACGAAGTTTTAGATGTTCCATGACAAGACCGAGGCCCAGGTTTTTTATAAATCGCCTTCGTTTTGTTTTTGAACAATTATTAATTTTATTTATTATTAGGCCATTAATCGCGGCTATGTTTAATGAAGCATAAAAAATCGTCAATGGCCACCTTTTAGAATTACGACTTACGTCGTATGTAGCACATAGCTCGTCAACTACGTCCACACCACATTTCGTTCTGTTGTAATACGTATTTATTTCAGGTTTGCGTTGCTCTCCTGTTGTTTCATCAATGGCATCATTGTGGTGTTGGCTAGACATAAGCAACACTTTTTTTTTTTAGGCACATGAGCAACTAGTGTCCTTTTGAAAACCAAATCGGGATGAAAAAACTTCAACTCCGCGAGTTTTAGTGAATTCCGCTGGAACTTGTCTTTTATTTTTTCGCAGGGTACCAACTGATGTCAACTTATGTTCCGTGAGCAAATACTGCACCAGTTCATAACTAGTGAACCAGTTATCAAATGTGACATTTCGGTTTGTTCTGGTAATAGGCTGTACAATCCGGTCAACAAAATCAAATGGTTTGTTACTTATAGAAAAAGGTCCTTCAGGCTGCTTTCCGGGATATATCTCTAGGTTCTTGATATAATAATTGTTTGCGTCGACTAAAGCAATAATTTTTATGCCGTACTTAGCAGGTTTAGATGGTATATACTGCCGAAATTTACACCTACCTCGGAAAGCTACAAGCATTTCGTCAATTGTTAGACAATCACTTGGTATGTAGGTTTTCTTACAGTTTTCTACAAAAGCTTCAAAAAGTTCTCTAATTGCAGCTAAATTATCTAATTGAATTCTTTGCTGACGTGTAGAAATATCATCAAAGGTCAAAGAACTTTGAATAAAATAAAATCTCTGTAAAGACATTACAAGCCGAAAAATATCGACACCCGTCCCATCAGTAGCCCATAAATCGCTCAAATTTTGTCTGCCTGATCGGTAAAGACCAGCAAGATTAAGAAGGCCTATAAAAGCTTTCAATTCAATCATAGTGCATTTTTTAACATGTGTGTACTTAGATAAATTAGTACACGAAGCTGTTTTAGGTTCAATGCGTGAATTAGTATGCATAAGTATGATTTGTAGCATATACTCAGTAATAAAAAGATTCCAGCATTCCACTTCAGACATCGCCGATTTTGCTTCTGTCACTACACCTGGCAACTGATGAATTATATTTTCCGTTCTGGTTCTGACATTTTGTCGAAAAGGCGTCTTATATCAAATCGTACTATCTTTGCCACGATAAAAGCTCGAAGTCGATCCAAATGTAGAATGTTCTTCCAACTGTGGCGAACGATTTCTATGCGACAGCGTAGATAGCGTAATGTCATCATCGTCAGACTCTGAGATTTCTTGCTCTGTATCACTGGGATGACTACGCTCACTCAAATGATCTTCCTCAATACACTCCTGGTCTGACAACGCAGACTCAGAGTCAGAGTCTTGTAAAATCGACAGTATACGCTGTCTTTCTTTCTCTTCTCGGTCCATTTTTTACTAAGTACCTACAAAAACACAAATAAAATACATTAAACTATATATTACTCGTAGCAACTTAAATTATAAACAACAACAAAAACAAACGGAAATAAAAGCATAAATCTACGGTAAAAAATTAAAATGATACGTATACAAAATGGCGCGAAATTGTTACACTAACTGCGGGGATGGGTCTCACATACCTTTTTTAGATTTGTGCACGTGTAACTCCCGCTGCGGCTGTCGCACGACTAATTTGTTACCTGCGACGCATAGAACAACTCAACAGATCCAGCTACTGAGAAGAACGGCAACGTCGCACCGATACTAATTTAACTACAAGTAATAGAAAATGTGACGGGTCTCACAGACCCAACCCCCATGACGCCGGGTTAAAAGGAAATTTTTAAATTAGTCGCGAAAGGTTTTCCTCTCCGCAGGTCCACTGTGTCGCTGTTGAGAGTGTCAAACAGCTTATCCATTCTAGATATAATATCTGCCGTCACAGACGCATCAGCTGTTAATTCACCTGTAATAGAACATAATATTTCATTTTATTATAATAATTTAAAAAATAAGAGTGTATCAATTTATTTACTACTAGGTTCAGCCCGTGGCTCTTCTCACGTCGTTAGGATAAATATCATTATATCTTCTATCATTATATATTCTATCTTATATCATTCCCCAGGGTTCAATCTGTCTCCATTCCAAAATATCTAAATTTGGTTCAATAGTATTCTTACTGTAATGGTAAACATTAAAAATAAACAGAAATACACTATTCACATTGTGTCAATAGTCTCAAAGTAAAATTGTTGTAACTCACAGACACATAGAGATAACTAAATCACAGATGGAACCCTAAAAATGTCTTGGAATCCTTTACAAGCATAAATTTCAATAAATCAAGTTACCTTGTGATATTTTGCCAAACATGCCCGCAGCAACAGTGTGGCTCAGCAATTGAACAGCTAGTTTTACTCTATTTTTTTGTTTTGTATTCTGATTTAAATGTTTCTGTCTAAGACAGGGTTTGCACCCTGTCTTACACGAAGTTTGGATTTGAGTTGTCAGATTCATAAAATTTAACAATATGACTCCATTTGGCTACACCTGAAACAATATAAAATTATCATGACCAGTTGTTTATATTGTTACATTGAATAAGTTTTTCTTGAACCAAGAACTGCCAAGTTATACAAAAATTGTAATGTTTATGTCTTTTTCAAATAGCTTAAATAAAGATATAACTATTTTTAAAGACTTTAATCTACATCTTAGGAATATTGGCTTAAAATCACTATTTATCGAGTGAGTGTGAGAAAAAATGTATGAACGTTTAGGTCTGGTGTGAGAGAGAAGATGAATCGTATATTCAGTAAAAAATAGTAAGAAATGTAATCACCTCTATGATAAAAAACGAAAAGAAAAGTTATCATAGTAAAAATAAATCCAAACATACTGAGACATGCTAAGACTAATACGATGTATTTAATATTTTATCTTACTGTTAAGAACAGATGTATTAGGCTCAAATTTGATGGCATCTTTGATATTTTCTTTTGTTGTCATAAGGGCAGATATGGTAGATGTATGTAAATTATTTCGATGAACAGTTTTTATGAGTTTTAATTGGCTTAATACTCTCTCCACACAAGCATTCGAAAAAGGAAGTACGAATAACAATGAAAAAACTTTTCTTAAGTTTGGAAACATAATCCCTCCAGCAATTTTCTGTAGCTGAAATACTTTTCGCCAATATTCTTCAGCGGGAAGATTTGATTGTAATCCATATTTCTCATACTCTAATAATGCATGTTCACGCCATTCTCTTCCCAATGCTTTCTCATCAATGATTGTATTTAATGTCGAAAATCTTGATAGTATGTCACTTAAATCTTTTTTTTCAAATGATTGAGCTTCTTTAGGCTCTAAAACTGATAATATATTAAATATGGAGTCTTTAAACTCAAACCTGTCCTTGATTTGTGATATTATTTCAGTAAAGAAGTTTAAACAACTGATTCGAAAATTTTGAATTTCTGTTTTTGGAGGATTTGTTGTCTTCGATAATTCTTGAATCGAATCTTGAGCGAGCGGTCCCAAATAATTTTTTTCAAGAGTAAGATAATAACGAGGATTTTTAAATTGAATATCAAAGGCCCTTGTTGTTTTGCAATGATTTATTTCCATGTAATTACTCGCATTTTTTCATAGTTGCAGAAGTATTGCGACAAAATGTGACCTTTGAGGATTTTGCTAATGAATTATTTAAAATATGGTTGTTGCATGGGCATCATTTCGCATGAATTGCTTTTTTTAAAAGTTCAAAAACTGCACCTTTGGTATCCGAAGCCATCACAGAGCAACTATCTGTACCAATTCCAACACATAATGCCAAGTCAATATTAAATGTATGACAAAGATCTTCAACTATGTGTGCTAATGCGCGTCCAGTCAATCGACGTTCTCCAGTCAAGTCTTCTTGACGAATATTCTCATATGCGTCACAAAATGTTATAAAATCTTCACTGACTTACTCCATTATAATGATATCGAAAAGAGAGACTAAGCTGTGCGGTGTGAGTGACGTCAAAAATTAATGAAAATAGTTTTGCTTCTTTTACTCTAATCAAAATCTTTTGTTGAATTAAACTTTTGCATGTGTTAATTAACTCATTTTGTGTAGTTTTACTAATATAAGTTGCATTGGAATTTGGTCCTGCTGTTTCTAAATGTCGACCCAAGGCTATATCTCCAGATTCGATACGAAACTTAAGAAGAGCTCTAAAATTTCCTTCTTGGTTATCTACTAAGCTATCTTGTTCAATTTTTTTATCATTCAAATTCAGCACTCCATCTTCTCTATGGCCACGCAATGGAATATTTTGTCGACCACACAAAATAATCGTGCTAATAATTAATAGGTCGTAACCGGTCTCTATTTTCGTTAACTAGTTCTAGCCGCTGTTTAGAAACTTGGTTAATGACCTCAAGTTCAGGGTTCCGATAAGTAGTAAGAAAAAATTTTCAGTTTCAACAGTCATTTGATATTGATTCCGCTGACGAGTTAAAAATGACCCTTTTTCTCCTAGTAAATCATCAAAGGTTTTCAAAGGTTCTTTAACAAGTCGTTTAAGATGAGTGTTTGATTGATTACCACCACCAACTCCAGTAGCGAATAGTGCACAATATTTACAGTACAAGCATTGATCTTTATGTGATAACACAAGCCAGTGGAATTTGTGGAGATGAGATCTTTGAGCATATTTTTTTGTTTGCCTACCTTTTTTAGTTACGCTACAAAACGGAAACTGATAATCAGTCGGTGGCATCCAATGATTTGTAAGGAGATTGAATTTAGTCAAAGCGCTAATATTATTATTCCCTTTATAATATCCAATATCGGAAGAAAAGTTAAATTGATTTGAAAACTTTTCTTTGGGTTTAGAATCTGATATACATTCATTAGAAGTATGTGCAGTATGATTCCCTTGATTTAGAATCTATACCAGATGTAACTAAATCATTTTCATCACTTTTATTGATAGTTTCAAGTTTAGGTATCTTATTGAAAAATGTATCTATTGTCCTGAAAGTTCCATCACCATGGCGTTTCGATCCACTACCTTCTTTCACAAAATTGTCCTGTACGAAATATAAAGAAAAAAAATTGCAACTTATTAGTTATAGACAAAAAAATGCATACTGGTTAATGGCTACTCTGTCTAATAAAACTTATTATTGGATCTAACCTCCAGACCGATCGCCGTTAAAGTTTTATATTATGTTAGACAATTAACCCTTAATTTGGCAGAGATCCGAATTGTTTTATTTTATGAAATAAAATGTATTTCTGAAGTCCTAGGGTTAAATACAACTTGGGAAAAATAGATAAAAAATATTTTATTTACAGGTTTTCAGGAAATCAATGTTCATCACAGTGAACACTGCGAAATACATTGAGAACAACAAGTAATTTGTAATGTTTGTTAATGTTCACAGTGGTAAACATTATCAAATTAGTGTTGTTTATACAGGTAAAATAAAAGTACTATGTATATCAATAAATCAAATTATTTATTATGGAAATGTTAAAAACAATTGCGAGGATTTTTTCCCGTAACAAGGCAAATTCTCATATTGCATTTTATACAATGTACGTTGTATTTTTTGGCGAAACTTGCATCGCCCCATGTCTTCCTTTGGGCGGAATAATGTCCTGTGTTATCGAATCTGATGGTGCTTGTAGGCCTGGCTGATCTTAGGTTTATAATTTTACATTCCTGCATTTTATCATGAGGTACAGATCGGTTTTCTTTTGTTAAACTCAAGTAAATCTCATATCGAAAAACTTTCAGTGACTGTGATTTTTGTTGATTTCTATAACAGTTACGTTTATACAATAGCCAAGCATTATTTATACATACCTATATATAGCAATTGACTAAATATTTCTATGTATCACCTTCTAGCTTTAAACGGAACTTTATACAATGATATCAACATATCAACCAGTAGGTATACACCCCCCATATGTACTCGCGAACAATTTGCGGACAATCAATTTTTATCTTTCTTCTTTGTTTCTGCTATTTACAGTACCTATTTGTGTTTTGTGCTGGTTCAGATCTAAGAAATGAGTTTATAAAATTTCGGATGGTCTAACGGCTGTTCATCATCATTTTGAATATGTTCAGATTCGGGACTATTATTGAGGTCTAAGAGTTTTAAACAAGAATTAATGGAAGGCGTAGAAGATGAAACTGGACTTGGAGAAGGTGGTGGCAATTCGTAGTCACTGTTATTTTCGGATTTATCACTATTGTTGGATTGTGCATGCTCGACAGGAACAAGAGCTCGTATTCTATGAGTGCGGTTTTGTATTTTATTCTGGTAATCTGTAAAAGCTCACCACTTAAAAGCATATTATTTGTAAATAAAAGTTATACCTAATTTGGCAATGTTCATCACAATGAACGTATCAAATTGACAATACTTGTTCGAGTATTTGGCAGTGTTCACTGTGATGAACAAACAAGTTTTCGTCCAAAAAAAAGTTACCAAAAACATAAAACATTACGTAAAACCCATTCCAAACCAAAGCATAAACATTTTTTAGTAAATTAAAACCAGAAAAAAGTTAGTTTAGTTATGTAAAACATCTAAAATAAAAACATTTACCCTGCGAAGATTCGAGTGCCCGCGTCTCGCTGACATCTTGTCTCAATTATGACAGATAAACGATGCTGCCACTAGTTGAATTATTTTTTATACCGATAAATATACTTTACACTTGCTATAACTAAAATAAAAACCGAGAAATAGTGAATAATAGTCGCTCAGTATTTATTTTTTATGAATGTTTATCACAGTGAACACAGTCAAATTAAGGGTTAAAGATTTCAATTCTAAAACAAATTATTACAAATAAAAACATGTAAATAAAACTTGCCGTGGAATTTGAATAGAAGAAAGATGCGGGTAATTATTAACAATTTTATCCCAATTTTTTATAAGAGTATGGGGAATTGTTTCATCCCAGTCTAACTTCTTGATCCAGAGTTGTTGAATAAGCAACTTAGGCTGGACAGTACATGGCGACAACAGTCCCAGCGGATCAAAAATCTTGAAAGAAGTAGACATAACAAATCGTTTTATTATATTTTGATCACTTGAAGTGGGTAAATTGATAGTGAAATGCAAACAGTCAGAAGTAAGACTCCACCCTAGACCTAAGGCACTTGAAGACTCACTTAAACTCAGATTATCATGTAAATTTATTTGTGAGGACTGTGAAAATATATTAGGTATGTTTGATCAAAATTTATGCAAGTTGAAACAACCTTTAAGAATAGAGGAAACAGAATTTAAAATTAGGAGCAAATCTTGCTCTGAGTCCGCCCCTGTGATTAGATCGTCACAATAAAAATCTTTTTGGATTATGACCTTAAATAACTCATTACCACAGTCCTCCCCCAGTTACCAAAGGCAACGTGTGGTTAAGAAAGTGGCGCTAGCAAACCCTTATGTGACTGTGTTCATTACCAATGTTTTTATGGGTTCATTCTCGTTTTCCCGCCATAAAATAAGTTGTAGGTTTCGATCGTCCTCATGCACTAGTACTTGTCGAAACATCTTTTCGACATCACCCGAAAGGACGTACTTGTATTGACGAAACCTAATTAAAATAGAATACAACGAGTCTTGAATATTCGCGCCAACCATTTGAAGGTCATTGATTGAATAACCTGACGTAGTAGGTGCAGAGCCGTCAAACACAACGCTGTACTTGGTGGTCTCACTCTGTTCCCTGAGTACGGCATGGTGACATAAAAAATAATAATAAGTTTCTGGTACGAGTATGTGGATACAGAATAATAACAACATTTACTATTTATAAATTTTATTTATTACAGATAATAGCTTTTTAACAAAAAAAAAAACAACCGCCGAAAAAAAGAAAATAAGGTTTTATTTAGGATTTAATCTAATTTTCTTTTTTTCAGCTATGCTTGGTGAAATGCTTGACCGAGAATGTCGTAATTTGTATCTGTTGGTGGGCTCACAATCTCATTAGACAAAATTTGTATGGTATTTGTATTGAAAACGGCTGAGGAAGAACGTGTTGCTGACATGTCTGGTTCTGAATATGAGGTACATGACGATCCAGGCCGTACATAATATGTTGGTGATGTATTCGGATGTGAAAATTGAAGTCGTTGTGTTGGTTCTGAACACGATGTGTAAATCGGTGAAGGCCGTGCAGAGTATGTGGGTGTAGTATTAATAAATAATCCATCTATTTCATACATGATTTTTAAGCTTTCTGATTCAGATGTACGTGGCCATTAGCGAATCTCTTTTCTTTTTTAACTCTGCTATAGAAATTTCCATTCGCTTGCTTATTCGCATCCAAGCATCGTGAACACCTTGCTTGTCCTTATGTTTTACATGTTTAGAATCCCATAATATTGGTTCCATTTGATAGTACTCCAGAAATTGTAATTTATGTTCATTAGACCACATGGCGAAGCCCGTCTTTACGCGAACACAGTCAGCGATAAACTAACTGAACAAGTGTGTACATGCTCGCTCTCGTTTTCCTCGCGAGACTCAACGAGACCCTTTGACTCGGGCGCTAAAAACCGACCAGTGATCGAGACCGACCGAGGCGAGGCACGAGAGAGCGAGACAAGGCGGATGCACCGTCTACATACTCGTTCTCGGCCTGTCTTGGTGTGTCACGGTGAGTGTGTACAGCTACTATGAGGCTTTTAAACTCTTAAAACAAGAGACAAATATAATGCTTTATTATTGTAACATTAATTGTTACATGTCTTAATTCTTAATAATCAAATAATAATAAAAAAAATAATAAACACAAGAAGTTATTTACAATAATAATATTTACAATAAAAAAAACTATTTATAATATTGAAATAAAAAAAAATTAAATGAACGCATCAAATCAGATTTTATACCAGCAACAATTTATCACCACGTTTGTATTAAAAGCGACATATTATGCAACCAGAAACGAGTTCCTTTGTTCGCGGCGCGTGCGCAGGGAGGGCATCGCAGACCGCGGACAGAACGCTTCCGTAGCCGAGAGAACGATTTTTGTTGTCGAGGCGAACGCACGTCAGTCTTTTCTCGGTCCCTAATACGAGTTACTAACGTCGTAATCGAGATTTTAAAATTTTTCTAATTAAGACGTCGCTATCGTTTCCTCGACCTTTTAATTCCATAATACAACAATATATTACTGTTAAACATATTCTGTGTGTGTGAATTAAACCCCGATTGGGTAAGTGTTGCACAATTTTTAAATTAGCCAGTAGCTTAGCAAACCGTAACGGTTTCTATCGCTTTGCTTTAACTTTTGTAATCTCTTATTTGTGTTAACGCTAGTTTTTATTTCTATTAGACACTCATTACTTATTTTCCCTTGTGGTTCAACCCCACATTTTCGTAATTATATCATTTTGATGAACGCACATTTTCTGCGTATGGTGAAGGTGAGTTGACAAATTGAATAGGTGATGAAGAGTATTCATTTAATGTTGTGGTTGTTTGAGAGGATGGACGCGTGAAGATACGTGAAGTAGCATTTAATTGGTTTGTTCTTGCCAAAAACAAAACATCTGACATTAGTTTTTCTGCATAAATTTTCTGATCATGTGACAGGTTTTGGAGTTGATTATATACTCAACACTTAAAAAATATCTGACCCAATTCATATTATTTCATAATAAGCTTGACCAATATAAAAATACTGTATGCATTTTATTTCGATATCACATCTGGTTATAGGGATAAATATTTTTTTATTTTTTTACCTACCTACAAAAGTTAAAATGCGGGTAGTCCGGAAACTTATTACTTTTGCAAATGGAACATAGTGCATTTGTTAGTATATTAACTGACTTCTAAAATGTCGCGAGTGTGTGTTAACAGTCCTGATTTATTTTGCTATATTTGTGGCGAGTTTACGCCGAAATCGAAAAAAAAACCACTTTCTGACTTAATTAAACAGTGCTATCAAGCTTATTTTAACCGTGTCGTAAGGAATCAAGACAAGTCATGGGTTCCTAAAGTGTGCTGCTTAAGATGTTATACATATCTCAATGGTTGGTGTAAGGGAACAACTAAAAAAATGCCATTTGGTACGCCAATGGTGTGGATGGAGCCAACGAATCATGCCGTCGATTGTTATTTTTGTTTAAAGGGGTTTTCTGAAAAATCAAAACGAAGTATTAAGTATGCCAACGTGCCATCGGTAATAAAACCTCAGCCACATTCTGACGAGTTACCTGTTCCTGAGTGCCCAGTGAATTTAATTCAGACAGTTGAAGTCGACTCGAGTTCGACGGATAGTGAAAATAGCGAGGACCCCCAATATGTCCCAAAATGTGCATCTGAGCCACTTTTATTGAATCAAACTAGGCTTAATGACTTAATAAGAGAATTAAATTTACCCATTGATAAGGCAGAATTATTGACATCCAGATTACAGCAATGGAATCTATGTGAATCAGATGTGAAGGTATCTTTTTATCGTAAACGACATAGCTCACTGGTTCCGTACTATTCTAAAGAAGATGGCTTAGTTTTTTGCAATGATGTAAATGGATTAATGGCACAGCTTGGGCAAAATCACGTAGCTGCTGAATGGCGTTTATTTATTGATTCCTCAAAAAGTAGCTTGAAAGCAGTATTGTTGCATAATGGAAATGAGTTACCGTCCTTGCCCCTCGCTTATAGTGCTAATTTGAAAGAAACTTATGACGTTATGAAACTTTTATTAGAAAAAATTAAATACAGAGATCATAAATGGCCAGTTTGTGCAGATCTTAAAGTGGTTGCTTTGTTAACAGGCTTGCAGTCAGGCTATACAAAATATTGTTGTTTTCTTTGAGAGTGGGATAGCCGAGCTCAAGCTCAACATTTTATTAAAAAAGATTGGCCATTACGTCACTCTCTAGTAGTGGGCCAGAAAAACGTAAAATTTGAACCATTGGTTGAGCAAGATAAAATTATTTTGCCGGCATTGCACATCAAACTGGGGCTCATAAAAAATTTTGTGAAAAAAATAAGCAAAGAAGGTGCGGCTTTCCAGTTTCTCAAGCAAAAGTTTCCCAAGCTTAGTGACGCGAAAATTAAAGAGGGTGTTTTCGTAGGTCCAGACATAAAAAAGCTGATTCAAGATCCATCTTTTATATCTGCTCTCAATAATATTGAAAAACAAGCTTTTTTAAGGAACGCTTTTGTCGATGTCACTAACAATTTCCATGGTAACAAGAAATCTGAAGATTTTCGCGAAAAAATAAAAGTTTTATTGGACTGCTACTATAAAATGGAATGCAATATGTCACTTAAGTTGCATTTTCTTCACTCGCATTTGGACTTTTTCCCTGAAAATATGGGATCAGTCAGTGACGAACATGGCGAACGCTTTCACCAAGATGTTGTTGCATTTGAAAAGCGATTTCAAGGCAGATGGGAGCCTGCTATGCTCGCGGATTACTGTTGGAGCCTTATTAGAGAGACCCCTGCTACTGAGTACAAGAGAAAAGCCAGCCACTCCAAAAAAACTACGCCATTTCAATTAAAATTACAATAAAATTATGGAAAATTCGTGATTTCGGACATGGATGTTTATCTGGACATTGAGATGTGATGGTGTGTGTATATTTGCATATTTTTATTACTTTAGTGGCAAGAAATAGTAATCACATAATGCGACCTCAGATAAAATCAAAAGTTGAAAATTTGTTGAGTAGTGATTATTTAGATATAATCCAAATGTCATGTCCCGATCCGGAGCATTTTTAGGACGCTTCGGTCAATAACTTTTTGGCAACATTTACTAACTCTTCTTGAACTTTCGTGCTTGCTCTTTTTCTTCTGCTTATACCTTCACTAGGTGTTGCCCTCTCCTAAAAACAAAAATTAGTGTATGTTACAGTCACATGAAATATTAAATTCTGTAAACACTTATTTAAACTAAAGTATTTTATCTGTTTCCTCTTCGGATATAACGTAACGGTATTTATTTATTTCTTAATATTTGTTACAGTTCCCATCATCTGCTGAGGAGTGGAAGCAAATTGCAGAAGAGTTCCAGAATAAATGGCAATTCCCAAACTGCGTAGGAGCAATGGACGGGAAGCATATTCGTATAACAAAACCCTATTCCAGTGGTTCTCTTTACTATAATTACAAGAAATATTTCAGTGTCGTACTTTTTGCTGTAGTTAATGCTAAATATGAATTTATTTACGTCCATGCTGGAATTAACGATCGAGCAGCTGATGCTGGTGTTTTGAAAAAAACTAAATTTTACGAAAAACTAATAAATGAAAGCCTTAATTTGCCCGATCAAAGTATTTTGCCACAATCCCAAGTTACAGCTCCATACCTTTTTATTGGTGACTCTGGATTTCCGTTATTGCATAATCTCCTCGTACCGTATCCTTACAAAGATAATGATTATTCAAAAAAAATTTACAACTACAGATTATCTCGAGCAAGACGTGTATCTGAAAACGCCTTTGGTATTTTAGCGACACGTTTCAGATTGTTCTACAGTCCTATAACACTTCAAGTGGATTATTTAGATTATGTTATATTAGCATGTTGTGCGTTACATATTTTTTTGTCAAAAATGTGTAGAGAATCTGATATACCAAATTCACTGTTTGACCGAGAAGACACAATGCAAGGAATTGTGATACCAGGGGATTATCGTCAATACTACAATTTTTTGGACATTGAAGAAAAACTTAGTTTCTCTAATGAAGAAGGACAAGTGATTAGGGAGGGATTCAGAAGATATTTTTCTCATGAAGGAAGAGTTGATTTCCAAGATCGAATGATTGTTTAATAAATAATTTTACTTAAAACATTTCTCACCACAGCCGGGTTTTACATCATATTGCCTTCTTTTGTTTATTTGTTTTTCTATTGTTCTTTCTTTAAAACTTATATTTTTTTTCTTATTTTTAGCATAGGATCTATTTTTTACGAAATACGACGGGCAGTACGTTACGTTACGTATTGTACTACGCGTGCTTACTTTCCAATTTATATTTTACTGTTATGTATACTCTACTTATCGCTCTTTCTCCTGTCTTTCTCTCTGTACTGTTAATAAACTTTTAGTGTGTGTTACTCGAACTGTTTTATTCCTAACAACTCGCTTAAGGACATACGATTTTGCTTCACTGACTGGGCACAGAACTTTAAATAGTGGATGGTGGGAATCTCAACGCCATTCCCATTAACATAACTACAACCCCAAGGATCTGACAAAAAAGTACTGAATTTGCAATGGATTTACTGTTTCTAATAATATTTCAGTTGTGAAAATATGTAAAATCACAAAAACACCACAATCTATCATGCATTGACAATTAAAAAGAAACAAATTAATAATGAAACATGTGAAAGAAAAAAATTAAAATGTTTAAACAACACTTAAACATAAAAAATCTTTTTTTCTCCCAATGACATTAAACATATAAAATAAAAACACATTTTAAGGTAAGAATCTTTATTTCATATTTAAAAATAAAATCTTTTCTTTTCGCTTTGGTTTAATAGAATTGCGCTTCTCACTCAATATTTGGCCCGACTTCGAAAAAGCCTTTAGATGATCGGTATCATGACTACCTCGGTAGGTAGCCATCACCGATAAATATTTCTCAGCCAAGTTTGAGAGTTCAGGGTATAAAATTGCCCGGTCCTGCCACCACTTCAAAGGACACTCATTTATGCATAATGCGTTTTCTAGATATTGCCTCATGGTAATTATGCTGCAGCTAACTGTGGAGTTCGAAGCAAACGCTGACGTTGTCAAAGCGTCAAAATCCTTCCATATTGAGTCGTTATCAGTGTCGGTGTCGCCAGTAAAATTAAATATAGTTCACGTGAATTCGTTCTCGTTAGGCTCGATTGACAGCTGATTATTTATTTATTTGTGAAAAGCACAATTACAACATACATATAAAACATTTTCAATTTAATTAATGTAATAATAACATACCTTATATGCATGTTAATTATAAGTGTAACATAGCATTTCCATATTCATGAATTAAAAGTACAAAGATATAATAATAATAATAATAATAATAATAAATTAATCTCATATTACAAAAGAAATTGATAATAATACATCATAATAGGAAGTAAAATTAAAATCATCATTATAAACAACAAAAATATTATAATAATTAGGATTAACAATCATGCATTTTATAATAATTAAATAACTTATTTCTAAAAATTGATGGAGAGTCATAAAAAATGTCAATGCCAGGAATTGATTTTAGGATATCATTATATTTGTTACACAACCGTACCAAGGGGCCTTGTTTATCGATATTAAATCTAACGCAAGGAGTATGAAATATCTTGTGGACGTGAGTGCTTCTGTGTGTCCTAGAAGGAAATGATATCAGTATTCTCTCGGTTAATTCTGCATTAATTATATTATTGTTGATAATACTGTTGTACGGTGAGAGTAGTGGGATAAGTGAAACGAAGTTTGAATCAAGACTACTCTTTATTATAATAAATACTCGATTATATACTGAATAATATATTATACGTCATGCCTTAATACTTACTTACACTAACTACTACACCATCCATCCAAAAGAAAAAAAAATGATTACATAATATTATTACATTTTTTTTTGTATAAAATTAAGTAAAACAAAACCCATTACAATAAAATATAAAGATTATAAAAGATACATTTCTTTAAACTAAGATTAAACAATACTTAGACATACATAGGTATTAATTCTTGATATTCCTAATCATTGTACATATAACTTTGTACGATTTTTATGTACTATTTCTACTTTTCCATTTTTAAATATTTCTACATTTGGTGGTTTATCCTTAATTACTTTAAATGGACCTGAGAATAATGAACACAATTTGTTACCTGTTTCATTTTTAACCAAAATTATATTATCAGGCTGGTAAATAATTGGATTAGTATATTTATCATAACTTAATTTTCTATTTTGTTTACATTTTAATAAATTATTTCTAGCATCCTTTTGTGTCATCTGTATACGATATTTAAGTTCACAAGGGTAGTCATCAAGGTTATACAATGGTTCTAGATGTGCGGTTAAATTACTGGGTAGTGAACATTTCTTTCCAAATACTAATTCATATGGGATAAACTTAGTTTCTGAGTGAACTGTTGTATTAAAAGCAAATGACCAGAATGGAAGCCAACTACTCCATGTCTCAGGGTGATTATCAGTTTGGATTCTAAGAAATGAATTTAAATTTTTATGAGACACTTCCAATGCACCTAATGATAGATGATGATATGATGTAGTTTAACTGTTTTATTTGTAATAAACTACATACCTCTTTAAACGTAGCTGCGATAAACTCCTTCCCTCTGTCTGTTAGTTATTACTTTCGGTACTCCATACCTAAGAATAAAATTGTTAACAAAACTTTTTGCTACTTCCTGTGCTTTTTTAGAAACCAAAGGATATGCCTCAACATACTTAGTTAGTACACATTGAATAGTTAAATTGTATGAGTAATTATTATTATCAACTTCAAATGGACCTACCAAATCTAGAAATACCTTTTCAAATGCCGTATTGGCAGTTGTTGTTATATTCATGGGTTCCCTTATTGGTAAGGAATGTTTTTGACGCTGACATTTGTCACAACGTTTAAAGCCCCGTCCATACGCTTGGTGTACGCCACAAACACAAAGTTCCAAACATCGACCACAATCATCAAATACAAACAGTCGTCCTCACGCTTAACGAACGTGTTAGTATTTTGGGGATCGGCAAATATGGCGGACGACGAGCTTGTGGCAGCAATCACTTTCGGTTTGACTTATTTTTATTTTAAGTTTAAACAAAATGAACTCAAAAGAAGAAGACGAAGGCGATGGTGGATGATAAAAATTCCCAAAAATCGTACAAGGTAAGTACAAATAAGGTATATTTTCAGAGTTGGTATTATTTAATTCTAATTCACGTTTTTTTTTTCGTTTTAGACAATTTATAGAAGAAAAATTTAGTGAGCTGCTTTATGAACCATCAGGACAGTTTCACAACTTTTGTCGTATGAGTTTTTTAGATTTTGAATATTTGCTAAACAAAATTTCACCTCTAATTTCGAAGCAAGATACTGACTTCAGAGACGCCATACCAGCTAAATATCGTCTAGCAATAACATTAAGATTCATCGCAAGTGGTGATAGTTATAAAAGTTTACACTATTTATTCAAAGTATCCCCCCAAATAATATCAAAAATCATACCTGAAGTCTGCAATGCTATTATTAACCAAGTTCTGAGAGACGAAATAAAGGTAAGGCATTTTTTGTTTCAGTTTATTAAAAGACCATACATATTTGTAATATATTTATTTATTTTTACATATTTTTGTAATATATTTATTTATATTTTTATATATGCAATAATTGTGAAAAATGAAAACCGGAACTACAGAAACTTAAAAATGAATAATATTTAGTATAATATATGTAATTACTCGTATAATAATATTTAGTATTATTCATTTTTTACAGATATCAAACTCTTCGTAAGCTTTAAGTAATGCTTTATTAATAATATTTTGTCCTGTTTGTGGTGCAATTAATTCGTTAGATATAATTTGAATGGTGGGAGTTGCATAATTTTTTAAGTCCGGTTGGGAGATATTATGCGATTGAATGCTTTGAGAACTCGATTTCGTTTTCTGCTGGCGATTTAACTGGTAAGGTTTCACAATGTGACATTTGGAAAGTGGATGGTTGGTGTAAAATCGTTGGTTCAGAGTACGACGTCTGGGAAGGCGATGGACGGTTTAGATAAGGGGATGTATTTGGAAAAGGTTCGAAATAGGATGTTTGAGAGGTTGACGGCCGGTTTGGCATTGGTGAAGTAATGCGCATTTGGTATGGGACTGAGTGATAGGAAGATATGGCTTGACACCTCTGTTTTTCTTTAATTCTATTAACAAATAAAGTATCAATGTCATACATCATCAGTTTTCTGTCATCAGAAGGCAATTCTCGCAACTTTTGGGTTAATAATTTTCCATATAGTTCGCAGTCATCTTCTTCCTTTAGTGGCGGTTGAGATTCTTTTTGCCTTTTGGCTAACATATTGGTTAACTGCCCAAAAGCTGAAGACATCTGCCGTTCCGCTATATCTTTAGCAGGACGACGACGGGAAGTTGGTGGTTTTGGTGTTTGCAAAGTTGACGAGGGCCCTGAATCACTACCATCTACGTCTTCTCCTTCTTCCGCTAAAGTTATAAATAAATAAAAGATTGCATCATTTTTTATTTCCACCCTCAGTTTTTAATAATTTTTAAATATTCGTAAATTTCTTTATAAATTAACTTATTTCTCAAAATGGTAATTTCCGTTTCTGGTTGTCATGATTCCACGGCACTACTACTACAATTTAGGTGCTTTCTTTTATAACGCAGTGCCGTGGATGTTTGCTATATGTATTGGACCGCTTGTAATTGTATTTTGATGGCGCGTTTCAGGGTTCAACGCTCGGGTTACCAATTCGGCCGGTATACCCTCACGCCCTTTTGTTTTCTACTTTCACTACCACGACGTGAATACTCTCCGCCGGGTTTGGTTACCCATTTCTGCCGCATCCAGCCGTCAGCGGATTCCAGAGCGTAGCTCCCGGGATCACCATCTTTACGGCGTGACGCAGGAGAGTACCTGAACCGACTTAACAAAGGAACTTGTGTGGGTTAAGTGCTCGACCCCGCCCGTTAATATATTTTTTTTTTCTCTCCACCGGGTCGAGATTATTTCAGTAAATTTCATTTATTTGCATGGATTTGCTGTGAAAAATCTGGATAATCTAAAATAGGAGGTGAAATAATACGTTGTTTTAGTGTTTCGAAAGCATCTTGACATTTTTTATCCCAAATAAAATTAACATTTTTCTTACAAAGATTATTCAGGGGATATGCAATTTCGGAAAACTTAGGTATAAACTTCCTGTAATAGTTTGTGAATGCAACAAATCTTTTTACTTCATCTATATTCTGCGGACAGGGGTAATTTTTTACTGTAACAACTTTCTCTGGGTCGGGTAAAATACCTTCATTTCATATCAAATGACCTAGATACAAAATTTGCTTCTTCAGAAAAGTACACTTAGAAGGGTTTAACTTTAACTTTACTTTTTGTAACCTTCGAATACATCCTGTAATTTTTTATTACGATATTCCAAATTTCGACCAAAAACTATCAAATCATCCATATAAATCATGCATTTTTCATTGTTCAAACCTGAAATTGCTAAATTCATCAGCCTGGAGAATGAACTAGGGCTATTTTTTAAACCTATAGGCATCCGATATATTTGGTATTGACCTGAACAAAAACCTGTATATTTTCTACTCATTTTATCTAATTCAACATTATAGTAACCCTGATGTAAGTCTAAATGTGAGAAGTAGACACTTCCAGATAATGACTCTAATATTTCTGTTATGTCAGGAAGCGGATATTTATCATCTTCTATGCAATTATTTAGCTTTCGATAATCGACGACTAAACGCCATTTTTTCTGTCCAGTTGAATCACATTTTTTAGGCACTAACAATACGGGACTCGACCAGTTGCTTCTACTAGGTTCAATAATACCTTCTTTTAACATTTCACCAAGTTGTTGCTTAATTTCATCTTTCTGAATTTTAGGTAATCTGTAAGGTTTTGCAAAAACTGGAGCTACATTCGGCTTTAATGAAATATTATGTGTATAAATATCCGTAACAGTTTATTTATCTCCTGGTAAGTAAAAAATGTTGGCATATTTCGCACAAATCTTTTTTATACTCTCTAACTCTTCACTATTGAGATCGGATAATTTTAATAAAGAAAATAAAGTTTTTACTCTATCTGAACTATTCTCTGATTTATCAAAAGAACAAATATTATAATCACTAAGTTTATGTACTTTAGGAGTAATATTCGACAATGTAATATTTTTATCAGTGGTATTCAAAATTTTTACTGGAACCATGCCATTTACCGGACTTGCAATTGAACTAGCAAGATAAAGACCGTCCTGTAATTCCTCTGAACAAATAACAGTTTGAATAAAATGCACCGACTCACTGCGAGGTGGTATATAAAAATTACTAAATGTACAACTACTGTTAATAGGTAAAATAACATTTTGTTTCAACCCAAAATTCAAAGATAAAATATTTTTATTGAAGTCTAAGTGTGCTCTAAATCGTTTTAAAAAATCACGTCTAATAATTCTATTAGATAAAATTGGTAACGAGTCAAACACAAAGAACTTGTGATCAATTACTTGTCCTTTTAAAGACATTGGAATGTAAACATATCCGATAGTTTGTACTTTGCCCCCGAGTCCATTTATAGTAACGATATCTTTGTTAAATGGGATATTCAAATGACACACATGTTTATATGTTATAGCCGATAATGAGGCACCCGTATCGATTAAAACTGAATAAGTTTTATCGTACGAAGCTATAGATATATGAAAAAAACAATCGCTATTACTAGCTAAAATAGAATGATATTGTTTATTCACGAAAAAACTGATCTAATTTTGGTTCTAATTCTGAAGTGGGCTTTTCATGTTCATTAATAATATTTATGAAATTTCTTTTCATCCCTCTACTTCCCCGGTAAGGTCTATTGTACATACCTCGATTGTAAGTTCCGCGCTGGCCTTGGCCTCGCGATGCAGGCGAGTTCCAACCGCGCTGCGATCTCCCTCGGAACGAGCGTCCTCTATGTGAAGATGTTTGGCGATTAGATGCTCCATGGTTATACCTAAGGCTGTTATTAAAATTTTTAGATATATAGTTTCGTTTATACATACCCATTACTTCATCTGAAAAGGAGGGGGACGAAGTTTCCTCATCTTTGGCTGCTTGTATCGCATCCTTCAGCGAGCTGAAATTTCTAGCCGCTATTAAAGTACTGAGTCTACGATTTCGTAAGCCATCGGAAAACTTTTTAATTGCTTGTTTTTCATTGATGGGCTTTAAAACATTGTAGTTTTCTGTCTTACCGTCGGCTTGCGCAATCGTAAGATTCACAAACAATTCCGTTATTTCTTCTCCGAAATCTGAAATAGACATGTCACTTTGTTTTATATTACGTAACTTTTTTGAATAGGAGTTGCACCTTTACTTCGTAATAACTGTTTTTTCATATCACTAACTAACGCTTCAATGCAAGAATAATTATCTTGGAGACGTAACTTAGCAGATTGTGATAGTCTGCTTTTTAATACAAATCTTATTAAGTTATTTTTACTATCAGGGGATTTAAGCAAGGAATCATAATATTGAATATTATCTACTAATTGTTTTATACTCGTTTCATCATTTGTCATAACAGGCATCAAGGTCAAAGCCGTTTTTAAATCGAAAGTATCCATTTCGATACAACTTTTGCTTTCAACACAATCGGAACACAAATCTAAAATATCCTTATATAACAAATCAAACTTCTTACAAGAATTCTCATAAAGAGATATATGTTCCCTTTTCAATTTTTCCTCATTTATCTCTTTTTTAAAATTTACTAACCAACTCGAATATTTATTAAAAATAACATTAGCTTCACTTAACTTTATTTGTAATATATTTCCTTGTCGCCTACTTGGTCCAATTTTTATTAAATATGATTTTACTTTCTTTAATTCTTCATATAATTGATTTAAAACAAGAGCCATAACTTTTTACCACCCATATGTATAAATATTTCCAGAGTAAACATTTTAAGCGAATAATGTAATACAATATAATAATAATAATAATAATTTAGCCTTTTTATTTCCTTAATAAAATTACATTAATAGTATTTTTATAGAGCATGCACTTAGTATATAACAATTTTATAAAAAAACAAAAAAAGAAATAAAATCTTTTTAAATAGCCTGCACAATAAACAAAAACTTAACTACATTTAATTTACTTCTATTTTAACATTTTTTTTTTTTTTTTATTGTTAATATATATATATATTTTGAATTTATTAAGGACCTCTCCATAGAGTAAAGGCCTCCTCCATTTTTCTCCACATAGTTCTGTCGTTGGCTTTGTCTAACCACTCTTTTCCTGCTGCTCTCAAAATTTCATCGAGCCATCGCTCCGCCGGTTTACCTCTGGTTCTTTTGCCTATAGGTCCCTTCCATGAAGTTATCTTTTTGGCCCACCTAATCATCGTTCATACGTGCAATATGGCCAGCCCACTTCCATTTCAGTTTTTTGCAGTGTTCTAGAGCGTCAATCAACTTCGTTGTTTTTCTTATATCCGTGCTTCTCTTTTTGTGTCTCAGTTTAAGATTCAGAATGCTCCGTTCCATGGCTCTTTGGGTTGTTAATATTTTGTTTCTGGTTTGTTTGTTGAAAATCCATGTTTGGGATGCGTAGGTAAGAGAAGGTAAGATACAAGAGTCCAACACAATTTTTTTCAGCTTCATTGAGATATTTGATTTCAGAATTTCTTTCAGGCTCCAAAATTTATTCCAGGCCATATTTACGCGTCTCATTAATTCATCTTGGTGTCTAGACTTTTTAAATGACACTTGTTTGCCTAGATATATGTACTCTTGGACATATTCTAGTGAGACACTGTTAATGTGTATTGGTGTCTTTATACTGTTTGTCATAATTTTAGTTTTTGTTGTGTTTAGTTCTAGACCAATTTCATTGCTGACATAATTAATTTCATTTATCATTGACTCTAATTGCGAAGAATTTTCTGCAAAGAGTATGATATCATCGGCGAATCTAAGATTACTTAGAAATTGACCGTTAATGTCTATACCTTTGTTTTTCCACTTTAGTGTCTTCATGATATTTTGTAGAACGGTAATAAAAATTCTGGGAGAGAGTGGGTCACCTTGACGAACGCCTCTACATACATCGATTTCCGTGCCTGTTTTGTCTAATATTACTCTACTTGTGCTTTTCTTATATATGTCTTGTATGAGTTCTATAGTTTCTGATGGCACATCACATTCCTGTAAGGCTCTCCACATACTGATATGTGATATAGAGTTGAATGCTTTAGCGTAGTCGATGAACACTAGGTAGAGCGGGCGTTTCATTTCTTCGTATTTCTCTATAATAAGTTCCAATGAGTGGATGTGGTCTATAGTTGAATACGTACTTCTAAATCCTGCTTGCTCCACTGGCTGGTGTTCTTCAGTGTACATCGCAAGGCGTTTTTCAAGGCATGAAGCAAACAGCTTGTAGAGATTTGATTGTACGCTGATTGGTCGATAATTGCTTATGTCTGTAGGGTTTCCTTTCTTGTAGAGAAGCACTATATCCGATTTCGCCCATTCAGTCGGAACTTTTCTGTCGTCTAGTATTTTATTGAACAGGGTGGTTAAAGTTTGTACTAGAAGAGTTTTTCCCGTAGAAATGGCTTCGTTTGATATCCCGTCTGGACCGCTGCTTTTTTCTTTCTTTAAAGATTTTATCTTAGTAAAAATTTCTTGAGTAGAGAATCTTTGTATTGTAGTATCATTTTTCTGTAGAGGTAGAGTCTCTTTACTCAACTGTGTTTTACATGCATAGAGATCTTTATAAAATTCAGTGGCAGCTTTTATTATTCCCGATCTAGAGAATATTGCCTTGTTACCGGTAGAGTTCTTTTTCAAGCTAGAAATCCAATTTTTAGATATTGTTAATTCTTTCAAACTTTTTTTCACACTTCTTGATTTCTTCAGATATTTTTCAATTGTTGTTAGTCTGTAGTCTTGATATTCTTTTCTGATAGTTTTGTGAATATTTTTATATAAATAGCATTTTTCCTTTTTCTCTTCTAATGTTAATTGTTTTTTATTTATTAAATCGTTTCTTCTTTTTATGAGGTTTTTAGTTCTGTCTGAAATGATGAAGTGTCGTTTTGTATTTGTGTTGTTATTACGTATGGATTTTAAACTTTTATCGATTGCTTGCTTAATTTTTTCATAGTACGTCTCTATATCATCATTTTCTTCCAGTTTTATGTTTGAAGTATTCAACTTTAAAGCTTCAATGTATTTCTCTTGCTCGTATTTAGTTTTTAGTGAAAATTTGTTACTTTTATATGTGGCTCTAGATTTTTTGGTGTTGGTTAACAATAGAGTACTCCTCACTAGTCGGTGGTCGCTCGGGAACGATAGATTGCTTATCACTTCAATATTAGTAATTTTATTTTTTAGGTTTGACAGTATGTAATCTATCTGGCTTTTATTTCTATTTGGCGAAAGCCATGTCCAAATGTTCTTGCTTTTCTTTTTGAATAGGCTATTGATAACGAAAAAATTATTTTCCCAGCAGAACTGAAGAAGAGCTTCACCTCTCTTGTCTCTTTTTCCGAAGCATGAGTTTCCTAATATTCTGTCTTCGCCTTTCATTTTTTGACCTACTCTGGCATTAAAGTCATCCATGACTATAAGGTTTCTACTGCATTGCTTAAGAGATCCCTGTATTTGATCATAGAATTTTTTTATTTCCAATTCAGTTGCGTTACAGGTGGGCGCATGAACCTGAATGATAGATAGGTTTGTATTTTGAAAATTCAAGTGTAGTATGCAGATTCGTTCGTTGATTGCAGTAAAACTCTCTATGCTGTTTTTTAGGTACTTTCTTATGAGGAAACCTATCCCATATTGTCCTTTAGTCTCACCAAAGTAGCAGAATATATGGTCTTCGCTTTCTTCTATATTATAACCTGTACGTCTGATTTCTGATAGACCAATGATGTCATATTTAATAGTTGATACTGATTGCTTGAACTCTAGTAGCCTTTCATCTGATAGTAATGACCGAGCATTGTATGTACATATATATATAGGCTGGAATGGAGGGTTTTGGTCTGTGACCCCCGCGGTGACCGGCCGTGGTGGGGGACATAGAGAGGTCGCTTCTTTATGTCATTTCTTGGTTAATAGCTGATGCGATGGGGACTTAATTTCTGTATTTACGGGTTTATTTTTAACTAAATATAGATCCATTATATTTTTCTTGGTTGGATTTTTAGAAGTATTTTTGTGTTCTTTCTCAATAACGGTCGCTGTTTCCGGAGACTGCGATAAAATTCTTTTTTGACGTTCTTGTTGAGAGTTTACTTTTTCTGGTAGAATTACTAGTTTGTTGTATTTTATATATGCCTTTTTTCCTTGTTCTCTTTCTCGTTGTAGCTGGATATTTAGTTTCTTTCTCTCCTCAAGAACTTCCGGGGGAAAGTCTTCTTTAATGTAATAGGTACCGGAATTTTGCAGCATTTTCTTATTTTTGAGTAATTCTATTTTTTTGCCCATCGTAGTCAAAGTAACAATTATCGGTCTTGTCTTATCTGATTTTTTCCCCATGCGTGAAACATACTCAATATCTCCCTTTTGGCAATCTACTTTCATATTATTATTTATCAAATCTAAAATTTTATTTTGTAAGGTAAAGTAGTTATTTTCTGTTTCTTCTACTCCGAAAAATATCAGATTTTTCTTTCTTAGTATTTTTTCAAATTTCTGAATTTTTTGCGCTTGTTCTTCTGTAATTTTTTCTAACTGCTGTTGTCTAGTTTCAAGTATGATAAATTTTTCATCTATATTTTTATTTATACTATTTGGAATACTCTCTTTCATTTCTTTTAGCTCCCTTGCTTGTTCATCGAACTTGGTTTGTAAAGCTTTAAACATTTCTGTGATTTGTTCCATTTTTTATTTATCTTTTATGTTTCCTGCCCTCTAGCGAAATGTTGTGGTACTGTGATTGTAGATCGATGTCTTAGTATCTATGAAAGCTAAACAGTTCTTCCGATTTATAATAGATGTCGCTCTATCCAGAAAAATTACATATAACGTAATAATGATTATGCGTATTAGCAATTTTTAGGTTATATTGATCACAATTAATTTTTTACTGTTTTTCACAATGTTATTATTATTGTTACACACTGTTTCACCCTCGATATTTGTATTTCTAGTATAATTTTAGATGTTTTTGGTTTTATAGTCAGATTTATGCGCACAATAAGTTGGTAATGTTTTGTTTTCACTTTTGCACTTTATCATAGTTTTTATAAGTCAACACATATCTACTTTTATTTAAAATGCTTTATTTTTCACTTTCACTTGTTTTTTGTTGGGTTTTTCACTGTTACGCGGGGTTTATTTATTTTTTTAACAAGAAAGACACAGAGCCGTTGTTTACTGTTGCGCTGCAGCGCCCTCCTTTCTCTATATACAATACAATATATTAATACATAAAATAACTTACAATTATACATTAAAGTCAATAGTTAAATTACTGTCTCATCATACATCCATAAACCTATTATTCCGAGACGTATCATAATATATGTAACACATCACGATACGTATTTATTTTTATTACTTTCGCACTACACTCACACTTTCGTCTTGGAGAATAGGGCTTGGCCTGGCTGATAGGCCTCGTCTGATGCGGCCATGGGAAGAACGGGCTGCTGGATCTGACGTCCTGACGTCTGATAAAGACGTCCGTAACGTATTCCGGGTTATCTCCGATGATATCCACTTCATGTGGCCCCGCTTATACGTGCGATAACCGCAATATATCGCTCCCACACATCTGCCGTCCCTACGAAAAGTGCAATAACTCGGTCAAACCTGATTTCGAGAAAAACGCGGGAAAAGATTTTATTTTTATTTTGATTGTATCTCCATCACTATACATGGTATCGGATTGAAACTTTCACTACATGATGTATAACAATGTAGAGAATTATTATGTGGTACTTAATGTTTCAAGAAGATGTTGACTTTGTGTCTTCGTCAGGGGTCTGCCGAGTCTCCATCCGAGTAGGTTTTGGGTGGCGCGCCACTGTGGCTCTTCATCTTCTTCATCACGAGCGTTTGGCGTGTCGACTTCTTCCGGTGGTGGGGGCGTTCCAACTCCCATAGGTTCTGGGAGAGGTGAAACCTCTCTGCGACGCGGTCTCAAGACGCGTGCGGGGCGCTGCTGCGCAGGGGGGGCCGGGACTTGTCGTGGTGGTCGTCGTTGTTCTGGTAACTCGACGTCGATGTCATCTATCCACCAGTCGCACTGTTCACGACGTTGAAGTGTTGCTCTTATATCAGCAAACACAGTATGCACGGAGACGAGTGGTGCGATCTTGGTCTCATATGCACCATGGGTGGTGTGGTCTAAAACTCCAAAATGGCCATCGCGGTTTGGCTCTGACGCGACGATTCTGTGCTTACCTCCGTTCACGTCGGTAAAATCTCCAAGTCCGGAGAGATATGTTGCGGCTCCTGCCCCAATGACGGTGTCGTATCCTTCGACCAATTGAATTAGCTGTAACTGGTCGTGTGAAGCCTTGCCATGCTTGGCTGCCATTAAGGCGATCTTATACCACCATACTATGTGATGGTAATATGCAAAGGCTGAAAGGGGCACCGTTTTAGCAAAATACTTGTCACACGAAGCTATTGCGTCGTACTCCTGCTCTACAAGCTCTACGTAGCCGGCGGCATCAGCTGGAGTCTCTTGATCTGCTCCAGTAGCGGTGAGACCGTTATCACCTTCACGTACAAAGGAATCAAGCCATAAAGGATCATTAGTTAATGGTGTTTGTACTGTGGATGGTTTTTGTGGCTGTGGGAACTCCTTAGATTTAAAGTGAGGTCGTGGCCTCGGGAATGGCTTCTTAGGCCTCGTCGGCGGTGGTAGACTTTTATTCGCATTCGTATCGTTAGCATTTTGCGTCGCCATCACGGCTAGCAAACCTTTTTACACGTAGTGTTTAAAGGCAGTGGTAGCCCAGTGGTAACGCGCTCGCTTGAGAAACCGAGTGAAGCGGGTTCAAATCCCGGGTCTCGCACCTCTGATATTTTCATGTGCGAATCATTTCTAACATGATTACCACTTGCCTTACGGTGAAGGAAAACAACGTGAGGAAACCTGCATGTCTGAGAGAACTTAGCAAGTTTTCTAAAGACATGTGAAGTCCGCCAACCCGCACTTGGCCAGCGTGGTGGACTATGGCCTGATTCCCCTCGTACTGAAGGGAGGCCCGTGCCCAGCAGTGGGACGATAAAAAGGGCTGAATACATACATACATACATACAATACACTTAATGTTTGTTCCCGCATTTATTCCCGATATAAAAACCAATAAATACAATAATGGTAAGTATTATTATTATGTAGAAAGAATGTTTACTAGTCATAACCGCAACAAGTAACCTATTTATTGCACTAATGGTTAGGAAACCAACATGATGCAATTTTGACTAACAATTCATTTTTTTTTAATCATCATCCTAACCAAATGTGCATTAAGTTTCTTATTTATTGCGGTTTTCATTAGTAAGAGACTAGTTTAAAACGCCAAAAATTTTAACTTGTTACTAATAGAAAAACAGAGATGTTACACTTTTATGTCAAATACCTATGAATAAACAGAAGTTTGCAAAACAGTATTTTGCCTCTTACCGATTTAGCATTAAATTGTTTTCGGTAAAGTCAAGTCTATTCATAATATCTGCGTTAAGTTGTGTTTTTAAAATAATGTGAAATCGGTTATAATTTAATGAATGAAAAAAAATATCATATTATATTTTTTTTATTTCAAACTAAAAAAGTACAATCACAATGGGAATCACTTCGCTATTTTACTTATTAATAATAATTCTGGTCTATTAGCCAGCATTTAAAATTCAACGGTTACTACAATTAAGTAACAAACATTTAAAAAAATTATTCATTTGTCAAAATGAATCTTAATAGTAGTTAAAGTACACAATCGTTAATATTAAAAACAAACTTAATTGTGCCTTAAAATAAAAAATGTAATCTACTTTTTTATTTTAAGGCACAATTTGAGATCAATGTTTTTATCAGTGTAACTTATAACTAATTAAATATTTTTAGTCTAGGTTCGAAGCTCGGGTTGTTTCAGGTAAGTTTAACCAAAAGCCTCTCCTGGTTTCAGGCATCAAAGGTACTAAGTCGGCTATTATTCTATCTTTTCGTTCTTTTGTTATTCCTCTCGATGAATTCTTGTTTGCAAAATTAGGAAAGCATTTGTTTTTGATTATTTTGACTTGTAGAAAATCTAGTTCTTTCCAATCAGACACGTGGGTAGCTCTTTGCTTTATTGTAAATGCTCCTCTTTCGGCTCTGACTGCCATGATGTCTTTTAGATAGACTCTGGGTTCCACGTTACGAATTTTATGCTGAGACGACACATCCTCATAACTGTAAAAATCGGATACTGTCATCACTTTTACTACTTTCTTTTTCTTTTTTAATGCCATTTCAACCTGATGGTGAAAGCTATCAGCCGACATGAACGTATGGCCTGGTTCAAAATATTTTACGGTAATTGATTCGGCAGCAATCAGCTGACTATTTACTATGTTCACCAGGAAACACATAAACGCCCAGTTTTTGTTTTGGGCCGCGCAATTGGCCCATACCACGATATGTTTCATGTCGCGTTCATGTATAAAAAACTATCTGAATGCTGAAATGATATCTTCTTGGCTTCTACAAGAGACAGTTACATTCCAAAGCACTGCATAAGGAACATTTGTACCATTACTACCTCCAAGTGGAACGAAACTTTCGTTAAATGTAATAACACGAGGACAAAATATCGCTGTTTTATATTGGTCCATTCGTGGCAACATGATTACTTTCTGTAGATCTACAGAAAAGTATATGCAGTCTTTGTCAGTAAGACCTTGCTCTTTGTCTCGTTGATATTCCTCTCTGGATTCCGTGTATCGTGACTTATGTTTACTGTTTTAGATACAGAGGTCACAGTTTTCCTGAGAACACCCAGTATGTGATTTAAAGAGGGCACATTGCTCACATTCTTCATGCCCGAGATGAGCAAAGGAAATATTCATTTCTTTTACAACCTTTCGATATGTTTCAAAAGAGACCGACATATTGGGATATTTTTCAATAAAGCATTGATGCATCATTGTTACATTGATGTCACTCGGCAGATAAAGTTTATTAGGGGCATGTTCGCGACGGTAATGTGAAATTGTTGGATTAAAACTTTGTATATGATCCTTGATTACGTCCCTATCTATGACATTTTGGCGTTTGTATGATCCTCGTTTATCTTTTTGATTATCAACTTCCTTACTGAGTGCCGAGTGAATATGTCTGTTATTTTGTGGGTGTAACCAAGTGTCGTTAAAAAAAAAGTTTTGCAAACATCAATTTTTTCATGTTTGACTTGAAAATGATAGTAATACGAAACATCTCTTCTTTTATTTCGACCTTCCTTTGTAGTTCTTGTTTTTATTTCCTTTGATTCGACCATTCCTTTAATGAATAAACCTCTAGACTCCCAATCTAATCTTATGTACCGATCATGTATTTCTCTTCTAATTTCTTCAGAAATCTTAGTTGTGCATTTTTTACGACATTTACCATCACACGGTGGTTTCAGTGACAGCTTTTCATCAGCATTTTCTTTTTTCTGTCTTTGTCGATCCGCAAGGGATGTATCAAATCTACGTCTTTTTCTTGGCATGCCCGCTTTAGTCAGTCCTTTCTCATTCTCAAGTATTACGCATTCTTCTACTTCACTATTTTCACGTTCAGTCTCCTCACGTCTAATCTCCTCACGTTCAGTATGTATATGTGTATTATGTTTATCTATTTATATTGTATGTATAATTATATCGTATAGCAAGTACACCGCCTACCATTTCTCTCACACTCTCCTTTACCTGGTAGTTGGTTGCCTGGAAGAGATCGCTTTAAGCGATAAGGCCGCCTACTGTGCATCTTTGTTAATTTTTAATTACTGTCTGTATGTATTTTCTCTTTGGTGTACAATAAAGAGTATTATTATTATTATTATGTTCATATTCAGTCTCTTCACGTCCAATCTCCTCACGTTGAGTATGTTCATGTTCAGTCTCTTCACGTTTAATCTCCTCATGTTCAGTCTCTTCATATCCAGTCTCCTCCCGTTCAGTCTCCTTACGTTCAGTCTCTTCATGTTCAGTCTCCTTACGTTCAGTTTCCTCACGTTCAGTCTCATCATATTCAGCCTCTTCACGTTCTGCTTTTTCATGTTCAGTCTCATTATGTTCAGTCTCTTCACGTTCAGTCTCATCATGTTCAGTCTCTTCAGGTTCAGTCTCATCATGTTCAGTCTCTTCACGTTCTGTCTTTTTGCCTCTAGTTTTTTTATGTTCAAGTAAATTTCTTTTAATACAAATGGGTGAATCAGAATCAGAATCTGAAATTATAAAATCAGGGATATAGTCTTTATCAATGACACTATCGTCGGAATCTTCAAAATAATTTACAGGTCTGTTCATCTTTTCACATTCTTCTTCGGAGTATGGTAGGGTTTCATAGCACTTAAGAGAATGTCTGGTAACGGTTGTTTCAAAAGATTTGACTTTTTGAACAGCAGACGTTTTTATTATTGATGGCCTTGGAATCAGCTGATGGCTGGTAGGTTCAGATGGAGAAACATGTGGTTTTGAGTTTTGATTTTGCGAAATAGCCAAAGAAAGAATTTTGTCTCTTCTGGACATGGTGTTGCCTGAAAAAAATAAATATTATGCTTAGGGACAAAACATCAACAGGCGTAAAGAAAGCATAAAACACACACTGATAAATATAAACAAACAATAATACTGGGTACTGCCTCAATGGTCAAGCGGTCACAAGCGCCTAATTATTCTCGTGCCGGGCAAGTGTTATTGGATTTTTCTATCGAGGAATTCTTAAGATTGCCACCTACCTATTACAAATGGCACTTAACCATCGTGATAAAACATCCACTACTCTACCTACCCTAGTGTGGATTTATAGTAATCTATACTTGTATTCAAAAACTTGCAGGCTTATTATAGGTTTTCTTACTTTTTCCTTCACGGTCAGAGATCGTGTCAATGAAAATAAAAATAAAACTTTGGAAAATTTAGTGATGAGTACCTGAGATTGAATCCGAGTGACTTGGAAGTATAAAGAGATGCCACACGAGCGTTACTGGTGCGCTGTGACGCCTGGGCGGTGACGCTACGAAGTTCTATTAGGTATAATATAAACGCTTACATATTAATCGTTTTAATCCGTTGGACCGGTGATTTATCTTACAAAATACTATTCATCAAAAGCTTGCACAGTATTGTATCTCTTAAAATAAACAAGGAAGTGATAACGTAATACTCGCAAAATGCCGGCGCCAGGAGTCAGTTACCTACGCGAACGTCGTGTCGTCGTCGGTGCGTACCTAACTACCTACACTCAGCCGCGCGCGGCGCGCATTTTGCATTGCCAATCAAAAATGGTGTATAAAACGATGGAGCGTGATCAACGGCCGTGTGGCATCTCTCTTCAAAGTTATATCAACATTTAAGTACATTACAGAGATTAATTAAAATCACAATTATGATGTCATTTACCTTGCAACTACTTCTAATAGCAAGTTTTTAGTTCTATCATTCTTCTATTTTGAAGCAAAATAATATATTTTTTGTTAGTCAACGTACAATTAGGTAATTAAAACAATGTGTGTGTGTCTATAATTAATAACTAAATAAAGTAACACTGGCTAATAACATCATAGCGTATTAATATAAACATATTGTAATATTAAATACGTTAGGTACTTACCGCCCAAACTGGTCGCACGTGCGTGTTTTCGTCCGACTCGATGTAAGCGAGCGCCGCTACAGCTGCAGCAGAAGTCTGCACGAAATATTTTACTCCCCTCGTACCCCCCTCACCTCCTGGTGCTAGTTATAAACGCAATAAATAGTGAATTTATTGCAATTTATTTCGCGTAGGTATACTGTATTCGTTTAATCTTCCTACAAATAAATGCAATATATCTACTTACTAAACCAATTTTAGTATTCATCCCACAATCATTAATAAGGTCCCATAAGATAACTGCAATAACTCAAGCTTATTGTACTTATAACTAGTAAATGAGAATCACAAGAAACGAAATATGGTAATTATAAATGCAATAACTCTACTTATTGCAGAAATAATTAGCACATTATTCAATACGAAAATAAGGATCCGTATCATATCTGCAATAACTCAAACATATTGCACTTATAACTAGTCAATGAATATTACAAATGACGAACTATGCTAGTTATAAATATACTTATTGCAGATATAGTTAGTAAAATTACTAAATAGCGTAAGTAAGTTATTCCTATTTACAGTTATTTCGGTCTTGATATGTAAATCATAAAGCATCGACCTAGATATTGCAGTTAGGCTTAGTAATAAAACCGGCTACATCATAGATACGTAAAAAGTGTCTAAAAGAATATATAGATCTCGTTCTGCTAATTCCGAATATGTACTTATCTCAATTTGGTGCAAAACACGAGTTATTGCACTTTTCGTAAGGACGGCAGACATATGACCAGCACAATCACACCTAATAATATATTGATGGTGGAAAGATGCACCCTAAATTGCTCCAACTGTGATTGATTATTGCCGGCTGCTGCATTTTGCACAATTATGGAACACAATTATGGTCTCCTCCTTTGACTGTTGCTAACCCATTTTTCCGAGAATGCAAGACGTATACGAGTAGTTGCTGGCGCGAATAAAAATAATTTAACTCCATTATTATTTAGGTACAAGAAATAGCCACACAAAAGTTCCCCTCCAAATATGGGAGGCGCATCGCGTTACCGAGCGAATTCCTTTGACAGGGTCGCCATGTACGGTGAGAGTAGTGGGGTAAGTGAAACGAACGAAGTTTGAATCAAGATAACCAATACTCGATTATATACTGAATAATATATACGTCATGCCTTAATACTTACTTACACTACTACACTGTGTAGAAAGCTTAGTTCTAAAATCTCGCGCCTACTCCGAAGAGGAATCATATTAAACTTTGCCAAACGTTCTTTATATAGTTTTCTGTGTGAGAAATCCGTTTCGTGAAACTTTTTATGAAAGTTTAACTGGTTTTGAAGCTCAGTTTTCAATGCATCTTTGGCAGACTTGCAGCATTAAACCTAAATGTTAGCTTCTTAAAACGCGGGTCTAACAACGCTGCTTTAGATAACACTGGGTACCTGTAACAATCTACTTTTAAATTCCGTTATTATTTTGTTTACCAGTTTCTTTTCTGTTTCTGTAATAGTATTTATGCCTAAATCGTCAAAAATCTTAATTATACTTTCTGTGGAAGCCAAGACCATTGAAATAGTCAATTTTTTTTCTGAAGACATTTCTTGTGTGAGCTGCTTAAATGGCTTCAGAATTTTTTTTATTTCTGGCAGTAAGATTTTCTACTGAATTGTGTAGTATTCCAAGAGCTGCTTTTAAAGGTTCTTGAAGTGAAAAAATCCTCTCAATCATGTCCAGGGTGCTGTTTCATCTAATGACTACGTCCATTTTTGGCTTCAATGGTTTTTAATTAGGCCTCAGCTATTCGTGCATTGCAATTAGGTTATTGGTAGCTACTGGACTCTTGTGGAAGAGTTCCACAATGTCGTTTATTTTTTATAAACTCGTCGAGTCCACGAGTAAAATGTGAGTGTGAGCGATATACGGCAAATGTTCATAATTGATTAATCGTATAGCTGCTTTTATGTTTGCTACGTTATCTGTAACACTATTAATAATAATAATAATAAATATGTTGGGACATTAACACACAACACTATATAGTTCCATGCTAAGCTACAAGGCTTGTGTTATAGATACCAGATAGTTGATAAACTACTCAATATATATTATAACTTTAAATACATATATACATATATATATATATATATATATATATATATATATATATATATATATATATATTATAAATGCAAACCCCCGTTTAGTTATTTTTTACATTTTAGCGCCTGGAAGTAGGTTTTTATTTTTTAAGTTTTTTAATTTTATACCAGCCGCAGTGAACATACAATAAGTTTTTAAATGAATTGCCTCCATTGGAGTATAAGCTGCTACTGACGCTGGGCATTTAACTTCCACAATACTGTTCTTTTTTTATTTGGTTTCTTTGTTTGCGTTTGAAAATCTCCCTTTTACTCTGGACTTCTGTTTGCGAGCAATACTTGGCCATATGCTTGTCTTCTGGCCCGTCCGCCTATCCTCATTTGACTCTGTTACACAAAATATGATTCTGTTAGGTATGTTAGTTTTTATGTAGTCAGTATAATTTAAATGTTAATATAATATACTTCCTAACAAAACTTCATCGAGAGTTCGAGTAGTACTTTTTATTAGTAGCACAGATCACATAATACTATAGTACACCCTGTTTTCCAATTACAGCACTAAATCGCATTATGCGGCATAATTCTAACTGCGAATGTTTCAACTACAGCAACGCTCCACACAATGCATTTTGAAAAGTACTAGCAGTACTACTTTGGCGTGATGCGCCAAGGATACCTATACCGACTTTTTTAGGACTGTACCTACCTGCATAGTATGTATAATATGTATATATCATTTCCTTGTGGCAGACAATTGCGGTACCAGTCCTGTATATCTTGATTCCGTGCTCTATTTGGAATACGTAAATTTTCCATTTCATTGCTAATAAACAATGAAGGTTTCCCAGTGCTCTTAAAATCCAAAACGCCAGATACAAGCTTTGGAACGTGTTTCTGCAATTTTATCAAAAACGGCTGTATGACACGGATCTCTCTTTGCAGCTCTTCAAGACCGTAATCATCCGGCATGATCTCGTCTGGATTCTGTAGAACATGGTTCTCAAAAATTGCTCCTGGAATAGGATTATGCTGTTCAAAGTATGTCCTAGTTCTTTCAGGAGTATGTGGATTCGCCAAGGCTACCACTGTCTCTCTCAAGTTGGAATAGAGTACAGTTTCTGGCCTGGGCACAAACTCATTATTTATATCTCGTAAGTTCGCCCTTACCGCTGGTAAGTAAACAAAGCCATCTCTTTTTATTATTCCGACAGCATTAATAACTTTTACTAAAGGAGCGGGGGCGACAGTGACGGTTTTAGCGAGATGTTGCAGCCGTGCGCTTGCAAGATAAGGGTAAGTAAGTTCCCCATTACGGCTGACAAGAGGATAGTCAGATTTTAGTCCTTCAAGTTTTGCTTCCATCGTTGCGAGGAAGATTCCATAAAGTCCAAAGCATGTTGGTGGTGGGTAGGCTGTCTGTAACAACTATACCTTCAAGACATGTAACACCTCAGTCTCTCCATGGATGCTGTAAAGCATTCGAAACGTCGGGAACCAAAAATCAAAATAAATTCGCGAAAAAATCCGAAAAGATAGTTTTATTTAAAATGTCAAGTATTCGCGTAAATCTAAGAAAGTATTATGCATAAAGAATTTTTCAAATTGGATTAGTACTTCCTGAGATTAGCGTGCTCAACCAAACAAACAAACCAACTCTTCAGCTTTATAATATTAGTATTTCTTGTTAATATACTACTAACTACTCCACAAAAAAATCTTATATAAATAACTAAAATAAACTTATTGTAAATAACTATTCAGGCTCCTTTTAGAAGCGGCACCGAGTATTACAATTATAAAAAATATTTTAGTATTGTACTTTTAGCATTAGTAGACTCAAATATGAGCTTAAAAGACTTTTCATTTTGGTTTTTAGAACTGCTTTCGGTTGCTCGAAATTTTTTGCGATTTCATCCCACATGTCTTCTCTTAAATTATTGTTATGATATTCTTTGCGCCTGGTGTCCCATAATGCATTAAATGAACCATATATTTCAATAAGTCGAATTGCCGTTTCGTTATCCATCGTTTACGTCCACACACCTTCACTGACGAACGAACACTACGCGCGCGGCAACCTCGTTCGCGCGCGGCAGCAACACGCGGCATTCGTGCGCGGCGGCCGTCCAAACACAGCGCGGAAATCGCGCGCGGCATGCCGCTCACGATTGCCGCGCTATGTTTGGACACGCCTTAAGTTTACGTATAAATAACTACATAAGTAATTTCAACAAAAACATAACATTCTTTTCTTCTTATAAGTTACATAAAAATATAAAGACGAAATATTTAAGTACTTCTTAAAGAATAAATAAAATCCGGACAAGTGTGAGTCGCACTCGCCCACCGTTGGTTACGTAAAAAATTGTGGGAAATCTGTTTAAATTTAATTTTCATTTTTTTTATTTTCGGGAATTTTTCCTTTATTTGTGCTGTAAGACCATGCTTTTTGCCAAATTTCGTAATTCTAGGTCAACGGGAACTACCATATAGATTTTGGACCCAAAACCTAAGGGGTACTTTTGGTTGACTTAAAATTGTCAATTTTTGTTAAAAGTAAGGTCTTACAGCACAAATAAAGGGAAAATTCCGAATAATAAAAAAAAGTTGAAAATTCAGGTAAATTTTGGTACTCACAAGTTTCTTTCACAAGAAAATCGGTGGTGACACACGAACAGACAGACGGACAAGAGAGTGATTTTATAAGGGTTCCTTTTTTACCTTAAGAGGTAAGGAACCCTAAAATATAAATTATTGCAAGCTATTTAGAAATAAAATTTGGTTAACTTTTTTTGGTGTTAGACGGTTTCTTCTGTCATTACACAAAATCCCGGCTTTTGAAAATAAGCGCTCTGAAGGAACTGATGTTGCCGGTATACAGAGGTAGGGTAGACCGGGGACAATAGTAACAATTTTTACTTAAACTTCGATTGTGAGGACACAATTTAGATTTAAGAAACGGAAAATGTAAATTCAGAAACTTAATTTCCTTACCTACAGGATTTAGGAGCCATCGTGTACTCAAATCGACTAAATCATGTAGAGTAAGATCCCAGTGCCGCCAGACCTACGTCATTTTAGCAAAGCTAATATTTCCATAATTTATAGTCTAGTATGTAGTTAGGAGAGTATGCGTACTTACTAGCTCGAAAGCGGGGCCCTTTCACAGGTAGCACGAACTAAAGGTGTTTCAAAACTGTACTTACCTACGTTAAAGTAGAAAGGCTCATATTTAAATATATTTTTGACAATATTATCAAAAATAGATAATCGTTATTGCCAGACCGTTTCTGTGGGCCATTACTTCCGCCAGACGTTATAAAGATTGTTTAAAAATTAGGTAAACTACGTCATTTTAGCAAGCCTAAATTTTACATATATAACTACGTGGTACTATTTCCAGACTTTTTGTAAGCAGCCAGACCAATCCAATGGGCCAATTATTCTCCCAGACACCTCAAAGTTTCCCTGTGAGTGCGAGCGTGAGGGCGTTATTCGTGCGCTTTAATTCGAGTGAGAACACTACATGGCTTTATAATTACAGATAATTGAAATGATGGTTATATTATTTATTTTGAGCTTGATTAAAATTTTAAATAAATATAGTTATGATCATTAACAGATATTTAGATCAAATAAATTTAAAGCAATAGGTATGTATTATTTTTTATTAAAATTTTGATTGAAAATGTTACAATTGACAAATTAAGATTAAAAAAATATTATCTATTATGTTATTCATCTCCATTCTCTTCGTTGCTCGAGTTTCTACTTCCCTCATCAAATTCACATTCATATTGAATATTCAATTCATCTTCACCATCATGGTCATCGTCATTTGGCTCCTCTGTAAAGATAAATAATTTAATGAGGTTGCGAATAGCTACCAACATATAAAAATAATTTAATGTGAAAGTAAAATACCTGATTCATTTTGTAGTGAGTCGCTAACAAAACTGGGCAATTGATCACCATCAAACCAATTACAATCATACTGACTATCTTTCAGTATCCACCCATTGTTCTCAGGGCTGAGGGTGCTGGGTTGCTTCTCATGAGCATTGTTCCAGATACTTGCAATATAATTTGCTCGTCGAAACTGCTGCAATAGCTCACTTTTGCAAGGTGGTAAACTGCTTGCATCAAAATTTCTCAAATTGTTCCGGTTGAATTCTTCATTTACATTGACAACTGTATATTTATTAATAAAAAGTTGAAGTCGAGCAGCATCTACGTCAATTATTCCTGAAATATTGTATAACTCGCAGATAAATTTCTGTATTACATCAAATACATCTTCTTCTTTCTTTTTATCAACGAATAATTCAAGTTCACCGAATTTCGTAAAAGCTTGCTGATATTCTGGACGTCTTTGCAGTATTTTGAATGGTCTTTTCTTTTCTTTATTAAAAAAAGCAGGATTGTAGTCACATCCTGTTATTGCATGAAAGCCTATTAAGCTCCTACATAGAAACGGTCCCAAACGGTCATAGATCTTGGTTAAATCAACATATCTTTGATTGTTCCCGGTGCCTGTAAGTACCCAAACGTGTGAATTCATGTCTTTCAAACGATGCATGTGACCCAGCATTATAACTGTTACATCAGTATCAGAACATCGGATTGCAATGTTTTCCTGAGTATCTATATTGCATACATGATAAATAATTTTCGTGTCAGCCTCTTCATGCTGTGGACACGATAAATTTTGATCAATAGTAGATACAACTCTATTGTTCATGACAATGAAAGAATGGCATTCCATGAAATTATTTTTTATTAATTTATTGCCAATGAAAGGTGCCATTTCATCTGTAGCCCAATGTACAATTAAGAAGTTAACAAGTGCCTGTTTGAAGTGTGAATTTTTTATCTCTTTGTAAAAATCGGCAGGTTGAATTTGATCTGGTCCAGTTATAGTGAATTCGAGTTGTGAACATTCTTGTCGTACAGATCTTTCATAATCCTTTATGGAGGGGGTGAAATATTGATCGAAAATAACGTCAATTCTTGAGGCATTTATTTGTGTTACCATTTTCAACAGTTTCTTCGAAATATTTCCAAATGATTTAGGAACATCTTTCATAGAGTGAAGAATAAAAAATCCATCAATTATTAAAATATCAATGTACGGTGGTGGATGATGTTCAATATCTTTGTCTAAACATTTCATCAAAGCAGATTTTGGTGTTTTGCAAATCGCACCATCAAGATGACACATAGACAACGGCACAAAAGTAATTGGATATGATAAAATTTTAGAAATATCAATTTTATGATTAATTGATATACCAAGCATACGTCCAAATAAGTCTCTTTGGACGCGTACTTCTTGAATCTTACCACCAATTGTTGTTTTTTTCTTTTTTGAATAATCTTGCGAAAAGTTTTGCAATTTTGTTCTTTTGATACTTTTTTCAAACCTACTAATGTCAGCCTCACATTCTGCAATAAACGTTTTACGTAGAGCTTCTCCGTGTTCTTCAATATTAAGAAGAAATGTTTCCACCTCTGCTGATGCTGCCTTCCCAGTTGAAATATTTATTAAAACATTTTTAGGTACTCCTACATCGAATGGATTAATAAATTGTTGAAAGATATTCATAAAAATTTGTAATTGCATATTACTATTTTGGATATTATGATCGTTCAAATCTGCTGTAATATCTTGATCTTTTTGTAAATCCAATTTTTCATATACATAGCTGATTATTATCGTTGATCTCAAGTCATGGCTTCGAGCCCATCGCTGACGTGCTGAGATGGAATTAGTAAATTGCGTTATACCTGAAATTTTGTAATATAATTTTTTTTATGTTGTACTGTACAATTTATATAAATCATCTTTATATACATAAAATTTCGATACTAAATGATTTTATGAATACACGACAATTACAAATATCTTTTCCCAGTTCAAAATTCAAATTATTTTTTATATATAAATACTTGAAGCTACATATTTAAATACATTCTGAAAAAGAAACTAATGTAATTACGGATTAATTAAACATTTATTTTCTTCAATCTCCTTACCTGTAAGTCTCCTGGCAGCATCTGCATTTATTGTTTGTTCTAATACTAAGTCAATCGGCTGACTTGAGAAAGGTTTATTAGTTCTTTTAATGCCGAAGCAACCTTTCTTAAACTCCTCAAATATGTCAGGATGAGTTGTGGCAACGTTCAATAAATTAGTGTGGTAATTCACTCCCCATCGTGCATAGTTTTGTTGATTACATACGAAGAATAAATTAGTGATTTTTGGCAGTATAAATCTGAACAGTTCGTAATCTCCTATGCGGATACTTCTTGACAAAGTTAAATAATAATGTACAAGGCGGACATAGATCAAATAAAACTGTGCTGTTTTGCCATGCTCGCCGTTTAGGGTCTCTTGTTTATAAATGTTATAATCATTTAATAACTCATCAAGTTCTTCATTTTCTATTTTAAACGATGATATAGGACAGGTCCCTAGACGAATAACTTCCTGTACCATTAGATCCGTGAATACAATATTTTTAATCTCTAAAAATGACTTAAAATGTAAAACTTCCAGTCCAATTGCCACCAAAGGATGAAACCTTTTACACCTGTTGAAGTGTTTCCCTTCAAGGAATCCATTTAATGATCCCATTGCCAGTAAATTACTTTGCACCATAACATTAGGTAATCCGGAATCTATTATAAATTTTCCTATAACTTTAAAATAAGCCATCATAATATGAAAAGGCCCAAGATGGATGAACAGATTATCAAATGTTGGCTTTTCAGTTGCTTGAATTTGTAAGGCTATTTTTGCAATAGCGAGATCGTAAGTCTTGACAAATTTTGTAAGTCTTGACAAATTTGCTGACTTCGTTTCATAGTTTCCAGTACTACTGATGTATTTGTAGGTGATGAATTGATTGGAGTTAAATAACTAATTATTTGTTTTGGATGATCATTGTCACTTATTAAACTATTGAAACCAACCCACATTGGAACTTTTGGTATTTGCAAGGCATGACTAATCATCAAAATTATATCTATTGTATTATATACTTTCATATTGACAGGTTGTAAATTTTCAACCTCATGGAGTGACACTTGCATAGCATCTGTCATTTTGGGTTTCTTAGGGTAAGGAACTTTATCTACAGTTATAGCTTCGAATGTTCTTCGTCTTCTTCTTTTTAAGTCGGAAGCTTCTTCATCATTGGGAGAAATTACATTTGATGACTGTGTTAAATCTTGATTATCTTGATCTAAATTTTGATAAATAATGCCAACAGTATCATGCAAAGTATCCTTACCACTTCCTGTCTCAACGAAACGATCGAAATTGTCGTAGGCAACACCAGTACAAAGATTATGAGTTTTTTTTATAGTCTCAGGACATAAAGTTGATTTTTGTATTGATGTATATGTCGCTTCGGTTTCCAACTCTTCTATTCCTGGATAACTAATGCAGTGTCCATATCTATGAACAATATCTATAATTTTTCTGCTACTAGTTAAACTTTTTAAAGTCATTCCTAGAACAATGTGTTTCGATGTTTTTATTTTTCCGTTGTAGATGCTGTATATTACATCTTCACAATAAGATTGCACTTGACGAATGCATTTGCGTTCTTTTTTGCGTTTCTGATTACCGCCTGAGATAAGAGTAAAATAAAATTCTGATAAAGCTTGTGGCACAGATACTTCTCCCTCCTTCAAATTCTGCACAGTGATATTCTCAGGTAATTTTTTAATCGGAATTTGCTTAACTAATTTTCTTAACAGCAAAGCAGCTTTTTGCAAAATGTCTTCATCTTGTAAACTTTCAAATGATTGATCATCGATGCTTTTAAGGTATTTTGGTGCTAATAATTTTTTATTGTGAATGAAAAAAATTTTTACCTCTTTACTGAATGAATTTACTATTTTATCTTCTAAATGCTGCGGTGTAAAATGTGATGAAACTTTTTCGGTGTCTTCTTCATTTTTTTCTAAAAATTCGAGGTAATATCTGTGCAGATAAGTTAAAAAGAAACATCTTCCTTTCCCAATTACATTTTCTTTAATAAATAAACTTAGCTCAGAAAAAGCTATCTGATGATTGTGGCGATTTTCATGCCAAATTCCTTTTGTTGCTTTTTTATTTGATTTCATTTTGTTGGTAAAGTTTACTTGACAAATATGATGGTAAAAAATGTTAGACTGGGCACAATTTTCAACTTTTTGGAGTAAATCAGGAAAGCTGTCATTCTCTTGTAAAATGCTTGATAGAAATTTTGCTTTCTCCGTACGATGTAAAGGCTGTCTTTTATTACGATGTTTTTTTGTCTTTTGGTCACAAAAAATACAAATAATGTTTACAGTTCCACTGCCTACATTACTTTCCATTGAAACATCACTTTCAACTAAATTCAAGTTTTCTAATGGTATGATGTTTTCATGAGAAGTGGATGGTAAAGGTTTAGACAACTTAGGGATGGACATTTAAAATATACATCGATGTTTTTTTCGATGTAATGCATCGACCGGTCACATCGATGGTAATACGATGTATTGAGAAATACATCGATGTTTCTTAAACATCGATTGTTTTCGCCATGACGTATTTTAGGTTAGGTTAGGCCTTAATTAAAACAAAAATATGTATTAATAAAAGCAGGAAATATATTTATTCAAATTCAAAATCACACAGCCAACACATTTTTTTTTACATATTCCAATATTTTTTGTCAATGCTATGTAAAAATAAAAGTTTACTTAATCTTTTCCCCTTCAATCGGTTCCTTCGTTCAGTCAAAACTAGCCCTGCCTGTGAAAAAAGTCTTTCTGAAGGTACTGACGTGCCAACTATTGTCAAATACTTGAAAGCTATTTTGTACAGCTTCGGGAATTGTATTTTATAATCCCTCCAGATTTCTAACGGATTTTCGTTCAGTCTTCCAACAGGACTTCTGAGATAAACTGAAAGTTCGTCAGACAAAACATCTTCAGATTTGTTAATTTTCCAGTTACGATGCACTAACTTATGGTGATCAGTCCATAATGAAAAGACCTCTTCATTTTTATCAGATTTATCAGAATCTGACTCAGGTTCTTCATTGCTTTGCAAATTCTTCTTCATTATATCCTTAATTTTCGAAACAGCATTCGAACAAGCTATTGCATCATTGAAATGTATTCTTTTGAACCGTGGATCTAGAATACTTGCGATAGCAAGAGCACTCACATGTTCTATAGAACCCATTCTTTTATTTATTTCATTAATAGCAAGTTTTTGCACCTCCTTCGCTACGGGATCTTCTATAACAGCTGAAGTTATTTTAGAGAGCATGCAACGAACTAAGGGAATAATTTTACTACTTGTGCAGTATTTATCACCCGAAATTTCTTTTGTAGCCGCTTCCAAGGGTCGCAACACCACGATGACAGACGATACAGTAGATATATCCGATGCACTGAGCATTGCAGGTGCTCTGGGGTGGCGGAAGAGAATATCATTTATGACACTGCGGAGTTCTAGAAATCTTTGTAACATATAGTATGTACTGTTCCAACGAGTATCCACGCTTTGTATTAATTTTACCCCAGCAGGAGACTCCATAGCCGCAGCAGTGGCTTTACGTAACTCGTCACTAGCTACGCAACTCTGTTTAAACCAAGTCACTATTGTTTTTACTTTAGAAACAATGTTTCTCCACTCAGTACACATGGCTATGTGAACTTGGCACCCGACTTTGGAAAAATTGTTCTTTTTTAGGTTTATTTGAACGATTTCGGTTAGTAGTAGATAGTAGTGAAGCTAACTTCGTTTGTAGTAGTGTCAAAAAAAAAATACAGACAACAAAAAAAATGTAATCCCCCGAAGTTGGTAAAAAATTTTTTTTTCGTTTGATTCGTATAGAAAAGCGTTAGTAGTGGTTTGTAGTGCAATTTTTTTCGTTTGTAGTAAAACAAAAAAAAATTTTTTTTTCGAGTATTTTTCCAGAACGATTTTTACTACATACATTCATTGTTTCGTTTGTAGTACCATTATTTCATTTGTAGTAACGTTAATTTTGGTTTGTAGTACCATTACTTCGTTTGAAGTAACGTTAATTTCGTTTGTAGTAACGTTAATTTCGTTTGCAGTACCATTATTTCGTTTGTAGTTGTTTGTAGTAACGTTAATTTCGTTTGTAGTAACATTGTTTCGTTTGTAGTTGTTTGTAGTAACCTTGATTTCGTTTGTAGTACCATTATTTCGTTTGTAGTTGTTTGTAGTAACGTTAATTTTGTTTGTAGTACCTTTGTTTCGTTTGTAGTAACGTTAATTTCGTTTGTAGTACCATTATTTCCTTTGTAGTTGTTTGTAGTAACGTTAATTTCGTTTGTAGTTGTTTGTAGTAACGTTAACTTCGTTTGTAGTACCATTGTTTCGTTTGTAGTACCATTAATTCGTTTGTAGTACCATTATTTCGTTTGTAGTATCATTATTTCGTTTGTAGTACCATTATTTCAATTGTAGCTGTTTGTCGTAACGTAAATTTCGTTTGTAGTACCATTATTTTGTTTGTAGTTGTTTGTAGTAACCTTAATTTCGTTTGTAATACCATTATTTCGTTTGTAGTTGTTTGTAGTACCATTCTTTAGTTTCTAGTACCATTATTTTGTTTGTAATGGTTTGAAGTAACGTTAATTTCGTTTGTAGTACCATTGTTTCGTTTGTAGTACCATTAATTCGTTTGTAGTACCATTATTTCGTTTGTAGTTGTTTGTAGTAACGTTAATTTCGTTTGTAGTACCATTGTTTCGTTTGTAGTACCATTCATTCGTTTGTAGTACCATTATTTCGTTTGTAGTTGTTTGTAGTAACGTTAATTTCGTTTGTAGTACCATTGTTTCGTTTGTAGTACCATTATTTCGTTTGTAGTACCATTATTTCGTTTGTAGTACCATTATTTCGTTTGTAGTTGTTTGTAGTAACGTTAATTTCGTTTGTAGTACCATTATTTCGTTTGTAGTTGTTTGTAGTAACGTTAACTTCGTTTGTAGTACCATTGTTTCGTTTGTAGTACCATTAATTCGTTTGTAGTACCATTATTTCGTTTGTAGTTGTTTGTAGTAACGTTAATTTCGTTTGTAGTACCATTGTTTCGTTTGTAGTACCATTATTTCGTTTGTAGTACCATTATTTCGTTTGTAGTTGTTTGTAGTAACGTTAATTTCGTTTGTAGTACCATTATTTCGTTTGTAGTTGTTTGTAGTAACGTTAACTTCGTTTATAGTACCATTGTTTCGTTTGTAGTACCATTAATTCGTTTGTAGTACCATTATTTCGTTTGTAGTACCATTATTTCGATTGTGCTGTTTGTCGTAACGTAAATTTCGTTTGTAGTACTATTATTTTGTTTGTAGTTGTTTGTAGTACCATTCTTTAGTTTCTAGTACCATTATTTTGTTTGTAATGGTTTGAAGTAACGTTAATTTCGTTTGTAGTACCATTGTTTCGTTTGTAGTACCATTATTTCGTTTGTAGTTGTTTGTAGTAACGTTAATTTCGTTTGTAGTACCATTGTTTCGTTTGTAGTACCATTAATTCGTTTGTAGTTGTTTGTAGTACCATTATTTCGTTTGTAGTTGTTTGTAGTAACGTTAACTTCGTTTGTAGTACCATTGTTTCGTTTGTAGTACCATTAATTCGTTTGTAGTACCATTATTTCGTTTGTAGTACCATTATTTCGATTGTAGCTGTTTGTCGTAACGTAAATTTCGTTTGTAGTACCATTATTTTGTTTGTAGTTGTTTGTAGTAACCTTAAATTCGTTTGTAATACCATGATTTCGTTTGTAGTTGTTTGTAGTACCATTCTTTAGTTTCTAGTACCATTATTTTGTTTGTAATGGTTTGAAGTAACGTTAATTTCGTTTGTAGTACCATTTTTTCGTTTGTAGTACCATTAATTACGAATTAATGGTACTACAAACGAAACAATGGTACTACAAATTAAATTAACGTTACTACAAACAACTAAAAACGAATTAATGGTACTACAAACAATATTAACATTACTACAAACAGCTACAAACAAAGTAATGGTACAACAAATGAAAGAATGGTACTACAAACGAAATATTGGGTCTACAAACGAAATTAACGTTACTACAAACAACTACAAACGAAACAATGTTACTACAAACGAAATTAACGTTACTACAAACAACTACAAACGAAATAATGGTACTACGAACGAATTAATGGTACTACAAACGAAACAATGGTACTACAAACGAAATTAACGTTACTACAAACAACTACAAACGAAATAATGGTACTACAAACGAATTAATGGTACTACAAACGAAACAATGGTACTACAAACGAAATTAACGTTACTACAAACAACTACAAACGAATTAATGGTACTACAAACGAAACAATGGTACTACAAACGAAATTAACGTTACTACAAACAACTACAAACGAAACAATGTTACTACAAACGAAATTAACGTTACTACAAACAACTACAAACGAAATAATTGTACTACAAACGAATTAATGGTACTACAAACGAAACAATGGTACTACAAACGAAATTAACGTTACTACAAACAACTACAAACGAAATAATGGTACTACAAACGAATTAATGGTACTACAAACGAAACAATGGTACTACAAACGAAATTAACGTTACTTCAAACCATTACAAACAAAATAATGGTACTAGAAACTAAAGAATGGTACTACAAACAACTACAAACGAAATAATGGTACTACAAACGAAATTTACGTTACTACAAACAGCTACAATCGAAATAATGGTACTACAAACGAAATAATGGTACTACAAACGAAATAATGGTACTACAAACGAATTAATGGTACTACAAACGAAACAATGGTACTACAAACGAAATTAACGTTACTACAAACAACTACAAACGAAATAATGGTACTACAAACGAAACAATGGTACTACAAATGAAATTAACGTTACTTCAAACTATTACAAACAAAATAATGGTACTAGAAACTAAAGAATGGTACTACAAACAACTACAAACGAAATAATGGTATTACAAACGAAATTAAGGTTACTACAAACAACTACAAACAAAATAATGGTACTACAAACGAAATTTACGTTACGACAAATAGCTACAATTGAAATAATGGTACTACAAACGAAATAATGGTACTACAAACGAATTAATGGTACTACAAACGAAACAATCGTACTACAAACGAAGTTAACATTACTACAAACAACTACAAACGAAATAATGGTACTACAAACGAAATTAACGTTACTACAAACAACTACAAACGAAATAATGGTACTACAAACGAAATTAACGTTACTACAAACGAAACAAAGGTACTACAAACAAAATTAACGTTACTACAAACATTTACAAACGAAATAATGGTACTACAAACGAAATCAAGGTTACTACAAACAACTACAAACGAAACAATGGTACTACAAACGAAATTAACGTTACTACAAACAACTACAAACGAATTAATGGTACTACAAACGAAACAATGGTACTACAAACGAAATTAACGTTACTACAAACAACTTCAAACGAAACAATGTTACTACAAACGAAATTAACGTTACTACAAACAACTACAAACGAAATAATGGTACTACAAACGAATTAATGGTACTACAAACGAAACAATGGTACTACAAACGAAATTAACATTACTTCAAACCATTACAAACAAAATAATGGTACTAGAAACTAAAGAATGGTACTACAAACAACTACAAACGAAATAATGGTATTACAAACGAAATTAAGGTTACTACAAACAACTACAAACAAAATAATGGTACTACAAACGAAATTTACGTTACGACAAACAGCTACAATCGAAATAATGGTACTACAAACGAAATAATGATACTACAAACGAAATAATGGTACTACAAACGAATTAATGGTACTACAAACGAAACAATGGTACTACAAACGAAGTTAACGTTACTACAAACAACTACAAACGAAATTAACGTTACTACAAACAACTACAAACGAAATAATTGTACTACAAACGAAATTAACGTTACTACAAACGAAACAAAGGTACTACAAACAAAATTAACGTTACTACAAACAACTACAAACGAAATAATGGTACTACAAACGAAATCAAGGTTACTACAAACAACTACAAACGAAACAATGTTACTACAAACGAAATTAACGTTACTACAAACAACTACAAACGAAATAATGGTACTGCAAACGAAATTAACGTTACTACAAACGAAATTAACGTTACTTCAAACGAAGTAATGGTACTACAAACCAAAATTAACGTTACTACAAATGAAATAATGGTACTACAAACGAAACAATGAATGTATGTAGTAAAAATCGTTCTGGAAAAATACTCGAAAAAAAAATTTTTTTTTTGTTTTACTACAAACGAAAAAAATTGCACTACAAACCACTACTAACGTTTTTCTATACGAATCAAGCGAAAAAAAATTTTTTTACCAACTTCGGGGGATGACATTTTTTTTTGTTGTCTGTATTTTTTTTTTGACACTACTACAAACGAAGTTAGCTTCACTACTATCTACTACTAACCGAAATCGTTCAAATAAACCTAAAAAAGAACAATTTTTCCAAAGTCGGGTGCCAAGTTCACATAGCCAGTACACATCATTGTGCCTTCAGCTACCAAATTCAAAGTATGGGCAAAACATGGGATATGTTTCCTTCTACCGAACGCTAATTCGATCGCCTTTACTATATTGGCTGCGTTGTCAGTAACAACAGCCGTTACATTCTCTTGGTCTATTTTCCAGTCTTGGCATACCTTTAAGAGAATTTCAGAAAGATAATCTGATGTATGTCTTTCATCCAATTCGTACACGCCTAAAGTGATTGAGTATAGTTCAATGTCTATTCCGAAATGCGCTGTGATGCCCAAAAAACTTTTCATATTTAAGGTATCCGACCAAATATCCGTTGTTAGGGTTATATCTTCTATAGAGGATAGCATTTTTTTAATTGTCTCTGAAATTACTTCATATTTATCGTCCAGCCAGCGTCTTAGAGTTGTTCTACTCGGGAGTTTATATTGAGGAGCAACTGTTTTCATTAGAGTTCTGAAGCCTTCGTTTTCAACAATTGAGAAAGGCTGATGGTCTTTGCAAATCATGAATAATAAACAGTTGTTCAGTTTCCTTGTCTTCTGTCCAGATTCTGAGTAAGAAGAAATATCTTTAAAGGCGGCCTGTATTGTTTTTTGGCGTTTTAAAGGGGTAACGTTTTCTTCTAAGTCTAAATCAATAGTTTCATTTACGGTTTTCGGTAACGGCTCACAGGATCTTTTATTGCCACTGCCACTTGTACTAGGAATCGGTTCAGATTGAAGTAAACCATCATCAATGTTATCGTTAGGCGTTACCTTGGTATTTAGAGGATTCGATATTTCTTCTGCATTTAATGTATTTTGTTTTGGCTGAATTTCAAGATAAGCAGCCTTATGAACATTACGAACGTGCCCAATTAAGTTCGTAGTATTTCCAGCAGACTTAATTTCCTTTTGACATAGTTTGCATTTCGTTTTCTTATCATCAATTTTGTTAAAGAACTGCCAAACTGAACTTTTTTTCTTAGGTCCCATTATAACTGAAAGTTAAAAAAATAATACTTTATAGCACGGTTTACGGGGTATTTATAATAATACCTATTAACTGCCTAGTAAAATACAAATATGTTTATGCCGCATCATAATCGATAATATAGTATCGATAACTTGGAATCACTACGGTAGGTAGTATTTCAGGGTAAAAATATAACCTTCCAATCAAATCGTATTACATTGCGAAATTAATGCAAACTTCGTAACGTAATCTTCTCTTTTATATGTTAATTAGTTATATGCACGCGCAGTAAAACGTAAAATATTTTCAACATAAGTAATTACTTTCTACTTTTTGACAACAAAACAATGTGATATTACCAGTAAAATTTCGAACCCATTATCACTAAATACATTATTCTGTTTATTAATACACATACCTGTTGATAAATCAAAGTTTCTTTTTAGTTTCAAACAAAGCAAACACTTGTATCGTATTAAAACACAACACACGTTTCCACAGCAGAGACTCGGTCGGCCATATTGTTGTTTTGTTTTGTTGGTTTAATTTAAATACTTTTAATTTTGCTATACCGGCTCCGCGGCAATGGAAACATAGCCAATTCAGCCTATAATAACTGATAGGCGCGTTTGTTATATTGGCAGCACTGATTATAACGTTTCGTTTCACTCATAGTATACTCATTCCTAATTTGCTTGGTCGATGTATCGAATGAAAAACATCGATATATATTCGATGTTGAAGTATTAACAATACATCGGTTTATACGATGCATCGTTACTATACATCGAGTGTTTTAAATAAATCGATGTATATCGTCCACAAATATCCGTAGCCGAGAGAACGATTTTTGTTGTCGAGGCGAACGCACGTCAGTCTTTTCTCGGTCCCTAATACGAGTTACTAACGTCGTAATCGAGATTTTAAAATTTTTCTAATTAAGACGTCGCTATCGTTTCCTCGACCTTTTAATTCCATAATACAACAATATATTACTGTTAAACATATTCTGTGTGTGTGAATTAAACCCCGATTGGGTAAGTGTTGCACAATTTTTAAATTAGCCAGTAGCTTAGCAAACCGTAACGGTTTCTATCGCTTTGCTTTAACTTTTGTAATCTCTTATTTGTGTTAACGCTAGTTTTTATTTCTATTAGACACTCATTACTTATTTTCCCTTGTGGTTCAACCCCACATTTTCGTAATTATATCATTTTGATGAACGCACATTTTCTGCGTATGGTGAAGGTGAGTTGACAAATTGAATAGGTGATGAAGAGTATTCATTTAATGTTGTGGTTGTTTGAGAGGATGGACGCGTGAAGATACGTGAAGTAGCATTTAATTGGTTTGTTCTTGCCAAAAACAAAACATCTGACATTAGTTTTTCTGCATAAATTTTCTGATCATGTGACAGGTTTTGGAGTTGATTATATACTCAACACTTAAAAAATATCTGACCCAATTCATATTATTTCATAATAAGCTTGACCAATATAAAAATACTGTATGCATTTTATTTCGATATCACATCTGGTTATAGGGATAAATATTTTTTTATTTTTTTACCTACCTACAAAAGTTAAAATGCGGGTAGTCCGGAAACTTATTACTTTTGCAAATGGAACATAGTGCATTTGTTAGTATATTAACTGACTTCTAAAATGTCGCGAGTGTGTGTTAACAGTCCTGATTTATTTTGCTATATTTGTGGCGAGTTTACGCCGAAATCGAAAAAAAAACCACTTTCTGACTTAATTAAACAGTGCTATCAAGCTTATTTTAACCGTGTCGTAAGGAATCAAGACAAGTCATGGGTTCCTAAAGTGTGCTGCTTAAGATGTTATACATATCTCAATGGTTGGTGTAAGGGAACAACTAAAAAAATGCCATTTGGTACGCCAATGGTGTGGATGGAGCCAACGAATCATGCCGTCGATTGTTATTTTTGTTTAAAGGGGTTTTCTGAAAAATCAAAACGAAGTATTAAGTATGCCAACGTGCCATCGGTAATAAAACCTCAGCCACATTCTGACGAGTTACCTGTTCCTGAGTGCCCAGTGAATTTAATTCAGACAGTTGAAGTCGACTCGAGTTCGACGGATAGTGAAAATAGCGAGGACCCCCAATATGTCCCAAAATGTGCATCTGAGCCACTTTTATTGAATCAAACTAGGCTTAATGACTTAATAAGAGAATTAAATTTACCCATTGATAAGGCAGAATTATTGACATCCAGATTACAGCAATGGAATCTATGTGAATCAGATGTGAAGGTATCTTTTTATCGTAAACGACATAGCTCACTGGTTCCGTACTATTCTAAAGAAGATGGCTTAGTTTTTTGCAATGATGTAAATGGATTAATGGCACAGCTTGGGCAAAATCACGTAGCTGCTGAATGGCGTTTATTTATTGATTCCTCAAAAAGTAGCTTGAAAGCAGTATTGTTGCATAATGGAAATGAGTTACCGTCCTTGCCCCTCGCTTATAGTGCTAATTTGAAAGAAACTTATGACGTTATGAAACTTTTATTAGAAAAAATTAAATACAGAGATCATAAATGGCCAGTTTGTGCAGATCTTAAAGTGGTTGCTTTGTTAACAGGCTTGCAGTCAGGCTATACAAAATATTGTTGTTTTCTTTGCGAGTGGGATAGCCGAGCTCAAGCTCAACATTTTATTAAAAAAGATTGGCCATTACGTCACTCTCTAGTAGTGGGCCAGAAAAACGTAAAATTTGAACCATTGGTTGAGCAAGATAAAATTATTTTGCCGGCATTGCACATCAAACTGGGGCTCATAAAAAATTTTGTGAAAAAAATAAGCAAAGAAGGTGCGGCTTTCCAGTTTCTCAAGCAAAAGTTTCCCAAGCTTAGTGACGCGAAAATTAAAGAGGGTGTTTTCGTAGGTCCAGACATAAAAAAGCTGATTCAAGATCCATCTTTTATATCTGCTCTCAATAATATTGAAAAACAAGCTTTTTTAAGGAACGCTTTTGTCGATGTCACTAACAATTTCCATGGTAACAAGAAATCTGAAGATTTTCGCGAAAAAATAAAAGTTTTATTGGACTGCTACTATAAAATGGAATGCAATATGTCACTTAAGTTGCATTTTCTTCACTCGCATTTGGACTTTTTCCCTGAAAATATGGGATCAGTCAGTGACGAACATGGCGAACGCTTTCACCAAGATGTTGTTGCATTTGAAAAGCGATTTCAAGGCAGATGGGAGCCTGCTATGCTCGCGGATTACTGTTGGAGCCTTATTAGAGAGACCCCTGCTACTGAGTACAAGAGAAAAGCCAGCCACTCCAAAAAAACTACGCCATTTCAATTAAAATTACAATAAAATTATGGAAAATTCGTGATTTCGGACATGGATGTTTATCTGGACATTGAGATGTGATGGTGTGTGTATATTTGCATATTTTTATTACTTTAGTGGCAAGAAATAGTAATCACATAATGCGACCTCAGATAAAATCAAAAGTTGAAAATTTGTTGAGTAGTGATTATTTAGATATAATCCAAATGTCATGTCCCGATCCGGAGCATTTTTAGGACGCTTCGGTCAATAACTTTTTGGCAACATTTACTAACTCTTCTTGAACTTTCGTGCTTGCTCTTTTTCTTCTGCTTATACCTTCACTAGGTGTTGCCCTCTCCTAAAAACAAAAATTAGTGTATGTTACAGTCACATGAAATATTAAATTCTGTAAACACTTATTTAAACTAAAGTATTTTATCTGTTTCCTCTTCGGATATAACGTAACGGTATTTATTTATTTCTTAATATTTGTTACAGTTCCCATCATCTGCTGAGGAGTGGAAGCAAATTGCAGAAGAGTTCCAGAATAAATGGCAATTCCCAAACTGCGTAGGAGCAATGGACGGGAAGCATATTCGTATAACAAAACCCTATTCCAGTGGTTCTCTTTACTATAATTACAAGAAATATTTCAGTGTCGTACTTTTTGCTGTAGTTAATGCTAAATATGAATTTATTTACGTCCATGCTGGAATTAACGATCGAGCAGCTGATGCTGGTGTTTTGAAAAAAACTAAATTTTACGAAAAACTAATAAATGAAAGCCTTAATTTGCCCGATCAAAGTATTTTGCCACAATCCCAAGTTACAGCTCCATACCTTTTTATTGGTGGTGGTTGTCTGACAACTCAGGTATAGAAGTGTGCTCAGGTATTGTACTGTGATCAGGTAAAATAATATTTACTGGATAGGATGACTGTACAACGGATGGCTGTGGTTCTGTAGACTCTATGTTGAATGTAGATGAAGACGCAGTACACTGATTTCCTGTAGCACACGAGGACGAATCTTTTAAATCAAGTTTTGTTGTAGTTGATTTTGACTTATATTTTTTCATTAAACCTGTAAATGACTTATAACACTCTCTGTGGTAACCACATTCAAATAACTCAACAGGCAGAATAATATATTTGAATTTTAAGTTGTGTTCTTTTCTAAGCATTAAAATATTTTGACAATGTTTCAATCTATCTTCAGTAAATAATATTAAATGTCCATCAGACTTATGACAAAAAACACAATTTAATAAATTGGCCATTATATCTTCACAAACACTTCAAATATTATAATTTTGAAACTAATAACTCGTGTTACAAACGTTACAGCAGCTGCGCGAAAATATACTAAATAATCTTTCACAAAAATAGACCCCAGCAAAAGAGACAGATAACGTAACTATGGCAACAACGCTCTTCTGTGTATATAGTGTCCATTTTTGACAAACTATGACAACAATGCGCTAACGCTAAACACGAATAACGCCCTCACGCTCGCACTCACAGGGAAACTGAGGTGTCTGGGAGAATAATTGGCCCATTGGATTGGTCTGGCTGCTTACAAAAAATCTGGAAATAGTACCACGTAGTTATATATGTAAAATTTAGGCTTGCTAAAATGACGTAGTTTACCTAATTTTTAAACAATCTTTATAACGTCTGGCGGAAGTAATGGCCCACAGAAACGGTCTGGCAATAACGATTATCTATTTTTGATAATATTGTCAAAAATATATTTAAATATGAGCCTTTCTACTTTAACGTAGGTGAGTACAGTTTTGAAACACCTTTAGTTCGCGCTACCTGTGAAAGGGCCCCGCTTTCGAGCTAGTAAGTACGCATACTCTCCTAACTACATACTAGACTATAAATCATGGAAATTTTAGCTTTGCTAAAATGACGTAGGTCTGGCGGCACTGGGATCTTGGACTAATGGTAAAATTTAATTTTAAAGTGAACACTGAACAGTGTTACAATTGACCCCTACACAGGGTCATTTGTAACATATATTTCATTCAAAATAAAACGCTAAATAATCAAAAAAATAGTCCTTTTTTATTAAATAATAAAAACTATAACTTTTCTTTGGAACAATTTTTTGTAAGGCACTAGAATATTGTAAAAATTATTGACAAAATTAACACATAAACTTAACAGTCCGTCTTCTCGGTAAAATGAAACAAAATAACATAATTCTTATATTACTGAAGTAACTATGTTTGTCTCATCACAGGAGCATAGCATTTAATAGAAAAACTTATAATTTAAAGTCGTAATCAACTACAAATATTCTGTATACAAATCAAGCATGTTACAATTGCCCCGTGGTACAATTGACCCATGATAGATATTATTTATATCCGACTGCGGCAAAGGTAGGATTATGTTTATTAATTTTAATTTATAACAATATCTGAAAACTTTAATAACATTACGAAAATTAATCAAATCAATAAATTTTAACAAAAACGTTTTTGGTAATAGAATGCTTTAAAAAATCAGCATACGGTCAGCATGACACACATTATTCTTTTGCCTTATACACTGTGCTCGGGCAGATAGCATCAATGAAATTTAAATGAAATTTTACAATAAAATTGTACAAGTTCAAAATATAAATCAGATTCGCAATTATGACAAACATATGCGGATCCCTCCTGTTCTGTGCATTCTACATGAGCCCAAAATTTGCAGTCAGTGCACTGAATCCATTGCTCGTTTGGCCTACTAGTAGTGTAAGACTCTGTACAAACTAGGCAAAAATATTCTTCATTTTCTTCGTCGTCTTCTTCTATAAGATTTTTTTGTAATATTACGCTTCATTTTTTTTTGTTTACCTTCTAAACTGTTTAAATTTTTCTTTGCTTTTTTACTTGCCTTTTTTCTTTCTATTTCTTCAGACTCTTTTCTTATCGCCCACAGCGTCATGCGATACTATGCCCACCGAGGCGACAACAGAGGCCCGGATCTCCTCAAGCCAGTCCCCAGTGACAATGTCCGATGGGCCTGGCTTCGCCGCCGACATTTCAGCCCGCATGTCGGAGAACTCTCGCCGATAGGCCTTGAGCTCCGACTTCAGGTTTTCCACCTCTCGCCTGAGTCTAGCGTTGTCGCTATTCAGGTGAGCCATCTCCTCGGCCGTCGTGCGCCCAGCAAGTGCTTCAACAACCTGCTACAGGGAAGCCGCCGAATCTTTCAGCCTCTTGACGAATATGCCCTTCAAATTCCCCGACTTAAGGGCCACCTCCAATATTGCCGCTACGCTTGTACCAGCGACCGCCTTCAGTTCTTCAGCCGGCATCCCGGCCACATCTATCGGAGCGGGGGCAACAGAGGCCGACAACTTTGCTCCCGCAGACTGAGAGGATCTTTCCTTACGGAAGGCCCTCTTCTCCAGAGACTCCTCAAAGGCCTTCTCCTTGGCCTCGTACTCCAATTTCTTCAGTTCTGCACGCGAACGCACCAGACCAGAGCCACCCGGACCCTTAAAGGTCTTCCCCCTGCGTGTTTCCGTCGCCTTGGCGTTGATGGTCGACTCCGTCTCGGTCTCAGACCCGGAAGACGACGCCAAAAGCAGCGGCTCAGCACGAGGCCTCTTACGGCCCAACAACGAGGAAACGGACGAGTACATGGACCCATCCGAATCGTTCACCACGCCCATCACAGGCTCTACGACCACACCGCCAGTCACAGGCACCGTCATTTCTCCGCCCGTCACAGGCTCCACATCTAGGTTTGGGTTTTTGTTTTTAAAAATTGGTTCCATTTTGAATCCCACGAGCATGGGGTAAATAGCCCGTCCATCCGTGTGGTGCCCCCTGCACCCGGATAAGCCTACAATAACCCGCCTAGAGTGTCGGCCGGTACTCTAGCGGGACTTTAACCCATCCTTACCCAACGTTGCGCGAGCGCAACATTTCAAATTTGTTTTTTTTTGTTTTAAAAATAAGGAAAAAAAATCTATAACATGTAAGCCAGTCTCGAGAAGAAGAACCAAGAGATGGATTCAATTTTTTTTAAATACAAATATGTATATTTTATTTTTGTTTTTGAATAACTGCTAATTGAGTCATCTCAAGATCGAAAGATTCATCCAATCATAAAAAATATTAATTGAAATAAAGTTATACTTTTTATATGGTATAAAGCTTTAGCAATATCTTATTTATTATATTAACTCTTTTGTTGGACAAAACTACTTACCCGTGTTGTTTATACTTAGACTTTCAGAAAGCGTTGCGTATGCGCAACGTTGGGAGAAATAATGATCAGTTGTGATTGTTACACAGCTTGCCATTGATGTTAGAAATTTATTGTTAACAATGGGTTCTCGGTATTCAAAGAGTACAAGCACTTTTATTTTATTAGTTAGTCGGCTATAGAACGTCAAGCTAACCGTGTCACATAGTAATTCGTAAAAAACGATACCGTCAAATCTGGCAACCTTGCCACTTTACACAACTGTTACAAAATTAAAGTTAAATTTCAACCAAAAATCAAACGTGTGAAATCACAGAAGTATGTATGGCAGATAGTATATTTATCAAAGAGTACATAGATGTAAATATTTTTGAAATAAAATAAAAGATATTTTGGCAAGGGTTGTAACATATCCTTATTTATTTTAATTACTAAACACATTCGCACAGATTATATCAAAAGAAACATTAGAATAAGCTCATTGTCTATATTACGCGGACATATAAAAACGCTGCGTCATTACAACGCGACCTTTTTTTTAATCGGTCAGCCGGCGGGGAACGAGTTGAAGAGACAGCGAGAGATCACTTCACGTCTTGACCGCGGACGGCTGCACCCTAGTCGTATTTTACTACAATATAGTGTGCACTTATTTTAATAGTTTAATTAATCTTCATCTTCGTAAGTTTTTACTAACCCCAGACTGGGTAAGTGTTGTAAAACGATTTCCTATATTTTAGATATAAGATTTAATAGTCCGTATAATTTACATGTACCTATATCTACCGTCATCGTTAAAAAATATATAAGTATTTTAGAAAGTAGTTAAAAACAATCCTTGTTTTAATCAATATTTATGCTTATTTTGTTTAAGAAATGTTTGTACCTTGTTTTTTTATTTGATTAATATAACTTCTGCTGTTAAACTTTATTTCCTTTGTATGCTAGAATTATTTTTACAAACACATTTTGTTACGCCTGGACTGCCTCATCTATTAATATATCAATGTATATTGAATATTACTATCCTGTGTTTAGCGTGGTATCAAAAACCTATCACATCGGAAAAATAGGATGTTGCAGTCAGGTGTACGAAATCAGTCATTTGTTAAAATGTCTGAATATGTACGTTACAGGGTTTTCTTAACTTCTACGTAAATTTCTCACTCTCGGAAGACATCCGAAACGCAGAAGTCGCTTAAGGACATCAGAGGTCGCGCAAGGACGTTAGAGGTCACTCAAGGGCGTGAGAGGACTTCACCGAACATTCCAGACTCCCGTGTCCTGAGACTTCACTATCCGGCTACAAGCGCGGACTTACCCGGGGATGAAAATTAAGCTACACCTACCGTGTCGCTAGCCAGGACAGTAATATTTTTTTTTATCTTACAATTGTTAATGCTAGACTTTTTCTTGCGTGAACCCACGATCCCGTCTAACCCTAATCTTAGTTTATTATTATTTCATTTTAATATCATATAGTATCGAAAAAGTGTTCTCTTATTGTATATACCTTTTAACTTAATAGTAATAATTCCTACTTAGGATACGTGAATATTGTTATTTGTACTACGTAACTATATTTTAATATACTTGTAAAACTTGATATTGAATTTTATTTCTCTCTTTAAATTAAGAAATCGTGACAGGGTTAAAAAAATAAAATGGCAAAGATACCTATACCATTTGGCAACTTTGCCAAATAAATTTTATTTCCTGGAAAATGTAAATTCTACTTATAATATTAGTAAAGAATCATCAATAGTTTGGATACAATACTTTAGGAATATGACCCATAAGATATATTTATTACGAAGTAAACCACAGAGAAATTGGCAAAGTTGATCACCCTTTTCTGAGAATTTCATAGAAAGTCAGTGAATACGGCCAGGGTTGACAACGAAAAAATATTATGTAAATAGGTATTTATTTATTTTATTACTTACGAGTAATTAGGTACATAGGAATATACAAAGCACCAATGAAAGTTTTATCAAAAACGAAACATACGAAACTGTAACATTATTATAAAAACAAAAACCTATACTATAGCATTATATCTACAAAGATTTTTCTTTATACCAATAAATTTTATTAGGAACAATTAATTATGTCATTATTTATTTATTATATATTAAGTTGTATCAGTAATAACATAAAATGTAAAAATATTTACATCGTTTTAAAAGAAAGAAACAAATTCTAGCAAATATTAAAGGAAAAAAAATTAATAGCTTTCATAATCGTCAAATAAATAATCAAATATTTAGATAGCCTTAAAAATAATGTTCATCACATTTCTCAACCATGTATTCTCGGTTTTTTTTTTACTAAATTTAATTTTATAGCTTTAACGATAAATGAAGATGGTACGACATCATAATCTCTTTTGCAAACGATAAATCTTAAGTTAAGCTTTTTAACAGTCTTTAAATAATTAATCGAATAATGTTTCTATTTGTTGTACGTCTATCTTTTCTATGAATCCTACGTAATATTTCCAATTATTACGATTGTAGTACACTCCGCGACACAATTATAACCCACCTCCTAATTTTGTAATATCCAATATAAAATTATAGTTATATTAATGCATTACTAATACACAAAATTAGGTATTGGTAAGTATATTTTACAACCAATGTATTGTTTGTTAAATGCAAAATAAACCAAATACAGATGATACATGAGTTTTGCGGTGCGACAAAAGTATAACCCAGGTAAATTAAATATAAATAAAACTCAAGAGAAATGCAACAAAGAGCAATTATTTATTTAATTTAATATTTAGTACTTCGATCAACATTTAGTAGATCCACCACTTTTACTTATTACTTCAATCATTCGATCTGGTAAACTGTCATATAACTTTTTAATTTTTTTTTATTCATGTTTTGCCATTCATCAATTATTACCAGTTTTAACTCTTCAACAGTGGTAAATTGTTTTGATCCTCAATAGACAGCTCGTGATAAGTTTTCCCAATAATTTTCAATTATATTTAAGCCAGGAGAATAAGTTGGCTATTCAAGAACTTGAGTATTTGTTTCAGTACAATAGTTTTTAACTATTTGTGTACGGTGAATACTGACATTATCGTGCTGAAATATAAAATTAGGACCAGCAATTCGCATTAAATGAGAAGTAATCTCTTCATTTATTATGTTTATGAACCGTTTACTATTCAATTTTCCAGTACAGAACTTGATATTCATTTTTCCTAAGTAACCAATTCCACACCATATCATTACACTACCACTTCCGGCTTGTCGTCAAATCAATACACATTTTTATTTTCTTAAATCGTGAAAATAGTAATTAAAACCATCAGGCTCATCTAAATTAAACTTCTATTCATCAGTGAAAATAACTTTTTTCCAATTCTTCTATCATTGAACATGATCTTTTGTAAATTTAAATCTATCTAATTTATGTTTATCAGATACCAGACGTTTTCTTTGTAATTTCTTACGTTTTAGGTATCGAGACCCATGTACGATGACCCATAATACGTTGAACATTTCTTAAATTAGTGCTAACAGCAGCCTCCACTGCAACTTGTCTTGGTGTAAGAGCAAAATTAGGTGCGACTCTCAGAATTGACCTTCTTTCAGGTGGTGTTGTTGCCCTTGGTCGACCAGTCCTCTTTATTTTGCCATAATTTTCAGGATCTTTTAGGAAATTACGCACAACACGATGGCTTCTATTGATAAATTTTGCAATTCTAACTTTCAACCAATTTTTAGAATACAATTTCCTAACTAAATTAATTTCACTTTCGTTGAAACGTTTCCCACGTGGCCTTTTATTTTAAAAATAAATAAATATTAATCGAAATAATTTTCTAGTACGTAATAATTTACGAGGAACGCACAACAAGTATAAAAAGGAACTGACACGTCTAAAACATGAAGCTGTTCAAGCCAAAGTAAGTTATGGGCTATACTTTTGTCGCACTATCAAACTAACAATCACGCCGAAATATAAGAAAACCACAAAGAATGTAATTAAACACATATTATAATACTACAAATAAATAAAAAATATTAGTGCAATAATAATATATCAAGATAAATTAGTCCTTATATTGGATATTACAAAATTAGGGGGCTGGGTTATACTTTTGTCGCGGAGTGTATCTAACTAAAACACTTTGGTTTTCGTAAAATATGGTTCCTTTTTCATTTTCATGTATTTCTGAGATCACTTCTTGTTTTTTCTCGTGTATATTATCAATTTCTTCATTTTGGTTAAGATCCAAATTTTCAGTCTCTTTCACACTTCCTTGTTTTTTATGTTTATTAATCTTTTCAGTTCCGAATGTTTTTATTTTATCCATATTAAAGTCTATAGACGTATTTTTTTCTTTATACTGTTTATCAGTTTTTTCATTTATTTTAATTTGTTCATTAGTCGAGTTCACACCTATATTATCTGCTCTTTCCTTTGTTCCAATATTGTTCAAGTTCGAGTTTATACCTTCTTTTTTCTGATGGTCATTTATACATTCATTTTCTTTTGTTTCAATTTCGCCCATATTGAAGACTAAAAAATTTTCAGCTTTTTCATTTTCATTAATTTCTTTTTCATCTGTATCCAATATAACAACAATTTTCTTACTATTTATATCGATATTTTTCCGTTCTGATATATTCGTTTCGTCAATTTTTGAGTGTAAATCCTTTATTTTACTTAAACTAGTCTCGTTGTTTAGATTTGTATTATTATCATTAATATCCAACACTTGCAATGTGTTGCTTATATAATAATCAGTCTCATACTTTTTACTGTGTTTTAAAATGGCACACAAAGCCATGTCCTCATCTTCAGACATGACTATTTCCTCATCTGAAGTATCTCTTAGTGAATAATTATCTTCATTTTCCTCGTCACTGTCATAATCAAGTTTCCGTTTTTTTGTTTGTATTTGGGTTTTCCTTTTGATCACTTTAGATGTCCCAGAAGTTGAAGGTACTGGACGTTCATATGGATTTATATTTTCAGTTTCTTTATTTTTCAAAGGGAGCTTAGATTTTGCATTTATTAATTTTAAATCAAGACTCCTACATTGATTTAAATCAAAATAAGCTTGGTTTTCTGGTAAAAGACGAACATCTGATAAAATAGTTACATGTTTTTCATCATTTTTTTGGATTATTCAGCTTTTTTGGTAATGTTTTTTGTCTTCTTTTTGCTCCATTCATAATTATTTCTGCATCTTGACACGAAATCGAGCATCCAGGATCTACTTTCAATTTTTTGTTTGATACTGTTCTCTTAAGAGGATCAGGCGCTTTAGTTTTTTTCAAAAAATCTAAAAGCGCTGCGTTTTTTTTTATGGGACTAAGGGGGCAAACGGGCAGGAGGCTCACCTGATGGAAAGTGATCACCGCCGCCCATGGACATCTGCAACACCGCAGGGCTTGCAGATGCGTTGCCGGCCTTTAAGGAAAGAATACGCTCTCTTCTTGAAGGTGGCCAAGTCGTAGCGGTTCGGAAAGACCGCCGGCGATAGCTGGTTCCACAGAGTGGCTGTGCGGGGCAGAAAATGTCTTAAAAATCGCACTGTTGTGGAACGCTGGACATCGAGGTGGTGTGGATGGAATTTAATATTTTGGCGCGATGTCCGATGATGAAATTCAGCAGCCGGGATCAGTCCGAACAATTCCTCGGAACACTCCCCGTGATAAATGCGGTAGAAGATGCAGAGTGATCCAACATCTCTACGCAGAGCTAAAGGATCAAGCCGATCGGAGAGAGCTTGATCGTCGATAACTCGAGCCGCCCTACGTTGAATGCGGTCAAATGGAAGTAGCTGGTACTGGGGAGCTCCCGCCCAAAGATGAGAACAGTACTCCATGTGGGGCCGAATTTGCGCCTTATAAAGAATAAGACGCTGAGACTTCTTCGGCTTCCAAAATAGGAGGGTCTGGCATATTTTCATCGTTGTCGATTACGAGAGGAGGATCAGCATCCACTTCATCAGACTGGGCATTCTCACCTTATCACTATTTTCAAGGTCTCGAAGAACATCTCGAGATGTTTGATAATAGTGACCTTCATCCTCTACTTTGGAGTCTGACCCGTCTAAGCCATCTTCTGAATCTTCAAGAGTTTCTAAATACTTTGTAATTTCGCTTTCTAGTAATCGCGGCATGCTGAAAAGCAAAATAAAAATCCTTCACCAAACATGCATTTATTTAGCAGGCAATGCGCATTGTAATTTTCCTACAACATACCAGATTTCGCCTAATTCGACAGTAGCATCAAGTGATTTTTAATGTTTTACAACATGAACATGTAATTGAAGGTATAATCAAGCAAATAAAAATATGTTATATACTTACAGTATATTTTATCAAAGTCCGAACACAGCTACAAAACTTAGTTTCGCGCCACTAGAAAAGTTTTCTTCAAAGTGACATTTGACATTAACTTATTTTCAATGCATAAAAATATTGGATAGTGCCAACATTAAAAAAGTACAAAATTCGTTCAGAAATAAGAACTAGTTGTCAAAATTAACAAAAAATTAAAAGAAGGTCAATTTTATCTGTGATGTTTAGTATGTTGTTTAAAAACAACATTGTCCATTTAAGGGTTAATATATTAAAAATATAGCTCGGTAGATAAAGGGTCGTTGATAAGATGGGTTAGGGCCTATGCAGCGATTAAAGCGCCTTATTCACCATCCATCTCGACGTACGTTCCGCCAAGGTCATACACGATGCACGAAGCAAAACGACTGTGAATATGCTTGACGTACGTCAATAATTATTATTAATTGCTGGACTTGCACGACCAATTTCGCATCCAGCGAGCGCCCCCACCACCGCGAACGTCGTGCAGATGGACAGTGAATAATGCGGACGTACGTCAGAGCGTCGTGCGTCGTGCGTGCTTGATCGTGTAAAGACTTGCTGTATAGCCGATTCGCCATTTTGAGCTTGCATCGCCATAGTGACCGCACGTGTCGAAATGGATCGCAAAACGATAACAAGTTTTATCGAAAGATATAAATCCCACTCTTGTCTGTGGGACGTCTCAAGTCCTGATTATATGAATAAGAATAAAAGAATTAATGCATTGCAAGATATGGTGCCCATTTTAGGGGAAAGTGCAACGATTGATAGCGTTCGAAAAAAAATTGACATTCTTAGAAACGGTTATTACAGAGAACATAAGAAAGTTAATGCCAGCTTGTCTACGGGCATTTCCGCAGATAATGTCTATACGCCAACACCGTGGTACTATGATTTGATGTCTTTTTTATCATCACAAGAAGCATCTAGACCTGGGATCGATGGCCTTGCCGACCCGGTAAGTTTTTAACTGTGTTTTTTAATAAGATAGGCTTCGATCCAACTAGATACATAAATCCATACATACCATTGTATTTCATAATTATTCGTTCGGGTGATAGTTACAGTCGGCCGCAGGTCAGTGGAAACACTTGCACTGCAAATATCGCCGCTACTGCTAGGGAATAAGAGCGCTCTTAAGGTCAAAGTGTTTCTACGGACGTACCTATCTAGTTTTTATATTTGATCGAAGAAGATAGGTTAGGTATTAAATATTAAACACATTATATACTTAAAAAATGTTCCTTTAATTATTCTTTTGATGATTGAAATTATAAACAAATCTTACTGGTGCATGTTGCGTTCTGAGCAGAGATTGTTTATTAGAACAAGTTCTTCAGTGGCCATCCCTAAGAGGAAATATTCCAGTGGGCCTAAAAGAATTCGTTATTTTTTAGAACTTTTATTATATTTAGGTACCTATGCTGCCATAGAAAGAAAGTCTTTTTTTCCTTTAATCATAAGCTATTTGTAATCGTTTACTCATTCCAAATAAAGGTACAGTTCCGAGCCAAGCGACACTGACGCCACTAACGCCGCGTTAGTATCGCCGCGACAGAGCGATAGTACAAGGTTCTATATAAATACATGACGGCGTGTACGAACACGTCGATACTTGACGCGGCGTCACTGCCGCGGCGCTACTGTCGCAAGGCGTCAGCGGCCGAGCCGCGCTTCCCCGCGCAGTGTCGCGCCGATCGCACGGTCAACACGTGGTAATTTTTAGGTTATAGAGGAATTCCTTTGAAAATGGAGGCTTTTACTGAAGAAGATGATGAGCTGCTTATAGATTTAGTGTCTCAACATCCACTATTGTTTGATTTAAGTGTTGAAGAGTACAAAAATTCGAAAAAAAAGGACAGAGTTTGGGATGAAATTGGGAGGGTGTTAAATAAAAAAGGCGAGTATCTTTAGATAATTTTTATTTAATAATATCTAGTTATTTTGTCAGGCTACTTGACCAATTTCTGAGTTAAAATAGAGTTTTAATTGCTCTCTGATATGTATGCCATCATTTGCTTGTCCCCTTGTACGGTTCAAAGGTATCATATTATCTGTAGGATTCTCGTTTTCATAGCGGACGTAATGTGGTCGGCTATTTTCTTCTAAATACGCATCTCTTAACAGATTGTGTAAACAACATGCAACTAGAATTAAATCAGTGCAGGTACTCGGTAGAACCCCCCCCCCCCCCCCCCAACGTGCGTTCACCTTGTCGTGGTGGGGGGGCTCAGTAGTGTACTCGCGAAGCCAAGAAACGCACAGGGAGGTGGCCCGCTTCGGTTGGCGGTGGGAGGCGGCCTTCTTCGGAGGGTGGTGTACCATGCGGGTTGCTCCTGGTACTTCTCTGATAGCAGAGTGGACCGTGGAGCAACACCATGGTTGTTGTGGTCTGCTTCGGAAGACCTGCCGTCGGGGCGTCGTAGTTGAATGCGTAAGCGATCCTGCGACGCCCCATTAAGACGGGGGAAGGTTTTGTTGGGTTTTAGTGGGTAGTACTGGCTTCGCCGGTGAGTCCCACACTTCGTGCGTAAATGCATTTCCCAACGTTAAAAAAAAAAAAAAGGTACTCGGTAGAACAGCTATAGGAGTATAAAATACTCTGAATACTTGACTCAGCAGTCCAAAGGCATTTTCCGCTACACGACGCGCACGACACACAGATTTGTAGTTAAAAATCTCCTTTTGGTGATCAAGTCCAGTTCTTCTCGAAAACAGTTTCATCATGTATGAACTGAGAGGAAAAGCCTCATCCCCTATTATAAAATGTGGCAAACTGACATTCGATTGCGAGAGAGGTTTTGCTTCCGGAATGTTAAAGTCATTGCTTGTGATTTTTTTTCCTATTGCCGACTTTCTGAATATATTACTATCGCCTTCTTTGCCATATGACCCAACGTCTACAGCCACAAACTTATAGTTAGCGTCCACTAAAGCCAACATAACGACAGAAAAATAGTCCTTGTAGTTAAAATAAAGAGAACCACTATTAGGTGGAGCTCTGATGCGAACATGCTTTCCATCTATGCTAGATATGCAGTTTGGCATATTCCATTTTTCCCAAAAATCTTTTTCTATTCTTTTAAAATCATTTTTTGTAGGAGGTGGCATCGCTATTGGCATAAGCTTTTGTTTTAATACTTTCATAACGTTTCTTATTACTCTTGATATATAAGATTTCGATATTCGGTATACAAATGACAGCGACGCAAAACTCTCTCCGGTCGCGATGAACCTAAAAATTAAGACGTTATTTTAGATTCATGTTATTTATTATTATTTGCAGGTGATAACTGTAAAAAGAGATGGAAAAACATAAAGGACACATATTTTCGCCAGAAACGAAAGAACAAGTCTGGAACTGGGTCCGCAGCGCCTAAAAATCGTAGATCTAAGTTTGGAACCTATGATCGCCTGCTTACGTTTCTACAGTTAGTGCCAAATGAACGTTCAACAGAATCTAATATTGAAGATACGGATTCTACACAAGAGAGTCAAATTTCTGACCAAGCTTGTGAGCAGTTAAGTTCTGTATCATCAGCAGGAGAAACTAGAAATATAGTTGAACTTGAAACCGTCAATGAGAATGAGATAAAGATGAGATCATATCTTTTCTGTAGAAAAGAGAAGAAACGCGCCAAAAAGCTTTAGAGACTATAGCTAATAGTAATGTTTAGGACCCAGAACTAGCTATGTTTTCAGACTACGTTAAAAATGTTTTACAAAAATTACCGTCCACTTTGAAAGTAAAGGCAAAAAAAGAAATTTCTACGTCCTCGTGAAGTATGAATATGAATCGTTGAACGTTGAAGCATCTACACCTATGCTGCCTGCTAAACTTAATTCGCCCGAACTATCAGCAGATTCCGTTCCGCGTACAAATCAAAATACGCTGTCCACATATAACTTCCGGGCGCACTCGCCTATATCACAAGCAGTGGACATGGACATGGAAGCTACGGACTGAAGTTTAATACGTATTATTACAGAAGATGACGGAACATACGATTAGCTTTAAAAAAATATTTAATAAATTAATAAACAATTACTTACCTCAATGTTAAAAATAGTTTCTCTTCAGGACCTATACAATGTCTGGTAGTTTTTGGTGACAATTCTTCATAAACTAGAGACAAAATTAAATTAAATTGTCTTTTGTTAAAACGACTATATTCTCGAAATTTATCATCATTATAATTTAAATGTTCTTGTATTAAGATTTTATAAAGACCCTGATCGCTGCGGGTTTCATAAATCGGGTCAGTTCGATCTCTAGTACTCAGTAAATACAAAAGCAAGAGATCATCATCTTCTTCCTCTTCTTCAAATAGTTTTTGCAAATCTTTCACAATAGCTTGATTCATAATCGTTTGTTTCACCGTATGTATTCAGTAAACACAAGAAAATTCGACTGTCTAGGTCACTGGTCGCAAATTGACTGGAGGCCGCAGTGATACTGTCACCGCCCTCGGAATTCAACAGACCGTCAGAGACGCTGCGACAGAGCCGCAGCTTCTACTAACGCGCTGACGCAGCGTCAGCGTCGCTTGGCTCGGAACTGTACCTTAAAGAAGAGTTCTTCTCGAAGATGTTGTGCTTTTACAAAGTGATATTAGAAGTTAAATTAATCTAAGTGCCTTAGAAGTGAGACTAGAAATGTAAAAAGTGCTCAAAGAGTTTTAAATTAATATTATAATAAATACGCTGTTTCCTGATCTCATAGTTTTAGATAAGTTATAACTTTAACCTTCTAAAATAAAATTAATAAAAATATTATTTTCGTACAAAATTGGTTTGATTTTCTCAATCTTAAAACATTTTTACTTCAGTAAAAGGCAGTCAGTCTAGAGTGAAAGATATTTTACCGCCTTGTTGTAAACAAAGAACTTGTTTGTCTTACAATTATTTTACAATGCTTGATAAAAACGAGGCTAAACGATGTTATTGCCTTTTAGCCAAAATATATATATATATAATTAAATTATATATAATGTCCATGGCAACAAGTAACAAATATACAAATGTCTTTAAAATTTATTTAAGAATTTATTAAGAAATCAGTTTAAAACTTCCAATAACAGAGTGAAACAATGTGCTAAAAGATTTGTAAATAAAATTTATAATATATCGAACGTTACTACTAAAAAGACAATATTATATTAATTAAAGAATAACTGACTATATAAATATGTTAATATGTCAAAGCAATAATATTTTCAAAATTTATTTATATAAAAATATATAAGAAAATCAGCATAAAACTTTCAAAAAAAAATTAAAACTGTGAAAAAAGTGTGAATTGGTCCTCCTCATCTTCGAGGGATCAAAATAGCTGTGCTGTGCGTAAATATTATGGGAATATCCGCATAAGTTCTTATAAAAGAGCTGGATTTATAAGCTCTCTGAGGACTAAACAACACCTAACGGCAAGGAATTGTGACAGTGAAAATGAGCGAAAATATAATAATAACACATATAGTATGGCTTGTATTCAGCCTTTTTTAACATCCCACTGCTGAGCACGGGCCTCCCTTCAGTACGAGGGGAATGATTGGCTTAGTTGAATTGCGCTCAATAAGTGTACATTGTACACAACCTCAACCTCATGAATACTTCGAAGTAAAATAAACTAAAGGATTAAGGGACCCCGGGCTGGGCATCACACCTCGGGTCACACCAACAAACGCATTATCAAAGAGGCAGGCGGCCGGTCGGAAAACTTTTGCCAAAACGAATAAGCTGTGTCTTATACTGCGCCGACCCCAAGTAACTTGGGAAATGGACAGGAAGAAGAAGTTCAAGTTATTGGAAATGCAGACATATATAAGGAACATAGTTGCAAGATGGCCAGGATCTATCTGCACATGATAGTCATATATTTAATAGTTCAAGTATTAAATATAGGATTGAGTCTGGGGAATTTAATGGGCTGTGGCTTCTTGGATATTCGGGTTATGCCCTAAAATCATACCTTCTTATACCTCTGGCAGACCCCCAAACAGAAACTGAAAAGTTATATAATGAGAGCCACATAAGAACAAGACATAGTATTGAAAGGCTATTTGGAGTTTGGAAGCGAAGATTCCCCATAGTTGAGTCCAAAATAAGATGTAAGTTGGATAACATTCAGCCAATTATTGTTGCAACTGCTGTGTTACACAATATCTGTAGGACATATAATGTTAAACAGCCTACAGATTTTATAAATATAGACCAAGAGGTAATTTCATTGCCAACACAAACAGAAAACTCTGTTTCCTCTGAATTTAATATTAGAAATGGTTTGATTAATTATTTTGCAAGGTATGTTAATTAACCACTAGAACCCCGCGCTTTTTGATATGCAACATCCGTTAAACACCGAGCCTGCGCGTCATTTTTCCCCGATACAACCATTACATAAAAAACACTTATAATTCAAATTATATAGCACCGATTTAAAATGTTTACGCTGTTTTGTGTTTTTGAATAATGTGAGCATTTATGACAATATGTAAAATACACTTTTAACTATTGATGAATTATAAATGAGCTAACAATATATGAGTGTTAGCTGAATATTTACTACTTGTTGTATTATATTGATTTCTGACAATACCACGGTCTATTATATCATATTTACACTAAATTTGAAAGACTATTTTATGAATAAACATGTAATCGCACAAAACCATTCTTTGATTTATTTATAATATTTGTTAGTTACAATCAAATTCAAAACTTTATAGCACTCGCGGCTATAAATCGGCGGCTAATAAATCTTGAAAATAAGTCACTGTCATTAAAATTCGGATGTATTTCTTATAAGAGAGAAAAATTAAGGTTATTTTTTACAGACGCTCGTGTAGCATTGTAATTTACGTTTCTGTTTATAAATTTAGCTTAAATTGTAAAAGAACTAGCTAAGCATTATCACATATATGAAAACTTAACATTTCTCATTCAAAAAACTAAACATTTAAACATATGAAGTTGACTAAAATAATTTACTAATAATATTTAGATGCGTAGTGATGCACCCATGTACGGTGTAGTGTACCCCCAAACACAAAAAATTATCGATTATTTTTGTGAACAGCTAAACACACATAAACACAATTACAATTTTTATATTTGTTTAAAACAATAAAAAGTAAGTATTTAAAAAATCTAAATAGGTTCCTTCAATAAAATAATGTACTTTTTGGACAAATTAGATTCAAAATCATTAAATAAAGTGCTATTTTTATAAAAATATATACAAACAAAATTATTATTATATTAGTTACTACTTATTCAAGTTTTGCACGCAAGTTAGCTAGTTTCCCCCGATGCGCCCGCGCCGCGTCGCCGCTGCAGTCGCCTGATCGTAATTCATTCGGCACACAACTCGCTAAGGATCTAGGCGCGCAGACGATTAATTCCTCTCATTATTCTAGCGATCATTTTGTGTTATAAATTTATACATTTCGTGTTCTAATTGTTTGTAAAAAGTTATTAAATTCTTTTCGTAAAGTACAAGAATAACAGTCTTCATTTGGCCTCTCAATCTTTCTTTCTTGCCTCTTTCATGCTATCATTCTTTTATTAATATATAGTAGTAGATTAATTTACTCATAACTACACTGGTGACCTGCCGACAAGCCGAGACAACGGTGGATTGATGCTGCGCACCTCACGACTTCGATATTACCTGCTACGGAATTATAAGGAGGTAACAAAGGATCGGTGGTGACCCAAGTAAAAATTGGTGAGCGATATTTTTTTTAATTAAAATACTACAATGACAGACGAGTCAAGTGCTTTCAACAAGACCGAGCAGCAGGATCCAACCCCCGCGGAAGTCTTGCGAGTAGGCGTCCGGGTACCCCAATTTCTCGTCGAAGAACCTGCTTTATGGTTCGCTCAAATCGAAGGCCAGTTCATACTGTCTCGAATTACAAGTGACGAGACAAAATTTTATTATGTAGCCGCGCAATTGGAACCTCCATATGCTAGAGAAGTAAAAGACATAATTACTAACCCACCTAGAACCGATAAGTACCTAAAGCTGAAAACTGAACTGATCCGTCGCCTTTCAGCATCGCAGGAGAGGCGTATCCAGCAGCTGCTCAACCACGAAGAACTTGGCGATCGCAAACCGTCGCAGTTTTTACGCCACCTGCAGAATCTAGCTGGAGCATCTGCAGCGTCGGATTTTATTAAAACACTGTGGTCGAGTCGTCTACCTCTTAATATACAAACCGTAATTGCTTCTCAGATGGCAGACTTATCGTTGGACAAGCTAGCTGAACTCGCAGATAAGGTGCACGAAATTGCACCGATGAACCCTCAAGTTGCCAGCACCTCTACTGCTGCACTGGAAAGCCATGACAGCATGGCCAAGCAGATAAGCGAACTAACAAGGCAAGTAGCACTTCTCACTACTCAATTAAACAGACAAGGACGCTCGAAATCTCGCTCACGCTTTAAATCGCGTTCTCGGTCTAGGAATTCCAGACCGAAGCAGCCACCACCGAACCACCCGCACTGTTTTTACCACTACACCTACAGAACAAAGGCGAACAAATGTAAGCAGCCTTGCACGTTTAAGGCGGAAAACTTACAGGGCAGTCGCAAGTAGCGGCCAACGACTGCCCCACTTTAACAGGCCGTCTATTTATCTCAGATCGGACGACAAAAATGCAGTTCCTTGTGGACACTGGCTCGGACTTGTGCGTTTTTCCCCGGTCAGCGGTCAAGACGCCCTGTTCAAAATCTAGGTATGACCTTATAGCTGCTAATAACACAGTCATACATACATACGGACCAGTGCGGCTACACCTTAATTTAGGATTGAGACTATCAAGTTTCAACTATTTTCCACTAGATAGCACTGATCAAAATAATCGGAGTACCTAAGCAAGCCCAAAGCCATACGAATAAGTTTGTTTTCATTTCTCAAGAGATAAAAAAAAATGTCAACTTCAATGACGCTCGGCGTTTACTTGATGAGTTTCTATTCGTAGTTTGTGTTGATGAGTGAGGTGTTGTTTTGTGAGTAAACTTTTGAAGCGGACGCGAATTTAATTTACTATTTATTTTGTAAATAATGAAACTTCGTAAACGAAATAACAGGTAAGGTAACATTATTTACATTTTTAATCTGTATGATATTATTATTTCTTCCTCCAGTAAATTTTGCTGAAACTTATTATTCCAATTTTAGGTTATCTTGTGAAAAAAGTGGATAAATTACGAGAAATAAATTTGCCTGCTTGCTGCTTTTATTTTGCATTGAAGGACTGCTAAGGATTCTTTTTTCGGTGTTGTAGGCTTTGCATGCAGGTGAGTGAATTGTGAATTACTAAATCCTAAACGTTTATTGTACTGCACTGCATGTTGGCCGAGTAATTTATTGCTATTTTTATGCCGTTGTAATTAATGTATTCAACGCATTTGAGATTATGATAAATAAGTAGGTATAACGAAGAAGCATATTATAATAATTTGATTATTGTTTTTTTAAATTTAAGGTACTATAAAATGCCACCAAAGAGTCAATACTGGAAATATTTTGAAAAAATAAATGATACTAGCGCCAAATGTCGTTCCTGTGGAAAAATTTTAAAAACTGCTGGTAACACTACCAATTTGAAATGTCATTTAGATAAAAAACATCCGAATTTAATGCCCAAGTATGAACCTATGAGAAGTACATCATCCTCAACTCCAATAACTTTTAAAGAACCTAGTGTTGTGCCTTCAACTAGTACTGCTACTAATGTTACAATGGAAATGTCTGAATCAAGGAGTGATTGTGATTCTGAAAAAAGTTACACAGATAGTGTCAAAAAATTATTCTCCCAACCAACTCTAAGCTCTAGCTTTAGTAAAATATCTCAATATGGTGATATGGGCTCAAAGGGAATTCAGTTGACGAATAGCATTTTATACATGATTTGTAAAGACTCACAACCTTTTCAAATTGTAGAAAATGAAGGTTTTTTGACTTTAATGAAAACTGCTCGTCCATTGTACAAGGTGCCTTCACGATTCACTTTGAAAAGGATGTTAGATACCAAATATGACATTATTAGAGAACACTTCAAAGGGAAACTTCAAAACGTGAGTGGTTTGACTTTAACGACAGACATTTAGACAGACACGATGCAAACTAGAAGTTTTTTGGGAGTGACTGTTCTATTTTGTAATGAAGAGGATAAATTAGAATCTGTATCGTAGGGAGTTTATGATTTAACGCAATCTCATACTGCGGAATATATAGCGAATATATTATTGAAGACCTGTAACGAATGGAATATTAAAAAAAAAAAAATTGTGGCAGTTGTCACTGATGCTGGCGCCAATATTGTTAAAGCAATAGAAATTGCGTTTGGTAGAAGTCGTCATATACACTGCTATGCCCATATGTTGAATTTGGTGGCACAAAAATCCATCGATAAAACGCCTAATTTGCCTGACCTAATAGCTGCAGTTAAAAGAATTGTAACGTGGTTTAAACAATGTATTGCTGCTAGTGATGAATTGAGGCGAGAATCTGATTTGAAACTGATACAAGATGTGTTCACTCGTTGGAACTCAACATTTTACATGATGAAAGATTTTTAAAACTGCGCCCTGCAATCAATAATATTATTAATTGCCACACCAGTGCACCAGAAATGTTGAATGCAAAACAAATTATTGATTTAACTGAAGTTTGAGAGATTTTACGACCAAGCTGTTTGTCGTAACGTAAATTTCGTTTGTAGTACCATTATTTTGTTTGTAGTTGTTTGTAGTAACCTTAATTTCGTTTGTAATACCATTATTTCGTTTGTAGTTGTTTGTAGTACCATTCTTTAGTTTCTAGTACCATTATTTTGTTTGTAATGGTTTGAAGTAAATCTTGAATATCCTTCTATTATTGTAATGAACAATGCCCCATATCACTCGATTGTGAAAAATAAGGCTGCCACAACATCCAGCACGATTGCTGAAATTAAATTATGGCTTGAAGAGAATAATATTCATTTTGAACCGACCCTACGAAAACCTATGCTTTATGATTTGGTGAAAAAAAATAAACCAGAACCAGTTTATGAAATTGACGAGTTACTGAGCGAGCATGGACATACAGTAGTAAGGCTGCCACCCTATCACTGCAACCTGAATCCAATTGAACTTATATGGTCTTTGGCAAAAAGAAAAGTGGCAGCACAAAATGTTGGATCCAGAGATATAAAACAATTAACTGAAGAGGCCTTTGCTTCTATAACTTCAGCAGATTGGAAATCATGTTGTGACCATGTCAAAAAAATTGAAATGGAGTACATTGAAAGAGGCCCAACGCTGTATCAAAATATAGAAAAATTAATTATAAGAGTTGGTGAGGATACCAGCAGCAGTAGCAGTGAGTCTGAACCAGAATCAGAAGGTTCCTGTCTGCCTAGTACTTCTCGCCAAGATTCTCCTGGGACAATAGATGACAACATGTCTGGTGTCGAATATTTAGATTTTGATATGTTGGACGACTAATTTTATAAATAAATATTTTATTAATAACACTTAACTCTTGTTTTATTATTTTACTATTTATGCCTTCTAGTAATTCGCCACGTAGTTCTCGTTTCCGTGTGAATACAGAGAGAAGATTAATGTAGTTTATAAATTATTCCAGGTAATAATCTATTCCTGTGCCACGTTTCATCCAAATCCGTTCAGTAGTTTTTGCGTGAATAAGTAATAAACATACATACGTCTATTCATCCTCACAATCATTCGCATTTAAAATAATATGTATTAGTAGGATATCACAAGTTGTAAAGTAAAGTGGTATCATGAAATACAAAGTTAGATTAGAATCATTACAAAATGTTCTAGTGTGTTTGACATTGAGTCAAGTCTGCAGAAGTTTTTCGAGTTAGAAGAAATTCCGTCTCAACGTTTTATTAGTCCGGAAGAGTTAGAATGTGAAAATATTTTTAATTCTACTGTCATTTTTAAAGATAATAGATATTTTGTCGATTTACCGTTTTCGCGAAACCCCTCCGGTTTAGGTAATTCTCGCGGTGTTGCTCAACGGCGTTTGCTCGCGCTCGAGCGTAAATTCGCGTGCGTGCCAGCCCTGCGCGAAAGTTATAATAGAACTATATCGGATCATATTTCTCAGGGGTATTTAAGCGAGGTACCTGACTCTGAATTAACAGAAGAGGGTTATTATATACCGCATCACGCCGTGATCAGTCCTGATAAGGACAACATCCGGGTCGTTTTGGACGCTAGTGCTACGACGCATACGGGGCTGTCACTCAATGACACTTTACATGTGGGTCCTAACTTGCAGGCTGACTTGTTTTCGTTAATACTTGACTTTCGCATATTTCCCGTCGCAATAACTGCGGACATAAAGCAAATGTTTTTGCGCATGGAGTAAATAAACGACATCGGAAGTACTTACGAATTTTATTTCGTTTTGATACTAATGAACCACAGAGCAGAAACAAAGTAGAGATGTTCTAAGCAATGTAGTCTAGCTTGCATCAATGTAGTCCTGACGTCACAGAGTCTTTTGTTAAGCCATTCCACGCTCGGGGGCGCTGTCGTCAGTACGCAACTTATTCTTGGTTGGTGTGCACGCGTATTGGTTTCCGTAAATTTTCGTTTCTGTGTTTTCCGGTGCAAAATGAAGTGTTGCGTTATTGGATGTAAAAGTTATACAGATGATCGAAATAATGTTGACGGAAACAAAGTATCGTTTCACTCGTAAGTATTAAATTACATTTTTATTTCAATTTGCTTCTAGAATGTTCGAAGAGATTCTGGAACTTGTTTGAAGCGCCATCTAGTACCAGGTAGAAATACTAGCAATACGCCATGAAGTAGGTACAGCACAGGTACAGGGACGTATTAAGGGCGGAAATAGAGTTAACAGTAGGGGATCATGACTGATTCTATACATGTTAGGGAAGATTTTTTTAATTTGCTAATATTTTTATTACAAACTTTTATTTAATTTCTCCTGTTAGTCTGTATGTATGTATGTATGTGTGGACAAACAAATCTTGCAACTAAATTTAAGACCAGTTCTCCTCAACCGATTAATCTGAATTACTTTCGTTTTAGTACAAATGCTATTTAGAAAAAGGAAGTTTTTTTTATTATATTATTTACTAAATCCTTTTCATTCCATTCAATGGCACTGGTTTAAAAAAATCTGGCAATAAATTTAATTATTTGTTCTTGATACTAATACAGATATTTTTGTGTTTTTTTTCTAGATTTCCCTCTGATGTTATTTTAAGAAACCAATGGGTTCATTCTATCAATCGCGAAGGGTGGACACCATCTAAGTACAGCAAAATATGTTCTCTTCACTTCGATAAAGAAGACATCATAAAAACAAACAAAGGCTACAAAAAAATACGAGAAGGTGCTTACCCAAAAGTTCCAGAAAAGGTATCATCAGTTATTGAAATTATTGTTCATGTCATTTTGTCAGTTTATTTATATTAGTATGTGTTATAAAATTGATTTGTCTCGTTGCAGATTTCTAACCAAAATCAAATACCTGGACCATCCAACAAGCAAGATTTGAATGAATTTTTAGTGCTTAAAGATACGCCCAGAAAAATACTCTTAAAAGAAGAAATGTCGCGATTAAAAATAATTGACAAAAATAGATTAATTAAATTACGGCGACTGAGACAAAATCTTCGGCGTTTGAAGAAAAAGGTAAGTTTAGTGTCGAACTGAAAATTGGGCTTTACTCAATTTAAAAAAAATTATACTACCTATTTAGATACTGTCTCTTCCTGATGTGGTATATTATTGTTACAGGTGATGACAATGGAATCGTTGATCACCGAATTAAAACAAAAGAACTTATTAAAAGAGGAAGATGCGGATATACTAAAATCAATGAATGTCAAAGTGAGGGAAATTGTTACACGGTGTATTTCGAAAAAAAATAACAGGCCTGTCACAAAAAAATATTCACCAGCCACAAGAGCTTTTGCACTAACGCTTTTTTATTACTCGCCTAAAGCATACACATACGTCCGCGAAACTTTCGATACGTGCTTGCCTCATCCACGTACCATAGCAAAGTGGTACGAGAATATTGACGGAGAGCCAGGATTCACGAAAGAATCTTTTTCCGTATTGAAAGTAAAATCTGCGAAATCGAACGAAACTTTACTCTGCAGTTTAACGATGGACGAAATGGCAATCAAGAAACACATCGAATGGGATGGAAAGAAATATCACGGCTACGTTGACCTAGGTACCAATGTTACAGAAAATGACAACGCTAAAGAAGCAAGCCAAGTTCTTGTAATGTTATTAGTATGTCTTAAACAGCGATGGAAAATTCCAGTTGGTTATTTCTTCATTCATTCCATGACCGGCGAACAACGTGCTTCACTGGTACAGCAATGTTTGTATAAATGTCATGAATGTGGCATTGAAGTAGCTTCTTTGACGATGGATGGGTGCGCCGCGAACATAAGTATGGCTAAACAGCTAGGGTGCTCTTTTGACCCGTCGAACTTTACCACGACTTTCAAACATCCATCTGCAAATTATGAAGTAGTTGTCATTCTAGACGCTTGCCATATGCTAAAATTGGTCAGAAACGCATTTGAGGCCAAAAAGATTTTAATAGATTATCAAGGCAATGAAATTAAATGGTCGTATCTGGAAAAAATAAACGAATTTCAAAAATGTGAGGGACTACATGTCGCGAACAAATTAAAAGATGCTCATCTTGACTTTAGCAGACAGAAAATGAAAGTCAAACTAGCTAGCCAGCTTTTTAGTAACAGCGTAGCAGACGCTTTACTAACATGCGAGAAATATGATCGAAGGTTTTCAGGCGTCCAAGCAACTGCAGAGTTTATTCGCTTAATAAACAATTTGTTTGATATTTTAAATTCCCGAAGCATGACACAATATGAATACAAAAAACCCCTTTTTGAACGAAATATAAAAAAACAGAAGAGCTTTTCCGTTATGCTAGAAATTATTTACTGCATTTATCAGCCAAAACGAAAGCAAGACCTTGGTAAACACCAACAGAAAAACAGGTTTTATTGGTTTCATAAGTTGTATTGACAGTACCATGTATCTTTACTCCCGTTTAGTAGAAATTGAAAAAAAATTGTCATACCTAACAACTCACAAATTGTCCCAAGATCATTTAGAACTGTTTTTCGGAGTCATAAGAGCACACGGACGAGCTAATAACAATCCAACAGCCCGCCAGTTCAAATCGGCATATAAAAAAAATCTGGTGCAATCGGAGTTAAAGGACTCTTTCAGCGGAAATTGCATTCCTTTGGATGACTTACACATCCTAAATATGACTTCCATAGAAAAAATTAATATAACTGCTGACAGATGTCGAATGCCAGAAGAAGGAATGAATTTAGAGGAGCCTATTCCTGAAGATATATTAATAGAATTTGATGAAATGTTGAACAACACATGTCAAAACATGTTGCGTCGACAAGTAATCAGTTACATCAGTGGATATGTTGTCAGGTACATCACGAAAAAGTTGAAATGTGAAACGTGTCTCAATTCGCTCTACACGTGTGATTACACAGAGGATCATCTTTTAATTAAAACGAAAAATAAAGGGGGCCTAATTTTTCCATCATATGACGTGATTAACATTTGTATTCGGACGGAATGCAGTATAAGAACATTGAATGCACATGAGACAGTGAGGAATAAACACAAAGTTGTATCTCATGCTATGAAAACACTGATCGGAGAGAACTGTTTCTCATCACTAGACAACCATATGAAAGAACAACCACCTTTATATAACCACATCACGCAACTTTGTAAAGGAATTTGCGAAAAATATGTAGATATCCGTTTCAGGCATGTTGCAACTTCGAAAAATAGTAGGATCACAAAACGCCAACATTTTAACAAGACGGTTCTATTCACAGAAGATTAAATAAAATTAAACCCAAACTGAAATACATTTTAAATTTATTTCATTTACCCTCCTTCTTTTATTTAATCCAACCACCATAATAACCAATATTTAATACATACACATATTGAATACAAACATAAGGTTCCATACATTTTGTTTCTTTTTCGGAACATCTCGCACAAGGTTATCTGATGATATTAAAATTCCAACTGGTCGATGTCTATACATTAAATAAATAGTAAATATTTAAGGGGCGCGGCTCCCATTAAAAAATGGTTTTCGATCTGACCCCCCATTCACATAGTACCTGAGTCCGTGCCCATTCAAAATAGCAGAATTTGTCTTAAAAGTTTCTCTATTCGCTACTAGATGGCGTTTTTTCAAAAATCAAATGCGTAACGCCTCCCGCACCCCCGCTCACCGGCTTCAACTCTTCTTATCTGAACAACGAAATAGGGCTCCTCTACTTTGTTTCTGCTCTGTGTAATGAACCCATACGCACGTATCATTTTAACCGCGTTCCTTTCGGTTTAAAACCGAGCTCATACCTAGCTATGCGCACATTACGTAACTTAGCGTGTGAGCATAGCGACCGCTTTCCTGAGGCTTCTAAACTGGTAGAAACTCAATTTTTTATGGACGACTTCGTCTATTCGGTTCCTGATGAACAGATTGCGTCGCAATTGTCTCGCGACTTAATTAATTTATTAAAATTAGGCTCCTTTGACCTTGTCAAGTGGGCCACTAATTCACCCGCTCTATTAGGGGTTCTTCCCGAATCCCACCGCCTACCAGTAAATTTTTCTGGTATGAATAATGAAATTAATAATTTTAAAATTTTAGGTTTGTCATGGGATCCCGCTGATGATTTATTTTCTTTAACTACTGTCCCTGTAGACCATAAATACACGAAGCGTGCGATTCTATCGCTGGTTGCTCGCTTATTTGATGTACTTGGTCTAGTGGCTCCCGTAGTGCTCTACGCAAAAATTCTTATTAAAGAACTGTGGCTAGGTGGGATGAGGTGCCTCCGGAATTCATCATCAGTCGCTTTTCAGCCTTTACGCACGATTTTCCATCACTCTCTTCTCTGAGGGTTCCGCGACATGTTGGCGCCTTCAGAGAAGCTGCAGTGAATATCGTAGCGTTCTGCGACGCTAGCTTTAGTGGATATGGCTGTTGCATTTATTTACACATTACTGACCCTAAAGATAATATAACCGTTCGACTTTTATGTGCTAAGTCAAAGGTTTCTCCCGCCAAAATAACAACACTGGCTCGGTTAGAACTAGTCGCCGCGTTGCTTCTGTCTAAACTTGTCCGCTTGGTCAATGAGAAAATTTCCGCTCGCGTACACGTTACAGGTGTTTACGCTTTTTCAGATTCTACCATAGCATTGTCGTGGATCCATTCTTCCCCTCATAGGTGGTCTATTTTTGTTAGTAACCGTATCGCTAAAATACACAAAAATTTACCAGCCGCTTGTTTTTATCACGTGTCAGGAAAGGAAAATCCTAGCGATTGTCTTTCACGCGGTATGTTACCCTCTGATTTAATTAAACACCTCGGTGGTGTAGTGGCTAACATGTACGGCTGCACACCCGGAGGTCCTGGGTTCGAGTCCCGGGTCGGGCCAAGTTTAGTTATTGAGTCTTCCTGTATAGTAATTCTCAGTAACAGCCCGGAGTTGGGAAGTTGGCGGTGTTTCACCCCCGTGCCTCGGAGAGCACGTAAAGCCGTCGGTCCTGCGCCTTAACTCTCACCGGTCGTGTCGAGTGGTCGTCCCACCGGAGTATGAGAGTGATAGGAATAGAGAGTGCACTTGTGTCTGCGCGTACACTTGAGCACTATAATATTTCCTGCGCAGTTGGTTAATCTCATTGAGATTGGCCGCCGCAGCCGGAATCGGCTAGGAGAACATCATAATTAAACACACTTTATGGTGGGAGGGCCCCGCATGGCTCCATCAGGCTAGGTGTGAATGGCCTTTAAAGTTCACTTCTACAGAATCTGAAACTTTGCCTGAATTTAAATCAAAGACTTATGTTGTTAAATCTTTAAATTCTGAACCGCATATATTTGAAAACATTGTAAATCGTGTTTCTTCTTGGTATAAACTATTGCGCATATTCACGTACATTCTTAAATTTGCGAGTAAAAAATATGGCAGTGATATTGGCTCTATTAAATGTATTGAAAACGCCGAAAAATTTGTTATTCGTATAGTGCAGAACATTCATTTTTCTAACGAATTACATTTAATTAAAACCGGCGAACTTCTGTCTAAGAATTTGCAGGTTAGGCATAAATGGTGTACACCCGAGCACCCCATACAGATAGGCACAGTCGTTCTTTGGGGACAAGATAACGTGCCGCCTTTAACGTGGCCTCTAGGCATTATTACTGAGGTTTTTCCGGGATCGGATGGGGTAGTTCGAGTGGCTTCAGTAAAAACCGCGTCAGGTGAATATAAACGTCCTGTCACTAAGCTATATCCATTGCCAACCCAATAGTACGCTATTAAACCTTATTTAGTATATTTATGTATATTTAATTACCTATAGCAAATTTGATACATTAATATGCGATCTTGTTATTATAACTAGATTCAAACTTCTATTTATCTTTATACTATAATAATAATCATACCGCGATATAATAATTCTTTTGAAATATGATAATTAATTTCATACGCTATAATATATTATTGTTTCAAATGCTGCTGTTGATTCTTTGATATCTTCAGATTACCGCAACCATTAGCTTAGATCATCTCTAACTACCTCAGTAGCTCTTTGTGGGGTATTATATATTTTCTTTGAAAGCTCTGGACCTTTCAAGGGGAGGAGCATGGTGTGGCAAGCACTAGCCTTGAATTGTCTTTTTTAACGTTTTTTGGTAAGGATGGTCTATAGCATTCGACTTGCGGGTTGCAGTCGCAATCCTGCAGGCGGCGCCACTCGCCCGAATACTGATTGGCGCGTTTACCGACACGCGGCTCATAATATATAAGGCTCGCTTAGACACGGCGGGCACTATAATTGTTCCGGTACTCGTCTTCTCCCGACTCCTACGGTGAAGTGCACGCGAACTAGAAATATAACTGTTCCGGTACTCGTCTTCTCCCGACTCCCACGGTGAAGTGTATCCTACGGTGAAGTGCACGCGAACTAGAAATATAACTGTTCCGGTACTCGTCTTCTCCCGACTCCCACGGTGAAGTGCCCGCGAGCTGTCAAGGTGGCCACCAAGAAGATCAGCGAGCTGCATCAGGTAATCGACTTGCTTTTATCCCGCATAGTTGTAGCTATTACATCAACCGCCAAATACGTTTTTAAAGATATTCTAAGGACAGTGTTGGGTCCACGCGTATCCACGCGCTGGGCCGTAATTTTGTTCCCATACCGCAAAGAGGGCACGGCTATTTACACGCCTGCCACTCCAGGACCAAATGCCAGACGACGTATTGCCTGATAACGTCTATCAAGCGTTCGGATCAACAAATTATGAATTTAAACTTGACGAATCTTATGAAACACTTATCAGAGGCTTTACAGGTCCATTTACTTCATCGTGTAAATATCCTTAATTCAACAAGCTTAATGCAACAGCTAGAAATGATTCGACTGAAGATAAATCTAACAACTCACGGAAAACTTCACTGCTCACTATTATTGATCCTAGTCAACTTGTCGATACACAGGCGCTTCCTCCTTGTCCTGATAGTCTTCCAATATCTAAAAGCTCTAGTGTCATTAATAGTAACATAAGTAAATCTGTATCACCAGATCATATATCAAGTCCATCAATCTGCGAACAGGTGGCTTTCGATTATACCATGAACGATAAAGTTTTGGTCCGTTATTACACTAAGAACATCGTATGGAAATACTACGTTGGTGTGGTGACAGCTTGTAATAATCAAACCTATGATACCGCATTTTACACTACAACACGTAGTAAAGGCGAGCTAAAATTTAAAAACCCAAAGAAAATTGACAGAGATACTGTACCAAAACAGTTGCTAGTCAAGATTATAAAAATCTTTAAAATATCTGATAAGCCAGAAGAGTATAAGTTGCATGACCAAGAAGATGAAATTTATTTCTGCTAGAACTAGATTAATACTGTCTATTCTTATTAGAATCTAGTTGTTTTTATTTTGATATTGCCATGCCATAATGAACACTGTAAGAGTTTATTCATAAGATAAATTGTTTTGTTTTCTCTAAATACTGATTGGAGTATTTTCTTATAATTATACAGATTACAGAAAAGCGTAGTCATATTTAATGGTATAGCTTGGACCATCAAACTGAACTACTTTATTGCAACCAAAGCTGAAATCGCTAAAAGAAATCTGCTGAATCTTACAATACTTGTTGTAATATTGATGCTAAAGTACACCTTTAAATATGAGCCCAACTTTCTGTAACATACTATAAGTATAAGAATTATGAGGCTTTTGTTAGTGCCTTAAAGGTACCCTTTATTTTGTTTTTAGAACTTTTAATGTGCAATTGCCATAACGAGATTTTAAAGAATAAATATTGTTAATAAGATTCCATAGGAAAATTTATAAGCATTTTGTAATGTTTTGTCTAATATATATTTTCTTTATAGTTTTATTTTCGTTTTTTAAGAACTTTTATTTTATAGTTACCTAACGACATGCCTAAGAATTGTTAAAATTTGTTAAAATTTCAAAAGATTATATTTAAAAAAATATATAATTCCAGTCTTTAAAGTCTATTATTTTAAAGAATGAGATTTAAAAAAATATGTTTATGTTGTCCATATTCGTTTTTATAGAATATAATAAGTATCTTAGATTTTTGTTTTACTATTTGGACAAGAGGTATGTTTAATCAATTACTATCACTTATATCAGTAGTTTTTTTTTAATAAAAATAAGCAGGATTCAAGTTAAATAAACAATTAAATGACTTTTATAATTATTTTTAAATTTCAAAGATGATTATATTTTTAAGAAACGTAAATAATATTATGTGATTAAAAAATCACATTGGACAGAACATTTTGGTAAATTGAGATTTTTTACGCAGCACTAGACAATGAAGACATCAGCAATTTGTTAGAAGATTCCGACATTGGGGACGTCATATCTTCCGACGAAGACGATTAAAACCCAGAATTCGTACAAACAGAAACCAGTATTACTTCTACATAGAAGGCACATGCCAATTCTCGAAGAGAAACAGTCCAGGTGCAGGTCCTGCCACTATAAATTTAATAGGGTTCGCTGCTGATACCACGAATGCTATGTTCGGCGAAAGGAATAGCGTGGTATCTAAAATTATGGATGTTTGAGTTTTATCTAAAGCCGAGAACCCCGCACAAAATAGCCGTTTTAAAAACTGGCAACACGCACAGTAATTTTTTCGCTCTGTCGTCGTGTGCATAACTGCCGCAAGTTTTGAAATCGCATTTAAAACTACTTAATTATTCAAGAGTTATACAGTATACTACATTCAAAGTAATCTAAACAAGAGGAAAACAAAATATGTATCAGTTCCCGGGAACAGCAATAAGAAAAAAGTGACACGCACTGGATTTACGAGTAAGATTGCAGTTGCAGGTTAGTGCCATTTTGGTTTCCCAGCGCCTAAAATATTAAATTTATTATCGTAAGTACGGCAATGCACGTACAAGGGAAGTTAACCCAAACTGCATTTTTTTTCAAATGTATTTGCTACTCAACAAACCTTTTAGTGAATTATGCATGAAAAAATTACCTCGTTCTATAGTTGTTTGTCAAAGATGTTTTTTCATACTTCTCTCACAGTACCCAATGACAAAGAGAGTTTGCCGAATTTCAAAATTTTACTGACACTCCAACTCACCATAGGCTGAATATGCTAGTTCGACGACCACCGCTACTTGCCGACCGTTTCTCAGTAATTTAAGTAAAACAGCGAAATCGCGCGGCAAGAGTTTGTTTTGTTTTTGAACGAAAGTTCGATTTATGCACTCCCCCCGCACAACCTGTCGTTGGTCTACGTTAACTATATGACCTTCAGTGATTTTAAACACCAGAGACTGTGCGGACGTGCCGTTTAACTAACACTAAAATTAGTAAGGACTGATTTTGTCAATCGTAAGTAGCATATGATTTTATTAAAACTAACACTTGGAAGTTATGCTTGGGTATTCAGAATGCTTTTGTTTTTTACTATAAATCATATTTTCTCCATATTTATTTGTATTTTATTGAAATAATGGGTGGTTTTTAAACTAAATGACTAAAAAGACGATTTCTTTGGTTGACGACCACCTGGTCGGGAACTAGCAGTTTTATTCTTATCTTGTTTTCACTTTTTTGTTCCATTTCATAGTGAAGAGTAATATACTTTTGTCCCTCACGGTTCAATAATATATAGTGCTATTAGGGGTCAGATTACGACCAGCAAATTATGAGTAGGGATTTTAAAACGTATCATATTTCAATGGCGATAACACGATGGTCGAGAATAGACTACTTGACGACCATTGAATCAATTTCATACACAAATCAGCTGAATTTGGTGGTCGTAAACTGACTTTATTACGACTCTGTGGCTAATACATTTAAATATCTATATTTGTAGTGGTCGAAAACTAACTATTTCTCGCTCACAAATTAACAAGCATAAAAAGTGTGTTCGACAATCACTTTATTTCCGACCACATATATATGACGTATTTTAGTATATCCGATTATACAAGTTAATTGAAAATTAACCAATTTTGTGTTGTTTTTTGCCTGTATTTAAATACATTTAATTTGGAATGCCTTTTAATAGCATCGCAGTACTGACGGTTACGGTGCTTGGTTTGCATTTGTTTTTTTTATTATTGCAGATGGCTCCACAAAATAACACTAAACAAAAAAAGAAAAACGAAAAATTGGTTTGTAAAATGCACACGCTATACTAACAAATTATTTTATTTATCATCTTTTTATTTGTTAAATCTGATTGGTAATAAATAACATTTACAGGTGGGGACATCAAGAAAAATAACAAATAGGCGACTTTTTACATATAGTGAAGACAGTTTAAAGAAAGCTCTTGAAGAAAAAACAAAACCATGGGTATTAAGGAAGCCTGTCGGATATATGGCGTACCAAAAACAACAGTACATGATCGTATTTCAGGCAAAGTTGCCAATAATGAGAAACCAAAAGTTGGCCCTGACCCTATTTTAGGTCGTGAGGCAGAAGAAAAATTAAAAACTTGGGTACTGGACATGGCTAAATGTGGCTTTCCAATAAATAAAAAAGAGTTACTCGAAAGCGTTGCTAATATAGTACGAGATACGAACATTAAAAATCCATTCAAGGATGGTGTTCCTGGAGACACATGGTATCAAGCTTTTTTAAGACGTCATCCCGATGTAAATGTTAGAGAGCCGGAGGGAATAAATAATGCACGAGCAGCAGTAACGGAGAATCGCGTCAGGTTCTGGTTTAAGGACCTAAAAGAATATATGAAATCCATTGACGCGCTAGATGTATTTGATGATCCTTCAAGGATATTTAATGGAGACGAGACAGGGTTTTCACTTTGCCCAAAAAGTGGAAAAGTTTTAGGACCAAGAGGCTATAAGAACCTGTACATAATTAAGAAAACCAATGATAAAGAGAACATCAGCGTCTTAATTGTATTTTCGGCAGATGGTAAAATATGTCCACCTTTGGTCATATTCCCCTATGTTAGACCGCCTAAGACCCTCATTGAAAGTATGCCTCCGACATGGATTCTTGGAAGATCTGAAAGTGGATGGATGAAAAGGAGAAAAGGTGTTAAGTCGTACAGAAAAAGCAGCAGATATTGCACTCTCTCGAGAACCACAAAGCAAAGTCATAGTGGCCATATATGACTTACAAGCACAGTTACCTGTGCCAATCGGCAACTCATCAGCGTTTTACTACAAATCCAAATTGAATTGCTACAATTTTACTGTAAGACGACTATTAGTATCGTATTTAACTCTTGAATGTTTAATATTACCTACTATAAATAATTTTAACTTTATTTCAGATAACAAATATTAAAACGGATTCAACTACAAGTAGTTGACAAGTTACTTTTAGAAACAAGTTACTTTTGGCATGAGGGCTTGGGTTCTAAAGGTTCTACAGAAATAGGAACTTGCGTCTACAAGTTTCTAGAGAAAGTTGCTGAAGAGCATCCAAATTCTGATGTTATTTTCTACAGTGATAATTGTTGTGGCCAACAAAAAAATCGGTACGTATCAAATTTTTGACGGTGAATATTTTGATATAATTATTAACTTTATTAAAATTTCTAATGGATACGTTTTTATTTTTAGATATGTGTTCAGCATGTATTATTATGCTGTCGAAAATTTAGCTATAAATTCTGTGTGCCATAAGTTTTTAATCAGCGGCCATAGTCAAAATGAAGGTGATAATGCCCATTCTCTGATTGAAAAATCAATAAAAAGGGCTAAAAAGTCTGGACCCATCTACGTACCAGATCAATATGTTAATTTGATACGAGATGCTAAAAAAAGAGGAAACCCTTTCATTGTTCATGAGATGCATTTCAGTAACTTTTATAACTTGAAAACACTGACTGAAGAGCAAGCCATTAATTACCAGAAAGACATTAATGGAGATATTTATTTACAGTGGAGCCCCGATAATCCGGCCCCTGGCTTACCCGGCACCCCCTGTAATCCGACATGGTCTATTATTTATTATAAATCGAATATTTTTTTAACCATCTCCGCTAATGCATGATTGAACAAGTTATAACTTGTACGCACCACCACGATTGTGCTCGACGCGTAGAGTATTGTTTTGTTTTTGATTGCTCAGTTTGAATTTGACTATGTACATGTGATGAAGATAGCGGTGCGGTCTAGCGTGTGTTCATTGTTTAGTGTTTATTCATTGTGTATTACGTATTCGTACCTAGTAATGTCGTCACAAGCTCAGAAGCGAAAGCACAAAACACTGACAATTAAAGAAAAATGTGATATTTTAGACCGCCTAAATCGTAACGAATCTTTTAATAGTTTAGCAAGTGAATACGGCGTAGGCCGATCTACAATTTATGACATTAAAAAAACCACGAGAAGATTAAACAGTTCGTGTCAACTACGGACTGTGGGCCTGGCAAGAGACAGACACTCAAAAAATCTGAACAACCAGTAGTGGAAGAAGCTTTATACATGTGGTTTCTTCAGGAAAGAAATAGGCATACGCCCATTTCGGGACCTATGTTGGCTATGAAAGCTAAATATTTTATAAGGAAATAATAAAAAAAGATGATTTTGTGGCTAGCAGGGGATGGCTAGAACGTTTCAAAAGTCGTCATGGCATACGTTTAATGACTATTACAGGAGAGAAACTTTCTAATGATGCCACCTGCATAGAACCATTTAAATTAAGATTTTTGCAAAGGGTGAAAGATTTAAATCTTAACCCGTCACAGGTGTATAATGCAGACGAATCAGGGCTTTTTTGGCGTGTGTTGCCTAACAAAACTTTTGTTTCCCATAACGAAAAATCCGTACCTGGACGAAAAGTAAGTAAAGAACGTGTAACCATACTACCATGTGCTAACGCTGCGGGTACACACACGCTGAAAATGGTGGTCGTTGGAAAATCTAATAAACCACGTGCATTCAAAAACATTGATTTACCTGTACACTATTATGGGCAAAAAAGTGCGTGGATGACAAGAGATCTTTTCAAAAAGTGGTTTGATGAATGCTTCGTACCAGAAGTTAGAAAATGGCTAAAAAATCATAATTTCCCTCAAAAAGCGTTATTGCTTCTTGATAACGCTCCTGGTCATCCGTCTGAAGAAGAACTGACAACTAAGGATAAATGCATTACTGCGATGTTTCTTCCGCCAAACTGTACTGCACTGATTCAACCCATGGATCAGCATATCATTCAGTTTGTAAAGCAAGATTATAAGAGAAACCTACTTCTGAAAGCCGTATCAAAAGACCAAGCAATAGAAAAAACATTAAAAGAATTTAATATGAAGGACTTGGTTTTTGCTCTTTGTCAATCGTGGAATGCATTACCTTCATCAACTATTACATCGTCTTGGAAAAAGTTATGGCCAGATATAGTTGCCACTCCTACCAACGATCCACAAATCAGTGTACCTTCAGAAGTAATAGAGCAAATTGCTTCTGAAACACAGATAAGTTCAAATGATTTGGAAACCTGGTTCCGTGGAATGGATAAAGAGGAAAATATTTTTCATGAAATGTCTGACGAAGAGATTATAAAAGAGATTTCTAGTTATAAAACAATAAATGAGGAAGATGATGACGAAGTAATTGCAACTACTCCACAAGTGACAACAGAAGACGCGATTAACGCCTTTGAGCTGGGTTTGGAATGGGCTGAAGCAAATGGTGCATCCTACAACGAACTTCTACTTTTAAGAAGACTGAGGGACAAAGCTTTAATCTCGCGTTTCAACAACGTTAAACAAAAAAAAATTGATGAATATTTTCATGCGTGTTAAATTGATTGACTTATAATTTTTGATTATTTTAGTATGTACATTTGTTTGTACACAATTTGTATTTCCTAATGTAAAGTTATTGCTTATTTTTTGTGAATTATATAGCATTACTAACATTAATTTTATAATAAAACGTCTCTCTATTGTATTGTTTAATTTACTAAATTGGACATACATAATCTATACTTATTATAAAAATAAGTCCCCCGGCCGCGTCTTTCTGTCCTCCTGTCTGTCCTCCTGTCTGTCTGAACGCGATAAACTCGAAAACTACTGAACGGATTTTTATACGGTTTTCAACAATAGAAAGAGTAATTCTTGAGGAAGGTTTAGGTATATAATTTATTATGCTTTTATGTAAATTAGCTGAAATACGGCGACAAATGTTGAAGAGGTCGCAAAAAATCTCGCCAAATGGGAACTTTCCACGCGAACGCCGCGTAAACTAGCAAAGATACAGTTAAGTAATGTACTAGAGAATTCAAAATCTATAAAAATGCTACAAAAAAGTCCGCGATAGCATATCTCTATCTCTTACGGTTGACTTACAATAACCACTTTTATGTTAACATTTTTAATTAAAAACATTACGTTATTTTCAAAGTTATTTTCTTTAGTTCGGTATTAATCCTTATCCAAATGAATATTTTAGTTAGCTTAGTCATTTAATGCAGATTAAAATTGCTCTTTACACTAAATCAATCAGATGAATAGTTTTTGAGATATCGTTGTTAGAAGTAATTAGTAGCGAAACATTTTTAATGCTTGGCGAGCATTGAGATGCCTACGGCGAGTCCATCCCCTCTGCCCCGCATCGCTCGACCGCCTGCTCAAGCTATATAAACCGGGCGATGTAGCGCGCGATCCGCCATAGTAAACAGACTTTGGTAGCAACTGAACGCATTGCGTATATCGACTGTCATCGGCTTACTACGGGTATTGCTGTTCGGCATTAAATCTTGCTATTGGTTCCTATTATTATGCTATTGTTAGTTTTAATTAATTATTTTCATACTTAGTAGGTGGTGTAAGAAACCTTTCAGTTTACTTTCTTCTTTTCGTTTGGTTATTTCGTTACTTTTTAAATAACCAAGTACCTTACTTTTCCGTACTTGGTTGCTATAAATAGATTTTTGTAAATAATTTTCGTGAGCCTATTTAAGTTCATGTATATTCCTTAATTAATTATTTTCATACTTAGTAGGTGGTGTAAGAAACCTTTCAGTTTACTTTCTTCTTTTCGTTTGGTTCTTTCGTTACTTTTTAAATAACCAAGTACTTTACTTTTCCGTACTTAGTTGTTATAAATAGATTTTTGTAAATAATTTTCGTGAGTCTATTTAAGTTCATGTATATTACTTTTTTGTTACTTGGGTGTTGTAGGGAAGTTGTTGTAAATAAATATTATTTAGATTCATTAAACTGTTTCTATTAAGTACCTCTTTATTCAATTTCTTATTAAACTTAGGTAGATAATCATGCCGAGAAGAAGGCCAAATATAGGACGCAGTACGTCTGCTGCTAAAAGACTTCGTTTGAATCGGAATAGTGAAAATAATGAAGAGAGAGAACTGCGTTTATCATTGGACCGTGAAAGACATATTTCGCAAAGACTGCGAGAGTCTTCTGCGGAACGTAACGCACGTTTGTCGTTGGATCGTGAAAGACATGTTTCACAAAGACTGCGCGAATCCTCTGCTGAACGTAACGTACGTTTGTCGTTGGATCGTGAAAGGTATGTTTCGCAAAGACTGCGCGAATCCTCGGCGGAACGTGATGTACGTTTGTCGTTAGATCGTGAAAGACATGTTTCACAAAGACTGCGTGAATCCTCTGCTGAACGTAACGTACGTTTGTCGTTGGACCGTGAAAGACATGTTTCACAAAGACTGCGCGAATCCTCTGCTGAACGTAACGTACGTTTGTCGTTGGACCGTGAAAGGTATGTTTCGCAAAGACTGCGCGAATCCTCGGCGGAACGTGATTTACGTTTGTCGTTGGATCGCGAAAGACATGTTTCTCAGAGGCTACGCGAATCCTCTGCTGAACGTAACCTACGTTTATCTTTAGATCGTGATAGACACAATGCTTTAATGGAAACTGAAACATCTGAGAGAAGACAACTCCGACTACAAAACGATCGTATTCGGCACATAAATTTTAGGAATAATATGCCAACTAATGGAACACAAAATAATAATAGATGGTCCAATAAAGAGTACTCGGCAATGAATTACAGTACAACAATTGATTATCAAAATTATCGTATCGTTTGTATAGGTTCTCCTTCCATTGTTTGTCAATACTGTTCGGCACTGAGATGGAAAGATGAGTCAAAAGGTTTATGTTGTTCAAATGGTAAGGTAAAATTAGATGAAATATGTGCTCCACCTGAACCTTTAAATTCTCTACTTGATGAAAGTCATCCAAAGCATACAGAATTTATGCGTCATATTCGGCGGTATAATAATGCGTTCCAGATGACTTCATTCAAAAGTCAACGAGTAGTTGAAAACGGCTTCATGCCAACATTTAAAGTCCAGTGCCAGGTTTACCACCTTGCAGGTAGTCTTCTTCCACAAGTTCCTGACGACCATAAGTTTTTGCAGATATATTTTATTTCCGATCCTGAAGTTCAAGCAACGACTCGATGTAATATTAGTAATAGTAATTCAAGAACACCACTTGATAACTCTATAGTCAGGTCATTGCAAAACATGTTGCATTTGCATAATAGATACGTACAATCTTTTAAAACTGCAATGGAAAGTATCTCTCTCGATGTCCCAGATTACAATGTAGTAATTCATGCCAGCAGGGTACCTGACGGTGAACACCGTGGACGGTATAATGCTCCTTCTACCAGTGAAGTAGCAGTTGTCATTGCTGGACAACAATTTGACAAAAGGGATATCGTTCTTCGAAGCCGCGACGAAAATCTCCACAAAATTTCCGAACTACATCGTTCATATGACAGTCTTCAATATCCATTGATGTTTTGTCGAGGTGAAGACGGATACACAATTGATATTCCCCAAGTTAATCCTTCTACAGGAGACAGAGTACAGAAGAAAGTTTCATGTATGAATTATTATTGCTATCGTTTAATGGAACGCCATAATCATTATAATGTTTTACTAAGGTACGGAATGTTACTGAATCAATATGTTGTAGATCAGTATGCTAAACTAGAATCAGAACGTTTAGCTTTTATACGAAATAACCAAACACAATTACGCGCAGAAAATTATATACACTTACAGGATGCTTTACATTCTAATGAACACACGACAAACAATATTGGGCAGCTGGTAATATTACCGTCATCTTTTACTGGCGGACCAAGATACTTACACGAAAAAACTCAAGATGCCATGACCTATGTCAGGAATTACGGGAAACCTGACCTCTTCATTACTATAACCTGTAATCCTAATTGGAAAGAAATAAAAGATAATCTGCATTCCACCGCAACACCTCAAGACCGATATGACATTTTAAATCGTGTGTTTCATTTAAAAGTACAAAAACTATTACACTTAATAAATAAGGTAAACGTATTTGGTCCGACACGCTGTCACATGTATACGGTGGAGTGGCAAAAACGTGGGCTGCCACATATACATTTGCTTTTGTGGCTGACAAATAAAATCAGGCCCGACCAAATTGACACAGTTATAACGGCAGAATTACCAGACCAAGACGAAGACCCAACATTGTATGACATCGTGGTAAGGAACATGATTCACGGACCCTGTGGAGCTTTAAACCCTAACTCGCCATGCATGCATGAGGGAAAATGTTCAAAAAAATTCCCAAAACCATATCAGAGTCAAACTTCAACTGGTGATGATGGCTATCCAAAGTATAGAAGATTATCACCAGAGGAAGGAGGACGCAAGGCTGCTATTCGTAATTACGAAATTGATAACAGATGGGTAGTGCCTTACAATAAACTATTATTAAAAATTTTCGAGGCGCATGTTAATGTAGAACTTTGCAGTTCCGTGAAATCAATAAAATATGTCACTAAATACATCAATAAAGGAAGTGACCAGGCTACGTTTAGTTTACATTCTACAAATGAAGTAGAACAATTTCAATCTGGCCGCTACATTTGTAGTTCTGAAGCACTATGGCGGATTATGTCCTTCAATATTCATGAAAGAGCACCAACTGTCACACACCTCGCTGTTCATTTAGAAAACGGACAGCGGGTGTATTTCACTGAAAATAATGTAAATGACATTGTGAATAATCCAAGAGATACTACTTTAACAGCGTTTTTCAAACTATGTGCAGAGGACGACTTCGCAAAAACTCTGACCTACGACAAGGTGCCTGCCTATTATACCTGGAATCAAAATACGAAAAAATTCCAACGACGAAAGCAGGGGGCGGTAGTTCTCGGGTACCCTGGCGTGAGAAAAACAGATGCTCTTGGAAGGGTGTACGTGGTACACCCTAATAATGCAGAATGTTTTCATTTGCGGTTGTTACTCCACGTTATAAAAGGCCCTACTTCGTTTAGAAGTCTCCGCACTTTTGAAGGTGTAACTTACGACACATTCCAAGGGGCTTGCAAAGCTATGGGCCTCCTCGAAGATGACAGTCACTGGGAGAGTACGCTCTCTGAAGCAGCCATATGCTGTTCACCAAAATCACTTAGGTGCCTTTTTGCCATTATGATATCGTTCTGCCAAATCACGGACCCGCATCTTCTTTGGCAAAACTATCAGGAAAGTATGTCCGAAGATATAATGCAACGCAGACGACAAGAACTGTCATCAGATGATGTAGAGTACGACCAAAATATTTTTGATGAAGCTTTAAATGAATTAAATAAAGAGGTCGAATCTCTATCAGGTAAAAGTATAAAAGATTTTGGTTTTAACTTGCCGTTAAATTCAAATCTTTATGCAATGAACAACATCGAGGATTTACGAGAGACTGACTATGATTACACCCAACTCTTACAGACAATTCAAGATGAACATCGCTTAAATCCAGAACAAAAAATTGTTTACGACCAAATATTGTCATCAGTTAATAGTAATGAAGGGAAAATGTTCTTTCTAGATGCACCCGGGGGCACGGGTAAAACATTTATAATTAATTTATTATTAGCAAAAGTAAGGTCTGACAGAAAAATTGCTCTTGCCGTGGCGTCGTCCGGTATTGCAGCCACACTTTTGAAAGGCGGGCGAACTGCACATTCCAAATTCAAACTACCTTTAAAAATTTGCAGTGACGACGTCTCTAGCGTTTGTAACATCTCAAAACAGAGTAAAACAGGTATGCAGGATTGTAGCTTGATTATTTGGGACGAAGCTTCCATGTCCCATAAAGCATCAGTTGAGGCATTAGACAGGACAATGCGCGATTTACGCAACAGAAATTGCCCAATGGGTGGCTGCACCGTTTTGTTTTCTGGAGACTTTCGTCAAATTTTGCCAGTCATAGCAAGGGGGACTAGAGCTGACGAAGTCAATGCATCACTCAAAAGATCTTATCTTTGGCCACATATTACAAAATGTGAACTTAATACAAATATGAGAATTTTGTCCTCCAGTGAAGACAATAAACAATTTTCAAATAACTTACTTCAAATAGGTAATGGTGCATTTCAATCCGGAAATGTTAAAATCAATCTTAGTAACCTATGTGCTTTGGTTCAAAATGTGGAAGAATTGGTTGAGACCGTATATCCCGATATTACTAATATAACTACAAAGACTTTATGTTGGTTTAAGGAAAGGGCTATATTGGCACCTACTAATGAACAGGTTGATAAAATTAATCATTTAATTATTTCCAAGTTTGAAGCACCATCACAGATATACTATTCAGTTGATACAGTTTTGGATACCGCAGAGGCAGTACATTATCCAACTGAATTTTTGAATTCTTTAGTTCCTCCCGGAATTCCTCCACACAAGTTAATATTAAAAGTGGGTTCACCAGTGATATTACTTAGAAATTTAAATCCCCCAAAATTGTGTAATGGCACGAGACTCAAAATAGTTAAATTAAAAAACTTTCTAATCGAATGCACTATTTTAACTGGCTGTGGTACTGGTGATACTGTTTTAATTCCCAGAATACCGATGATTCCCTCCGAATTACCCTTCCAATTCAAAAGACTGCAATTTCCAATCAAATTAGCCTTTGGTATTACTATTAATAAGGCACAAGGCCAAACTTTAAAAGTTGCAGGAATAGATTTAACTGATCAATGTTTTTCTCACGGCCAGTTATATGTTGCCCTTTCAAGGGTGACATGTAAAAATAATCTGTTTGTGTTTACTAACAATCCGTCAGAAGTAATGAACGTTGTGTATAAGGAAATATTTCAATAGAAATATTCCTTATACACAACGTTTCAAGTAAAAAGTATTCACTTTTAAATATCCGGTGCCTACCTTACAGCTTCATCATCAACAATGTGTAGATATCTTTGTCATCACATATACTTCTTTATCTATACCTAAAACACTGGATGTGTCTATAATATGCGAGGAGTTATTTCAATTACTCTAGGCTCCCATCACCACATCCTGACCTGGTTACTATAGGACCAGCTGCAATGTTTACTCTTTCAAACATAATAAGAATTATCCAAGTCGATACACTGGCCTCGAAGTAATAGGGAAACATAGTCATTATTGGGGAGTTTCGACGATGATATGATATACCTAATCATCGTATTTTTAAAAACAGACAAACAAGTTGCACATAAAAATACCAAAATCGTCATAGGTTTGCCTATAATATTTAAGAAGTTCCTGCGATTTCACCAGGATCCCATCATCAGATCCTAACTGGACAATGGGACCACCTGCATACGCACCATATATTAAAAAACATCCCTACGAATTGAGAACCTCCTCCATTTTTGAAGTCCGAAATCCACACGGGCGAAGCTGCGGGCGGAAGCTATCTATATAAATAAAAATGAATGTTGTTAAGCGCATAACTCGAGAATGGCTCGGCTAATTTATTTTTTTGTATGTTCCTTAAGGCCCACGGAAGGTGTTAATACAAAAAAAAATTTACTATTGACAGAACGAAGTCTGTCCGGGCAGCTAGTGAAGTATAATTTTAACTTCAGAGTACATACATATATACATATAACATGTAGAATCTTATCATTGGATCTGTCGGATTACAAGGTACTCTTTTGTAAAAAAATCCGGACTATAGGGGGTCTAGGGCAGTACTCAATAATCCGACAAATTCGCTAATCCGACACTGTCCTGCAAACTGTTTGTCGGATTACCGAGGCTCCACTGTATTTATTTATTTATTCAAACAAAATCCACAGCTACATACAAAAAAAATTGTAAGTACAAAACTAAAACCTTACATAAGCCAATTACGGATTTACATTATTTAGGCAATATAGAAAGGTAGACTAAGTTTACATTTATTTAAGAAAAGGCAAAACAAAAAAAAACCATGCATTTATATAAGGAGCAAAACAAAAAATGAGAAAAAAATAATAATAAAAAAAAACACTAACAATGATGATACGGCCATTCATTATTTATGACTAATGGTGCGGCTGCGGGTGCGTGTGCGTGTGTGTGTGTTCGTGTGTGTTTGTGTATGTTCGTGTGTGTTCGTGTGTGTTGTGTGTGCGCACATATGTGCGTGTGTTATTTATTAAGTTCGTTAATGATAGCTTTCTTAAATCTTCCTCTAGAATTACTAAATGGATCAACATTACAGAAATATTTATTATACTGTTGAGGCAGTCTATGAGTTACTGAGTTTCTACTGTAGTTAGAACGATGACAAGGTACATGAAATAAATTAGTGTGCCTTGTGCGCCTTTGAGGGGTACACAATTGCAAGGTTTCTGTAATAAGATAAGGATTATCTATGTTTCCATTACAAATGTCATACAACAGCATCATGTCGGTCATAGTTCTACGTCTTTCTAAAGTGGTCATTTTATAATGTAAGCAAGATGCAATATAGTCTGTTTTAGGTTCTTTAGTACGATAGTTAAGATAGCGTATAAATTTCCTCTGAATCTTTTCAATTGTCTCAATGTACGTTACGTATTGAGGATTCCAGATGGGACTGCAATACTCTAATACGCTCCGAACATAGTAAAAATAAAGCGTTTTGAAAGTATTAATGTCTGAAAAAGGTTTCGAGACACGTAAAACAAACCCAAGATTTTGATATGCTTTGTCTCTGATTAAGTCTATGTGTTCAGAAAATGTTAATTTACTATCCAATGTCACGCCAAGGTCTTTAATGGAAGTTGCTGATTTTATTGATGTGTTACTAATATTGTATGTTGGTTTGATTACATTTTTATTTCGCGTAAAAGAGATGTGAGTACATTTATCAACGTTTACTGTTATACGATTTGCTTTAAGATAATGTGAGAGTCTATTTAAATCGTTTTGAAGCAAAATGCAATCATCAGGTGAGTTTATAGTTTTGTAAATTTTCGCATCATCAGCATATAAAAGAAATTTAGAGTGTTTAATACATTTACCCATGTCATATATATAAAGAGCATACAAGAGCGGACCTAGTAATGACCCCTGAGGAACGCCAGATGAGACCCTAATAAGATTAGATTTACCACTACCGACTACAACAGCTTGAGATCTATTCGATATGTATGATTCAAACCAACGATGAAGATCACCGCTGATACCAAGGGCTAAGAGTTTTTGAAGTAGTATTATATGATCTACACGATCAAAGGCTTTCTCAAAATCCGTGTATATAACATCCACTTGGATGCGATCGCCCATGCTTCGTAAAATATCACCAGTAAAAACGGATAGATTAGTAAGAGTGGAACGACGTTTCATGAACCCATGTTGTTCTTGAGGTATAAATTTTGAAATATGTGGATACATATAATTATATACAATACGTTCTTGTAATTTACTAAAAGTATTAAGTATAGAAATAGGTCTGTAGTTTTCGATTTTCGTCTTCAGCCCTTTTTTGTGTATGGGTATAATATGTGCTTCTTTCCATATTGCTGGGACATAACCTTGCATAAAAGATCTATTATAGATAAGACATAACGGCTCTGCGAGAGCATCAGCACACTTTACGACAAATAAAGCTGGTATGTTGTCACTACCGGGACCTTTACTGACGTCTAAGCTGGTAAGGTATTTAAGCACCATCTCAGTATCAACACTTAAGCTCGACGTAATTTCTGATGATTCTGAAGAGTCCAAGCTCCACAACGGATATTGACTTAGTGGTAGCTGAAACATACATTCAAAGTAACTTGCAAAAGCTCTGCATATATCATCTTCACTACAATGAATATTATTTTGATAAACCAAAGCGCTAGGGTAATTGCATTTAATTTTACGTTTATCTTTAATATAATTATTTAAATGTTTAGGATTAATTTTGATAAGATTTTCGGTATTTTGTATGTACTTTTGAAATAGTTCATTTTCTAAGATTTTAAAACGTCTCCTTAAAAGTGAAAATATTTCATAATCAATAATGTTACCATATTTTTTCCAGTCAGCGTGTGCTTTACGTTTATCATTAATAATATGAATTAAAGACCTATTGTACCATATAGGATATATATTTTTATCATGTATAACTACTTTAGGTACATATTTATCGATTAAATCATAAAGAATTTCATAAAATTTAGCCAAAGCTTCATCTAATGATGCTATACTTAATATGAATGACCAATCAAAAGATCTTAAATTTTCACGTATAATTTCATAATCCGCCATGTTGTATAAATATTTATACTTTACTTTAGGATTAAGTAAGGGAACTATTATATCTGTAATGTCAATAGATAAAGTGGGATGATATTCATCCTCCGCGACCATAATATTTAAAGACCTAGTGACCTCGACCTCAAAATTACAAAAAATAAGATCAAGTGTGTTACCGCTAGAGTTTAGCTCTGAGTTATATTGTTTCAAACCTAAAAAATTAGCTATATTTAATAAATTAACGGCACAGTCCTGAACTTCAGTTGTACCCTTTTTTAATATAACTGGCCCTTCAGAAGTCCAGCGTATGCATGGAAGATTAAAATCTCCAAGAATTATAAACACGTCGCCCGGATTACTAAAAACGACATTCTTTAACATATCTGTAAATATATTAATACGCGAAGGTAACATTCCATCGGGGGGTATATAAATAGTTGCCAAGTGGATGTTATACATACATTTTAAGGTTTTGCGGTCAATAGTTAACCATAGACATTCAAGGTCATCTTGAGTCCACTCAGGGCGATGTCGCGCATTCAACACGTTAGAACACAATATTAATATTCCTCCGCCTCTTCTGTCATCGCCACGATCATGGCGAAACACATCATACCTTGAGTGACAAAGCTCCGAGTCCAGAATACCATCACAAAGCCAAGATTCTGTAATAGTAATAATATCACTAGTACAACATATGACATTATTGTAAAACTCGCGCGTTTTTGTACGTAGCCCCCTGGCGTTTTGATATAATACTGTTAACGTTTTATGATCCACACTTTCCATGGTTGGAAAAAACTGTATTTACGTTTAGTAAATAAGTAAAACATTGTAAATAAATAAAAACCAGACAATGATAACAAATAAAAATGCTGTTCATTAACCGTAAACTATTTTTATGTTTAAATGTGTTATGTGTAATATATGTTGAGTGTTTTGTGTAAAATAATAAGTATAGTGTATATGAATAAAAATTATAACTTACAATAATGGATAGCCGCTTGCCATACACAATATTTAGTTTTTGATTAAGTAACTTATATAATATCAATACTGTATACAAACAAAGGTAATTAATGTTACATTTTTTACTTATACTATCTTTAGGAGGTCGCTTGTGCTTGTAATAAGTATATGAGGAGATGTTTCGTTCTTTCTCACGTAGATATGACAGTTTTTTGTCCATACATAAAGATAATTGAATTCCTTGGCCCTTGCTTTGCATAAAAAAAGTAGTTTTTTATTGCGTTGTGTTAAATGCTCATTAACATAAAAAAATTTAGACTGACCGGGTATTCCAAGGTCTTCTTACACTTACGCACAGACGATAAGAATGAGTCTTTCTTTTGTCGAGACTTAAAACGAACTACTATGGGGCGAGGTTTCCCGCTTGATGATTTCCTTGGCTGTACACGATGAACGAATTCAAACTCGCCGTCACTAATATTTACGCCTGACTTTAGAGCTATTTCTTGTACTAGTTCTGGTAAGCACTCATTCCTACTTTCAGGAATTCCTAGAATTTCAAGGTTCTGTAATCGTGCCCATTGTTCATGCTTATTTAAGTCGTGTTCTAGTGAGTTTACAGTACCTTGTAAATCCTTCAAATTATTGCGCAGTGAGGCATTCTCTTTCTTTATGCCGCTTACTTCTTCTTTAATCGATGATATGGTCTTCAAGGCATCATCGTATTGAGCCGAGATAAATTTTATTGATTTTTCGATCTCGTTTAGGCTCTCTTTTAAGTTTGTAAACTCACACGATATAAAACTCTTAATAATACCAGGTAAATCATTCCGAATAGCTTCTAAAATCTCAGTTTGTAGATCAAAAGACTCACCAGGCTCCCTAGACAGCTGCGACATGCCTGATGTTTGATGGCGTCTCAGTGTTATAGAATTACTTATGTCATTTCCAATCGACCCGCTCATAGAAGCCTCTGTGGTATCTTTTAATTTTATTAACTTTTTCTTGCAACTCGAACATTTCCATGTATTATGTTTCTTAAGATCGGCTGTCACACCTGCGCATTTGTAGTGATACTGCTTTGAACAATTACTATAAGAACATTTAATTTTTTCCGCTGATTTAATATGTTTATTGCATGTATTACAATAGTTATTCATGATAATGACACTGGAGATTATAGCAGAACGGAAATATATTGTTTGTTCGTTGTTAGGTAAATAATAGGATCTGAGAAAAATTTATTAAGCGCCGTGCATTACGTGGCGCATACCTACGCGTTTACAACGTACACTCTGTTTACAGTCACAAATGTTATTTAAAATCCATTAAGTTTGCCTAATTACACTTTGAAAAGTTTCGTTTTATCAAAACTACACATAATAAAACAATATCACTGCGATATAAGCACTTTTCAATTAGTTTTGACTATATTATTTAATTAAAATTGACGAAGTTTACTTAGTCCACCATGTTTGTGCACGCGCGCACAGAGTGCGCGCATATAATAAAACTGACTGAGTTAACAATGATTAAATTTACTAAAAATAGTGAATTCTATGAATTTAAAACATCTTTTGAAGGAGAATGGGTCCAGGCTAAGCTTAAATTGGTACGACGAAAAAGAAAGCAACCATCACAAATTAATTTAAAAGCAGCTTATGATTCAAAAATGAATATTTCTGATTCAAAGAAAAACGATTTGTTACAATTACTTCGTTCTAAAATAGTGCCCAGCTATTATGAAGGATTTTATAATAATCTTTAAATAAGTATAAGAAATACCTACCTTTTCTTATTAATTATATTCATACTCTTATTATATTCATTCTTATTAAGTAGATAATGAAAGAAGATACCTGGTTTAAATCTTCGTAACTAAGTATACCTACGTAACTATTCGCCAAGGATCTTTGTCTCTCTGTAGTTAGCTGTGAGTTAGATTTGCGCATGGAATACTCGCGTTTAAAAGCTTTACGTAGGTATTTAAACAGAGTTCAAAAAGGCGAAGTTATGCATCACACGCATTACAAGAGTGAGTTTTTCATGCGCAAATTCATCCAGCTTTTAACTTCACAGAGAAAAAGGTTCGTGTCGAATAGTAAAGGTCAAAATCATGAACCTACTGTGCAAGTTCCTAATATTGCCTAATATGCTTATAGTTTTGTTTACTGCTTAGTCAATTAATAAAGATACTTAAAGGTAAAGTAAACTTCCTTAAAATTTCGGAGTGATAAGGTAAAACTTGATTTGAATCATTGGATTTCATTATCGTACCTTTATCTAAACTTAAACTGCCAAGCTTTTAAGTGCTTTTGTTTTTAGAACGGAGAGTAACTATCTCAACATAATTTTAAAAATGTATGATGATACCTACCTTTACAATTAAGAGAAGATACGTGATTATACTTTATTTTATTTGTTATAGTTTGATAATGACTATTTCTTAACGATTCACGAGCCAAATATAAGTTATTATAATATTTTAGTTAAACTTTTTAATGTATGTTGATTTCAAATAAAAACTTTTGTTTTCTATTAACCAATTGTCTTTATTACTTGGTTTTCACATCCTGTATAATTATGGCTTTGGGGGCATATATGACATTTTTGGAAGTTGTTAAAAGTATAACGGCACAATTGCATGGCTCTTCTTCTTCTTTGACTGTTATGAAGAAACTCCTGGAAACCTGAAGTGGATTTTTTTATCCCTAAGTATCTATTAAGGTCTATACTAGTTGCTAAAACCATAAAATCCATGATAAAATGTAAAATGAACTCATAACTTCGTTTCAAACATTTGTAAAATCTTTGACCCTCATTTCTGTAAAATAAGAAAAAAGTAGATGTGTCATTATACTGCTAGGTGAGCGATATATTAATAATACTTAACCCAAATATAAATTATTAAAATATTATAAAGAACAAAAACATTTTTAGGAACTAGTAGAAAAGTTTTATTATTTGAGAAACGTGACTAATAGCGCCATCTGTTAGCAGCGTGAAGTATACTTAGTCTTCAAATAGAGACAAGCTATGTACAAAAAAGAGATAGAAATATGACGCCAAGCGGACCGCTTGGCGCGGTTTTGTATTTTACTGTTGCTTTAACCTCTCGGTGACTTGTGCGCATTTTAAAATAGCCGTACGGTGATCGATGTTTTAACCTATTTCGATTGGTACTTCATCGAAAATATAAAAATTTAAGGAAAATATCTGAGTGTTTAGCTCAAAAGTGGGGCTTTTCACGAGATATTTACGTATGTGCCTCCTGTAGAAAACGACTTTCAAATGAAATACCTCCAGTAGCTAATGAAGACATTGTGCAATGCAGTCAAACATCTAGTGAACCTTCGCAAAACATTCAAGATGAGCCGTTCATTCCTGAAGATAAGTTTAAGCATAATTCAACCCAAACCGACACAACCATAGAAAACCAAGAGATTTTGAAGCAGCTAAAAGAGAAATTTAATGATCCCTCTACTTCTACTTCTATGAAGACTATGATCTTAACAATAGCACCTACGTCATGGAGTGAAAATAAACTTGCGGAAGAATTTGGAACCTCCAGGCGGCAAGCGAGAAAAGCAAAACAACTTGTCAATCAGTTCGGCATCTTGTCATCTCCTAACCCACGCGGTGGCCGTAAACTACCAGCCGAGACCGAAAACTTGGTGAAAGGTTTTTATCTACGAGAAGATATTAGCCGAATAATGCCCGGTAAAAAAGACTTTATATCCCTTAAATTAGATAATGGAAAAAGAACGCACATACAAAAACAGCTTCTGCTCTATAACATTGATGAACTTTATCAGAGGTTTAAAAATGAATATCCGAACGTCAAAGTAGGCTTAACAAAGTTTTTTACACTAAGACCCAAACAATGTATCCTCGCAGGCGACTCTGGAACTCATATGGTATGTGTTTGTATTTATCATCAAAACGTAAAGTTGATGTCGAATGGAGGAGACATTGCCAATCTTACAGCTGGAACTGCCATACAACTTTCATCATATAAGGATTGCCTACGCAAGATGATGTGTCCCAATCCAACACTGTCGTGTCATTTAATGACTACAAAGACACCGCCAAATGAACGCTGTAATTCTTGTCCGGGCTCAAGTGCAATTCGAGAACATTTCAAAATCATATTTGATAACAATCAAGTGACAGACGTGCAGTATGAAAAATGGATTAGCACAGACCGCTTCACGATATCTACTCAACTTTTATCTTCTGATAATTTTGTAGATGAGTTATGCGACGCTTTGGACCTTTTGAAACCTCATGCTTATATTGCAGAGGAACAGGCGCTTTATTTCAAAACTCTTAAGGAGACTATCAATGAAGGTCAAATTCTCGTACAATGTGATTTTGCAGAAAATTATAGTTTTGTTGTCCAAGATGCTGCTCAATCGTTTCATTGGAATAACGAACAGGCAACGCTTCTAACGTCGGTTTTTTATTACAGAGACGGTAGTGAAGTAAAGCACGGCAGCATTGTTATGATTTCTGACGACTTGAAACATGACACAGCCACTTTCTATGCTTTCCAAAAGGAACTACACAAGCATCTTTTAGAAAAATCAATAGTTGGATCTAAAATTATATACATAACCGACGGGGCTTCCCAACATTTTAAAAACAGATTCAACTTTGTGAATCTATTTTATTACAAAGAGGATTTTAATGCAGATGCAGAGTTGCATTTTCATGCAACGTCTCACGGAAAGGGGCCATGTGATGGTCTAGGAGGGAATCTTAAACGTTTAGCTGCGCGTGCAAGTCTACAGTTACCTTCAAGTAAAGCAATTGTAACACGAATACGATTATACGATTGGGCAAAATCATCTTTAAAACAAACAGCTATTTACTTCTGCTCTAAAGACGATATAGAACGCCAGAGAATTGTTTTGCAACCCCGGTTTGCGTCTACAGTCACCATTCCGGGGACCAAAAAGTTTCACAGCTTTATTCCAACAACCAGTGGCCTTCTTGTGAAAAGGACCAGTTCTAGCATAGATTCCCATTGTAAAGTTCTAAAAATTACAAAATAAACTAGTTCTAACGTTGTTACAATGTTGTTTTATTATGTTATAATTGAGTCCTATAGAATCAAATCCGGCTAACTCACGTTTTTGGTAAAAATGAACTGTGAATACGGCAACATTCAAAATTTTAAATACTTTATAACGATTTTTAATGTCCATATCAGATATGGCTATCTTTCGTAGAAAATCAACTAAAAAGTAACAGATTAGTAACAAATTCGGCTTTCTTTAGAGATTCAAAATCAAACATGGCAAACTGCTTGCTCGACCAATCACAGACGTCCATTATGTTTGCGAGCTGTCATGGCGGCGTACGAGTTTTACTTATGTTGTGCTGTGTGATTTTATTGATTTATTAACGTTTATGCTGCTGAAGTTAAATAGATTCTGTGAAATTATAATCATGAATTGTCACCCATCACCTGTGAATAATCGTTTTGCTCGAAAACGCCAGAAGGATCTGGATAATTGGAAAGTAAATATAGCTAAGAGAAAGAGGTGAGTACCTTGTGTAGGGTTCCCACTTTTATAAAATTAACCGAATACATTTTATGTTGATACCACCAAATGTACTTACATGTTACTTTGTTTTGTTTTACTGAATTTGAGATAAACTTAACTAAATAAAAAATACACTCCTAATTGTAGGTACCTACTCGTAGATTAGGTATAAGATCTGCATCATGATTTCAATTATGTTATCAGTTTGTTTTTGTAAAATTAATAAAACTAGTTCATGTTGATGAACTTCGTCAAATTGCTTCTCTATATCAAAGTACTTTTTAGGGTTCCGTACGCAAAGTGTAAAAACGGGACTAATTGAGTTGAGTAATTTGAGTTTAGTACTAAGACTTTGCTGTCTGTCTGTCCGTCTGTCACCAGGCTGTATCTCAAGAACCGCGATAGCTAGACAGTTTAAATTTTCACAAATTATGTATTTCTGTTGCCACTATAACAAATACTAGAAACCAAATATAATAGGTATTTAAGGGGGGCTCCCATATAACAAACCCGATTTTTTTTTGCTCTTTTTGCTACGCACGGTACGGAACCCTTCGTGCGCGATTCAAACTCGCACTTGCCTAGTTTATTTTTTATTAGCCTTTGCTGTCCCACTGCTGGGCAAAGGCCTCCCCCAAATTCTTCCAGGTATTTTTCTCTTGGGCCGCCTCGAACCAGTCCTTGCGGTAGGCATCCAGATCGTCACGCCACCTCTTCCCAGGTCGACCTCGGCGGCGTCGTCCATCTTTAGGTATCCACTTTATGGAGACATTTGCCCAACGGGCAGTGTGCATGTGACTGATGTGACCCGCCCAATCCCATTTTAGCCTGGCAGCCTTTTTTCCTACGTCTACAATTCTTGTTTTTTGACGCATCATGGTGTTCCATTCAAAGTACTTACTTACTTTTATTTTTTAATTCAGGTATTCATCAAAAAATTTGCCAGAAAGGGTGTGCGATCACGATACAAAAGCTCTTCAATGTTGCAAATTAACAATGGCGCAAATTAACAAATTGCATACAACATTTTATGCCCATCCGAATAAACAGAAACAAGACGCACTCATTTTAAAATTTTGCTCTATTGTACCCGTGAAGCTCAGGCCTGGTTTTAAGGGGAAAAGACAGACAAGCATTAAATACGCAGTACACATTGACAAACGAAAAGTGCCCATATGCCAAAAGTTCTTTCTTAAATATATATCGACATCGAATATATCGATATATATATATCGACATCGAAGTCACAAAAACAAATGCCAGAAAGACAAATGAAACCAACATGTACTGAAAAATGTAAAATGAAATGTTATAACAAGATTAATCAGGAAAAGAGGCAACTTATTTTTATGAATTTTTGGAAAATGGGAGATTTAGATAAGCAACGTCAATTTAACAATAAACATGTAACTGCAATTAAACCGAAGTACAGATATATTCGCAAAGGAAGTACAAGAAAAGATTTTAACCATGCATTTAATTTTGAAGTTGACACAGAGATAATTCGTGTTTTTAAGACTTTTTTTAAAATACTCTGGGTATATCCGACAGACCGATAAGAACAGTAATTTCAATGCAAAACTCTATAGTTGGGGGTTTTCTGAAAGATGACAAAAGAGGAAAGCATGGTAAACACAATAAACTTGATATTGCAATTATTGATGGAATTAATAAACATATCAATTCTATACCTAGAATTAAAAGTCATTACTGTCGAGCTAGTACGAGCCGGGAATACATTGAAGGTGGTCTCTCTATTGCACAATTACATAGAGACTATGTTACAAAATGTCGTACAGAAAATGTTCCTCATGCTGATTATCAAATATATTACAATATATATATATATATATATATATATATATATATATATTCCACTGTGTGTATATATATATACACACACAGTGGAATCTCTATAACTCGAATTTCAAAAAGGAGACTCCGTAAGTCGTAGTTAGTAAAATATATAGACGTCTTACTTGGAATTCCCCGAAATAATAGCAATAAAATCCAAAATGAATGTTCGGGTTCGAGGCTCCTAATCTATTGTTTTTGTCTTGTACACGTGCAATGAATGAATACATTCATGAAACTTTCTCAGTAACACAGCTGTGAACGTTATGTTTGTTCCTTGTCGACACAGGACACGATTAAGTACTTTTGAGCTTGTCCGTCAGTATTATTTTGGCTGTTAACTAGCAACAACATGAGTACAAAGCGGAAACTAAAGACTTTGACTCTACGTGAAAAAAGCGATGTTATCAATGCGGTAAAAAGTGGCATGAAAAAAAAGACGTCGCAGCTCAATACGGATTGCCAGCAAGCACTTTGTCTACAATAATTAAGAATGAAGCCGAAATATTGCAAAGGTATGAATCAAGTGGCAATTTGTCTAGCAAAAGACGGCGTCTAGCTGAGTTTCCTGACGTAGAAGAATGCTTACAAACCTGGTTCAAACAGTGTCGGGGCAAAAACATAAGTGTATCTAGGCCTATCTTACGCGAAAAGGCAGAAGAATTTTCAAAATCACTGGGACACAGTTCTTTTCGTGCCAGCAACGGTTGGTTGGTGAATTTCAAGAAGCGTCATGAACTTGTGTTTAGGAAAGTTTGCGGCGAAAGTGCAAGCGTCAATAACGAGATATGTGATGAATGGATAATTCAGTTGCAGAGTTTATTGAAGGATTATGAACTAAAAGATGTCTTTAATGCCGACGAGATTGGCCTTTTTTTCAAGTGCTTACCTGATAAAACACTTATTTTTAAAAATGAAAAATGTCATGGCGGTAAGCACAGTAAAGAGCGATTAACAATATTGCTAGCAACAAACATGACAGGCTCTGAAAAACTTAAGCCATTAGTTATAGGAAAGGCTAAAAAGCCTCGTTGTTTTTCTGGTTGTAAATCTCTACCACTAGACTATGATGCAAACAAGAAAGCATGGATGACAGCTGATATATTCAAAGGATGGCTCATTAAAGTCGACAAGAAAATGATTAAGGAGAAACGAAAAATATTACTCTTCATTAACAACTGTACAGCTCACCACTTAATTCCGCCATTAAAAGCCGTGAAAGTTAAATTTTTTCCACCCAATACAACATCTAAGCTACAGCCCTTAGATCAAGGAATGAACAACAGTCAGCTTTATCTATTAATATATTGCATGCAATTAGGATGACAGACAAGGCTTGAAGAAGTGTATCTAAAACTACAATATCAAATTGCTTCGAAAGCTGTGGATTTTCGTTGCCACAAGAAGAAGCTTCGGAAGAACCCCTTGAGCCGGACGTGAGTGTAGAGGCTGACTGGAATAAACTTCAGAATATAGAAGTTCAATTTGAAGATTATGTGACATGTGATGAAGGGCTAGCTACTACTGGAACGCTAACTGATGCTGAAATCATCGACACAGTTAATCAGAATATGGATAAAAATAACGAAGCGCGACAAACCAGGATAGCTGCAAATAAAGCTAGGGATAGAATTAAAATATGTTTCTAAAAAAAAAAAAAATGTAATAATTAGTAATTAGCAGATAAATGCATGTTGCTTAAATTTGAGTCTATAATAGTATTATTTATTACTTATAATTATTTGTATTTGCATGTTACTTTCATTATTAAAGGGAAAGATGTAGAATAAAATGCGATTTGATTGAGATGTCAAATAAACAGTCTGTCAACGGATCTTGTTGTTTCACTACATTTACTATTTACGAACTTGGATCCAAAGACGTAAACTGATACGTTTGGCATGAAGGTGAAGGCGGAAGAGGAGTTAATGAAATAGGATCCTGCATTTAAAGTTATTTAAGAAGCCTGCAAGAAAATATTAAGGATGATTTTGAAGCTATATTTTATAGAGACAACTGTTGTGGACAACAAAAAAATAAATATATGATTGCAATGTATATTTACGCTGTCACTAATTTAAAAAAATTGACGGCTATTACCCACAAATTTCTAATAAAGGCCCACTCACAAAGTAAGGGAGATTCCGCACATTCTGTGATAGAGCGTAATATTTCAAGATCCTTGAAATCTGCACCTATTTACGTCCCGGAACAATACATCACATTGATTAGAACCGCTAAAAAAAAGGAAACCCATACAGAGTCCATGAACTAAATCATGAAAGTTTCTTTGACATTAAAAAAATCGCAGACGGTGTTGGATCAAATTACTCAATCAATGAATATAGAGAAAAGGTAAAAATGGGGGATATTAAAGTTATTAGAGTGGAGAAAATTCATAATGATCGATTCTTTTATAAGTGTTCTTATAAAGAAGATAGCTTCAAAACTGTACTGGTCAAAACTCGAGCTAGCAAGATAAAAAAGAATTTGAGTTCAGAATTACAACCGCTGTATTCAACAAAATTACCTGTATCTGATAGTAAGAAAGTAGGAATACTTACACTTATAGACAAAAATATAATACCTAGATTTTATAAAAACTTCTATGAAAATCTGTGACTTCATTGTTTTTTTGATATTTTTTTATTTTACCACTTATTGTTATTTTTCTAGAAGAGTTTTGATTTTTAGACTATTTTTAATTAAAAAGAGCTGTTTTAATTCAATAATTTAGTATTTAAAGTTTTATATTCTTTGGTAGTATTTTTATTTTTTGGATATTTTTTTCTAAAAATCAAGTAAGTACTTTTTGATTTTTAGATACAACTTTTAATTAAGAGAAGACTAATATTTTTGTTTTAAATGGTTTACAGAAACAAATATTTCATTTCAGTTTACAATTTCATTTTAAGTTTAATAAAAAAATAGCTTTAAGTTTAAGCTCATTGATCTCAATATTGTTTTTCTATTGATTTATCTAATAAGTGTTAATTTTAAGAAAGGGTTTGTTAAGGAATCTTATTTCATTATAAGTAATTTTAATTTGATGTGCCATCCTATAAAAATCTCAAATTGTTAAAGAAACTTACTTAATAAAAACTATTTTTCCATTATGAAGTTATTTTTTTTTAGAAAATCCGTGCTTGTAATATTTATTTTTTTATGTAGAAAAAAGACACTTCTTGCTAGAAATGATTCTATTTAAAAAATAAATAATTAAATAATACACCACCTAAATCCCCATGTAATTACTTTTTAAATGATATATATGACAATTATGTAAATATAACACTTAAAAAGAAAAATGAATTTTAATGAAATTTAAAACTTCAAATGCTTGTACTGTAAAATTTGTAGGTACTTTCTGAATAACGTCATTTTCCTATTTAACCGACGACATATCCTGATTTATTATCTTTCTTTAGCAAAACCATTGAGTTGACCCATTGTGTAGGTTCATTGACCTTATCACATCCAGATGTTCCATTCTCTCTAAATCATTTTTTACCAGATTAAATATTTTAAATGATATTTTATGAGGTTGTTCAACAACTGGTACATTATTTTGCAACAACTTAATATTATAAACATAGTCAAATTTCCCAAGCCCTCAAAAATTTCTTTGTAGTTCTTAAATATCTCTTGCTTACTAAAAACAATGCTAATCTATGCTGATTTTATTATGTATCACTCACAGAAATGCAAAGCTGAGCTTACGTCTCGAGAACTGTACAAAATAAAATTTTGTATCCTTGTATGGCGTCCACGCTTCATAGGGATTCATCTGAATAGAGGAACTGCTCAAGGACAGATAAAGAGGATATGTTTATTAGAGTTTATTGTTTATAATTTATACTTTAAAGGTATATATTTTCGAGGAACAAATCCTCGTTCCACAAACTCCGAAATGACAGTGACACAAATGTGACACTGAGTGACTGAGGACTGACGTCCATAGAGTATGTTGCTACATAACTGACGTCTGAACTCAGACGTTAAGCGGGCCACTGACACACATGCCGCAGGGGCAATCTAGAGACTAGAGAGCACGGCGGCGGTCAGAGCAATATCGCAGCTGTTTCTACACACATGCCTGTTATTCAGTGTTCAGGTAGAAGTTAAGCTAAACTAAAAAAAATATCATAAGACAGTGCTGCCAACACTTGAAATTTTATCGCCCTAAAAGTAATTCCAAAAAATCCTAAAACCCCTTAACTGATAATTTGAATAATGTAAGTTTTTATCTAATACTCATTTTTTTTTCATTTTTAATATTTTTTTATTTTAAATAATTACAAGTAGCGTAAAAAACTTATTTATGGTTATTACTATAATCATTACATATAACCATTTAATAATAATAATAAATTTCATAGATAACTTAGAAAATAAATGATGCAAATTATATTAAAGATAGATGATTTTTTCAAGTCTTTAAAAGAAACTTTATAAAACGTTATATAAGATATGCCTAGTATAGTATTATATGATCTGTGGTTATGCTATTAAAGAAAAAACCCCTGATAAACACTTGGTGCAATTTTTTTACCCCTAATTTTGAGGGGAAACCCCCTAAGTGGCTACACTGTCAAAAGATCGATAGATAAATCGATAGGGGCAATCTAGAAAATTGCCCCTGCTTGACTATACACATTACAATTTAGGTGACAATTAAGGGTCATCCCCACTTTTACACCCTAGATTGCTCCTGGGCTGGGGGGGTGAGTAGCCTGCTTTACAATTTCATCATATTATATATACAGTTAATTTTAGTAGACAAAGGCAATCATTTCATTCAACCTAATTTGTGACGTCATCGCAATATTTTCAGTTTTTTTTTCTCCAAAGCGAAGCAATAAAAAATCCAAAAAACATATTTCAACTCAGAATAGGAAAATAAGGAAATAGTACATTTATTTTAGAAGTTCATAATATTTTTGAAATATTGTAAATTGCGATTTCAATGATTGCAATTTGGAAATCAACCATTTCCAACGAAGATTATCCAAAAGTAATGCAAATTGAAAATATAATAATCATAACGGTCGAAATTATTTGTTGGTGTTTGGTTGCTTGTTACAATCATAGAGATAATACAAGTCATAGTACGAGTATATATTATGTAGGCCAGCCGATCAAAAATGTTGTGTCTCGTTTAAAAATGAAAGTTATACCTAAATTAAATGACTTAAAATATAGAATTAGAATACATATATGTACTATAATAAATTAACTATTTTTGTTGGACAATAAGAATTGTTCGTAATAATACTTAAAATATATATATATATATATATAATATAATATAAATATAAAAATATGAATAAATTATAATTGTAATTTATTACAAAAACTAAGATATTTTTTATAAAAAAATAATTCTTTGTTACTTATTGTGCATTTCTTTTAATTTGAGTTATGTATATTGTATAACTTATACGCCACATAAAGTGTACAAATGAGCATGCGTCATGAAAAAAAAAACTAGGCAGATATCTTTTTTCTCCACGCCTCATTGCTCACATAGTGTTAAATCACAGTTGCCTATTATGTGTAATATCCATGGATGACAAATAAAACTAATAACTCTATGGGCTGTACGGCACGTGACATTGACAAGCTGAAGTAAAACGAAATTGAAGGCTATCAGCTATGTTTTTATCTCTTTCTAATGGCAAGGAGAATAGAGACAGGTGATTGCTTCAACTTATAGCCAACATAAAAAGAAACATAGTGGCGGGAAATCTTAATGCTGCAACTTGTAAGTGATTAACTAGTAACTACCGGTGCCTGGTAATAGTTAACTATAGAATCAAAAATCCTAAAGAAATATATTTGCAGAATGTTTTTCTCTGTAGAATATATAATAATACTTTAAAATTGAAGTTCATGACATGTAGTTAAGTATGTACCTATGTCCCGTTTTGTTTTTAGGTTAATCAAAATAAATTAAATCGTAAAGATTCGAATGTATGTGTATATGTATATATTTATATGTTAAATGTCAAATAAAACACGTCTTACATTAAGTATAAATAAATTTATTCTATCATCAATGGTCATAATGGCTGGTATGACGATTGACTGCAAAATCAACAACTACAAATAGGCGATACACAATATAGATTATAGACATTACATCGAGAGTTAACATAGAATTAAGTATTTTATTTAAATTTTAACACAGCTACATATAATAAAAATATCGTTTTAATGATATAGGTATGTGATGATTTTTCCTATTCTTTCATTTAATTATTTTATTAGAAGCAAGCTATCACGAATGTGCTACTGATACAAGCGTTAAGTGTATTTTAAAAATTCTAAATACTCGTACATACAGATACAATACAATGTTGATAAAATATGTTTGTAATTAAATAAATAAGTTGCATTCGTATATTATAAAAGTAAGAACGTCGCGTGGAGCGTGTTCATGTCCAACTCGTATAGATACCTACTTATTTAAAACATATTTATTATTTAAACTTTTCCATACAATTCATCAATCCGCATTGCCCAGGACGGAGTGGTGAATAGTACAATAAAAATCTGCCAAAAAATATTTTTGAAAAATCTTTAAAAAATTTAATAAAAAATGGAGCACTTATATATATTCATCACAACATTTAGAGATTCAAAGAGTTAAGAGATAAAAGACAAACATGATTAGATTACGCTTATAACTAGACACCAAATCTAAAAATATATACTTTACGAGCTAATATGTGGGTATATGAACTTTTTTAACACTGACTAAATTACTTATACTACTTTTCTATTATCTACACAGCATTTTTTTTATTTTTAAACGAATTAATCGATTTAATCGATATTAAAGATTAGAATGACCTTATTACTAAATACAATTAAACTCAGAAGCTACCATATAATTTGTAATATTAATTCAAAATATCTTATACATATATTATAAATGATTAATATATCTTAAAAATATTCTGAATGGGAAGTATTTATAGACGTACATAACAAGTAAGAAAAATGCTTTTGTAAAGCCTATGTAATTTAAAGGGAATACTAATGAGTGGGGGTTGAGGTAACTACAGCTTCAGGGGTATGTGTAGCGACTCATAATAGACTAATTGTTCCAGCGTCAACCTTTTTGCTCTTTGGCTAAGGACTTCCTCATACACGAGTCAAAAAGCTATTTAAATAAATTATATACATATTTATATATCCATATCTCATGGCATTTTTATATAAGATACTTAAAAACATAAAATATATTATACGAAATTAATTAATTTGCCTGTTTAAGGTAGATGGAGTAATAATTTTGAAATAAAGAAGATCCATAGATAATAAATACTAAATAGTACTTTTATGCTCGTGTATGGCGAAACCCAATATTATTATAACTACATCTAAAAATTTCCGACGGTTTGCTGAATTACCAGATTTACAGACTTACTTGAACTACAGAATTTAAAATTTGCTTAAGTTTGTAAAAGAGAAGAAACGTGTTTGAAAAGATTTATAATACTTACTTACCTATAACTACTTCGTGATTTATTATAATGATTAAATTTTCCAACTATTCAGCTATATATAGTATAGTCTAATGCATATGGATAAGTATATTTATTTTGCTATAATATTAAAATATTTTTAATAATATATATCGAAAAAAATGAACATTCTAATTCTAAATTTTATGGAATAAATACTATACTAATTATAAGACAACATAGCAGTAATTTGTAATATCGATAATAAATAAGTCTAATCTAACTTGGAAGAAGGAAGTAAAATGCTTTTTAATAATTATTTTATGCTACCAATAAATTTTGTTTATTGATCTGCAAAACAATGTGCAAGATGCACGTCGAAGTATCCACGAAGCGTTAAAAATATTTTTTCTATTATTATTATATGCCCAATAGGCGTAGAATTTAACTTATTGTTATTATATATTGCTTATTTAACACAATACCTACATAATTCTCATAATATGTATGTATATGAGAATCGCGTAAAGACGACGACGCATGCCTATTAACTATTAATAAAATAACATCTGTCTAGTTAAACAACTCGATTATTTAATTTTAAGAAATGGAGAAAAGTGATCTAGTTATTAATATTATTATTAAAGTTTAAAATATTTGTAATGATATATAAATACAAGATTCTAATCAGATTACCATCCATCTTTGCCAATGATATATGTTTACTTATGTATTAGTTTAGATTCACGATCTTTTCATTTTTTTTTATTTCACTCCAGTGGTGGGTTGTTAATAACTTTGGTTTTATATTATTTTTCACTTAAAGCATTTTCTACTTATCTACTTAATAAACAATTACGTAATAATCGATTATATACAAATAATGATATAATGAAAGTTTTATTTAAAGAATGCAATGAAAATTAATTATTAAAGGAGCTAAGCTAAATTACACATAGCTTGCAGGAAAATATTTATTAAGTACCCTAAGTAGAAGTATTCATGACATTCGAAAAGGAAATCGAGATTTGAACTGTTAAGAACTGTGAAGAAGACTCACCACGGTAACTTTTTGCCAGTAATGGCGCCACATGAAAATAACCTTATATTAGGTATATATTATTTATCAAGGAACGTCAGCTTGGTTAAGCATTTTCAAGATTATTTTAAAACGTAATGTTTTTACTTGGTTTGCTTTATTTTTGCTCGTTTAAGTCAAAATTGTATGTACTTTTACGATTAATATAATATTAACATAATTCTTTTCTTCTCAACATTATACACTTGTGGCGCCATCGCGTTTGAATTTCGTTCTCAAATGTCATTAACAAGTACTAAAGAGTAGACACACCCTGTTTTCCAATTACAGAGCATAATGCCGCACTTTGGCGCACAAACACGAACAACGTGAAAAAACACAAACATTTTCCACTACAGCTTTTCGCATCACGCTAACTAAAGCAGTACTTTTCGTTGCTGTAGATGAAAAATTCGAATTTAAGCAGTATGCCGCATAGTGCGCTTTAGTGCTGTAATTGGAAAACGTCCACAATAACACTACCGCACACAAAAGAGTTTGCTTTTGTTTACACATCAGTGGCGAAGGGTGAAATTTTAGCAGAAGTAAGCCATTCCAAAAAAAAGCACAAAAAACATTGATATATAATTTTTATATATAAAAAGAAATAAAGCTATTATTTCTAATATAGTATATATATTTCCCAAAGAACATTTATACATTTAAAAAATTAAATGTATGGAAAATTATAACAAAATAGATTTTAAGGTAAGACGTTTTGTATGGACCCTTCGCCACCGCTACACGTAGTAGATGTCGAAGGACAGTGCCGCTCAGACGAGCGCGGGCGGCGCGGGGGGGGTGCCGGGCGGCGCGGCGGGGGAGGGGGGCGTGCCGGGGGACGCGGCGGCCGACGCCAGCCTCACGCCCCCGCTCTCAGACACGACTACCCCGTTATGTACTGAGTGTTGTGTGTCCGCGTATGGTGTTGTTAGAATCGTTAGTCGCTGGAAGTCACAGTTTAACATTTATTTTTATTTAGCGTTATTTTTACATTTTATTGCCTATATGTCAAAAAATATCCTTGTCGTGGCTAGCCCCTTGTACGTATTATCGCTATGCCTAAGGAAGACCAACAAACACTTGTTTGTAGGTACTAAGTTCTTGCATCACTATTTAAAATTATAATACGTAGAAAATTAGAAATATATTCCTAAATGCATAACTAACGAACAAAATCCATTGAGTTTTAAGTATGATCCCAATTCTAAATAACTTTTATAAAGCTATCATAAAATTATCTTAATAATTTAATTATATACTCGTATATATAAAAGAACTCACCTCAAAGAACGTTCCTTTCGTAGTAATAATCTTATAAACAGCGACCGCCGGTATACATACGACGCTGGAGCCGGCTATGGCCCAGCCGAGGGCGTTGGCCCAGCCCGGGTACACGTAGCGGTCGTACTGCAGCGGCTCGTAGTCCATGAGGCCGTACGCCGTGATGAAGAGGAGGAACGCGGGGGCGACGAAACGCCAGCAAATACGCCAGTACAGACCTGGTCGGAAGCCGATCATATCGCGGATGTCTTCGCAAAATCTTTCCGTACCTTTAATAAAATTTTGAATTTATTAAAGTATAAAAACTATAAAACCTACCTAATAAAGCTTTCTAAATTAAGTCATAATTTCGATCACGATGACCAATATTAATGATATTTTCTCTTGCAAGCGTGTTTGCTTATTATTCCTCATCTCATAATTTTAAAATGCTTAGAAGAATTAAGGCAGACTTAGACATTTCTCAAGAGGAGTGTAACATCAACAGTTTTCTAAGCATGTTATTAAAAATTTCTTGATAGAAAAACAATTGCTTTTTGACCTGACCTTGGATTCGAATCCACTACCACCTCAACCTCCACTTTTGCTAAATACTAAATAATAAATATCAGAGTGATGATTACATTCAACATTAATAATATTCGTTGAACTATTTAATACTTACTACTTAAATGGGATGTCTATTCTGCCCTCCCGAACCTAAAGTGCAGTAACAGCAAAAACACGAATTCGAGAAAAACGCGCTTAAAGTTTAGAATCCATAAAAATATATCAAAAAGAGACTTTTCGATAAAACCTTGAATGGAAAGTGAAAGAATATGTACCAAACTAAAATACTAAACATTGTTACGTTAGTTTTTTTATAAAAAACTATAATTATGGCAATTTTAATTTTTTTGCCCCTATTACTACACACACTTTACTTGTATAATCTTTTCAAAAACTGTTTTAAATGCAGTAAATCCTGTTATTACTGCATTTTAGACATTTCTTCCATGATTGTTACTAACTAAAGTGCAGTAATATTATGAAAATACTGCTATTTAATCTGTTTTTTTGAACAAAACACTGATATTCCACACTTATAGTAATATAAAATTACCTTTAACTTTGATAAAAATATGTAATTTCTTAAACAAAACTGGACATGCATTTATGACTATGCTATTAAAACTATTCATCAAAACATTGTACATTATAATCTAATAGTGTAAATTGTTTTATATGACTAACAATATAACAATCTTTACAAGATGTTGATAATCTTAACTAGTTAATCCTCTATAAAACTATATCACATGTATTTCTCATGCATGGATCAATAAAATTTACATAAAATCTTTCTTCTGAACATAACTAATTACTAAATGAGTATTCTTGTCTTACAAAAATAATAGTCTGAAAAGATTATGGAAGGGAGAACTAAGGAGAATTAACTTATATGGGAAACAAGTTGAAAAAGTGTCCAGTAGTGAGCAGCAAATTATAGCTCAGAAACTCACCGTTAAGCCTAGTTCGCATTGAGCTAGTATTTTAGTCTAGTAGCGAGTAATTTAGTAACTAAACGTGTCTGAACACTAAAAATTTAGTCGATTAGTTTAGTAAGTAATTTAGTCGAGTCAATCCATTTTATTCTATTTTTTTGGGCAATTTGCAGCCCCCACCACGTCCGAGTTCACTGGTTCACCGGCTAAACAAGTACGAACCTGTCGTATTAGTCGAGTTTATTAGTTGCCGCCATAACATTCATTAACAGAAAATATACACAACTTTCGGACATTCTCAAACTATCGAAGTATTCTTTAGGATCTTCCAATGCTAATTCCTTCAGAAGACAATTAGTAGCTCCTAGTTTATCTTGTCTTTCGATCCATTTTCGTACCCATAGCTTCTTTTTATTAATCACACAAATTTCCTCATCCACCTCTTCTAAAATAGCCGTTACGATCAGCTTAATCAGTTTATTTACTTTATTGCGTTGTAGGCTGTTCATCTTGCAAAACACCACTCACTTGTAAACTGTACTCGACCAAAGTGCGAACGATTTTTGGTGAGTAGCGAGTAATTTAGCTACTAAATTACTCGCTACTAGACTAAAATACTAGCTTATTGCGAACTAGGCTTTACAGCACTAGCGTAGCAAGTAGATGTGATGTGAAGTTAGTAGTTTTTAACGGAGAAACGTGTGCTGAATTATTATTACTTGAAAATAATATATAATTATATTGCTGTTTGCCTATGCTAGAACTATTTAGAAAAGTGCGCCACAGCAAAGCGGAAATCTTTCTTTCCTTGTTTAATTCACCTTCTTACTTTTATGACGTTATGTTTTAAACTAGCGACTCACCCTCGCCTCACTCGGGTTCGTCCCTGGATACTTTTTTTTGAGCGGAACTCTAATTCTTTTTTTTAAATAAAAGTAGCCTATATTACTCCCTATAACATCAGTTACCTTCCACTGAAAGTCCGTCAAAAACAGTCCAGCCGTTTCAGAGATTATTCGGAACAAACAGACAGACAAACATTTTTAAAAATTAGTTTTTCTTATAAGTACCGTATATAATTTCATATGCATTTAGTAAAAAGGTTTATTTTGACATTACAAACAGACACTACAATTTTATTTATCTGTATAGATGTATAGATTCATATACTTGTTTTCTGTGGCGCCACCAATTTAATGCTTGTCAGCGGTCACTTTTTATACGAGAAATAGTTCTCCTTAGTTCTACCCTCCATATCTCTTTGGTACAGACACAGCATGGCATGTCAAGTCAGCCTTAAGCCACAGATCCTTGAGACAGACAGACAGAAGGACTGCCTCAAACCGCGATATTGCCTGTCTTGTGTTTTAATATTTTAATAATTTTACCTATTAAAACGCAGTATTAGGGAATAATATTTGACTTTAAGTATCTTAGGTAGTATGAATTGGATGGAGCAAACTAACTAATATGCAGTAAAATTTATAAATATTGTAAACTAAATGGTATTTTACAAGCAACTACAAAACATCCTACAAGTTAAACTGCAGTAAAGTTATTAAATACTGCATGTCTTTTAGTTTTTCACAAGAAATTACAAAATCCCCCACAAGTTAATGTGCAGTATGGAATGTTAATACTGCACTTTAATTAGGAATATAAATAAAAAATATTTTTTCTTAACCTTTGCAGTATAATCAATTTGTATAGAGTCGAATAATACTGCATTTTAATAAGTTTTTTCTTGAATCTCCTAGAACAAACTACTATTTTAAGTGCCACAAAATATGATAAAACACTGCAGTTTAGTTAGGAAACAGAGAAAAATCTTATGCAGTATTAATTGTACTGCGGTTTAGCTGGTAAACATGGAATATTTTAACAGATTTGTGATATTTTTGCTGTTACACCTTCCGAAAAAACATTAAAATAAAATACTTTTATTAGCGCTACAGAAAAAAGAATTAATTTGACTGATAGCTACTAAAATGGGGATTTAGAATATATATTTAACTCAAAACCGACCAAAATGTCTATTACTGCACTTTAGGCTCAGGTGGGCAGTATTATATGATATTGGACCAGAACAAATGCTTTATATTTCATAACAATCGAAGGCTCAAAAATACCTACATCGATACAAAATCATATTGAAAATTTAATCTCTTAAAGTTAAAGATAAGATCATTACCATAAATCCAAGACACAGCGATCGCTTCAAAGAACACGGCCACCAACATGGAGTAGCCCGCAGCGTATCTATCAAGCAGTTGGAACACGTAGAAGCCGCCCGTAGTGCACGACGCCAGACCCACGAAGAAGTACAGCGTGAAGAGACACGCTACGAACAGTTCTCGGTGACGGCCGATTGGTGGGAACTCGTCGCTGAGTGCGGTTATTATCGCTTCTGAACCACCGAACTGAAAATAACTTGTGTTGATATAATGCTTAATAAAGATTTGTATTATATTTAGCTCTTTTTTAATGTCCCACAACTGGGCACGGGCGGTTCTTCAATATGAGTGGGTTTAGGTCATAGTCCACTACGCTGGCCAAGTGCGGGAGGACTGAGCTGAGTCTTTGGAAAACTTGTTAGGTTTTCTCAAATATGCAGGTTTCCCCAAGATTTTTTTCTTCATCGTAAATAAAAATTTATTAAAGATTAATATACTTAATGCTATATATTATATTGAATCATCTGTATAAGTTGGTTAAACCAAAAACACATTTGCTCATATTTATAAGTGTATACAATATCCATATATTAATAACACTACTAAATACGGACTGTATATATTCTTTTAATTTAGATACTAAATTATCCATTGTAAAGAACAATTACTCATAAATCATCAATTTTAAATCTTATAATTTCCTCGAACGCTGAATTTCACTACAAATGAATCTGCCCATCTCCCAGAATTTTCAGCACAATCACCACAACCCTTCAACATATACAATCCCAATAACACTTACATATTATATATGAACATACTTACAGAACTATCCAATCCCAAAGTCAACAGCATCATAAAGAATATCAAAGCCCAGAAAGTCGAGCCCGGCATGGTGGCAATGGCGGCCGGGTACACGATGAACACCAGCCCCGGGCCCTCCGTGGCCACGTCGCGCACGTGCTTGCCCGACGCGTGCGCCATGTACCCCAACACGCTGAATATCACGAAACCCGCCACGAATGACGTGCAAGAGTTTATCACGCTTGTTAGTATAGCGTCTCTGTAAATGAAAGATTATTTGTTTTCCAAACATATTTTAGGACTAGCGACTGACCCTCGCTCTGCTCGGGTTCGTCCCTAGTTACGTTTTAACGTTTTGTATACATTGAGATGTTTTTCTGTAGTAAAAAGTATCCTCTATGTTGATCCGGATAACCAGCTATCATCATACCAAATTTCATCCAAATCGGTCCAGTGGTTTTGTCGTGATACGGTCACACACAGACGCACAAATATTCTAAAAACTATAGATTCAGCCTCTGTATCGATAATAATGACTATTTCAATAAGATTTTCCAACAAATATTTAATGTACAGATTCCACTTAGAATTTTATTATAAATGTTTATATAAAAAAGGCTACGAAAAACGTCAGTAGTTAAAAATAAATAATGAATACATACTGATAAACGTTGTTGTGATATTTGTTGTAAGAAGCGTAAGCCAAAAGTACGCCGAAACCTGGACCCAAGGAAAAGAAGACCTGAGTTGCTGCATCTACCCACACCTACAAATGTAGTCAAATTATAGAAAATCTGTAATACAATAAATCAGGTTCATCTTTTAAAAATATGTTATAATCATTCATATATTTTATCACCATTTAAGTCACTGATAATATCAGTGGCATGAAATCCAGTTTGTACTTGACGTTCAATTTGGGGTTTTCGAACGTTACCGATATCTACAGCATTTGACGGCAAGTTTGGCTCAGTTTGTAGTGACACTACTTGCTGTGCCAGCGGTCGCGGGTTCGAATCCCGCTGGGGGCATCCATTTGTGTGATGAGCACGAATGTTTGTACTCCAGTCATGGGTGTTTTTATTTATAATATGTATGTATTTAAAGTTATATGTATGTGTCACTACACATACACTTATCAACTATCTGGTATCCATAACACAAGTCTCGTAGCTTACCATGGAACTAAACGGTGATGTGTGTTAATGTCCCAACATATTATTTTTATTTATTTTATTTAATATTTACACAATACACACAGTCTTCCATTTCATACCTATTATTTACTTTAAAGTTTAAATTAAGTGAAGAGATACAGTAAATCACAATTGGCTGTACATTTTCTTTCACTAGTTTCTATATTTTAATACAACTTCGATGTTCTGATAATCTTTTTACAATTAAGTATATAACGTCGTTATAAAATTGTAAAATAACTTTAGTATAAAGACAAAATCGCTAATCGCCCTGTTATTATAATACTTTGACGTCATATTCAGTCTGACCAATGGCGTGTGTTTCAACTTCTTTGAATTTCCCACCTATATTTGTACTTTACAATATCTTAATCAAAAACAAATTACATTAAAAAATTATTGATATTAATTCAAAAGCAATAAAGGTTATAAAAAAATATTTCACCTTTGTTTAAATCACACTCATATTCCTTATTTACGTATTTTCTTTTACTTATACACTTGCATAATTTTCCGTAAATACATACATACTTATAGATTATTACTTACATATATAATATACTAGCAGAAGCCGTGGCTTCGCTCGCGCTAAAACTAAAAATCTCTATAGGATGAATTTCGAAAAACGCTAAAACCACGTGTTTATTTCATTTTATTGAAGAGCATTAATAGTTAATACCGAGTTTCAAGTAATTCTGTTCATAAAATAAGTGTTTACCCGTGGGAATTAGATAATATCCCGCAGTAAAAAGTAGCCTATGTCACTCTCCAGCCCTCCAACTATCTAAAAATATATACACAAAAATATATACACAAAAAATAACGCCAATCCGTCACTCCGTTTCGACTTCAAAGTAGGACAAACAAACCAACAAACAAACAAGCAAACAAACACACTTTCACATTTATAATATTAGTATGGAAGAATGGACGTAGACGTATAATAGAGGCATGTTAAAGCTTACCTGCGGTTGTGTAATGGCTTCGAAGTTAGGGCTTAGATAGTATTGAATGCCTGTAGCGGAACCTGGAAGAGTGATGCCTCGCACCAACAGTATTAAAAGAACTGCATATGGAAATAACGCCGTAAACCAAACAACCTGTAAAACATTTTAAATAAAACTATCTTTTCGGATTTTGTCGCGGATTTATTTGGATTTTTGTTTCCCGACGTTTCGAATGCTTTACAGCATCCATGGTCACGGGAGAGACTGAGGTGTTACATGTCTTGAATGTATAGTTGTTACAGACAGCCTACCCACAATTAACAAAATGAAAATTGCACCAATTACATTACAATATTTTTTAACTTTAAACATTTTTATAATTTTAATTATAATTGAATATGGAAAATTATTTATTTAATTTTGCTATTATTTTTTTATAATTATTACAATTTTAAAATATTAATTAGTAATCTATATTTAATGTTGCCATTATTATATTTATAACCATAAAGAAAAATATAAAATGTAGTATTAATTATTAAAGCCATATAATTGTTCTATGTGTAATTTAAAAAGTTAAAATTAATTAAGGATAATAATTTTAATTTAGTTTGCTATTATTTAAAAAACAACTTACTAAGCAACACTATTAATATATACTTTTACAAATGAAAAATGAAAAATATTAGTCTGATAAGCTGTCATTTTGATCTACACAGTATGAACTTACTACATCTGCCTGTCTGTTATGTTTATATTTATTATTTGATTTTATTATATTAATAACAGGATTCCATGACGATGGTAGTACCCAGCCATCTTCCCTATTGAAATTAGGATGTTTTTTAATTTCTATGGCTTCTCGAATCATTCTAGGGCGATATCGGTTTTCTTTCGCCAGGATTTGAGGTCTATCGAAGCGAATATAATGGCTTGGGCGGTCCTGACTATGTTTGCAGACAGCAGATGTTGTATTGCGACGGTGCTTCACATCAGCTATGTGTTCTTTGACCCGGGTTCTAATGGATCTCTTTGTTTGTCCGATGTAAGAGAGCCCACAATCACAATCAAGCTTGTAAACTCCTGCATCTTGTAGAGGGATGTGGCACTTGACAGGTGGTAGAAACTGACTAATTTTCTTTGGCGGCTTGAAGTAAGTTTTAATTGAAGCTCGCTTTAGAATGTAGCCAATCTTGTCAGTGACGCCTCTCATGTAAGGTAGGACTGCAGGGACGCGCTCGACTGTGGCTGGTTTCACTCGGTCCCTGTGACGTAGGCGCGGCACTTGCAGCTTGTTGTCTCGCAGAACTTGCTTGACATGTTGCAGCTCTCCGGCCAGGTGTTGCTCGTCACAGATCCCGCGTGCCCTCTGAAACAAAGATTTTCCCACGGTAGCTAACTGTGAAGGGTGGTGGTGAGATTCACCATTCAAGTACCTATCAGTATGGGTCTTCTTTCGATACACAGTATGACTTAAGGTGTTATCTGGGTTACGTATAACTAATACATCTAAGAAAGCTAAAGAATTATTAGACTCCAATTCCATTGTAAATTGTATTTTAGGGTTTATGGAGTTAAGATGTTCTAAGAATACAGATATTTTATCAGATGGTAATATTGTGAAAGTGTCATCTACATACCGCTTGTAGAAACGAGGGGTCACAGGTGATGTGTTTAGGGCGGTCTCCTCGAAGGCCTCCATGAAGATGTCAGCTACAACGGGAGAGACCGGCGAACCCATGGCCACTCCATCCACTTGCTTGTAGAATTCATCATTCCACAATAGATAGCCAGATGTAAGGCAGTGTTTCAAAAGTTCAGTGTATTCTTCTTGCATAATATTATCCCGTAGCTTTCTTGATACTATTTTGACACAGTCCTCTACTGGTAGGCTAGTGAATAGAGACTGTACATCAAAACTGACCATAGTTTCATTGTCCATGAGTTGTAGGTGTTTTATCTCATTGACAAAATGGTACGAGTCCCTTGTGAACGCTGATGTTTGTCCTCTGAGTGTTGAGAGTACTTTCGCTACTAGTTGGGCCAATTTATAAGTCGGTGTGCCGATTTGACTCACAATTGGACGTAGCGGAGCGTTAGGTTTGTGTATCTTTGGAAGTCCATACAGTTTAGGCGGCTTTGCACAAGATGGAACAAGATTTTTGACATCAAGATTCAATGCATCGGAGTGTTTCTTAATCAGCTTTTTAGTATTATTTAACACAGTGGTGGTTGGGTCTGTTTTGACCTTTTTATATGTACTTTCATCCGACAAAAGTTGTTTAATTTTCTCATTGTAATCTGATGTATCCATCACGACGGTGGCATTTCCCTTGTCTGCGCGTAGTATGATAATGTCTGACCTGCTGCGTAAGTTCTTCAACGCTAAATACTGTTGTTTATTGAGATTAGGTTTGGGCCTTGAACTACGACGTAACAAAGATGAAACATCTTGACGTATGGCCTCCATATCCTCAGATTTCATAGTATTTTTGGCCAGGGCATCTTCAACCGCACAAATAATGTTCTCATAAGGGATGCGTGTCGGCGCAACAGCAAAATTTAAGCCTTTACTTAGTACTTGAATAGTAGATTCGTCCAATGTTTGTTTTGACAGATTGACAACTGCTTGACGTACGCACGAATTTGAAACTGTGGTAGACGGGCGCGTTCCGTTATTGTTTTTGATTTTCTTTTTGATGTTATATTTCTCGACTAATTTTTGGTATTTTAATATATGTTTGTTTTTGCATTGGTTAAATTTAGATGTTTCGCGCTTATTTAAAGTTTCAATGCAATCATTGAAATCACTTGGTGTCAATACTGTCTTTATATTAAGGGACGTTTGTTCTACGTACCGGTCGTTACTGCGTAGATCACGGCGGGTTTGACGAATCACCGTCCGTAACAACTTAAAACTTGCCTTGTTAACGATCTTGGCGCTTCCCCGTATGTTCTTTTTAGATGATATTTTCACACACGTAGGAATGAGACGATGATCCCGACATCTCTTCAAGAATGTTAAAGATGTTAATAATCTTGCGCGCTTTGTCTTCAGATCTTCTAACCGGCGTATTTGGTTTGCGATTTCCAGTCCGTACTGGTTCACATAATACTTTCTTAGATTTACGCGAATATTTGACATTTTAAATAAAACTATCTTTTCGGATTTTGTCGCGGATTTATTTGGATTTTTGTTTCCCGACGTTTCGAATGCTTTACAGCATCCATGGTCACGGGAGAGACTGAGGTGTTACATGTCTTGAATGTATAGTTGTTACAGACAGCCTACCCACAATTAACAAAATGAAAATTGCACCAATTACATTACAATATTTTTTAACTTTAAACATTTTTATAATTTTAATTATAATTGAATATGGAAAATTATTTATTTAATTTTGCTATTATTTTTTTATAATTATTACAATTTTAAAATATTAATTAGTAATCTATATTTAATGTTGCCATTATTATATTTATAACCATAAAGAAAAATATAAAATGTAGTATTAATTATTAAAGCCATATAATTGTTCTATGTGTAATTTAAAAAGTTAAAATTAATTAAGGATAATAATTTTAATTTAGTTTGCTATTATTTAAAAAACAACTTACTAAGCAACACTATTAATATATACTTTTACAAATGAAAAATGAAAAATATTAGTCTGATAAGCTGTCATTTTGATCTACACAGTATGAACTTACTACATCTGCCTGTCTGTTATGTTTATATTTATTATTTGATTTTATTATATTAATAACAGGATTCCATGACGATGGTAGTACCCAGCCATCTTCCCTATTGAAATTAGGATGTTTTTTAATTTCTATGGCTTCTCGAATCATTCTAGGGCGATATCGGTTTTCTTTCGCCAGGATTTGAGGTCTATCGAAGCGAATATAATGGCTTGGGCGGTCCTGACTATGTTTGCAGACAGCAGATGTTGTATTGCGACGGTGCTTCACATCAGCTATGTGTTCTTTGACCCGGGTTCTAATGGATCTCTTTGTTTGTCCGATGTAAGAGAGCCCACAATCACAATCAAGCTTGTAAACTCCTGCATCTTGTAGAGGGATGTGGCACTTGACAGGTGGTAGAAACTGACTAATTTTCTTTGGCGGCTTGAAGTAAGTTTTAATTGAAGCTCGCTTTAGAATGTAGCCAATCTTGTCAGTGACGCCTCTCATGTAAGGTAGGACTGCAGGGACGCGCTCGACTGTGGCTGGTTTCACTCGGTCCCTGTGACGTAGGCGCGGCACTTGCAGCTTGTTGTCTCGCAGAACTTGCTTGACATGTTGCAGCTCTCCGGCCAGGTGTTGCTCGTCACAGATCCCGCGTGCCCTCTGAAACAAAGATTTTCCCACGGTAGCTAACTGTGAAGGGTGGTGGTGAGATTCACCATTCAAGTACCTATCAGTATGGGTCTTCTTTCGATACACAGTATGACTTAAGGTGTTATCTGGGTTACGTATAACTAATACATCTAAGAAAGCTAAAGAATTATTAGACTCCAATTCCATTGTAAATTGTATTTTAGGGTTTATGGAGTTAAGATGTTCTAAGAATACAGATATTTTATCAGATGGTAATATTGTGAAAGTGTCATCTACATACCGCTTGTAGAAACGAGGGGTCACAGGTGATGTGTTTAGGGCGGTCTCCTCGAAGGCCTCCATGAAGATGTCAGCTACAACGGGAGAGACCGGCGAACCCATGGCCACTCCATCCACTTGCTTGTAGAATTCATCATTCCACAATAGATAGCCAGATGTAAGGCAGTGTTTCAAAAGTTCAGTGTATTCTTCTTGCATAATATTATCCCGTAGCTTTCTTGATACTATTTTGACACAGTCCTCTACTGGTAGGCTAGTGAATAGAGACTGTACATCAAAACTGACCATAGTTTCATTGTCCATGAGTTGTAGGTGTTTTATCTCATTGACAAAATGGTACGAGTCCCTTGTGAACGCTGATGTTTGTCCTCTGAGTGTTGAGAGTACTTTCGCTACTAGTTGGGCCAATTTATAAGTCGGTGTGCCGATTTGACTCACAATTGGACGTAGCGGAGCGTTAGGTTTGTGTATCTTTGGAAGTCCATACAGTTTAGGCGGCTTTGCACAAGATGGAACAAGATTTTTGACATCAAGATTCAATGCATCGGAGTGTTTCTTAATCAGCTTTTTAGTATTATTTAACACAGTGGTGGTTGGGTCTGTTTTGACCTTTTTATATGTACTTTCATCCGACAAAAGTTGTTTAATTTTCTCATTGTAATCTGATGTATCCATCACGACGGTGGCATTTCCCTTGTCTGCGCGTAGTATGATAATGTCTGACCTGCTGCGTAAGTTCTTCAACGCTAAATACTGTTGTTTATTGAGATTAGGTTTGGGCCTTGAACTACGACGTAACAAAGATGAAACATCTTGACGTATGGCCTCCATATCCTCAGATTTCATAGTATTTTTGGCCAGGGCATCTTCAACCGCACAAATAATGTTCTCATAAGGGATGCGTGTCGGCGCAACAGCAAAATTTAAGCCTTTACTTAGTACTTGAATAGTAGATTCGTCCAATGTTTGTTTTGACAGATTGACAACTGCTTGACGTACGCACGAATTTGAAACTGTGGTAGACGGGCGCGTTCCGTTATTGTTTTTGATTTTCTTTTTGATGTTATATTTCTCGACTAATTTTTGGTATTTTAATATATGTTTGTTTTTGCATTGGTTAAATTTAGATGTTTCGCGCTTATTTAAAGTTTCAATGCAATCATTGAAATCACTTGGTGTCAATACTGTCTTTATATTAAGGGACGTTTGTTCTACGTACCGGTCGTTACTGCGTAGATCACGGCGGGTTTGACGAATCACCGTCCGTAACAACTTAAAACTTGCCTTGTTAACGATCTTGGCGCTTCCCCGTATGTTCTTTTTAGATGATATTTTCACACACGTAGGAATGAGACGATGATCCCGACATCTCTTCAAGAATGTTAAAGATGTTAATAATCTTGCGCGCTTTGTCTTCAGATCTTCTAACCGGCGTATTTGGTTTGCGATTTCCAGTCCGTACTGGTTCACATAATACTTTCTTAGATTTACGCGAATATTTGACATTTTAAATAAAACTATCTTTTCGGATTTTGTCGCGGATTTATTTGGATTTTTGTTTCCCGACGTTTCGAATGCTTTACAGCATCCATGGTCACGGGAGAGACTGAGGTGTTACATGTCTTGAATGTATAGTTGTTACAGACAGCCTACCCACAATTAACAAAATGAAAATTGCACCAATTACATTACAATATTTTTTAACTTTAAACATTTTTATAATTTTAATTATAATTGAATATGGAAAATTATTTATTTAATTTTGCTATTATTTTTTTATAATTATTACAATTTTAAAATATTAATTAGTAATCTATATTTAATGTTGCCATTATTATATTTATAACCATAAAGAAAAATATAAAATGTAGTATTAATTATTAAAGCCATATAATTGTTCTATGTGTAATTTAAAAAGTTAAAATTAATTAAGGATAATAATTTTAATTTAGTTTGCTATTATTTAAAAAACAACTTACTAAGCAACACTATTAATATATACTTTTACAAATGAAAAATGAAAAATATTAGTCTGATAAGCTGTCATTTTGATCTACACAGTATGAACTTACTACATCTGCCTGTCTGTTATGTTTATATTTATTATTTGATTTTATTATATTAATAACAGGATTCCATGACGATGGTAGTACCCAGCCATCTTCCCTATTGAAATTAGGATGTTTTTTAATTTCTATGGCTTCTCGAATCATTCTAGGGCGATATCGGTTTTCTTTCGCCAGGATTTGAGGTCTATCGAAGCGAATATAATGGCTTGGGCGGTCCTGACTATGTTTGCAGACAGCAGATGTTGTATTGCGACGGTGCTTCACATCAGCTATGTGTTCTTTGACCCGGGTTCTAATGGATCTCTTTGTTTGTCCGATGTAAGAGAGCCCACAATCACAATCAAGCTTGTAAACTCCTGCATCTTGTAGAGGGATGTGGCACTTGACAGGTGGTAGAAACTGACTAATTTTCTTTGGCGGCTTGAAGTAAGTTTTAATTGAAGCTCGCTTTAGAATGTAGCCAATCTTGTCAGTGACGCCTCTCATGTAAGGTAGGACTGCAGGGACGCGCTCGACTGTGGCTGGTTTCACTCGGTCCCTGTGACGTAGGCGCGGCACTTGCAGCTTGTTGTCTCGCAGAACTTGCTTGACATGTTGCAGCTCTCCGGCCAGGTGTTGCTCGTCACAGATCCCGCGTGCCCTCTGAAACAAAGATTTTCCCACGGTAGCTAACTGTGAAGGGTGGTGGTGAGATTCACCATTCAAGTACCTATCAGTATGGGTCTTCTTTCGATACACAGTATGACTTAAGGTGTTATCTGGGTTACGTATAACTAATACATCTAAGAAAGCTAAAGAATTATTAGACTCCAATTCCATTGTAAATTGTATTTTAGGGTTTATGGAGTTAAGATGTTCTAAGAATACAGATATTTTATCAGATGGTAATATTGTGAAAGTGTCATCTACATACCGCTTGTAGAAACGAGGGGTCACAGGTGATGTGTTTAGGGCGGTCTCCTCGAAGGCCTCCATGAAGATGTCAGCTACAACGGGAGAGACCGGCGAACCCATGGCCACTCCATCCACTTGCTTGTAGAATTCATCATTCCACAATAGATAGCCAGATGTAAGGCAGTGTTTCAAAAGTTCAGTGTATTCTTCTTGCATAATATTATCCCGTAGCTTTCTTGATACTATTTTGACACAGTCCTCTACTGGTAGGCTAGTGAATAGAGACTGTACATCAAAACTGACCATAGTTTCATTGTCCATGAGTTGTAGGTGTTTTATCTCATTGACAAAATGGTACGAGTCCCTTGTGAACGCTGATGTTTGTCCTCTGAGTGTTGAGAGTACTTTCGCTACTAGTTGGGCCAATTTATAAGTCGGTGTGCCGATTTGACTCACAATTGGACGTAGCGGAGCGTTAGGTTTGTGTATCTTTGGAAGTCCATACAGTTTAGGCGGCTTTGCACAAGATGGAACAAGATTTTTGACATCAAGATTCAATGCATCGGAGTGTTTCTTAATCAGCTTTTTAGTATTATTTAACACAGTGGTGGTTGGGTCTGTTTTGACCTTTTTATATGTACTTTCATCCGACAAAAGTTGTTTAATTTTCTCATTGTAATCTGATGTATCCATCACGACGGTGGCATTTCCCTTGTCTGCGCGTAGTATGATAATGTCTGACCTGCTGCGTAAGTTCTTCAACGCTAAATACTGTTGTTTATTGAGATTAGGTTTGGGCCTTGAACTACGACGTAACAAAGATGAAACATCTTGACGTATGGCCTCCATATCCTCAGATTTCATAGTATTTTTGGCCAGGGCATCTTCAACCGCACAAATAATGTTCTCATAAGGGATGCGTGTCGGCGCAACAGCAAAATTTAAGCCTTTACTTAGTACTTGAATAGTAGATTCGTCCAATGTTTGTTTTGACAGATTGACAACTGCTTGACGTACGCACGAATTTGAAACTGTGGTAGACGGGCGCGTTCCGTTATTGTTTTTGATTTTCTTTTTGATGTTATATTTCTCGACTAATTTTTGGTATTTTAATATATGTTTGTTTTTGCATTGGTTAAATTTAGATGTTTCGCGCTTATTTAAAGTTTCAATGCAATCATTGAAATCACTTGGTGTCAATACTGTCTTTATATTAAGGGACGTTTGTTCTACGTACCGGTCGTTACTGCGTAGATCACGGCGGGTTTGACGAATCACCGTCCGTAACAACTTAAAACTTGCCTTGTTAACGATCTTGGCGCTTCCCCGTATGTTCTTTTTAGATGATATTTTCACACACGTAGGAATGAGACGATGATCCCGACATCTCTTCAAGAATGTTAAAGATGTTAATAATCTTGCGCGCTTTGTCTTCAGATCTTCTAACCGGCGTATTTGGTTTGCGATTTCCAGTCCGTACTGGTTCACATAATACTTTCTTAGATTTACGCGAATATTTGACATTTTAAATAAAACTATCTTTTCGGATTTTGTCGCGGATTTATTTGGATTTTTGTTTCCCGACGTTTCGAATGCTTTACAGCATCCATGGTCACGGGAGAGACTGAGGTGTTACATGTCTTGAATGTATAGTTGTTACAGACAGCCTACCCACAATTAACAAAATGAAAATTGCACCAATTACATTACAATATTTTTTTAACTTTAAACATTTTTATAATTTTAATTATAATTGAATATGGAAAATTATTTATTTAATTTTGCTATTATTTTTTATAATTATTACAATTTTAAAATATTAATTAGTAATCTATATTAATGTTGCCATTATTATATTTATAACCATAAAGAAAAATATAAAATGTAGTATTAATTATTAAAGCCATATAATTGTTCTATGTGTAATTTAAAAAGTTAAAATTAATTAAGGATAATAATTTTAATTTAGTTTGCTATTATTTAAAAAACAACTTACTAAGCAACACTATTAATATATACTTTTACAAATGAAAAATGAAAAATATTAGTCTGATAAGCTGTCATTTTGATCTACACAGTATGAACTTACTACATCTGCCTGTCTGTTATGTTTATATTTATTATTTGATTTTATTATATTAATAACAGGATTCCATGACGATGGTAGTACCCAGCCATCTTCCCTATTGAAATTAGGATGTTTTTTAATTCTTATATTTTTTAATTCTTATATTATATTCGCTTCGATAGACCTCAAATCCTGGCGAAAGAAAACCGATATCGCCCTAGAATGATTCGAGAAGCCATAGAAATTAAAAAACATCCTAATTTCAATAGGGAAGATGGCTGGGTACTACCATCGTCATGGAATCCTGTTATTAATATAATAAAATCAAATAATAAATATAAACATAACAGACAGGCAGATGTAGTAAGTTCATACTGTGTAGATCAAAATGACAGCTTATCAGACTAATATTTTTCATTTTTCATTTGTAAAAGTATATATTAATAGTGTTGCTTAGTAAGTTGTTTTTTAAATAATAGCAAACTAAATTAAAATTATTATCCTTAATTAATTTTAACTTTTTAAATTACACATAGAACAATTATATGGCTTTAATAATTAATACTACATTTTATATTTTTCTTTATGGTTATAAATATAATAATGGCAACATTAAATATAGATTACTAATTAATATTTTAAAATTGTAATAATTATAAAAAAATAATAGCAAAATTAAATAAATAATTTTCCATATTCAATTATAATTAAAATTATAAAAATGTTTAAAGTTAAAAAATATTGTAATGTAATTGGTGCAATTTTCATTTTGTTAATTGTGGGTAGGCTGTCTGTAACAACTATACATTCAAGACATGTAACACCTCAGTCTCTCCCGTGACCATGGATGCTGTAAAGCATTCGAAACGTCGGGAAACAAAAATCCAAATAAATCCGCGACAAAATCCGAAAAGATAGTTTTATTTAAAATGTCAAATATTCGCGTAAATCTAAGAAAGTAACCTGTAAAACAATATATTTCATAAAAAAATATTTACTTTATCGATTTAAGTCGTATTCATTCAAATATACCTAATTATATAATATAATTTGTACATTTTAGTTTGTTTCTAGAGAATTCTAGATCATCTTAAAATTTTTTAATAAAGGTAATATTAAGTAGACTTGAAACAGGAACTCATCTATTTCTCGATAAAGACAAAAAAAAATATTACAACAAAATTATCATCATTATAATCAGCCAGCTTTCGTCCAAAGCTGGACATAATTCGTTGGCTTACTATTACAAGGTTCTATGTTAATTTTAATGAAGTTTAGTAATTTTTACATAGAACTTCGTTATTTTGTTATCGTAAAAAAACAACATAGAACTATGTAAAATTGAATATTTTGTAGTTATAGTGCCGCTATCTAATGGTTTGTTTTTGAAAAACTGTAGCTAATGACACATAGAACCTTGTAGCATTAATAACAAATAAGTACTAAAATTGTAACATAGAACCTTGTAATAGTGAGCCAACGAATTATGTCTCTCTTAAGGCACATCACTGAGCTCGATATTCAACTCTACGCATCTAACCACAGAAATCTTAATAATAAGCTAATATTAAGATTTCTGTGCATCTAACCGTTGCCAGACACTACGTATATCGTCACTCCAAGTAATACATAAAAAATACACACAAAATGTACTGACTTCATCTTTAGAGGGTTCATCTTTAAAAGAGATTTATTTCAGCAAGTCAACCCTTATAATATGTACATTGTACATGTATGAAAATTTGAAAAATAGTGTGATAATATGTACTTTGATTCGTTAAAAATTAAAATTATATAGAACATGTATATAATTTACATACTTTCCCAGAAGTACTGATGCCTTTCCATAGTGAGAAGTAGCAAATAATATAAACTGCGAGGAGACACAAAGCCATGTCCCACTTTATGGCGCCCAAATCATGTAAACCTTCACTTCTGTGTAGTTCCAATATGGCCCGACTGTAATATAAAACACAGAAGAAATATACCAGACTAAATCAGCGTTCAGCACTGAAGAAAGATTGATATGAACTATGATTTTTATAAATCTATATTTTATTAGATATCATAAATTTATTCCCTTTGTGACTTCGACTTTTTTTATTTAATACTAGCGACTCACCCTCGCCTCGCTCGTGTTCGTCCCTAGCTTGCTTCCCAATATAAACTGTCATCCCCATTGTCACCCCCTTAAGGGATGATTTCTGGGATGAAAAGACTTCTATGTCCTTTCCAGGGTCTCCAAATTTTATCTAAATCGGTTCAGTAGATCCAGAGATCCCCCTACAACGTCACAAACTCCCAATTCACAAACTTACAAACTTTACCTCTTTATAATATTAGTATAGAAGTATGGATAGGTAGAATGCAATTATATTTTAAACTTTACAATAATGTTATAGAGTAACTAAAATTAAAAATGTCTACAAAACTACTGTGTCGTGCACACAACAGGCCGCCATGTGCTTAGCGGTTATAGATATACTACAGTAAAAAGACATAATATCTTATTTGTTAAAATAAACGTCAAATATTCGCATAATTCTAAGTGGTTATTATTTTGTAAAATAGATATCTCAATCTCGTAAACTAGTTAGACACATTTAGATTTCGTTGGAAGTCAAGAATATCTTTTACATACATATAATAAAATTCTAACTAAGTCGAATCTGTACATTAAATATTTTTTGGAAAATCTTATTGAAATAGACATTATTATCGATACAGAGGCCGAATCTATAGTTTTTGGAATTTTTGTCTGTCTGTCTGTCTGTTACCGCATCACAGAAAAACCACTGGATGGACTTTGATGAAATTTGCTATGGTGACAGCTGGTTAGCCGGGTCAACATATAGGATACTTTTTACCGCGGAAAAATACCTCATTTTTGAGAAAAAATATAAAAACTGCAATGTTAGAGTATACTAATGCGTAAAACCTAATTTGGTTTTTTTTCATCTGAACGCGGGCGGAGCCGCGGGCAATGCCAGTAGAGCAATATAGAGAAAGCTACAGAATTTAATACCCAGGTATAATGAAGCTTTATATTGTACTCGTATGGTATCAAATACTTTTAATAACTGACAATTTCAATATGACTTATGGCCTAATTATAAGCGATTCCGCGTGAAGCGGTCTGGTAAAAAAAATATGTTGAATGTATTTGTTTAGTTAAATAAAAAAAATAGAGTTTACTTTGAAATTCAAGTTACAAAAATAAAAATATTTTTATTTTTTTTTAATATTTAAAAATATAATTAAAAAACCAATAAATGGAGTAGAGAGAGCCCTTGAGATGTCTAAAACCTAAGTCTCTCCCATGACCACGACTGCTGTAAAGCATTCGAAACGTCGGAACTAAAAATCAAAATAAATCCGCGAAATAGTCCGAAAAGACAGTTTTATTTCAAAAGGAGTACAAATTGAACCGCTTTATTTATTTTATTATAGCTTTTTATTACTAGATAATGTGTTAGGCAAAATTTCAGTCATCTAACTCAGTAACCAGGCTCTGTGTTATAAAAAAAATTATATGTTGGTCGAGGACTAATATGTAAATCGGAAATATGGATATTTTTTTCTTTATCCGCTTAACGTGGAATGACTCTTATAAAATTTTCAATGTATCATAAGTATATATAAAATATTAATCATAAGTATTATATAAAGTGTGTTTTATATAAAATTTGTTAGTTTTTATATAGAGTGTAACTTACTTAAAGTATTCTGATGCAGCAGATGTGTATGGAGCGGTCTGTGTTTCTGTCTCTGACGAATTGTGGCTTGTTTCGTTTGCGTTTATCAACGTCCAGTTAGCTTCGAACTACAAACATAATTTTCGTATATGTATGGAAATTTGTTTATAAAATTATTGAAAAATAATAATAATACTGAAGAAGTGAATGTGCTAGCATCTAAGTCATAATTTTTAAACGAAATAATATTTTTTTAGAGAAGATATTATAATATGACGCCATACAAAATAGACGTATAAGTTGAGAGGAGTATAAGGAAACTGTGACCATTTTGATAAAAATTAAAACTGTATTAGGTATTAATTATTTAGCCAAATCGAGCATGTTTTTTAAACACCTTTAAATAAATATAAAAGGCAAATTAGATATATGTATATTTATTAACCTTAGCGCCGCCCCTGGGCACTATAAAAAATGCCGCCTTATTATCGAAATTTTAAATAAAATGTTAAAAGTTTAAATTTTTTAATTATTAATTTTTCGAAATATGCAAAAAGATAATAATTTATAAATGATATCAATTTTTCGAAAAATGTACCTACAAGTCAATCTTTTTTTTTTAATTTCTTGGTATATAAAAAAAGCATTTTCGATAACGCGAAGAAAAATTTTTTCCCACCCTCCGAATTTTGCCGCCCCTAAAAATTTGCCGCCCTGGGCACTAGCCCCGAGTGCCCCTAGAGTAAATCCAGGGCTGGTGATACTTAAAATCTAAATTATCTCACCGGTTGGCAAGAAGGCGTATTCCAAGCATTGTTGCAGTTGGTCCAAGGCAGCAAAGTGGTGAAGGATGCAAAGAAGAATCGAAGTGCCCAAGCGATTATGACATTGTAGTAGAAGTCCACGTAGAACGCTATCAAAACTACCGCGTACCCGATACCTAATAAATTTGAATAATTAGATTTTCATGTGTATATTGAATGAAATTTATTAATTTATAATTCTTCTAGAATCAAATGAAATACAAAAAAAAATTCTTACTGTAAAGTATATACATTTTTGTTGTTAATGATCTAAAGTTAGTTTTTGTACATTAATTTTTTTTTAATTTAATGTGTAGTTTTTTGTAATTGTTAACTAACACCGCTAGGTAGACGATATGTTTTAGGTATCGATGTATCGTTTATATGATATACCTACAATTGTATAAAGATTTGTAAACACTGTTTCCCTAGATTAAAAATATAATAAAAATAAAATAAAAAATACAGTTCTCTACGACAAAAATTGTCTACAAATATACTTATAATTTTCAAATATAACAACCTGTTTGGAAATTAAATAGATCTGTTGGCGGGAGGCGATAGGAACAATACCTTGTGCTATCAAGAGAACGATAACACAATCGGCGAACCCTTTCTAAGAAAATATGCCCAAAAGCTTCCCACTTTCCACTCCATTACCAATTTTATTCTTTAAATCATACCATCGTCGCTCGCTCGGCGGCACTTAGCTACGTGACAAGTGAAATGAAATCGCCGGCCATAAGCCGACCTCGCAAATCTGCAGTCTTTTGAAAGCGTATGGAGCACTTAAGGGGGGACCGAGAAATGGTGTCAATTATGGATGTTAAGTGCAAGCCCGGGATCGCGACGCATGATATGATCTTTATTTTATTCTATGAACAATGTTATAGTCTATGGTGGAGTGGCTATGGTGGAAGACGATAAAATTCCAATAAACAGTTTTAAAAGAGTTACTTTTATATATCACAGCCAAATTGCGATGTAGCATTACAAATGCAGTATAATTTTTTGTCTCATCTGCATCATTTAACTATCGTTTTGCCGAAGTATTTGTAATATTTCAAACTTGAGTTTGTAACTAAAATATTTCGAAATATTTTCGCTTTTATTTCTTTCTTTTACGTCCGTAGATTTAAGCGCTATAAATCAAGATCGCTAAGACTTTGAGCGCTCATGCCTTATTCTTTTACCACATGACTGGACTAAGTGGTCATAACTCATAAATTGATTATATTTTGATAAAAATATGATTAAAATCTGATAACAGGAAAATTATCAATCTTTACGTTATCAGATGTAATTTTATTTTTAGTAACTTTATTTTAGTATGTATATATTTTATATTGATTAAGCACTGTGTATTTCGATTTTACCTAACAGTTTAATTAAAATATCTATCAAAGTTGAAAGTTCACGCCCAATAACACAATAACAATTCTTGTTTATAATATATAAACATTTTTTTTTATTTATTTGATTAAAAATGTTTAATTTTAAAACTTTATGATTTTACCTACCTTTAAGAAGTGGTACAAGTCTGCCCCAACATGTGATGGCCCCTTTTCGATGAAACTGTCCCAGTGCCAACTCCATATAAAAGAGAGGAATGCCACCCACCACCAGCATGATACAGTATGGTACTAGAAAAGCCCCTGTGGAAAAAAATGGTAAAAACTAATTACTTTTTAAGATTTACGCGGATATTGTGTTTATTGGTTCCCGGCGTTTTGAATACGTACAGTAAACATGGTCACAGGAGAGATTAAGGTGTTCGACTTTGCAATTGTAATAGTTATTACCAACAGTCTTTCGATGAAATTTCTGTCTTATTTCCAAATTAATATAGTCATTATAATTTTGTAGATAATTAAAACAATATTGAAAAACCAAAGATCAAAATAAAACACGAAAACTTCGCAAAGATAGTTTTATGTCAATAGTAAATCTTCCTTAAATAACACCTCATCTTATTTTTACTCGACTGTGCTGAAGCCCAAAGGAGGGTTATGCGTTTGACCGATAGGTATGTATTTACATACATGTTATGTATGTAATGTTCGATCCTATGCTCCCTCGTAATTACATAAATCGTAATCAAAATCTGTTGTTTGATTCGTACCTCATTAATTATTATAGTCGTCTTTATAACGCGAGTTCCTTTGTCTACTTTGACTGCGTAATACTATGTTTCTTTGCCAACTTGTTTCCATATAATTTTTTGCAAGAATTGGTTCACAAAAGTTTGAAATATATTTTTTCTCAATCAGTCAATTAATCTATACATATAATAAAATTGTAACTAAGCCGAATCTGTAGTACATTAAATATTTTTTGAAAAATCTTATTGAAATAGACATTATTATTGAAACAGAGGCCGAATCTATAATTTATAGAAAATTTTTTCTGTCTGTCTGCCTGTCTGTTACCGCATCACAGAAAAACCACTGGAGGGATTTTGATGAGATTTGGTATGGTGATAGGTGGTTACTACTTACTACTTTTTACCGCGGGAAAATGTCTCATTTCTGAGAAAAAATACAAAAACTGCAATGTAAGAGTATACTAATATGCAAAACATAAGAATTTGGTTATTGGTCATCTGAACGCAGGCGGAGCCGTGGGCAATGCTAGTAAAAAATAACATATAATTTTTTATTTTAGCTAAGCTTACATATTACATTTTATTTTTCAGTATATTCAATTATGATATCGAGACGTAGGTAATAATAACACACTGAGTATACAACTTACCGCTGCTTATAATGTTGCCTTTCAGTACGCTTTTGTACATTTCATTCCATAAAGCATTACTCAACTAATTATATAGGTACAGATAAAGCTAGCTAAAGCAGCTTAAGTAATAGAAAATGAAATAATGATCGAGAACTTCAGTTTTCTATTAAAATAACAGCTAATCCTCTTAAGATTGAAAAAAATCACTTTCTTTCTCTTTAAAAGGAGCAATCTCAGATCATAGATCGCAATTCTCAAGGCAATAATTTCATATCGGGCCCCTCAGGACAGAGGGGGCGAGCAAATTGTGCGGTAATTGGCCTTTTAAGTCTTACATTTACTTAGAACAAGCTTTTATGAATGTCGAGACAATACTGTGTAGAACTGTTGGTGGATAAGATATTTTTAGTTATTGTATTTTATGTATCTATTATTGTGGATATTGGTGAGTAGATTATATGAGAATTAAATTCTTAAATACTGTTAAATACGGTGAAGGAAAACATCATTAGAAAGCTTGCATTTCTGAGAGAACCTAGCAACCGAAAGACATGTGAAGTCCGCCAACCCGCACATGGCCAGCATGGTGGACTATGGCCTGATCCCCCTCGTTCTGAAGGGAGGCCCGTGCCCAGCAGTTGGACGTTAAAAAGGGCTGAATACAATAAAATTCTTAAAAATTTAAAGGTTCTACAATGGACATATGTAGAAAACGTATAGATAAATATTTAATAAGATTAAAAGTATAAAAAGTAAATAAGTACCTAGTGGAGTTAAATTAATTAATTTAGCATAATAATGAAGTCTACATTGCTTAATTAAAAAAATTAAAACAATCATTAAAAAAGAACTTAAATATGTATATATTACAATACTAGCACAACCCGCAGTTTCACTCGCGCTAACACCCAAAAATACTTAAAAAAAACTAGGTTGGTTTCATACAAACTTTCATCCCACATTTATGGGACTAATTTCGAAAAATGCTAACACACGTATTTATTTCATTGTATTGAAGAGCATTAATACCAAGTTTCAAGTAATTTTGATCGTAAATAATTTTTTGGGTGGTATTATAACGTGTTTTCCCTTGGGAATGAGATAATGTTCCATGGTAAAAAGTAGCCTATGTCACTCTCCAGCCCTTCCACTATCTCCACACATAAAATCAGGACAATCGGTCACACCGTTTTGACGTGAAAGAAGGACACACAAACAAAGAAACACACTTTCACATTCATAATATTAGTATGGATTATATGTATTACAGTTAGCTTTATTTAAACAGACTGACAAAATAAAATCTTTGACTTATTTTACAATACACATACATACATATATTATATTTCATTTATTCACGTTTAATGTTATTTCACTTCCGGAGTAGGAAAGAAGATTGTGATGCCTCACTTGTTTTTCCCTTTTCCGATACAAAAAACGTGGTTTGTAACGTCGTCGGCCAATACGAAATTTCCACTGTTTGACGTACGACACTGTTTCCTTAAAAATGATATGAACGTGCAATATTTTAGCTTGTAAATTAAAAAAATTTACAACTTTGATGTTGATGAAATGGATTACTGTGTACTGTATAGCGTTTGAATAAAGTTTTTCTCGAATTGAATTTACTATCTTACATACATAGAAATGATTATACTGTAGGTACCTATTATTATTTAGACTTAGGTTACAAGAGTTTGGTTATACCAAAATTAAGGCATTTTTTGTAAAGTATATTGAAAAGTATAGGAGATCTTTAAAATATTATAAGATTTAATATTTTTAGAAGGAGCAAAATATTTAGTTAAGAAGAAAGTAAGTTTAGAAAGTTTTTACTTATATGAATTATCTACTTCAAAAGGTCATTAAGTTTACGACTTTTTCCTGTTGTAATTTCGTTAAAATGTATGTATGTACCTAATTATAGCATAGGAATGAGTAATATTAACGAGAGCAATTGGTAAATAGAGATCTTCCGTTTAAGACTAAAACGTACGACTAGATAATGGTTCCACCAGTGACAATTTTCAACTTTAGATTTCTTCATTAAATAATGTGTTTACTTGCTTGTTACTTGTTAATATTTATGGTTTAAGTTTGCTAAAATAAAATAATATAAGTATAACTTACACATTTGTGGAGCAACTTTTAAATTAATATCCAAAATCTTTTTACTAAAATGGTAAAAAGTAATACATAGAAAAAAAAATAGTTTTCATTAATTTTTAGAAATGCGTGATGCCAATTTATTTATTAAAACCTCAAACTAAGGAATAGTTTAGACAGGGTCAAAGAGAGAGTTGAATCCAAACAATAATGTTTGTAAATAATATGTAATTTGTTTACTTAGTGACAAGTAAATCAATATTAATAAATAATAATGCTAATGAATTTTATTACAATAAGGAAAAAAGAAATAAACTAACTAAAAGAACTAATACTTAAAAATACGAGTACAAAAGAATATATAGTTCCTATTATTTTTATTATCCATATTTATTCTCAAAACTTGAATATTAATTTAATAAAATTTCCGTTACTCTTTAAAGAAAGTATGTAAACGATTCTTATGGCAAAATAAAAAATAATAGCATATACAGCAAATCACGCACGCATGGACATTTATTTTGGCGGACTATACTCGTACCTATACGTAATGTTTTAGTCTGAGATTCAAACATAATATGTGAAAATGTTTATTATGTCTTTTTTTGAAGCAGCAACATATTTTCAAAAAATAACCTCAATATGTGATATGAAAGAAAAAAGTTTCTAAAGACGGCGTGGAGAAGTAAAGTAGACATAAGATAAGCAAAGGTGATATTATTAGTACAAGTTTTCTTGATAAGATAAAGAGGTCTGTCTGTAAATAAAAAATCATTTTTTGATAGAAATACTAAAAAACTTTCTACAATATCTACTATAAAATATCGTTCCATTTGAATTTCATCTGAAGCTTTATAATACGATCGTCTTTAAGGGTGGGAAGGGAGACGGGATTTATTTTATTGCCGGATGCAACAGGTCACTGGATGAAAGCATCTTAGTCTGTAAGTCGGCCAAAGTGCCGGAGTTTCCTCGCCGCTTAACTTGGATAATAATAGGTCTTTGATATGGCGATATGTACGTGTTCTCTTACTTGGAAAAAAAATGTTTTGTATTTAAAGAAGAGTTTAAGTTTCCAGCTTCATTCTGTTTTGAATACTAAATTAGTGTCGATATAAAAAACTTATGAATGTTGATAGAAAATTTTGCTTTTCCACGTCTCTTTTATTGTTACGAAAGGTTTCTTGCATTGTAAATACTACAGCAAAAACTGCAGCAAAGTTTTGGTCACAACCCCCCTGGGTCGTTTTTTGTTAATATGTTTTATTGTTTAAAAAAATATATCGCCTGGAAAAAGTGTGAAGAGTGGAGTGAAGGAATAGATCGGGATCTCCTACTACAATAAATAGCTAAAAGCTTCAATAACCTAAATTTGTAATATAACTAACTATATGTGATAGAAACAAAATCAAATATAACAAAAGAACCTTTTAAAAAAATCTGTATGAAATAATGAATATGGCACATTTCTCGATAGATAGATTTCTCATAGATAAGTACAACTTAAAAAATTTTTTAGATATCAATTCCGTTCAAATTTTCAATCCGTTTGGACTTAGGATAATGAAATATCTCCAGCTACTCCCGGCGGGCGGCGGATGATTGAGTGTTACGAGATATCGGACTTGGATATTAAACTCTGGGCTGTTTTCTAAATAGAATTTTTTAATTGAAAAATTATGAAAATATTAAGCAAACATGAATAGATAAAATATATGATATTTTGAAATTATTAATACTAAAATTTTAAATGTTTAAATATTAATGTAAAACAGTTAAATATACTCTTAAGTATAATAAAATATTTTTAAATCGGTAGATATAATAATTTATCTATATAATACTGATATTTAAATAATAGTTTTTAAAAAGCCCGACTGCTTCAAAAGCGAACTAAAAAGAAGGAAACAAGATGAAATAAGAATCTATCTTATAAAATACATCCAGATTTCAGAGACACACAAACATTTATGATAAATATTTATGACTATTATCTACATTATTATACACAAATTTTTGTTTATAGTTTTTTTGCGCGGAACCCTAATTCTTTTTCTTATATAAAAGTAGCCTAAGTTACACCTTATAAAATCAGGTATCTGCCAGTGAAAGATCCTTCAAAATCGGCCCAGCCGTTTTGGAAATTAACCGGAACAAACAGAAAGGCAGACAGACAAATAGACAGACGGACAATTTTTTTTTTTAATTTATCTGTAAAGATAACTTACTTTCACTTTATTTTCAGTTTTGAACGAGCATCTTTGAACGAGCAGATTTATGTATGTGTTTGAATGTGATAGGTGTTCTTGTGCGACTTCAAAAAAATAATTAGATATCATTGAACAAGATCAACCCACATAAATTACAAATACGAGTAATTATTAACAAAACCCTAAAAGCGGAATAATTAAATTTAAAGCAAGTCACTGTACTTCTTTTTGTAAAATAATATTTTTAAATGTTTAAAAAAAGACTATTTCATAGTTATTCTGTATCAACTTTGCATGTTTTTTTCTGATTTCGTTTTATCAGCTCTTATCTAAAAAAGGTAGAGTCAATTAAATATGCAAGTGCTGACTGCACTCATGATTGCAACACATGCATACATACTATTGCAAATCTTACTTCAAGTTTTGCTTAAAAGAGACCATCAATACCCAAAAATAAGACGTTAAATACTTGTGTTTCAAATTTAATAGATCGTGTAGACCGTTTACATCGCTCTAATATTAATCTTTCGATTTCGTCTCCCTGTAATAGGTATATTTTTTAACAAACGTTATTCACAGCATTTTATCTTGATTGAAAACTCTGTTTGGTTTTTTTTAAAAGCAGACTTCGTATTTTTTTTATCAAGAATAAAAATACTTCGATAGCACATTAATTAAAGCATATTTAATTTATCATTTGAATTGAGATATGAGAAGTAATGATGTATATTATTAAATATTTATAGGTACCCCACCCCTTACGTCACAGTTGTTTACTATTTCCTATATCTAAAATTTGAAAGAAATCATTGTTTCAGCGAAAATTCCTTCTCTTTCCAACCATTCTGTGTATTTTTCTGTTTGAAAGTATAATAAGGAGGTGTAATATTATTATTAATTCTTATAAAAAATTACATATGCTATTATTATTATTATTTTGCTTGTATTTGGTCCAATATTATTATTATATATTACTACTATTATGATAGTTTAAATATGTTTAACGCTGTAAGTAAGTATATGGTGAGCAAAATTTCAAAGCAAAATTTTAACCTTTAACTAAGCTAACAATGTTCTACGAGTAGTTCCAAAGTACCTAAAGATAATGAAATATCACCGGCTATTCCCGACGGACAGCGATTATTGAGCGTTACGAGATTCCTATCAAATTGTTTCAGCTATTAAATCATCGATGGGTATAGTGATGACAACGGAAATGAAAGTGTATTAAATTACCGATTTAAATATGATTTAAATAGATTTATCTTCTAGTGAACAAGCTTTCGGTCTTCAGTTCGCGTAGATTCGTCCATAGATAAACAAAAGCATACCTATAATATATCACTCTCAAACCCACCAATGGGTTCCCCATACTAGTTTTTCTCTGCATTGCGCCTGTCATATTCCAAAATCTAGTCATATTCCTAATGTTTAATCTAATACCTATACCAAAGTTCACAACTGGTTCATCGATTTAGTCGTGAAACAAATAAACAAACAGACAGAGTTACTTTCGTTATGGATGGAAATATAATTTTAAGTTCGCAATCACATATTTGTTAAACAATATTACCCAAAATTGTGCAACTTTGCATTAAAAACAGGTAGGTTAGTATAGTAATTAATAATTAATTGAGAAAAAGTTAGTTGGAAAGAAATAAGTAATTTATCTGTACTTTCTCTAAAAGAGATCTCTACCATCCAGCCAATGGATGTGGAAAAAAAACTAAGAGGCAATATAGTGCAAAAAATAGTAGGTATACCTACATATACTTATCTGTAATCTATACATATAATAAAATTCTAACTAAACCGAATCTGTACAGTAAATATTTTTTGGAAAATCTTATTAAAATAGACATTATTTTCGATACAGAGGCCGAAACAACAGTTTTTAGATTTTTTGTATGTCTGTCTGTCTGTCTGTCTGTCTGTTACCGCATCACGGAAAAACCAATGGAGGGATTTTGATGAAATTTGGTATGGTGATACCTAGTTATCCAAATCAACATATAGGATACGTTTTACCACGGGAAAATTCTAAGAAAAAATACAAAAACTGCAATGTAAGAGTACTATACTAATATGTAAAACCTAAGAATTTGGTTTTTGGTCATCTGAACGCGGGCGGAGCCACGGGCAATGCTAGTATTATTTATATATTTTGAAAAATTAAATAAAAAGTATCCAAAGAATATTAACTAAGTATGGCCTAATGAATTGTGATTCCATTACGTACTCAAAATGTCAGTGTGACGGTGCCGTGAGCGTGACGGACGGCGGGGTCGCATGATGAAGTGCCTCACAATTAATTAGTGGATGAAATCTCGCTACACATGGTAGATGTTAGCTCATATAATAGATACTAACAACCTATCCCGGTTTTGCCTATTACAAAAACAAGAATCGGATTTTAAAGTTAGAACTTTTACAAAAACACTAAATGGTTCAAATTTTAAAAACAAAGAAATATATATTATTTCTTATTTTATATCTTATTTCAGAGAGGATTAATATATTTTTGTATTTAGTTGGAAATTTTTGCTTTTGCAATTTCAACAATTAGTCATACAAGCTTTTATTTCATTTATGCACATTACTTCCACAGAATATTTATATATTCATTCTTATAAGTAATTATTATTTTTATATATACTTTGTAAAAAAATAATTCTGAGTTTTTTTTTTAATTTACTACAGGATGTTACTATAAAATATATAAAAGCATACAATAATTGTCATTAAAATGCCTAGACGGTAGAAGAAACGTAAACTGGGGCAAATCTCCTCACTCCTCATAAGGAAAACTTATAAAACTATTACTTACCTAATAAATTTTATTTATATCTTTCAGTTTAGATGCGACATGTTTTAAGGATTCAATTTATTACAAGTAAAATATAAACATTCTATCAAGAAGTAGAATAGAGAGCTATATTAAAAACCCAGTTATCTAATTTTAATTCGTATAATTTCAAATTTTTACTATTGCCTAAAATCTATGATTTTCTGTTATTATATATTTAATCTTTTTTTAAAGGATTTTTTAGAGAAATACTAAATAATATCCCATTCCAAATCCCATTTCATTTAACTACAAGATTTAGCCGCCGTCATGATACCACCAAAGACCAGCTAATAACTGTACAAAATTGGATTAGTCTATACAGATGCGTTTGTAGCATGAGCGTTCTAGCGTCACTAAATAAATTTCCGGCGGTGACCCTTTGACGGGACCTCACGAGATAATATTGGTATAAAATTGATATATAATTAGATCAAGACACGATCGATGACCGTTCTCCATTACCTTATTACCCCTATTATTGCGTCTCTAATTTCCTGCACATCGAGAGGCTAACGAAGTTTCTCGAAGCGTCGCGTAAAGTGCGCGTTCTGATAGTCAATTACTGCCTTGGACCAAAGATGTAAGGGAGACTACAAAGAGAACGGGATGTAATTAGTGTAAGAACTTTATGTTTTCTGTGGTAGTTACGAAACTTTATATGCTTAATAAATGACATTGAAAGCATATTTTCATCGAACTATAGGTATTTTGGCTGAAGACAGCAAAGTAAATCGACTTTAAATTATCCGCTTGTAACATTCAGTTATTTTATGTGCCAGTTCGTAGATTTTGAATACAGATTTTTGATATGTCAAGTGGACAGTCGGTGATTCGCATTATATGAGTTAGGAATATAAAATATAAATGTAAAATGAGTATACAGAAAAAGCGAGAAATATAATTGTTAATTGCCAAATATTTTTCTTCCTGGAAAACCCTTCTGAGCTGTTTTACGCTAGATATTTTTTTTATTATATATGTTACAAAAACCGTGGTACAATTTTAGCTAACGAAAGGATGGAATCGAATATTATCTATTCTAATATTATAAAGAGAAAAAATGTGTTTGTTTGTTTGTGTCGAATAGGCTATGAAACTACTGAACCGATTTAGATGAAATTTGGAAAGAAGATAGTTTGATACCTTGGGAAGGACATAGGATAGTTTTTATCCCGGAAATCGTCCCTTAAGGGGGTGAAAATGGGGGTAAAAGTTTGTATGGGAAAGCAAGTATTAAATATTTATATTACTAACTACATAAAAATCAGTTACTAATTTAAAACAATTTATAAATACTCAGTCGTATTCAAACTTTTATTTTTAATTTATTTTAAGTACTACTTATACAAGATCCTAAACTGTCAAAAGAAATGACCGTACAAAGAGAGCGTATTCTCATAATTTCCGGGGACGTCACACGCGTTATGTTTAACATGTCGACCGCTAGCGCCTACTGAGTTAACCGTTTCCGTCTGCGGATAACAGCCATATCTAATTTATGTGGTTATATAAAATAATTTGTGTATAAATATCTAGTAATTCTTAAGTAATGAATTCAAAAAAAAAGTATTAGTATACTAGCGACTCACTCTCGCTTCGCTCGAGTTTGCTTCTATAAAAATAAAAACAAATCTATCCCAAGGGAACCGTACATTTTCCCGGGATAAAACGTAGCCTATGTGTTATTCTGATGCTAGCTGTATTATTAGCTATATTATTGTAAAGTTTCATTAAAATCCATTCATTCGTTTTTGCGTGAAAGAGTAACAAACACCTATACAACTATCCTCACATACTTTCGCATTTATAATATTAGTAGGATATTAAATAAAAGAAAGCATGTTTTCAAAAATCTTAAGACATTGTTCTTAACACAAAACTAAAATATACCTACTAAAAATAAAACAATATAAAAACAAATATTCGATTTAAAAGGAATTTGGTTTTTTTTCGTCAAATTAAAATATTCATTTTAATTTTCTGAGATTTCAGATTCTATTTTAATTTAAGACAGACAGAATGACTTATTAAACTTGGTTCACAATCCACCAAGCATACACGAAGAGAAACAGTCGAATCAAAATCCCATCTTAATTAAAAATCGGTATTTATCTTTTGTTCAGTAATTTAATAAACAATTATTTATTTATGGCAATACCGGGTCAATAGCATCGCTCAGCGTTTTTCGGAAAAACTTAAAAAATGCGTTTTTTTTTCTTCAATAAATACACCTATCTAGACAAACTTAAAAAGCAACACCTTATCTAAATACAAAATTTGATCCAAATCATTAGAGCCGTTTCCGAGACACGAAATAAATCTATACTATTATTATAAAGAGGCAGAGTTTGTTTGTTTGAACGCTCTAATCTAAGGAACTACTATTCCGATTTGAAAAAATCTTTTTGCATTTAAACGGACTATCCGTTTATTGAGAAAGGCTATAGACTATATGTCATATAATATATAGTCAATCTATCTATTCCATACAAACCGTTAACCTAGTCACGAACCTGAGCAAAACGAGGGTGAGTCGCTAGTTTAAATATATATGAATTGCTCGTTTAATTTATTAAGATATTAAATTTTTAAATGTCAATAAATACCAATATTGTCTTCAATACTCACGGTCACGAGTTTGAAAGTCATTGAGGGTGTTTAAAGCACGAAAGCAGAGAGTCGTACAATTATTGATTAACACTCGGTAGTATGCAACTTGTGGCTAACAGGAATATGGCGTAAAGCTATTAAAATATAAATGCTTTAAACTTTTTAAAAGTTATTTTAATATAAATATAAAGACTATAAAATATAATAATATTAGATATAGGATAGAAAAAACTTCCAAAATAATAATAGTTGTACCTAAATTTATAAAAGCCATTCTATAATATTAAAATTAAATAATTATTAACAAAAAAAATGTATTCAATTTATTTGTCGTATGCCAATTATTATTTTTTAGTAAACAAGTAGTTTTCAAAAGCATCTTATATCCACATTTTCCTGTCCAAAATCATTAAAATAATCAAAACATTGAATTGTAATATATATTGTAATATATGTATATATATATATATATATTATATATATATATATATATATATATATATATATATATATATGCAAATATTACAGGTATATTTATTTAAAAAAAAAACAATTTCTGCAGACGTTTAATACATTATATTACAACGGATCGAACATACAATTTTCTAACAATTTGAAAAAGAATCTCAGAGGCATGCAAGCGTACTCAGAACACTGTAGATCGTGAATACGTCTTTCAGGTCGGAAACAGGCCGACAATTAGCGCAGCTAGAGGTCGCAAGAGGTTGTGAGAGGTGGCGAGAGGCACTTAGCATTCATGCCAGCGTTTCATCACCTCGCCGCAACGCGCACTTACACACTGATTTAGTCGGGATAACGTAATAATGCCGGGATAAGTGAATAGTCCTGAAGATCTGTTACATTTTGTAAAAGAATTGCGTTATGGATGAAATAAAATGTGTTATTCAATTTATATCATTTAGTAGTTTGTGTATAAACTGTTAGTTTGGTGGACTTTTTTTATGAAACTTTTGTATTCTATTTTATAAAATAATATCATCTACAATAGGTGCTAGTTACTCCTTTCTCTAACTACCATCCTACCTGTCACAGTGAAAACGGTGCATACTTACTCAACTTTACCCAATACTACACATAGTCTGCAGCAAACACACTACTTATTATGAAGAATTATTTATATCTACGTAATTCTTTTATGAAGAAGACATTGCATAAACCATAGCATCTCACCGTTCTCCGGTTTGTGACTACACATGTAAATAAATACACATCACAGACCAGAAATCAGTGTGTTCTAAATAAAACCAAAACGTTTTCTCAAAAGCATCCTAAGTTGTATTCTAACCTAATCCCGGTCAAAGTCAGTTAAGTCACGAGCCCTACAATTCAAAAAAAACAACACATCAACACACAAACATACATTCACCCCGTAAGAAAATCCGGACAGCAGATAACATTAATTACACACTTGTAAATAAAATCATATTTTTCTAAACTATTTACGGGAGCCTCTCCCGTGACCATGATAGTTGTAAAGCATCTGAAACGTCGGGAACTAAAAATAAAAAACGAAACAATCCGAAAAGATAGTTTTATCTAAATGTCAAATGTTCGCGTAAATTTAAGAAACTGTTATAGACACTACATTAGTACGCTTGTCCCACTAAAATATGTAAAAATCAACAGTCAACTTACCCCCTCCATTTTTGTAGCAAAGGTATGGAAAGCGCCACACATTGGCGAGGTCGACGGCGAAGCCGATGACGGAGAGCAGGAAGTCTACCTTCTTGCCCCATGTCTCGCGCTCGCCGACGCCCGGCGTCGGGGTCTTCAGCGACATTCTAGTACTGGCTGGATTGCCGCCACAGACTAAACAACCAAAAATAATTATAATTATTTAACACATATTCCGATTAGGTTATGATAAACAGGCAGATTTTTATGTTGCCGCTGGACTATTTTGCATTATTTTACAGCACAGGATAATTTTTATGTTACAGTTCAGAGAAAAAAATGTACATAAATGGACATACATGCTTCATATTAGTAAAAATGATTGATATTTGTACTGAATAGCCTAAATTTCACATGTCTTTCGAAAACTTGCTAGGTTCTCTCAGACATGCACGTTTCCTAACGATGTTTTAATTTACCGTGAAGACAAGACAAGTGGTCATCATGTTAGAAATTATTCTTACATGAAAATATTAAAGGGGCAAGACCCGGAATTTGAACCCGCTTCACTCGATTTTCCAAGCGAACACGGTACCACTACTAGGCTACCACTGCCTTAAGAAAGTATAAAAAGTGTACTCTATTTACAGGCTGCATATCGCATTACGGACTTATTCTATTAGAAAAAAAAACAAGTTTATTTATTTGTTTATTGGAAAATGATTTCCTTATATATGAATATATGGTAAGAACAAAAATAAAATGCAACTACTGAATTTTTAAAAAAGAAAACTCCTTAACGGCAGGGTTTCGGCTTACATTTAAACGAGATCACGAACAGTGTGAGTTACTGCTAAAATAGTTATGACGCAGTTTTCGACTTTTCACTTTTTCAAACAGCTCTCACGGAAGAATGGGTAGAGTAAAATTTAGTAAAAAAATGAACTTAGAGAACCATTCACCGTTTTATAGAACATAGGTAAAAAATAATATGTGCACTTTTTTCTTACGGTTTTTTTTTAATTTCTATGAGGGCCGTCTTCGAAAAAATGTTTTGAAATAAAAGAATTAATTTTGGCCCGCTGAAGTCTCCTTGAATTACCCTGGCCATATGCGACCGCATAGGTTACATTGGCATAGCTACGCCACTGCATGACGCCGACGTCGGACACACATAAGAAAATGAAGACGAATATGAAAAAGTTGTATTTTGTTCCACTTGAAGTATGGTTTTCTGAAGCCTGATATCATTATAACTATTTATTTATCATTTTGAATATTGAAACGTGGCTTGTGACATTGTTAAACGAGTTGTATTTATATGTAATGAACAGTTTGAGAGCATTCTTTCTTACATGGGTAGCGCTGGTGATTTAGTTTTTTTTTATATAGGCTTACTAAAATTAAAAAAAGAAGTTAAAACATATAGCATGCATATTGTATAAGTACAGTGTTAATAAATGTTTAATCTTTATCTGGACTTCTAGAAAATTCTGATAAAAACCATTATAAAGGTAAGATGGCCATTATTGGAAAAAAACACAAATGTATAATAATCAATATTTCGACGAAATTTAGTTTTCTTTATTACTACTCACTATTTCTTTTTTAATAGCCAAATAGCTTTCAAACCACCAAAAAATTTTGAACATACGAATACGTAGCGGTTACATCGAAAGGACCTACTTGCCTTTGATCCATCAGTCATGTTACATAGTGTAAATGACTTAAAGTAAAAGTCTAAAAATTAAAAGGTTCGCGAGATGACAAGCACTTGACCTTTAACGTGTTTTAATTACGAGCGAAATTATTCGAAGTCGAGAGCTCTCCATTAGGTGCGCGTTCTATGGAGTGACAAATGTTATAACGCTCGCGTCGCTGGGCTCCACTCGAACTGACCGGCGAATTACGCCTAGGGCTGAACCATATATATGTACATATAATACATTTTTTGAATCTTTTATTTTTATAAAATTATAAAAAAATCAAACTTTCTTGAAATAGACTTTTACAAGCATTTTTGAATCGTAACATTTACAATTTTTTGTAATTTTAAGTGAAATGTCAGTATGTAAGTCCGTGAGGAATCTACCACTGGCTCGGAAAGCAGTTCTGCTTAGAAGTGGCGGCGGGAAACTTACCAATTGTATTTTAAATATATGTAACAAATTCTTTTATATAATATAATAAATGTTTTAGTAAATATTTTAAATCTAGCATATTAAGAAATGGCTGAACTACTCAAGTTGCGTAAATAAGCCTCCCTTATTCAACATTATTTTTTTATACCATTTTCTGTAGAAAACCTTGGCCCATGGAGTCAAAGTGCAAAACACTCCTTAAAAGATATAACACCACACCTTATCGCATCTACTGGTGACAAGAGAGCTGTCTCGTTTTTCGCCAAAAGAATATTGCCTATTCATTCAACCAGGCAATGCGGTTACCATTCTTACTAATACTCCACGCGCACATGACTTGTACAGTAATAATTAAGTATACATTTGTTCTGTATATACCTATAATTAAGCCTTTTGTAATTTTCTTTATTATAAATAAATATATATTTTTAGAAATATTGAATTTTGTATTATTAACCATTTTTTATTGTAGCTTTGTAAGATGTATATTACCTTAAGGTTAGCTTGTTGATTTTGTTTCTAATTGTATATTCTCATTAAAAATCTTATAATTTGTGTACAAAAAGTTAAACGAAAATCGTAACGCTGTTACGAAAGTCCCTTACATAATGCAGTCTTGTAACATTTCTTAGCATCGTCTTGATGGTGGTTAAATTTTCCTCATGATTGTTTTCGGATTTATCGTCAGCAGTTTACAGTATTACTACTATTTACTTAACAATAATAATTCAAATAAAAATGCCGTCTTTACTTTGAACTTTACCTACTAAGAACTAGCACTACCTTCATAAAATTTAGTTAAAATCCGATCAGTACTTTTTGCGTGAAAAGCAAACGGGTATACAGATAAACAAACAAAAATTTCCACAACTATTGTTTCGAGGTCTATTTTACATAATATGTAGCAAGCATTGTTTTAAAGAAAAAGCATGTACACATTTCGCACTGTTACTATTTTATTTTATGTACAGAATAGATATATTATATTACCCCGTTACCCAATACCCTGGTATTTATTGACCTTCAATATCGTTATTATTATATTGTATTTTATATAACCTATATATAAACGTAGATGGTTTTCAAATGTCTATTTTATACTATGAATGCTCAACCTACAACATGTAAAATAATTTATTAGCCGTAGTTATCATTCAAATATGTGATGGAATCATATTTTCTACGTGAGATTGAATGAATGAATAAATCTTTATTGTACACCCAAAAACAAAAAGAGAAAAGAAAATATACAAAATATAGAACAAGGTAGATATTGGTGAAGTACGCTATCAACAGTAAAAACAACTAGCAACTGGTAATCTGTTAACAAGAAAAAATAATTGAACATTATATTTCAGTACGTATGTATAATAATTTACTATTTAGAATAAAACATCGAAATATACTCGTAATTCTGAGATAAGCTAATATTTTTTAATAAAAGGCTACATGAAGAAATGTGCGTAGTAAATACCCACTTATGAATCTAGAAATAACAAATATGAAAAGTAGTATAGTGTGTTTAAAAACGTATTCTTAACTTTTTTTTAAATTTCGTGTACATGTAATTCATTAATTACATTATTTTTGCATTACATCACAGTGTCAACCCTAATATTCCGTAGTACTCGATCGGCGTAGCGCGAGTGGCTGTCACGGGCACCGCGATGATTCCGAAAAACCACTTCGTCATCACAACAGCTCTGTCTCGCCAACGCAAATTGGATCCGAATATCTGTCATTTCCGATACTATACTCAGTGTTATTTGCTATTTGATTAATTACTATGCCGCAGGGATTTAAAGTGACTTTAATTTTAAAAAGTCTAATTTTACATTTTATGAAGTAGATGAAACTGAATTTTCGGAAAACGAAAATTTATACCATCTACAAAAAAAACTATTCGCGCCAACAACAGAGAAACCTATGCTTAAGGTTATTTAAAATTTAATGCGTTTTTGGAGAACTTCTTCAATTATAATCGACGTTTCACACATGTTAACTAACGAAGTTTTATATGTTTAAAAAAAAAGGAAATAAGTATTTTTGACATTATATGAAGACATTTTAATATTATGTACATCTTTTTCTATAGGTTTTTTAATAAATTAATAATCAGTTTATGCCTCTCTTGTGGCGAAAGATTAATAGAGGGTAACAATACGTAACTATTTGTGATTCTAAAATATTATTTTGAAATTGGTACAATTAGGACAAGATTTATATAATAGAGATAGTTTTTTTGTAATATTAAGCCACAAACAACAGGTATTTTTTAACAAAATATTTTGGATTCCTGTGTGAAAATGTATAGCAACACATGCAACTGTATAGTAACTAAGCGCCAAAGCTCTCGCGTTTTATGAGGATAGTTTGTATAAATTAAACTACGATTGATATCAAAAGTTAAATACGTATAGAAAATTGTCTAACAAATATTAAAGAAAGTTGTAAATGACGACCATTTAAAAGCTGGATTATTAAAGAGTTCCCAAAGCTTTTGTTAAAAGAGCTTTTCTATGGGAAAAGAAATTCGTAATGTTTTGTTCGAATATTACATAACGCTATATTTATACTTGCATTGTATACTAAGAAAATATAGTTAAAAATTAATTAACTATGTACTTATTTTTTTTTAGTAGTAAAGAATACAAAATGTTAAGATTTAAAAGAATAGCAATAATATGATCTTATAATAAATTAATTTACGCTTAGCTCAGTTTGTAGTGACCCTACTTGCTATACCGGCGGTCACGGGTTCGAGTCCCGCTGGGTGGCATTCATTTGTGTAATGATCACGAATGTGTGTTTGTATTTATAATATGTATGTATGTTAAAGTTATATATGTGTAGTGTATCAACTATCTGGTATCCATAATATAAGTTTCGTAGCTTACCATGAAACTAGATGGTGCTGTGTGTTAATGTCTCGACATATTTATTTAATATTTATAATATGTATAAAATAGAGTGTATAGGGTTGAAATGAAGACGAAGTATGAGTTGTAAATTAAACTTAAATCAATATCAGTATAATAATTATTAATGCACCTGGGTGACTGAGCTTCGCTATATGTATATTTTTTTGTAAAGTCGCGATTTTGGCAAACATATAAAAATTGCATTTTTTCAGAAAAGACACCTATATAGATAAACTTAAAAATCAAAACGCTTATCTAAATGTAAAATTGGATTCAAATCCTTAGAGCCGTTTCCGAGATATACGAAATACAATACATATATATACTCATACTACAACGGCCCATTTAATATTATAACATTTTATTCATCAAGTAGGGGTTAAACTTACTAATATTAATATTTTCTGCCATATCTTTTTATTAAACCCTTAGGTTATTTTACTTTTATTATAATATAAAGATAACGAATATTTATAATTTTACTTGTGATATAATATTAAAAAAAATTAACAAAGCTTTTCTAAAAAAGTTATTATAAGGCAGAGTACTCACGTGCGGCTCGGTGGGCGCAAAACTCGCGCCATGTCCGCAGGCCGCGGCGACCGCAGCCGAGTGAGGCCACAGAGTAGACATTTTATCTATGGGTAGACTCCTCAACCCTGTGGGGGCGGGGCTCTGAGAACTAGGAGGTCCTTTCTAGAACATTCAATATAATCTTTGACGTAAAAGGATCTGAACATGTTTTATTTTATTTGCACTAAGGAAGCAAAGGCTAAAAGCAATTAGGTCAAAGATAATTTACTTAGCTTCTCTAAAAAAAAGAGATCTTTAATACTTTCTTAGATTTACGCGAATGTTTGACATTATGAAATAAAACTATCTTTTCGGATTATTTCGCGGATTTATTTTGATTTTTGGTTCCCTTTTTTTTTGACGTTTCGAATGCTTTACAGCATCCATGGTCACGGGAGAGACTGAGGTGTTACATGTCTTGAAGGTACTATAGTTGTTACAGACAGCCTACCCACAATTAACAAAATGAAAATTGCATCAATTACTTTACAACCATTACCATACCATGGGGAACCAAAAATCAAAAAAAAATCCGCGAAATAATCCGAAAATATAGTTTTATTTAATAAAGAGATCTTTCTTGTGAGTCTTGTTCAACAGTAAACTTTTCCAATAAAATGACATTAATAATAATGACAATGGTAGACATTTATTTTACTCCTATTATTATTTTTATGTGCAATGTGTAGATAACTTGATAGTTCATTTTGGTTTAAAGAAGACATCTTAATAATAATGATACTATTCGAACCTTACTTTGTAGTCACTAGATTCAAAGGTTAATCTATCAACCCTTAGCCTTTGGAATCCTTCGACTCTAATAATAAAAAAAAGTTTTAACAACGCGTCTTATAGCCTCTACTGATAACAAGAGATAGAGCTGGCTCCTGCTTCGTCCAAAAATCGGCATTGCACCTAGTATTCTTGCCACATTTTCCTACAGCAGAATCTAATTATTATTCATATTTTAGATTCATTGTATTTTTTTCCTAAATAAAGAGATATAATCAACAAGTAGTTTTACTTAATAAGTGCAATAATCACGACAACTAAATTAATGTATAACCAACTTATTATAGCCTAAAAAAAGCCTATACCTATTGTAAATTATCATTTTAAGCAAAAACAGCAAGCAAAAAAATCGAAACTCTTTCTCCGAGAGATAAAAAAAAATCAAATAAATCGATATTTTAATCTTTTTCGAGCTACGCAAAAAAAACGTTTGAGATTACTTATTGGGCCCCAAAACTAAGAGAAATGAGTATTGGCTTGAATTTGAAGAAAAAAAATACCTACCGAGAAGGCTAAGGCAGGAGCTATGCTACGCTTCGCTACAGTTCTCAACCTTTTTTTTTAATGTTGGAAAATGCATTTACGCATACCACCTGTAGACATACAGTTGGTTATGTGGGACTCACCGGCTAGAAAAGCCAGTACTACCCACTAAACCCATAATTTAAAAAAAAATGCTTAATATTTATTATTATAAATATAATGTATTTTTTAAATAATTGGTTTTAGATTTTAGAGGAAATAAAAATATTATCCCCTAAAAAAATAAAAGTACGTAAAGAAAGATATTAAAAAAAATATGAAAACAAACGTTAAATATTTCACTTCTACGAGATAAGGGAGTCAATTAGCTGGCTGGGCGGGACGCAGGGCGGGGCGAATGTACCCGCCCAGTCGACCTACTTCGTATTTACTCGAGAATGTGTCAATTGCACACTGGTTGAATTGGTTATTTAAGAAAGAACATGAGTTCATGAAACAAAATTTTTCAAGACGCAAAAAAATATCTATAGAAAAAAAAAATTACCATACAGTATAAACAAAAAATGCAAGTTTTTAAAGAAAAAATTTATAGACTATTTTATATAAAAATTGTTCACATTTTCAACCGACTTCAAAAAGGAGGAGGTTCTCAATTCGACTGTATGTTTTTTTTTATGATTAAATAATCTCTATGATTTAACAATTACTTACATTTTACACTAATTCTTTCGCCCACAAAGTTATTGGCACACTCATTACTAAAATTTTTTTTTTATACACCTTAATGAATACAAGCGTGCTAGGAGTTAAACAAATTTAACTTTTATATTTTACTTACGTTTTCCTAAGTTTTCGCCACTTGTGTCCACTGTTATCCATACTAATATTATAAATGCGAAAGTAACTTTGTCTGTCTGTTACCTTTTTACGCTTAATCCGCTGAAGCGATTTAGATAAAATTTGGTATGGAGATAATTTGAGACCCTGGGAAGGACGTATTTTTTTATCCCAGAAATCATCCCTTAAGGAGAGAAAAGGGGGGTGTAAGTTTGTATGAGGAATCAATCATTTCTCAAGTAAGGCATATAAAACTTATCATACCTATTTACATATAGTCTATCTATTCCATAATAAGTGTCAAAACGTTCCTAAAGGTTCCTAAAAGGAACGAACCCGAGCGAAACAAGAGTGAGTCGCTAGTTATAATATTATTGTTCTGCAAAAATTGGTTTACATTTTAAATAAAACTATCTTTTTGGATTATTTCGCGGATTTATTTAGATTTTTGGTTCCCGACGTTTCGGATGCTCTATCATGGCTTCATCAGCAATCATGGTCACGGGAGAGACTAAGGTTATAGACGTCTCAAACACATACTTGTTACAGACAGTGCCTCCCCACTATTATACAAAAATGATTTCAAAAATGACATTATAGTACCTTACAATATTTGTTGATTTTTATTTCTAAACATGTTAAAAAAAAATAATAAGTATTATAATTAAATATTGCAATATGATTTATTTAATTTTAGCTGTTATTATTATAAATATTACAATTTTTAAAAAACTTTATTATTTACTAATATTATTTAGTGTTGCTATTATTATATTATGTATAACCATAAAAAATATTAAAATTAAAAAATATTAATCATTTATCTAAGCAATATTATTGTTTTATATGTAATTTAAAAGAAGTTAAAATATTAATTTAGATTGCTATTATTTAATTTTAAAGTTAAAATATTAAGCAACACTATTGCTACCTTTATAGACAAAAAATATTAATGAGAATTACTGTTATTATTGCGATCCACACAGTATGAACTAACTACATCTACTGGTCTGTTATATTTGTTTTTGTTGTTAGATTTTATTATATTTATTACAGGATCCCAAGATGATGGTACCCAGTCGTAAGTACTCAGCCATCTTCCCTATTGAATAGGGTCTTCCCTAATGTATTTCCAAATCGGTTCAGGCGTCTTCGCGTAGTCACTGACCATACATAAAAAAAAGATTTCGACTAATTGAAAACCTCCTCCTTTTCGGAAGTCGGGTTATATATATATATATATATATATATATATATATATATAAAGTAAAAGTGATTGACTGATGTATCAACGCACAGGCCAAAGGCTAGAAAATTGAAATTTCGCACACGTATTCCTTATATGACGAAGGCATCCACTAAGGAACGATTTTTTAACATTCAAACCCCAAGGGGGTGAAATAGGGGATAAAGGTTTGTATAAAACTTTTTATTCCTTGGACATATTTGCATGAAATATTGTGAATTGAGTACGGCCAAAATAATAAGTTACGTATTCCAGCGCTTTCCAAAATTCAACCCCTAAGAGGGTAAAATAGGGGATGAAAGTTTTAAATAAACGCACAGGCCAAACCGTTAGGGCTATTATCTTAAAATTTCGCACACGTATTCCTACTATGACGTAGGCATCAACTAATGAAGAATTTTTCAAAATTCAAACCCCAAGGGGGTAAAATAGGGGATGAAAGTTTGTAAGAAACCTACCTTTTTAAAGTTTTTTTCGGTGGTTTTAGCCCGAGCGAAGCCGCAGGTTCTTCTAGTCATTAATATAGCTGTACCTAACTTCCATAATTTATTCAAAACAATCACAGATAAAAGTAACAAATATACAAAGCTAAAGGAAGTAAAACGCGTAGTATTTTGAGGATTCATACGTCGTAAGATTCGTTTTGATAGCGCGAGTGTCATAGGCTACATAAAAATAGTAAAAAATTAAAATGGCGGATTTCAGGCGCTAATTTGCGTAATATTGTAATATAATAATGTGTCTTTAAAAAAATATTTCTTCCAAACCAATTAATGGCGGTATCAAAATGATCACAAAAATATATACAACCACAGATCATATAATACGAGAATAGATAGGTACCTAATCAGATATTTTCGATGTCGATGTTCTTTAATTTGTATTCCGCCGATACCGATCTATTCTAAATGAAAACCCCCGTTTAGTTATTTTTTTTTCTAATGCCTGGAGGTCGGTTTTTATATTTTGTTAAAAAGATACTCATAACGTAACAAATTAGTGTGTTAAAATAAAACATACATTTAATATTTTATGTTACCAAACCCTCGCTTGTCCGATTTACAAGTTACATTGTATAGTTTGAAGAACTTCTATTTTTAACCACCGACGCTAAAAGAGGGTTGTTATAAGTTTGACGTCTGTTGTGTGTGTGTCTGTCTGTGGCATCGTATTTATTTATTTATCGGACCGATTTCGATACGGTTTTTTTCATTTGAAAGCCAGTTTCCTTGCGGTGGTTCTTAGCTATGTTTGGTTAATATCGGTTCAGCAGTGTAAGAGTATCAGCTCTTTTCCAAAATGATGTAAGGCATTTTGGCGTACGATTACTCGATTAAGTGTTTCACGCGTGCCAGTGTCAATGACAATTAAATGACAATTAATTTGCGTAGGGGGTTTTTAAATTTTTTTATTTATAATTATTTACTTGTGGAATAGTTTTATTGAAATTTAGATGGGATGACGCCTGTCATATAGCAGTAGTTAATTCGATAAAAGATTTTGTAATGGTTTAATCTAAAATAAATAATATTGCCATAACGTGGTCGAAGTCATTTTAGCTTAACCGGACCTTTCAGACAAGCTTACTTTTTTAAAACTCGAAGAACAAGTACCTACCTACCTATTTTATATTTGAAGTTGGATTCTGCCGGGAGAGTGAATGAAGAGAATGATATAGGTAACCTGGCGACAATAATAAGTAACAGGCTTGACTCTGGGTTTTGCGTCTACCTTCATAATTTTACTAATTCATCATGCTTCATAATCAATAATAACGTTTAGAATATTATAGTATTTTTAGTATTTATTGATCTTATATACTTATTTAATCTAAACAGCAAAAATTAATCGATGAAACTTTTTGTACATTACAAAAAGACTATCACTATCGCTAAATCTCTCTATTATCGAATCAGTATAAAATGAACTTGATAGAAACGTAAAGAATTATTGTTATTCAAAAACATGAATATTTTGTTTTTAATTATGTCGTGTTTCTCTGCCCTTAAAACCATCCTGTCATGCAAATTTTCTATACAAAATAGTTTCAATGTGTGACGACACGTTTGGCTCAGTTTGTAGTGACCCTACTTGCTGCGCCAGCGGTCGCAGGTTCGAGTCCCGCTGGGGGCATTCATTTGTGTGATGAGCACGAATGTTTGTACTCCAGTCATGGGTGTTTATATTTATAATATGTATGTATTTAAAAGTTATATATATATTATTATTTAATGTTTCACATCTGCCAGGCATCCCGCGACGACCTTAATTGTTTGTATTTTTATATACACACTAGCAGTACCCGCGGCTTCGCCCGCGTCCAAACTTCCGATCTCTAACAAAATTCACAGTTTCACCCGCTGGGCTAATCTAAGAATACCTGAAAATTTCATCAAAATCGCTCCAGCTGTTTTGGAGTCCATAGGATCCTATATACACAAATCGATTTTTATTTTATTTAATCAACAATTTAAATTTTAGTTCTTTACTTTAATGCGTGCCAGTTGAGGACAAATTATTTCGCCAATATCATGTTGAATGAAGGAGTCACGTTCGAGATTGGCTGGTGATATTTTGAGTTATTCCACTAAGAAACTGAATTTATTGCTCGGAAAATGGAGTCTTTTATGAAAATTTAGTGACACACCGACTACAGAGCCACCTAACGGATCCATTTGTGAATTCAAACCAACCAGGAGCAAATTGAAATATACACACAAAATTTCATCCAAATCGGTCCAGTCCTTTAGGAAGAGTAGGTTAACAAACACACGTACATATAGAAGAATATTATATATATATTGAGACTGAAGTGAAACTAATTTAATTTTAGCGATCGTAACTCAAAATAACCAGTAGCTTCAAAGATGTTAAACTTAGATAATAATTATTACACTACGGGACATAACGCGTGAATTCGCAAGTGGCTATATACCTAGTTCCCGACGTTTCGACTCTGTTGCACCAGCCGTGGTCACGGGCAGACTCCCGTGACCACGACGACGAATTCACGCGTTAAGTTCTGTAGTGTAATTATTGTATAAATATGAAACGCGATAATTTAAAAGGTTAAACTTAATTATATCCTGTAAATAAATTTTCATCTTAGGTATTTAGTAAGATCCACTACCTGTATTTATTACACATTTTTCTACTCCATTTTTCCAAAGTTAGAGGAAGAGAGTACAATTATACAATCGCATACAACGACTATACAATCATGTCAGCTAATATGGTTTTTTAACTAACATACTAACAGGCTATTCTTTCCGTATATGAAATTCTATAAATATATTATTGGAATATGCCTAATATGTCTTATTTAATTATTGATTTCATTTAATTTAATTTCTGTATTTGCCAATGAAATTTTACTTCATTACTTCAACCGCGCGTAAAGGTTACACGCACCTATTTTTTTATTATTAATTTGATGTCTTTTATAACTATAATTTAATAAGTATCTCTAATAATTTTAAACATAATATTGAAAAATTTGAACTATAGAGACACGGCATGAATTTACCTTTATTTCGTTAGTATATTTAGTAGATTTTATATGATGAAACATGGTAACCCTAATATTTTATTGGCTGTGATCGTTTGATTAGTTCATCCTAAAAGCCAATCAAAACACTCCAAGCAGACAGTAAAAAATGTCGGCGTAGGTGTAGTCGTCTTACATTTTAACTTTTTAACAGGCTAAACGCGGGTGCATTACATTATAAAATAATAAATATTTGCATTTGGCCCTACATATTTTCGTTTAAGTGTAAATATACTGTACAGGTAAAGATTCCTAATGTTTATACACCATATTTCACTTTCTCTCCCATGACAGATGATCAGTGTGCTGTTTTTTTATTTGTAAATAAAAACAAAAGTGTTTGTTTTTACTGATTTTGGATTTTATGTTCATTGTGGTATAAAAATATTTCGTTTTTTTATATTTCAATTTGATTACAAAAGTGATTCGATTCCATAAAGTTACTCAGCTATCTCGTGACCTGTTTTATAACAAAAAAATATCTAGTTATTGGTTAATTGCGCAGAAATGGGCGATGAAATGGACCCGTGTGAATGCCTGTGGAACCACGAGCTGGCGATGCGGAGGCTCATCTCACTGGTAAGTCGTTTTATCACCTGACCTTGCACTATATTCATCTAGATGTATAATTCAACTTACCACGTCTACAGTCGAAAAAAATATATAATAATAAAGCAGAGATTAATCATTGGTCATTAATGTACATTGTATAGTGTATTTTAAATTTAGAAATTCATAATGACTGCCTTGAAAATGATTATTATGAGTTTTGTTAAACACATCTCTAATTGTAATAACTAATGTGCTTCAATATAATAGCTAATGTTTAAAGAAAAAACAATATACCCAGTCTTCTGATCTACATTCTCTAAGAATCAACTTTTGATTTCTTTTTGATTCAAATGAAACAATTTTTTTTAATATTATGATCTATATGATAATATAAGAATCAAATATGATTTTTTTTATAAAATGAAAACTAGTTAAAAATCCATTCACGTTTCTATTCAGAACTGCTGATATGGAACCAATTAGTTTCAAATAACACTAGTAACAGCTCTTATCGGCTGGTATGCAATTTATTCACACATTTTGTGCCTTTTATGCCACAACTAATGTTTGAAATTGTTTTTATATCTGAAGTTGAGCTTGGCCTTGCAATGGAGTATTGCAGCAATGTTTATAATATCCATTGTTATAAAAATAAGTATTAAGCTTATATAAAAAAAATTAAGTAATATTTATTTTATTTAAGCCCTTTAATATAAATGAAAATAACATGCAATTTGTCTTTAATTAAAAGCAAAAGTAATTTAGTTTATAAAATACAAATTAGGTTTTTCATTTGAAAAAAAAAATAAAGGAGACTTGGTTTTTTTTATTAAATGCAATAAATTATTGATTTCTATAAAAAATCTCTATTTTCACTGTTCTCTTTTATATCTTTTAACACCTCACGGTTAAATTCTAAGAAATTAATTGTTAACCAAGCCACCTGTGGCTCCGCATGCTTTGAAAGGTTAAAATACTTCCATTGCTTACTGTTAGACCACCTATATATACCATATTGTAATATTAACATATTAGGCATAAACATGTTTTTACTATTTCGATTGTTTATTTTCTTTACACATTTATGGTACTTATATGTTTAAGCATTGGCTTGTTTAATTTTGAATAATGTTTAATATATATTTTTAAAAAGAATATACCCATATATAGATTGCATAATACCCATTACCTTCGTAAAAGTTGACTTGTCAGGGTCAACTGAAAAAAAAAATTATCCATGCCAAACTTATACTTCCAGCTGCGTCAAGGCCAATCCTACTGTACAGACAATGAGTGTCTCGATGAACTACCAGGGTTGCCTCCAGCAAGTTCAGCGGGGAACAGCTTTTTAATGATGTTCCTCATGATGGTGCTAGCAGTGGCCATGTATATGATGCGCCCGCGACGCAATCAAATACAAGATGCCAAGCCTGTGCCTAATTCTCAGGTAATATGCCTAATACATTATGTTACTATTAACTTGCCCCACACTTTTTATGCACATTTATTGTTTTTCTATAATCTACTAGCAGAACCCGCGGCTTCGCTCGCGCTAAAACTAAAAAAAAAAACTAGAAAAGTAGATTCATACAAACTTTCATCCTCTATTTTACCCCCTTATAGGATGAATTTCGAAAAATGTCAAAACACGTATTTATTTAATTTTATTGAAGAGCATTTATACCAAGTTTCAAGTAATTCTGATCTTAAATATTTTTTCGGATTGTATTATAAAGTCGGATATCCGGGGGAATTAGGTAAACTTCCGCGGTAAAAAGTAGCCTATGTCACTCTCCAGCCCTCCAACTATCTCTACACAAAAAATCACACCAACCCGTCACTCCGTTTTGACGTGAAAGAAGGACAAACAAACACACTTTCACATTAAAATATTAGTATGGACTTATATCTCTCAGTAACTAGCTGCTATTTAGTATAGGAACTTTAAAATATCACTGTTTATAGTTATTTTATATTACAAATTAACATATTTTATAATAAATGTTATGTAATTATTATATTACAATTTACATCGTAATAAATAACTCATCTGAGCAATTACAATGAAGTTAATAGTTTGAAATATGTATGAGAAAGCACTTTTAGTGATATTAATAACTAGCAACTCACCCTCCCTCTGCTCGGCTTCGTCCCTAGTTACGTTTCAAAGTTTAGTATAGATTTCTCAGAGATGAAATATTTTCCCGCAGTAAAAAGTATCCCATATGTTGCCCCGGATAACCAGCTATCTTCATACCAAATTTCATCAAAATCTGTCCAGTAGTTTTCTCGTGATGCGTTTCCAGACAGGCAGACAAAAATTCTAAAAACCATAGATTCGGCCTCTGTATCGATAACAATGTTTATTTCAATAACATTTTACAAAAAATATTTAATATACAGACAGATTTGACTCAGTTAGAATTTTATTATATGTATAGACTTGCCTAGAATAAATGATAAAAGAAAATTATAAAAGATCCATGTCCAACGAGATTGTGGTCTTGTTGGCCATCCATACTAAAAATAGATAGCATAGATCCGACTTCAGAATATATTTTCAACTAGCATTGCCCGCGGCTCCGTCCGCGTTAGGATGACCAAAAATCAAATTCTTAGGTTTTACATATTAGTATACTCTTACATTACAGTTTTTATATTTTTTCTCAGAAATGAGACATTTTCCCGCGGTAATAAGTATCCTATATGTTGACCCGGATAATCAGCTATCACCATACCAAACTTCATTAAAATCTCTCCAGTGATTTTTCCGTGATGCGTTAACAGACAGACAAAACTTCTAAAAACTATAAATTCGGCCTCTGTATCGATAACAATGTATATTTCAATAAGATTTTCCAAAAAATATTTAATGTACAGATTCTACTTAGTTACAATTTTATTATATGTATAGATTAAATCAATAGTAACCATTCCAAACGTACAAAAAAATGATTATAATATCAGTATGGAACATTCCATTACGATATAGTCTCCTTCACATCACCTACTAGCCATTCTGTAGTGAAGGTGTTGTTTGTTTTAGTTTATTTTCCTTATTATAAAGTCTATAGTTGTACACAGTAAAAGTATAATTGTAAATTATATTCCTTGTACAGTATTCGACTTGGGTTCGTTCTATGGACGATTAACAAAATTATCTTCAACAATTAAATTTCAAGTTTCTTTACAATTATTGTATGATAAATAATTCTTAATGCAACTACTTTTTTTTTAATGTTTTTCGTGTTGTAGGTGTAGAATAATACACATCCTTCTATAACTTTGTCTCAATCTGTAAGAATCCAGGGCCGTACTCTAAATAACTCATAATCGCTACCCTTGAATATTTAAAAAAAAATACAAAATGCTATGTAAAACAGCTAAAAATAGTTGTTATGGCGAAAACCTATCAGAACAGTATGTGGAAATGTTTTGTTTTTTTTTTTACCACGCCATGTTAGACCGAGTATTTTACTATTTAAAACGGAATTTGAGAAAAACAAATGAGATAAGAGAATTATTTATCCAATGGCATCACTATTAAATATTATTTACCTAAATAACATCCTACAATATAGCATTAAGTACTTAGTTATTGTTAGTATGTTCATTATAATGTATCCGGGCCACGTAATATCGGAACTGAACAATTTCCCATAATAATAGTGGGATTATTTATTTAATTAAAAACATATTGCCAAAGTGTAAATGCACAAGTCTTAAGAAATCCAGTCAATGATTTTTTTTTTCTTATGAGTAATGGTACGCTCGGACTTTACCGAGTTTTCAAAATGATATTTAGCATTAGACTTGACTAACATTTGACGAGAATCACTTCATATAGTAATGAAATAAAAAATAGTACCCAAATATGTACTCGTGTCCGCCAACCCGCACTCGGCCAGCGTGGTGGACTATTACGACCTGATCCCGCTCGTATTGAAGGGAAGCCCAACCCCAGCTGTGGGACGTTATAAAGGGCTGAATATTTGTATCTAGGTATATGCCAATGTGTCCTTTTTTTAATTTATAAAGAATATAAACAAAGAAACACTTTTTCTTTTTTTATGTGCGAATACAAACACCACAAACTTTGTCCTTGTTACTGTTGTGCCTTTTTATGAGCATTCGTTTTATTTTTTGTGTATATTTCCTTTTAAAAATTAAGGTTATAATCTCGCATTCTTCAATAATTAAGGAGTCTTATAAAGTTTTAGAGTTCGAATTAGATTAGCCTTCATGGAGCTGTAAGTTACATTAAAAAATAAACACTTTTACATATATTATAATGAGTAAACCCTCGCTATGCTGCAAGTGGACTCGAATACCAGTAGTAAAAATAATAATTAGGATATCTAACAAGCTATTGTTACCGTCTCGGGGAGACTTAAAACGTGTGTATGTACTTATGTACGCACGTGAGAAATTATACTTCTTTGACGTAACAGAACAAAAATAGCTAAAGATTTCATCCCGTATGTCACAACTCTATTTGTAAAAACAATGCAGCTAACTTCATTATGTCACTTTTTGGCTATCGATGGACGCTTTCATCGTAAAAATTTTACTCTCATTTTTTTTTCAAACGTCCCAAAAGAAGTATAACTTCAAAAACATGGAACAATTTTGCTAGCATCTCAGCATTAGTGGTAGTTGCGTCGATAAATATAGCATGTATAAATCGAAGATATAAACTACACATGTCCATAACGAATTTCATTTAAATACGTTGAACCGTGATAGCATGGAGAAGTATTAAATAAAGTTAGTTACAGACGCATTTCGCGTGTATAATATTAGTGTTTTAAGATGAATAAAACACTAAAAAGAAAAACAAAAACCGAAAAAAAAAATGACGTCTTCCTGACTGATTTGGGCTACGCCAGCCAATTTTACTGAGACTAGCCAACTGCGCAGGCGATATTATAGTGCACAAGTGTACGCGCTGACACAACGTGCACTCTCTATTCCTGTCACACAAATTCTGATGGGACGATAGTTCGACACAACCGGTGAAAGTTAAGACCTGCGTCTTTACATCCACAGCTTTACGTGCAAGCTAAAGCAAGGGGGTGACACCAACTTCGGGCTATTTCAGAGACTTTCTCAACAAAAAGACTCAATAACAGGATCTCCAGATGTACAGCCGTACATGCTAGCCACTACATTACAGAGGCAGCTAAAGAAATGGGCACCGGCCTCCCTTCAATACGAGAGGGGTCAGGTCCTAAAGTCAAATAGAGGCCTTAAAAATAAATAAATAATATATATGTATACTAACTGAAATTAGGCGTAATCACAATATAATGCATGCTAATAACACGTGTAATGAACGTAATTGTGTTATCGACTTAATGTGGGCGAAGTGAGCACAGCACTATCTGTAATTTACAAATAATATAGTATTATGGTGAATCATTTGTTTTTAATTCGTTTTAATAATCACATCGCACTAATTGGACTATTTTGTCGGTTCTTAAGTAGGTATGTAATATTTAAATTGTTCTTAGACGAAAGTTAAAATTAATTAATAAATATTTAAGTGTGTTTGTGTCAAAATAATGCTTATGAAAGTATATACGGTACATATAAGAAAAACATTTTTTTTGTATGTCTGTTTGTTTCGGCTAATCTCCGAAACCTTCCTTTAGAAAAAGATCCTTTAGAAAAAGAATTAGGATTCCGATAAAATAATTAAAACGTATGTACGTACAGACGCACCCGAGCGAAGCTAGTGTAAGTCGCTAAGTCTATACATATAATAAAATTCTAATTAAGTCGAATCTGTACATTGAATATTTTTTGGGAAATCTTATTGAAATAGACATTGTCTGCCTGTTACCGCATCACGGAAAAACCACTGGAGGGATTTTGATGAAATTTGGCATGATGATAGCTCGTTATCCAAATCAACTTATAGGATACTTTTTACCGCAGGAAAATATCTCATTTCTGAGAAAAAATACAAAATGTGCATAGTAAGAGTATACTAATATGTAATACCTAAGAATTTGGTTTTTGGTCATCTGAACGCGGGCGGAGCCGCGGGCAATGCTAGTATACTATAAACTTGGTCTTACTCAATGCTTTTATAAAAATCAAGACCAACAGACTACACAATACAGGTTAACTCACCTTGGACTCTTTACCACATTACTCTACATTATATAATTTATATATACAGTTAGATAATTATGTGCATAATATTCAATTGTTATTTAACAAAACCTTCTAAATGACAATATCGTTATGCGACGTTGTATTTGAATGAAGTTTGTTTTATTCCAATCTAGTAAACTATTTACTTTTTTTTTTATTTTAGTCATAAACATGGCTTCAAACAAAACTTATATAAATATGCTTAGAATTTATTTTTTTATTCCCTTATATACATGTAAAAAGTTGGCTAGCTTTCTATCTTTGTTTCTAATTTAATGACGTCATATATAAATGCTGTGCTCATAGATTTAAGTGGACAATTGCCAATTAACTTTTGTTATCTTGTCAAGTGACAATCTAACAATAATATTAATCGAAAAACACATGCCCACCTGTTTATAAGTAGGTACATACAATATACATATATATAAATAATAAATAAATGAATATGTTGAGACATTAACACACTGCATCTACTTCCATGGTAAGCTACGAGCCTTGTGTTATGGATACCAGATAGTTGATACACTACACATATATAACTTTAAATATACATATTTTACATATAAACAGCCATGGCTGGAGTACAAACATCGTGGTCACCACACAAATGAATGCCCCCAGTGGGACTCTAACCCGCGGCCGTTGGCACAGCAAATAGGATCACTACAAACTGACCCAAGCGTTATAAGTAATAAGGATAAGAAAACATTTATCCTTACTATTTTAATGACTAATATTGTCCATGCAAGTTTATTTAATTGTTATTTTATTAGCAGGATCGTGATGGCGCACCACCAACGCCTCCAAGAATTTAAACATGAAAGAAAATGGAGGTTCTGTAAAGGTTCAACAAAGAGAAAACTTGTTTTCGATATGTATAAACTGCATAACTTATAAACAATAACTAACGATTTTAAGTATAGCGTTATAAGGTATATATTATAAGACATTATTTGGATATTAATAGTTGAACTCGAGTGTTCCTCCGTTATTTTGACGATAGGTAAGAATCTGAAATTATGCAAAATAAATCATTCCAATAAACAATGTCGACTCATGTTATTTAATTGTAGAATTTTTAATTCAAAACACTTTACGTGCACTTACTTTGATACTTTGTATTTCGGTGCTATATATAATTTATTTATGAATTCGCCAAAGGAATTAAAAATTCGATTTTTTAATAAAATTGCTGATTTTTAACACCAATTTTATTCACAATAATTGTGTAAGTGTATTTGATTATGGCAATACTCAGATCTGACTCTTGAATAAATATATTTTTCATTTATCTGTTTCAATTTATTTATATTTAATATTTTACTTTTATTTTTAAATATTATGTAATAATTAAATAAAATCTTTAAATATCTGAACATATTTTTTTTTCTATATATGGCTGTATGTCAGACCAAGCTTGTGATATGTCAGTAGTTTTAATTTTTTTTTTGGGTTGGGATTTATCAGTTAATATTATTATTAGAATAACTTTGCTTTCACAATTATAATGGCAATACCAATCGAGATTGTTAATATATGCAAAAAATAAATGACAACATGTGACTCTTATTAAGTGTTTTATTTTTTACCTTTTCCATAATAAGTCAAAACTTTCTCGTAAACTGAGCATTGTCAAAAGATATGTACTTTACAATTATTTAATATATTGGTAAGAGACTTGCACATATACAAAATTGTATTTAAATTTTCAAGTTTCTTTACAAAAAAATTTTTTTAAATAAATATTTTTGTCAACAAGCAAGCAATACTAACTTCGACCAGTAAAGTGATTATTTCGTCTATATGGGGAGCTTGCGCGAAATGTAGAGGGCAGCACTATTGTCCCCCTAGAGTTTTATTTCCGAAGATAGTGGGATCAAAACATTCATTTGTAAACACAGAATATTTATAAAAATGGAAAATATAATAAAATATGGATTTCAACCCTTTTCACAGTGAGAAAAATATTCAAGCCCAACCATATTTATGGTGTAGTAGAAAAAAGTAATAAAATTGAAACTGTCTTAACCGCAAAAGTTGACCACAAAACAAATGTCTCAAATGTTTATGATACGAAAATTATGATAGGTATAAAAAATTTACTTCAAAAATACTTAGTGTAATCAAATTAAAAACAAAAAAAACACCATTTTTTTTCTAGATATCGATCGACATTATTAAAAATGATCCCAATAAATTCAAGCGTTTGCCACTAGTTGCCTAAAAAGTCCAACGCAAGGGCCCTATAATGTTTATCTATCGTACAATAGATAAGTAATCATATTAGGACTTAAATCATGCCAAAATTTGAAAATAAGCAGGTGTGAAAAAATAAAAAGTATATTTAAAATTAAAAGTAGGTACTTTATTATGTACACATATTTATATAACTAATGATAGGTTTTATTATTGCCTAACGTTTAAAATATAGAACTTTTTCATATTTAAAAAAAAAACAATTTTGACCTTACACATATTATGTACTTGATAAAAAAATATATTTTAGTAGATTTTTTTCTACTACTTTTTTTAAAACTAATGAACTTGAACATTATTTTTTATTTCACAAATTAAAAACTAAGTTTCAAAAATTCTACTCTATCTACAACTTTCACGCCATATTACCTATATATGTGAATTTTTTAACTCTTCAGTCGTACAAAAGCTACAAAATCTTTATATATAAAACCTATATTTATAAATGTGTTTCTGAACTATTTACATTCGCATCGAATTTTAAATTTCATGATTTCTAAAGGGCATTGAGGTGAGGTGAGTAAAAAAAAACTATTAGCCCTGAAACTCTCGTCATAATAAACATTGTCATATTATTTTTTCATATACAACCTTACCAATTGACAGCTATATAAAATAATACTAAATATATACATAACAAATATATATGTTTATTCCCCACCAACTCTACCGACGGACGCTGTCATGTCCCAATACATTTGATACAAACAATCAGTGAGTTTAATCCAAATTTCCCAATTTTCTGCACAACTTCACCACTTTCTTTCCCCTGAAGACCTTATTTGGACTTTAAAAAACATTTAAAAAAAAACAAAAATTAAACAAATCGGTTCAGGGAGCTCTCAAGTGATTCGCTGACCAACAAACAGCATATCATTTTATTTATATGGATAGGCAAATAAAACAAACTTAAAACTCTAAAAATATTAGCATTGACAGCCCCAAATACAACTATAAATTACATCTAAACTGTCCAGTCCTGAGTATTATATCTAACTTTCTAACGTCAAAAGTAGTCGCCATCTTGTGTCAAATTACACAGCGCATACTTATTCTATGAACAAAAAACTATCGTCGTTGTTTGAATTATGTTAAATTCAAATTCCTACTCAAAAACAGTCCGAATATACACTATAAGACAAAAACTTACACCACCTTTAAAAGGTGGGTGTATTTAATCATGATTCGTGAATCCTATCCACTTCAGTTTTAACTTTTTTGAGCAATGTACTTATCTTTTTGAATTTGCCTGTTGAATTTGGAAGGTTCTCAAAGTTGATGACGTCACAAATATCTTTGGAAAACTTATCCTCACTTGGCAACTTTAAATATGGCGACGCGACATTTATTACTGGAGTACCGTATTCAGTTATTTTAACTTTACCACTACTTTTAAGACTTGAAATTTTTGTGTCCGATTCTTCTTTGAGTTCAGATTCATTTTGATTGTCCAAATTTCCCTCATTTTGAATTAAATTCGTTTTATTATCCGTATTCTCATCTTTGTTTATTATATCCTTTACATCCGTTTCCTTTTCACATTCATCTGGTTTATTTATATTTTCATTATCTGTACACTCTTCATTTGCAGTTTTGTTATCATCATCCTTTATAACTTCTTGGTTTAATTTAGAATCTTTCTCTTTTTGTTCTTTTTCAGCTATATCTAGCAGTGCCTCTATTTCTTCAATATCAGTTGTTTCGTCTTGCGGGTCTGCCGTGTCTGATATGTTTATAACGGATATTTCACTCTCAGCGCCATCTTTGAGTGCACTTAAGAGTAATCTTTTCTTTTCTTCCAAGTCGTCTAAGGTCGGACTGTTACGACTGCTGTTTAGCGAAGTGGTCTAAAAAATTAAGAACAATGCATTAATTTTAATAATGTAATAGTTTTATTGGAAATTAATAGTTAGTGGTAATAGTAAAAATTATTCAAATGTAAGAATAGGTTCAAAAGTACTTGTACAAGTTTATTGGAATAAAGTTAAAATTGATTTTAACATAATAACAAAGGCGGTTTAACTATCGTGGTATAGTATCTAATATATTTAAACGAGCAATTCTTGTATATATATAATCTGAATCTCGGAAACGGCTCCAACTTGAAATTTAGTATACAAGGGGTTTAGGGGGCGATAAATCCATCTAGATTAGTCTTATGTCTGGGAAAACGCGTGTTTTCGAATTTTCATGCGGTTTTCATTTGCATTATTCCACGAAAAATATGGTCGGTAATTTGCACGCTCGGGTATAAGCATCGTGGTCAAGCGGCCAAGGTGCAAGATCTACAATCACAGGTGTCCAGGTTCGAATCTCGATCGCATACAAAGTTTTTACTTTTTTTTAAAATATTTATTCAAGTTTTTTTTTTAATGAAAATTGTACTTTTCAACCAAAAACTCCGAGCGAAGCTCGGTGGCCCAGGTACTACGTAATAAAAGACGTATAGCTTTCAATAAAATAATGAGTACTTTCATATTATATTTACGCGAATATGCGACATTTTAAATAAAACTACGTTTTCGAGTTTTTTAGCGGATTTGCTTTGATATTTTTTTGTTCCCGATATTGAAATTATAAAAAAATGTTCAAATTAAAATTAACAAATATTGTAATTAATTTGGTGCTATTTTTGTATCTTTTAAAAACATTGTACAATTTTATGGGTAGATAACGTCTGTATATACCGTAAATTCGAATCTACGATTTCACGAAAAAGTCCGCGATAACAAATGTGTCTATCTCTTAACGCACACTCACAATAACTATTTTTATCTATTGACAATATACCTACTCACCCCATATTAAATAATAGGTATATAGTAATAAAACAGGGTTCATGTTTTATGACCATGGACTGAATTAAAAATCAATCTATACTAATATTATAAAGAGGTAAAGTTTGTGAGTGTGTGACGTTGTAGGGGGTAATCTATGGATCTACTGAACCGATTTAGATGAAATTTGGTAAGAAGACAGTTTGAGACCCTGGGAAGGACAGGATACTTTTTATCCCAGAAATCATTCCTTAAGGGGGTGAAAGTGGGGATGAAAGTTTGTATGGGGAATCAACCTAGGGACGAACCCGAACGAACCATAAAATAAACTTTTAACTTACATCATAATCCTCATCAATAGTAATAAACCCGTCCTCGGGTTCCGGGATATCAGGAACATGTAGCACTTCTATTACTTCTAAATCGTTGTCTAAATCACTTTTATTCACTGTAACATCATCATTATTGTCTTTTGAATCTTTTGCTTTACTTTCTTTAGGTGAAGAAGATTTAATTTGATTAATTTTTTTAGTTGTGTGTTTTTTGGGTGTGTCCGGGGGTGTTCCTTCAGGAGGCGGTGGTGGGGGCGGGGGCGGCGGTGGCGGCGCTTCGTCTGGTAATGGCGGGACTGATGGGAACTCCACTATTTCTGAAATATTTTTAATTAATTACATACTTTATACATCTACACTAATATTATCTATCGCCAAATTCAAAAGAAATTATTGTTAAAGAACGTTTGTGTGCTAAAGGCTACAATTTATACTATATATAATAATACTAATAATACAATTACAATAACATACTCAAACTGAAGATGTTTAGATTTACAAAGATGGAGTCCACCAAAATAAATGTAAAAGTCAAAAATAGTAGGATGATTAGCTGTTTATGCTAATATTCTCAACTTCTTTAAGGAAAATTTTATATACGCATTAATTAAATTACTATACCTATAATTTTTTGACATAAGATATGAATAATAACAATAATACTATATTCTATTGATTTTTTTAAATTATTTATTTTCTTTTCCTTGAAAGAGAAATAGCATAATCTTAGTTTATTTAATTTTGTTTCTTTGTGAGAATAAAATAACTTTAAAACTTGGTAAAAATATTATTAAAAAAAAATAAACCTTATAAATTATCCTATTCCTGATACTCTATATTCATCTCATTCTCTCTTATTCTTTCTCTCATAGTTTAATTTTCTGAAGTTTCACTTCTACCTTATGTGAATTGCACAAACAACAATTTTTTTAAAAGAATGGTATATCTATATTTACATATAAGGTGATTTTGTAGGCAGCGTAATTATTTAATAAAATAGTATATTTGCTAAAGTTTTATTATAAATGAATCTTTACGAACCATCTCCACTATCTAATTCCATTTCCATTTGCCCATCGGCTGCAGAACTATTGTTAGCGGGGAAAAACATGAGCTTTTTTCGTTTATAAGCTTTCACTGCATTAGGGGCTAGTGCTTGTAACATCAACATCTTGCTGTCAGCTTCAGACATAGGTGGATAACCCATTAGATGAGCTTCCTAGAAAAAATTATATATAAGATTAAAAAAAATCAGACAAGTGCTAGTCTGATTGATTCTCATACCAAGTGTTCCGAGGCATGAAACATTAAATTAAGTTTATAGTCGCAAGTAGTTATTAAATTATGATTTTGATTGCGTTGACTTAGAAGTTTGTTTTTTTCACAGCTTCAAGGAATTACAGACCTGAGCATTTGATATTAATTTCAATTTGATACCTCCACGCGTTCCTGAGATAAATGATTTTGAAGACAGACAGACAGACAAAAAAATGATCCTATAAGGATTTCTTTTGAGGTATAGAACCCTACAAATGGATAGAATACATCTTGATCTGCACATCTTGATGTGCCTAATTTTTTCGGATGTCTTATTACACTGATCTAAACAAAAAATCTATTTCCAACATTATTTTAATTCATGTAATATGAAAGACTATTTAGAACAACATTACTTCACGTAAATTGAACGACGTTTTGCTCACTTTGTAGTGACTACTTGCTGTGCCAACAGTCGCGGGTTTGAGTTCCGCTGGCATACATTTGTGTGATGATCACGAATATTTGTACTCAAGTCATGGCTGTTTATATTTATAATATGCATGTATATAAAGTTATATATGTGTAGTGTATCAACTATCTAGTATCCATAACACAAGCCTTGTACCATGGAACTAGATGATGCTGTGTGTTAATGTCTCAACATATTATTTTATTTTAATTATATTTATACGTACATCTATATATCGTGAACTGGCGGGAACATTAAAACCAGGAAAGTCTAGAATCTTCTTTATATCAAACTTATCCTTAGAACCTGGCTCACAAACTTCGCCATCCTCTTCCTCAGGATCTAAAATTGCACTGCCCTGTGATAAAGATATCAGATAATATTAGACAATAATATTAGATATTCATGTCATTAGTTATGTATTAAATAAAGAGTTTTAAAAACTTCTTTATTCGTCTAGTGGCTACAATTAACGGCTCCAGAACTTCTGGGTTCAAGTCCCGGGTCAGGCCAAGTTATGTATTGTGCTATAATATTTTCTGCACACATGGCTAGTCTCAGTGAAATTCAGGATTATTTATGCAAAAGACTAAAACTATATTATTTTGAAAGATTTATGCATGTAGAATGTAAATATATGTAAAACTAAATTTTTTATAGTAGCGAAGCTGATATACTTTCTTATATCACATGAGTTATGTAAATTTATAAATTTCAACACAAACACTGGACAAAATTGTGTGTATATGGAATGTGGTTACATAATTATTAATTATACAGTTCGACACAAAATTTTACACACGACATAATGACGTTAAAATAAGCAACATCAACCTAATGAAAACAGTAATTATTAGTAAAAAAATTAAAAAAAAATGGAATTAAAAAAAAATATAACAGGAAATATTTGCACCTCACTTCCCTAAGCCCATACAGTGCCAAAGCTTGGGCACTTGCAATATTTTTATTAAATTACTGAGGGTCAAGGTAAGCCCTAAGCCTCGCTTCACTCAGGTGCGTTCCTAGGTATGTTTTAATTATTTTGAGTGGAACCCTAATTCTTTTTCTTAAAAAAAATAGCCTAAGTTACTCCTTATAACATCCCTATAAATATAATATATCCATAAAAGTCCGTTCCGGAGATTAGACGAAACAGATAGCCAAAAATTGTTTCTCTTAACAAGTACCATATATAATAATACCATATATAATTACATATGCATTTAGTAAAAAGTTGTTGTTTTGACATTACAAACAGAAACTTCAATTTTATTTATCTATATAAATAAACGCAGTATATTCTAAGTTATCAGAAAACTTTATCTTACACATATAGCTATTAATAGAAAATTACTAACCTCTGTAAAACTTTCATATCTAATATTTTAAAAGATTTTTTATTGTTGTCTCTAAAAACTTCGGATGCCTCAGAATTTCACATATTTATATATTTAATATTTATTTAATCCTCTAATTTTAAAACATGCAAATTATTTACACATAATTTAGAACAAAATAGTCTATATTTTTGGCTAATAATTTAAAAAATGAACATATTCTTACTGAAGCATCAAACAATCTTATCCCAGAATGTGATATACGAGCTTCCTCTAACCATCCCGGTGGATAGCCCAATAGCCTCATTTTATAGATATGCGGTGGTAATTCATATCTTTCAAGTCCTAAAGCATTTCTTAATGATGCTGAAATTCTGCCTGGTACTAAATGACCATATTTTTGATCATCTTCAACATGATATCTCCTGTAAATTAAATATTTCATTGTTTAACATTTATATTATTAGCGACTCACCCTCGCTTCGCTTCGGGTTCGTCCCTAGACAGAAACAATCTATCCTACTGAAACCATACATTTTTTCACAATAAAAAGTAACCTTATATGTATTCCAGACTATAATCTATCTCTGTGCCAAATTTCATCCAGAACCGTTCAGCTGTTCTGGAGTGAAAGAGTGACAAACATCCATCGTCACAAACTTTCACATTTATAATTACGTGTCTGGATTTATTTTATGTTTATGGAAAAATATATTTTTTTAATATATTTAGTACATATTGCATATTATATATATTTTACAAACCCTAATTTAGGCAGAGCTTTTCTCTTCTCTGCTATTCTGTAATTATCTCTTGGCAGGTGACATTCTCTCAAAGAGTGCTCTCCGTCACAATTAAAGCAAGTCATTTTGCTACGTACCGCTGGTGGTAAACTATCTTCTTTTTTTGGTGAGTTTGAAATTACACAAGATGCCTGGAAGTAATTAAAAATACATTACACAACATAATGTTAATGTCTTGTGAATATTATAAATATTTGACAAGACTAACTAATTGTTAAATTATTTTTGTTGCAATACAACATCTTACTTTATTATACACCGGTATCTCTATCTGTGTATTATCACAAAGAGCTGTATCCATAAAAAATAAATTGTCGTCATCTGTAGTATCTCCTGTCTCGCCATTATCATAGTTATCATCATCTATATCCTCAGGCCAAATATCAAATTCAATGTCAGTATCATCCACTCTTGATTTGCTAGTATTTTGAGATTTCAAAAGATTCAGGAGAAATTCTTTTACTTGTTTTTTATAAATATGAGCCAACTGGATGTCTCTAAAACGCACTGTCACTAAAGGTGTCCTATTTTCACAACCAACAACACATAAATCACCGTTAGCTGCTGGCGAGTCAACATCTATATCTTCATCAATTAATATCGTTTCTGAGACATGTTTATTATGTCCTTCACGTTTTTCGATATTAAAATTTGAAATTTGGAAATTATTACTTTGCTTTTTCTCATCAGGATTTTTTTTCATTAATGTTGTTCCCGATTCAGTTTTCCCTCCGTTTTTACATTGAAGTTTTTCCGTCGTAATTTTCTCAGAACTATCAATATTTACTACTTCATGATTTCTTGATACATTTTCATATTTCGTCTTAATCGGTCTTCTAACGTTTTCAGGTGTAAAGCGTCTTATTTTAGATTCCTTTCCTTCGTCGTCGCTGCTTATTTCAATATCAGAATTATCTAATTCGTAAATGATATCATTTACTCCTGCTTTTCTTTTTGCCATTTTAATAATAATAATATAAAATATTCAAACGACTTAAATTGAATACAATAACAGTATTAAACATAATTTTTAGAGATATTTTAAGCACAAAATTTTACTTTATTTCTATTGTGAGTTGTGACAGTAATAATTAGTATTGCGATTTGAGTTGTATGTGCTCTGTGGAATCTACTAATGTCATATTATCATGATTCTGATTCGAGTACATTTACTATAATAGCTTTAGACACGGAAGATAATAATTGTTTTTTGTATAATATTTTATTTAATGTACATACAATATAATTTAAAATAAATCTATACAAAAGATTAATGGAGAAGAATTTTGCCTTTTTCTTCCGGCAGATGACGCGATCTCTATAGCTCTCAGTAGGTATATTGTAAAGCTCGAAGATGGATTTTTTTTTTCATTTTAATTAAAACTAGCATTGCCTGCGACTCCGCCCGCGTTCTGATGACCAAAAACCAAATTGTAAGGTTTTACATATTAGTATACTCTTACATTGCAGTTTTTGTATTTTTCTCAATTTGGTTTTCAGTCATCTGAACGCGGGCGGAGCCGCGGGCAATGATAGTACTATTATAAAAGTAAAGGTAGCCCAGTGCTCGCTCGCTTGGGAAACCGAGTGAAACGGGTTTAAGATCCGGGTCTCGCACTTCTGATATTTTCATATGCGAATTATTTCCAACATTATTACCACTTGTCTTACATGTCCTGCATGTCTGAAAGAACCTAGCATGTTCTCGAAAAAGAATATATATAATGTATGTGAAGTCCACGAACCTGTAAGTTTGGTCAGCTTGTTGGACTATGACCAAATCGCAGATCCCCCTTATAGTAAAGGAAGGCTCTTGTCTAGCAGTGGGACGTCAAAAAATGGGTTGAATACATATTATTTATTTTTTAACGGTTAAGTGACTATTCCTGTTTTTAACAATTAGAGTACTAAAGCGCATTATGCGGTATAATGCTAACTTCGCATGTTTCAACTACAGCAACGCTCCGCTCAATCGAGCATTTTGAAAAGTACTGTTTTTATTTGTCATCCATGAGTTTAGTGTTTTAGCGTGATGCGCGCAAGGATACCAACTCAATAACAGAAAATATTAGAAGTGTTTTTTCTTCAAGGTGGCATAGATCACAATTTTATTTACATTATCGTTATTAATATTTTTTACATTTTATTTACATAATTATATATTAATTAGATGTATATTATTATATATCTATACTAATATGATAAAGAGGTAGTTTGTGAGTTTATGACGTAGGGAGTAATCTCTGGATCTACTGAACCGATTTAGATGAAATTTGGTAAGAAGATAGTTTGAGACCCTGGGAAGGAAATAGGATAGTTTTATTCCGGGAATCATCACTTAAGGGGGTGAAAATGGGGATAAAATTTTGTAATTGGAAGCAAGCTAGGGACGAACCCGAGAGAAGCAAGGGTAAGTCGCAAGTTTATTATATAATTATTTTTTTTATTAATAAAAAGAGTTTTTAAATACATTAAGTCCATTTATAATATTTACGGTATGTATTATTTGAAATTATATACATATTAGTTATATTTTTTTCTTTCAACACTGAACCTAGTGCCCTCTGCTGGTGCACTTAAAAACTAATTCACGTTCCAATGTAGCATTAGCACACTTCGGCATTGTACGCCAAAGTACGGCATTATGCTCTGTAATTGGAAAACAGGGTTTATCTTTAGTGTTGTTTCATTTTACTTGTTCGAAGAAATCTTTTTTTTTCTATTATAGCTTATAGTTTTTCGAAGAAATCACTGAAAAGTTAAAGGTATCCTTATTTAGTCTGTGGCTAATTTACGGAAATTTGACATTTTATAAATAAATTGTCAAATTATATTATTTAGAGGTTATGATTTCTAAGAGGACCTTTATTAATCATGTCTTTATTAAAATTAATGCAAAACAATACAAAAAATATATTGATTAAGTACAATGAATCACAAGCTGTCCTTATTTCTTCTAGAAAATTAAGTATAGTACCTTCAGTATATGGTAAGACTAAGACTAATTATACCTACTTTTTCTGTAAAGTTTTGGATCGTTCATTACATTTATATTAATTTATATAGATGGAGAGAATCCGGCGCCGAAATTCTTCTCATCAGGTATTCAAATATTGCTAAAACGTTTAACTCGCCCTGATTTTGCTAAAGTGTTCCGTAAAAGGACCAATAGCAATGTACCAATTCTTAAAACACCAGTTTATAAGTTTTTAACTGATGAAGAGTTAAATATTGAACGAGAAAGAGCTAACAAAAGTGCAGATAGATTGCTTCAGATGCCACCAGTTGTTAAGGTAATTTTTTTCTTTTATTTCTCTTGATTACATTAGACACAAATATATTAATCATAAAATACTAACAAATTTTACTTTATTCGATATTGCTAAACGTTTATCCTTACATTTTTATTTATTTGTACTTTATGCTAACAGGTCATCTTATTACTTATTAGCATTTTTAAATCTATTTGACACTCATAAAATAGAACAATATTATAAAAGCTACAGTAAAATATTAAGTAATTTAAGTAATAATAAAAATGAATAAATACATAATGGCGTATATATCAACTAGCAATGCCCGCGGCTCCGCCCACATTTAGATGACCAAAAGCCAAATTCTTATGTTTTACATATTAGTATAGTACTCTTACATTGCAGTTTTTGTATTTTTTCTCAGAAATGAGACATTTTCCTGCTGTAAAAACTATTGTATGTGTTGACCCAGATAACCATTTATCACCATACCAAATTTCATCTAAATCCCTCCAGTGGTTTTTCGGACAGTTTGACAGACAGACAAAAATTCTAAAAACTATTGATTCAGCCTCTGTATCGATAATAATGTCTATTCCAATAAGATTTTCCAAAAAATATTTAATGTACAGATTCAGCTTAGTTACAAATTACAATTTTATTATATGTATAGATTAAAGACTATTAATGAAGTATCATATAATACATAAATTAATGTTCAATCCACTTTTTTATTATAATAATATGAAATAAAAATAACTTTAAGTGAAATAAGTAATTGTAGGATTGATTAAGTGTTTAATTCCTTATACTAATAATTAAAGCTTTTCAGATTCATGAACCCATAGTTGATGTTTTATCCAAAGATCCAGCATTGGTTGGATATGATTCAGCAAGATATTTATTTACAGATATTACTTTCGGTGTTGACAATGAACACAGAATAATTGTAGAAAGGTAAATTAAATAAATGTTACACGAGTTCCTATTTTTTCTAAACTAAAGAAATATATGTAATTATATAAATTATATTCTTTTAGAGACCCAGATGGGACATTACGTAGTTGTGATCACGATGATAGAAAAAGGCTTAATCAGGTCTGTAAAAGTCATCTAAGCTTCTGAATTAAAACAATATTTTATCATGTTATTAAAAAATAATAAATAAAAAAATATTCAATAATTCCAGATATACTTCCCTATGCAAGGTCGTAAAATAAAGGACCCGTTGATATTCTCAGATGAAGAAAAATTCCACAGCCTGCTTGACCGTTACAAGTATGAATATGTTTTAGACAGAACTTGCGTCCAATATGAGCCAGATGAGCCTCAGTATCAGAAGCTAACAAGTATAACATACCAGCATGTTGATATGAATACACAGTTTAATTTATTAAGGTATGTTCAACATCCAATTTTATTTAAAATTAGCAAATCACCCTCGGTTCATTTCGGGTTTGTATGTATAAAAAACAAAAACAAATCCATCCCACGGGAACGGTTAAAAGCCGGAAAATGGTTTTTGATGAATTAAGGTTCCATGAATGAAATTACCATTGTATTGAAGCAGTTGTTAAAATAAGCTTTTGTGCGTTTACATATTAAGACGAATCTTTGCTAATGTTGAATTGCGTAATAGAAGGATACATTTACTTTTCTTTCTTTAGAATGAATAAACCAGTTTGTTTCGGTATCAAAACCTAAATCTAAACTTTCTCTAACAATAGCTGTTAACTATTATTATTTCGGTTTACTAAACCGTTTGTTTTTATTAACTGTTCAAAGAACAAGCTCTTATCAAAATTAAACGTTTTTTTTAACTGGTCCCGAGCCTTGCATCAAAATTACAGACAAGATTTAGCAATCGGGCACAAATAGATTAAATATAAAGTCATAAACAGTAATAAAAAAAGTATAATAATTTATACAATGTACTATTAAGAATTCCATAACCAAAAAGCTAATAAGTTAGATTCTTTATATTATAATATATTTTGTTATTTATTCCAGATCTACCCGTCACTTTGGGCCACTCGCTTTCTACCTCACGTGGCACCACAGTATGGATAATCTTATGTTAGAGTTGGTGCAGAGTGGGGCCATACGTGAGGCTGTGTTGTTGATGGCTCTGCGACACGGGATACACAAAGACCTGGCTAATGGGCAAGAAAGTGATGATTTAGTTGCACAAGTAAGATAATTGTTTCATTTTAATTTATTTTATATAAGCATTTGCCCATGATTCCGTTCGTGTCCATCCCTCATAGTAAGTAAGTATTTCTATTGCTACTATACAAATAATAACAAATAATAAAAATACAAATAACAAATAATAAAAATACAAGAGACATTTTTTAACGTTCATAATCAATCATCGAATTTAATAATCAAAATAAAAGTCATATTGATAAAAAGTACATACACGATAGTACGGAACCCTTCGTGTGCGAATGCGACTCGCACTTGACCGATTTTTAAAATAAAAGAATATTTGTTATACTGTTATATTATTAAACTTTATACTAATATTATAAAAGTTTAGATGTTTGAATGTTTATTACTCAATATGCCAGGACGGTTGAATGGATTTGAATGAAATTTGGCACAGAGATAGTCTAATTTATTCTAGATGCGAACCCGAGCGAAGCGAGGGTGAGCCCCTAGTTATATTATAAAACTAAAATATGCTTGTAACGCCAGTACCGAAGTAAATCGTTACTTATATTGCTTAATAAGCGGCCATTTCGAATCCCATTTAACTTTAACTTCACACATAGAACAGATATTAAGCAACATGGACTTTCTTTTCAGATCTTGCCGACACCAGTGCAACTAACAAAGCCAGAATACCTTTCAGAACAGGACATAGAACTAGACAATAAATGTATGGATTGTGTGGACAAGTATATAGAAAATAACTCGGCTATGAAGAGCCAGCAAGGGCTAGCTTTGCAGGGCTTCAGGGAGTACTACCAACAGCTAGTTGAACTTAGCAGGGGATTAAAGAAGGCTCATGGAACCGCTTGAATGTAGTTGTGTATTAAACGTTTAGATAAGTTAATATGTTTTTTTTTTCATATTTTACAAATTCTCATAGACCTTTTGCATTGGCATAGCTACACTACTGTTAGATACACATCTTGATTGAGGTGTTTGCTTTGGCCCTAACATATATAGAGACCTACATAATATATGGATACGTAAATATTTATCTATGGTACCTAACTTTATTCTATTCAATGAATAAGGATTTGGTATGATCAAATAAGAATGGGTCGGAGGAAAAACCAGTGGCTTTGTGCTGACTTATTAATGGTATTAGGATTCCAAACACAATATCATAATTTGAATTCTAATAAAGCATCCTTATTTAGAACTGCTTACATATTTAGATTCGTATTTCCTGATATTAATTGGGGCTGTTATTTATATATATTATTCACCACTACTCTGGTGTTCAATAGAAATAAAAAAAAAAATTATTGTTTTTTAGCATTTCTTATTCGAAATTACATTTAAACATATAAGCTGTATATATTTTTGTTAGCCATTTATAAAACTCTTTATTTAGATACCTCAATAGATAGATTTTGAGGAAAAATTTTTTTTTAAGACAACATGGCGCCAAAAAACGGCCATTTTAATTTTTATAATTTTGATATACCCACTGAATCTCACATTTACACAATTAAGACGAATCTAACAACAATCTTCAACAACCAACACATCTCAAGCTAAAATCCATCAAACCGTTTAGGCTAGTGTGCCAAAGAAATATAAATACATGCATAACCCTCGCTCTAGCGCACTCGGGTAAAAATACTTATAAGAGAAAAAATCCATGCCATAACGCATTCTATCTCGATTATAAGCATACTAGCATCTAGATTAATAATAAAGATTGTAATTGACTTACATTATAGTAATAGTTCTCTATAACATTATTATGTAAGTGACGAATACCTCATATACCCTCTCAATAAATGACACTGAGTATATAGCACTAACGACACCCTCGCTTCGCTAGGATGCGTCCCTGGACCCTGGATGTCTGATTGTAGTCAATATGTTACTCCAACTCATATCATCCATCTACATATGTATATAAATCCGTCTGGAGTATAAGCGTGAAAGACTAACAAACATATACCAGCACACATACGAACTTTTTCATTTATAGTTTCATATACAGGTAGCGCCATCTTTTGGCTAATTTTATTTTTAGTTATCACTTATCATAGTGTTTTTATACAACAGCTTTATTTAAACGCAAGTACGTCAACGGTCAATGTTAATTTTTAAAGACGGATGTTATGTGTCAACTAACATTTATAGTATTTTTACATTTATAATTTTTATTTCTAAATATTATGCCGTTTTATCAAAAACCGAAGACGTTTACACCTCTACTAATAGCTGCAGAACGGAAAGCAGTTAAAAATGGCGTACATCATGCAATATATACATCTAAATTTGACAAATATGTTGGAGATTGGAAGAAAGATTTAAAAGATGGTACTCAGACTTAAAGAATAAGACAGACAGAGCGTGAAAAACATAATGAAATTAATCTCAAATGGTCTATTTGTATGTTGAGAAATTCGAGAGGCAAAAATTTGTTTTAACTTTATTGTTTTATACGCTCTGTCTATCTTATTCTTTTAGAATTCAATCTCTGAGACGAAGCAAATTAATTATAAATTAATTGTAACTTGACATTTTGTCCAGATAATATTAGTTTTGCCATATATTTTCTGTAAAATACCGTGCGTATAAATACTGTACATCAAATTATACCATTCATAATAATAGTATGATTTATATCTACATAATATAATTTTTTTTTGGGAAATCTTATTAAAATAGTTATTATTAATTTATTATCGATACAGAAGCCGAATCTACAGTTTTTGGAATTATTGTGTCAGTCTGGGAACGTGTCACGAGAAAACCACTGGACAGATTTTCATTAAATTTGGTATGATGATAGTTGGTTATCCGGGTTAATTTATAGGATACTTTTTACTGCGGAAAAATATCTCATCTCTGAGAAATCTATACTAACCGTTTGACAGTACGTACGGACGAACCCGAGCGGAGCGTGGATGAGTCGCTAATCATTTTATAAAATTATAGCAATGCTATAGGTTCGCATTACATTTTGAACTTTAACTCAAAGAGAGAGTTTTGTGATTTTTAAACAAATTGAGTATTAATTATATCTTACTTTCATTATTTACTTATATTCAGGGTATTTTAATAGGTAAAGGATTATTTTTAACTATTACTGGAAAGTTATATGAAGGAGATTGGCAAAAAGGATTTAGGTGACTTATTTTTTTCTTTTTCAGATTATACATATATGTATTATATTTATAATATTATCCATTATTAACAAGTAGTATTCAGCTCATATTACCTAATTTTTACATTTAGAATTAATATTTTATAACTCTATTAATATTATGACTAATCGCTCCACGATCGCACACACGCTGGCGTTACAGTTAACAATAGATTTCTTAGAAATTTAATTAATTTCTTAGAAATTTACCTGGAGGTGCTAATAGTTAGGCTTTCGATTTTGCTTATATACTTTTATAAAACCACAATATTCTCAGAATTCAACAAGGTTCAACATACAACGTTCAAGCTCAACAAAACGTAGTCTTAATATTAGTTTTGCTTTAGAAAACCAAACAAATATGTGCCTATTCACGCTTATTTGTTGTACTAAGTATATAGATATCTACTAATTTTCATAGGCACGGGTTTGGAGTACTTAGCAAAAAACTGCCAAACGGCATATTTAGTCTCGAATACAGAGGAGATTGGGTGAGAGGCAAGCCAGAAGGTGCCGGCTGGAGGTACTTTGATAACGGAGATGTTTATTTTGGATTCTGGAAACGGGGTTATCGCGATGGCTATGGCAAAATGTGGTACAGTGACGGCACTCTTTATGTTGGATATTGGGAAAGAAATAAGAAACACGGTCTCGGCATGTTTGTACAAAGTGAGTCTTATCATAGCTAATCATATGCTAAAGTAATTTACGCATCCTAAAACTGAATAAGTCATGAAAATTGGTTCAATGATAAAATTTTTGAGAAGAAAAACGGAAATGGGCTACTTTTTCTATTACCGATTTAATATTATTTCTAAAGCGAATAATATAATTTATTTACAATAAAGAAAATTACAAATATACTTAATTATATATACAAAACAAATGTACACTTAGTTATTACTGTAATATTGTTATTTCTTATTACCGAGTACCAACTTAACAGTAGCTTGTGTTAATCTAAGTCAACCGGTAGGTACTAAGTTTCATCTAATTCCGTCATGCCGTTTCAGCGCAAAGGTGTTACAAACAAACACACATATACAAACTTTCGAATTTATATGATAGATATATTTACAATTGTAGTCCGAAGACGGCCATGACAGAGTAGTCAACTAGTCACGAAGACTACGTCCACTTGCAGATTTTTCTATGTATTCATTTAATTTGGAAGTAGCATATAATAAAATAAAATACGCCTTAATCATTGAAAAATAAATATAATATATAATTACATGAAATAATATGGAACTATTATAATTTGTTGGTTATTTAGTGAATTAGTTACCTATTTCTCGTTATGTGGTGGCTGCATCATTTTTACTCAACACAAAACGTTAGCGTTAACTTACAATCAATACTTTGTTAGTCCGTGTTGAAATTTCATGATATCTTTATACGTTACGATAAAATATATATATGTATATGTGTATATATATATATATATATATATATATATATATATATATATATATATATATATATAAACGTATTCTTCTGTGATTCTACACAGTAAATGGTAATCGCTATGAAGGCAACTGGGAAGACGATCTGAGACATGGCTTGGGTCGCTTCTACCACATGCACACCGGCCAGTTGCAGGAGGGCTGTTGGGTGCGCGGGGTGTGTGTGCGATCTAAGATGTCAGATATCATCATACGGCAGTTTTGCGATCTACCTACAGAATATCCAATTCCTATGGTAATTTTCTATACATAGGTAGATATATATTTACTAGTGACACATTTATTGGTGCCCTTACTCCCTAGGGCCCATCTAGGCCCTTCACATTTACATATTAAGGAAGTTTTCAGAAAGGGCGATATTTTTGTCTTACATTTCTAGAAAATCCCTCTTCCTATAAGTGGAAACCGTATGTAATTCGATACAGTAGTTTCTGAGATTAGCTCTAACAAACAAAAACTCAGCGCAACGAGGGGTTTTAATTTATAATTAAGCATAATACGTAGTGACGTTTATTTTGTTATCCCATTTCATACTGTTTAATTCACAATAAATAATATAAATACTCTTGCGAAATAAATGGAAGTAGGTACTTATCGTCTTGTTGTTTTACTGCATTTCACCATTGTGTATGTAACGCACAACTTTATATCTTATCTTGATTCGATTAGTAGCTATGTTTTTGTTTATATATCGTTAATTCAATTTGATCCGTAAAGGAATCGAACCCCTTTCAGTGGACTATGTTTATTTAGCTACAAAATACAAACTCAACAACCATAACGGTCGACAATTCTTCATATTTTCAATCGATTTCCTCAAAAAGTAAGAGGTTCTCAATTCTGCTGTATGTTTTTTTTTATGTTTGTTACCTCAGAACTCCGTCATTTATTAACCGATTTGAACAATTTTTGTTTTGTTTGAAAGTTATACTTCCAGATTGGTCCCATTTAAATTAAAAAAAAAATAACACTCCTATTTTGCAAGAACTAGTGACTTACCCTCGCTTCTCTCGTGAGCGTCCCTGGTGCCTTTTGTATTTATGATATAGACAGCGTCACCTTTTGTTAAATTTTATTATTAAGAGAAGGTCCTTTATATAAGGCCGCGCGTAAAAATCGTACATAAAATTTATAATCGATTTTTGCCTCTTCGACTTGTGCAAATCGGCAGATATTTTTTTATACCACAACGGTAGCAATCAGGCATGCGGCCCACCTGTTGGTAAGCGGTTACCGCAGCCTATGGACGCCTGAAACACCAGGGGCATCACATGCGCGTTGCCGACCCTTTAAGAACCTATTTACTCCCCCTTTGAAGGAGCATATACTGTAGCCCTCTGGGAAAACCTGGACAGGGAGTTCATTCCACAGCGAAATGGTCTTTTTTATTATTCTTATTAAAGATTATTGAATTGCACACTTTTCAGGATGTAATTAGCACATCGTACCTTAATCTGACGGTTTCAAGTATTTCTACCTTATCAAAATATTTTTTAAATATTTTGATCGGCTGCTCTAGACGCGCCCTTATGTAGAGGGCTTATATTATGGTGGAGGTACTCAACAGAGTGCAAAGTATCCCCTTATGTTAATCTGCCGCGCTTGAGTAAATCCCAAAATCCACTCTTGGGCTCCCCCTACTATTATAACATTAGTGCGAGCGATAGTTTAATACACTTGCATTTTATATTCAGGAAACGTTACGAAATTCAAGAAAAATCCTTGAAGAAAGTGAAGTTTGGCTGAAACAAAGAATAGGGGAAGTTGATAATAATTTAAAACACTGCATTGATAAAATGTAAGGTTTATTGTGAAATCATCAGATCATAACGACATCGTTTATAATATCTTTATTTGACATACATTATATTATATTAAAACCTTATACAAAGATATCGAACAGCATTTTATTACTATGTCATAATCATATCACAGTAATTAATTATTTAATGGATTACTTAAGTTACTAGTACAATTATAATTTGATTACACTGCATATTGAGGACATTTCTTTAAGTATAAACATATCAAAGTGTTATTTCTCTTTTTAAATGAACGATTTCTTAGCAAACCTCAATGTTACTTAAACAAGAGAACTAACATAATACTTTATTTACTTTCTTAGATTTACACGAATATTTGACATCTATACATACCTATAATAAAATTGTAACTAAGTCGAATCTGTACATTAAATATTTTTCGGAAAATCTAATTGAAATAGACATTATTATCGAGACATATACAGAGTCCGAATCTATAGTTTTTAGAATTTTTGTCTGTCTGTCTGTTACCGCATCACAAGAAAACCACTGGACAGATTTGGATGAAATGTGGTGTGATTATAGCTGGTTATCCCGGTTAACATATAGGATACTTTTTACCGCGGGAAAATATCTCATTTCTGAGAACAACCACAACATCGGTCATCTGAACGCGGGCGGAGCCGCGGGCAATGCTAGTTTTAAATAAAACTATTTTATAGGAATTTTTCGCGAATTTATTTTGATTTTTGCTTCCCGACACTTCGAATGCTTTACAGCAAACGTAGTCACGGGAGAAACTAAGATCTTAAACGTCTCAAAGGTAAGTGTATACATAGTTGTTACAGACAGCCAACCCATTCGAAACGAACCCACTGAGGATTGCTAAGAATCTGTTCATTATTAATTTAACTTTGAAAATTTTAACTGACGAAATCGTAATAGAACAAAAATTGCCTCTTTTATTTAAATAAAGTGCCTCCCAATATCGCCCAGGAACTTTTTTTAAAAGTACATACATACTTTCACTTAGAAATACCCAATAAATTTCCTATATTACTTACGTACAAATTTTCAGTTACCAATACCTAAGGGTGTAAAACAAGCTATAAAATAAAACATTTTTTGTCAAAATTGGTTCCGTAGTTAACACCAATCAAACATAGATATTATTGCATATAATTATTATAATAGGTACTAAAGTGCAAATATAAATAAATAATAAATTTTATACATATTTAAAAGAAAATAAACACGAGATACCTATACCTGTAAAATTTTTACATACTTTAAGTAGACGAGTGATTACAATAAAAAAATGTATGACAGGATATATAAAAAGGTCGTTCGCATTTCCTTGGACTAATGGCAAAGAATTTAATGCGGAACAAAAATACTTCAATGAAATCACCATAAATTAAACATTATTGATACCATATTATTTTTATCGTCCTAGCCCCTAGGTAATAGTAAAATATTTCGAATCATGGATAATCCATACTAATATTATAAATGTGAAAGTGTGTTTGTTTGCATGTCCTTCTTTCATGTCAAAACGGTGTGACGGATTGGCGTGATTTTTTGTGTGGAGATAGTTGGAGAGCTGGAGAGTGACATAGGCTACTTTTTACCGCGGAAGATTATATAATTCCCACGGGAAAACGCGTTATAATACAATCCAAAAAAATATTTATGATCAGAATTACTTGAAACTTGGTATTCTCTTCAATAAAATTAAATACTTGTTTTAGCTTTTTTCGAAATTCATTCTATAAGGGGGTAATATAAGGGATGAGAGTTTGTATGAAACTACCTTTTTAGATATTTTTTTGTAGTTTTAGCGCGAGCGAAGCCGCGGGTTCTGCTAGTAAGTTATAATTTTAATTATCACATTCAGCATATCCGTTTTAGATCGAGCAAAATTCAAAGCTACAACTTTTAATTATTTTTCTTTAATTGAGCGCGTAGGTATTTCATGAAAACAACTGAACTTAAAAAAAACCTATGTTATCTAATATAACAAAGAAATTTCCATGAAATTGTACTAAAAATATTTTTATAGTATCCAGAATTAGGTACTCAATCTAGTTTGAACTGTCCGTAAAATATGGTTTAAGCAAAATGTTTCTCACAATTATTTGTAAACTAAGCTAAAAACACACGCAGGAAGTGTTGTTAGAGACGAGTTGGTTACATTTAAATATCGGTCAAGTGCCTAATAGGATCTCGTTTCGACCCTTCATATACGGAACCCTAAACCCAATTGAATCAACGTCCGCATCACGAAACCATATGATGAACTCGACTCCTAATCTATACATATAATAAAACTGTAACTGAGCCGAATCTGTACATTAAATATTTTTTGGAAAATTTTATTGAAATATAATTTATTATCGATACAGAGGCCGAATCTATAGTTTTTTAAATTTTTGTCTGTCTGTCTGTATGTTACCGCATCACAGAAAAACCACTGGAGGGATTTTGATGAAATTTGGTATGGTGATAGCTGGTTATCCGGGTCAACATATAGGACACTTTTTACCCCGGGAAAATGTCTCATTTCTGAGAAAAAATACAAAAACGTCAATGCAAGAGTATACTAATATGTAAAACCTAAGAATTTGGTTTTTAGTCATCTGAACGCGGGCGGAGCCGCGGGTAATGCTAGTCACCTATAATCTCTACACAATATTCATAATATTGTACGTCATTTAATTATTAAGATTCCAGAATGCGATGTAAATATTATTATGAAAACGACAATAATGTCGGTATGAGACATTCATTTGAATAATAAAACAATAGCTGTGCAAACGTGTGATGAACGCTCTAATATTTGCGTCCGTGTGGCGCTGTTAGCGAGCTTGTATTATGTCTCCATATCTAAGTTTTATTACGAACTTTAATTATTAAATTAAAAATAGAAAGATAAGTACCAGTTGTTATATTTTTGAAGTTTACCTCTCCCTGTAATTGTGTTTTTACAATATCATTTTTACTTAGCTAAATAAATTCGTTTTGAATGTTTTATTTGTGAAAATTTAGAGGTTGTAACACATTCTTTATGATAACTTGCATTATAATTGTAAATAATTAAATATTATAATTGCAAATTAAGCGACTAAACATGCTGTGTCAATTTGTTAACATTTTCTAAAGATATACAATTTCAAGTATTAATTTTATATTACGTTGTATTGCCCGAATGAACAATCGTGATAACAAAAACTGAATAGTAATTATGTACATTTTATTGGTCACGACCTAAATAATGGCAACATTTGCATGATAGATTACTTTGAACTTAAAACTAAAGCAATATTTTCGCTAAAATATAAACAATACACCAAGGTGAAAAACGCCGCTTTTGAGCAATTGAATCAAATTATCAAATTATTTATGAATACTTAGAACAAAATTCTGAGTTGATACATTAAATATTTTTTGAATTTAGATTTTGAATCTTATTGAAATAGTCATTATTATATAGAGCCCGAATCTATAGTTTTTGGAATTTTTGTCTGTCTGTCTGTCTGGGAACGCATCACGAAAAAACCACTGGACAGATTTTGATGAAATTTGGTATGAAAGTAGCTGGTTATCCGGGTTAATATAGGATTCTTTTCCTGCGGGAAAGTATCTCATCTTTGAGAAATCTATACTAAAAATAAAATAGGAGGGCCTAATCAAAATAAGTAACAGGTATTGAGCCCAAATCAGTCAAACAATAAAAGAAGTTTACAGAACTAAAGAGATTTTAATGTCACATTTGCGGTTACTCTAATTTAAAAAAAAAAACAAATACTAATGCTCTTACAATAATAAAGTAATATTATTATAAACTATAAATATTAAAATACAAAAGTGAAATGTACGTTTTCTATAGAGATTCGGATGACATGTAAATATAATTAGACACGAATATTCAAACATCGTACATTTTAAAAATCCTCCTATACTTAGGGTGCTTTCACGCAATAAGTACAAACAAAATAAGTACTTTTATAAAAAATAAAATAAGGTCATATGCATTATTTAAAAGTATAAACAAACAGCTGTTGCAATAACAAAATAGTTTTGCGGAACACCGTCCCATTATACATTATCAATATCTATGCATGGAAAAAAAAATTAAAACCCATAATTATTTATTATCAAGTAGAAAAAACTTAACTAACTATATACACAAATATAACAATCCCATAGAAAAAACAAACGTGAAGGGCTATCATACCACCCTCTGGTCTAAAAGCGTAAGATTATTCATACGTGAATCGTGATCGCCCATTTCTATTTGTTCTTTGAGCAACTCTAACTCCTTAATACCCGTGACGGTCACTTCGTATTTATGCGTCGCCAGAGACATATAAAAATGTATGGCGAACGCTAGAAATATTATCATAACCGGTATTAAAACAACACAGGCCGACCAGGCGGCAGTTTCGCTTAGATCGTAGAACTTGACCCAGCACAATATAGCTATTTCAACGAGGAATAAGATGAGACCTAACAGAGTGGAGAAGGCCCAAGCTATCTCTATATACCAGTGCAGTCTTTCGTGTGGAGATTCATGGACCAGTGATATACTGTGGAGATTTCCTACAGCTTCTATGTTAGGTAATATACAAGTACTGATCATGAGTGCCAACATGTGTACAGCAACTAATAGTGTGGTACAAACTGTGAAAGCGACGAGCATGGCCGGCGGCACTTTGGTCTGATTTGGTGGATTCAGTTGCACTTCGACCATTGCTACCTGTGAGGTTGATTTTCAGTTCAGTAAATATATTTTAAGTATAAGGGTCCATTTATAAAAGTCCGCACACAAGGGGCGGGTTATTTCTTAGCATGACGACATGACTGTGATAAGAAAGGAGGTGGTCGGGTGATCTCAGAAAACGTGATATTCGCAGTTCATTACTTCTATTTGTAAACCAATGGTTATTTATTACTTTAATTAATTTTTTGAGATAAAAGATCATACATGTTACAATGTATACTTTAAAATTTAAAGAAAAATGAGGCTGACTGACTAAATTTAGAGAAAAAGGCGTAGGTTAAAGTCCACTTATATCAAAAGTCTGGGGACTGAGAGAACTCTTGTACTCTATTATACTACTAGAAAATGTATGTACATCACATGCAAAATCCATCAAATAGTTTTTGCAAATTAGAATAATTTTATACTATTTCAGTAAAAAAAAATCTAGGACCGGTTCCATATTACTTGTTTAAGGGCTTATGCAAACTACGTTTCATAATCGAGCCAACGTCGCGCGTATCTCGAAATTTGTCCAGTATTCGTCACATATTCTAGACTGTTACATAACAAAAAAAACACTTGAAGTGACACTTGCATGACATTTTTAATTTAATTTAAATGTTTTAAACAAGCAAATCAACAAAATACTTTCGTATAACTTTGTCTAAACATTATACATTTAGCTTTACAACAATTCTTGTGCAAGTGAACTTGTTTTAATTTTAAATTTAATATTAAAATAAAACATACCATAGCGAAGCCAGAGAGTAGAGCGGAAGTTTTACTGGAGGCCTTTAATTTGGCACGACTGAGTTGAAGCTTCCGCCATGACAGGTAGGCGGGTGTGTGCAACGCGTCTCCAGACTGTATTGGCGTATCACCTGACATCACGCAGTTGTGCTAAAGAAAAACATCTACATTATAATAAATAAAACCTTCTTAGGTACTAGACTTACTGTACCCGAAGGGTGCCAAAGGGATCCTATTACTAAGCCTCCGCTGACCGTCTGTCTGTCATCGTGTTGTATCTCAGAAACCGTAATAGGTAGAAAGTTGAAATTTTTACAGTGTATTTCTATTGCCGTTATAACATTATAACATATAATAATAAACCAAGATGGCGAATTTAAAAAAGACGATTATGATACGGAACCCTTCATGTGCGAGTCCGACACGCACTTGACTGGTTTTTCTATTTTGAGAGGGACATAAAGACTATGTTTAATTAATATATTTAGTTACAATATTTCTCTCATATTTGCATGAATCCCTTAACAGAAGTAATAAGTTAACGATTAGTAACATAATGTCACTTCCGTATACTATATTTCAGTTATTTATTGTATCAGTCTACTTTGAAATACGGTAAAGCTGCATTGAGTAGTAATTGGAGGCACCCTTTGGCTTTATAATAAAAAAAAATGAAATCCAACTAAACTATCATCTTCTAAATTTAAATTACTTACTTCTCTTGGCATGCATGCTTACTTGATACTACATATATATGCGCATATAAGAAACTTGTATGGTTATAGCTAGGCATATGTCTATTAAAAATGGTTAATTTTTTTTTAAACTAACTTAAAATGTAGTTCTCATTAAAATTATAATCTACGGTTTACAGGAAAAAGGACAACCTATTTGCAATATACCAGTGTTAGTAAAAAAGCTATTAAAAGTAATTGTTTCAATAATGGTATTTAGAGAATTTAAAACATTGTATGAATTTATTCAAGGTAATTAGTTAAAATGTAAATTTAATTGATAATGCATGGCAATCATTAAAAATGCATTGTTTTGAAAAAGTAAAAAGAAAAACAATTTAGGGAAGTACCTAAATTATATATTAGCTAATTTATTAAATACTAGCGACTCACCCTCGCTTCTCTTTGGGTTCGTCCAGAGACAAATGCAAATCTATCCCACAGGAACATACATTTTTCCAAGATGAAAAGTAATGTATACACTATTCCAAACTATAATCTATCTCTGTGCCACTTTTCTTCCAGATCGGTTCAGCTATTCTGGCGTGAAAGAGTAACAAGCGTAACAAGAGTAACAATCCTCACAAACTTTCACATTTATAATATTAGTATGGAATTATGAACTTTTACAAACAGTTATCTATACTAATATTATAAAGAGATAAAATTTATGAGGTTGTATGGGGGTAATCTCTGAATCAACTGAACCAATTTAGATGTTTAGTAAGAATATAGTTTGAGACCCTGGGAAGGACATAGGAGATGTTTTATACCGGAAATCATCCCTTAAGGGGGTGAAAATGGGGATGAAAGTTTGTGTGAAGAATCAACCTAGGGATAAATCTGAGCAAAGTTAGGGTGAGTTGCTAGTAACTATATAAAGATAAATACTTAATATATTATGATATTAATTCATTAAAATATTGTGTAAATAATTGAATAATATAAAATATAATATATATGATAGAATATTAAATACATAACACAATATGATAAAATAGTTTAGTATTTTACATGAAGCTTAACATAAGCATTATTTAACTATTTAACTAATACAACACACTTCAGCGCAATAAGCATGTAAAGGATAGTTTATCTAGAGGATATTTAACAAAATAAGAATTTTAATTGTATGGAAGCTAATGGAACCATATGACATAAGCCCTTTTGCCCATTTAATGTTAACTGTTAAGCAAACTCACATTTAAAACAAAACAGTTGAATAGCTTCTCCGGATGTGCAGGATATACCAAATATTAAGATGTCATTAAAGACCTGTCATCAGTTCCACTAAGAAAAAAGTTAAATTATTAACTTGAATTAAATAACTTCATGCAATGTTTCATAAAATTGGCTTGTTTGCATTTGAAGTGACAAAAGTGCAATATAAAATTTATTAAAACAAAAATGTATATTTCAAAACAGGCATTTGTTTGAATTGCTTATGTTTAACAATACATATTTTTTTATTATAAAATAAACAGTTATGATAACAATCTCTTGATTCAATAATGATAACAATATCATACCTTAGACGGATTCGGACACCAGCTATTGGATTGACTGTAACGACTGTTCGAATGCCCGTAGTGATGATTATTGCCGATAGTACTAGCCGACCAAACCGACATGCCTAAACAAATTGTACGCAGCACGACAGTCCTTCAAATTAAGAGGACGAGGTCACTACCTTTTATATGATAGTATATTTTCCATGGGCATAGATACATTTAAAAATAATTACTTTTATAATATAAGATTTGCTATAGTTCAAATCATAAATCACATAACATTTTTGTAATCAAATTCACTAAAAATAACAAATGGTAAAGTGTTAAGTGACGTAAGCGTCTAATAAATGACAGACTGTCGACTGACACATTCAATATTCAATAATAATTTATCTATACAGATTATAAACATTATTAATTTGAATAATATTTATAAAGTATAATTTTTAATTATTTATGCCACTATAAAACTATATATATTTTTCTTAATACTTATCAAATGGATATATTTTTAATAATAAGTAGAAAAGTAAAGTAAGTAACAATACTATTAAGTTGTAACACCGTACGAGTATCCGAACTCTTTATGCAGACTGCGCGTAACAAAGACGGATAGATATTAGATTTATCTTATCCAATTTTGTAACGGTACTGTGTCCGTACCATAGAGTATATTGCTACAGTCCGTACGGGAGTGTCCAAGAAAGTCGGGCGCACAGTTGAACGAGAATGATAAGCGAATTGCTTTGCAAGTGGATAATGTAGGTCGGATATAGCAGTTTGTTTTGGTTTATCATTGGTTACATATTGTGAATTGATGCTCAGTACCTGGATTGTACTCGGTGATCTATGATATATCGGGATTTGGAATTCGAAATACAGTGACAGGAACATACTGTAAACATTTGCTCTGTGGTTAATTAAGTGGTTTTCCTATTTTTTGTGTATCGCAATGGCCGAAGCTGCTGCATCCACTTGTACCAATAATCCTAATGCCGAAATTGTACGAGGCCAGGTGTTTGAAGTGGGCCCTAGGTACAAGAACCTCCAGTACATTGGGGAAGGAGCTTATGGCATGGTTGTGTGAGTAATTTGATATCAATTTGAATATGTATTTTGATTTTCCTTATGTGTATTTATTTACCCATAGAATCAGTCTATTGTTGGAACTATAATTTAAACAAACAAGCTTACTATTTACAGTAGTTTCATAACCTGAAAATGTTCTACATTTCAAGTAAAGTAAATTTCTGTTTCCACATACCTATTTGTTTATTTAAAATAAAATAGTGCTGAAGTTTTCTATCATTTTACCTATAATTTAATTTAGATTTTTTTTTTATTACGTACACTAATCACTGAACTTATCTCAATGTATGAAAACTTGCATTCATAAGCTTATATTCAGAGAAAAGTTTTTTCACATAACAGAATGTACAAACTACAATTACTATTTATATTATTCTATGTGATTAATCTGTTTAATGTCAAACTTTAATTCAAACATAATATTTTATCATCGAACACCAGATAATTTTTGTAGGACATCCTGAAAACTAGTCTAACCATAAGTTCCTTAATATGTAAAATGTTGAGTTATAATTATATGGTTATTATGAACTTCTTTTTCTAACTTTTTAACTCAATAGTGGAAACTTGGAAAGTTTTACGATTGATTGAATAGGGATAAAATCATTTTTGTACAATTCTTTACAAAGATGAATTATACTTAAACATTAAAGAATCACTTAAATTATATATCATACACTATGAAAATCTACTTTGTTTTTTATAATACTATCAATTTAAATAACTTTTAGTATTTCTTTGTACTAAGCGATAACATGGAAAGCAACCAAAAATTGTGACAAATTCAAGAAAAATGTGAGAACATTTAGTTTTTATTTTTATAAATATATTGGTCATCCATGATAAACTAATCAGATCTATGATAATTTATGTAAGGTACGGTTTCCTAAAGTTTTTTGTTGAATCATTATGATTATTTTCTATCCTAATATTATAAAGAGGTAAAGTTTGTGAATTGTGAGTTTGTGACATTGTAGGAAGTAATTTTTGGATCTACTGAACTGATTTAGATGAAATTTGGTAAGAAGATAGTTTGAGATCCTGGTAAGGACATATGATACTTTTTATCCTGGAAGCCATCTAAGGGGGTAAAAATGGGTATATAAATTTGTATGGGGAATCAACAGAGGGACGAAACCGAGCGAAGCAAGGGTGAGTCACTTGTATAAAATATTTTTATGTCCTTATTTTTTTATTAAAATAGAACACACATTGTTTTAACTACTTTTATTTATTTTAATTTTATGTTATACAAAATAAACTCTCTATGCCCCCCTAAGTGGGAATGAATTCTAAGCCAAAATTTAGTAGTAAATCCAACATTTTCGTAACTTATGAATGAAGAAGGTATTTAATATGTCTGTATTTTTTCATGTGTACATGTTAATTATGTCATCATGTTTAATTGAGAATAGAGTTTACTAATTATTTTTAATATGTTGGTTATACTTCATAGATTCCTTGCCTAAGAGTAGAATAATTACAATCCAGCCCTCCAACAATCTCCACTGTACATAAAATTCATATATAATTATACTAGCATTGGCCGCGGCTTCGCCCGCGTTCAGATGACCAAAAACCAAATTCTTAGGTTTTACATATTAGTATACTCTTACATTGCAGTTGTTGTATTTTTTCTCAGAAATAACATATTTTCTCGCGGTAAAAAGTATCCTACGTGTTGACCTGGATAACCAGTTATCACCATACCAAATTTCATCAAAGTCACTCCAGTGGTTTTTCCGTGTTGCGGTAACAGACATACAGACAGACAAAAATTCTAAAAACTAGATTCGGCCTCTGTATAGATAATAATGTCTATTTCAATAAGATTTTCCAAAAAATACTTAATGTACAGATTCGGCTTAGTTTTATTATATGTATTTTTAAATATATATAAGTATATATAATTTGAATAACAATATTGTGAATAACAATAATGATGATTTGATAATTTTAACATTACCATTTTTTATACTATTAAATAAAAGAAAAATATAATAAAATAATTTTTGTAAGCAACAATAGGTAATATCGTTTTTATAATAATGCTAAACCTAGTGCGTCTAATTAACTAGATTAAAGAAATTTCAAAAGCAGTATTAAGGTATGAACATGAATATAACAATGGGCTTTGAGTCAGGCACAACCATTCCCACCGCGTTCCATCAATCGCATTCCGACCACGTACTGGAGGTTTAGTATCATATCCAATAACGAAATCTATTTCATAGTAGCCTCAAACAATGATACCTTTTCATCTTTTTTGAAATAAAAATATTGGCAACCAGGTATCGACTCAATTATATAACTTTACTGTACTCGTTAGATGACCGAGAGAGGCTGGGACCTAATCCATGATTAATTTTGAGAATTGAAATATTCCTATTATCATTTCATACCCCGAAAAGTTTAGTAAGAACTAAAATAATCATACGATGTAATTTAATACATATATTTTTAATTAAATATTTCTTACATTTTTAATTCTATGATTAAAATATTATATATATGTACCTACTTAATTCTAAATGAAAAATTTGAGATGAATATTTAGAATGTGTAAAGATTTTATTCATTTTATCAATAAAATAAAAAAGAAATTTTAATTAATATGGAAAAATCGAACCAAACATTCGAAAAGAAAACGAGTACCTACTTCGCAGTTAATGATTTCGAACATCGTTGATGGGCACATTAATCTATGTCATTAATTCTAAAGAAAACTAGATAAAGATAGTCTATGGTTCGAAAATAAAATTGATGTGCATTATGTAATTTGTAAGAAGTAATTTATTTAGTGATGATGTGTGCCATTCTAAATCAAAGGTTGTATATATGTATCCCCACACAGGGTAATTTTTGTTTATGTATAACAGCCTGTTAAAAATAAAGCACGAGATTGGATATCGTCATCTAACATGCGATGTCCCGATGCAACTGGTTTTATGTTTCGTAGAATGGGGCTCAATTGTTCTCTACAAAAATATTTTACAAGTAATTCAATAAAATGTGTTATTTATTTTCCTAGTACACGATCAAATTACAATTGAGTTTATAAGAGTTTATCAAATACGTGGATACGTTCAAACGTGCTTGGCAAATACTGCTTCAATATCGATGCAGTTTTCATCACTTCAGTTAATAAACGGTCGTGACCTCCAGCTCTATATGAGACTTTATTGCACAGAAAAGCTCTGAAATAAAGAAAAATACCTCCCAACTGTACTGATTTACCTATAGGTACTAATATTTTTTTTTGTTGGTTTGTTTATTTGTTTAAACGCGCTAATCTCAGGACTACTAAACGAATTTGATAAATTATTTTTTCATTAGACAGCCCGTTTATTTAGGAAGGCTACAGACTATATATCATGCTACTAATCAAGGGTGCGGAGCAGTAATATAATTTATAGTGTATCTATTCCATACTAACCGTTCAAACGTATCGAGTGACGAACCCGAGCGAAGCGACGGTGATCCGCTAATGAAAGATAATATAAAAACGACTAAAATAAAAAGAAGTAACGCCGTCAGTTGCGCTCATTATCCTAGTACGTTATCTCTGTGCAAAAAACATAAAATTTGATAAATTTGTACTTTTATCGGGCCCACCATGAACATTTTTCTTTTTATCTCGACTTTTTCTTTGTGGTTTGCCTCTTCCGGCTTAAAATGGCTTGACATTGGTATTCTACTTGCGTGGAAACTAAGAAGTTTGTTGGATACAATGGTCCGAAAATAATATTGTTTGTAAAAACCATAACTAGATATTTCTTTGAGAATTTTTGTTGTATGTATTTCTTCGACCGTCAAGACAGTACAATGCTTACATAATGAAAGCTTAGTTAATTTACAAAGACATTATAAAAGTGCCCTGTCTTTTGCAGACTTGGACGGTTTTCTTTGAAGAAAATAGGTTTTTTCTTATAACGGAATCAGTTTTTTTTGTTATGTTTCATTTATTCAGTGAGTACAAAAATTTAATAGGCTTTCTAAACATATTATATTGAGGTGTACTATTAAAAAATATTTAATCTGATTGTGGATTAAATGTTTTAAGTACCAAAATACTTTATCTAAACCTAATGCTACCTACTAACGATAACAATTTGATTAAATGGCGGAAGAATAATAGCGCCGCGGCGTGGGATTCAATAAATAGACACCTGGGTATACTTAGATAGGGGCTTAGAAACGTACGTAGGGAAAAACGTTATAAAGTTATAGTAGAAAATAAATATATCATTTATATTGATATCATTATCACATCAGAGCATTGTCTTATACATCTATCTATCCTAATATTGCAAAGAGGAAAAATTTGTTATTATTTGTTTGTTTGTATAGAATAGGCTCCGAAACTACTGAACCGATTTAGATGAAATTTAGTAAGAAGATAGTTTGGATCCCTGGGAAGGTCATAAGATAGTTTATATCCCAGAAATCATCCCTTAAGGGGGTGAAAGATTGTATGGGGAAGCAACCTAGGGACAAACCAAAGCGAAGCGATGGTAGAGTCGCTAGTTACTCAATAAATTAAATATAATTTTTTCTCCTTGCTTTATAAGACCTTAATAACAGTTCTTTCTTGGTTCCAATAGCTTTTCGAGCTAAAACTTTGTACAATATGAAAGAAAATTTTAAAAAGTAATTTAGGTTATTTAGGTATGCAGCTGCACGCACTATATACTACATACGACTCTTTTTTTTCTATTGGCGATTATAAATATATATATATATATATATATATATATATATAATGTATAGATTTCTCAGAGATGAGATAATTTCCCATCATTATACCACATCAAAATCTCTCCAGTAGTTTTCTTGTGGTGCGTTCCCAAGCAGGCTATACAAATTATGACTATTTCAATAAGATTTTCCAAAAAATATTTAATGTACAGATTCGACTCAGTTACAATTTTATTATATGTATACTTTTCAAACATTTTCAACCTTTGCTCCGTTCATATGTTACGTGTCGATAAAAAGTAGTTTATTATGTGTTAACTTAGAAATCTCCAATCTGAATCTCAGCGTGAGGAAGCAATAAACACATAAATGCGAACATTTTAATGGAATTTTATTGTATAAAACCCATTCAAAGTTTAGATTAATATATCGAACGTATTTCACGGTCTAAAGATATAATAAAAATATAACTTTCATTATATTTTGTTACCTAAATTAGTCAATTCATTGAACTTTTATCTGCAGCATGAGAAAATATTGAACAGAAATTCATATCTATTAAATTTTACAAACAATCTTTTCGAGTTAGTTTTTGCTTCTTATTAAACAATAAGCTAGAGTCTATTTTCAACCGACTTCCTCAAAAAGGAGGAGGTTCTCAATTCGGCTGTATTTTCTTTTTTTTATGTTTGTTACCTCAGAACTCCGTCATTTATTAACCGATTTGGACAATTTTTGTTTTGTTTGAACTTGTTGGAACTCTTCAACGGCTAATAGTAGATACTTTGAGTTTGGGCTTATTTTGTTTGGTTTGACAAGCCTAACACGTTAGAATTCTTACTTTGCTACTACTGTCTACACTAAAAAGGGAAAAATAAAAACTTTTTAACAAAAAAATAAAAGCCGACTTCAAACAAAAGCACTAAAAAGTAAAAAATAACTGATTAATAGTTTTCATTTACTATACATATACATACCTAATCAAATAATTTCGAATTCGGTGCCAGCCGATACAAAGCAAAGCACACTTGACTTTATTTTTTTGTTAAAAAGTTTTTATTTACCTACAGAATCATTCGAAAGTGATAAATCAAAAATATTTTGAGTTCGTTTTGTTTTCAATATAGATTATAGCTATGTAGTTCTTCTTTCGCCAGTTCTTCTCAGGTCTGAGGCTTCTTCTTTTCGAACTGGTAGTAGACTCATGACTTTATAATACATATTATAAAGCTGAAGAGGCTTTTGTTCTTTTGAACATTGAAGGTACTTAGAATAAGGTATTGTTAAGATTAACGCGCAATTTATAGTAAAACCATAAATAACGCTTTACCAATAATAACTAAATTACTTAAATAAAAATTTAAAAAACCTCCGACTATCTTGGACTGATTTTCATCAAACATACCTAAGAACACTCCCGACTAATTTACCTTTTAAACAAAAAAAAACAAAATCAAAATCGGTTCATCCGTTCGGGAGCTACTATGTCACAGAGAGACACACAGACAGACACGTCAAACTTATAACACCCCTTCGATTTTGCGTCGGGGGTTAAAAATCTGAAACTTTAATGAAACATTTAGGATGTTATAAATATGTTATGTAGTCTTTGCCTTGTGGTACGGCTTGAAGTCTTCCAGTAGATTGCATTTCAGTTATCCAAGCGTTGATAATTTGTTGCTCGAACACAACTTTTTTGCTTCCCTGTACAAACTTTAATGCTTAGCAAACTTGCCGTAATAAATTATCTATTAAAGATTCTTGGAAAGCACCAAAAGTCTTGGAAATTCTTAAAGGAATTATAAATTAAGCTAGCAGAATCCGCAGCTTCGCTCGCGCTAAAACTACAAAAAAATCTCTAAAAAGATATGTGTTGTATGTATTTTACCCCCTTATTGGATGAATTTTGAAAAATGCTAAAACATGTATTTATTTATTTGTATTGAAGAGCATTAATACGAAGTTTCAAGTAAGTAATTCTGAACAGAAATAAATTTTTAATTTGTATTATAACATATTTTCCCGTGGGAATGAGATGATCTCCCGCGATAAAAAGTAGCCTACGTCACTCTCCAGCTCTCCCAACTATCTCCACACAAAAAAATCACGCCAATCCGTCATTCTGTTTCGACGTGAAAAAAAAGATAAACACACAAACACCCTTTCACATTTACAATATTAGTAAATTAAATATATGTATATAGTTACTTAATTATGTACATATATCAAGATATATTTTTCAAACATGGCGACATAAACCTGGCGTGTTTATGTCGCCAGACAACACTTGAGCTATTAGTTCAGTATTGTTAAAGCAATCAATCGTCATAATCGAAGCTCGTTCTTACCCATAATTTTGGCTGCGCATAAAGTTCTCTGTCCACAACGCTATCGTATAAGGATTTTCATTGTGATATCTACTATCGCCACGAAATCTCGTGTGTTAAATCTGAAAAAATGTTACCCAATCTTTTACCTGCAAGATAGCGGTTTTAGAAACTTAATCACTGTAATCATTAGAATTTTATTAATAATACCAATATTCTTCTCATCGTATCTATCTATTTTTTATATTATCAAAGTAATATTGTATCGGCGTATCCATCGATAGGTCAAATGATGCTAGGGGCGAAATTACACGGTCAAGCGGACCGTAATATAATGGTATTATCGCTCAAGCCATTCGTTCTCATATTACAGACAGATGATAGAATTACTTATGGGGGTTGTAAGTTTGCTTAAGGTTTTGGCTACTTATAAGATACAGATATGTATACAAAAGGAAACCGGAAGATGATTTTTTTGTTATTTGTTCTGAAAAATTGTAATAGATATATTTATAGTACATTTGAAAATTCTTGCCAATTCATATAAAAGTTAGTGCTTGTTTCTTGTTGTTATCGCTTAGGTCTCAGTATGATAGTGATATCAATAAGTAAGATTTAAGACGATAGTGATCTAACAGTGAAGCCAGAGCAATGAATTAGAGTGACCGATATCTTATAACAAGTCACGTTCTAGATAATTAACCAAACTAATACATATATATATATATAATATATATATATATATATATATATATATATATATATATATAGTACATACATATATTATGACCTTCGTTATGAATAGCTCCGTTTATGTGGAAGCGATTGTCTCAATTAACCTTAATTAAACACATCGTGACATGTTCGTCCGTTGACATTTTATAATGTAAGTTTTTATGCTATCCTCATTTGAAACATAATTACAACTTGTCAGAATTCTTCATATTTTCATTAGGAGAATTATGGCCCATTTCACCAACGTCACCTAAGTTTAAGGGATCCCCTAAGCATGGTTAGGGGGCTGTTAGGGGACAGTTTCTGTTTCACCGACAGTTAGGGGTCACCTAAATGTTAAAAGGCCCCCTAAATTTAGGTGCTCGAAATATGGGCTTAAAGACGATCGTTAAACGAAATTTAATTTAGGGGCTAGTTTAGGGGACTTTTAAGCTAGGGATCCCTTACGTAGGTGGTAGCTTATGGGTTGTTGGTGAAATCGGGCATTAGTGTTTTTACTTTTTAAAAATTTATTTTTTTAATATTAAAGATATTTATTTTGTTTGTCATAAAATAATTTAAAATGTACCCACGGAATGAAGGTATAGTGGATGTTAAGAATGTAACGTAAGACAGGCAGTTAAAGCGTGAAAACTCGGTAAGCTCTTTCTATTGGGGAGGGGTTTTGAGGAAAATTGCTGTACGTCACAGTAATAAAAGAAAGTCAAAATAGAATGGACTGGTGAGTGGAATATCAAAATGTATCAAGATTTACTATCAATTCCTACCAATATAACTACTTACTTAACCGTCCTCACTAAAATTGGAAAATGGCAGTACGATATTTTTATTGGTTCGTTCTTCTTTAAAAACAACAACGAAGCAACAGAATGACATGATTTTTAGTTCTAACAAGAGTACTTTATAGGCTTAAAAATACTACGTTACGCTACTTTTGTAACGGGATATCAGTCTAGTGCAAAATTTTAAATAAAACTATCTTTTCGTATTTTTCTGTAGATTTATTTTAATTTTTGTTTCCACGTTTCGAATGCTTTGATTACACTGAATGACACTATAGTTTTAAACGTCTCCAAAGTTATAAAATATCTATACTCGTAAACGTTTCACGCTAAAGACGGTACAGAAGAATGGCGCCGGCTTACCTTTCATTATTTAAAATGTCAAATATTCGCGTTAAAAAAAGTACCTACGTACTACATAGCTATTGCAAAATTGCAAAGAGACGCTTTGTTGCTTTACAAAAATCATAAAATATAATCAGCTTTTGTTTCCCCCACTTGTACTACTAATTGCAAAATAAACTTTCTAAATTATTTTCCTCATATAATAATATCTACTTATTAATAACTTGTACATACATATATGATAAGGATAAAGTTATTCACGTGCGTGGATTTCGTGGCACGGCTAGCGGATGTCGCATTATACGTCTACCGCTCTCGTGACTCATTTTTGATATTGTTACGTCATCGTTTGTTGTCGTATCTCAGCATTTGCAATTTTATTTTGACTATTCTTCGACTAGTGGTCGAAAATCGATTATATCTTACATTATATGTAAATAATATTAGATTATTAATATAGACATATATATAATCTAAGGACTATATATTTATGGTGAAATAATTTTTGATTTGATTGAAGTATGTATGAATCAAATTTAATATAATTAAAATCTGAATATTCGAAGGAAATATATATGAATAGAATTTACCTATCAATATAAAAAAAATGTTTCTATATTTTTTTATTGATTAAGTGTTATGAATAAAAAAAAAGTTAGAAACATTTTTTTTTTCTAGCTTTTAGTTCTTCAAAATTCGGTAAACAAAAATTTAAAAAACTAAAGAACACGCTTTTATAATGAACCGAACTAAAGCGTGGGGTGCTTTGTACAATATTTGTATACTAACTCTACTTTTAGAAATCGTACCAATGGAATATTTATAGCAACTGATATCGAGCATCCCACGTTTTTTTTCACAATAACATTAATTTTCTCCATATCATTTTATTCTTATACTTACAAAAAATATTTTTTACTTTTTAGTTCGGTTCATCATTAAATAAAGGGTGTTATTTAGTTTAAAACTATAATTTATTTTACATTTTTTAGTTTGAACTGCTATGAAAGCGTATTTTTTAGGTTTTTAAATTATTATCCTCCTTGGTCCTTTCAAATGTGAAGTTTCAGTTCAATATGAAGTTCTGGAGTGTGTGGAAATCGCGTTCAAAGATTACTTATTAATAAAGATTAATTATTAAAAAAGATTAGTATTGAAGGAAGGCCCGTACCCAGCACGTTCGTTATAAAGGGCTGAATACAAAATAGTACCTACATACCATTACGAAACAATCTGTAAAATATTTGCTGTAAATTTCAAGCTTTTGTTTATATTGTAAATCCATTCAATATATTCATATAACAATAACATCTGGAAATCATATACAGTACGTTGTTATACTAATTAAGAGCTATTCGAATCTAAAAAATGGTTATTAATTCTGTCACAATTCCAACAGTCGTATTGTTTGTGTTAACAATGGTTAGACCACAGGTAACAACGTATTTTTTTATTTGAACACGAGTGGTTTTGTTTACGAGTTAAATTGTGTTAGTTCTGACTTTTAATATTACATATCGATTACAAACTAGTAGATACGGTCTCTCGATTGGTAACAGTGGAACTTAATAATTTTCCTATATTCTACGGAAACTACTGGATGCACCGAAATAATAAATGGTCTAAGTTAGATCACTATTCGGTGCATTTACAATTTTCCGTTGCGTGAAAGCGTTCCGTTATTGCGTAAAAGAAGACTGACTGACTGACACACGTTCATGTGTATAATTTTGAAAAGTATACTAAGTCATTTTTATATAGGTATAGGTATGTACTATAATAATATTATAAAGAGATAAAGTTTGTGAGTTTGTGACGTTGTAGGGGGTAATCTCTGGATCTACTGAACCGATTTAGATGAAATTTGGTAAGAAGACAGTTTGAGACCCTGGAAAGGACATAGGATACTTTTTATCCTGGGAAACATTCCGTAAGGGGGGAAAATGGGGATGAAAATTTGTATTGGGAAGCAGGCTAGCCCTATTTTTTAATATATACGAGTACATACATCATACAATATTAAAATGCGTAGATAATTACATGTTTACACATATGGTGTATATGGGTGTGTCAGTTTTATCAATTTGTTGGCTAAAATTTTCACTCAATAATATTCAATGTTACACATTGCAAAATCATTTATCTCTAAAATTGTAAATTACCTATCATATAATTTTACAAATATATTCATAACAAAATATGGTAACCTTTAATTTATCACTGCGTTTCTGGAAATATTTCATATTAAATAAATAACGAAATATAATTTTATAGACCATAACAATAAGTAATGAGGAAACATATTTATTATTTAGTCGATTCAATTACGTTTTCAATATGTAAATAAGACCACCTGAAATCATTTATACAATATAATAAAATTCTAACTGAATGCGAGTCGAATCTGTACAATAAATATTTTTTGGGAAATATTATTGAAATATTATCAATACAGAGGCCGAATCTATAGTTTTTAGAATTTTTGTCTGTCTGTCTGTCCGTCTGTTTTAAAACGCGTCCCGAGAAAACAACTGGACAGACTTTGATGAAATTTGCTATGATGATAGCTGGTTGTCCGTGTCAACATATAGGGTACTTTTTACTGTATCAAAATATCTCATCTATGAGAAATCTATATTAATGCCTAAAACGTACCAAGGGACGATATGAAAGGGACGATGAGTCGCTAGTTGTCCATAAAAAATTAGTGCGAAGTCCAATAAAGACCAAAACAAAACAGCTGAGAAAGAAAAATAATTAAAATTAAAATTGCAGCGCATTGTAATTTACTTTAAAATATCTATGATTTATAATAACTTCAGTCAGCTATGAAACTTTGCTAAAAATAACTTGAATTATAATTGTTGAATAGTACATATAATTCTTTTATTTTATGATCTTTAAAATTTTGTTATCAGTTTAATATCTTTGGAACGCTGGTTTTTATCTTTTAAATTTATTCACATGTTTCATGTAACTGAAATAACATTCAGATGAAGATACCCTAAACTTGAGAAGGGTAAGAGTGAGCATTATATAATTAGCTAACAATCGCTTAACCAGCTCTTGACAGCGGTTTCGCACCGAGAATATGAACACGTTACCATTAATCATACGATATAGTAAATAATTTATTATTTTAGACACTTTATTTTTCAGCCTAGTATAGTCATTTCCATAAGCTCGTCTTTCCGTGCGACAAATCGTTTTACGTAAAGTCCCGTATTTTCTTTCTAATTAATGTTAATGACGTCTGAGCTTTCGAGGAGTCCTTATATGTAAAACAAAAACAAACCTATCCCACGGGAACCGTACATTTCCGGGATAAAAAGTAGCCTATGTGTTATTCCAGACTATAATCTATCTGTGTCAAATTTCATCCAGATCCGTTCAGCCGTTCTGGCGTGAAAGAGTAACAAACATCCATACTCACAAACTTTCACATTTAAGTATAATATTAATACGGATTATTGGTTGTTTTTGTGTTACTGCTTAAAACGTATAGTAGTATAGTGGAATGATGTAACTTATTTAAAATCTACTGAACTAATATATAAAATGAGTTATATCTAAACTTAAATTATAATTACTTCAAATATCATATATAGTCTATGAATATAAATTGCAATAAGAATAGCCAGATCAAAATTATATTCGCATGGCGTAAATAATATTTATAAATCTAATTTTGCTTTGCTATAAAAATTGGTGTCAAACAAGCCAAATTACTTTTGATAAATATTACGAAATAGCTATCTTATGCGATATTCTCAATAATTATGCCTAATCTATACATATAATAAAATTCTAACTCAGTCTACTCTGTACATTAAATATTTTTTGGAAAATCTTATTGAAATAGACATTATTATCGATACAGAGGCCGAATCTAAAGTTTTTAGAATTTTTGTCTGTCTGTCTGTCTGTCTGTCTGTCTGTTACCGCATCACGAGAAAATCACTGGACAGATTTTGATGAAATTTGGTATGATGATAGCTGGTTATCCGAGTCAACATATAGGATACTTTTTACCGCGGGAAAATGTCTTATTTCTGAGAAAAAATACAAAAACTGCAATGGAAGAGTATACTTTTATTATGTAAAACCTAAGAATTTGGGTTTTGATCATCAGAACGCGGGCGGAGCCGCGGGCAATGCTAGTCCACTATAAAGTAATTGACATATAGAAATGAGTAGGTAAGATAAGCATTTTATGAATTTTAGCAGTTTTGCAGAGCAGATTTTCGAACTCAGATCTTAATATAAGTAAACCACTTACAATAATCTCATAAAATAACAGAACGGTAACAAAGTATAATATGTTAAACGTTCTGTTTTCATTATCTTTTTTAATTTCTCGACTAAATTAAATCTTAAACAAGGATAACGCTACTAATCAAGTTACGAATGAATTGCACTTGATGCTCGCTAAACTTTTCTTCGTAGAAAATAGCGTCCCGACTAACAAATCTTCCTAATTAAGAATCGTAACAGTTTGAATTAATTGTTCTGTTTTAATTAATTAATTTTTAAGAATAATATAAAATGTCGTATAGCATTTCTCATTATTTTATGCATTTAAATATGTATTTTTTTTTATAATGTATTATGATTTTTCGAATGATTTATAGCAAACATGGTTACGGTAGAGAGAGAGAGAGACAGACAGAGAATTAACGAGAGAGAGAAAGTAACTTATTTAGTCTGTAGTTTCTGGACTAACATATTATGTACATAATCAGTATGTAATATTATCTTAATAGAATTTTCAAGTCGTTCAAAAAGTAGTACCTAAAGAAATCAAATTGATAGATGAATATGTGTCAATAATTTATATTTACAAATTTTTTAGGCTTTTAATTAGGATTGGAAGGAAAATGGAAATTGGAAGGAAAAAACTAATTTTAACTAAACATTAATGTAGGTACATTACAGTTACATTATAACATTTTGAAAACGGTGATCTTTAATAATAGCTTAATGTGGAGTAGAAATTATAAGCGTCAAAATCGACTAAATTATTCGCTTAAGTCACCAGGCGGGAATCAAACCTGCGACGCTTGCCTTTAATATAAGAACAGCAAAATCAACAAAAAAATTGTACGGTCTAGGACGTGATTAAATAGAAAACTTAGATACATATCTCAAAGTTAAATATTATAGAGTGATGTGAGTTTTTCTTGTACTCGGCCACATGTAATGTTACATATAACATTACCGTGACTAGGCTATCTTTTAATTTGAATTTTTCTAAAATATATATTAAATCATTTCTGCATCTGCATACAAATGAAATTATTGATAGAATAGAATATTATCATTAAGCAATCGGAGAACGATGTGTAGGTTGATTTCTATATTAGTCGCGCTACATGCCTTATTTAGAACATATTACATATTATGTGGTTTTGCTTACTGCTTGGTGGGATAATGCTACTAAAATTGAAAATAATTTCATTTAATTTATAATTTAAATAAATTTTTGAAATTCAAAAGAAAATTTTATATTTTTTTTGTGCTTTTAATGTATAATTTTGTGCAATTTTCATCATATCAGAGCGATAAGGTCTTATTTTTATAAGCGTGAAAATCCTTTTTTTTATACAATGCAAAATTTCATGAATAATACAATTGCAGTGCTCGTATGAATGTGAAATTAACAAATAAATTATAATGCATCCATGTGTAAATTACTACCAGTTATGTATAATCTATACGTATAATAAAATTGTAACTAAGCCGAATCTGTACATTAAATATTTTTTGGAAAATCTTATTGAAACAAACATTATTATCGATACAGAGGCCGAATCTATAGTTTTTAAAATTTTTGACTGCCTGTCCGTCTGTCTGTTATCGCATCACAGAAACACCACTGGAGGGATTTTGATGAAATTTGGTATGGCGATAGCTGGTTATCCGGGTCAGCATATAGGATACTTTTTACTGCGGGAAAATATCTCATTTCTGAGAAAAATACAAAAACTGCATTGTAAGAGTATACTAATATGTAAAACCTAAGAATTTGGTATTTGGTCATCTGAACGCGGGCGGAGCCGCGGGCAATGATAGTATAATAATATATATTTATTCCTTTGACATCGTTGTTCCTGCGTATTCTATTTTGTAATTCAATAGTTCGGTTTTCAGAAAAGTCTGTTGTAATTTTAGGTCAAGTAGAAAGTAAACGGTTACGTCAAAGGCTGAGCAATATTATGCCTCTACGTGATGAAGAGCAGCCATTTCGTTTTTTTTTTAAGAATATAGTCTCTGTTTTATAAAAGAAATTTTAAGCAAATCTATCGTATGTCGATATCTTTTTGTAAAGTATATTGCTCCTTGCATTCATGATATTTTATACTGCCTGCTACTGATACTGATGAACTACCTCGTTAATCTAGTGGTTAGCATATATGGCTGCAGATTTGTAAGTCCTGGCCAAGTTTAGTAATTATTGTGTTTTACTGTAAAGTATTGCTGAGTAACAGTCCAAAGCTGGGATGTTGGTGTAGGCATGGCTAGTCTCAGTGAGAATCAATCACGAATAGATATACCTATTATAACTTTTTACCGTTCACTTGTATTATGTCTATTTAGCCCGCGATCACTAAATATAATACACATACACACGATCTGTATGGGAACGCAGTAAAAAAGGAGCTCAAATTGCATTTTTAGATCTACTAGACTGATTTAATGAAATAATTTTTTAAATATTCATAGAGTATAAAATATTCCTATTAAAGTTCAATCACACCCGTATTGTGCACAAATAAAACAATAAGATTTATTCTTATAATACTTTTTTAGATTTACGCGAATTTTGACATTTTAAATAAAATAAATCCGCCATAAAATCCGAAAAAATAGTTTTATTTAAAAAGATTTATTCTTATTGTTAACTTCTTTTTTATTGAGATTTATTAAGTGTGTTAATTATTTGAACTCAAATTTTTCAAAAAATACACAATATATTCTTATATTTTTGTATCAGAAGAAAAGATAATAGAGGTTTTATACGTAATATTTAATCTTTCATCAGTAGAGCCTGGTTTGATATACGATAATGCATAAGAAAGAGTGGAATGTGTTTTTAGCGTATTTTATGTTTGGGCTATGAAATGTTAAGTGAGAAAATATTTTCATTGGATGGTACCGAAGCCTCATATTTTACATATTCGCGGTACGTTTGACGCACCCCTCGAGCGCTCCGTAATGTTATCACTTACGGTTCGTCGATTTGACCTCATCGAAAATTACATACAAGAAGTTTTGCAAATATATTTTATATAGATATACATTTTTATTATTTTATATCTATTTATTTATGTATATTTTGCTGAGATACGTCAACAAATGTATTTGAGACTCAAAATATAACACGTGTTATTAATGAAACAGTGCTAAAACAGCGATGATGATTAAAATTGTTTAATATTTGTTTTCATAAAAAATGTATTACAAAATATATTATAAAGTAAATGCATGGTTTTTTCTTTATCTTTTTATAATGATTTTAATTAATAAAGTGTTAATATACGCATAATAATATGTCTTTGTGACGTTCTTATACTTTGATATATTTAGTGCGCGTCGAGTTTAATTTTTTTTCGAAATGTCGCACCAATTTTTTTCAAATGATTTTCTTATGAGTACTAAGTGTATATCAAATAACATAACATATATTTTTTTTGTGATTGTAAGTTTTAAGGAACACTGAAATAATAATAATTTTATTTATATTTTATTTTTTTTAAAAGGGTTGTAATTGTTTCAAATTTCCTTATTGACACATAAGTTTTGATATAGGTTGTCGGTAGGGGTTCGGTTCGCTATACTTATCCGGCTAAACCCTTTGACTATCATATTAGGGCCATAACTAATTACAGCTACGATTTCTTGTTCAAAACATAGGCCAACTTGTTGCAATCTTTTTTCCACAATTTCTTTGGTTTCTTTGGCTTTACATGTTCCCGGGATATAGACAAGCCCCGAGTTATAAAACGTGTCATTCGTATGGTGTATGTAAATATTAAAATATCTGCGTCATTTTAAACTTGTCCACTCATCGATGCTTAGGCGGAATCGCGCAGATTCGGAGTTTTTATCGTCATTTTGTATTACTTAGTTCAAAAAGGCAATGGTTTTTTTTTTGCCTCTCGTAAAATTCGCATAACATCAGATTCATTTTTAGGCAATTTAAGCCCTTTTTGTTGAATAGCCTCTCCTATAAAATCCGTCTTTGGTAGCTAACGTTGGCACGATTTTTTCTAGCGACTGGTTTTGTTGCGGTTTAAATTGAAGAGTCTTTTGAATAGATTTTGATCTTTTTCGTTCGGTGGTAGATGTTCAGTAGCAGTAAAGCCACCTGTTAATGTTGAAAGAGACTGCTCGTCTAACTTGCTTTGTGTTGTTTAACAATTTTTTGGATATGTTCCACAAAACGTACACGGAGCAGAAACCCTATTCATCGCTGTTAATGTTAAAAACAGCCTATTGATGTAATTCAAGATGTACTAATAAACTTTTACGACGCACCCATTACTTTTCATATAAAAGGTAAGCACTATTTGACATTGTTCGTAAAATGGCTTACTAAAAGTGGTTTTACAGATATATGGAGCAGATAGTTTCATCATGTAATTAGTTCAGTTTGTCCTTAGGTAAAACTTTAAATTATGTTTATGATAAATGTAATGCATTTTCAAAATATCGCAACATAGTTTTATAATTTTTAAGCCTCTGTTCAACGAACGCTCTTGTAAAGCAGCTATTAAGCAGATTAAAAAATACATTTTGTAGGTATAAGTAATTGGAAAGAAAACCATTAACTCTGTGAATAATTAACACTGAAACAAAAGGCATGTTTTTTAATAAAATTATTTTTGTTTTAATTTGAAAAGCTATCCTCGTTTGCTTACTTGGCGATCGGGTTTCGGTTTAAAATAGCGAATTGGTATTAATATCACACCTACTTGGATAATGAAATCATGGTGAGGTGAGTGAGGATCAAAAGTGGAAATAGCAAAGCCCCGAAGTGCTACGATGAAAATGAGTTACTTTTAATGTAAGCTTTTCGTCTGTATCCGAGTTATTTAGTGATTACTGATCGACACCGGAAAAAATCATTGCTTTTTCCGAGACACTCCACATATCGATTACAAATTTATACGCGTCCATCTAATGAACTATATGTTCCAAACCGTTGTTTGATTTGCAACATTCCAATAGAACGAGAAACTCGGAACAAAGTTAATTGAAGTGCAAACTCTAAGGAATCTCGACAATTAATGCAAATTGATCTAAAGATCCGCAGCCACTTTGTAGAACCAGCGGCTTTTAAGTACTTGTAGTGCTATGTGCCTCCCTCCTACCAGTAGTTTAATATAATATGTAATCCTAATATTAATAAAGCAGTCTTACACTTCGACACTCAAGCATTTCATTTCGCTCCTCCTTACATGACGACCCTGCCAGGATTCGAACCTGGAATCTTCTGATTCCACTACATACTAAAGAATTTTAAAGCTGGTAAAATGTGATCTCTCTACAGATATCAACGATCTAAATGCCATGTTATTCGTCACGCTATAGAGGATCGGCCAGAGATTGGTTACATGGAATTCTGATGGATATTAACTATTTTTATTTTACTGGTCAGAAAAAAAAATAATGAAATTCCTCAATTCCATCTTTGAATTAGAAAATGTTAAACGTTGTTATTTATTACTAGCGGCTCACCCTCGCTGCGCTCGAGTTCGCCTCTAGACAAACAAAAATAAATGTATCCCTCAGGAATCGTACATTTTTCCGGGATAAATAGTAGCCTATTTGTTATTCTGATGTATGAACTATATTATTGTAAAGTTTCATTAAAATCCAATCACTCAACATCCAATCCAATGAAAATCCAATCCAACGACATGTGTATTGAGCTGTAAAAGGTTCTATTGTTTTTTAATTATCCCACGGAAACTCTTTAATTTCCGAGATGAAAAGTATCTAAAATGTTGACCGGGGATATAAGGTAGGGGATATAAGGGGATGCAAAATTTCATTCAAATCGGTCCAACAGTTTCGGAGATTAGCCCTTACAAACAGGCAGAGAAACAAAAAATTTGAAAAAATCTGGACTATTTTTCTTCTCACAGTCCCCTGACTCGGTTTTTAGTATTTATTTTCTATGTACAGACATTGGATCTCTACAGTTTTATTATATGTATACCTATTATTTATTATAGTTTTCTAAGTAGCGAAGACATAACCGAAATACATACATCCATATTTTTCATATAATACACTTTTAAATTAATTTATTGTTTACCACAACGTCTACAATCCACTAGGGACATTATGAAGATAAATTATTTTACAGTAAAGTTAACATTGATAACCGCTATCTATCTTATTCCAGTACCTTAATTCTATTTGATGAGAAATACCCATCTTGAGGGATTTAATATAAATTAAATGTCTTTCAAATATCTCCTCTCTGTAATAAAACAAGTGTACAACGTAAATGGGACTTCTTGGTTAACCAAAGCTATAGTCAATTTTGTTTGTGACTTATAAACCACTGGGAGATAATTTAATTTAAATTATGCCTTAGATTCTCTTGCTAGCTAAAGACTTAATACATTGAATATCTATAGGTACATATAATAAAATTCTAACAAAGTCGAATTTGTACATTAAATAATTTTTGGAAATTTTTATTGACATAGATTCTATTATCGATACAGAAGCCGAATCTATAGGTTTTAGAATTTTTGTCTGCCTGTCTGTCTGTCTGTCTGTTATCGCATCACGGTAAAACCACTGGATAGATTTTGATGAAATTTGGTATGATGATAGCTGGTTATCCGGGTCAACATATAGGATATTTTTACTGCGGGAAAATATCTCATTTCTAAGAAAAAATACAAAAACTGCTATGTAAGAGTATACTAATATGTAAACCAAAAAATTTGGTTGTTGGTCACCTGAACGCGGGCGGAGCCGCGGGCAATGCTAGTCTAAAATATGAGAGAAGATAATTAACTTAATTCAATTCTTTTGTTTAATGGCTTCTAGGAATGCCAATAATTAACTTGTTCATTATTCTCAATACATATATGTGATGTCTAACCGATATCGGCCATGGCAGAGAATCTCACTGAGATTTGCCAACTGCGAAGGAGATATCATAGTGCACAAGTGTACGCGCAGACACAAGTACACTCTCTATTCCTGCCACTTCTCCTGTGAGACGACAATTCGACACAACCAGTAAGAGATTAGGCGCAAGACCGACGGCTTTACGTGCTATCTGAGGCACGGGGGTGTAACACCACCAACTTTCCAACTCCGGCCGGTTACCGAAACTTTCTTAACAGATATACTCACTTACAATAACTAAACTTGACCCGGCCTGGGATTCGAATCTAGAACCTCCGAATCTACAGCCGTATAATTAGTCCACGCAGGCAGTTCAAATATACCTCTGTATTTAAATATATAGTCTATAGTGCAATATTTTTATATGTATAGTTATGGAACTAGAGAAGCGCCCTCGTTTTGCGTCCCTGTGGATGACATTTTCTGATTGATTAATATTTTAGATAATAGGGTAAAAAACTGTAAGCAAAGCCTTCGCCCATTGCGCCATTGTATCACTCTCAGGCCCATTAATTATCTCTACAAAAAATGATGCCTATCCGTTGCTGCGTAAAAGGATTATCCAAGTAGTGCAAATCGTATTTCTATACTACTAAGGCTATTATATGAGAATGATTATTTAATCTTTCGTTAAAAATAACTTGGTTATTTTAATATAATTATTTTTAAATAAAAGATGTATGTATCAACCACAGATTTTTTTCCTGAAATGTCAAAATAAAACATAGATTTATTCAATTTTAAGGAAATAAAAATCGATAAGGGAACTAAAATTAAGTGATGTAGTACTTTTTTATAGGCCTTTTCTCTCAGTGCGACATATACATACTACGTAATACAGTAGCGCGTTAGGGGGACCCACTTGAGATTTAGGTAATAAAAAAATATTTTTTAAGACCTCAAGGGGTTCAGTAATAAATTTTTTTCATTGTCGAATTTTCAGAATCGAAAGCGAACTTCATAGATTTTATTATTTCTAGAACACAATAAATTTAAAAATTCTAGGCTACAAGGATCTTATTTAACTGTCTATTGA